>OZ012680.1:111562348-112994848 GCA_963942445.1 Argyra leucocephala | reverse complement strand
TATTTTCTAATTTTCTTTATTTTGTCAATTTTTAAAATCAACTAAGTAATCGTTTTAGATAGAACTAAGTAACTATTTATTAGAAATTTGACTTTTTATCTTAGGTCATCCTAAATTGATTTACAAGTTTTAAGAAAACAAAAAAAAAAAAACAATAATAATAATAAATAAAAAGAAAATATTTTATTGTTTTTTTCTTTTTTGTGATTATGATTTGAACCAAATTAAAATTTACCTAACAAAGACAAAAACTATAAAAAAAAAAATCCCTTCCCTAAAAAAGCAAATTTCTTTCTATAGAATTAATTTTCATTCTGAAAAAGAAAATAAAAAGTTTTTCATTCATTATAAACGACATGTGTTGTCTATAAGTCTATATGTATATATATATTTACGTCTATACGAGACATATGCATATATGCATATATTCAAATATATATAAGTTATGTATGCACAATTGATGATGACCTCAATATTGCTTGCTATACTAGTTAATATGACAAAGCTATAATATAATTCTAACTATCAATAACTATAACTATTATTATTATTATTATTATTATGATGTGATCTATCTATAGAACAAACATGCAAAAATAAAATTTTTCTTTTTTATTTTGTTTCCTTTTCTTTTTCTTTTTTTTTTTAATTCCTTAGTTTTTCTTTTGAAAAAAGTTTTTCCGATTTTTCTAAAAAGAAAAATATTAATGCCTAAAAGAATTTTGCATTGTTTTTTTAATTTAATTTTTTATATTTTATTTTTTTTTTTGTTTTTTACGTTTATAGTGTTGCCAACTTTTTAATGGAAAATTTTTGTTCTAGTTAATAACTATATATAGTTGTTCTTATTAGAGTTATGCTTAGATTTAATATTTGTTATGATAATTATTTTTGTATAATTTTTTGTGATTTTTGAATATGATTAGTTGTTTTGTATATTAAAATAGAATTAAAGGTTGCACTGTTGGTGGGGACGTATTGAAGGATCAATCTCATGAATAAAATATGTTCTAAAACTCTACAGAAAATCATTAATTTTGTTAATCCTATTAATTATGATGTAATTATATTGCTTAGTAGTTAAGACTAAGGTAATGGCTCTAATACTGACAGGGATATTGTATTAAGAAAATTATTCATATAAAAACCGGTTTTTTAAAAAAAAAAATTAAATCCAAATATTCAAGACTCATATTTTATTTAAATCAGTGGGCTGAGGAAAAGAATGGGATTCTGAGAGAGATGTTGTATCCACGTAGAACCTAATAACTACTTCAAAAGGATACCTGGTGTTCGTAGCTTTCCAAAAATATATATCTTTAATGGAGTATCTTATCCTTTAAGAACGAAAAGTACATTTGAAAGTGTCCTTGTTGTTTTGATGTTTTTGTATATAAACCGTTATATCTGTTGATCTATTAGATACATATAAGTATATATATATATATATTCAGTTTTAAAGATTGTTTTTTTTTTCAAAAATTTTCTACTTTGAACTACAATATCTCCATAACGGCAGCACCAATCATCATCTAATAAATGATAAAATATGCTCCAGACAGTTATCTTACTAGAATAAATATATATAAAACATATATATAATATATATATAAGTATCTAATAGATATCAACAGATATAACGGTTTTATATACAAAAACATCAAAACGACAAGATGGATACTTTTTAATGTCCTTTTCGTCCTTAAAGGATAAGACGCGTCATTAAAAATATATATTTTGAGAAATCTAGAAACATTAGGCTTTAAAGATCATATATATTTTTTGGAAAGCTATTATCACCAGGCATCTTTGGGATATAGTCATTAGGTCCTACGCCGATGCAACAACTCCCTCAGAAGAGCCAAAAAGAAATATCGCTTCTAATTCCAAAATTGTCGGCTACGCAATAATATACGTGCTATTGTAATTACGTCTGCATTAAAATTTATGCTTAAATTTTAAAATTTTGTTTTTTTTGGAATATTTTCGTATACGTAACTAGTTTTCAAAGAATTAAGTAGTTATTTTCTTTTTTGATTACTTAAATGTATATTAGTGTACCACCCTATGGCCCACACATGGGGTTACAGTACAATGATGATGATAATGATATAGTTATATTAAAAAAGAAAATATTTATTTGAAATAGTTTTGTCAGAATTAGAAACAAGCGAATAACGATATCTACTGTTATAAACACATTTAAATGTCAATATTTGGAAAAGGAGTTTCTATTTTTTAAAAATTCATTAAACATTAACTAACTATCATCAATTAAATATTTATTCTTTGTTTTTAATTTATTTTGGTTTCATTAAAAATATTTATTTATTATTGTATTATTTTATTGTTTTAGTTGTGACCTATAATACAACCTAATTATAACTATTTTATACTAATAATTCCATTTATTAAGAAAAAAATGACTGTCAGAATTAGGTTCAAATATTAGCTCACCATTAGATTATTAATATGCCAGTATTAAGATTTTACATTTTAAAATTTTTTTTACGATTGGCCCATCAATCCTTCTGGGTTTTGTCGAGGGTATTTTGAATTTTTTTTTGTACACTTTAAACTATTTAAACTGATATTGCTTATATAAGTACTTTTTTTAAATTCAGTTAATGCAAAATTAGTTAACTTAAATGTGGATTTAATTCTGACATACGTAACTTTTGGAATTAGTTTATTACAATAAAAGATTTTTAAGTTAAGTCTAAGTATTATATACAAGTATAGGTCATTACAGCCAACAATTTTTTGGATGAAATCTATTGAATTATCATATTCACATTATATTAAAATTAAAGGGCAGAAAAATAATTTACTATGTGCCCGAAATTGAAAATTCTAGAACTTAAAAAACTTTATTTATTAACTTTATTAAGAGTTCAAATAGAATCATTTAATAATTTGAGATAGAACTAATTATTAAGAATTTCGTGATAGCCCGAATTAAGCACTAAATGTTGTTCAGTTTTTGTTTTTTAATAACATTTTCTTATTTAATTTGTTAGTTTTTAAATAGTCAGAATTAAGAACTAAAATTTTATTTTTATTTCATTAAATATTTAATATACTTACGTATATAATACATCGTAAATGTCTTGACATCGTAAATGTCTCAACACAAAATTGAATACAACCTCCACATGATCTTAATAAATATATACGAAAGCTCATAAAAGCTTGGAGACATTGTCTACATGATCACAATTGTTATTTATAAATAAAAAAATTTAAAAACCCAATGTTGTACAGTGTAAATAAACTCTTTGAGTTCATCCTGCTTGATCACAAATGAATTAAAACACAATGCCTTAGGAAGCTCGTATTACACAATGTTGCCAACTGATTTTATTGATAAAATTGACAACTTAGTTTTTTTTTTATTGTATCAGGTTGAAGTTTTTTTGGCATTTACGATGTCACCGATACTCAATACATATACATAAATACTAAGTCGTTTTATTTATCGTCTATATTTATTATCTTTAACTTTACTATAAACTGCAATACAAACTATACCTATAACAGTATTAGGAATCAAAACTGTTAGTAATATACATTCAAAAAAAATTTGCAACTGTCAGTAGTTAATTATAGGGACAAAAATTGTTCTTGTTGATCGTTTTTAAAAATTAATGGCCTCGGTAGCCGAGGGCTAAAGCACTCGAGTGTAGTAATGTAACGACGGAGGAGCACGAAAAATTTTTCAAATGATAAAAATTACTGAAAATGTATTTTACAATACAACCACATCGGTTCAAATATAATTGAATAATTAATAAAGATATAATATAACTAATAAAAATAATTTAAATATAAGTATAAGTAATATACAAAAATATATCAGTATCAAATAATTAATATAATTTAATAAAAGCCCACTTTTCGAAAGGGAAAAGGACTATAAAATTGGCTTGCAGATTTATTTGTAGGATCAACTGTAAAATAAATAAATAAATAAATTTTTAAAAATTATTAATTCGGTTTAAAATAGTTTTAAATTTAATTTCTGTTTTAACGAAATTACACTTAAATATTCAAATTACATACAAATAGAAATTTGGTAAAATATTTATGATTTATATCAATAAGTAGTTATAATATAAAAAATAAAAATAAAAAAATAATATAAAAAATAATTTAATACTATAAAAAAACTAAATTATGCACTGTGTCAACATTAGGTCCACTTACCTTATATATTTCAGAGTTCCAGTAATTGATTTTCGATTTTAAAGAAAAAATAAAAATTTAAGCTTAAATAAAAATAAATTTTATATAATTTTTTTTCTCAACTAAGGTTTTTTACCTAATGAGATGTCTTTAGGCTCATTTAAAATTTAAGTGAATAAATAAATAAAAATAAATAATAATAAAATAAATGATATAATATTCATCTTAGTTATATGAATTAGAATTTATCATTGATTTAGAACTGACTAGAATATACATTAACTTATATATATATATGACTTAGATTTGAATTAGAATTAATAAATTTTAAATTTGTGTTGTTTGCGTCTTGGAAATAGCCAATTCAAAATGTTTCTAATTGATGACCAGCTCAATTCTAATTGAAAACATATAAATTAAGGATAAAAATTAATTTATAATATTTTAATTAAAATTGTTTTTTTTTTGCCAATTTAAGATGTCAAAGAATTGCCCATTTCGGGGCTGGGGGATTTAGAAAAGTAGAATTATTATTCAAATTAATATTATAATATTTTGAACACACTATAAATATTTTAGAGTATGGGATGAAGGTAGGAATGATGGATGAATACTCTAGCTGGTTTTTGAGCAGAAATTTGCCATACAATTAAATACAATTGTAATAAACTATTTAATAATAATATAGTTTAACATCAAATTAAAAAAATATTATATGCTAATAGAACTTAACTATAGCAGACAACGAGATGAATTGCAATTGAAAGTAAAGATTTAAATTCATGTCTTAAATCAATTGAAGCAAGATGTCTATTAGGCATTTGTGTACACGTGTATAAATTTAAGCAAAGTTCTAAAATTACATTTTATTTTTGGTTTTTTAAAATTTCGCACTGCATTATATTCACACTGCATAATATTGATCTCAAAACTTCCAAACGGTTGATTCAAATTAAATATGATAACATTAATTAATATTGTATTACACTAGACAAACTACAGTTAAATTTAATTGATAAATCTAACATCTAAAATCCACGTTGCTTAAACATTTTTCATTGATTAAAAACTTTCAAGTTAATAAAAAATATAAATAAATAAATAACTGACTATAGTTAGATGTTGAAGTAGTTAGTTATTAAAAATTTTAATTACTTAAATTGTTCAATTATTCATTTTTTGTTTTTTTAATTTAAGAGAAATTGTTAATTTGTACAATTTTAATACTTCAGTAATTGAAAGGTAAATTAGATGAATCTAATTTTTTTTTTTAATTAATAAAACACAAATTAAGTATTTCATAAGTAAATACTTAACTAGGTCAATATCATTTTCTATTAACGACTTAGCAAAAATTTAAATTAAAAAAAAAAAACAAAAACAAAAATAAGTAAAAATTTGTAATAAACAAACCAAAAGATGACCCTTATCAGTAAGTTAATAGTGCTGGTATGAAGAAGACAAGGTAACAAATTAAAAAATGTCATTTAAAGGTCATTATTTAGTTGAAATATGTTCACAGGGTGTTTAATATATACCTAAAAATTACACAGGATGCTTACTGTATACCTAATTGGCCAGTGATTAGGAAAATAAAAAGAATTTAAATAAATTAAAAAATGTTTAGATGACAAAGGAAGATTTATCAAATATCCTTTTGGGTTAGTGTTCTGATATGGAGCTTTTCAAGTTAATTTTTCTTTTTCCTAATCAGAGAAAAATTGTTTTCTTTTTGTGATCAGAAAACTCAGATTTTATCTATTTTGTTTTTGACTTCCGATCGAACTGCCTGAGCGATATTAAATTTTCAAGCCGCAAATATTTCAAATTTCCATTAACAATATTCCATTAAGATTCATTATATATATATATACTTTTGGGTTTTATCATTTTCTGGAGTATTTTGTGCTCTTACATAATATTTTCGAACGAGATTTATCATAAAATCTGTCGATTCTATTTATGTTTGATTCCTTGTACAAATATTTATTTGAATAAAAATGTTTGTAATCGGATTCGGGCTTGCGGTTTTTATTAACACAAACTCTTATGCACTTTTATTCAAACTTGCGAATTTTTTCCATTAAACTTGCGCTGATATTATACCATATAGGTATACCATACACAAGTGTTAGCCTAATTAATGTTTGTTAGCAAATTATTTTTACCCTATTACTTATGTTTTTGTTGTAAAAAAGTTTTTTTACTGCCATGAAGGATTCGGAAATTGTATATTTTGATTTTTACATTATTTTATTTCTTTTTTTGTTTTATATTTAAGTGTTAGTAACTATTCTATTCATATACTTTGTATACATATTTCATGAACATTTACTGTCAAAACGGAACTTTCAATATTTATAATAGAGTTACAAAATAACTACTCAAAAACTTTAATATTCTTAAGACAAAATCACCCTGCTTAATGTTACTCATAATATAAAACAACTGACAATAGCTTATAATTTTGATTGTTTCAAATATATTAAAATTCTATCGACTTCTTGAACACTGTTTTACACGATACCTAATAGTAAAATAAATAAGTAAGTAGATATAGTTAATTCAAATTTGTAAAATTTTTACATTTATCAGATTAAGAAGGTGAATTAACAAATGACAGTAATGGTATAACAATTTAATCAATATTTTTTTTCTTCCTCTCTCTCTCTCTCTCTCTCTTTGTATTAATACAAAATGACCAGAAAATAGAAAAGCAATAAATTGACATTTGAAGTAAATAATTAAGTATATATGTACTTTATATACACTCAATATGTACAACCCAATTTACAATAATATTCTATAAAATATTAACTTGGCCACTTACTTTTATAAAACAAAAAAATACCATAGATGACAATGACCTTCTGAATTTTTGTTTTTTTTTTTATTTTTGGAATTTAGTTTTTGTTTTAGTTTTTATTCGAATTCATTCCTACCGCACTTGTGCTAATTAGTAATAATTACTTTTATACACAGGGTGATTCGAAAATATTTTATGGGGTGATTCCTTGGAGTATTTTAGGAAAAAAATTGTTCTAGACGAGGAGTCTATCTTTAAATTTAACCTGCGCTGCAGAGGGTTAAAGAAAATCGGATCAGAAAAATTTTGTCTAAACAATATCCACTATAGCTGTGAAGAAATTGAAACTAGAGCAACATCTTCTTCATAACTTTTTTTAAAATTAATACACCTAATTAACGGTATGTGTTGGATTAGACTTACCATTTTTGAATAAAAACTGCACAAACTTAAAATTTTGCTTTTAACAACTGAAAATTTTGTAACGTTGATTATCTCGAAAAAACTCGTTAAGTTTATTTTAATTGTGTTGATGTCTTACATCATCTCCTACAACTTTTGCATACACAACTTTCATATCAGACTTGCCGTTTTTCAAATAAAGTGATATAAAATTTTTATTTTTAAACCATATTTAATATTTGAGTAACCCTTGTTTAGTAAGAAAAATAATAACTGAGAATTGAATATTATAACAATTTTTTTTTTTAATCAAAATTAGTCAAAATTACTAAATTTAGTTAAAGTTACAAAAAAAAAAAAAATATAGCGAGTTTTTTCGAGATAATCAAAGTTTTTTTGCACAATTTTAAATTGGTGCAGCTATTATTGAAAAACAGCAAGTCTGATACTCATCCAAGACATACCGTTAATTAAGTGTATTAATTTAAAAAAAAAGTTATGAAGAAGATGTTGCTCTAGTTTCAATTCCTTCACAGCTATAGTGGATATTGTTTAGAAAAAATTTTTCTGATCCGAATTTCTTTAACCCTCTGTAGCCCAGGTTAAATTTAAAGATCTCTCGTCTAGAACAATTTTTTTCCTAAAATACTCCAAGGATTCACTCCTTAAAATATTTTTGCTTTAAACCTAACCACCCTGTATATACTTTTGAAACAATATTGTGTCACATTACTATTTTTTTCCAAGAAGATTTTTTTTTTGTTTCGATTTTATTATTGTTGTGTTTATAAATAAATGTCTGATAAGAAATTGTTATTAAAATAGCATATAAATTGTAATAATAACAAAACAAAAAACTATAAAAAACAATGAACAAAAAGAAAATTCTTAAATTCCATTTTAACTATATCATATTACTAATTAAATTATGTATGTACATGCATGTAAATTTAAATGTATGCGCTAGTGTGTAAGTAATTGCTGGCTACTTTTTATTGTCATTATTTTATCTCTCAGTTCTTAATACATATATTAACACAAATATTTGAAAGTGACTGACAGAGATGAAAAAAAAAATCAATGGTAAAACAAAACAAGAAAAAAAAAATGATTTAAAGTATGTAATCGGTAGAATAAATTAAAAATATTTTTTTTTATAGTATTCTCAATAGGCTAATTTTAGTAGCGTAGATATTTTTTTAATTGTGTATGTTAAATAGAATTACACTAAAAATCGTATTCAAAATGATAGACCTATGTTCAGTTATGTTGTTTTTATTTTTGTTCATCTCATTTTCATTTACTTAATGAATTTTGATTATATTAAAGTATATATATATATATACAACTATTACTACTACATTAAGCATTACTAATCTACTTTTACTATACATATATTATTGGTGTATGAACAAATTGCTACCTCATAACTTAAGTATAGTCTCGTCGTGTTGCTTTTGTTTTAAAAAAATATTTTTTGAAAGATTAAGTTAATATGCAAATGACATTTAACGACCAATTAATAATTTTAGTTATTTATGTAAATTGCTGTTATTATGATAATATTATTATCACAGTTAACATTTTAAATAATTCATCAGTTAAATTAACAAGAGATTTGTATATAAACTATGTATAACTATATATACATATTACATATGTATATAATTATATGACAGAACAAATTAATGAATGAATAAAATTATTATAACTATCTACTTATTATAGCTATGTTATTTTGTAGAAATAGATGTTAGCGGTAAATTGTATAATTTTTAAATTTTATGTTTATGTATTTAACTAATGTGTATACTTAACTATATAAATGATATTTTTAGTTTACTTACCAGAGGTATTACAGATTCAATGACGATATAATTGTTGCTTGAAACAGTAATTTTTATGTAGTTATGAACACTTTTCGTTAAAAATAATACCTATCAATTAGGTATAAATATATTTATTACGTATACAAATTGAAGATGTCAAAAAGTTATATATTAATTATGTTATTTTTTAATTTATTAATTGGATTTTTATTTTTAGTGATAATTTAAATTAAATTATTTAATTGTTGTTAGGTTTCCGTTAACTAATGATTATTTTAGTATTTGATCGATATTTCGGAAGCATCATACTTCATAGTTATTAGTGTGCGGAAACCTGACAACAATTTAATTATTTAATTATGTAATAATTGTGTAATTATACCGGGTGTTTCAGAGCATGTGTATCAGCTTTTTAAGAGGGAAAGGAGTCGTTATTTTAAATTTAAAAAAAAAATTATTAACTAAATCGAAAGTGTTCTGTTGATTGGTGATATTTTAAACTTCCGGGAAGTACCGGAAAAGGGTTTTTTAAGCTCAAATTTGACAGAAATTGGCCGAAATCGAGATTTTTAAATGGGAAGAGGTACTTTTTTATGCAAATTCGGATTCAAGTAAATTTTTTTTTTGTTTTAGTTTAAACTATGTATGTACCCAAAACTGAGATAAAAAAAATATGATAATATGAAAAACAAATCTTTTTTTTTAATTATTATTATTAATTTTTGTTTACCAAAGGAAAATATGGACGATTTGTGTTATTTTTATTAATTTTTAGGAAAAATACTGAGAAAACAAAAAAAAAATTGTTTCTTATTTTTTAACATAGAGTCCGAATTTGCGTTAAAAAGTACTCCTTCCTATTTGAAAATCTCGATTTCAGCCAATTTCGGCGATATTGGGCTTAAAAAACAAATTTTCGGTTGTTCCCGGAAGTTGAAAATATCATCAATCGATAGCACCCTCTATTTAGTTGATAATTTTTTTTTTTAATTTTAAAATAACCGCTCCTTCCACTCTTGAAAAGCTGATACGCATGCTGTGGACACCCGGTATATATACAAAATTGTTAATTAATATATCTTTGATTATTATATATTTTAAAACAATTTTTTAAACTTAATTCTAAAATAAATATATAAGTACATAAGTATGTATATATATATACAAATTTTTCATAAAAACATTTTTAGAATAAATTTTTTAATTTATTTACATTTTTTTTATTTATTTTCAGGTGAGTTACTGGATAGAGATAGTTATCATATTTTTTATATTAATTTTAACTGAACGTAAGTATTCTGTGCTATGTATTTATTATTATTTGTTTTTTTTTATAATTGAATAGAAACGTTAAGTTATTTATTTTATTTAAAATATGAAAATGCTTATATATATATATAATAGTTAATTCAAAATATTTCGAAATTTTCACGGTTATTGATTTAATTATTTGCTCTAATTAAAATGTTAGATAACTACTAAAGAAAATGTTTCAAAAACATTATTATTTGTAATTATTGAGATTAATAAATTAAATTATTGAATTTTATTAAAAATATTTATTTAAAATAGCAAATATGTAATTAAGTGACAGGTTTATAGATAAACATTATAAATTTCTGAATACATTAAAAACTTTGAGCACAAGGCTCGATACAATTTTATATATACCAATCAATATTGTGTTTTTGGTTCAGAATTTCAAAAAAACAATTTTCAATTATTTTAAAAATAAAAATGTATGTATATTTATAAATATAGCTACGTCCACTCAAAAACCTTTAAGCCCTCTGCCATTTTAATGATTATTTTGCTGATCAAATTTTTATTTTTTATTATAATTTCAAGTGTCATATTTCAAACAAATGCAGATGCATTAAAACTATTTTGAAATATAATGACATGTGTAATGAAACGTCAATAGATTAAAATTAAATTTAGTCTTGTTAACAAGTTGTATTTTGTTTTTTCTTCTTCAAAATAATAACGGTACTTGTTCCCGAAAAAACGTTATTATATAACTATTAATTTCTAAATACTTTCGGATTTGGCTTTATAATTATTGTTTTGTGGAATTATTTTTTGTATGATAAAACATAATAATTATTATGAGGCTTTTCATTATTACATTTACACAAAAGCTCAAATTTATATGCTTTTAAATGTCTTGAATTGACAATTGAATAAATTAGATAATCCACAAAATTTTAATGGTCCCGGCATATGTGATAAACTGTTCATGTATTCCAGTATTTCATCGACCAATACGAACGATAGTACCATTTCCTTTTAATGGAAAATATATTAAAATAGAATTTGAACAACTCTGCCAATATAGTGGCACTATACGAAATTAACAAATGAGTATTAAATATTTTAGTAATGCAAAATATGCAAACAACGTTGCCATTTTTATATAATTTTTTCAAATCCTAAACATCTGACAATTGTTTGATCGGTTGTATGAATACCATGCATTTGTATTATACCAAATATTTGCATATTTTCAATTAGCTATACACTACAACAAATGCAAAGTCACTATGTATCATGAAAATTATATTATTTTTAATAAAAATTTATCAAATATTTTGCGCTTTAAAATATTTTTTTTTTTTTTCACATATAACTACTTATTGTTTTGCACCAGTGAGTTAAATTAATCTTAACATAGCTAATCAATATAAAAAAATTCTGAATCAAAAAAATATACCGAAAATACCGTAGATTGATGAAAAAAACAAATTATGACTTTTGATAAGTGTAAAATTCGAATTATAGAGACTTTACTGTACTTAATAGATAATTAATTGGCAGGAAATAATATTTCACCTTTTTATATAAAACTCATTAAATAAATGTAGCTGGAAGGAATTAATTATTTTATTTTATGTAAAAATTATACTTATTAAGTCTTATAGTAAGACTTTATTACTATCATTTTTATTAAGTAAGAGCATGTGGAGATTGTTTAAGTAAACATATAAAGGAAGACAACAAAAAAAAGAAAATTTACTCAGATAGTTACAGTAAAGAAGACAACATATTTTAATATCGACATTCGAGTAATTATTAAGTAATTTATCATTTTTTAAATTTTTGGCAGTCGAATCAAACCGTGCATATTTCAACCTTGATGATCAATTTTTCGTGAGAAAACTATAAAATGAATTCATATTTTTTTATTTTTAATTAAGATGACGTTAGACCCGAAATATTTTGTTAATTACATAATATTGGATATTTTTAATAACATATTTAAGAGTCATAATTTTTGATAAATTTAAATAAATAATTTTAATCAAATATTATTATGATATCATACTCTAGTGTCTAGTTATTTATGAAATGTTTTGAAAATGCATTCGAATTGCATCAAACGATCATAATATAAAATAGTTACAACAATAACAATTAATTAAGTATCATTTGATTCTAGATTATAGAGTTATATAATTGCTGATTAGACATACAAATTGGATATACATATATCTGTGACATCATGTCGTAACCGCTTATGTCTAAAATTGATATTTCGAGAAAAATCAATTTTAAATTTTGAAAAATAGTTTAAAAATATAGTACAGGGTTTGTACCAGTTTCTGATTTATTAAACACATTTGTAAAAAATGGTTAACAATTAATAAGCTAGCCATATAAGCTTATAAATTGTTTAGTGTGTAATATTGCATAGGAATTTATTTAAAAATAAGCGATTTAAGTTAAGTAAGCGATTATCACAAAAATATTTTTAGGTCATATTGAAGTAAGCACAATACCCAGCTAAAAGGTGACTTATAATTGTCAAAATTAAACAAAATTTTGACAACAAATAATTTCGAAAATTTTGAATATGATGGTTATTTTGTATCGATTTTTTCATACATTGACATAAGCGGTTATTATTTGTTGACAAGAATATTTTTAGTGAGACGAATAATCGGAAATAGAGTTCAAGAATGATACATTAAATGATGGATATTATTTTTTACTATGATCACTTAATCACTTAATGATAAAATCACTTAATGACTAATGCAACGTCATTAAGTTAAGTCATCATGCATGATTTGTGATAAGCTATCGTTTTTCAATATTGTTGTTACATTATTTATTGATCTAAAAAAAGTATTTGATACAATTGATCATGATTAATTGTTATTCAATCAAGTTGTCATATATATTGGTCTTACGTCAACATTTTAAAAAATAATGGAAAGTTATTTGATTTGAAAAACAGATGACAGTTTAAAAAAATATTAATATTGGTGTATCACAAGGTGCTATCTTAGGTTCTCTGCTAATATTAATGTTCATAAATAATATTTATAAATCACCACTTATTACTTAAGTAGGTTATTTCACTTGCAGCGGTGATGGCAATTTATTGTATCCACGTTATAATTCTTATCCCTCACAGATGGGGTTACAGAAAAGTGATGAATAAGTCAGCCAAAAAAAAACTCAAATATCTGTCTTGTTGTTCCAATGGAATATTTTTAAAATAAATAAATTGTGAATGAATTGAATTTAAGACTAAAATAATTATATTTCAATGTCGTTGAAAAATATTTAAAATCTGCAATTATATATTTAGGGATTAGTACTTTAGAAGAAGTAATCGAAATTTAATTTAAAAATTGAATTTATAATTAAAATGTGTAAGTATGTTTCTATTGTATAAATTGATGCTCTCATATAAATAAAACAGATATCAAGTTGAGTATATTTAATGGTGTAATGTGTATTAGTCATATATACTTATATATATAAGTACTAAGTTATATATATATATAGCTTAAATCTATAATTTCTTATGATACAACTGGTTAAGCATAAAATAGTTAGACTCATGTATCAAAGAATGTAATTTCTAAAAATATTTTAAACATTTTATATGACAGTATTATGAACATTATCAGCATATCCTGAATTAAAATTCTGATCATTCTAACATATTTTTAGTTGAAAAAACATTAATGAATTCAATACCAAATATATAGAAATAATATCCGTTTAGGTAGAATTGAAAGGGTATTATCCTCCTAAAAAATGTCGATCACAGATTTTAGCGTTTTCAATAATTTATCGTCTGATGTAAAGAACATCCAGAATATAATAAATTCATTTAAAACAGAATTAAGTATAAGCGATTTTATTATCCAGTAGTCACTTAAATGAAAATCAATCCAAAAAATATTGTCATCATTATTGTTTTATTTACCAATTATTGTTTAAGTTCAATTCACTTTCAATTATAGTTTTAATTTTTAAATTCATATTTATTACATATACTTCATTGCGAAATTTATATCATTTACAATCATTACATTATTATAGTTATATTTTGCTCGGAACTATTAAGTATTCAAAACTGGCCATTACAGGCGAGGAAACAAATTTAAATACATATCATTAAATATAATAAATATTGTATGAAATAACAAAAAGCTAGTACATATTCTTGACACTATACAATTTTGTTTTTATTGATTTATCTTAGACAACAACCACATACGTAATAATTTATTTTAATTTAATTCTGGCGAGACAAAGAACAAACTCTGTACTTTGGTGAATGTATTACGTGAACTCTATACTTTGAAATTTCGAATTGAAATTTCTATATAATTGAAAATTAAAAAAAAATTTAAAAAATATTTAATTTCGCTACGTTTCATTTTAAATATCTATCATTTAAAATAATAATAATGAAAGACGGTTGTGAAATTCAGAAATGGTTCAGATATTTGTACCGTACTTTTTTCAATTTACAAATTAAATTTGTAATGATAAGTCTAAAACGATGTTAGTGGTTAGGTGAAAAATTCAAGTAATTTAAATAAATTCAGTTCAAGTTAATAAATTTTTTTTTTGTGAAAATTAAGTCCCAACATTAGTTCTACCATTGAACTAATATATATACGTTATTTACTACCATCTTACCTACCAATTTGTTAAAAATAATAGCTATAATACAGACACGATCTGTATTATAATTATAAGTAATCATTTCAATACTCAACGATAATGGTATATATAGTAAGTAGATTGATTTTTAAACTGTTATAGGACCTTTACTTAAAAATACTTAATCCATAATGTACATCAGAGATGATACTCGAATTATTTTCTTTAAACACTTTCATTTTACTGTTATTTTAACCTTCAATTATTTGCCTTCAATGTCAATATTCAAAATACTTACTTAATTTTATGTAAAGAAATTTTTCAACAAAAAATATCTTAAACTGCAAAATAAAGAATAAATTTATTTAATAAAAAAGTCAACACAGCTACATATTTACTGTTATGAACATTAAATATTAAATTCAATTTCTTATTTTTTTTTTTTTAATAATTGAAATTCCTTAATATTAAAAACAAATACTTTGAACCTCATTTTCATGAATAACTAAATAAAGTTTTCAGCGATACTTACTTAATTACTGTCATTTACTTTTTGAACTTTGTTCACACTTACCATTTAATTTTTATGATTTGTCTAGGTAGTTATATTTATCTATAATTAGTATTCTTAAGTATTAATACATTTATGCTTACTTATTTTATGCTTTAGATTAGGTGTATACAGCCTAGATATACATTTCAAAAAGGTGTGTCATATTGAATTTCGTAGAACAAAATCGAAAAAACAAAATAATAGAATATACTTAACTAAATATTTCTTTTCTTATCCGAGCACAATAAAAATGACTCCGTGCTTCCTTGTATTTCATTGAAATGTTATTATTATTAAATAAAAAAAAATTTTTTTTTTTACTCACAATACTTACAATATAATTGAATTTTATGGTAAATTTTCACCTTGAATCGAGGTGAAATAAAATTGATTATTTTTGTATATAATATACTTAAAAAAATATATAATTTCTCTTTTATTATTTAAAAAGAAAATTATTATTAAACTATATATATTAGTCGGTATAAATACTATGTATATATATAATATGTACGTCAAAATCATACAGGTGGTGGCGCTATTAAATTTGTTTTGTTATTACAATAATGTAATAATGAATTTTATTATATTTTTCATTGCAATATTATTAAAATTACAAAAATAAAATAATATGAAAAATAAAATGAAACTGATTTTAATATTTAATATGTGTGTGGATGTGTAGGTATAACACTTTGAAAAAAAAATTATGCAAATACGAGTATCTATACTTAGTGAATATTTAGAATATTGAAAATTTAATTCAAAAATATTTATAGAATATTTTTACCGTTGCAGTACCGTTATATCGACGTGCTATTAACTAGACAGAACTTGCTTTTGTTTTGGTTTTTTATTTTGTATATTTCATAAAGGAATTTATGATATTTTAATGCAATTAATTAAATTAATAATTGACTAGTTATATTACTTTAGTATTTCATCCAGAATTATGAGATGTGATCCACAATCATTACAATATTATACACAGGCTAGCTAAATATCATACAAACTGCTAAATATAATATACGGAAAATTCATTGATAATAATGTGTAGTACTAAAATATTGTAGTAGTTAAAATGAGCAAAAAATTGTATGATAAGAGTGTGGTCATACTCTTTATCGAATTATGGAGATTTTAATATAAATTAAAATTAAATGAAGTGATAGAACATTTGATAATTCCATGTGAGAATATTGTTTTTATTATTTTTAATTTATTTTTTTTAATATTTAATTAATTTTTTATGTGTAAGTTTTTAACTATAAGTTGTTGTTTGAACAATACTTAAAAAAACAAAGCTAGTTCTGTATTCATCTGTGAACATCGTCTTAAGCTGAATTTTCAATTTAAAATTTTTGCAGAATCAAAATGAGTTGCAAAATTTTAAATTTTGTAGAATTTTTTTTCTGAGTCTACTGCGGGTGGAAATAATTAAGTGTGGTAGAATCCAAATTTGCATAAAAAAGTACCCCTTCCCATTTGAAAATCTCGGTTTCGGCCAATTTCGGCGATTTTTGATCTTAAAAAACTCTTTTCCAGTCCTATCCGGAAGTTGAAAATATTACCAATCGATAGAGCACCCGCGATTTAACTATAGTTAATATTTTTTTTTTAATTTTAAAATAACAACTCCTTTCCCTCTTAAAAATCTTCGGTATAATGAACAAATTGGGGCTGCTTTAAATACCGATAATTTTAACAGTATTTTCGTGTAACAATAAAATTTTCTAATTATATAAATTTAGAAAATTATTTGCAGAGATCTAATTTTCACTTAACTGCTTATAAGTAAATTTTGAATACGCTATCTCCCTCATTTTAGTGAGAACAAAATATTTTGTTATGTGTGCTTTTTTCAAGCTTAACCGTTAATGTAGTTCAAAACAATACAAATACTAATGTAAATTATTGTTCAAACTTCCTACATCGTGTAATACATATGGAATTATAGTTTATATCCAAATACCTGAGATGAGATAGAAAAAATTCACGCTAGAATTTTACAAGCGAAGAAAGCCTTTTCCTCAATTAGATAAAGGTTATCAACATTTGTGCACAAAGGAGATAAAAATTCAACCTATACATATAAAATGCTTATCCGCCCAGTTAATTGACAGCTTCAAGCGTACTTAAAACTTACTTTGAACTCATATAAACAAACGCTGCTTGACTTGAAACCAGTTCAACTGAAGTCAATCGAAAAAAAAATTCCATTATACTTGAAATGTATTAGAAGTAAAAACGCAGCGCAAAAGCTTGCAAATGACAAGAACGGTCTTTTTGAATCCAAAGATGTATACAGACAATATGAAAAATACGTTTTCATGTATGTATAGTTATGAAAATTTAAAAAAATATGCTGAGAGAGTTTATAAAACAAAATCTACTTTTCAAATACATTTTAAGCGTAATGTCATTTTGATGATTTCAAATATTATAACACAGTAAAAACACTTTTCACAGTTCAAGCTGATTTCTGGTGAAACTCTCACAAGTATCATATGAACAAGGTAAGCGAAAATAATACAATAACCCAGTCAATAGAAAAGAAATTGAACGCGTTCGAAAGAAAAATTTTAAGGTGCATAACGGGTTCTATTTTCGGAAATAAAAGCTGAAAGTACATCATATAACCATGAACTGTACCGCAATATGCAAAAAATCAGAATTATTAGTGTATATAAGATTCAATATTTTCACTATTATAAGATTCAATAAATGGTCGGGAGCATCTGCAGCACATGCCTGAAAACTACACTCTCCCTTGTGAGAACGTTAATGGAAATCGATCAACTAGACGACAAAATGAGATGACTTTATGTCGTTATAGCTGATGAATGTTCATTACTCTAAATAACAAATTAAAGAGTGGTTACCAGGTGCAAAAAATCATGCAGGAGGTGTAGAGAAGAGATCAATGCTCGGATTAAATTTTAGCACCATTATAGTTCTTAAATTACCGGTAAACGGTAAAAACCGATAAATTTCGTTAATAAGCTTTTTAAATAAATTAAAAGAAAACCATGGTTTGATTGAAAAAAAAACATTAAAATCTGTTTATTTACCCAACATCTTTTAATCTATTTAGTTTCAAAAAGAAATATTTAAGGAAAACGATAAAATTCAAATATTTATCCGATAACCTAGTTCTTATTTTAGTGCAAACTCGGCTCGCTATGAAGAATGTTCTTTCGTTGTTTGTATAGAGGTTGGTTTTGCGGTTTGCAGAGCTTCGAACAACTGTGTGAGATTATGACTTTTTTCCCCGGATACTTCAAAAAATAAAAATTCTTTGTGTACTGATGATGATAATCCTACTGATTTACTAGAAATGGAAACCATAGCTGTACAAATAGCTTTTTGAAATTGAAATTTCGTCATTCTATTCTGAATCTGAATTTGATTCTGTTTGCTCATCATCTGCTTTGAATAATCTTTCAATTATTTTTTTCCCAAATGCCACTCACTGTCGATAACTTTGAATAGTAATCAATTTTTTTGGATGAAGCATGTAAGTATTGTACGAGAGACAATAATTTAATATTACATCTTTTATCAACAAACAAAGAAGTTAAAGGATATTTGTGAATCGCTATTTTTTTCCAAAGTTGAACATAACAATTCAATTACACTTTCCGCGGTAAATAGTAGCATCATTTCTTGCTAAGGCTTCTGCGGCAATCCGAACAGGCTCTAAAATTTTGAGAATGTTTATCAAATACTTCTCATCTATTTGAACTGACAAATGAACAGAATTAAAATATTCTAAAGCTTCTTTTACTTCTTCTTTCACTAATAAATATCTTTCTATCATGGGATCGATGGAATTCCAACGTGTCTTCATATCTATTTTTGATTCCAGTTCTTTGCCAAGTCGGGTTTTTATCTTCTCTTGCAAAAAATATTTTTTTAATGGCGATAATCGAAAATATTTAATGACGTAAGGCTTGCAATTGAAAGAAAAAAATTTAATGATTATATATATACATCATTTTCGATTGGCTGGTTTGTCTTCTCAATTACTATATGGTCATTTAGTTCAACCGAATCACTATCATCCCATTGTCACTGTCATATTCTAAAATAATGTCTTTCGAATACGAAATTCCATCCAATTTTATTTGTTTGTTCGCTCTTTATTATCTTTATTTATTTTGCACAATAACCGCATTACCGGTAAAGGGGTAAATATTTTTACCGGTAAACGGTAACGTAAAAAATGTCAAATTTACCGGTAAACGGTAAAGGTTTTTATCGGTAGAGGAACTATACGCACCATTGAAGTGAATTTACTATCCAGTATAAGAAATTAGAGAGTGGCTGTCACAGTTAAAAAATCATAGAGATAGCGTACATATAAAGGTCAATTTAGACGAACGTCATTGAAATATAGAAGAAAAATTATATTTTAAATTTTTTAACCGTTGCGTAATACCATCAGGATAAAAATATATACATTTTTTCAATTGATTTTTCTTTTTTTTTATTAATAAAAAAAAAATGCGTAACATTGTACACAACTACTGCATTGAAAATTATTTTTTGAACCGTTATTAACTGAATCGATACATTTATAAATTGTATTTTATACATATATAAAAAATATCCAAATCTGAATGTAAAAAATAAAAAATTAAAATAATAAAAAAAATATTTAAATAAAAATAAAATCAATAGTTAATAAAAGCATTCCCAAGTGATTGCTTTTTTCATAATAAATTTTAATAATTATGTCAGTAGTTGATAAGTATAGGCATCCATACACAATTTATCAAGTTTTTTAATATTTTTTTAATAATTATTAAATTCTTAAATTAAAATATGATATTTAAAAAAAGAAATAAAAACGTTTTTTTTTTTGGGGAATTCAGAGAATGCTCGCCCGCAAATATATATACGCTAAAATCAAATAAAAATTCCGCAACTGAGAAACAAACAAAAAAAAAATAATGAAAACAAAAAAAATAGTTTTAGTTCTTTTTATTTACGTAAAAAAAAACTTTTTGGAGCTTAACACACAATTCTCTTTCGAAAAATAAAATTTTTATTTAATTTTTATTTTGTTATCTTTACTTTATACTGGGCTGTTTGTTAACTTTCTGCAGAATAAAAAAATAAAAAATAAAAAAAATATGTACGCCAACATGACATTTACTTTAACTTTGTCTAAACTTAATTTAAAGCGCCACATAAAATTTTCGGTTTTTCGTTATTATATTTTGTTTTTTTTTTTTTATTTTTTAGTTCTAAGTGTGTGTAATGGTGTATTCCTTTTTTTATTTTGGTTTTTGGTTTGTATCCTCTAGCACTTCTAATATAAGTGTATATAAATGTGTATATACCTCTGCTGTTTGGAAAGTAAGAAAAGTTAGTAACAAAAACATAAAATGGCAAAGAATTACCCATGATTTTAAAAATATTTATTTTTAGTTTTTTATTTTTTAGTTTTTTTTTTTTGGCTTTTATATCTAAAGATGATGTCAGACAAAAATATTTTTTTTTATTTATATAGTTATTTTGTTTTTTTACCACATCATTCTTATACACATACCTACCAGTTAGTTTACCTTTTATTTACTCATTCTACAAGCAGTTCAATTAAATTTCACTTACTTAATAATTTACCTTGACAGGTGTTGTATTTTAAAGGTACAAAAAAAAAAAATATCGAAAATTAAAGGATATTTTATGACAGTAGTTAGGGTGGGTCAAATATATTACTTTTAATTTTTGCTCCTATTTTAAGATTGTAAATATAGAACCTAATTAGAGTCCTGTCAAATTATGTGTGATTAATATAAAAAAAAAATAAACCGAAAATAAATTTAGAAAAGTGATTATATTGTTTTTAATAATAATTATAGTGTAAGACTAGTGGACTTAGTTAAGATTTTTAATTTATTCTTTGGGGGCTGTTTTTGATTCTTAATTTTTTATTGTTTTTTATTTTGTTAATAATACGAGCAGTTTAATACACTTTTAAATGTATATATACTAAAGCTATTATATTGATTTCGGTTTCAAATAATGAAAATATGCGAAATCGTAAAAAGATTGCGTGCTTTCTTAGTGATGGAAAAGATATATTTTGTTTTTTTTAGGTAAAAATAGAAGAAAAAAAAATAACTTAACTATTTAATAATGTTTATAATGATGACGGGTTTTTTTTATGATTAAATACCGAAAATTTAATTTCGTTTTTTGTGTTTTATGGCAAATTTATTATTCTTGATTTTTGGTTTATTTAGTAGGTGGTTTTTAAAGACAAATTACTGACCATTAGGGGGTAATAAATAATTTTAGATTATTTTTTATTTCAATTTTTAAATTTTTACTAATTTTAGTAAATTTTATTTTTATTCTGTTCTTCTTTTTCTGTCAAACGCCATTTTGTTTTTTTTTTATTTTGTACGTGTTTGAGCAAAAAAAAGGTCAAGGGTTAAAATTGTTTTGTATGTGTTTTGTACTATTTCGCATAAGATGTGGAGATTATGTAAATTTTTAGGATGAATATATATATATATATACTTATATATAAAATATTTTATAAGTTTTTCCATTTTTCCATAGAATTACAGGTTGAATTTAATCTTTTAGAATAATTTGCAAAAAAATACAGTTACTGTATCCAAATTTTTATCTTTACTATAACTAGTTCCATGGAATTTTATTGTTTTAGTGAATATAAAGAATTTGTAAAATATTGGTCTTATATATTTAAATACACATATATGTATATCTATGTTTAAATTATAATTTTTATTATTTTGTATATAACTGCGTATATGTTAAATATGTAGAAAGGATATTTAATACTACTCAAATATAGAATATGAAATTTATATAAGCTACTCATCATAGTTCTGGAACCCCATAAGTGGAGAATAGCGGTGCATATTACTTGAAATTTATTTAAATATGTATTATACAATTTATAAACAAAATGTATATACGTGTTATAGTTAATTTAACTTACTTAAATGTATTCAATAATGTTGAATATTTTTATTTAAGTTATTTTTATTAGATTTGTTTTAATATTTTTATAATTTTGGTATTTTAAATTACTATATTGTATGGGGGTATATAAAGAGCAAATTTATATATTTAATTTTGATTTATTTTGGATTAAAAAGGATTTGTCAGTAAAAAAAAAATATCAAAAACAACCAAACGATTATAAAATGGCATTGACTTTAGTTGAGAAAAGGAAAGGACATTCGTGCTTAAACGTTATTATCGTTATTTATACCTAATTTAATATTATAAGTATAGATTATATTAAAATCAACAAGTATATATTATTAAATATTAAAATGTTAAAATATAATTATAAAAAAAAAAAATAATATTTAATTTGTGAAATCATTAATTAGCTTTAATTTAATTTTGATTATAAGATTAATGGTTAAGAGCAAGAACATAAGACGTCTATTACTAGACGAAGAAAGCTTGTTATATTTGATTGTGCAATATATCATCATCCAATAGGGTTAAGAAACTATCCGCCACCTTTAATTAGAAAAATGTTAAAAAGTTGTATTGATTAGTATTTTAGCAATTTGATTGAGTTAGGGTCGAGTTTGAGCTCAAATTTGATATTTTGCTTACAAAAAAAATTGAATTTGAGTTTAAATTTGGAATATTTACTAAGATAGTTCTTCTATATTAAACTTGATAACATTAGTCTGATCCTTAGCAAACGTTCTTTAAGTTATTTTATTCGATATAGAATTGACTTCAAGTAACTGGTTTTATCATTGACGAGCTTAAAATCTTTGGTTTAAACCTTGAATTTAAGCTCATTTTTAATGCATTCCACCTAACTATAGTTTTAAATTATAAAATGAAAGAATTAAGAATATACTTAGTTAGGCCAAAATCACTGATGAAGGAAATATGTTGCTTCCGAAATATCGATATTTTCAATCAAATATTATAAATTATTAGTGAACGGAAACCTGATTGCAACAATTACATTATTTAATATAAATTACGGTTTCACGTGGATTAAGTATAGTTTGGTCAGTATAGTTTGGATATACAAATAAAACTATAAAAATTTAATTAAATTTTTATTTTTATAATTAATTCAAAATTTCGAACAAATATTGTCTAACGAAATTAGTAGAAATAAATTGGACAAGCAAATATTTAATTAAAACCTAGGTATGTAAAATTACAAATGAAAAATTTTATTAAACTACCTCAATACGTTCCAAACTAAAATAACTTTTTTTTTTTCTTTATATATTTATAAGTAACTACTTACTCGCGCCATTCAATAAAAATATAACTAACTACCATGAACTTAAATAGTTTAATAAAAAAATAAAAAAAATTAAAAAATTAAAAACTAAAGAAATTATTATATTAGATAAGGTACATTTTTTGACTTAAGTTTTTGGTGCTTTAAAATTTCCGTTTAACTTTCCTTCAGTAGTTATAACTATATTTAATTATAGTTAACTTAAAGTAGTCATTAAAAAAAAATTATTTTAAAAGTTTTCTACTTAAAGTTTTTTTTTTTTAATTTTATATTGTAAAAATATAACAACAACAACATTTAATTAACCAATTATAAATTAGATTAACTGAAAAAATAAGTATGGCTAAGTAGTTATAAATAAATAAAAAAAATTATAGTGTAAATTATAAAATTTCTTTTAAAAAATTCGATAAATTTATATTTACCTATACTGTTGTAACTAACTATTTAATGGCAGTTTAAAAATTCTTTCAAGAGTTAACTATAAAGTGCGTTCTAAGCATTTTATTTTATTTTTTGTTTGTCAATTTTGCCAATACTACAAGGCATCATATACAAATTTGGTAATGGTAACGTGATATTGGGCCGGAAATGGAAATTAGTTTGCAAAAATTAAATATTAGTCCGGAGAATTTCCGAATCAATGTCCAAAAAAATTAAGAAATTGGTTCTGCAAGTAAATTAGACATCGATCATCCTAAAACAAGTTGAACATTAATCACAACAGAAAAAATGTTGGACTCCATTTTGAATTTTTTTTTAAATTGAAATTTGTTCACAGTTTTTTTTTTTTGTTTTTGGTTAATGTTCGAAGCTTATAAATCAAATGCGATCGTTTTTTGTAAGCAATGAAAAAATTTTCATAATATTTAATTAAATTATAATTATTAAAAAAATGCATATATGGGGCCCATCGGAGAAGTCTATTGATATTCAATAGAATCGACTTTTTTTGGTTTTTTGGTAGTATATACTTTTCAAAAAGATTGCTATATGTAATTCAAAATCTTTTTATCTCTCTAAATCATAAATAAAAAATCTCTCATTGGGAATGCTTCGATTGGGACGCGATTCCACAGAATTTTTGTAGCCGGACTTAAACCATCTCGGAATTTCCACTGTGAAAGTGTGTGCACTTGATGCCTTTCGTGTTATGCGACAGAATTGCTTGAGAGGAGGAAGAAGTGACTTTAGTTCCTCCGAACAAGTGCCAACACCAAGTAGATATCTATAAAATAGAGAAAGTGCTCCAACAATACGACGATGACCAAGTGGTATAAGGGATGAGGTCACATTTATGTCGCCTATAAGACGAATGGCGCGGTTTTGAACTTTGTCCAAAAAATTTAAAGTAGTTTTTGGTGCACCTGCCCATAAATGTGAGTTATACTCGAGCTTGGGTCGTATATATGCTTTATAGATTTTTAAGAGGTTTGGAAAAATAAGCTTTGCAGCGACTTAAAAAGCCCAAACATTTGGCGGCGCTTTTCGCAATATCGAAAATATGCTCATTCCAGTGCACATTTTGATTCACTCGCATCCCGAGAATGTTCAAATCTTTGAGTCGCTGGATACCTTCATTTTGAAGCCGGAGAATTGGTTCGAATGTTGTTAGTTTGTTACTAACAAGAGAGCTTTGAGTTTTTGAAGTGTTAAACTCGACTCTGTTTGCTCTACCCCAGTCGACAATTTTGGCTAGATCGTTCTTTTGGAGTTGACTGCTGAGGCTGTAGCATTATTTGTTTTAAGAAAATCATATGATGCTACTAGAGTGCTGTCATCAGCAAAACTATGGATTGGATTGAAAGTTAATTTGAGAAGGTCATTAATAAAAATGAGAAATAGGGTGGGTGAAAGGACGGAGCCTTGTGGAACACCAGCATTGATTTGAAGTTGGTCGGAAAAACTACCGTCAACTGAAACTATGATAGATCGATTTAAGAGAAAGCTTTCAATCCATTTAGAAAAGGTTGGACCGAGGCCAACAGCATTGCATTTTGCTATAAGAGCAGAATGCCAGACTCAAAAGCCTTAGATATATCCAGAGCTACAACAGCAGCTTCACCAGATTGATGAAGACTGATGTTAAGCTTTTCGCAGAGGCATGTCATGAGATCACCGGTGGAACGCTGAGCTCGAAAGCCGTATTGACTATCATGAATTATACCTCTACTATCAAGATACTTCTGTCATTTATAATATAATGGAATAATAGGAGAGAATGGAAGAAAATTTAAGTTTTGGCTATTGTTAATTTTAGTTAAATATTTTGATTAATGCAATTATTATAATTTAATTTTCAGTTTTAATAATTATATTGTTATTGACACTGATTAGATATTAAATATTAATAATTTTTTTTTTTCTTTTTTTTTTCTTGTTGTTTATTTAAAGCAGAATAATTATTTACCAAATACAATAACTATTTTCCTTCGTCCATTTATGTTTTAATTAGATTGGAGGATCTTATTATGCTATGTATAGCATAAATATAATAGGACACTATCGAGATATTTTGACTATCGAATTAATTTAGTAATTTGGGTTTCGTCTTGATATGATACTGAATACTGATATTTACAAAAGTTTAGTTACTGATTCTGAAATTCGATAATGTTTAGTTGTGTGTTGGGACAAAAAAAAAATTTGGTTTTTTCCAATTTCTATATTATTTCCATTAAACTCACAATTTTCTCCAATTGCTTTTTATTACTAAAACTTTTATTTAAAATAAAAACAACAAATTTATATAAAAAATATAACATAAAAATAAATTGAAAATGTCGTCGACTTTAAAAGTTTACATCTATTAATAGAAAAAATTTCTACCCAATAGATTTTCGCAATTAACTCTAAAGACTTACTCGATTAATCTCATAGTTAAGTGTATTAAATAAATGTTTTATAGATAAATTTCAATAATACTTTCAATGAGTGCTCTGCAAGTTGGATATAGTATGGAGGCTCCATCAGTAATATATTGTATTCATACAATGCTTCGTAGCATTCTTTGCAAATTCGTAGTTCACGGCATGGCATGTCAAAAACATTTTTTTAGCATTTTATGTTTTATGTAAAAAAAAAAACACAACACACAATTAGAATTAACTGACTTTGTTAAGACGTTGTTTTTGTTAATTTAATTGAGACGTTGATGTCACTTCATCACAGTTGTCATTATAATCAATTAATAAAAATTCACCAGTATCTGTTTTTTTGTTCATTTTATAAACAATTTTATAATTTTTGCAACATTCAACCTGTTCAAGAACTCTAGAAGGTAAAAAAATTTGTTACTGAATGAATATAGTTACTTTTTAGTGGATTCACTTATATTTTCATGCAGTCATTTTATCTCAGTATGTGAAATACCTATGGTATCAATAAAATGTTTAAGATCTGGTACTTTTGCGAAGACATTTTTTTCTTAAGTTTGCTATGAATTTTAAAATATGCATAATATAAACTTTACAGAGTGGTGCAGTTTGATCTGAAAATCTTTTATATAATAGGTGATTCCTAGTGGATTTGTAGGTATGGAAATATTGTTCTAGAGTGGGTTCTACTTTTAAATTTAACCGGGGCTACAAGAAGTCAAAGAATATAAAATTAAAAAAATGTCGTCTAAAAAATATTTACTACAGCTCTGAAGACATTCAAGCTCTAGACCACTTTTTTCTTTAAAGCTTTGTTTTAAAAATAAATGTAAGGCGTGTTCGTAGTGGTCGCGCCTGCGCAACACACAAGATTTTCTGTTCGTAGTTGCATATCGTCAAAAATTCTGCGCAGATAAAAAGCAGGCGCTAGTGTTCATAGTAATCGGTGTCGCGTCAGCGTCGAACAGAATATGCTTTCGAATGATTTTTAAAGTACTTGCAATTCAACAAAGTAATGCCAGAAAATATGTAAATGAAAAATAGAAATTAATTATTAAAATAAAATAAATGTGTATATATATATATATATATATATATATATAAATATATAAATATAAATATAATAAAATATATTTAAAAAAATATATAATTTTAATATATTTTAATATATGAATAATATACATTAAAATATATTAAATATATTTATATATAAAATATGTTTAAAAAAAATATATAAAATATATTAAAATATATTAAATATATAATAATATAATTATAAATAATATAATATAGCTTATAAACAAATTGTGCATGTGCTGCTTCTATGAAAAAAATTACTGCTGAAGTATTTTCTGGGCTCCTGCGCAAGTTATTTTGTTCATAGTGACAGGTAAAAAAATCTGCAAGACACCGACGCAGGTTTTACTGCAAATACGAACACGCCTATACTTAATTAAGTTAATTAACGGCACATTTGGAGATGTATACCGTTTTCGATTAATAACTAAGTATTTGCAAATTTATAATTTTTGTTTTAAAAACTGATTTTTTTTTCAAAACAATTGATTACTTATCTTACTAAAATTGTTTTTTTATTACTTATTTTGATGCATAACATCATCCTTTACAATTTCGTGTCTATACATTACTTTCTTGTCAGACCTGTCGTTTTTGAGGTACAATCATATATATACAAATTTCAATAATATTTGGGTAAGGTCTACACTATTTAAGAAAATTTGGAAAATTGACTCATGATTAACAGTACGACCTTGGTTTTATGGTGCTAACGATACCAAAAAAGTACCGTTAATTTTGTACTCGGACGTAAATTTTAAAAAAAGAGTTCTAAAGAACACGTTTAGACATTATTTTTCTAATCCGATTTTTTTTCTGTATCTATATAAACAATTATGGTGTTATAATAATAATACAACCGAAATAAAATAACCGATATTTGCTGTAATTTCGACAGAACATTCTGCTGAAATATATTTAAATTATATATCTACGCAATTACTTGTTATATGTGAAAAATAGTATTGCTATACATTATGGATATTCTGATAATGCTAGCTATATAATTTCGAATACCTCAGCAATATAGAATTATTAGTTATTAACTTTTTAAATATGTAACTACTACCTACGTAAGAAACAAGCCGCAAAATTAAATATAAAATAATAAAATTATTTTAAAGACATTGAACTAAACTAGTTATCAAAAATTATGTGCTTAATAAAATTTTAGAATAAAATCATTAACTAAATTTATTAGTTTAAATATCATCATATCACTATTTTGCAACCGAATCAGTGAACATAGGGGGATTTAGTATAGTTATATGAAAAATTTAAAAGTGAAAAAAATAATATAATAGTTAGTTAAAATTTTATTTTTATGCAGATATATAAAATAAAAACAAAAATAGTTATTTATAAACATTCAAAATGGAGTTATTTAGTTTATTAAGTATATACATAAACAAATAGTTACATATAGTAAATATTATTATTATAAAAGAATTATATATTCTTAACTAGTTAATAAATAATAATATTATGTAGTCATTCAGCTATTAAAAAATAAATGAATCACATGGTATTTAAATATTATATTGGGTTCATAATACTATAATTGATTAATTTTAATCAAAGATATTATTAATTATAATTGATTAAATTTATTAAAATGTATTTAAATGTTATATGTCTATAAAGTGCCATAATTTTATTTATTTATTCAAATCTAAACTAATAAAAGTAATTCTGAATCAACAAAATGTATTTTGAATTTAATTAATAATTATTATTACTATGTATCTAATAAAATTTATAATTTATTTATTATACAATCAACTATTTCAATTATAATTTTAAATAGTTAAATTTAAACATGTACTTAGTTAGGTATATGTATTAAAATTTATTTATTGCATCTATTTAAGGACGTCAACTTGTGTTATGTAGGCCCATAAAATATGTAAGACGTTGTCATTTATATACAAAATTTATTATTATTAAAACAAAACAAAATATTTCACGTGAGTTAATTTTTAATTGTATTGATTTTTTGAGCTTTTTGAGAAAATTTAATTCATGTTAAAATGCGACGTTTTAAATTTTTTTTGTTTTTTTAATAATTATTAAAATTCAACTTTCTAAAGTTGTTTGTTTTTATTTATTATTTTTTTCTTTTTTTTTTCATAAAATCAACGTTAATTTTTGTATTTTTTAAATAAATTTATTGTCTAGATTTTGATTATAACTATTTATAAAAATTTCGATTCAAATGGTAAATTGAAGTGGGTATTTGTTATGGACTGATAATGGTTGCCTGTTTTTTGTTATTGTTGTTATGACAGGTCATTTTGCAAAAATTCTTATAAAATAAGTATTAAATTTTAATTTAATTTTATCAATGATAATTAAATTAGGAACACTTAAGAATACATATTGTAGTTAATAAAAAATTAAATGTTTTTTAGTATTTAGTAATTTCAGAGCTTTTAAACAAGAAATTCTTATTATGTGAACACAAAAAAAGGGGTTTGAATTTTTAGGAAAATTTTTAATTTTATTTATAATTTATAAATAACTTAAATTAATTTATAGTATTAATTAATTAATTAATTTGAAAGTATAAAAACGTGCAGTTAATTCGAGCTATAATTTTTTTTTTAATTTGATAAAAATTAAAAATATTGTTTTTTGATTAATTAAATACGTTGATTAATTGCTTGGCAACGACATAATTTTAAAGTCTTTTAAAAATTCTAATAATTATTTTAAAATTTTTTTTATGTTCATGACAGTCGATAATTTCGGTAGAAATACTTTTTCGTACGGTACTGCAATTTTTACTAATACTTATACAGCTTTTCATAAACACATACTGCAAAAACAAAATACTAGCAGAACATTTTTTTTTGTTTTTTGACAGTGCTATTAAAACTTGAATTTTGTACATTTGCAGTTTTGTAAATAAAAACAAAAATACAACTGATTGTCATGAAAGGGCAGACTTACTATAATTGTGCAGTTTTCCTGCTAGTTAAAAATGTTTATGAACAAACTTCATTTGCAACATTTTGTTTATGAACAAAATACTTATTAACATAGATAATATTGCCAATTATAGTTGTGTTCAGTAAACTGTTCTAGGACGTTCTAAAACGTTCTAGAGTAAAGAAGAACATGTTTTTGTGTTCATTAATTTCCGTTAGTTGTCCGGAAGGGTTCTCTTCTGTGTTCATTAGATTGTGCGAAACTGTTCTAAAATTAATTTTTTTGTTCTGAACAGTTTTGGACAACTTTTTTTGTTGTTGTTTTTTCTTTAAATTTTGACAGTTAAACAAAGAAATTAGAGATTAATCAAAAATTAGAATAAAAAAACTCAAAAAATATAAAAAAAGGTGTTCAGTAGATTTTTTTTTTTTTTTTTTTTTTTTTTCTTTATTAATTCAAAATACGAATAAAATATTACAAATAATTTGAAAAAAATATTGCATAAAAAAAAAATAAATACATTCAGTATGATCTTAGCCTAAGCTGTGTGATCTTCAAAATATGAATGAAAATTACAAATATAAAAATTGAAAAATTAAAAATACGTTTCTTTACTAGTACTAAAATTATATAAGTTGAAAGTTAAGAATACGAACAACAAAAAGTAAAAACAAAAAAAAAGAAAAAAAAAATAAAAAATTTTTCTGTTCTAAGTGGTTCTAAAGTGTTTGACAATTAACTGTCATTGTCCAAAACTGTTATGTCCAATTCTGTTCTAAATCTACTGAGCACAACTATTACTTGTTTATGAAAACAATAAATGTATTACGTCTAGAGCGTTTTTATAAAGTAAATCGGAGCAGACCACTATATATTAAAAACAAAATTGTGTTCACTTTGTAGTTCGGAACACTCAGAAGGTAAGAATTGTGTTCATTTTTTTAATCAGAGTGGGCTAAAAGCGTGATCTATGCTTGTTATAAAATTGCCGAGCTTGTATATATATAAAATTACTATTTGTTTAAATTTAAGCTCTTGAATTGTCATAAAAATCACTGAATTATTGGCGTTTGGCAATTTAAAAAAAAACATTTTGTTTTTTGTTAATTAATTTATTTTTATGATGGCTGAATGATAAGTTAAGTGAAGCAGTACCGTACTTAATTAAGCACGAAAAGGTGATCTACCTAAGTTATTGTCAAAAACATAAGAAAAAATAAATAACATAATAAATATGAATGACTAAAACAAATACAAACTATGGTATAACATTATTATGACAATTTTAGCTCTGTGTTGTGCTTCTGTGTGCTTCTGTGTGCTATTGTGTTGTGCTACTGTGTTGTGTTACAGTTCTATGTGCTACAACTTTAGCTCTGTTGTTCATTTATTAAATTAAATTAAATCAAAGTGTTCTGAGTATGCTCTGATCAAATTTCATTCTGTATGCTGCTGTATGTATTCTGTATGGTTGACTTTATGAAAACGTCTTTAATGTTTTCCGAGATATTTGTTTATGAAATTTCTGACATATCAACTAATTAAATGTGGAACACTACTAATAGTCCTATTTTATTTTCCTACTATTTTATTATCCTACTAAGAATAGTCCTATTTTATTTAAGTTGTTACCAGATTATTACCATAAATTATTAATTTTATTCCAATGACAAAGTCGATTGTCGATTTTATTCCATATCGGATCAAGTCGAAAAATCTAAAAACCATTTTGCTTTCATCGATAAACAAACCTGGGACCTATTCGGTTGAATGACAGGTGTCCTAACTATTGCGCCACTGAATGTGAAAATATACGAAATTGTTTTTTACTTCAGTGCACTGTTATACATGCCATTGTTTAAACTCTTAGTAGTATATTCTACTTTTGTATAAAAATTGATTTCGCAAATTCGAAGGTGCCTAATATATTGGTGCTTAAAGGAAATTATTTTTGCCATTTTTAAAGAAGAATATGAATTGGAAATATAATTAAATACAAAATATTTCAAGGGGTTTCTGGATAAAGCTTTGATCCTTATTATTATATTCACCAGAAAAGATCGACTTGCACCGATTACTTCTAAATTGGGATCTGTACCGTTTGAGCATCATTTCATCATTGTCTGCCTATCCACTTATTGGTCTTCTTCTACCACGATTACTATCCAGATTTTCTATTTAGATTCGCTGTTTGTTTTCGAATTTTATGTATTCGACTTATCTGACCTAACTTAGTCGTTGGGTCTTTACAAACCGCACAATGTCTTCTTTCTTAATCAGATTATTAAGCTTCAGCTCTGGCTTCTAATTACAAACGTATTATCCATTTTCTAATCTTTTTGGGGTGGGCGAGCATTTTACGGGGAATTTTTGCTGTTTTCCTGAGTTACATTCATAGTCTATACGTACGTACGTCACTATAGATCTCATGAAATTTTTATATATATCGTCATTTGAGCTTTTCGTAATATTATCTTTGATTTGAGTACATTTTCTGATTTCAATAGATTTATCTATTTTTTAACGTACTTGAATGATTGCTTTTCCATGTTTCAAGGCTAATTATCTATACTAAAATTTTTAGTATTGTTAGTATTGGAAATCAAGTATATCGAAAATAAAGAATTTCATAGAAATTCATGCTCTGTAAGTAACATAAATTTAGTAGCATACCTACTTTTTTTTTTTTTTAAACCGTTTCAGTATTCATTGAATCTTTCCATTGACAAGAATTTAACATTTTGATTAGCATACTTATTGATAGCATAACTACCAACTTTTAATTTTATTTTTAAAACTAAATTATCAAAATTATAAATCTCCAATGCTGCAATAAACGACATAAATAGTTTGATTTTATTTAAACAAAATTTCCAATTTACTTACTTTAAATAAATTTAACCACTTTTCAGGAAATTACTATCTTTATTGAATTTCAAGACAATATATGTCATATTGTAAATTTAGATCATGTTCTATAATTTCTTCTTTGTCATTGCAATCATTTTATTTACTTTTAAAACAAAAAAAAAACAATAATATTTCATTATAAATCAATTAAAATTAATATAAATAATAAAAATATAATAATGTAAATATTCAGGAAATAAAACAAAAACATTAAAATAAAATCTTTCATTACTGAATTATAGTTACACACTAATTTTACAAAAATTCGAAATATAAAACCACAACAAAAAAAAAAAAAAATTTAAAAAATGTGTAAATATAAAACCACAAAATTCCTAATAAATTCCTACAAGAAAAATTCTTAATACAGTGCAAGTTGTTTATAATGACATCTCAAGGGACAAAAAAAATTTTGGAATGGAATTCTGTAATGTGATTGACGATAATCGCCCTTGCGATAATTAAAAATGATGGCTAAACATTTTGGTATTCTTTAATGTGATCATTGAAGTATACTTTAAGAAACTGGCAACATTTTAAATTTTATAATATAAACACAATTCGAAAATGTCATTTTATATTTATAGAATTTGTAAGATGTTTGCATTTGATTTTGGATATTGTGGCAATAGTTTCGATTTTAGGCGAGTTGTATTGAATCAGTTTCTATGTTTTTTTTGTAGGTATGTAATAGGGTTGTATTATAATTGTTATTTCTTTCTTATTACTTCTTTGGTTGTTTGGCAATATTTGTTGTAATAACTAATATTTTTAAATTTTATTATGTTATTTATTTTAATTAATTAATGCGGGGCGGGATTGGCATTAAATTTCAAATTCTAAATCAAAAATAGAAGATTTTACACAATATCCCAACAATAATATTAGTGAAGAACAAATATTACAATGTAGGGTTCTGCACAAATCACTAATTGGACCGATATAATCATCCATACTATCTTAGACGCATCACTGACGCGATGAAAAATCGGTCCAGCTGAATATGTATTTTCGCACGATTCTGGTGATATAAATCTAATATCTAATGGTAAATCTCTAAAAAAAAAACTGGAAAAGAATCATGATATGAGGATTATCTCCAATTGATTGGATGAGAAAGAACTATGCCTGAGTGTTAAAATGATAAATTATTATGTAATATTTAACCACACTCCACAAAAGAAAATGCTACCTTTTAACTCCACTAACTCCACAGAAAAGCGTCAATGACATTGATATCAACAAAGTTCTTAGAGTTAACACTGTAAAATATATAGGAATCATAATAGATGAAAAACTAAAATAGAATGATCACAACAAATCATATACAAAAATTTATAACCCCAATATCCAACAAATCAATCCAATATCCAAAAATCTAATTAAAATTAAAATTGAATAAAATTGAAATTGAAAATTTGAATTGAATATCCATGTCAATAAATAGGACTGACGGTATTTCAGAAAAAATGGATATAATATTGTAATTGAGAGTTTTGTAATTTGGGATTATGTAATTTGAGATTTTTGGGTATTTTGTAGCTTTGGTATTTTGCAATTTGGAATGGTGTTATGCTACCATTAATTTATCATTCAATTAAATTATTAAAAATATTATTTTTATTTTACGATGTTAATTTTTTTATACATAATCTGGACAATAAATCTAAAACAATGTTATAATTGAATATACATATATACGTACTTGAACTTGACGAATGCTCGGTACTGTTGAGTGTTTTGCAATGTTGTAATTTAGTTTTTGATAAATGTGCTACCTTCAAGTCAAGCGGTGATGACCCACATTTATTTCAGGGTATTTAGCATCCCGCTAATAACTGTGAAATAGTATTACTATTTTAAAGATACATTAAGGGAGAGCATTTATCTTATTTTTAGTTAACATAATTATATATAGGGTTTACAAGAATCAATATTTCTATTATACTATATTTTTATTTGATCTCACTAGATCGTGGGGTTTTAGCCTTTTCAGTCTTCTTATGTGATTTGATCTGTGTAACAGCTCGATCGCATTTACCTTACTATGATGAATTAACTCGTTTTCATGTTTGATACCATAATTCCTAATGATGTAATTAATAAGTTTTGCTGTCAGATCTCTGTGGATATTTTAATTTGAATCAAAGCGGAATAAGTTCCTGATTCTAAAGAATTTGTTTTGATAGCGCTGTATAATTATCTAGTTAAACTTCTTAGCGCAGCCCTAAAGCTGGCTGCCAAAATTCCAGATGAGCTTAATTTTATTATTTTATATTTAAAATTTGGAGTATAGGATTTCTTAAGACTGTTTTCCTATTAACCAATACATATTTCTTGTTTTTTGAGCTCGTGAATAGACGAACATTTGAATTGTGATATTTGACGAATTAATTTATTTTACTTATTTTTTATAAAGTTCATATATTTATAGAAATTGTAAAATGTTTGCATCTGATTTTGGATATTGTGGCAACAGTTTCGATTTTAGGCGAGTTGTATTGAATCAGCTTAATTTTTTTTGTAGGTATGTAATATGGTTATGAATGTATTATAATTATTATTTCTTCATTTGAAATTTATTTTTTTGAAATTTTTTTAATGAATGTATGTGTCACAAGTTTATAATTTGCGATGACAAATTAACTGTAATCCTAAAATTATTACTATGACAGGTACAAAATTTGTATATCCAATTTCTGATATTTTTCTCTCAATCTCCCGACTCAATTCGTCTAATATCTATATTTATAAGTGTTGGGAGTGCTATAAAATTTCATGTTAAATTTAGAATAAAATTATTTGAATTATTTTTTGTAGATATCACTATAAAATGGAAATTAAACTAAATTTTTGAATATACATAGGCTATAATACAATAGCACAGTTGTTATATTCGTTTGCATTCAAAATACATTGGAACCAAACTTAGAATAAAAATGAATTGTTGTCAAAGTCATTATAAAGCATTAGTTGTTATATAAACGAACTTTACTGTACATACTTAGTCCCTAACACTAATTATAAATATAGTCTTGGTATTTATGTAGTTAATTAAAGTTATATAAAAAAACGAAAGAAATTCATGTTAACTTTACTGTTTCTGTATATTTTTTTTGTTTTGTTTACTAATAGAAGAATTGCCGAAACAGTTCTTGCTGCGAAATTTTGAATTTGCTCAGATTTTTAATACATACTTTACAAGTCGTAGTTAGTTTTTATACCCAAAAGTTTTGAAGTTTTTTTATGTTATTGACAGTAACTTAGGTAGAATCACCTTTTCGTGCTTAATTAAGAACCGTACTTAATTAGTTTATACTACGTAGTTATTTTTATTTCCAGACTGTATTTTACTGGCTGGTCACACGAAACAATTTTGGTAAGACAGTAATATACAACAGGAGTGGAATTCTGCAACGTGAAAATCATGAAATGACTATCAGAAAATTTTAAATTGCAATTCTGTAACGTGATTGTTACTGTGATAGTCGACTTTTTTAAATAATAATTATTTTAAGGTGACAGCTAATTTACTGTACACACAAATAAGTTGTATTTAAAAAAAATTTACCAATCATTCACATTTTTTTCACTAACTTGTTTACTATTTTAATTTAACTATTTTCTAACTAGTAATATCGGCGAGTAGTTTGGCATTTCGTACAATTACAAAGGCGAATATGAAATTTATAATGGCTATTTTTTTTTCTAAATTGTATACAGTCAAAACAGTGACTGTCTCGTGTGACCGCATCGTTAAATTCAACTTCAGTTGTATAAACAATGTCGACTAACGCTAGTTGGATCTTAATGACTAATGATTTATATCTTTATTAATTTAAATCAAAGCGCACTTCTGACTGGACTGGACTAGTTCAAATAATACAAGTATAATTAATTATTCAAAACCAGGTTGGCGAAATATCGGTTAATGCATTTTATTTCATGTTATACATATATAGTTCCATAAATGAAATTATTTTCGATTTCAAATATTTCACGTTCGAATAAATTTTCAATAACAAAGTGGTTAAAACAAATTCATTGAAAAATTACCATTTTTTTTGTTTTTGTTATTATTTTTTATTTATTTATTTTTATTGTTCTTTCAACAATATTTTCTTTTATTTTTACGCAATTTACAAATGTATTTCTTTTGTTGTTGTTTTTCTATTCTATTTACAGTCATTTATGTAGAACAAAATCTTATAAGACTCAAAATTAATATAATTTTAGTTCCGTAATGTAATAATAATAATGATAATGTTTTTGCATGCATTTATTTATGATGCTTCTTTATATACTTTGCTCACATAAATATGTAGTATAATTACAATAATAATTCTTGTATAAAATTGCAATATTTATTTATGTAGGTAGGTATGTTTGTAAATACTTGTGTATAATTTTCTATAATCATTAAACCATGTATGTTCATATAGATAGAAAATTGCACAAAATATAACGCAATTTTATTCTGCATAATAAAACTGATATATTAAGCATGGTATGTTGACATGCGAAAATAATAACGGATTAAATTTTTAAAATTATTATAGTTTTACCATATAAAATGTGTAAGTTAAAATTTGTTATATATATACGAGTATCTATATAGCTATCTAGAGTATCTATCTTAAAATAAATTTTTTGATTTTAATCTATAAAAAAAAAAAATATTTATAATTTGCAAATTCTTAAGCCTTCTTTTAAAGATGAAATTTTAGAAAAATGAAATTTTCTTCATTCAGTAAGTATAGTTTAAGAAAAATAAATTATAATTAGCAGTAAAGAATAATTAATTAATTAAAAAAAATTGTTTTTCTTAAATAAATAGAATAAAATATTTTTATAACCTACTTTATTGGTAAATACTTACATTACATATTATGATAATTAATTATATTTTAATATAATATAATTAATTTTTATGTAGTTAGTTACTCTCTATTTATGTACGTATATACATGTGTTAATATTTTTCTTTATTTAAGATGCCTATATTTATAGAAAACTTAAATTTATTATGATAGCAACTTGAAATTAAATGAGGTGTTAAATTATTAAAGTTGTAGTATTTTTAATGAAAACATATTTATTTAAAACAAACGTGAACCGTTTTAGAAGAAAATAATAAATGTTAGTACTACTTAGATATCAAAATTAAATGTTTAGTAGTATCACTAGTCGTTAAAAATGACTTTCTAGCGGCTGCATAGTAAAAGAAAAAGATAATTGTTAAGTAATTGTTGAAAACGTAATAACTCTTTGGTGTGTAAATTACATTTTCTAAATTTTTAATTAAAACTTGATTATTGATGATGATTGATTATTATATGATTATTTGAAAATGTAGTTTAAACATGTTATTAAATAATTTAATAAAAAGATTTAGGGTGGATCCGAACCAATAGTAATTTTAGTTAATACTTTGTACTCGCACTTCTTGAAAATACTAGATTATCCCACTCTTTGTCGCACTGGTGTCTGTTATCATTGTAATTATCATTAATTTTTTTTATGAATAAGAATAACTTTGTATACCGAAAAATTTTTCAAATGGTGAAAATTACTGAAAATGTAATTTTCTATACAACCACATCGGTTCAAATATAATTTAATAATTAATAAAGATATAATTTAACTAATAAAAAAAATAATATAAATATATAATATACAAAAATATATACCAAATAATTAATATAGTTTAATAAAAAAGGCCCACATTTCGAAAGGGAAAAGGACCTATAAAGTTGGCCTACAGATTTATCTGTAGGATCAACTGTTAAAATAAATAAATAAATAATAACTATATCATTCACTTTTAGTGTTGCCATTTAAGTGAAACACCAAAAGATATTGCAATTCTTTCAATCCTATGATCATTAAAAAAAAACGAATGTTAAGTACTTCTGTTTTTTATTCACTTTTTTTTTTTTTAAAAAAAGCTTGTTTCAATAAATAATAAATAAATAAGTGTTAAAAATAAGTAAAAAATAAGTTAAATAATTAATTAAAATAAAATCAAAAATTAATGTGGACTTTAATTTTACTGCAAGTAACTGTAATTCCACCAATTTGTTCATTTTATTTCTATTGCTAATTTTGGGGATTCTGAGGGAGATGTTGTATCGACGTAGGACCTAATGACCACATCCCAAGAATAGCTGGAATTTCTAGCTTTCTAAAAATATATGTCTTTACGCCGATACAAGATCTCACTTAGAAGAGTCCTAATTTTTCTTCTAAACATACAACAAATTTTTTTTTTAAAATCATATTTATTTAATTTATTTTTATTTAATTTACTTACAATTTTCAAAACTTTAAATAAAAATCACAAACTTTTAAAAATACTGACAGTTCGTTCATTCATATTTTTTAATAAATGTTCATTCATAAATGATATTTATGACACCGAATTGTCTCTTTCATTCATTTTTGATTTCAATCACATTTTAGTGAGAATGATAACAGGGTTGATTCTTTTTATTGAACCAAATTTATGACAGTTGATAATTGTTAAATAATTTGATAAATAAAGAGTAGAATCGATATTGTCTTAGTTAATGTTTATAGCACTTTTATGTTAAATTAATTTTTTATAATTTTGATTAAAAATAATTTAATTTTTTGTTTTTTCTTTTTGGAATGTTAATTTTAATTTAAATTGACTTTTTTAAGGAACTTATAGTATGTGAAAACCCATTGATGAATGATTACTGATTCAGTTATGGATCAAGAAAATTAGTTACAATTTTAAAAACATAACTGAATATGCTAAAAACAGAATATAGGGTTAAAACAATATTTTTTATTATTTGATTTATTACCTTAATCAGCCGTACCGATGAATTCGATTCGATAAAAAATTATTCGAATTTCTCGATTCGATTCGATGAGAATTTCTTAACGGTGAATTCGATCGAAAGACTAATTTTGTACTCATTTCAAAAAATGTAATCAAATAAGAAATATAACGAAATGTAATGACTTTTATGTCAAATAAGTTCAAATTTCAAATTAAAAAAATAAATTTACATATATATAAAAACGGGTCCCGAGTAAAAAGATAATACCGCTCAATGGCCGCAAGAAATTTTTTTTCTAGAAACACTTTGTTTTTGTTATAATTTAAAACAAATTAATAATTTATTTTCCATCCATTTTATTTTTTATCCATTTTTCTTTTTTTTCACAATTTAATTGAAAGGAAAAAATTTAAAAATCAAAAAATCATATAAAAATAATTGAAAGGAAAAATATTTTTTTTTTAGTTAAAACAAAAAAAGTGAAACATACAACTCTGGTCTTTTGTATAAATATTTTGAATGAGAAAATTTTCGATCAAAAATATTCGAATTTTTTTTAAATTCGCCGGTTGAAAATTTACGAACGAATACTCGATTTTTATTCCATCGAATTCACCAGTACGGCTGAATGTATTTGTACAATATGTTATTTTCAAATTAATTTAATTATGAAAATAATTATTGTATATTTATTAATGTTAATTGTTTTTGTATTTTTTTATTAGCCAAAATTCTTGGGTATATTTTATATTTTGTACGGTTGAAAATAGTTAGAATAAAAATTTTAACATCAATCTTCATTGGTCAAAAAAGTACTTAAGTATAGACTGAAAATTAGAAAAATAGAAATATTTTTCAGCGAATGAAATTTATTAGTCGGTATAAATCAGTCCTTATTCAGTCGTCAGTCGGTGTTATCTTTTCACCTTGAGAAATCATGAGAATCTTGAATCAGCACGAATTGAGTTCTTCTAATTAATATAATGTAACTGTATTAAGTATATATTATATTATATTAAAATTTTAGTATGTATGTATCAGAAACTGATCCAAAATTATTCATGTAAAAGCGAGATTTTTGTCGTACCAAAAATCATTAACATATTAGAAAAATTTCGTATAGTCAGACTCAAATTTTTATAATATGTCCTTTGTCACAAATATGAAATGAAATATTTTTGTTTTTTTTTTTTGTTTAAATGAATAAAAAATTAATTAATTAATTTTATTTTATTTAATTATGTTTTCTATTTTGTTAGTTATTTTTTTTTTTGTTCTTAAAAAAATGTTTAAATATTTTAAACTTAAAATACACCAAAAATGGGTAAAAATAAATAAAAAATTTCGTAAATATTATCTCTTTGCCTTTAAAACGGAAAATTTACTTAGAAAGTAAAAACAGAGGAAATCATAAAGCCATATTATTTAATCCGTAATTAAAATTATTTTTAATAAAATTTAATTTTTAACTTGTTAACAGTAAAACCATTAAAATTATTAAAAATTGATTTCTGTATCTTAATTACAAGTTAATAAAGACTGTGAAAAACTGCAAACTTGAATATAAAAATGATAAGAGTTTTCAAATACAATCTAAAAAGACAATTCTAAGAAGTGGATAAGTTAAACTGCTAACTATATGAAGTTTGACAATCCATAGTCTTGAGAACAAAATATGACAAAAAAAGAACAAAAAAAAATAATTTTTATCTATAATAAAATGGTATATAGTGGTAGTGATTAATATCGAGTATGTAATATCACTTTTAAAAATCTCGCTTTTTAAAATCTCATTTTTCTAAAATCTTTGAAAAATATTATTTTACTTTAATAAATTAATTTATAAAGTTTTATGATGGTTTTGTTGGGCCCAAAGTATGTTACATTTATACTTTTCTTTTAATTCAAAACTATTTTTTTTTATTATTATTGAATTGACCACAATTTAAATTCGGGCGAATTTTATAAGCACTAGCTGCAGAGGCTTTCGACTTAGGCAAAACTAATTCATATCAATTTTATTTTACTTAAAATTAATTTACAAAAAATATTTCTACGCATTATCAAATTAGTATTGGATTATTCTATGTTAATAACTAATACAATCAAAAATGCTCCGCGGTGTTATGTTTGATCGATGATTTTAATTCTGGGCAAGAATTCAATTATTTTTCGTGTAGCCTCAGTTGTTTCAGTTCAGTTTCAGAACATCCAACATTGTAATGCCAAATTCGATTGTTACATTGTTGTGTAAGGGGCAAGTCTCAAAAATATAATGTATTGGGATGATGGATCATATGGAACAGTAGTGGGTCTGTAAGGCTACTTATTTTACTTTATTCGTAATTTTTCGATATTAAAAATCGAAATTTAAAAAGGGAGATTTAAAAGAATCGATATTTAAAAGAGCTAAATTACGTATCACTCCCAGTTATGATATCTGATTATTAAGTAGAATATCGCAAGATCGACCAATTTTTGAAATTCTAAAATCAACTACCTACAAAATATTATTAACAAAAATAAAAATTGTATATTTTAATTATTAATGTTGTAAAGTTTTAGTTGTCTAAGACAACTAAAACATAAACTGTTGTAAATCGGAATGGCTATATTTGTACACAACTCAACTTAAAAATTAGGTTGTTATTTTGACAGATAATTAGGTTGTGTTGGGAATCTGAATAGAGAAAGACAACAAAGATGTCAATTACAACCTATTTTTAGGTTGTGTTGTGAATCAGAATAGCATCCTAAGTTTATATTTGCACGGTTTAATTTTTGACGGGGTGGCAATTCGATTATTCTTAGCGTATTTTTGATTTTTTGAACTGGAAGGTTATATTACCTACATAAAACTAAACTGAAATAAATAAATTAAACTAAGTAACTATATTGTAAATTAGTTTTCATATAAAAGTCAGTTGCTATAACTACCGAAAATATAATAAAAACTATATTATGTATAATGATTTAAATAACTTCTTGAATCTGGATTTTAAAAGACCCAACGGGGAAGAATAATAGATCGACTGAAACTTGCTTCTATACATACTTAGGACAATCCACAGATAATAGAAAGCCAAAATATAATAACTATTCTAGAGTATTTCAGTTAAAATGCAGTATCGTACGTCTATTAAAAAGTAGAAGAGGTGTTCTGTATAACTATAGTTACTGGATATTGCTTTCATTATACAAATATCAAACTAGCATTCGCCAGTTCCTCGAAATTCGAGGAAGTTTGATAAAAATTCGTGCTCAATATTTCGTTTCGAATTGTTTTCCACCATTTCAGTTTATCATGGACACTGTGTTATTTTATTGATTTATCTTAAACATCAACCTCATACGTAGTAATAATTTATTTAAAAAAAAAATTAAATTTAAATCGGGGGGATTGTTACGGTAATTTGATAAATTAAATTTTTTTTATGTTAAAATGACGAAATTTTCTATTTCAAAATTAAAAAGTTAAAATATTTTAATTCGCTACGCCTCTTTTTAAATATGTATCTATTATTTAAAAGAATAATAATGAAAATCAATTGTGAAATGGTACCCTACTATTATTAATATACAGATTAGATATAATGGTTAAACTAATGACATATTTTAAGAGCGTAATTAATTCAGGATTGATCGATTGTGATTCTTAAGAACTATTTAAATATTCCAAAAAGATTCAGTTAAATTTTAATATGCTTCTTTTTAAAATTATAAGAGTTACGAATTCATCCAAATATCAGTATTTTTAATATTACTATAATTAAGAACATTTTCATATGAAAACATAATTTTTAAAAGAAAATAACACCTTCTTTTACTGCATTGTCAGTGAGAAGTGTAATAACTACGCACATGTTATTTCCACCTGTCTGAAAATGTTACAATTATTTTTAATAATAGTTAATTCACTTTAATGAAAACAAAAAAAAGCGAAAATAAACTAGCTTTTGTTTTTTCTACAACAAAAAAAAAAAAACAAGAAACTCGGTTGTTATTATAATTATAATAGAGAATGAAAATGAAATTATTATTATGGAAAACAAGAATGAAATAAAGAAAACCTGATTTCGGAAGTGCAAATTTTATTTTATTTACATTTTTATTTAATTTGTTATTATTTTTTTTCTTTTTTGTGTTTATAATTTTCCCAGAAATTAAAAAGCAAAATATGAAAGAAATTAAACTATATTATTTTTGTATCGCGGTCACTTTGTATATATGTATATATATATAGTATATATATATATTTATAAAATTCACTTCCGTTTATTATCAAAATAGAGATTTTAATTTTCTTGTAATAACAATTACGTACAATTTTATTATTATTATTATTTATTAATTTATTTTCTTTTGATTTAAATGTCAAATTTAATATGAAAATATCCAAAGAGAAAGAATTGGTAGTTACTTTAAAAAACAAAATAAAAAAAAAAATTCACCTGAACTTTACTTTGTTTAATTTTTTTTTTTTTGACTGATTCCTCTATTCCAGTTACATTGTTGTAAAAATGAAAATTATTATGTGTATATATATACATTTGTAATGTTAAGTTGATGGTTTTATTGAATTTCGAGGAATTACTATGGTAAGCAAAAAAAAACAAAATAAAAAAAATAGAATTAAAAAAAAGATTTAATTAGGGTAATGGTTGGTTGTAATACACTATGTAGTAAAAGGTGAAGTCTACTGACTTTGTACTTAATCGTTTTTTTTCTGTTCCATTTTACCGTTCCCTTTCATTTCACTTTTATTTGTTTATTTATTTTATTTTTTGTTTTCTGCATTATTGTTTGTTTAATTTACAATGAAGGGCTTGTGAGGTCAGATGTATTCATTAACAATGTTTACATATTATAATAAAAAATGAGAAATTTCTTATTAAAGTTGAGTTGAATCAAGTTTTCAATTCAATAATGGTGTGTCTAGGCATTAGTGAAGTTGATTATTTTATGCATTACGTTGTGTTTACAAAATAAAACTGTAAATTTAACTCCTATTTTAATATGACTATTTTTTTACAAAGCTTTTACATAAATCCACCAATCCAAAACGTAATAAATACTACTATAATAGTGAGCATTAAAGATAATTGAAAGGAAGCTGTAATGCTACAGATAAGGATGAATAACTAATATCAAAAATAAAAACTTACTTTATTGGTGGACGCTTTAAAAATAAAAACGAAAATCTAAGTTAATTTTGTAGATTTATAGAATCTCGTATAGAATATTTCGAAGATAAGGTATTTGTACCCTCAATTGAGTAGAACAGTTACAATTACAATGAGACAATATTCAAATATAAAACTAATAATTAAAGCTTACACTAAACTTTATTATAAAAGTATGGAAGGGGTAACACTCCTGACAACACTCGTCAAGCAAAAATGCTCATGCCAAAGCACTAAAAAAACTAAAGTTGTTCTAAGTTTCAACAGGAATGCAGATACACATAATGTCATAAAGAATAACTAACCACTGTCTATAGTAAAGAAGCATCTATATAAAATCGACATAATTTCGGTTAAAATATGTGATAGAGATATCTGAATCTATTGAACATCTAGTCTGTGAAGGTAGCAGACTTCATCATCTGGGTACAGCGTTCACCGAATAATGGAAGCTACCCAGCATACAACTAAAAATTATCCTGAGAATGATTGCTGAATCAGCCATTGTTAAGGACTCCGATTCTTAATTGCATTAACACGAGTAATCACAATAAGCTCCTTTGCGACTGCTAGACCCATTGCATTAAAATCTAATCTATAATCTAATATTTAGATATTCAGTTTGATAAGTATTTATCTTTAAATAAAATTAAGATGTCTATTGCAGCAGCAGTAAATATTACAAATAGTTCACAACATTGGACTGTTTATAGTCCGGTCCAGTTTCTGTTCCGTGTCATTTGTTTTCTGTCGATTTTTCGCTTACCTTCATTTCTCCCTTCATTAATCAGTTGAGCCAATTCTAATTCAAAAGTCAACATTTCCAATTTAAAAATAGTCAATTGTAATTTACAAGGTATCAGTTAAAATAGAGAAATCCAAAGATGGGTCATTAAAATGAGTAAACAAATGTATCCCGAGCGTCACTCGGACAAACGATTGATTGATCTAGACTTTGAACCGGATGAAGAACATAGTTAATACAAAGTAGATACTTCAGAATAGTACTAAATTTTTATTAATATTGAATAACATGTGTAATATGAATACCTATACGTTGTAAATTTTGTATATCGATATTTCGGAAGTCTTCATCATATTTCTTTATCATTGCATGCAATTAATCTTAATAGTTTTAAAGTATAATAAAATTGAATTGATTATATTTAATTAAGTGAAGTGAAACTAATATTTTAAAATTCATTTAAATAATATATTTTTCGAAAAGTTCATTTGAATTTTATTTATATTCAATTTGAAAAAAACGGTCTGTTTAATCCGTCAATTTATATTCAAATCGAGCATCTATGCACAAAAATTCTTAGTTAACACGCAAAAGTATTATATAGTCTAAGTATAGTCTTGATGAAGACTATAGTCTTGTAAGGTTTTATTACAATTAACTTAACGGTAAATTAAAACTGAGTTAAAATTCAAACCAACTCAAACCAGATCTCTGTATAAAAACAGTTAGGGTGTTCATACCATACACTTTGAATTATATAAAAACTGTACATGTAAACATAGTAATGTTTATAAAAATATTTTATACTTATGAATACTTTGTTGTTAAAGAAATATGGAGGAAAAATAAATTCTATTTTTTTTTATTATTTTTGTGTTTTTGTTTTTTTTTGGTTTATTACATTTTTTTTTTTATTATTCTTTTGTAATTTGAAATTTTAGATTGATAGATTTGTAATTTATGTAGTTATACGAAATCATAAAAAATACCAGATAAAAAAAAATATTTAACTATGGTAAATTAAAACTAAAATATTTGACCTACATATATTAGTTACTAATAATTTAGTTTAATTTTCAATTTCTATAAAATAAAAAAAAAAAAATACAAAAAAGAATAGGAACGGATTCATATAACAAAATCTATAAATTTTAGTGTACGATATTTTGTTTTTGTTTTTTTTTTGGTTAAGATTGTTTAGGTCTTCTCCAATATATTATTAACTTTTTTTTTTTTTTTTATTTTAAAATTGTCCAATATTTTATGATCAAAATATCAAATTTTACATTTTAAATTTACTGCTTTGAAATTGCTACCAATAAATGTAAGCGCAAGTGTATCTGGTATAGATGTAAGATATTTTAGTGTATTGTTTTTCTATTAAAGCAAAAGTATTGAATTTTATTTACTTCATAGATAATAAATTTTGGATTAGTTTACAAAATTCAATAAAATACAATAAAAAAAAAATAATTAAATAAAATTATATGAGTATCATATTGATATTCTTTTATTGTATGTAATATTTTAATTGATTCAATAAAAAAAAAAAAAAAATTGTTGAAAAATTACTAAAGAAAATTATAATTTTATGAATTGATAATGAAGATATCACTTTGTTGTAGTTCTTTTTTCTTGGATTGTGCAATGAGAATTATGAGTGTTATAAAAGTATATTTTGTAGTTTTGTTATGATTTTAATATTTCAAATTGGTTTTTCTTTTGTTTATTTTAACTTTAATTGGTACTGAGGTCTACTGAGCTTCTTATTTTATTTATTTTTCAATACAGGGTGGTTTTTCACAATAGTATTTGCAATCTTTTTAGACGAAAATAATATTAACTGTTTTTATTTTTATACAATTCCAAGATCTAGGTTTTATTAAATTCAAAAGATTGATGTAGGTTAATGATCTGGGTAATTTTTTTAATTTGGTAAACTTAAAATTATCAAAATATCTACAAAACTATGAAAGCGTCACTCGTGACCAATTTCATTACTAAATATTCGAGACCTGTGTAAAAACAGATAAATATCTAGGTTTTTAGTTATTATTCTATATTAATAGTATATTAAACTATGTATTAAACGATTTGACCTAGACCTTGAACGGGATAAAAAGAACATAATTAATACAAACTACTTCAGATTATAGTACTCATTTTTTATTAATATTGAATTACATGCACATATTTTTAATTTGTAATTTGAAATACTATAAATATATATATATTACACAGTATCCTGCCAAGAGTTATCTCTTTAGAGGAGAATATTTGGTAAATTAAACGCTAATTTTTTGTTATTGACGTATTTACTGCTGTCTATTTTCTACTCTTTTGTAATATTAAATTATATCAAATATAATTCAAAGTAGTTTATTCTGTAAATGAACAGCAAACAGTATTATTTTATCATATATATATATTATAATAGCATCACAATCGTACCCAATAAGTCTCTTATTTTAGAGTTTTTCGTATAATATAACTAATTTTAAATTAGTGGAAAACTCCATCTATTGTAGATTAACTACGACCTCATAATATCATAATTTCATATTATTTTAATGATAATCAAGTTTTTAAATCATTATATTTAATCTGTATAATTGAAAAAAAAGTATGGTATTTATATCTGAACAATTTCACAGCCAATTTTCATTATTATTATTTTAAATGATAGATATTTAAATGAGACGTGGCGAATATTTTTTATTTTCAATTAGAAATTTCAATTTAAAATTTCATCTCATGTATAAGTCATTTTAAGATACAAAAATTGTAATTTATCAAACTGCCACAAACACACACCGATCACCAGAATTAAATTTAAATTTTAAGTTAAATTTTGAGTTTTTTTTTAAATAAATTATTACGTATGCGGTTGTTGTCTAAGATAAATTAATAAAAAAAATTAAAAATATAGCACTTAACCGGTATAAATTGAAATGCTGGAAATTGATACTTAAATTGAGTACGATTTTTTTGTTAAACTCCGAAAATTGGAGAGCTATTATAGCAAAAACTAGCATCGTAATTAACTAGATAACTACAGGAATTGCAATGAAAAATACATGTTAACTATTTGTAAAGTCTCCAAACATGATTGAAGTGAAACCTAGTTAGTATCCCATCACATAGAATTCATTTAGAAATCTTTGAAAATCATATGGAAATCAAATTTTTAATGAATTTTCATAATTTTTTTTACATAATTGAAATTATGGCTATACAAAATCAGAATCGGAGTAAACGAAAATGAAAAGTTAAGTTAACACTATAATTTAATGAAAACTTTCTACTATGTAAACATATATGTATTTAATGAGTTTGTATTAGTAGCTTATGAGATATGTATTTTTGTTCAAATAAGTGCCGCGGGACGGTCCAGTTCCCTTAAATTTAAATAAAAAAATGTTTCTTTCATCAGTACTGAAGCTGTGTTAAAGATTTTTTTTAAAAGTTAAAAAAGTTCAAAACAAAAAGTATTATCATCGGGGTTTAAGTTGTGCCTGAAGTTTCAAGTTTCTAGTTTAACGGTAATTGCGTCTATATCGCTTCACCAGATTTCTTAGAAAAGAAAACAATTATATGGATATGGATATATGTTTGAGCTGAAAGTGTTTTTCTTAATACCCAAGATGTGGTCGATATTTCAAGTCCCTAGTTGAAAGCAAGTGTGCAAAAGTGCCTAAAAATTTAAAAGTATTTCTAATTTAAAATATATATTTTTTTTTTTTTCATTTTTCATATTTTTATTTTTATGTCTTTGTTTGATAAATAATATATAATAACTGTTCTATAGACAAGAGATTTATAATATATTATGTAAAAAAAAATATACATAATATAATTAAAGTGGTATTTAAAAAAAAAATTAAAATATGGATTTTGGTCCAATTAATTAGTACCTAGTAGCTGACTGTTATCTGTTACTACATGTACTAAAAATGTAATGACAGGATTTTATTTGCTGCAAGAAAATTACTATTTATTTGTTTGCATGTGTATCTAAAATTGTTAATTAACATAATATCTTATAGATCATAATATTATCTTTCTAAACTTAATTCTAAAATAAATATTTAAATTTTTTATAAGAACATTTTTTAGAATAAATTTCTTAGTTTACTTAAATTTTTTTTATTTATTTTCAGGTGAGTGGAAAGAGATAGTAAGCATATTTTTTATATTAATATTAACTGAATGTAAGTATATTTATTCTAAATAGTCGTGTATTTATTTATTTTGTTTTTTTTTATAGTTGAATAGAAACATTAAACTATTTATTATGTTTAAAATATTAAAATGTATATATATATATATAATAGTTATTTCAAAATATTTCGAAATTTTCACGGCTATTGATTTAATTATTTGCTCTAATTAAAATGTTAGATAACTATATACTAAAGAAAATGTTTCAAAAACATATTATTTGTAATTATTGAGATTAATAAATTAAATTATTGAATTTTATTAAAAATAGTTATTTAAAATAGCAAATAATTATATGACAGGTTTATAGATGAATATTATACATTTTTGAATAAATTAAGTATTTTTATTATAAAATTTTGAATAATTTTAGTATTTGATCACAAGGCTCGGTACAATCTTATATATACTTTTTTCCATTCAAATTCAACATTTTTTCAAACAAATTAAACAATTTTTCATTCAAATTCTTTTTTCCATTCAAATTTAACATTTTTTCAAACAAATTAAACAATTTGTCATTCAAATTTAATTTTTTGTCAAGCAATTTGTTGAATTTTATTAAAAAAAGTATATACCAATAAATATCGTGCTTTTACTTCAGATAAAAATACAAAGGTGTCAAATTTTGATTGGTTGAAATTTTGACAGCTGCATATTTGTATCTGAAGAAAATAAATTTGAAAAGCCACACTAATTGTAATAGTTCAATAAGTTATGATTGAAATGATTTAACAGATTCTTATTAACATATCCGCACTTTGTTTGATAACTTATTAATCCGAACTTCCACCACATCTGTAACGTTTCTGCGAGAATATTTCTTCTTCTGATGTTTATTTTATTATACTGATTAACGTAAATGTACCTATCACCACCCTAATACATTATGCCGCCCGAACCCTTTTATTTGTAAATACAATACTCCCGTGCTTTATATTTCAAATTTATTTTTGAAATAAAAGAAGAATATTATTTCGTCGTTGTAATGCAAAATAATGCACACCTGTATTCATATTAATAAATAAAATAAGGAAAAAAAAATTTTTTTTTTAGAAATATTTGCCTTCAATTTAAGCGTACTAAAACTACAAAAATAAACTTTAGAATCGCAGCTTGATATAATGTTTTCATAGCAAGTTATGATTGTAATTACGGAAAAAGCAAATTAGCCGAATTCTAGGACGTCTTGAGATGAGATTAAGAGATTTGGTAAAAAGTTCGGCTAATTTGCTTTTTTCGTAATTACAAAAAAAAAATATAATGAAAATGATGATTGAAAATAATTGAAATTGAATAATAATAGAAAATGATTGAAATATAATGATAATGATTTGTATTGCACTTGCACACATTTATTTTGTATTCCTTTTTTGTTTTTGTTTTTTTTTGCTTCTTTACACCATAGAAATGTCGATAAAAATAGTGAATTTAAAGAGAAACCAAATTTTAACTTTATCAAATATCCATATTCCATTATTAGTACACACACATATGTAAATTTCACCTTGGTTCAATGCAAAGAATATCTATAATCTATATTAACAAGAATATACACTCCAATTTTACGTAAACCTAATTTTTAAGAAATACCAAACCAAGAAAAATATCATTAGTTAAAAGAGGTAAAATATACATTTACTTATCGTATACCAAATTTATTATGAGAGAGAAAAGGTACAAAACAGATGTTTGACTTTTCCTTTATAATGTAAAATAATTTTGCGTTCTCATTATTCTCCTTTGGATTTGTTTACGTTCCCTCCCATTATTTATATGAGGCAAGGTGGCAAAAAATGTTAGTTCTAATTTAGTTTGTTCACTTATACGAGGATTAATTCTGATCTTTTATTATTTCAATCTTTACGTTTTAAACATTATTATTTTCGTATATACCTATTAAAAATATTAAATTATAATTACATTACAATAATATAAAATATTATTAATATTTTTGTCAGCAATAATTTGGAGTTACAAACATTATTATTTTTTATTAATTATATTAGTAAACCTAAATATTTATTATATTGGTATACGATTATAAAATAATACTGAGGACAACATCTATTTACAAATCACAGAATTTAAAGAATATGATAACGCTGTTTTAGTTAGGTCTCCTAAAAATCTTATGCATAGTTGATAGAATTTAGAAAATAATATTGTTAAATATTTCAACGAAATGTTTTGTCGAAAATTTTTTTCAAAATTATAAACTTTATTTATTTAATTTCATCAACTTTGTTTGTTACTCTCTTTTGTTTACTATATTTTTTCTTCTTCTTACACGTAAAATTCTTATTATCGTCTATTTCTGACAATGTTTATCAAATTTGCATATGAATTTGTGTGCAAACAAATGAATGCATGTACATGAGTTCATACTCTTTTTATGGATATACTTTGGTTAAATGGTTATTGAAATGGGTATTTTGTTGAATTGAAGCAAATTGAAACAAACATATAAAGTCCAAGGCAAGTTAATTAAGGCAAATATAATAAGTTATTGATAGAAAACTAAATTAGGTAGGCATTTTAGTGAAAATATTGGTTCAAACGTTTAAAAAATTTTTTATTTTGTTAAGACCATAATAATTAAACTATGATGTTCACTTATTTATTTTATTCAAATAATTGTAAAAAATATATTATTAAATAGATTATAATACATACTTTCTTCAGTTTGTAAATAAAAAATATTTAAAATTGCTAATTAGTTTTGAGCGGGAATTAGGGACACGTAAATTTATGTTGTACGTATTTACGATCGACCGGGCGGAATTTGGAAAATGATATATCGAAATAATTAATTAAATTATTCAACCATTTTTGATTGTATAAGGATGTAACTGGACGATTTTAAATTGAAATTGAACAAACTAAGCTGGACCTAATTACGACCTATAAATTTAAATTCGCATATGTGTTTTTTGTTACAACTAAATTTTGAGTTTTTATAAAAATTTGTATGAAAAACCGGATCGGTAATACGTGCAATATGTCCTAATTTCGAACTAAATATGCAGGTGTGAGCTATTTTCACTAAATTCATACCAAGTCTTATATTTAAAGAAAAAACTATATTTTAATTGTTGAAAATAAGCGAATATTTTCCTTTTATTAGTAGACGAAATACGCGTATCTGTATGATAAGCATATTTAGTAAAAGTAAAAGGAAAATATTCGACTATTTTTAACAATTATCTAAAAATTTGACTATAACGCTAACCCTAAAGAATAAGTTTTTCCAAAACTATGTTTTACTTATATTATATTTTGTATGATTTAAAAAATCTTTGGAATTATCTTGCCTTGCCACCAAAATTTTATGAAGGCGTCCATTATAAATTACCAAAATAATTTCTTTGTATACATTTCACAATAAGTTAAATAAAGGAGTGAAACCCATGACCATTTCTGGCACATTTTGGAGATGGCCTGTAAAAGAAGATATTCTAATATATTCAGACAGTGACATAGTCCGCAAAATTGAGCCTCTAGTTTTAATGATCAGCAGAGGACTATATAATGTACCTGAAATCATACAAATAAAAAATGCCAAAATTAAAAAGTAGTAAATATGATTTTTACTTTGTATGTATATGAAATATTTTGTATTTTTATTTATATATTTTAATTATGCATTGTTATAATATTTAAGTTAATTAATGTTATATTGAATTATTTTTTTTTGTTTGAAACACTGAATTGCTGCGTTGTTTAATTTTTTTTAATTTTTATATTGAAATAAATGTATATTTTTATGTGTAACAAATAATTTTACTTACATCATAACTATTTTTTTTTTTTTTTCAAATTACTTATAGTAATATTGATTTTTTATTATAATAAATATTTTTAATTATAATAAATTTTAACGAAGTCTTAGTTAATTATTTAAAAAATTAATTATTAATTTTACTATCAGTAATTATTTTAAATAGCTTTTTTGATTAAAATTACAAACAGGTTCAAAACGCGGAATAATTGAGTTCATATAAGGGCGGAATTAGTTCAAAATGAAATTGTCGAGCGGAAATACGTACAATCAAAGTTTTTTGGCAGTTATAACATTTTATTATTTATTTAGAAAAAATTAAATCATAATTAGATGGAAATATATTTTTTTTAATTAAAAAATACTAATTATTGTAATTTGAAAAAAAAAATTAAAAAAAGCTTATATTTTGCTTATTTCATCAACTTAAACTAATTTTTCCTTAAGGGGGCGCAACTTGGTACATTTACGTTATGCGGTGAACTTATTCTCTATTGTTGAATTTATTTGTACTAAATCCAAATTAATAATTAGACATTATATAATTCTGCTTGCTACGTTGTATAGTATTGTATTGCTTCTCAGTAATGATTTCTCAAAAACATATATCTACTCTTCTAAATCCCATATTGAATATAAAACTTCTAAATGTCACAGTTTAAGGAAAATTTATTTAGATTGAAACGTCTTTTTTTTACATTCTTAAATAAGTATTTATCATTTTAAATGTTAATAATATAAATAAAAAATAATTTGTTTTTCATTTTGCATTTTTGTTTGTTTTTTTTTTATTCTTTTGCTTTTGCTCTTGAAATTTTCCATTTCATTTTTAAATTCAATTTAATCACATTTTATAAAAAATATTTTTCTTATTTAAATTTTGTTTGCTTACATAAAATTTTCTTATTGTTATTATCTTTATTATTAAACAATTGTTATTTAAATTACATTCCAAGATAAAGAAAGAAAAACAGAGAATGTCATCTGTTAAATAATAACTGATTTGTCATGAAAGATTTAAAAAAAAAAAAATTGTAAACTTAAAAATTTTAAATAAGTAAATTCCATTCACTGTGTTTTGTATTTAATATTATCTCTGTCTATACGTATCTGAAGCTTTAATATATGAATAAAAGCTATTAATATTTTTTTTTAAATAGTTATTTTAAATAAATACAATCGAGTAACTTGTTGTTTTTAGAAATATTTTTCTATTATCATTTTCGAATTCATCTATTTATTAGTTATTAACTATATTGTATTTTTATTTTTGAATTAAATTTTTAAAAATTTTCTACCGGTGAATTATTTTTTATTATTCATATATGAAATGAAAATCCAGTTTTGTTACGTAAGTAAAAAATAGTTTTAATTTTATAATAGATTTGTTTGAATAACAACAAGTAAAAAAACAAAAAAGGTAAAATTAAAAACAAAATAACTATGTTAATCCGGTCAAATATTTAAAGATACACGAGCGTAATATACGAATACTTTTTTTTCTTATAAACTTTTTTTTTTTTTTTTTTTTTTTAATTTAAAAATTAAGTTAGTGTAGTAATTAATGAATTAATTTCTAATAGTTTGTAAAGATTCTTCTTTAAATTATTCTCACGCGTAAATCTTGTGATGAATGTGTCAGAATAGGTCTACCAAAGGTTAAATTTAAAATTTTTGGGAAATTTTTAATCTTTTATTTCATTGTTAATTTTTATTTCTATTTATTATTTTTAGAAATTACTTTTTTTCAGAATTTATTTCAAAAAGGTAGTTTTTTCAGTTAAATTTATTAAATTAATTTTTTTTTTTTGTTAATTAATTTTATTTTTTTTTTTTTTGGTTTGCTTTTTGTTTTATTAATTTTTTTCTTTTTAAATAGTCAAATGTTAAGTTTGATAACTAAGAATGTATAATTTGATTTCGGATAGGAGTGTACTCTATTGTAATTTTTTATGGGAAGATAATCCCCTATTATGTTTCTAATAAGTAGCTTTCTTATTCAAGTGTAAGTAGGTTTTAAATATAATCAGATTTTTTAAAATTTCATTAAATTTTGTAACAAATTATTGTTAAGATACGATAATAACATAATATGAGATCATTTAAACTAAGTCAAAGAACTCTAAATTATGTTTTTTTTATTGTTTTGATTTTTTTTCTAATTTATAAAAGAAATAACGTTTTTTACATAGTTTAAGCCAAGTTTAAGTCTATTAAACTGAAATAAGAAATTTTTGTTTCAAAATAGAAAATTTACAGAGAAAAAGGTATGAACATGAAAACGCCTTATTTAAAAATTTACTATAATTGTTTAAAACTTAAAAACTATATACTTACAATTAAACTAGACTAACTTATAACTATAACTTTTTTAAATAAAAATTTAAATTTAATACTAAAATCATTATATTTAATCTGTAAATTGAAAAAAAGTACGGTACAAATATCTGAACCAATTCACAATCGATTTTAATTGTTTTTTTTTTAAATGATATATATACACGTATTTAAAAGGAGACGTAGCGAAAGAAAATGTATTTTTCAATTAGAAGATTTCAATTTAAAATTCCACTCCATGTAAGTATGTATATAAATTCAATGCCATACAAAAATTTGAATTCATAAAATTGTCGCAACAAACCCATTACTAGAATTAAAATTAAATGTAGTTTTTTTTTGTTCAAATAAATTATTACGTATGCGGTTGCTGTCTAAGATAAATCAATAAAAAAATTACAAATGTAGTATGTACTTAGTATAAATTAAAATGATGGAAACCAATTCACAAATCATATGTATATGTATATATATATGTATATGCATCATATCTATATGTATATGCATATGGATATTCATCATATCCCAACGGAAAAAAAGAAGGCTTTCTTTGGAAGCTTTGTAGAAGCAATGTAGAAGGAATGAAAAAAATTAATCATACCTTCTCAGGAAGCGCTTCTGAACCAAACAACTTCGCGTAACTTCGTTAAAATTCTTAAAATTATTATTTTGTTTTTTTGTTTTTATCAGTTTTCTGGTTGAAACTTGATGAAAGATGACGCAATATTATCAGGCGATTTTAAAATATCAATTGAGTGAGTAAAGAGGTATTGTGCATTAAAAATATAATAAAATAAAATAAATAAGTAATCATTTTTATTTTATTTAATAAGCTTTATTTATTTTATGCGAAATGTTAAATTAGTTTGTAAACTTCATGTCCAATAATGTTTTATATTTTGAAGAATATATTATTTTTAAATTATTTATTATATTGTTTCATTATCAATAAAAAATAAGTATAAAAATTGACATGCCTTCTCAATTATGCCTTTTACATTCCTTGGTCCTTCTGCATGCATTCTTAATCATTGGATCCCAGTCATGCATGAAGAAGCGATTCAAAGGAATTTTACGAAGTAAAACTCGATCGTATTGCTTCTTTTTGCGGGCATCAGTATGAAAAAAGAAGCAATAAAGGAATGGAGCGAGAAGGTATATATTGCTTCCTAAGAATGCTTCCATCATTCATGATAGAAGCATTGCTTTCACCGCTGGGATGAAATGTATATGCATGTGTATATGTCATGATTTTTAAGATATCAGATTAATTGAGTGATTAATTGAATTTATATTTAAAATTTTATCTTTGACGCCTGCTCACATTTACTTTTTGATGAAGTAAAATTGTTGGTAAAAAAAAAAATGTTACTAATATTAAATGACAGAAATTAAGAAAATATTTTTGTAATATTTGCAATTTTTTATTGTGACTGTGTTTGCATCAATCAAACGCAAACGTAAGTATTATGAGTGTAAATTGGAACAAATATTGTTCATAGATGAATTTCTATTTATAGACGGATATAAAATTCTAGTAGTTTTATTTATTTTTTATACAATTTTACTAAAAAGGAGATAAATCGTTAGGTTTTATCTAAGTTAACACTAAGATATTTGATATTATTAATCCATTCAATATGCGGCTCTTCTAAGGGAGATATTGTATCGACGTAGGACCTAGTGACCTTTTTTACCGAATGTTTTTAATGTAAGTGCTCATATCTTTTAAACTATTCGACGTAGGTATAAAGTATGTATGTATGAGTTATAGAAAAAAACAGGGAGGGTTTTATGGTAAAATCTTGAGGTATTCGGTTTTTCAAGAAAAAAAATAAAGATTGATTTTTTTTTACAAAATTTTCTACTTTTAACTACAATATCTCTACAACGGCAGCACCAATTATCATCAAATATATGTTAAAATATGCTCCAAGCCGTTATCTATCTAGAATATATAACTGAATATATATATGAATATCTAGTAGATCAACAGAAACAACGGTTTTTATACAAAAACATCAAAACAACAAGTTGTTTCGAATTGTGAACATTAGTTTTGAGTTGCATTCATTTTGAATTGTGCAAGAAACATTGTTTACGCTTTCGTATAAAATAACATTGAGGTTGATTTTTTCCGAAATCATTATAAATTTTCCAATTAAAAAAGTAGAGTACTAAGTAGAAACAAATGTTGATTAAAGTTTTCAAGTGATTTGTTTGCCAAAGAAATATGTAGTACCTTAATAGCAAAATATTAACATCAAAAATAGAAATTAAACAACCTTACAGAACAGGTAAATCTGCGGAATATAATTTGTAAAGTAAAGATTCTAAGACCGAATAGATACAACTACTCGAATAGAACTCAAATCTAAGTTTTTTATTTTTTTAAATTGCTTAATAAATTAGAATAAAAAAATGTAAGTATGTATTTAGAAAATAAAAACAAAGTAGTTCTAAAAGCAATGGAATAATGCTAATGCCAATGCTAATATGGAAAATTACTTTTTAGTCTAACTGATGGTAAATGAGGGTATATGATGGGATATTGTGGGTATAATATGAGTTATTTGAAATGGCTTAAAAAGTGCAAGAATGCTTAGAGAAATAATTTTTAATTTCATGGTATTACAATCGACCTATTTGGTCTAAATTTTCTGGTTTCGATAGTCACTACCTATTTAAATAAAAACATATTTTCTATATAAATAAAGAAATTATTATTATATTATTTATTATTTAAAGATTTCTATAAAATATGTTTTTATATTTTTCATTAATATTTTCTATATTCTATTTAAAAACGCTTTAAGTGTGGTGGGGTATTGTTTGCTACTAGTAATATCATGTCTATGAATGGTTAAGACATTATTTATTGACTACATAAGCACGCTTCTTTGTCCATATTCTGTTAAATTTCTCTGCATTTATTCTGTTCCTAATCATGTCCAATTTGTTATGTTTTCCAGCTTGGATATTTGCTTTTTCATATTAAATTAACACACTTATTATTCTTAATCCGATCCAATTTCATATGTATACAGCCATGATATATGTATTCTATTTGACAACCTACGCATTTGCCTTAAATCTTTCTCTAATTGGGTCAAATTATACTTGCATAAGAAACATATACACCTATCCCCCAATTTGTACGATAGATTGGTTCCTGAAAATTCCATATAAATCGAAACCGTGTAAATCGGAACAAACGGAAATTGCATTTGTAAGGGATTGGTTTCAACATAGTAATAAACTCGAAAATCGAACCTAGAAATCAATGGAAACTGAAAAATAGACCAAAAAACTGCTGTAGCACCTTCTCCTAGGCTAAGTCGGTCTAGTATTTTTATTTTTGTGTCCAACGGTATTATTTTTCTTTTAATTGTTTTTTTCGGAATCCCTTTCGACATCATAAGACCGTTAAAATAACGTATGTAATAATAGAAATTTTATTTCCTAATAACGGTAAGTTATGATAATTATCGAAAATTGTATCTTCAAATCCAAAATAAAGTTTTACTTAACACAAATGTAGTATAAATCAAACGCGATATATGAGTTACGAGATTGACTACTTAACACAATTGAACGTAATGCAGGAAATAAAAAAATTATTTCAACAATAACCGGGAATATTTAATTCGGGGAATTCCCTGTTTAAGCTATTTGTATTTTTTAATATTTATAGATATTGATATAAATGTTGCTAGAAGTGAAGAAACATTAAATTATTGTTATATCATGCTAGAAGTGATTGTAGAAATGTTGCTAGAAGTGAAAAAATATTAAATGCAGCCAACTTATGAAACCAAATGTCAAAACAATAAAAAAAAATCTATAATTTTTGAAACCATGTAAAAGCGGAAACGTGTAAAAAAAGTACCGTGTAAATCGGGGAATAGGTGTATATATGTATACTCTATATACAAGCTTCTAAACTCATTTTGAGAAAATTAATAAATAAATAGAATAACTAAAGTGGTTTGTTTTTCTTATCTTTATAGAATGAAATAAGTTCCTTTCTGTTCTTGGGGACTTCAAAATTTGTCACTCTTTCAACCCAATGAAAATTCGGAAAAAAAGACGTAGTACTCACCATCTAAATAAATTAACGTAACTAAATATACATAGATAATATTTATTTAGTTATATACTTACACATATTTTAAATCTACTGTGAAGGTCAAGGCCCGGAAGTCTATGGCATTCCATAGAAGAAAAAAAAAATTTATAAAACAATTAAATTCTGATTGCAATTACATTAGAAAAGTAAAAAAAATGTCTAATGTTGAATAGAAAAATTTTATCGAAGGTCGAATGAAGTCAAGTAGAATTAATAAACTTAAAACAAAATTGGATTAATAATTTAAATTCTTAATTTCAATATCATAATTAATATTACAATATGACATTTATTGCTATGTCAAGTATAAAATTAATGTTTTCTTATTTTCATTTCTGTTATTTTTTTTTTTTTGTTATTTTATTTTGATTATTGTGTACAATTAACACTTAATTATCAAATCGCAAACATGAAAAAAAAATAGTTGCATAAAAAAAAATAATAGTATAAAAAATAGTGAAACTGTAAATAATTTTCTCACAATTTAGTCATGTCATTCATATTTTTTTTTTGACATCCTGTCAATTTAAATGTCAAACAATATAAGTAATAAATATGTATAGTTATATATATATATACATTTGTATATATAGATGTCATATTTGTTTTGTTAATTACATTTATAGTAAGTAGTAAAGTAAATTTCGGTTAAATTTAATGCTCAAATTAACTGTTTATAGTTTAAAATAGCGTTAAAAAGTTGTGACGATATAACAGTGATTATTGTTTATTTTTATTTTATTTACTTTTTCTTGTGTATGTTAATTAAAATTCCTTAAGTATGTATATGCATTTATTTGATTTTTATTTTTGTTTTTTTATTTTTTTCAATTTGGTATTTGGATTTAGTAAGTTATTTGCAAACTGTCGATAATCTTTGGTCATTGGTTGATAATTTTTTTTTCTGTTTAGTTTTAATTTAGTAACATTTTTTTCATTTTGTTTTTTATTTCCAATACATTTTACTTTCTAAAAACATTTATCACTTATGTTATTTACAAGTATGCCATTGTTGTTGTTTTTTGTCTTATTATTTAAAGTAAAAGTTATTAAAAAAAAACAAAACAAAAAAAAAATGGAAAATAAATCCGTCAATTTATATTAACTTTTTTTTTTTTGCTTCCTTTTAGTGTTACCTTCTCTCCATTTATTTAATTTTCTCTTACTTATACTATTTCTATTTTGATCTACTATTTAATTTATTGCAATTTTTTCAAAATAAATTTTTTATTGTATTGCTATTAAACGAATTAACTTCATGCTTCATTTGTGGTGAAAAAGAAAAAAAAAAAAAGAAATATGAAAGCAATTTTAATAACAACATTCATGATTATGTGATAAATGTAGGGTTTGTTGTTTCCTTCTCCTCAAATTGAGTGGTATAAATTGTAAGAATTAATATAGGCATCACAATATAATATTAATTTGTTGGTATTATTATTAATGTGTGTAAGTATTTAAAGTAATAAAAAAAAAAAAAATAATCTTTTGAAAAAATTTCAGAAAATATATACGGTGCCATCTGAAATTGAAATTACGTTACGACCTTAATTTCGTTTTCATTTTTATTTTGTTTTTATTTTTGACAAGTTGGTGGTTAAAACAAAAGAGGAAGTTTAAATTTTAATTATTTAGGTTTTTTTGAATACTATAACTGAAACAGATTGTTTTTCTTGTGATTAATTGTCGCGTAAGAGCCGTCCCACACGTTCAATTGTAATTTTATGTTGCAATCTTTATTTTTCATTTGACATAAAAAAACGTAAAGAAAACGTTAAAGAATGAAAGATAAAATAAAAAATATGGAATGAAAATTTTCGTAACAATTTTTTTGACATTTCGTCATTATTATATTTTACATTTTACAAGATTTGGTTATTTTGTTGTGTTCCTGAAGATGTATTGTGCACTATGTATGTAAAATTTATGTAATATGTTTTGTGTACAATATATATGATGTATATAAAACTAAAATATATGAATGAACCATGCGTTCGGTATTGTAAATTGCAACGCAACCTGCAGCGATTAAGCATTAGGCAATTGCAAGTGTCATTCGTGCGGTTTTATCAAATTTGTCATTTTGATCGTCATAAGTGAGTCAAAAGCGCACCAGTAAAATAATTCTGTTTCTTTTTGGTTGGATGGAAGAAAGTGTTTATTTTTTATCAGGTACATTTTTATGCCCAATTAATAATTCATAAATATTAAAAATATTGTAGAGAAAATTAAAAGCGCTCGTCACGCATTTCGTATCTTCGTAAATTTACGAATGTCAATTTTGCATAAAGAGTAATTTTGTATTTTTAAATTCGTAAATTCGTAATTACAGCTGATATTTGATGTCTGTTTAAATTTGATTTCCAATTTTAATTATGGTTGTGTTGTTATTAGAATTTAATTATTTTTAATTGTTAATTTTTTGTGATTTAAATTTAACTATTTTCAATTTGTAATTTTTTGTGATATGAAACAACATAAGTTAAGACGCGTAAGATGCGTAACAAAAATATGGTCCTTGACGGAAGAATCCATGCTTCTATTTTTTATTTTTTATAAAAATTTCACTTACACATTTAAATTAATTTTTATTCAATCAATTTTGAAGGTTTAAGTTTGTTAATAAAAAATTGATTTGATTAAACTTTGTTGATAGTTTGTATTTATTTTTGTTTATTATCAATATTTGACATTAACTGTCAACAATACGAAGATACGATAATACGAAATGAAAATTAAATAGCTCAGATGCTTCTTATTTTTCTTTCGTAAATTTACGATTTCGTATTTTATCATCCGTTCGTCTATAAACCTTTGTATGAAATTGAAGCAAACTTTTTTGGTTTTTAGTATGAAGTGTAGCAAACTAGCAATTTAAAAGAACCAAAATAATACGAATCGTAAATTTACGAAATTGCGTGACGGGCACTAATAATTCTTAAAATTTGCATTGAAAAGGGAAAAGAACAAAAAGAAAAACATGGATAATATAAATACAAAAGAAAATTTAGAAAAAAAGTAGGTACTTAATTATACCTAAATGATTTTTTTTTGACAATCAAATATTTTTTAAGCTGGAGACAATCACATTTAATGTTGCTAGTTGTAACAAGATTGTTCTATAGTTTTGACATAATCGTACACTCTTGGCATTTTCAGTATTGGTTCATTTTCTGTTTTTAAATTTTGGCAAGCTTCCAAATATATGGGTTTTTTTCTTTTATAGGTAATATTTTCTTTTAATTTAGATATATTGTTTTTTTATTATTTTTCCTTTCGTTGAACTCCACAAAGTTATTCAAATAATACCACAAGACTATTTTATTCATATTTTTTTTTTTTTTGAATATCTGAAAATATTTTCAAAATATGCGTAAACTAAAGCGCTCGGTAAAATCAATTGACCGTAATCAAAATTTTGCAGCAATCAAAATGACTACTGTCAATAATATTATTTGATGATTTTTTTGACGATCAATTTGATAATACTGAACGCATGGAAAGACTTAAAATTACATATCTATAGTATATGAATACTATTTAATATTATGGGCAAAAGAAACTCTGCAAATATTATTAAATCAACAACAAATTTCTATGTGTCCTGGCAAATTTCGATATCTGATCAAAACCTGTAAATAAAAAATGAAATGAAAAAATATTTAATCAAAAATATTTCGACGTAGAAAAATATGTTCCCAACAATTGCAGGAAAAATTTAACGTGTGGTGTGGTATTAATCTAACATAATGCTCGAATTTGTTCATATTTATATATATATATCTGGATAAAATATTCAAGAATTAAAAAAGCTTCATTGGCTCTCAAAATTAGCTTTAAACCTTTTAAATTTTTTTTTTTAAACTCAGACTAGTTTTGATATTGAATGAAATTACTTATTTATTTATTTATTTTTTTTTTAAGTTAAAAACTTTATTTAATTAATTTATTATTAAATTAAAAAAAAAAAAATAATATCTTTTCATTTTCAATAAATAGCAAGTCATACACACAAATGCTTGCGCGAAAGTAATCGTGTACATTCCTAATGCCTGCGCGAAAGAACGTTTGTGTATGAGTAAACCTATGGAGAAGATTGCGTGCGCGTATTCTGTACTTAAAACTGTACATTTTTACTACTATACACATGCAAGATTAACCGTGCTCAATCACGTAGGCGTGGAGCTTACGTTTTGTGTTTTTACAGTTAGTTTTTGCAATTTTTTTTTTTTATGTTAGTTCATATTTGTTTTACCTTCATATATTTTTTACGAAGCACTTCGAAAATAGTTTTACATGTTTCAGGTATAATACGACCTAAGGCTTGAGCTGAAATGGCCATTGAAAATTTTAAGTCTTCATAGTTTCGGCCAGTTGCCAAAAATCTTAAAGTAGCTATAAGCCGTTCTTCTGCCGATATGTTTTCTCTCATTTCTGTATTTTGTTATTGAATGTACGGTTTGACCAAATTTAAAAGAGTATCAAATATTTCCGCATCCATTCTCAAATAATTATATAAATCTTCTGGATTATTTTGTCTTAACTCCTTAAGTAATTTCACGTCACTCTAATTTTTTTTTTTAACCACTGTTTTTGCCAAATTTTACATTTTTTTTTTAATTCTTCAATTTTGTATATTTTAAATAAATTAAAGCAAAAACTGCAGGTACTTTACTTGCACTCATGATTAAAATAACCAGAAAACTGTGATGTTTGGAATGTTCAAATTTTACCACACACCATACGCCACTCCAAAATCCTAATTACAATAACAATTTGTATGCATGAACTTAAAGCTTGAAAACGAACAGTATTCGCGCAGACAAGAGTTTACAGTGTATGAGTAAACAACACGCCACGCAATATTGCAAGAAAAACTCACACTTTCGCGTACAAGTTTGCGTGCGAGTAAGAATTTGTGGTGTATGGCCTGCTAATCATTAATTTAATTTCAATTTTATAATTTCAATTGCACATAAATGTACTGCCAAAACTTAAAACCCTTTTCCGGGTTGCCCACATCCTATCTCTCTGTTATAAATATCCTATATATTGTTATTTAATAGTAATAGAAGTTATATACAAACGATTTCAATCCAAATCTAAACTAATCGAAATCTAATTATATACATACATGTGTATATATACAATCTACGAAAAAGTCAATAAATTATATACGACGGTAATATAGGAATGGAATCGCTGGTAATAGGATATTTTGATATTTCATTCGCGGTAATAGAACAGTTAGACTTTATTAAAAAACTTTATTAAAAAAGAAAACTTTATTAAAATTTAATTCAAATTATTAACAAATATTATATTTTCATTAATAATTTGTTTTACAAATATGTTACCTTTTGCAATAAAATGCAATTTTTACTTATATTTCAAGATTAAAATAAAATTTTACAGATGAAATTAGGTAAAAAAAAACTCTTTAACATATCGGTAATAGAGGGTACCTTATAACTGATATAAAATCATACTCCTTTTGACATTTATTTTTTAAAATCAATATACTATTCAAATAATAGTACAGTATGTGACAATTAAATTGTATACAGTAAATAACAAAAAAAATAATTTAATTTTAATAATAAAGGTCACCACAGATATGTCAAAAGCTGTCCAAGTTTTTTTTTCAATTTAATAATTACGATTTTTAATTTTGTTTATTTTGATCCACAATACGAGATGAATTTATAAAAATAAATTTATTTTTCAATTCCAATAATTTTTTGTTTTTATAACTAGGATCAACAAACCTAATAGCTTTTACGCAAAGAGTTGTCATCTATTTTATTTGACAATCACTTAGTTATAACTAATAATTGTTTAAATCAACTATTTACATCAACTTTCAACGCCAACTCTGCTCAATTGTAATTTGCTACAAAATTGAATTGAATGAAGTTGCCGCTGACCACTATTTTCGTACTTAAAGGCATCGATTACATCTTTTTCCGTTTTTTCTATTCTTTTCTTTTCTGTATTTTGATTTGGGCTCACATACCAACCGTTTCATCAGCAACGATTTATTTTAAATATGGAAAATTACATCTATTGTAGAATATAACGTAAATATCAAATTTGGTAATTATATAACGTGATCGATAATACAACGTAATTATTTAACGTGAAATATTAAACACACTTAACAATCGAGCTGGGTCATATGCCACATGGTTCTAAGTTTTTTAATTAAGTTTTTACATTTATATCAAATCATTTAACGTGATCATCAAATTGTATTCGAAATTATATTTGAAAAACAGTTTTTTTATAACACTTAGGCCATGAGAGAGCTTAAAGATGAGTTAGATAAGCTAATTGAAAAAGTTATCTCTAGTAGAGAACTGATCCTCTATTTTGACTAAATTAAAAATTAAGTTGGCACAAAATATATCAACACTACACAATTATCAATTTTTCACCACAATTCACAATGATAAAATTTTCTCAAAAGATTTTCCTTAATCTGAAAACAAGTTTTACCATACTAAAAAAAAAAAGTATCTTATATAACACAAGAACAATTTGTTTTTTATGTTATTGGCAGTAGGATTTACACAGTAAAAAATATTATTTTTTCTTACTAAATCAAAACAAAAATAAAAAAAAATATAAAAAGCCTTTTTTTTTTCAATGTTTGTTTTTTTTTCTGATTTTTCTGAGTTTTCATTTTTGCATGATTACTCATCCAAAAGTGGGTTTGAATTGTGATGATTTTTTTTTCTCTTACTTTTTGTTTTATTTTATTTTTTACAATTAAGTATAAAAAAACACAAGTTGAGCAATAATTTGTTTTAAAATTATTACACACATCTATAAGATAATAAAATACTAATAAATATATATATATATACTATATATATATGTATATATATAATAATAACATTAATAGAACATAATCCCATAGATAAAATACAATTAACATGATTATGTAGCGATGATGAATTTTGATGAATATAAAATTGTATCTTATGAATTCATGAGGTAATCTTAAAAGAAAAACAAAACAAAAAATTAGATACAAATAATAAATATAGATACTAGTATGTAGTTGTATATATTGTGAATTATTGTAATAACTAAATGAATGAGATACACTTACAATATAATTTTTTTTCAAATACATATGACGTAAATTTTAAAGCCACACTTATTTTACTTTACTGTTTTACACAACAAAGGTGTTTTATTCAGGTGCGACACCTTATTTCATTGAATCAATGAATACTTATAGCGTATATATATGTGTATAATATGGAGGTTTTTAATTTATAAGCATGGTTTTAATATTTTTTTCTTATTATTTTTATTTTTTAATTTTGAGAAAGTTTATTTTTATATACTTACTTTTTTATGAAAGAGGATATTTATAAGAATTATTATGGAATTTAATTTAATAGAATGATTTTGAATAGGTACAGTAGGTATGATTTCAATAAATGAAATTTTACTTGAAACAATATTAATATACATACTTATTACTTATTATGATTTAAATCAAAAAACATTGAATATTAAAATAAAATGGTTTTTTGTTGATGCTCACAATGTATATGTAAGTATGTGTATTTTATGCTATGAATAATTACTTCTAATTGGTTATGTTCTCTTTGTTTAATAAACGCCATTTTTTAACCTTAATTTGACTACAAGATTAATTGATAAATTTCTTTGAATGAATCATTTTTAAATGAAAATTTGATAATTGAACATTTATATATAAATTTATTAAGTAAAAATAGTTAATGAAAATCAATTGATAATCAATTTATGTATGAAATATAGAATTTACTTCTATAAAGGTTAATTCCCACATATCAATTCAGTATCAGTTCAGTCAGTTCAGTTTTAATTCTGTGTCAGATATTTATATATGTACATATTTCAGTTCAAAATCAGTTCTTCTTTTCAATATTTTTGTAAAACAAATATGGGTGATTTTCCAGTAGAATATTTAAGCGTTTTCGCCCTTTCAGGTTCTCGGAAATTTAAAAAAAGGAAATGTCAAAATGAAAAAGGAACATTCCTATTCTCTTATTTTTTTATCCTACTATATTGTAGAGTTTTAGCCGTTTCATTTCAGCCTTCTTATGTCATTAGATATGTTCGATAGAGCTCGATTGCTTTTACATTACTGTCTTTGTTTACAATTTACATTATTGCTTTTGAATTAATCCGTTTTCGTGTTTAATAACATAATTTCTAGTGATGTCAGTAATGGTTTTTATTTTCAGATATCTTCATTTGTTAGCGGAATGCTTTTGTGATGATTCTAAAGACTTTTTTTGACACCGCTGTATACTTAACTAGAATGTTAAACTTCTTAGCGCAATCCCAAAACTGACCACCATAAGTCCATATGTGCTTATTTATACTGTTATATATTTACAGTTTGGAGTATGTAAGCATAGCTTCGACTGTCTTCCTATTAATCAATAAATATTTCTTGTTTTTTGCTTGATTTGTAGTGCTTTTTGCTTAACGTATTGCTTTCATTTAAGGTGCGAATCAAAGTGTAATCCAAGATATTTCACTGCTTCTGCTTTTGGGGCTTATATGTTAATTATATACACATATTTTAATTAGTGATCTATACTTCAATATATACAAAAGCAAGCGGCTTAAACTATAAAATTTATATACTGTCAGAGGTTTGTATACAGTTAGTCGAATGTTAAATTGCAAAACGCCAATTCGTCTAATATCTTTTAACAAAAAAGACATTTCACAACTTTCCATTTGACATGTTTCACTATTTTACAAATGGTTGTTTGGCATAATGAGACACTTCGCAAAAATATATTATCCTCCTAATTCAGATTCTCTCATATACATAAATATATATAAAAATTCTGTAAAAGACGTAAAACCCTGTTTTTGAATCCAATTCTAAAATCCTTCCTAATTCACAATCTCACATATAAGTATATGAATATTCTGGAAAAAGGGAAACCCTGATTTTGAATCCAATTCTAAAATCCTATTTGCAAAGTGTCCTATTTGATAAACAAACTATTTGCAATATGGTAATTTTGCTAAAATGAAATTTGTGAAATACGAAATTATGCTAAATTTAACATTAGGCGAAATGGGAGTTTGATATATAGATTTTGCGAAAAGGACCGCTCCCACTGTCAGATACTGCTTAGAGCAAGCAAATCAGACGCCTATTATAGACGAAAGCTTGCATTATGTTGCTAAGCGATGATGTCATCATCGTATCCATCACTGTTAGTAATGTTAGTAAAGAGATAAAAATAAATAGCTAACATGCTATAGTTAGTAGAATGTTAAAAAGATAAATTCAAAAATATACTTTTATATACATTATTTACATAGCAGCAAAATATTTACATACAGCAGTACTGATTATTGAATCACTCGGTGTAATTCTTATTAGACTGCAAGGTATAGGTACTATCTTAAAATCAATTTAAATTTACTTATTACATTAAGCTAAGATTGCAATCAAAAGTACTACAGTCGATATAATTAATCCACAATGGTATTTTCAAAACGAAAAATTAAGAAAGGACCCAAATATCTTTTCGGCAGAAGAATAAATAGTGTGTACCAAAACAATACAAAAATAGTTTGATCCACGTTAATGTCCCATACTTTTGTCAGTTGTTGACAATTATGTAATTACTATTAGTGTTTGTCCAACTTATTGTGTTATTTGGTTATTGTGTTGTATGAGATATATATGAGTATTGATATAGATATTGATATACGTAATATTTTTAGTTATATAAAGGATTAATTATATTAATTATTTTTATTGATTATAAATTTTATGTATAATATTTTGCTATTTTTTTTGTTAATTATATTTTATACCCCCCACGGGAATCGAACCCGTGACTACCACATCGTAATTGAAACACATTTATATGCTCCAACAGATTAGGCCACGGAAGGGATTGATTCTATTATATAGATAAGTTCATAAGAGAAAGATGAAATATTACTCTCCACCAACCAGTTTTTAGGAACTATGTAACTATTTATTTAATATTTTTAACAGTAATGTAGATACTATATACTAATTTTGTTTTAAAAAACACGGTTCATTGTGAATGAAAGAATGAGAATTGAGAGAGAATAAATCATTGTTTTTTTTAATGTATTATGGAAGTAGGTCTAGGTGTAGCTAGAAGTAAAATGTAGTTAGAAACTAATATTAATGCATTATGATGAGAAATGACACCATATTTACTTTACATTGTTTTTGGTGGTTTGCAATGGCATTATACTGTTTGAGCATGGCATTATACTGGATCGCACTATACTATGTGGCATTAAACTGTTTGAGCTAAATAGTATAAATAAATAAATAAATTCTATTAGATACATTATTATTTCATTAGTAGGTAAGTAATAGGACCCAATTTTTCCTCGTTTAGCTTAATTTGCCAATTCTGTACTATATTGCTTGAGTCTGCGATATGCTTGTGGCCATTAGAGCCATATCGTCTGCAAATACTGCAATTTCATTCATATATTACAATGTAATAGATTTATTAGATAGAAATTACTAATGCCGCTAAAAAAGTAAAAAAAAAAGTAAAGCTTTATAAATTAAAAAACTCAATTTTGTTTCATTAATTTTAATTTTTGGTTTTTTTTTTTTTTTTGTAATTGCATTGCATGTTTGCTTCTATCTAGGTGTTTTTTCTTTCTCTCTCAGTTTTTTATTTTAATTATTATTGTATAGTATAATTATAATTTATTACATTAGATGAATTTGTAATATTGACGCTTTAATGAATTTATAATTTTACTTAAAAATAATTATAAAATAAAGTTTAATTTATTACAAATATTTCTATACTACACAGTTTAAAGGAGGGAGAGAATGATTTTGCATATGACATAAAAAATTTTCCGACTTTAATTTAAAAATTCGCTTTTATCTTTCACTTTCATTGTATTAGTGGTTAGTATAAAAGACTGGTTTTAATTATAACAAAAGGGGTAGGAGTTTTTAAAGAGTTAAAGTTGTTCACAAGTTCTTCACAGTTTTTCACTTTGTTATGCCCCAGATAATAGAACGGTAGATGAGGGATCTTTTGGTGATTTATTTTCACTTATGAGGCTTGCTTTATAATTACAAGTATATAGAATGATTGTTTGTTGTATATATATATATACAACCAATAATGCATATAAGCTTTTTATATATATTTGTTAAACCAAATTGCAAGAATTTGGAAAGAAATTCTAAAATTAATTTTTCAATCAAAAAATGCCCAACTAAGGCAAATTTGATTATTAACAATAAATTTTATTATTCAAATTTGTTTTTCTTTTTAGATTTTTCTTTTCTTAAATTAATTTTCTTCCCATATTTTTTTTTCTAAATTTGGGTTTTTATTTCGGCTTTTTAAATTTTTAATGCTTTTTTTGTATCTTTCTTAAAATTTTCCCACTTTAAAAAAAATGATTTATAAATTTATGTTCATCATTAAATAAGTATCTATTAGTATTGTATTTTTTACTTAATTTTCTTTAGGTCGTATTCGTATTTATTTATTATTAAAATACAGTGTTTATGACTCAATTTTATTTTCCAATAAAAAAAGAAAGAATTCACTTATCTCTAATTTTTTTTTTTTTTATTTTAATTTTTTTTTTAATTCTAATATATAATTATTGTAGGGAACCAAAATGATTCATTCACTATTGAAATGAGATAATTGAATTAAGTAGTAGTTAAACATAGTTCCGAAACATTTTGTAATATTTTTTTTTTGCTTAATAGCTTATTTTGATTTTACTTAGTTTTTTTAGACCCTTCTTCTAGGAATAAAAATAAATAAAAAACGAAACTATCAAACATAATTCTTTAAATTAATTTAAATGATTCGAATATTCATTATAAATAAAATGAAATATGAATCAATGTATATATATATATATATTTACAAGTATAAGACCTTTAGGTGTACTTGAATTACTCATATTCAGCTGATATCATCAATTCAGCGAAATTTATAATTATCAAAATATTCAATTAAACAACATTCAAAGTGTAATCAAAATGTAGTTGTTTCGCTTATATTAGGTCCGGGACAAATGATGTAAAATTTTCGCTTTGACTTGTTACATTTGGTTTCATTATAATTATTTTGATTTATGTCGGGTGTTCCAGAGCATGCGTATCAGCTTTTTAAGAGGGGAAGAAGCCGTTATTTTAAAATTTAGAAAAAAGTTTGTTGGCTAAATCGAGGGTGCTCTATCGATTGGTAATATTTTCAACTTTCGGAAAGGATCGCTAATCGGAATTAAAAAGTACCCCTTGCCATTTGAAAATCTCGATTTCGGCCAATTTCGGCGATTTTTGATCTTAAAAAAACCAATTAGCGGTTCCTTCCGAAAGTTGAAAATACCACCAATCGATAAGATTTTCTAAATCTTAAAATAACGGCTCCTTCCCCTCTTAAAAAACTGATACGCATGCTCTGGAACACCTGGTATATATATAACTGTACAGTACTCTACATAAGCTTACTTGTTAGGTCTTCTGAGATTCTTTTAATAGGTAATTAAATATATTTATAATTAATTAAATATATTTAATAAGTAACTAAATATATTATATTTATTTTTAATAATTAGATTAATTTTTATTGAGTTTATTTTAAATAAATAAAAATTCATTTGTCTTGGATGAACCATGGTTGAAACAATAAAATAAGTTTAAGAATAATACAAAGATGTTCATCATTTTTCTGGAATACTTTTCTAAAGTTGGGTTTTAGCTGTGATGGTAAACATGTTATTAAGCGGGAAAATATTTTGTTGGCTCTAAAAAGGGTTTGCTAAATTTTTACATAATAAAAAGTACACAAAACAACATTGTATGTTCCTGGTTTACATTATGCTGATTATCAGCCACTGTATTTTATCAGCAACATGTATCAGTCATGTATGAGCATAATGTAAATAGGTATAATACATTATGCTGATATTAGCAACTGATAATCTGTTTACATTATACTGGGCCCCTACCGCGTATTCCAATTTTTGTAAAAGCAATTTCGTATTCGAAAGATTGGTTTTATGTAATATGAAATTCGAGTTAAAATCGACAACTCGTTTGACAACTCGAAAATCGTATACGAATCCGAATTTAAATTTTCGTACCATGTAATACTACTTTCGAATATTTTTTAACATATTTTATTCGAATGGTATTTTGTTATCGAATGGAGGTAAAACTTTGCTTGTGTTTTAAAATTAAGTGAGTTATTTAAAAATATAATTATACTAAATATTACAATAACTAATAATATAAAAACAATACATATTTATATTTAAGTTAGTATTTAAAAAAATTTATATTATTTCATATTTGTATGTTTTAAACAAAAAACAACACCATCTCAATTTAAAATAATTATGTATCTTCAAAAAATAAAACATAATACTTTTCAAAATAATGAACACACATTTTCAAATAAATTTAAAGTAATAAAGTATGCAAAAACATAACTGACAATTAGAAATTCGGAAACTTATGTTACCAGCTTAAATGACGTTTATTTCCTTTCGAATTTGATGCGCGGTACCAATTAATTTTACATTCGAATCGCAAATTCGGATTATCGTTCCAATCCGAATTTAATACACAGTAGGGGGCCTATACCGATACATGTTGCTGATAAATCCGCAGCTGGTAATCAGCGTAATGTAAACCAGGCATAAACCGTCAAAATCATCTGTTAAAAAAATGTTTACATACATTTACTCAAAAAACTGTTTTTATCAAAGTATAATATCCTTAAGTAGTGTGAAAAATACCCCAATATCAGGGATAAATAAATGTGTTCAGTAAATGATATTTACTTTTACTGTCGTATGCATTGATTTCTCATATAAAATAATTAGAGACAACAAAATATTGTTAAACTTAAAATATTTACCAGCTGAAAGCCACCTTAATTCATTTTAAACATTAAAATGCAAAGATTGATTCTATGGCGCCTCAAGACTCAAGATTACATATTATGTCTTCAATAAATTTCTTTCGTCTATAAAGATTTTTTTATTTTCCAAGTCGCTCCATGTTTTTCATTACGCCTGCTTTCATAACAACTATTAGGCGCCAACTATAATTTGGGAACGTCTATGTTATCTTTGATCTAGAGGATTCATATCCAGTTATTTGTCTAGCGATTTATTCTGATAATCTTTGAAATATATTCTCTACCTTATTATATACTATCAGATTTAATTCTTAGAGTCAGCACATCAGATGTCTATTAGAGACGAAAGCTTGCTATATTCTTGTGCAATATTTAATCATCATTCAGTGAGGTTAGTAGAACCCCAACATGCTATTAGTAGTGTAGATAAAACTATTAGTAGATTACGAAAATTTCAACAGTCTAACAGTCCCAACGGTTACGTAGTGGTCAAATAAGCTTTAATTAGAATTTACTTCACGAAGCATTCTAGTAATTGGCTCAAATCTTCCATATTCAGAGTGAAATGGAATATGGAACTCTTTTGGTGATCCTAAGAGTATTCCGATTGGTTTTTTCAACCAGAAAATTTGAAATTGAAATTATGAGGGCTAACGTTTTGCGTGTGTTTATCTGATGGATAACATAGACGTTTGCAATCATCCGACAATCAAATAATGACTGTAAATCTATTAACTGAGTTTAAAACGATAAAAATTTTATTGCGAAATGTAAAAAAAATTTCGCTGAACGCATTCCAACCGATTAATATCAGCCAAGTAATCAGGGATCGTACTTGATTGGTATATTCAAGGATATTATTCGTCATGAAGTCCCCACCTTATGTTAAGTAAGTTGAAATCTTCACATACGATAATTTTGTCAGTTAGGGTTAAGTAAAGATGATAATGAATACTTGTAATTTATACCGTCTTAGTTTTAGTATACGCATAGCTCTAAAGTATTGGTAAAACAGGGAACATTTTTTTAATGAATTTTAGTCGAATTATTGATTACATTATCGGTAATACCATTTCTAATTCAACTAATTTCAAGTTCGGATAAGTGACGAAACTTGTTATTATTATGCTTAGTTCTAAGTGATCCAACCATTTGTTACTGACGATTTGTCAGTGTGTGAATTATATTCCATTTTTGGCCGTATAAATGATTTATAGTTATTAAGTAATAATAATAATTCTTTATTTCATTAACAACTTAAGCTAACTTACATTTACTAAATTTACAAATTTATATAACAAATTAACTCATATTTCTTAGCCTAGTATTTTAATGAAATAGCTAAGATCAATCTGTTATCCAAACGATAAGTGGCGATTAAACCCTTAGATAAAAAAACAAATCAATTTATTAATGGTGAAATTGAGAATAAAATAAAATAAAATATTAATATAATAAAATAATTATTATGCTTATCCTATTAAAAACTAAAAATTAGAACAAAATTCTAAGAGAAATTATATAAACAAATGAAAAAGGAAAAGTTAAAAAAAGTAACAAAATATTTAGATAAATATAAAATTTCGCAGTAATAGAAATTTAAAAGTATAAAAACATTAAAAACAAAAAGAAAAAAAAAATGTTAGACTAATGGGTTCAAAAGATTTTCAATAGAGTGATTATCAAAAGATAAGAACCATGATTTAATATTCTTAAGAAATCTGACTTCAACTCTTTCGCATCGATAATTTTCTGGCAACTTGTTGAATAGACGAGGCGCAGTGACATTTTAAAAATGACAAAAGTGTGATTTATTGATCGTTGGAATAGATGCAAAATTTCTGGTATTTACTCTTAAATTGTAAGTTCCATAAAGCCTAGCTGCAGTATAACCAGAATTGTTATAGAATATTTTGAGGACTTTATAGAAATACATATCGCCGGGTGAGTTCTTAAGTGTCCAATATACCGAAAAATGAAATGGGAAAAAAACGCATTTTAGTTTCAAAGCAATTTTTACGTATTTTTTTAAGGATATAGAAAATCAAACTTATATTATGTCTTAAAGGAAGTAATCTCAAATTCTTAAACAAAATAAAACTTGGAGTTCTACGATTGACTTTGCACATAATACGAATAGCATGTTTTTGCTTGAGAAGCAGTGGTTCAATTTTATTGAAATATGTACCACCCCAACAACAGATACCGTAATTTAATTTAGACTTAAACAAACGATCATAACCTAATTTTAGAATTGAACGATTACAGTACAAGCTGAGGTGATAAAACTGCCTAACCACATTATTTAAATAATAAGTCAAGTATCTGGTGTGCTCTCTCTAACTTAATCTAACATTCAAAGTAAAACCCAAATACTTAAAACACTCAACACGTTCAATAATAAAGCAATCATCAGTACAGCTCAACTTACTATCATAAATAGACAAAGACAAATCAAGTTCACACAAATTTACAAGACGCATTTTCAAACAAGACGGAGAATGATATACAAAAAACAAATCCTCACAGACTGTTCCAGAAAGGCTAAACAACATATATTTGGTTTTGCCAGTTTGCCTTGTGACTTTTAAACCATCTTCTTAGAATTTTTAAATCATGATTAATATCAGTAAAAGTGTTAAAAGAATTGTTGTTTGCATAAGTCAGGACAGTATCATCGGCAAAGGCCGTAACTTTACTATTAAATGGTTGAAGAAACAAAGAGTTAACAAAAATCAGAAATAAAATTGGACCTAAAACAGAGCCTTGTGGTACCCCGATATTAATAACATTTTCTGAACTTGTATGGTTTTTTATTACGGAGTTCCAAAGGTTCCAAATAATTGCTTGATTCACGCGTATGCCTAAAATATTTAGACTAACCTGGTTTGGTAAAATAACACCTTGAAATAAGAGATTAGGTTGAAATCCAGGAAAAAGTATAATTATTCAATTACCAAAAAAAAAAAAAGAAAAAGATTACCAAAGTTAGGTGAGTTATTTGGCATAGAAGGAATTTCGGAGCTATGTTCCAACAACATAATTGTATTAATACTCTCTCTTTTTACAACAAAATCATTTTATTAATACTTACATATATATATATAGTTATATGTATTTCTAATTAGAAAAAAAACAATAATTTAAATTTAAAAATTTGTTGACACGATTCATAAATATCTGAAAAATATAATTATTAAACAAATTTACAGATTAATAATAATCTAATTACAGAATAACTATCTAATAGAGTATAACTATTACTCAGAATAATTATCTAATTTGTTAAAATAAATTTTCTATAAAAAGTGAAATATACTCACGACGACGAATAATATTACAGATTACAACAACAAATGTTAATTTAAAAAAAAATATCTAGTAAATAATTGTTGTATCTATTTTACATGGATTTGGTTTTAAGTATAAGAAATTACAAAGAAAAAAAATCAGTTGTAAATTTCCAATTCATCACGTTCATTTTTTGTTTTTATTTTAAATTACAACACGAGATGACTTACCTACCATTATATACTATTACACTATCAATTTTCATACTTTTCTTTTATTAGCTTATCTGATATAATTTTCATTAAGTAGTTATTTCAATTATTTTATAAAATTTGTTTATAACATTTGTTTATTTACTTGTAATTCATTCGGGTCTTCGTACAACAAATAAACAATTTGTTTTTACTTAATTTTACTTTTCTCTTTTGTTTTTTTTATTTGTTTTTTTATTTTAACATTAATACAAGTGTTATTGAAATTATTCCAACATTCTTGGTATCAATTGTCATATCATATGTATAGTAAGACCTGTCAAATTCAATTCAAATTATTTTTTGTATTCGAATGTTAAAGTCACGATGCATTTGGGGAATTTGAACAAAATACAATAACAAAAAAAAATATTTTTATTGTTGTTTTTTTTTTAATTCAAATGGAATTTTGATATTGTGGGGCATGAATATCATATGTGAATACATAGACCTAAAGAAAGAGGTGAGCTTTTAATAAGGTGAAAAAAAACCAAACAAAAATAAAATTCTTTGATTTATAACAATTTATAACATTAAGGTGGGGTAGGTGTGTTATTGTTTCATTTGAAACTTTCAAAAAAAAATTTTTTTTTTCCTTTTTTTTTTGTAAATTTTTTTAGAATGTATGAAATATTTTCAATGCGAGTAGTTCGACGAGCTTAAGTTAAACAAAATGACAAAACAAAAAAAATTGTGTTTTTTTTTTTTTTTTTTTTTTTTTTTTTTTTTTTTGAATCTATGTATGTAAATTGAATCAGTCAACCGTAGTGAAAATATTTATAAAGTGATAGTTTAAAAAAACAAAAAAAAAAAAATAAATAAAACTGTTCATAAATTAGGTATTGAATACTTGTCAATATTTTATTGTTCCGTTAAAAGAAGAAATATTAATTTAGAAAATCGTATATTAAAGGTAATAAAAATTGGTGTGCCTCAAAAAAACTGTTATTGTGAAATAGCACCTGTGAGAAAATTTTTGAATTTTGTAATTATTATTATTATTTTTTTAAATGTCATTTACTCATTTTATGTTTGATTTGATCCTTTAATTGCGCAATGCGATTTCGATTTGGTTTTATTAACCCAAAAATGTTTTTTCTTTTGTAAAATACCGAAAAAATAAATTAAATTTATATTGTCATATATTTTACCGGTGCTTAGGGTTGATGACGTTGCTACACTATCTAATTAATGGAAAAGTTAAATTTTTTTTTTTATAAAAATATAGGTGTTAATTTTTTATATCATTTTTTTTATATATATAATTTTATTTATGTTGTTGTAAAAAAATTAAATTGAATTTAATACGTGTTTGTACGCAATGTTTTTAAGCGTTTCTATTTGAGTGTAAGCAAATCAAGTTTTTGGAATATCTACTCTGGAGCAAGCAATGTATAGTTGACATTGTGGAAAGCATGGATTTTTAATTGAAATCCAGTGTAACTCAATGATTGATCTTCTGTTTTGTTGATTGTATAGTAGCGAAAGTAAAACGCAGTATAAATTAAAGTAGTTTATGTTGAAAAGGTATATAATTTTTTTTCTCTTCTTGAGTAGCTTAGGTAGAATCTCCTTGTTGTGCATTAAGTACGATACTACAGTTTTTACTATAGGTACATAATATTTTATGTGTAAAATTTTCAATGTGTATTCATTTTTCTAGTATATCAACTTCTTCATTAAATGTGGAAAACTATACTACTATTGTAATGGCTTAAATACCTAAGGCAGCGGGTCCCAATATTGGCTGCCGGATTTATTCCTGTCGTCTAATGGAATTTAAATTAAATTAGTATAAGATTGTCAGAAATATATATTAAATTAAATTACTATAGGATTGTCATTAGGATTGCCTTCTTATAAATAGCGTAGTTCTATTTTATTTTAAGTTGTTAGAAAATTATGACTATCAGTTATTTTTTGTCAATTTATTTTAACAAAATTACCAGGATTAGATCAAAAAACCCATAAAGCATTTTTTTGTCTTTTTCGGAAATTAAACTTGGGATCTTTCAGTTGAAATACAGGAGCTCTACGTACATCTTGTATTTGAATACATTAATTATAAATTTTTTATAATATAATTTTAATAATTCGTCTTTTTTATTATTGAGGCTTCTATTAAATAAGGCATAATTTTTTTTTAGAATAGTTTAATTACATAAATATGGCGGGGGTTAATTTTTGAAGAAGCATAATATAAGCATAACATATGCTGTTCCATTCTTTGTTGTGTTGTTTCATTTGCTCCGCGTGCTGATGATTAAGATAAGTACCCGTGACGTCGTAAATGTATCGACAACGTCGCTAACACATTGACTTATCATCTTAAATGTAAAAAAAAATTTGTTTACTTTGTCTCATGATAGGTAATTAATTTGAAAGTGTATCCGCGACTCATTTTCACGACACGAGTTGTTAAATCATGTATCCGAAAATTTGTTTCCGATACACAGTATAGTTTGACACAGTTGTAATGAATTTTGTTATTAAGCAAGCAATAAATAAGAAAAATTGAGGAAGAAAAAGTTTTAAAATTAAAGAAAAATAAGTATATATAAATTTTAATTCGTGTTTTAAAAATAAATTTAAAAATTTTTTTTATTTTAATTTACTCAAATTTTAATAGGAAATGGACTTATGGCAGAATGATGCTTTTATTAACAATAAAGTTAAGGCACAAAAATTTTTCTTCAAAAAAATAAAAAAAATTGTTTTACGAAATTGTTCATATTAAATTTTTCGTTCACAAAAATATTCAATTCAAATATTTTAAAAATTTATTCACAAAATAGGTATCCACAAATGAGTATAATATTTTGACATTTGATTTGACGTTTATTTCAGAGACAATATGCTTAGAGTGATCGGAATTGTAAACAAAATACATTATGTTGCCAGTTCAGAAAATTTGACACATTGTGCTTGTATGTACATTGTATATCGGTTGAAATTGTTTGGATACATTTCCGATGTCACCGTATATGTTTTCTAAAATATCAATACGATCAAGCTTCAACTAGTCAATAATAAAATTGTAACAATTAACAATTTAAGTGCTTATCAAATTAAATGTAATGATTGTTAATTGTGAAACCAGATTACATTATTATAATATTATCTTTTTATAAAAGTAAAGTAATCCGTTTTTCTTAGTAAAAATCAACATTTATTAAGTATAATTCAACCATTAAAATTTGTAAAAATCAATTGAACCCTAGTTATATTTAACAATTTTTTTGGTGAAATGTAAATTGCATCAATGTAGATTTAAAAACAAAAATTTGTTAAAAGTACATTGTTAATCGATTGACATAAATTTATTTACATTGTACGGTAATAAATTTAAAAAAAAACTTTAACAAAGCCAAATCAAGTTCGAAAATTGTACTTAACAATTTACATCGAAATTTCTCTGTGTGTATCTTGGACAAACGAGAAGAAGTTTTTTTAATTAAATTAAATTTAAGGAACGTGTGCTTAATGAAAAAAAATGATTCAAATGTAACGAAACATCTCTTAGACACCGTTCATAATTGCACAATAACCAATTTGAAAATTTTACATATTTCAGAAAAACGGTGAGATGTTAGCATACCTGGAAGCATATACAAATTTCAAAACAACAGCAAGAGATCAGTTAAAAAAAAAACAGCATTAACATCTGATGAATGACATACCTAATAAAATCCAAGCTTTTAAATCTATTGAAGCCTTGTGACTCTAATAAATAAATAATATTACAGGTATTATGTAAATACATAATACATAAAACTTAACACAAGCTTATTTAATAATCTAATAAAAAAATATAAATTAGCACAATTACTTTTCCAGTCTTCTGATGATGGTCTAACAACCAAAATCGCTCAAAATATTAAACTTAGTGAAACATACGTACAACATCTAAGTTTTATTAAAAAAAAATGTTTCACTTATAATTGTAATAGCAATACAGTATATTCGATAAAAAATATTTTTTGAAATACTTAAGTAGTTATATAAATATAATTCAATTAAACCGCAGCACTGTAATGTATCTATTACAATTTCTGAATATTTTGATGTTGCATCTATCTATATATACTATATGAACTCACTCATGTTCTGAGATCAATTTGAAAATAACAGTATTGAACCGATAGCAGTGTTTTGAGTTTTTATCGATTATTTGTTCAGTTATTCAGGTTACGATTATTTTTTTCAGTTATTTAATAACTCTACTTTTGTTTCATTTTAAAAGATTTAATTTTAATTTAAAATTTTAGAAATCAGATATCATTTAAAATTTTTAATACTTATTTTACTGTTGTAGTCCTGATTATATTTACTTTTCTTGTTTAAATATCAAAAACGGAAAGAAAGAACCATACATAAAGAATGTGCGTAAGTACATAGTTAATTAAAAAATGTGAGAATCGAATTAAATTACATCCACCCAATTTGCTGTAGTTTTGTGTGAACGTGAAAAAGAGAGTGAATTGCAAAAAGACATAACCATAAAGAGAAAACAAGAAAACAAAAGCTAATCCTTTTAATACTTAAATAAAATTACTAGTACCTATCGTTTTTTGAATACTTTTCTTTTATTACTTAAACTGTATATTGTCAGTTATATTATAACTAGTTTTTCTTTTTTCTGATTTAGTTGTAAATTTGTGTGAATTTAATCCTCAATAATTCGTTAGTTCTCACGTTTTATTGCTTGTGGGTTTTCCTTCATTATTTAAATTAAACTACCTTTTAATAAAACATATATGCATATATATATATATATATGAATAATTATATTATATGTACACATATGAACTAAACACCATTGTTTTTCTTTCTAAAATTACTTGAATAAGTATGTATGTATGTATGTGGTTATTTGCACACACAAAAATAAAAACAATATAAATTACTTTCAAATAAATTAAATTAAATTTAAAAGGACATTATTTGCTTGTATATACATATATACGAATATAAAGGGTTGGGTTGGATTATCCAACTTGGATATATTTACAAGTATATTTTTACCTATAAAGATGACATTAATTTGAAGAAAAACAATACAATTACCAAAAACAACATTGTACAAAAACAAAGTGATTACATTTTTAACCGCAGCGACTAGTGAATTATATACTTAAAAAAAAAAAATCTAAAAATAAAAAAAAGGATAATGTCACACGCCAAGAAAGGAAATTCCTATGCATATACATACTTAATATTATTACTTTTTTTTTTTTTATGTATTGTACAATTTAGGGTAAAAAGAAGAGAATTATTGCTTCTGTTTTTTTTTTTTTTATATTATTGTTTTGTTTGTTTTTGGTTTTCCATTTCCTTAGAAGACGTGTAGCTTTTATTACCAAATTTAAAATATAGTGAGTTAAAAAACGAAAAAAAAAAATACACAAAAGGATTTGTGTATTGTGATATTATTTTTTTTTTTCTTTAAATATAAGTATTTAATGCAATTGTAATATTATGTATTTAAAGTTGTATTGAAAACTTAAAAAGACTTAAAAGGTAGTTGAACTTAATCTAAATTTATAACTATTGTTGCTAAGTTTTTAACAAAATAGCGTACACTTAGAAAGCTTTGAATTGTAAATGTTTATGGAAAAATAAAAAATATTTTATTTTTAGATATGAAATGTATTTTATTTTGAAATAACTATGTAATATGGGAGTGTATTAAAATAAAGAATAAGAAAATGGAAATATACTTAAATAAATCTGTTTTTATTTTTATTTTATTATTATTTTGTTTTTTTTTTTACAAATTTGATGAGGTTAGGTTGTTTTAATTTAATTTTATTGAATTTTTCATAGATCAGTGTTTCTAAAAGTTATTTAAAATATTATAAAACTTTACTCAGTGTGTAAATTCCGAATATACCAGTATGTATTTTAGAATCGATGGAGACGACAATTTTTTTTTAGACAAAAACTACATAAAACTAGTATAAATAAACGAATTTAATATAATAATTAAATTTAGTTAAATAAAGTTAAAAAAAAGAAGAATTTTAAATTTCATTCAATATTCAAAGACCAAGATCTTAATGCTCCTTTTCGTTTGTACCCATAAGGTAAGCGTACGTATTGTGAAAGGTCATCTCATTGATGGAAATAGTGGTTGTTTTTTTATAGAAATAAGAAAACTAATGCATTTGATCAGAATTTAAGAAATTTATAATATAAATCAAATATTACTATTTCAAAACTAAGCTTAAAAAATGTATTTTTACCTATTTTTCTGTCGTTTTAATTCATTATAGTTATACACGTCACTAAGTAAAGTTTCCATTTCCTACATTTTAAAAATTTGTTACCAATATCTTATCGGATCATTTTGAATATATTCTTTAATTAAAACAACTTAATAGAAGAATATTGGTAATTATTGTTTTATTGTAATAAAATATTATTAAAAATTGGAAAAAAAACTTAAAAAAGTGTTACAAATTATTTTAATTAAGGTAAATATGGGGTTTCCACTATAGATATACATTGCAAATGAACATTATAGGGACATTGAACGCAATTCTAAATACTACTAAAATCTGATTAAGTTGTAAAAATTACAGTAAAAATTAAATATTTAATTATTTTTGATTGTCAGTACTTAATTTGGACCAATAATGAAAATATACATTTTTTGTTACAAATTGGTTAAAATTTCAATCAAAATTGTTATGTGTGAATATATTTCCACTTAGTCTACAATGTACCTCCACTATTAGGTCAGAAAAGTAGTTTCATTAATTTTTTAATTAATTAATTAACTAAACCTAGAAATAAATATATAAACTCATTTCTTTATTTGGAAGTCCGCATATTTTTTAAATATTTTGATACAAATATAAAAAAATTTGATAGTTTAGTTATTATAGAAGTTTTTTAACAAGCTATCCACTAAAGGGGAATTTAACATTTTATGAATTCACCAAATAATCGAAGGACAATTAAAAAATGCCAAAAAGGAGAAACTATCTTCCGTAGTTAGATCAAATGGAGTGATGCATATGTGAAAGTAATGTAAATTGAAAATGACAATTGGAAATGGTCTGAAACAAATTATGTCCTGTGGTATGAGAAAAAAGACAATATGTACTAGTAATAAAGAAATCAATTATCGCGGCTTGTATTCAGTGAAAGAAATTATATCTTTATACAAAAAAAAATCAAATAGTTATTGCTTATTATTCATTAGTCATTACTGTATTTATCAAAAATTACAAATCCAGAAGTCATATTAGTTTTAGTTAATGAGTTGTTACTTTTTTTAAGTTAGGTATGTAAGTTAGGTAGGTAGTATGGAGTAAGAACTTTTTTTTCTGCTTTTTTTTAGCTCACATTAGGGGCATAGACTATTTCCATTATACGTTCACCAGAAATGTTATCCAATAAATAAAAAAGCTACATTGGTCTTTCATTAAGTGAAAGTCAAATTAAAAAGGTTTTATTGCTACAATTCTCTTGGAATTGAATATTTGAGTTCGAGATGTAATAGAAAAAAATATATGGTTACAAAAAAAACAAAAAAAACACTTAATAATCCTTTGTTAATGTACGCAGTTCTAGTTTTCCCATTTCCTTTTATTTTTCTTTTATAAATTGTAGAGTACTTTAGTTTAGAATAATTTTGTTAAATATTCATTACTTTTCTTTTATGTTTGTTTTTTTTTTGTTTAAGACTTAATTGCAATCTGTTTGATCTAAACAAGAAATAAATAAATAAATATAATTGCTAAATTATTTATACTTCGTCAAAAATATCGTTACTGAGTGTAAGGATATTTTTTTGTTCCTATATGATCCTTCGATCAACCGGTATAGTTCAAACTATAAAGATTTTACGATCTAATGTTTAGAAAAAAAACGATGTAAATAAACTAAAATGCATTACAAATTTTTAAATTGTCTCAAAATATATGTATAACACCCTAAGTGTTAGTCCATTTGTATTATCAAATAGACATAATTTTAATTTTTCTTCAAAAAGCAAGAGCAAGTCTTACTGGACTGAAATAGAAGTTTATATAATCTTTGATACGTCAAAATCATTATTAAAGTTTTAGTAACCATAGTAACCATATTATAGCGGAACCCACGACTAATAAACTAAAACAAATTAAAAGATTTATCGCAGATTGAAAAAGCATTGATTCTGTAAGCTGAAAGAACGGATGTACAATTACAAGACTGAAGATAGGATACTGAAGACTGAAGATAGGTAAATGATATTTTAAATTAGATAAAGTTGACTACAACAACTACACAAGAATAAAAATATTTTTCTACTTGTTTTTGGATATTAATGAAAAATAATTAAAACATTTTCTATTGTCAAGTGGTGGAAAATTATAAATTTTCATCATTTTCATATGCTCATCATTTTATTGATCACTAATAAACACATTAAGAAAAATTGATTTTTTACTGGTGACGCGAAATAACTGTTTTTCCACGGGTGGTGTGAAATAACTGTTTTGCGATGGTTATGTGAAATAACTGTTTTTCACGGGTGGTATAAAATAACTGTTTCTCATTGGTGGTGTAAAATAACTGATTTTCACTGGTGTGGTAAAATAACTGATTTATTACTATTTAATATTTCATTTTTACTCATTTCATTCAGTATTTTTTTTTTTTTTTTTTTTTTTTTTTTGTTTTTTTTACTTATGATTCATTTATAATCCGTTCTTTCATAATACACTTATATATACGTGATGGATTTTATCTCAAGGATTTTTTTAAAAAAAATAAAATAAAAAAACAAAAGCATAAAAAATCAACAAATACAAATAAACAATTTATTTTAAAATATTGAAAAAAAAAAAAAAAATATGCGCTTTTATTTGGCAGAAAATTTCACAATGAAATTCTCAAGCATACCTTTACGGAGGCGAAATTAAAAAATATATATATATATGACTGGCATTAAAAGCCCTACATATATATATATATATACACTTAAATCTCTAGTGCATAGACAATATGAACTAACGAAAAAAAAAGAACAAAATCTTTCGGAATTTTAAAAACATTTTTTTATGGATTTATGTATGAATTCATATGCTATGTACATACATATCTATGTAAATGGAATGTATAAGTCTAAATATAACATACATCATAAGTCATCGAATATTGAAATTCTTTTATGTGTTTTTATTTTCTTTTCGTTTATTGTTTTTTTTTTGTATGTAAAACATTTTCTTAATGTTTACTTTCCTTTTATTTCCAAATACTTACAATAAAATAAAAGAAAAGGAAAATTGTCTGCACCTGTGTATCGATAATGAATTTTCATCTAAAAGATACACATATGATGTATACATTGTATATAATGGAAACCTTTTATTTTTACATGATATCATGGAAAGAATTTTAACATGCAAATTTAACATTTAGCAAAGCAAAAAAAAAACAAAAAACAAAAAAAACTTTTGTTTTATTTTTCTTTTTGAAATTTTGAATTTAAGTAGAATCTTGAAGTACTAACATTCATCAGTTCGCTTTTTTTTCATATTTTTGAAATATATTTTCCATATTAAGCAAAAATCTTTCTAAAATTCAAATTAAATTAAAAGTTACGGTTTTGTGAAACTGACAAATTTTGCACCACTTAAGTAGGTACTAACTTACTCTATCCCACTTGAGAATTTTTTTAGTATCTAGTTACAAGTACTTTGTTATTGTTTTAGGCAAGATTGACATACTTGTAAATTAGTAATTCTGACAAAAAGAGCAGTGAAAAAATAGAAAATTATTGTTACTGTGTTAAAATTGGGTTTATTCAAGTTAAAGAAGCTAAAGATTTTAGATTTTTTTATTGCACAGTTAAATTTTGTTCATAGACTGACTGTTCCATATCCTGGCTCTAAGAAGTTGAAACATTATCTTTAGAGAATTCTAATACAATTGAAGACTCACATAATATTGTCAGCATTCTCTGGTCAAAAATAATGTATAGTAAAGTTTTTTTTTTGTATTGCTCATTGTTTTGACACCTGCCTTAATGTAAAAGACACCTAGTAATTTTCTTCAATTTTGGGTAAACCCTAACTATAGTAGTATTCTATATAGTAATTTTTTTAAATTAACTTTTCTTCGTTTTAATATACATTTATTAAATCATGTGGCCTGTATTATTTCCGGCGTCCTTTTTCCTTCTTTTTTGTTCTGGCAGAGTGTTTATTTCATTGCCATCATGGGCAGACATTTTGTCTTTGTATTAAATCAATATTTGTTTTGCTTGAGGTACTCTACATTTCTTAATTTTGTCGATATGGGCTTTATTTTTGTTTTATTTGGTTAATTTTGTTATTTTATTGTTGTTTTTACCTATTTATTCTTACTCAAAAAAGCTAGCAAAGCTCGTACAAAGTTTATACAACAATTCATTGTCATCAGTTTTGATTTAGCCCCTAGAAGTCATCGTAGTTGTTTGAATTTTGATCTTATTTGATTACGTTTGTGGATTATGTAACTCTTCGATGCCAATTTATTGTCAATGTGCAGCTTGTTTTGTATATCTGTATTAGCTTATTATTTATTACCATTGATACAGGATCGTATCGATTTTAAGTTGTATGGTATAACTTGTGTAGTTTTTTTCGTTAATTTTTTATTATAGTTTTTTGTAAAGTTTTTGACTTATTTATAGTTTTTTGTAAAGTTTTTGAAATTAAAAATATATTCATTTACAATAGGTAATATTAAATATTTAGATGTACGGATAACCTTCAATTGACGCTGTTGATTCGTTCCTAACAAAACAATGCGTTAATCAAAATCACGCTATGCAAAGAAATTGTAGTATTGGATTACATATAAAAAGCCAAATGTCAATTGGTTCCTGAAAACATATTAGTTTTTTTTTTTAATATTTTATTTAACCCTTAAAACTCATAATGTATTTAATAAATTTTACATTAATTATAACAAAGTAAAAGAAAAGACTTAAAATTAAACAACAATTTTAAAACAAAAAAAATTTAAAAAGGGAATAAAAAAAAAATATTTCATCTGATTCCTGGAGCCTATCCATTTTTGCAAAACTATAAAATAGTATTTACTGCTATGGAGGTATAACTAAGTTGTGTATCATAGTTTGTGTATGTTGATAGAACGTCCTCATTTGAGATATCCATTGGAATGTGATCCATTGTCCATTGGAGCGTTCTTATGTAATAAAATTGATAATTGTAGCAATTATTTTGTTCTCTATTTTTTAACTTTACTGAATTATTAGGTGGCCAACTGACCATGTAGGTCTTGGGCTTAAATCATTAACGTACTCAATTTGTCGGTGACGAGTAGCTTCACTCCAGTTGAATAGACGAAATTATTTGTTGTCTAACCATATTTCGTTTCCCTAAAGAAGGTTTGATCTGCCTCTCTTGGCTGAAAACATATTCAAAAATATGAAAAAAAAAAACGAACTTCTTTTGGCTGAAGCATTTTGAACTATAGCTATTTTTTAAATCTGTACAATGAACTAAAAGAAATTTAAATTTTTAAAAAGGCTTCATAAAAATTCTGTCATTTTAAATAAACACACAAACTTATAGAAAAAAGTACAAATACAAAAACACAAACAAAAATTTAAAACAAAACAGAAAAACAAAAATCAGATCAGATCATACTCTTCAAAAATTATATAATAAATGTTAGTTCATTTGCTTTTGCTATCATTAAAAAAAATATATGCAATAGTAAACAGTTATAGTCATTCGTTAAATTTCAGTAATATTTCTGACTACCTATAACCGTTTTGTGACCATAGGCGTAGTAAAAAAAAATTGCATCTTTATAAACAAAATCAAATTCAATAAAATATCATTCGTATAACAATTTTAAACTTTATTTTATTCATAAATAGCAGTTCTGTTATGTAATCACAAAATATACATATTTGTGTTCATTATATATATATTCAATAATCAAGCGGTTCAGAAAACAACTACAATTATACCAATATTTGTTTATATAAAATTGTGTTTGAATTGAAAGAACTATTTCTGTGCAATTACACAGGGGATTCACTGGTTGAATTTTATTACTTAACCAAAACGATTGAAGAGGACTTTTCTTTATTTTTTTTAAATTTCTATATTTAATAAAACATATCAAATTAAAAAGAATAAATTTGTTACTATTATTAATACTATATATGTATATATATGTGTACGAGTATATAATTTAACTTAAAATATCAATTATTACATTACAATATAAATTCAAAAGTGAAATACAAACAGAAAATGAATAAATTCAAACAAAACATTTTCTAATAATTAATTGTGTTGTATTGTAGACTAACTGTATATGTATATATATATATATTGTAAATTAAGTACAATTAGTGATAAGATAATTAGTAAAATTTAGTATTTTATCAGCATAAAATGTCAATTAAGTATTTAAATAAATATTTGTATTTTCTTTCAATACATTTCTGCAATATAGGTACATACTTATATACAAATTACTTATTTTAAATTTGCAATTAACTATAATTTTGTGCAATTTTCATTACATAGTTAGAAAATTAAATGAAATGTATTATGAACTAAACGTTTAATTCTGTAGAAGATGAAATACTGTTTCCAAACTAAATTTCAAAAATTTAATTGTGGTACATTTTTGTCTAATAATGAATGCCCTTAGGTAATATTTTTGCCTTTGCTTGATATACTTCATTGTGATAATGATGATGATCATCATGATGACGATGATGATGATGCGAAATATACTCTTCAAACTACGTTTAATTATTTTTAATGATCCAGTTTAAATATCTGAAATTATGTAATCAAACTGTTAAACATATGTTTAGAGCAAGCTGAAAGATGTCTATTAGTTCGTTAGAGAGTTTTTTTTAATTTCATGATCATGAGAAAACACCTTAGCTACTTTTTACGTGTCGTACTAACAATTTCTTGTCATACTAACAAGTATTGTCATACTAACATACAATTATTAGTTTATTTTTTTTAAATTTTATTTTTGAGATATCTATATAAGAATTTTAATGTTCTTTAATGTGTTTTTTTTTTTTTTATTATTATTTGTTTGTAATAGCCAACTTATTTCTATCTTAAATCATACAAAAAATTAACAAATAAAAAATGATTCACATTATAACTTATAAACTTACTTATTGAATCCATTACGATTACTCGTAAGTTATTACATTACACTTAAAATTATCTTAGTATTTTTTACATACGTTTTACCTGACCATCACTTTCTTGAGTTACAATTTTTTTATTAGATTTAACAAAAAGTCGGAAAAAGCTAGAAAAAACAGACTTTAATTTTACATATTTTTAATAAAACCTTACAAACTATTTCTAAAACTAACTTACAACTAACTAAACTACTATTATACTAAACCAGAACTGTAATGTTTAGTTGAATTTAAAATTTAGTATACTTACAAGTTAAAAAAAAAATGTTTTTACCAATTTTCTCACCAGAATTTATTAATATATGTGCCACATCTGTTGTAAGAATGACTTGACTACATAACTACGTAATAGCATAGTTCGATTTTATTTAAGTTGTATTTCTATTTAATTTGATAAAAAATATGTTTTTCCATCCATACTCTGAGCACGATTTGAACCCGGAGACCTTTTAATTATACTACAGACAAATTAATGTTATAATCACTGTATTATATCGATTGGCTGATGGATTTGTCAATATAACTATTATTCAAAATTACTCAATGTTTTGAATGTATATAATATATATATACAATTATATTACCATATTAGAAGATCAATGGTCAGTAGAGTATAAACTTGTAAAAGTTAATTTATTTTATTCTTTTAACCCTTATTTGCAGAAAAGAGGAGTAAAAGCTTGAACTCGAAAAAAAAATCATGTGAAAAGAGTAATCTATGTTGCTAGGAGTCCGTTTATATCATGAAATCTTAAAGATTTGTTTTTGATTTGTTGTAATACATACTATAGAATTTATTTTCCAACCCTCCCCCCATATTATACAATTTTTTTTTTATTTAAAATTCAACAACATTTTTCTGTTCAATTCGCATTTAAAAATATTATTATATCGCATTTAAAAATATATAACTGTAAAGTAGATCTGAATCGGGTCATTGTAGTTTTTTAGAGGATATATAAAGTTAAGCATTTTTAGAAGTAATGTTATGGCCTGTTTATGAAAATATTTTCGACATATTTCAAAACAATAAATTTAAATTATTATTTTTTTGTTAATATTTTTATTTTTTATTGGTTCCTGTATTTTGCTATTATACAGCAATCAACTACTGTAAATACCTTCTGTTGAAGTACCTACTTTAGTTAAGTTAAAATAATTTAACAAAAAATATTCCATTTCAATTTTCGATTTCATTATTATAGTATCATTATTATAGTAGTATCATTATTATAGTATACTTATATGTTAAACGTTACTTCAAAATATACTAGAAAACCATTTGAACAAAATACGAATTTAAAAAATTAAATTCTGTAATTGGCTGAAAAAAAATATATACTGAATAGAAAATACGTAATTGTACTAAATATAAAATTTATTAAAACGGTAAAGAATATATTAAAGGAGTATTTCATCATCTAATTTTATCACTATTGAAACACATCAGTAAGTAGTTTGTATTGTTAGATTACTTGTTCAACTCCTGATTTTTCATTCCGATTAATTCTATAACTTATATCAATCTTCTGTGAACAACATCTGTGAGTTATAAAAGTCAATTAAAAAATGTATTTTTATGATAATTTTCAATCGTAAAATCATCAGAAGAAATTTTAAATTTCTTTATTTTATTCAAGACTAGCTGTACCCGATCCGCATTGTTGGACCAAAGGTCCCTAATAATAAAAATACCGAATTTAAAACAATTTTTGAAAGACATAAAATTTAATCTAATCAATTTATTTTATTTTAACAAAAAATTAATGCACTTAGCATAGATTATAACTCTTATATTCTAATTTAAGATACTCAAAAAAATATTTTATAATAAAATATTGTAACATTACTAATGAATAGTTACAATTTGAATACAATTATTATTGTAAGCAAACTTATCGATGTGAGAATACCTATTATTGTAAGTGCATTTATAATTTTTGAAATACAATAATTGTATTTGGAGTCATCGAAATAGTTATTTATAAAATGTTGTCAATTAACTATTTTTATTGTTTTTTCATTATTATTTCAAACTATTTCAAATACCTTCTATCTATTCGAACTGTGTAAATGGCTTCTTCTGTGTAAATTTTGCACTAACTTTGAATCTCATCGGCTTCAGTTTTGCCAAACGTATACAATAATTTTTTGGAAAAATAACTATTTTTGTAAACGAAGTTAAATAAACGCAGTTTAGTTAATAATAAAGTATTAAAAATTGGCGATGTGTAGACGATCAGTTTACAGTCACTTTTCACTGTCAGTTAAAACTGAGAAGTGTCTACACGTTCAGTTTTGAATGCAAAAATTTACAGATGGCGAAAACTGAGAATAGCCATTTATGTCACAAGTGGAAGTGAAACTTAAACAATAATAAAAATTAATTTTAGAAAGTGCAGCATTTTTTATTTGTTTGGTTCGTTTTAAGAAAGAATATATATAGATATGCTTTATATTATTAAATGCCTTAATTCAAAGATATAAAATTCAAGTGTTGCTTCTCTAATACTGTTTTTTCTATGTTTATGGTTATGCTGTTTATTTTGACATTAAGATTAGAAAAGTTGGCTATGAAACTCGGAACGATTGAAATCGAAAAACTGACGACAAGTTAAATGCATTTTAACTTTTTTTTTATCTTTTTAAATAACAACAAATACATGGATTTCAATGAAAACTGACAGTGTTCACTGATCGTCTAGACACTGAAATTAGTAAATTAATTAAAATTAAAAACTTTAAAAAAAAATCTGTCTATCTCTCAGCATTTTAAAAAATTGTCATTGTTGTATTTTTCAGAAAGTACCTGAATTCTGATTTTCAGTTCTCTACCACCTTTGGCTTTTTAAATATTCCTGGTGGGTTTTAGGAATTGTATAACAGCTAACCGAATGACTCAGAATTTCAAAAAACGGTAATAGACATATTTGTTAGTTTTTCATGGAATATACGAGTACCAAATTCTAGGGCACTAACATCTTCGGCTTTTGAAATATTCCTAATGGGTGCTGGGGGTTGTATGACAGCTACCTGAACTAGTCAAAATTTTGGAAAACGATAAGAATTTGATTTGTATATTTTTGAGACAGTACCTGAGTACAAATTTTAAGCTCTGTAATATGTTTGGCTTTAGAAATATTTTTTGGCATGTGCTGGGAGTTGTATGGCAGCTACCTGAACCACTCAGATTACTGGGAAATGATAAAAAAAGGTTTGTAAATTTGTCATATAGTAACCGAGTGCTATATGTATCTGGAAATATTTGTGATAGGTGCTGGGAGTTGTATGGCAGTTGTCCGAACTACCTATTCAAATTTTGCAAAATGGTTGGGTCCATTTCCCTAATTCAAATTTTAAAAAATTGTTGGCCCCTATAACCTTACCCTATATTCCAGTATAATGCACACTGAAAATTTCATCCAAACCGATTGAGTAGTTTTCGAGTCTATAAATAGTAGGATAAAAAATTCAAATTTTATATATATATAAATTACAAAGGTTACATATGATTTATACAAAGATTACACCTAAATTAGTTATAAGAAAAAATCAGTTAAGAAGTCATAGCCTATATTTGCAAAATTACAAAGTTCATATAAGAGTCAGAAATTCATATGGTAGTTATATTAAATCAATCTGATTTATACAAACAATCGTAAAGATTTCAAGGTCTTCAGACTTAAGAACTAAAAAAATTCTTTGAAAACTTATAATATTGTTTTATTTCCGCTATTTAGGCTAAACTTTAAAAATAAACATTTCTAATTTTAAAAGTTTATATATTTAGAATTTGTCTTTATAAACAATCAAACTATTATTTCAGAATAATAAATTGTAAGTTTATTTCTTTTTGATGATTTTCTTTTATCATGCAATCATTTGTAAGATATTAAGGAAATTTTATATACCATAGTATTTATGCGGATTTGACATACACATAATACAACACGTAAATACAACAAAAATAAATAGGTACTTAGTTAAGTATATATATATATATATGTATATCACAATTAAAATTTATTTTTATTTGATTTATTTTTTTTTACATAATTTCTTATTTTTTTTTTTACATTGTATTTTTTATCAAATATACTTATATATTTTATATCTTAATTGCTCTGAATTCATAAACGTCACGCTATATTTTCACTATATATATAAACTATATTTTATATTATATTTTTGCGCTCTTTGATTAACAATTAAGTTAACGGTAAAAAGTGGCAACCATTTTACTTATTTTAATAAAATAGTAAATAAAAAAAAAACAGTAAACTTTTCAAACGGTACATTTAAATAAATGAATACGAAGGTCATATGACACTCAATTCTAATGATGGTGTTATTAATAATAGAAGTATGAATGAATGCTTTTGCTAATTTAGCTAATAGCTTAACTAATAGTAATTGATTACGCTATTTATGATAATTTATAAAAAAAATATTTGTATATAATTTTTTTGAAAGCTTTTCTATACATATGAACACAAAAATACATATGAACTTGTAATATTATCAGCTGTTTAAAAAATGTTCATGAATTAATAAAATTAATAGTTTTTATTAATAATATCCTGTTTTTATTATTATTTTTTTTTTATTATTTATCAATAAAAGACCTTGAAATGGTACAGTTCAAATTAAATTACGTTAGGTTGATGTGGAATGTGTTTTGCAATGTCAAAAAATTATACATTTCTATTGGTAGTGCATTATGTGAATGAATTTTTTGAAGCATTCATAAGATTTAAATAAATTTATTTATCTTTTTTCAATTGCGAAGTCATTGAACAAGTTTTAATATTTCTAAAAAAAAAAACATTACAAACCTGTTCGAGATTCCTTTCTGTGCGTGTTAAGAAGCTTGAGTGTAATTTAATTAGTATTATAAAATTGTTATCTTGTAATTCGGATAAATAACGGAAATAGTGTGTGTCTATTAATAATTAGGTCTTTATAGTTAATTTACATTGGTGATAGTTATTTGTTAGTTTATATTACCAGCATATTGAACAAAATCAGTGCTGACTGAATGAAATATTGTATTTTGATTTTCAGTTCGACTTTCGTTATAAACATGATTGGACAATCGAGCAAATTCATAGAGTAGTTAGACATATAAACAATTGCTTAATAAGAAAATTTAATGCTTTGCACTTTTTTGGACATTACGCAAACCTTCTATAAAGCTAAAAAAAATATTACCCCAACACTATCATCAAATTTTGTCATAATTCATAAGTATTATAAACAAAAAAAAACTGTTAATAATAAAATATAGATTTTACTTGTTAATAGAATACTTTTCCAAATCTCCAAACTGTTGTTAGAGTATAAATTAGCTATCACATCAGTCAAATCTGGACTTAAGTGGTGAAGTGGTTTACGGGGCGAACAAAATATTAAGTTCTATCGTTAATTATGCTACCTATTACGTGCACCATAACAGGACTTTTCCTGGATTCAAAAGTTCTCACTAGCTTTGTAATTCTGTTGAAATAAAGACTATTTGTATTATTATTATTTATTATTATTATATAAAAATTGTATCTACTGATGATATAATAAAAAAATCAGAAAAATATTCATATGGTCTAGAGAAAGATTCAACGAAATTCATTTGTACCTGAAATGATCAGAAACGAAGCATCAGCGAACGCAAATTGAAATATTTCATACTACTAGATTTAAAAAACCCAGGTTTATTTCAGTCTTGATAAAATATCTAAATTGAATTAAAAGCAAGAGTCTTCGGACTCTTACCTTAGATACATGTCTACTGTTCTTCGGTATTGTACTCAATATTTGTTTAGTTAAGATAGTTGTACAGATGCAAAATTGTTGTTTCCAATTTCAGCATATGAGATAGAATTAAATTAACATTTTATCTTTGATATTGACACTGAACGTTATAAAACTGAAATTGTTTTACTTTTATCTAACTTTTTATCTTTTTTATTATTTTTTATCTAATTTGTTATCTATTAATAAATATATATTAAAAAACAAAAAGTCAATCACTTCATATGTAAATAAAATAAAATAAAATAAAATTGTTACAGTTAATGTACAATAATTTAGTAACTAGCTGGAGTATAGAAATATATTAGCTAACAAAATGCAATGTAAAATAAAATTGCAAGTAGGATAAAAGGACAATTATTACTCGTACCTGTGAAATTTGATAGTGTGTATGATAAATTTTTACTCTTGATTTAATTAACTTGATGTTATTTTTTGTTTAATTTATTATTATTATTTTGTTTGTTGAATATAATTTGAATTATACACAATACTAACTGGTCATTGACCTTTCTTTTTTTATTTAAATGATTGACAACACTAAATAAACTCTGAACTTCTTTAATATGACACTGTGAAAAATGCATGTCTAAAGATTAATTCCGATAAAACCAAATTCATACGCCCACCTCGCACATCACTTCATCTTATATGAAGAAGCACAAGTATTAGTATGCTAGTTCAATTACCTGGGTAGACTTGTATTATCAAATGGACGTGCCCGAGCTTCCACATTATTGACTTTCGGAATGTTTTTAAAAAATTGTGGCAATCAAACAACTTGACATGTTCACTCCTACTACAAACGTTGGTAACAAACTATATTATTTCTAAAAGTACATTGTGACAGAAAATCAAAACGGAAACTATAATAGACTTGAATATTCGGCAAAGAAAATAGCGTTGAATCGGATGTAAGGAAAACTGATAGTAATATCTTGAAACAATGTTGTGAATGGAATCTACAAGGTACAAATTTCGTTCGAAGATAAAAAAAAAATGGAGATAACAATTTTAGCCGAAGCAAACACCAAATAAAGAACGTGGTCGAAACTGAAGAAGTTAATTGTTAATTAGGAGACGAAAGAACGATTTTATTTGGTTCTATAACCTATTGAATGAACAATGATGTAAGACAATGATGATTATTATTTGTAAGACAATGATATTGAATCGTTAATTGCAGTATTGTATAGTAAAAGTGGGTATTGGTGACCGATGTCAACTAAATTTTGACTTTTGCGATGCGCTAAACATCCAATTTTCAAGATAACTTTCTTAAACTATCTTTTTAATTTACTTTATTTAATTTGCTAATAAAATGTAATTTATTTGACTTTTTATTAATAGTTTCTATTCCATAAAAACTAAAAGTTTCAGCCTCGCACCAATTTGTGACCTAGGGTGCTCCAAATTGTGACTATTTGGTGTTGGTATTTGTGACTATGAAAAATAATACTAAACTCAAAACTTTAATAGCTATTTTTATTAATTAATAAAACATAATGTATCACATATTATTTCATAAATTAAGTTAGCGAAAATCATAAAAAAATAATTAGAATTAATAATAGTTAATAACACTTAATTATAAATAAATTAAACAAAAAATAAATACAGAAAAACTACAGAAATAGTTCATAGCAGAAAAAAATATTCGAATATCTACGTTTGATATAATTAGTTTTTACATTGAACTGCGAAGAGCTATTTCCTTAACGAAGTGGATTCTTTTTGCATTGACTAAAACTGATTCAACATTTTTATTAACAATGTCACCGATATTATGCCACAATATATTATCTTGTTCTGGCCACTTCCAATTATGACCGCTAGTTACCATAGCTTTGACTTGATATTCATCGTTTTTTGTTTCTAAAACATCACCGGGGAAATATTCATCTTCGTATTACACAATGATGTATGAATTAACTTTAATCTTGGATTCTGATGCTATTGACCAACTTTCGTTATGTTTATTTTCTACCCTTATTTTCAAATAAAACCATTTTGAGTTTTTGTTGTCGTTATTTCATTTGTTGTTGTTCTATGTTTTATGCAAAGCTTTATTCTTTTTTCCATATTTTTTTTTTGTAATAAGCAATTCATAAATCACTTCTAGTTACAGATGGAAAATTTTCTTTAAGCCATTTGTTGCTCTTTCGTTTTTTTTATCTTCATGACTTGTGGGCCAAAATAGAGACTTTTTAAATAATAAAATTAGTATACTATAAGTACCTAACTACTACTTATTGTTTTTCATGCTCTTAATTTTTTTGTTTTATATAAAAAGATAGGTCGCATATTTGTGACCGTTTTGAATATAATTGTGACCGCTGTAATGTTTAATGATTTTCAGCTTATTTTATTAAATTTTGTGTAGATCACAAAATGAGCGATGATTCCTTATTTAATTTACAGTAAATAAATAGACATGATCAATATAAAATTAAATATATTAATTAAATAAATTCTAAAAAGCAACTACAATTTGGAACATGTAATTCGGATACATTTTGCGGGTAATTCGGCTCCAATAATGCTTGTATTTGTTACCGTTGTAGTAATTTGACGAAATGAGGCTTTAATCGAAACATGTAGGTCACAAATTGAATTTTACTTAGCAAGTACTTAATACTTTCCAAATAAAGCAATTTAAATTTATAAAAAGTAATAAAAAGTTAACTTTTTTGTTATAAAAAAAACTCACTTCAAAACTCTAATTGTGATCTATAGGTCACAAATACCTCAACAGAAAAAAATTATAGCTTATAATTCGGACCGCTTTTAATTATTTAATTACTCAGCTTATTTACAAAATAATCAGATTTTTCGATCATTTTACGTTAAAAAATCTCTAGAACTTTATTATTAGGCATGCATTTAATTTTATAATAATACCAACCTTTTGTTATAAATTAAAAACATTTTCATCAATTTCTCACTTCAAAACCTTGACGAAAACTGAAATTACGAGAAAAAGTAAGGTGCTTAATGGCAAATTGGTTTTTCGGCACGAAATTTTCTATTATCATATTAAAGTACTAGTACAACTATAGTAGAATAAAATAATTAAATTTTTGAAATAAATTCCCAAAAAGTATTCTTTTAGGAAATACATTTTAAATCAATTTTAGGCTGACTAGATCACAAATACCCACTAGGTCACGATTACCCCCTTTTACTATAAACTGATCATTATATTGATGATATGAGTAGTATTCAACTTGTTAATTATTAATATAGATTGCAACTTAATTGTTGTTGTCAGTTTGTGTTGTAATATTTCTGATTGCTTTTTTATTAATAATTTTATTTATTTGTTTCTCTCGGAATAAGTATAAATAATTAATATTCAATATATATATATATATATATATATATATATATATATCTAATATATATCTAATATTCAATATATAAATATCTAATATTCAATAAATAGTGTGTACGTATGTGCATTTATATTTTGTAATTCTATAGGTATGTATATGTGATTGTAATATTAATATATTCAATACAATTTTCGTTATCGTTAATCTTTGTTATAATATATGTATGTTATTATTGTAATCTGTATAATCTGTAATCTGTTAGAAATATACACATTTCATGTCTTTTGCAATTTTTATTCGCAATTTTACTATAGTGAAGCTATTTTATTATTTAATATTTGTATGCAAGTATTTAAATTAGACATATATACATATACATTATTGTTTTAAAATATGTATCAGTAAGTAGGATAGATTTAGTAAGATTTTCTATACCATCATATTTAATTAACAGAGTCTTCATACATATTATTTTCCATTAACAGTTACCTGATAAATTTAACATGTTCGTTTTTTTTTAAGTTAAAAAACTTTAAAATAGAAATAAGAAATATAATAGTACAAAAATGATAGTAAAACAAACGTCAAAAATATTTATGAGAGCACTCAATTAGAAATATAGAAGAGTCTTCATAAACATTCATCCAACAATATCAAATCTCTAAATTCTACTCGTATGTCTCTTGAATTTTTGATGAATAATAAATTCACTGATTTTTGAATGGTCAGATGATTACATCATTGTGATGTGATGATTTTCGTGCATTGCTGTTTTGCTTATTTTCTCTTAATATTTTCTACAATCACAAGTCTAGAAAGTGGAAAAAAAAAAAATTGTATTAAATTTTACTTAAAAAAAAAAAAATAATAAAAAAATTCAAAATTAAAAAATGGCGACCATTAGCACATATGTATCTTGGAATGTTTTAAATTTAATAAAAATAAGTAAGTTAAAAAAAATAATAATGTTACAACCTAATATAAAATAAAAAAAAAATAAAAACAAAGCAAAAAAAAATATTTCAGGTTAATGACATGACACTCATAATGTTGAAGTGTGTGAGTTTGCTAGTTTTTATTAATTTTAATTTTAATTATTTATTTTTTTCTTTATGTATTTTCTTTTTTTTTTCTTAAAAATAAAAAAAAAAAAAAAACAAAAAATTATATTAATCAAATCTCTAGAAATTGACCTTATCATCATAAGTATATTTATGAGTTAAAAACAAATACAAAAGCGAAAAAAAAAGATAGCTGATTCTTGTCTTCTCTGATTTAAAGCAAAATTAATTCTGTTTATTTATTTTCCATATTGTCTAGTATGTAAGAATGTAGTTAGTAGTTTTTTTCTTTTTTGATAATAAAAATAAAAAGTCTTAAGATCAAGGGTATTTTGTTGTTTTTTATTTTATGAATGAGTGAATCATCATATTTTAGTTTTTTTTTTATTTTCTATATTAACTATATAGATTTATCTACAATGTACAATGTAGAAAATTAAATATATAAAAAAAATATACCGAATGGAAATAGAACTAAACAATTATTTCTACACATTTTTATGCGATGGAAGTTTGTTATTTTTATAAATAAATAGGGTAGGTATAAGTAGGTAGAAGTGACATTTCCAGTACCTTTAGGAAAACCATAATTAGCACTTAATTGTGCCTTTTTGATACCACCACGACTCTCATGACCGATTTATTGTTGTTGGTTGTTTTAGAGATAGATTAGAGATATATTACTTATATATTATCAATCAAAAAAGTAAATCAGTACTAGAGCCACCCTTGTGCAATTGAAAAGGTTGATCAGATAAAATCTACCATTTAACATGAGAGAAAATTACACCATGTAAGATGCATATAGCAAATTTGCGCATTCGTAAGTAGCAACAGTGGTAACATGGTGTACTATTTGCGAACATTTTTGACGTTTATTTTACTTTTTTCGTTCATTTGATAACAATTATTTGTTTGCGAAATAGGTGTAATTTTTTGTTAATTTACTTAAATCTAATTTCAAATTTAGATAAAATTAATTTTTAATAATTAATACTACCAAATTAAAAAACATCTAAGTGTATACATAGTTATATGTCATTTATAGAATTTATAATAGTTAAAGTTCTATGTTAAAGCCCTATTTTAACTATACATTAATTGTTTAAAAAAAATGTTATCGATAGCATCCCAATTTCTTATTATATATATATGCAAAAAAAACTAACAATAATATTAACATATTAGCAATGTAATATTTACATATATGTATATTATAAGCATATACCTATATGTACATATTAGCAAATTTTGTATTTCTTATTTAATTTTAATTGTTTACGTTTTTACAAACAAAATCGTCTAAATGTCGGCTTTTTAAACTTTAGAAAGAAAAACAAAAGTCAAAGTATAGTTAGCAATTTTTAATATTTTTAATGACAGCACAGTTTTGCGATGCATTTTTGTTACATGGTACCAATTAAATTACACATCGCAAATCAAATACACAAATTTTTTCGCAGTTCCAAAGGAAGTGCCACCTTTTTAATCCAGCTCCAAGGGAAGTGTTCAAAAATTTCTGTCTCATTTTTTTTTTTTGAAACTGCGTCAATGGGGATTGAAATTGTAAATAAATAAGTAAATATAATATAAAAATTACTGTTAAAAAGAATTGTGCAACACATTGATTCTATCGCATAAATTTTTTCAAGTGAAATTTTGGCTTGTAAATAACGTATGCATCAAATTTTGTTGTTTTTTTGTTTTCATACTTTTTTAGGTTTGGTGACATCATAAATGTCTTAAAAAAACTTTAACCTAATACAATATAAAAAAAACTAAGTTTTTGTTAATTCATTAGTCATCAATCAAAATGAAACATATATAGTTTTGATTAATACAGTACAACATTGGGTTTATAAAATTTTTTGTAAACCCTAATACCTGTCAAACCGGTCGCGGAGACGTCGTCAACAACAATTGTGATCATGTTGACAATGTCTCAAGCTTTTGTGAGCTATTGTACACATTTAAGATCATGTGGACGTTGTATTCAACCTTGTGTTGAGACATTTACGATATGAAGGGTTATGTTATTGTTTACTTTTGTATTGTTTATATCAAATTAAAGTCATTTAAATATATGTTATAGATGATGTAAGCTTTAAGTGAAACATTTTTAAAAAAAAAAATATTCTGATGATGTAATTACCGAAACCAATTAAGATATTATTTAATAATTTCTGATTATTTGTGAAACATACCTAGTAGCGTTTTTAATCTTTATTATTAATGTATTTTGGTTTGACAGCATCAAGTTTAAGCTACACAAGTGTTTGCATTCAAATTACTCTTTTTTTTTTAATTTATATTGTTTTGCGAGGAAATTATGCTAACAAAATTATTATGTTTTTGAATAATTGCAGCACATATCATTAATGCATAAAATATAATAATTTGCCATTAATTTAATATGTATATATATATATCTTTATTACCTTGTACATGATTACATTACTGCGTAGTTACTTATTTAAAAAAAACTTAGTTCACGCACTTGAATGAAGTCAAATCTAATTATTTATCTGTGCAATGGGTACTGCACAGGAATATCTATCTTGGGTTTACTACTTTTCAGTTGTTCTTCAACAATTTTATTCGGTGTTAATCTCTGACCAATTGCAGGTTATATATATGTCGCGACGATGTTCAAGTATGTATTAGTGAACCACCGTATGAAATTCACAAGTATGTTGCTAAAGTTAATAATGATGATGTATCTAAACTAATACTAGACTGTTCATTCACAAATTTCTCAAATTTCAGATATAGTCATTACATGTAGAAAATAATTTCGAAAGCCTACTTTAGTGTCTATATCTCTTACTAGTGTTAAGTTAAACTGAAATGTAATATTAAAATATTACAAATAAAGCACTGCTACTATACACTATTACTAATTTCGAAAACAATACCTCTCTACTTACTCAATATGTTAAAATTTGGTAGATTACATAGGAGTGTAAATTTAATTGTGCCACGCCACACTCTGTACTTACTCAACTTTTTTGAGAGTTTTGGTTATCACTTAAAATAAAATGGAACTATGCTATTATGAAGGCGAAGTACTCTACAGTAAAAGCTATTGTATGTAATTGTGTATTCTAAATCTCTTCATCCCATAGACTTATATAAAAAAATATGTGATAATTATATAAAAAAAAAAAACATGTGGAAATTTGGTAGATTATATATTAGGAGTGTAAATTTAATTGTGCCACGCCACAATGACAGACTTAGCCACATTTTATTATGAAATTCATTGACATTCAGAATTCAGAGACCTATTTTGAAAATATTTTCAGCAAAAACAGAAGATATTAGATAAAAATAGTATACACATTCTTGTTTTAAATTTTTATAGTTGAGAGAGAAAATAACGCAAAATTTAGATCAATATTTTTTACTTATATGTTACAAGAAATGAATTAAGTTCTAAAATTTATGTTAATCATTATTTTTTTTTTTTAATTTACTTTTTTACTCGTTATTAATTGATTCAGTCTAATTGAATTTTTCTTTTAATGATTTGTAATCGGTTTAGTGTACTAAAACAATAGCTTATAATAATTTACAGCTTATAGTATATTTACACAATTTAAAATACTCATCATTTTATGTATACTAACTTTAAGAAATACAAACATAAATAAATAAATAAAATAAACTTACATATATACAAACATATTTTTTAAATTACTATTAAGACAATAATATTAATTTCATACAAAATTATTATGTAAAATTATCATATCTAATTTTTAAATCAATATTATTCTAAATTACATCTCAAGCGGAACACTCTGTTTTTTTTTTTATTTTATTTTTATTATTTTTTTTTTTATGTTTGACAATAAATTTTATTAGCAATGGTCAGTGTTCATTCTACTTAAATTTAACTTAAAAATTTTTTAACAATAAAATAACAATAAGAAAAACAAGAAAACTGAAATACCGAATGATTGTGGTTATGGTTTGATATTTTGCACTTTATATTGTTTGCAGTCTTGTTTGTACGAGAGATTCACCAGCATTATTTCAATCAGTGATACATTCAAGTGTTTTTTTTTTGTTTTTTTTTTATCAGATACATGAAATTTCTTTTATATACATAAGAGTGGGTTTTTTTTTCTTTATAATAATAAATTATTTTTTATTAAATGTTGTGCATTTGCAACATTTACAATCATTCATTTTTTGTTTTGTTATTGTTGTTTTTTTTTCTTGAATATTGATTTTTAAATAGAAATCACGCAAAATAATAGTATGTTAATAATTTTGATGAATTAATATTCCATTTTATTTTCGAAATTATCTTTTTTTTTTGTTGTTGTTTTGGTATTTTTGTGTTTAATTAATTATGATATCTTATAGATATATTATTGTATATTTTGTTTGCGCATTAATGGTTTATTAAACATTTTCAAATATGCAGTTTGGATATGTTATTTTTTTTTGTTTTTTTTTTCAATAATTTATTTACAAATATGATAATTAAGTATATATATATATATATATGTTTGTATATATATATTTCATAATCATTATTAGATGTTTAAGTTGATTTTGATGTTCATTCATATACAAAGTAAAAAAAAAAGTCATAATTTTTGCGTAATCGATTTAAAGGTTATTGATTTCTTATGAATATATTTTTTGTTATCCACAAACAATAGAAAAAAAACAACAAACAACAAAAAAACATTGGGGGAGAAAAGAAAAAGTTTTTTTAAGCATATTGTTGTATGGTGTCGTGTTTTATTTTTTTAATTTAATATATTTTGGTTAATTTTTATTGATTATTTTTTATTGAATATTTATATGGTTATTTAAATATGTAGATGACTTAAATTAAGATTAATGATTTTAGAAAAAAAAAACCAAAAAAAAATGCAAGTTTTAAAATTTACAAAACTTATACAATTTTGACTTTAAAAAATAACAGTTCATTCAAGCTACGACATTGTAAAAAAAAATTCAAAACATTGTCAAATATTTTTGATCAAAAATTGTGTTGTTGATCAAGGACAGTGAATAGACTACTTTATTATTTAAATAAAAATTTAAAGTCTCTTCACAAGATAAAAATATCGTGACGTCCAAAATGCAATGCCAGCGTAAAATTTACAATGTAACATCTTCCAAAATGTATATCAAAAACTCTTGAATTTTTACACTATTCCAAAATGTTTAAAATACGTAGTGAAAACGTAAAATAAAAGCAGAGAGTGTGTAGCGAAATAATATAGATTCCGTTTTGTATACATGTCATAAATAAGGATTTACCAGAATTAATAAATTATAAGTTTGCATATATTTTGGGTGGAAAAATAAGTTTATTGCCAAATTGTAGCAAAATATTTTAATAAAATATATTTTTCCTTCGAAAATATGTGCAGATCTGACAATATTAATTTTCATGTAACTCAAGATAAACCTAACGTAAATTTATCGAAAGATAAACCAAAAGTCAGATTATTACCAATTTATATTAAAAAAAAAATATAATTTAATTTAATTTATATTAAATAAAATTATAATTTAAACATCAAAATGTAAGTATACGTGTGTATTTATATATTGTAAAAATGGTATTCCAAAATGTAGCAACATTTTTACCGGGTTGGTCAGAGCATATATGTATCAGCTTTTGAGAGGAGAAGAAGCGGTTATTTTAAAATTTAAAAAAAAGTATTATCTAAATCGAAGGTGCTCTATCGATTGGTGATATTTTCAAGTTCCGGAAAGGATCGGAAAAAGGTTTTTTAAGACCAAAAATCGCCGAAATTGGCCGAAATCGAGATTTTCAAATGATAACAGGTACTTTTTTATGCAAATTCGAATTGACTCTGGAACACGTGGTATATTTTATAATGAATCTATTATAAAACTATATTTAAACTGAATTAAAACTGTTTATACTAAATTTAGAAGTTATTCATAAGATAAAATCAATCATATTATTACTAGATGCCCCTATTGGATAATTTTAATTAAAGCTTAAATCAAATTTAAAGTTTTTAAAAAAGAACCGGGATTTGTATGGACTGCTATAGACTTCTTACTACAAAACAGAAAATACATATGCTTTAACGAAGTGCTTTGAAATCAGTATGATTTGATAAAAGAAAACATAAATAACCCTCGCATGATCACAAATATTTAATTTGGTTTTTTTAAAAAATTAAAAAAAAAATGTGAAATCCACCGCTAACTTTAACTTATTGTTTTTTTTATGTATTAAGAACTAGTGTATAATTTTAAGTATGTACTTATACTGAAGTTGGTTTCTATAAGAAAACATCGAGCTACGATAAATTTATGTTATTTAGGATTATTATGTAACTCGAATAATCTACTTGTCAAACGATTCATTGTCTCGATATATATATATAAGTAGCTATTTTAGTATCGAATTATAAAAGTTTATTGTAATGGTTTAATAGATTTGGTATTGTACGGTGTTTTGATTTAATTTAATTTAATTTTTATTAAACAGCCGGATAAATCCGGACCCTCAATATTGGGACCCACTGCTTTAGACATTTGGTCCATTACGGTGCTTTATTTTTTCTAAATAAAATACGTTAACGGAAAAAAATTAAATTATATTATTTATTTATTTTGTTTATGGCAAAGCTAACATAAACATTTTTTAATTATATATTAAAAAAGGAACTGTAATAAAATAAATTACCACCAAAAAAATATTCTTTATAATATTTAGGAGATAGAAGTATTATTTATAAATGTGTAACTAGATGTACTATATGATAGATTTAGATTAGATGTACATATATATTAGGTTTAGATTGAAATCGTTTATATTTAATTTTTATTAGTATTAAATAAGTAGATAAAAGATTTGTAATAGAGAAATGACCCACATCCTACCCGGAAAAGGAACCTAACTTTTGCCTGTACATTTATGTGCCATTGCAATAATCAAATTAAATTAAATTCACGTATTCTTAATTTTTGTTATTTCCTCTGTTTTTTTTTTTGGTGAATAAAAATTTGTATGGTATAATGTTTGAAAGGGGGTGGTGAATTAATGAGATTTTGTATGTACAATAAAATATAAATTATTTTTAATTAATAGATTTTTTATTGTATATTGTTTAAGAGTGATGAGTTGATGAAATCTTGTACATTAGAATATAGATTATTTTTGGTGAATAAAACTTTTATTGTACTTATAATGTTTAAAAAAGTGGTGAATTAATGAGACCTTGTAAAATATAATATAGACTATTTTTGGTATATAGAGCTATTATTGTATAATGTTTAAAAGAGTGGTGAGTTGATGAGCCCTTGTAAAATATAATATAGACTATTTTTGGTGTATAGATAGAGCTATTATTGTGTAATGTTTAAAAGAGTGGTGAGTTGATGAGACTTTGTAGAATATAATATAGACTATTTTTGCTGTATAGAGCTATTATTGTATAATGTTTAAAAGAGTGGTGAGTTGATGAGACTTCGTAGAATATAATATAGACTATTTTTGGTGTATAGAGCTATTATTGTATAATGTTTAAAAGAGTGGTGAGTTGAAACTGTGTAGCATTCTTGACCAATTATAGAGTGGGCGATAATAACTTAATCATATAAAAGGTTTGCTACACCAGCCTCTGGGCTAGTTTTTAAATAATAGTTAATTGAATTAAGTTTAATTTTCACCTCGTGAAGAGACCCTATATATTTTTTTGAATATTCAAATTAACAATTCTATAAATAAGTTTAAAATAAAAATTAACAAAACGAAAGTCCTTGGTCTGTCTGTACTATGTCTGCCTACTCACACACTGTCTAAACAAGATTCTTTAAGGTTTAAAAACAAAAAAAAAAAAACAAATCAATTCAGAAACATAATGTATAAATATGTAAATATATCTACATACTGGAATTCGATAAATTTTACCATTGAATATCATTTCATCTTTTTTTCTTCTTAATATCAAACTTTTCCGATGTATAGTAATTCGCTGTCTATTTTGTCCTCTTAAAAGTAAACAGTAAAACTTGAAAACATCTAATTTACTATTGATTATTTTTGTTTTTATATAATATACACATATGTACATATATATATGTAAAAAAAAATTAAAATTTATTTAGTCTCAATTAAAACGATTCTGTGAGATAAATTGTAATCGACATCAAAACGTCGAAATATTTTTGCTTATGTCATTCATTTAAAAGCTTTTCTTATTTTTTTTTTTATAATTTTCCTTTTTTTTATTGCAGTATAAAACAATCTCATGTTTACAAAACATGTTTATATATTTGTATATATATATATATATATTTTTTGTTATTTATTTTATTATATTTTTTTTTATCAACAAAACCTCTTCCTCTTATTGAGCAGATAAAATATGAAAAAAAATATTTTGTTTTTAGGAATGAGAAAAAATAAAAGTGAAGATACAGAAATAAGAAAAACCTCTTACATTTTCAAATATTGCTTCCAATCCAATATCATTTGTTTAGTGTAGGAGAACCAGAAAGGAAGAAATTGTCACCATAAATAAAAAATTTTAATTACATTTCTACTAGTAGGGTAGGACAATACTTATTGCAAGTGTGGCGAAGAAATATTTATTGTGTTGGTAAAGGAATTTTGATTGCAAGGTCAGAATTTTGAAGAGGTCTTAGTGTGAAATACGAATGAATGAGAAATGAATGATATAGGATCATTTAAGTTTTATCATAATTAAAAGAAAAACTAAAATTTATATAATATTAAAATACAGGCAAACAATTATTGTTATTTCCTATGATTGTCCGAAGAGATTTAAAAAAATAAAAATTAAAATTAAATTTTTTTTATCTATTTACGTACCTACCTACATTTGTATATATATAAATTTTATACTGACAAATGTCATAAACGTTATTATTTTTAATATTACTAAATTTTTAAATTTTTTTTTTTCAGAATGGAAGTGAGTGCTCCACCATCAGCTACAAATAATCTTTTACATCATAATCATCATGATCCGCTGACAACAACAACAACAGCAAATTCAAATTCATTAAATGATCATCATAATATAAAATCAAAAAATGTAGGTGTTATTGTATCACCAATATCACATCATACACAACTAATACAACAGGATGATACAAATAGATCATTATCACCATCTGGTTCATCATCACAACAATTAAACAGTCGCAGCAATAGTTCTAGTTCAGAAATTGAAAAAGAATTAGCTGAATTAGAATTAGCTGGTGTGAAATTGAATGCTACACTTGTTTTGGAAAATGGTAGTAGTACCAATTATAAAAATAAACAAAATCAACAACATAATAATATAAATAACAAATCAATAAAATTATCTGATGATGGAGGATTTCCACTAACAGCACTTAATGGAACATCAGGATTATCAACATCAGTAACATCATCAACAACAACTGGTACAACTGGTTCATCCTCTCATTCAATGACAGCAGCATCAACAGTAGCAATATCAGCAGCAGCAGCAACAACAACAGCAGCAACAACAGCAACTTCATTAAAAAAACGAATCTCAAGTAGTCGAACACCAACACGAAAAGCCAGAAGAATTCGTTTCTTACGTAATGGTGATCGTTTTTATGGTGGTATTACAATTCCAGTTTCCAATGAACGTTATAGGTATTTAAAATATTTAATTTAAAAATATTTCTGTTGTTATTAACTTTATTTATAATTTTTTTGTTTTTTTTTTTTAGGTCATTTGAAAGTTTAGCTGAAGATTTAACTAGATTATTGGAAGAAAATGTTAAAATTCCTGGAGCTGTACGAAATATATTCACATTGCTTGGTAAAAAAATTTCAAATTTAGATGAATTAGAAGATGGCCAAAATTATGTATGTTCCTGTAATAATGAAAGTTTTAAAAAAGTTGAATATAATACATCCGGTGGTGGTAATAGTAATATTGATGGTAATGGTATAGGAAATGGTAATAATATTGGATCTGGTGGTAATTCTATGGGTGCTTTAGCTAAAAATAAACAAAATAACCGTTTAACAAAAGTATATCGTCCATCATCGCCATTAAAAAATGGTGGTTTAAATGGTAGTCCTATATTGAAATCATCAGAACGTGATAGTGTTGTACATCCAAGAATAGTTACTTTGATTAGAAATGGTACAAAACCAAGAAAGGTATTTTTAATTTGTTAAATACAAATTTTTTTTTTTTAAATTCATCTTTTTTTTATTACAGATTATGCGACTTTTACTTAATAAAAGAAACAGTCCTAGTTTCGATCATGTTCTTACAGCAATCACACAAGTAGTTAAATTAGATACAGGATGTGTTCGTAAAGTATTTACAATATCTGGTATACCAGTATTACAATTAGCTGATTTTTTTGGTGCTGAAGATGAATTTTTTGCTTATGGTACAGAACGTGTTAATCCAGATGATTTTAAATTAGAATCAGATGAAATTAAAATAATTCGTAGTACTAAAAAACCATTACGAAATGGTTCAGCTGTATCTGGACCAAAACCAAAAATGCCAGTTAAAAGTAAAAATGTACACAATGTTACTTATGATTGTTTAGAAGAGACACTTATCGATGCTGGTATACAAATGCAAGATTTACCACAAGAGATTAGAGAACGTTATGCTCTTGGTAATAAAGTAGGTGATGGAAATTTTGCAGTTGTATTAAAAGTCGCTGATAAACAAACAAATGATACATATGCCTTGAAAATTATTGATAAATCAAAATGTAGGGGTAAAGAACATTATATTGATGCTGAAGTAAGGGTTATGAAAAAATTACATCATCCACATATTATTGATTTAATATTAGATGTTGATAGACCGGATAGAATGTATTTAGTATTGGAATATGTTGGTGGTATGTTTGATTATTTGATATTCTTCTTATTTATATATATATATATATCTAATTAATATTACAACTAAAAATATTTTTATTTTTTTGTTACATTATTTTTAGGTGGTGATTTATTTGATGCTATTACACAAGTAACAAGATTTTCAGAAGATCAATCTAGAATAATGATAAGACATTTAGCTTCAGCAATGGCATATTTGCATTCCATGAGTATTGTACATCGTGATATTAAACCAGAAAATTTATTGGTAAAATTTAATTCAAAAATATATAAATATATTTTTTTTAAATTCGTATCGTAAATCAATTCGTATTGTTTTTTTTTAGGTTGAAATTGATTCCAGAGGGAATGTTGTTGAATTGAAATTAGCTGATTTTGGTTTAGCGTGTGAAGTAACAGAACCATTATTAGCTGTTTGTGGTACTCCAACATATGTTGCACCAGAAATTTTAATGGAAACTGGTTATGCATTAAAGGTAAATTTGAGAATTTCGGTTCTATTATAAAAATAAAAAAATTTTAAATATAATTTTATATTTTGTTATTAGATTGATGTTTGGGCAGCTGGAATAATTTTATACATTCTATTATGCGGTTTTCCACCATTTGTATCATCAGATAATCAACAGGAACTATTATTCGATGCAATTTTATCTGGTGTTTATGAATTCCCAGATCCATATTGGTCTGATATTGGTGAAGGTGTTCGAGATTTAATCAGCAATATGTTACAATCAGATCCAGATGTAAGATTTTCTAGTGAAGATATTTTAGATCATTATTGGACATTGGGTGAGAATGCCGAATATAGATGAAAACATCATATATAATTTAATATTTATATATATATAAACATATTATGTATATTAAATATATAAAAATAATTTTTTTATAAGCTTAAATAATGTTTGTATTAGATTACATACTTAATTTTATTAATTAATTATAAATTAATAATTCTTATTATTATTATTATTTTTTTTTTAAATTATTATAATAAGTTTAAGATAAAAAATAATTTAAAAAAAAAAATATAAAAGCAAGAAAAAAACAATTAAATTTGTAAATGGAAATTAAATTTGTAAAACAAAAATATTTAAGAAAAATTATGAAGTAATTTAAATGAGTTTCTGTTCTGCTCTATATAAAGTATTTATAAAAATGTACCAATATTATCACAGCATTTTATTTTAATATATTTTGATTTAATGCAAAAACTATAATGTAAAGAATCAATGTAAAATTGAACTTTTGACTAAATATTTATTATAAAAATATTCTAAAAATTCTAATTGTTAATATGAAGAATAAAAAAAAATTTAATTATGTAATTTAATTTAGTATACCTACCATATAATTCTTCTTTAGAATGTTTTAAATTCAAAATTTTAAATCATAAATTAGAAGATTGATTTTTTTTTTTTAATTAAATAGTTTAAGTCGCAAATTACGAACAATTCAAATCGAAATTACGAAATTACATGTTGTCGATGCTTAAGTTATTTTAATTGATATTTATTTAGTTTTTATTGATATCATATTTTGGTGATACTTTACGAAAAGTTACGAAATAAATCAATTATTTCTTTATGTTACTTATTATAATTAATTTGTAATTTAATTTATACTAATTTTAGTATAAATCATTTAACATATAAAATATTAATAACAATTATATAAAAAAAAAATTTTTTTGTTCCAATTGCATTAAAATTGTTTTTTCATTAAAAATTACGACTAGAAAATTAAAAAAAAAAAAAAAATCAATCCTAATTAAAATTAAAAAATTATCATGAAAAATTAATTAAAAAAAAAAAAGTTAAATTTAGTTGATTGTGATTATTATTATTATAATTCTTAAATTTGATTTTCTGTTTAATTACAAAAATAATATATATAATTTTCAATATATGTACCATAATTTTAATTTTAATGCGAAATAATTGTGTTCTCTTTTAATTTATTTATTTTGTGAATTAATTTTTTTTTTTTAAATATTTTGTAAACCTGTTTATTTATATTTAAAATTGCTTTATTAATCAGATCTAAAAAAAAATAGTAAAAAAAAAAGTAATAAATCAATATAATTACACATTAAAACATTTTCAGTAGATTAAACAAATTTATCATTTTAATTATGTTTAATATTATTTTAATTTTTTTATAAAATTTCTAAAACTATTTATCGTCAGTTTTAATTTAATTAAAAAAATTTTTAATTTCAATTGCTTTTAATAATATATTTCAAATAAAAAATTCCAATTAAAAATATATACAATACTTTTTACTGCCTTAGTATTATTTTCTTTTTATTCTACCAATTTTTCTTAAAAATAAAAACTTTATGTTAATTAATAATTAGTATATTTTAATTAATTAAATTAAATAGCAAAATATTAAATATAAATTTAGTTTAAATAAAAATATTAATTAATTAAACTTGTTTTTTAAATTAAATTCAAATAATTTCTTTAAAAATTCACAATAAAAATTTTAAAATAAAAAAAAAATACAGTATTTTAATTCAATTTTCATTTTACCAAAATAAATTTTAAGTCAACTATAAAATATTATAATATTATTTATATTTGTGTTTCTTGGAGCTAATTATTCCCAATAATGTGGTAAAAATTCAGTTCCTATGAATTAAAAAAAAAAATCCAATATAATATAAATAATCAATTCGATTGAAAGGACACAATATTAATATAAAAATTAATTTTCGTATTTAAAAAAATTTAATTAATATTATATGGTGATAATTTTTAATAATATAATTTTCAATTACTTACTTACTAGGTATATATTATAAAAATCACAAAAAAAAAAAATATATAAATAAAAGAATAAAATCATAAGTACAATAAAGCTGGAAAAATATTTAGAAATTATTTTAAAAAGATAATATATAATTATATAAAAATTTTTATTACAAAACATAAAGCATATAAAACAAGAATTAAATATTAAAATAAATTAAATATTATAAAGCTTCCTCAATATAAATTACAAAAAAAATTATATTAAAATTAAAAATGTGTAAAAAGACAACGATAACATTAGATGTAAAACAAAAAAAAAAAAATAAAAAAAAAATTAGATTTTAAAATTAGCTTATAATATTTTAATTTGTTTTTAATTTAATTATTTTTTTTTTTATTATTTTAAATAATTATTGAATAACAATGTTTATAAATGTATGGCAAAGTACGAATTATAATACCATTATTATTGTATATTGTTTGTATGACAATATCAATTTATTAATTTTTTTATAGCATTTGTGAAATTTTTTTGGTTTTTTTTTTTTTTTAGCTATTATTAATAAATTACTAGCTCGATATTATTCCATACAGGAATTTAAATAATCAATTATTAAATTTTATAAAATGACATGTTTTTGTAATTGATTTTAATAGCTTGCCTTGTGTAATTCATGTTTAATATAAATAGAAAAAAAAAAAAAAATTATCAATAAAAAATGATAATGGTGTCTTAGAAATGAATTTCGTTTTTTTTTTTTTATAAGATCAGAATAATCAATTAAATTAAAATGAAAACATTTTTTTATTTATAAAATTTAAAATTTTATAACAATTTAAAGAAAAGATATTTTATAGAATTTTTTGTTTTTGACTAATTGCATATTATAATAATAATATTGTAATATTATTATACAAGAGAAGTAAGTGCCTCTTTTCTCAATTACATGGTATATAATAAAAAATTTGTTGTATTTAGGAAACAAATTCAATATCATATTTATTCAGAAATCACAACTTAAAAATAAAGTACAACCAATTTGCACATTAATAGATAATTAAAAAAGTGCCAATAAAATTTGAATCTCCTTTTCTTTTTTTTTGTCAATTTTGAAATTTTAAATTTCCCATAGCTTTTACCAAATCAGTAAATATTCTGAATTTCAAAATATTATATTAAAAGCATTTAATATAATGTCTTTGATCCAGTGGCGAATCAAACCAGGTGTGGACTCTACGTGGTAAAATGTAATTGGACTTTCAAAATACAATTAGACAAAAAATGTTATGAATTTACTTTCATACATTTAAAAAATATCCAAATTGTTATCTTTTTAAATACAAAATTTATTTTTTTAAAAATAATTTTTAATATAAACATAGCTCAAAAATTAAAATTATTGAAAACATGATAAAAAAAAATAATACAAAAATTCATTAAACTGCTTAATCCACATATCGTTTAATTTGCCACTGCTTTGATCTATACATTCATCAGACAATAAATTTCTGATTTTAAATGAGGTACTAATAATACCGCAGAAGTATTCTTTTACTAAAACAAATAAAAAATCTTAAAATTCTAATTTTTAAGAAAATATTGCTATCGGTATTATTTTAAAAACAAAAACTTTGCATATTTCTAATGAAAAATCTTACATTATTAACTATATTTAAATATGTTTTATAAAAAAATATAAAAAAAAAAGCAATTAAAAATTTATAAATAAAATATATAAATTAAAAATAAATTATTTTAAATGACATTCTTAAAAATAAATAAATGCAATTATTTCGTCCATACAATTAAAATATTTTAATAATCAGACTTTGCCGTCTGATAATTAATTTTCCTAAAATATTATTATTACCCTCTTTTCGTCCACTTTCATTGAAAGAATTTTATCACCTATTAAGTTAAATTATATAATTGAACATGAATTGTTCCAAATTATTAAATGGTACTAAAAATTCTATTGTAAAAATAAATTTTGGTACGTTAGGGCTAATAAAAAAAAAATCTTTGATAAAAAATTTTGAATTTCTATAAAATCGACACAAAATATATATGAAAATATATTAATTAATTTGTATCAAAAAAACAATATTTAATATATATATATAAATACATAATGAAAAAAAAAAAAAAACAATTTGAATTAATTTAAAAATTTATATTTGCATATCAGTTTAGAATACAATTTTTTTATTCAAAAACAAAAACAAAATTAAAACAAAATAAATATTTTAATAACTTTTATTTTATATGTATATTTTAAATTTTTAGTATAAATATGTATAATTTAAATTGCAACTGTAAGCTGCATAATATAGCGTATAAATTAATAAAAAAGTAAAAATTTAAAAAAAAATTTAAAATATAAAAATAAAAAAAAAAAAGTATAAATTATATGAAAATTTAAATAAAACAAAACTGTAAAATTATTGCATACTTATTTCAAAATATTTTAAAATACATATATAATATTATTTATTTGTTTATTTTAAAATTAAATTAATTGTTTTATTTTATTTTTATTTTTATTTAATTTTTCAGATTATTGCGTTTGTCCTCATATTGCGAATAGACTATTTTATAAATTAATAAAATAGGGTTGTTGTGTTATCATTGAAGTATTCCATATATATGCATTATATTAGTTTTTTTTTATGTTACAATAGGTCTAACAATCGTCGTACCATAACGACTTCGAAACCAACCAGAATAATTAAAATAAGCTTTAAATTTTGTTTTCCTTTAAAATAATTTCTATGTGAAACAAGATGAGTCGAAAATGCCGACCCAACAATATTGAAATCTTAAAATGACTTAAAATAGGTTATGGGAATCCGTATATAGCTCTTGAACTTTAAGAATATGTAACTGTAATGAATGTGATATGTTTTCATATTCAAAATACAATTTACAGAAATTCAAGTTGTGTTAATACAAAAAATGTTTATAACTTCAAATACATACTAATCTGTTTTATACTATCTTCATACCTAATCTTATCCTGTTACCTAACTAAACTATACTTGATTGCTATAGGTAGTGTGGTAGTATCTTAACTCTTTTCCTGATTATAAAAAAAAATAAAAACCGTTAAAATTCAAACTGTTTCCTTCATTAAAAGAAAAAAAATCAAATTCTTTTTAGTTAAAAAATTTCATGAGAGTAGGTTGTTTTTTGAACAATAATTTATTCTAAATTGATGTGATAAGAATTCTATAAATCCAAAGAAATCGGAAATAAATAGTTAACAGAACCAGGTAATGGATTCTACGTTGAAGCAGTTAGGCTAGGTTGATCTTCCTATAGACTTGATGTGAAAAAATCACCGGAATATCATGAAGGTGATAATTAAAAATTTAACCACATATTGGTTTAAACGTCTTATAATACAAAAATGCAAATCTATGGAATTAAATTTGAATAAGAGTAGTTGCCTACCAGCTAAAGCCTAATATATGCTAATATCTTGACTAATAATATTCTACAACTAAATAATTAAAATATACCTATATATTCAAATTTATATTCCAATAAATCGTTTCATTCTTCGCTTTTAATAGGATTACGTCGTCTTGTCTATTAGAAATTCAGTTTTCTTATCAATTATTTATTTAATTATACAACACTGGATATGCAGGACAACTTACAGGTCTTTTTCTCTTTCGGAATGTGGGCTTTTATATAGCAATTGTTTACTAGTTTCCTGCTGTTGAAATTTGCTTTTCATTTATTTTGAAGAAGTGCTATCAAACGACAACCGGTACATTATTGATACCATGTTTGCAATAGAAATCAAGCTAAATAAATATCCGAATAAATAATATTTATTATAATTTTTAAATAATTTATGTTATTGAAATTAATTTCTGTTAAAATAAAAATCTGTGGTTTTACAACGAAAGATGATAACTGCATTTTTGGCATTTCTCGTAAATCGCAATTGAATAAAATTTTGTATAGAATTTGCTATACTTTTCTAGTTATTTTTGCAAAATTTGCAATATTTTTAATGAAAAACTTTAAAAAGATATGATCTTTGAAGCCATTTCAATAATTTTTTAATTTTCGTAAAATTTTTACCTTTTTTTTTAATTTTTAAATAACTTATTCATTTTTGTTACATAAAAGTTATTGCTGAAGAACATGATAACTTCAGTTATTCAGTTTATACAAAAAAAAAAATGTATAATATATGCTTATGTTAGAAATATTTTCAACGACAGTTGTAGTTATTCAGTTTTCTTAATATTATTAAATTTTTTTTTTTATTTGAAAGAGCTTAAAATTTTATATAAAATGCCATTCATAACTAAAATTCGACAAAATAGCAGTTATCATCTTTCGTTGTAAAACCACAGAAATTATTTATGAAATGAATACATCAGTACCTATTGACAAAAGTGAGTATTAAAAATATATATTTTTATCCAAGACACAATTTTTAACTTAAAAATAAATTGTAATCAGTTTAAGTGACATCTAGTTTTCGTAGTCGAAACAACCCATATATGAATATTCTTACAATCTAATATGATATCATAAATAATTTGTTTCCTAATTGGAATTATTTTAAAAATTACTTGTAATCACTTTAAGTGACATCTAGTTTTGGTAAATGAAACATTCCATATATAAATATTCTAATTTGATTCCTATTTCCTACACAAAATAAATAATCAAATTGTTTCAGGTGTGTTAAATGGTTTGTGTCTTAAATAGATAAATAAAATCACTCATTTGTGTTAAAAAATTTATATTCATAATATTAGTTTAAGTTTATTCCGCATTAATAAGCGCTGTCAGTGATAAATATAAATAATTTAAATTCTTTTTTGTATAATGATAATTTGAAATTTTTTTTAAACAAACGGGAACTGCAATGTTGTACAAATAAAATATCTAATATTATTTTTCAATTAATTTTTTTAATTATTAGAACGAAATTTTATATTAAAGGAAATAACAAAAAATTGGAGAGTAAAATTAAAATACAAATATTTTGTATGATTTTATAAAAAAAAAAGAATTTGTTAACAGTCTGAGGAAAAAGAGTATTATTAGGAACTAAAATAGTTTTGTACATAAGTATGTGTACCTATATTAGTTTTTTATATATTTTTTATTTTTCTATGAAACAATGCAATTTGTCCCTGAAGGAGACTTTTAATAGTTTGTATATGACATTATTTTATATGTAGGCAGCATATATAATGGCTAGCGGATGAATGAACACAATGAACACAGTAAACTCCATTGTATTGTTGGACTCTTCTAATGTCTATTGAGTAGCTGCAAATGCTTTGGCACTTAAGACGCGACTCACACTACTTGCAGCTAACAAGCTGCTAGTCTATTTAGATGTTTACCTAATTTGTATATTTGATGCTCAAATCTCAAGCTATTAATTTCCTTCTTAATGGTTCTTACCTGTAGATCGCAAGGTATCATTATTGATGAACCACGTTGTGCCACTTATTAATGGTAATATTTTTGATTGACATCACATCTCTGTAATGTTTCAATATTAGAATTACTGCCTACTCCACACAGTTGGATTCCGTATTTCTATATCGGCTTTAAAATAACTTTATAAATCAGAAGCTTTGTTATCCGGTGACATTGGTGAGTTACGGCTAATCATGCAATACATTTATTTAATTTCAACCATAGTTGCTCATAATGTATATTAATTATGAAGTAAAAATACAAAAATTAAAGGTAATAAATTTAAATTTAAAAAAAAAACTATTAAATTTCTTAAAAGCTATTAATTTAAGTTGGAATTGCAAACAGATTACAAACTAGAATCTGCAAAAATTAGAATATAGATTAGATAATGAAAAAAAAGATTATATTTTATTCTATTTTCAGTGGGTAATGCTGAGATTAATGAATTGAATTTCTTAAGATATAGAATTTTTATCTTCAATGATTTGAAATTCCGAATTCAATTATTTCAACAACCTACACTCCCATCATCAAAATACGCCACTACGGCTACCATCATCAGCTTCAGTTCAGCTCAATGCTTCTTTTCTTTTGCTGGCTAGTAAATTATTAGAAAATTACAAAATTAGCTTCGAGACACTCTTTATTGCCTTTAAAGTTCCTAACCCGGTTATGTCCTATAATTACATGAAAAAATAATAAGCAAAAAACAGCTTGTTAGCTGCAAGTAGTGTGAATCGCGTCTTAAACGCCACAGCATTTTGGAGCTACCCAATAGACAGTAGGAGTAACGGGGTGAGGGTCCAGCAATACAATGAAGTTTATTATCAATGCATTTAGCTATTTTGATTAATATCATTCATTACAAATATTAGAAATTCATATTGAATAAAACTGACTACAGAATACAAGCGATTTGTGTTGTAATTTATTTGTTTATAGAACATTAATTATCGTTTAAGTCGTATTCCTGCATGAAATTGTTTCTGAATATTTCACCCAAGTGGTTTTCCCATCTTGTATCGCATACAGGCTTTAAAACGAAATGTGTAATATTGTTGTTCAAAATACACCATCTCTGGGTGGATTCTGATAAAAAGTTATGTAATTCTTTAATTATGTCAAAAAGTGATATAGTTTCATGGTTAATTTAAGCAGCGTCAGCAACTGCTGTTGTGTGCTGCACAGTAAAAATTTTTTTTGTTGTATATTGTGTTTGCCCCTCATATTTGCACCGTTATCGTACTCTTACCCAGGCATATTATAAATATCAAGATCTATTTCTTGCAGTTTGAACAAAAGAAACTTAATCAATCCATCTCCGGTTGAATTGGTAATAGGGCAAAATCCAAAAAAACAATGTTCTATAACTTCCACATATTTTGATTGAATTTTCAATTTAATTGAACAAATCTTATAATAACTGTTAATTGCATAGGCTGTAACTGTTATAAGTTTTATTAAAAAAATTACATTGAAAGAGTTATTCTTTGACTTTTTTTCATATCGATTATTTATAATAACTAGTTAAATACCCGTTACTACGTAACTCTTTGCTACCATTATATATAGTGAAAAATCAAAATTAGAGCATTCTAGGTTGTACTGCATTATAAGTTATCGAAATCAACAATATTTTAGTAATAATCATTTAGTTAAATTAGTAGATTAGCAGACAGACTGTAATTGGATTGATATAGATTGAAATATTTAATCAACTAATATTTCATTAAAAACTATATTTCTAACAGTTCTATTCTCTTCGGTGACAATTTTCAAATGATTTCTATTCCCAGTGCTCGACATCCCGACATATAGTTGTCCATGTGAAAAACCTGGTGCATCAAGTAAAATGAGAGATTTCAATGAGAGTTTGATCTTGCGCTTTGTTGATGGTCAATGCAAAGGCAGCTCGGACGGGAAACTGGCTTCTTAATGTTTATTTTTTTTAGAAATTAGGAAAAACAAAAAATTAAAAACTACTGTTTTTTTATTTAAAATACAAAAGACTACAATATAAAAATCTCAATAGATAGATATAGGATATATTCATATATTACATAGGTACATTTATTATTTAAATAAAAAACACTAAAATATTAGAAATAAAGTAAACTTAATATAGCTATTGTTTTTTATTTAAAAAATTAGGTACTCACTATTAGGTACCGTTTAGACATCAAGATTTTGTTTATACTATTGAAAGTTTGACTGTCTTGTAAACGTTGTTCCACAAATTTTGACATCCGACTTTGTTTAATGAAAAAATAGAATATTATCATAGAGTAATCATATAAGTAGAGTATTCACGAAGAACAAAATTTGCATTTGCAAAATATCAAAATTCTGTGTTCACTCAAAATTATATTACTCAATTTTTAACTGCTTATAAGTTGAGCGCAATGTATTTTGTACTCATAAATAAAAAGATTTTGTGTACCTACCTACTACTTATGAACATATTTATTTGTTATTATGCTGCCAACAGTGTCAACAATATAAAAGTTGTATGTATAGGTACTCAAAATTGTATAGTTATATGCGAATGTGCATGCTAGCTACAGTATATACATACTTCTTTATTTCGCTGCTCGCATTTCTACTTTACTTATGTGATAAAAATTAAAAATTACACAATGTGTATAAAAATATATATACATGCATTTAAAGTCCTTTCAATAGACCACAAATAATATTACAAATCAAAGTATTGAATTTTTTTTTAGAAATTGAAAGAATTCAAGATTATTGCTGGATTTGTTGTTATTTTGCTTTAATTTTTAAAATTTGAAGAATTAATATTTTGTTTTGGACTTGGTCAATGTGATTTATGAAATTTGTGATTTCAAATTTTATAGAAGAAAGGGACAAAAAAATTAATGTTGGTTTTGTAAAATTAAAAATAATTCAAATTAATTTCTATTGAAAAGTATACTGAAAAATAGGTACCTAGCAGGCACGAAGCGTCCATATATTGAGTTGAATGAGTGCTTCCCCAAATGAAATATTATTTATTATTTTTTACAGCTTAGTATAAAATTTATATTTAGTTTAATATAAAAATTACTTAACTACAAAAATTCAAAACAAATGAAAAAAAAATTTCAATCAAAAATTATATGCATAGATATTAACTACATTACGTATGTTTAGAAAATAATGCCTATATAAACATCATTATTTTCTATTATTCTTTCAATCATACAAGCCAACAAGAGATATTCAACAACCACAAATTTAAAATATTTGAAAATAATGCCTATTAAAAATCATTATTCTCTTACCAATATGCTATAATAATTATACATTGCAAAAAAATGTAATGACAAATGAAATATCATTCTCCTCAGCTCTCTTCACATTTAAAATATACATACACTCAAACACACTGTCTCTATTTAGTTTGCTAGCAACAACAACAAAATAACAAATGAAGCGACAATAAAATAAAATCTTAGAAGGAAAAAAATTTAATTTGAATGAGTGGCTGATATTCATTCCAAATCTACCTGATATAATTAGAAAATATCTGATAGAAAATAGATTATCTAGGGAAACAACAACAAAATATCGCATGACATAAAATGAATTTACAAATAAAAAAAATAGCAGGGAATGAATTATTTGTATGCATTATTGTGGTTGTTGACTTGAATGAGAATTAATATTTATATAAATAATGTATGTAGTTTTGGGTTTCTTTTAGAGAATAGTATTGATTTGTGTTAAGTAATTCTGTAGTTTTTTGTTACTGGATGCTACATTGTTTATTTTCAACCATAATTTTGTTTTGTGCAGTTTTGAAACAATTAATTTGTTAACAAATTTAAAAATTTAAAACATTTTGTTTTTTATTATTTATAAATAATTATAATAGAAAAATGTAATTGTGTTATTGAAAGAACAAAAAATTTCTGCTGGAAGTTTTGAGGAAAAATTATTAATTGTTAAGGATGGTAAACCAATGCTTGATCTACTAATAACAACAACAATAAAACGGTGTAATCAGCATTTTTCAGTAAAATCTTATAATTCGTATACGTTGTATTTTCCAACATAAATATAGAAAATTCATATTCACACTTTTTTTACATTGCTTTCTTAAAGTGAGAGCTTAAATTAAAGTTATATTTTCAGATGAAAATTTAAATAGCAAACACAGTATTTGCGAAATATTAACATTTTTAATTGAAACAGAATTAAAGAATTCTTTTAATAAATATTCCCAACTTTGTAAATTTATAATAACACTTCATAATAACTACTTCAGTTGAGCGATTGTTTTTCCTAAACAGAATTGAAACTACTTTGAGAAGTAGATTTGAGCAACTTTGACTGTCGAAATTAGCAAAAATTTCAATAGAAAAAGAAAAGCCAAAGCAAACTGACGCTTTCTTTTATAGTGCTTCCCCAGTTGAAAATTCCAGGCCCCGTCACTGGTACCTAGGTACATGTATTTTTAAATTTTCAGCAATTTTGGTTTTGTTAATTTTGTCTGTTTCTTACCGTAGATAATAATATGAATAGTATATATTATATGAATACATAATATAATTATGAATACAAACAAACAAACAAGCTATCAAAATTTAAAAAAGTAAGTAAAAAAAATAAAACTGGACATTTTATTCTTTATATGGATTGTTGGCTGTTTTTATTTCTTCAAAAATTATTTCATCTGAAATAGAAATACGATTTTTAACCAACTTCTGAGAAAAGAAAACAAAACGGTATTCTGTACAAAGTTCACGATTTGTAATGCATTACTAATAAATTTTATTCTTTTATTAGCATTATTTTTAAAAAAAATTTCTGGATTATGTGATGCTATCATTGACCTATTATTGTATGGATAGAATTTCATTCATTGTCTTTGCGATTAATTGTGTTTTTTTGTTTACATTTTTCTATATACATATATTTTTTGTATTGAATTAGATATGTAAATGTATGGTGAACACATATACGATATTACGATACACACTCTTCATATAAATCAAAAGTACACACGTATGTAAATACTTTTCAAATTATCAAACAATGCCTCTATACTTCTAGCCTAGTCACTGGGAGAGCAAAACTTTATACACAAAACTAAAACAAAACTTAAAACGAAATCGTAACGGCATTTTCGTGTTTTGAGTAAAAATGGGACGGCATTTTTAGAAGAAAATGATTAACAAATATTGTTCTACGTGAATACTCTATTTATATGATTACTCTATGATATTATCCTATTATCATCAAACATTTTTGAAACAAAAAATGCTGGAAACTACTTTTTTCCTTTAAATCGAAATCGACTCTTGTCATTTGTTAAACTTTTTGTTTAATGTTTGTTGTGTTTGATTATTTTTGTTGTTATATTGATTGTTATAAATAATAGTATTGATAAGAACAATTAGTAGATACTAAACTACCTACATTTATAAGGTTTTTTCAACTTTTTCTTAATTGTATTTTTTATTTATTTAAAAATTTAATAGGTAAATTTTTTTTTTCATTTTGTTGTATTTTTTATTTTATTTGTTTATAATTTTCATTTTTTATATATTTAAAATCATTGTTTTTTATTTGAGCCAAACAAACCTTAAATAAATAAATAAGTAACTTGTATCAAATAAAATCTTATGTGTAAACGTTGCTCTAAATTCTAACACTTATGCCAACACTTATGTAGTTGATTATGTAAATTGATTAAAGTTTTTTTGATTATTTTTCATAAAAAAATACGTAATAAGTTACGCTAATCAATGTAGTCAAGAATGTAAATAAGAATGTATTCAATAGCTTTGAAATTATTATTCTAAATATTTTTAATCCATTTTGTTTTAGCAGAGGAGGAAACAGAAAGAATTACGTGCTAATTCGACATTTATTTGATTTTTTTGTTGTTATTTTTTCCTTTCTCTTTCGTTTGGTTTAAAGAAATGTATCCATAAAACAAAGGATAGTAGGTAAAGGATCCATTAATAAGAAAATGCACTGGAATAAAATTTTATAATTTGTTAATGATTGGTTACCATTTTTCTAGTCGATTTCCAAAATTCTAAGAAATAGAAAGTAATAAGAATTTAATTTGTGAGAGAGAGATAAAAATTGAAAACACAAAGTGGGAAAAAAATTATCGAACAAATATCGAGATGTGTTACATTTAAAAATGCATAGTTATTAGAAACATTATTTATTCTCATTATTAATATTCAAATTTCAATTCAATGCAAACAAAATGTATGCATAAAACAGAAACAATATTTCTCTTTCAAACAAAAAATTATAACGGTACATGCTGACACCGGCGAAGAATTATATATGGATTATTGTTAATCAAAAATATTTTCGCTCATATAAAATACTCAATACTCAATTTTTATCTTTTTTTCTTATTTTGAATAGTTACGAAATAATTTTTATTTTTTCTATTACCGATTGAAATAAAAATCATTTTCTAATTCTGAAGCCATTTCAAAACATATCTACTTTAAAATTTGCCGCGATGCAAATATGCAAGTAAATATATTTTGAAATAGCTTCACAATTAGAAAATGATTTTTATTTTTTTTCGATTAAAATAAAAATTGCTTGTTTGTGTTTTCGACTGATAGGAAAAAATAAAAATCATTAAAACAATTGAGAATTTTAATCAAAGATCTCTGAGTGTCTCAGTGCAAAAAATGCTTTTAGAACCACACCTAAAGCGGCTATGCAAATACTTCTTGGGCTTCTACCATTACATCTTTATCAAAGAATGGAGGCCCTCAAAGTTGCAAGAAAGTTGCAAACTCTAGGCAACTTGAACTCCAGTTTCCTCTTGGCAAACACTGTACAGTCTTCCAGGCTGAAGTCTTTGTCATAAACGCAGCAGTGAATATAATAAAAGAGCAAACATGGTCTAACAAAGCCATTAGAATCTTTAGTGACAGTCAGGCTGCCTTAAAAGCTCTTGAAAGTAACCTCATCAAATATAGATTGGTGGGAGAATGTTTGGAAGCCCTAAACCTCATAGGGCTCCGAAACAAGGTACAACTGATCTGGATACCGGGTCATAGTGGCTTGACTGGAAATGAGAAGGCTGACGAGCTAGCCAGATCATCGGCGGGAAACGTTTATGGCCCGGAACCAGCAGTTGGTATATCTATTGGTATAATATTAAACTATCAATATAAAACACCCTGAAAAGGGAAGCAAGCATTCTTTGGGAGCGTATGGAAGGCCACAGGGTCTCCAAAATAAATATGCACCAAGAATAAACACCAAAATAACCAACCATAGTCTCTCAATAGAGGAGACTGCAGGAAGATGGTGGGCATACTTACTGGTCATAACCACATGAATAAACACATGTGTAGACTAGCACTAAGTGACGAACCAACCTGTAGACACTGTCTGGAAGAGAAAGAAACTTCCACACACGTTGTAGGAGAGTGCTTAGCTCTTTCAAGGCTGAGACTCAGGCTGCTGGAAATGCACTACATAACCTCAGAAAACTTCTGCAGGATAAATCCCCCAAACCTATTGGCCTTTATCGAAAGGGTCGACTAAGTTGAGGGGTGGAGGACGGCATAAAGGGCTAAAAAGCCTACATGCCGGCTCTGACATATTAGGGTCACCTTCGTAGGGAAATCAAAAGTGAATTTGAAAGTCTATATCTTTAAAAGTACTTGATGTATGTAAATGGACCAACAGGGGGATTAGTCTTCAAAATGAATATATTGTAATGGTAATAAGTTATGTAGTTTTCGAGAAATGAATACTTTAATTTTAATAACTTCGGGTGGCCAAATAGCTCTTGCTTAGTAGAGTAGAGTTCTGGGACTTAATTTGTATGAAAAAAAATACTTAGAGCTACTTTGATGCGAATTTTCAAGTAGATATGGTTTGAAATAGCTTCAGAATTAGAAAATAATTTGTATTTCAATCGAAAAAAATAAAAATTGCTATGTAACTATTATCGGTAATAGAAAAAATAAAAATTATTTCGGAACTATTAAAAATAAGAGAAAAAGATAAAAATTGAGAATTAACTACTTTATATTAATGAAAATTTTTTTGATTAAAAATAAGATTTTTATTATTATTTTTAATTTTTTTTTATATAAATTGAAAATCTATGGATCTTTTGTGAGATCGATGAAAGACCTCTTACCGATCACATACATATACTTTATTCGATATTACGATAACTCCTTCAAAATGATTTTTTTCATTAAAAAATTAATCGATAATAGTTATTTGCAGTCACTGGTTAATTGTTTTACATGACTGACTTCAGGTGTACACAATCTAATATCACAGAATAATATTTAGTTTCTCTTACCATAAGCAATGGCAATGGTAATGGTATTTGATTTAATTTTGGCTGAAAGTAATGCAATAATTTCATTCTGTATCTTCTTCTTCTCACCTAAATATGACGGCATATAAGTTTGAAATTGTTTTGAATTTTGTATTCTTTTATAACTTTTAAGAAATTTCCATTACTGGAATGAAATAGTGAACTTGACGATCCTCTAAGAGCCAAATTTTGTCTTAATAACAACTGTATTATATGTACCAAACGTTTTATGTACCAAACGTCTTGAAACTCAAATAATTTATATTAGAATACAGCAACAAATTTTGTATATATTTCACACCATTTACCAATAATATATAATAAAACAGTGCAAGAAATCCAATGTTCTTACGTTAAAGTAGCCGAATAGAATTGTTACAACAAAAACGGCAAAAAAAAAAATTCACACATTCCTGGCCTGTTAATCCGCACTCAAATAATATGAAATTCATTTTCAATTGTATTGTAGTCTAATTTTGCGGTTAAGAAAGAATAAAAAAAAATCGCTTATAACTTATCGACTTTATTTTAACTTTCTTTGCAAATTTTTTTGTGCAGTATGCTGGTGTGTATTTGGAAGCAAATAAAATTAAAAGAATAAACTAATAAAACAATAATTTAAGACGATTTATACTCAAATTAAGTAATTTTATTAATTTACATCACTCCATAACAGTTAACAGCAATACTGTACCTACTACCAATGACAATATATATATATATATATATATATATATATATAGTCATTGTTACTACTCTTTCTTAACATTAAGAAATTCGTTTTTCTAAATACTAAAAAGGAAATTACTATAGATACGATATTCTGACTTTTTATTTCGCGTCTCTTTTCCTTTAATTTCTATTCATGTATTTGTAAAAAAAAAAAAAATAAAAACAAAAAACAGTAATAAAAAATAATGCCATATTTACTATTACCATATTTTTTGGCACAAAACAAAAACAACATTTACTGCCTTTAATTAGATTCACTAATTGCCAAATTGTTTGTGTTTTTTTTGTTGTTTTAGTGTGTGTAATTGTCTTTTTTTCTTTAAAGTTTTTTAATTTCTAAAAAAAAAAAAAAAAAATAGAAAATAGAAAAAAAAAAAAACCAAATAGAAAACTTTTCTTTCTTAAGTACTCATCTTCTTTATATTTTCAAGGAGTAGCAAATCTTAAAAACCAAAAAAAAAATCGTTTCCTGATTCTTTAAAATAAAATTTGAACGTATCTACATTCAATACCTAACCATACCCACATTGTTTCACACAGCATCAATTTTTACTAACAATCCAAAAACAATTCAAATGGTAAAGAAAATTACAGAAACCAAACCTTACAAATTTCTCGTTTGTTGCTTGCCATTAAGGATTTTTGTTTTTTTTTTGTTTTTGTTTTTGTTTTTCTGAATTACTGATGGCAAACTACATAAGAACTGCTTGTATTTTTTATTTAGAATTGCTATGCGATTCGCGATTTCAGATTGAAATGTATCAGCAGTTCCATTTAAATATCTATTGCATAAATAAAAAAAAAAAAAAAAAAAAATTTCATACAAAGTCTGTGAAATAGAAAATCCTTTAAAATTATCCTGATGGTGTAAAAACAAAAAAAAAAAAAAATATGACAATAAAAGTGAAATTTTATAAGAAAACGAACTTCTTAGAGACAACAACAGATTGACTATATAAAAAGTAAGAATTTGGATGCGTTTTGAAATTGATAAGGGTTTTGAGTTCTTTTGCAAAAAACAAAAAACAAAAAAAATTTTTTTTTTAAAGATAATTTTATTGTTATTTTTGTTTTTACTTTTTTGTTGTTGTTGTGGAATTACTGCAGTAATAAAATACATAATATTGTAAATAAAATAGAAAGAGAAAATTAAAAAAATTCGATGGAAAAACTTTTTTGAAAATTTATTAAAAGTATAAAAGACGATTTTTATTATACATACATAACATATATATGTGTGTGTGCATACCTATATATTGTATATTATGTTTAATTTGTTTTGTTCGTATTAGTATTTTATATTTCAGTCCACATTAAAATCATTTAATTTACAAAATTAAGACACGATTATTCATGGTCAAGCCAAAACTTTCAAGTAAAACAACATAATTAATGTGTATATTTATTTCTAAATTGGACAAATGACAGTCATATGAAGCAAAACTATGCTACCTTTAATGTCACTGATTTTAGAGATTGAGTGTATAGTGAGATATCTGCTAATGCCCCAGAAGAGGGGGAGGGTCATCGAGGGTTTTTGACATTTGTCTTTTAAGTTAGGCGTTTATAACAAGGTTCTAAACAACACTAAACTAAACTAATTATTATAATTTAAATGAATGAATGAATCTTTTTATTTATTCCAACACGGTTGATAAAATTAGTGTAGAAGTTGATATCAAAAAACACTGGAAAGAATTTGAAATAAAATCCGCAGAAAATGTTATCTTAACTAATAAAAAAGTATAATTAAATACCTAGGAGTACAATTACATCGTAACTTAAACTATATTGAGCGAATCAAATATAGTATATTAAAAGCTAACAAAGCTTTAATGGTTTCAAACAAACTTTATTACAACAAAATTGTTAGTAAAAGAATTAAAATTATATGTTACCAAACACTAATAAGACCAACGCTTGTATATGGTACACCAGTATGGTACAACACATCAGTGCGATGTTAATGGAAACTCTCCGAAAATTTGAAAGAAAGTGCATAAGAGCTTGTACAAATATATATGGAAAGCCCAATTCCGAATGCAAGCTTTATTACTCTAATAAATACTTGTACAAGGAAACAAACATAATTGGAATCGATAATTTTATTATAAAATTAATTCGAAGACATGATGAAGCACAAAACACGCCGGAAAATGGTTTAATATCGTATATATACTACCAGAGTGAGGAGTACATCAAAAAGACCTTGCTCATGGGCTTCATAGCTCCTAAGCATTTTACCTATTTAGATAAAAACGTTTATATTCTAAACCGTAATCATGTCCTTCTATTATACCATTATATATAACCCGGGAAATATTAACGGAGAAGACTTAAAATTTGAAATTCCATACCATAGATAAGGACAAATTTACTAAAGCAAATTATTGGTGGTTGGAAAACTCTAATTATAATTAGCACAAAGTATTATATACATTAGTTTTTTTTTAATTAGGTTAAGCAGTTTTAGTTAGGTTAAGATAGATTCAGTTAGGTTATATGTTTTAATAAATAGCTATTGGTTTTTACTCCCTTCTTTTCCAATAATATAATTCGAAGACCGAAAAATTTTATAAAGTTTGTTCATAATATAAAAAATTTCTAAAAATGTGCGTATAATTAACATAAAAACAAAAAAAATGCTTAAATGTTAATAAAATTAGAAATAAATAGCTGTAAATTTTGGTCGGCTAGACTAGTATGAATGTAAAAATAGTAAAGAATGTAAAAATAGTGGGAAAAAATAAAATTTATATAAAAAAAAAAAAAAAAAAATTGATTGTTCCCAAATATAGATTTACATGTCAATAATTAATATAGTAAAGTGATATAGTAGTATGTATAGTAAAATATAATACATATTTGTTTAAATAGATGCTTAATTCTAATTTATTGATATGTTGAGAAGAAAGGAACGAAAATTTTTTCTCAATCCATTTACGCTCTTAGGACTATAGTATATTGTCCTTGTACTATGAACTTAAAATTTTAACTAAATTAGAACTATGTACCACCTAAATAAATTTACTATGTATGCTACCTATTTATTATGTACTACTTTTTTCAGATGTAATTATACTGAAAAATTTTTCCTAGTAAGATTGACAAAATAATTTTGTAAAATGTTGACAAAATTTTTTTATTCATTTTCAACAATTTTTTTTCTATTTTAGTTGTAAATAAAAAAGAAAAGGTGTGTCATTTTATGTGAAGTTGCGTTTTTGAATTTGGTTAATTAAAGAGTTCAATTCAAAGAAAGTGAAGAGTTAAATAAAAAAAAAACACATTTTGAAAAATTAAATTAGAAAAAGATATTAGAATTAAGTTAAAACTAAGTGATATGAGAAATATAAAGCTCAAATTTATTTACAAATGTATTTTAATTGAACTAGTGAATTATTTTATTTTGCGTTGTTAATGAATTTGGTTAGTTTTATTTGAATCTTGCAACTAAATCATTTATTAAAAATATAGTAAATAATTTGAAGGAGGAAAAAAATTATTTTTACTATTTTATTAAATAAATAATTGGAAGAAACATTATGAATAGCAAAGAACTGGAACATTCAGAAGCTGAAGTCTGAACATTTTTTGAATATTTGAACTTTATTTGTATAATTTTGAAAAATGTAATGTATAATAAAAAAACTTTATTTTTATACTGTGAAATAAATTAATTGTTAATAAATTAATGTTGTAATAATAGCATGCATTTATTTTTCAGGCGCACATAGTGTTTATAAGGTCTGTTTTGTTTTGCTAATATAAGATATGGTTCATATTTGTAGGGTATTGCGTACAAATAAATTAACTTACAGATTAATATATTATCAAAAAATGTTAAAACCAAAATAGGAAGTAGTCAGTATCACGCTTTTTTGAAAATTATAGTTTTAATATACATCTGCTTTTTTGAAAATACAATAGTTATAATTTGTTAGCAGTAACGAAAATGTTATAATAAAATAACAAACAAGTTATTTTTAGGTTAGAAATGTTCTATGGAGTAGCTCCTTTTTTGTTTTGAATATTTTTTGATGATATATTAATCTGTAAGTTATTTATTTGTATGCCTACAATACCCTATATTAACAAAATGATTCTGTTAATTCAACAACTGAATAGAGGTTATTTTATTGACAAAACAAAATTGTTGATTTAATAAAAACTTCATTTAAATTGACATATATTTTTTTCTCCAATCAACAAAATATTATTTTCATTTCTTTTATTACATTGACAAAAAATTTTAACATAATGAACATTCATTTCGTCATATTAAGAAATTTTGTTTTGTCATTCTTACAGATTTAAATTGTTATGCAGACAACTGTTTGTCATATTTACAGAATGGAAAATTTTTGTATTTTTTTGTAATATTTACTCATCATTTTTGTTGACGTTATATTTACCAAGCTTTTGTTATTTTAATCCAGATTTTTTTCAATATTATTATTTACAATATAATTTATTTTTCAGTGTATGTACATGATCTTCAGACTTCTGCTCCATAGAGCTTTTCGTTTTATCCATTGCCTTTCCGTTATCCTTGGACTTGTTTTTTATTATATTTTATATCTACATAAGTCAAAAACAGTAATATTAATACTAAGCATTAATTTGTCTACCTTGACAAAAGGTGGGTTCGGATGTGAGGGATAAAAAGAAAATATTAATAAACTTATAATTAAGGGTTACATTACAAAATTACCTAAGACAAAATTACATATGGAAAAAATACATATAGACAAAATTACATAAAAATAAAACGACATATGAACGTTAATCATGGTTTTATTACTTACATTTTATTATGGTCTTATGTTTATCTCTGATGGTCTTATAATTTGAAATTTATTAAATTATTTAGTTTTAGTCATCATATGAGCCATAAAGTGTAAGGATTCAAAATTATTCAGTGTTTACTTAATTTAATATAATAGTAGTTTTGTCCATATAAAATTTTGTCTATTGTTATTTCATCCCAACACCGTATTTAAAATATTTTCTTCATATTCCCTATGTGGATAATATAATGGTTCTCTACAAAATTAAGATGGAAATAGCTATTTCGTCAAAATATTTTAAACTTTTCGTTAGCATATAGTTTAAATAAAAAGACCAAAATCTTAGATATTTTATACAGTTTTAAGGTGTTTCAGAAATAGCCAACAATAACTCAGACGATGATTAGATGGTTGGTAACAAACAAAAAATTTAATATAAATATGAAATTTTCTGGAATTATCATTTCAACAAACTTGATATGATTATGACAAAAACGAATATTAGACGCAGTACCGTCATACAATATTAGAGCAAGATCAAGATGGCTGGATGAAATCGAGAACAATTGTCAAAAGATTGTACTTATCGGATGAAGGACAGTTGCACAAGATAGACCAGGTTAAGGGTTGTCCTGAGCTGGTAGAGCCAAAAGGTGATGTATATTGAAACAATCAAAGTATTATCTTCTAGAATCTTAATATAATTAATAAATTATTTGCTTTTGTGTCCGAAGTTCAATATGGAGTTGATAGACAAGAATAATTGCTGCTGACAGAAATATAATGTTAAGAATTCTATATGAGTGTACTGTTATGGCAAATGAACTCAATTGGCTTAAAAACTATCTCTCAGACAGAATGCAATTTACTGAGTGCGTAGGTGTGACAAGCAATCTACAAAATAATAAGTGTGGGCTAATATAAGGAAGCTCGCTGGGCCCAACCTTATTTTCACTTTATGTTAGTAGTTTGCTAAATCTAATTTTGTATGGTAATCCATACATGTTTGCCGATGATTTTGTAATTGTGTATACGTAGGAGTCCGTATAGAAAACCAAAAGAAATAATTCAAAATGATATGGATATTATTAATGAGTGGATGAACAAACACAAACTGGCAATCAATACTCATGTATAATTGAAAAAGTAAAAACCTACAAGTATTTGGAAGGAAGTGTCGATGATAATTCAATATGGAATAATCAAATAGAGGAACAACTTAAAAAGGGGAAAAGGATAACTGACACTGTTTTATAGGATAAACTAATTAACATTCCGTATATTAACTCTTAACTCTTATAACTTTGTACATTTGGACTAGCCCATATCAACCTATTGTTGAACACGTTGACGTTTAATTAAATACTTAAGGTTACATTAACAGAATCCGGATGACGGGACTTCCTGTAATTAACATTTATGTAAACTTAATGTTTACTAACTAAACTAACTTAACTTAATAGAAATACTGTGGGTGTTTATATCATTATTTTGGTTATAAAAAACAATTCGTTAAAATATTTAAAATATTTTTTTACTCTTGATATAATTAAAAAAATAAATAAATGCAATTTTAAAAATTAATTTAATTATTAAAAAAATATATTTTATATGAAATTTAATTTTTTTTTTATTTAATTTCATTCATTTCATTACAATTTACATTGATTCTTAAAACTGTATTTTTAATAGGTTTATATCCTTATTAGTTATACAAAGTAAAAAAAAAAAGAAAATTTGTAATAATCATAATATCCTTTTATTATCCTTTATATGTAATTTTCCTTTAAAATTTCTTTCCATTTAATAATTATTTTCTTTAATTAAAAAAACAAGAACAACAAAAAATAAACCATTCTGTTTTTTTTTTGTAATTTTGCAATCAACAAAAATCCTTAAAATAAAAAAAAAATAGGAAAAATAGTTTTAGTCACTATAATTGTAAAATTCTTTCAATTAGCTCTAATTTCATTTAAATAAAAAACAAGAAAACCAATTATGTAGAATAAAACAAATGAATACAATTTGATATGAGCTTTTTGTTTTCCATTTTTTAGTACTTGAATTTTATTTTTTTAAACATTTTCGTTGCTTCATTTTAATTTCGCATTTATTTATATTATTTATATGTACTTGTTAATATGTGTTTCCTTTTGAGATGTGAGCTAAGCTTGTCACAATATGCAGTTTTCTTAAGCAAAAAAAAAAAAAATACAAATAAATAAGAATATTTCATATTGTTAGGAGTTATCGAAATTGTCTAAATTCACTAATCCATACATTGTAGATTAGTGTACATTGGTGAAAGCATTTTTATAGTTCACAGCAGATCTGTTTCAAGGAAGCTGTACCACAAGTTTTGTACAAAAAGGCTACTTTGCCAGTATTACACCGAAATTTAGGGCATAATACCTTTTATTTCATGCAATAATATAACATATATATATATATATATATATTATACATATATGTATACATATATGTATATAGGATTTGAATCAATTAAAAAATAGAAGAAGAATGCAAATATGGAGATTATTAACATCATTTGACTGTATTGCATTTCATTATGATCCTGAAATGGATTATTTAAATATGAAACAGTTTGGCATATGTTGCTGTTCCGGAAAAATTGAATTGTACTTCGTCGAAAATATATAATGATACCCGATAATGATACCCGAGATACATAATGAAGCTCTTATCAAATTAGAAGATGTATGTATGTTAATATCAAATGAAACATTAATAAAATTAGGTTTAACATCACCTAACCGCCTAGCAAGTGATTTGTTTAACCGAGACGTATACATATATGAGAAATATTATGTATAATATATTTGTATATACAGTTAGAAAGGCAGAAAGTTGACTGGCTAAGGTAGTTATGAATGGCCAAATTTATATCAAATATCTATCATCCTTCCGACCTTCGAAAATGGTATGAATGCTGGATGTCGTCATTATAAAATTGAAGATGAGATATGTATAGTAAAAAACAGGTACTAAATGCCTGAACAAAGAAGAAAAAAAAGATATTTACATTAATTTAACAGAGCAGTAATCTAACAGATATTTACAAAACAGGTTGGCTGCTCCTATATTACGACGATGACTTAATAATGTTAGGTGCTGTGTAACATCTCCTTGCTCTTGTACCATGTCTAAGTACTGTAGAGTGCTGCTGAGTGAACCGCCCCAAGTATGTGAGTATGGTATTTATGTCGTAGCCGAATGTATAACTTCTATTCAAGGATATTGGAGATCAAAAGTATACCTAATTCTGCTTAAGAATCCTAAACATTTTGTAGCATCCGTCACAGTAGAAAAAAATGTAGTCGTGCTACGAAAGTTTGCTGTTCATTTTCATTCCAAGTCCATTCTTAAAGTTTCGCAGATTACAATATTGAAATTTTTCGAATAGAATATTTGGTATTAGTGGATTTAATTTGTTGACATGAGACAGCTTTATGTTTTTCAAGCATTCAAATTTGATTCTAATTACATTTGGATGGGATTTTTTGGAAATATTTATGTCTTTGGCGAGCTATGGCGTCGCAAACAAATAGAATGTAAGAAGGACATCGTTAAAGCAGAATCTGAATCTGTATGGTATTACAAATATTGAACCGATATTTGTTGAACGGACCATGACCAGTGTTTTGACATTTTTTTTGTAGTTACCAGATTTAATCGATTAATGTTAAATTTGAAAAAGGCTTTAGACTGCGTAAGTGTATAGTTTCTATGGCAAACAATTGCTTTTGTCATGTAGTGCAACATCGCAGTTTTATCGGTTTCTAGTTTAGAAATATAAAGTCCAATTTATGGATGTAAATATGCAAATCTCATTCGCAAAAACAGATAAATTAATATTTTCCAATCTTTATGTAAATATTATAAAATACAGTCTAATACAGGCATAAAACTGATCGTTATGGTACACTTGAAGATATGTTAAATATTGCAGAACTGTTTTTCCAATGTGTTCATTAATTTTCTTTGATATAAGAAGCTTTGGGTTATCTTGATTAATTACTATGTATATAAGTTTGCGTATAATATTTTTGTTCAAGACTGTATCAAAGACAGAATTTATGTCTAAAACTTCCATACGAACAGATTTCTTGGTGTTTATATAGTCTTTTAAGTGTATGAATGGTAGAATGGTGAGATAAAGATCCAAATCGCTCGCTTGGTGGTATGTTTTAAATTTCGTAGAAATCTCGGTTGATTCTCGTTTTTATGATTTTTTTTTAATACATTGCAGAATATATTTAGTCAACTTATCAGTCTATATCAAACCCCATTGTCACTGCAAAAAAGAAAACGCAACAGAAACTCTTGAAAGCTTCCTTTTCAGCTGCTCAACATTAGCTAGAGGCAGATTTCGCTAATAGTGATCTGATCAATCTTCTCAATCGTACAAAGTGGTTTTAGTATTTAGTTTATTGGGAGAGTGATATTGGTAGAGCTATGCTCGAAAACAACTAACAGCACCAAATAGGTCAGTCGAGCCGTGGTATCAAAAAAGTGGAAATTAAGTTCTAATAATTGATTTTCCAGAAGCAACTGGAATAGTTACTTCTGCCTACTGTACCTATACCCTATCGGTCTGTAGACTGTATCTTTGTGGACAGACTTACTTATTTTTACTAATAAATAAGTAGTTTTAATTTTTTTCTACCAAAAATTACGTTAATAACATTCAAAAAATTATTCAAAAGGAAACAGTAAGCTCTATAATCACTAATAAATGAATTGCATTAAATTTGGACAAAAAAAATTATATTAAAAATTATATTTTCATATTAAATGCATTTTAATAAAAAAGTAAAACATTTTTTTTTTTTTATATCACAACAAAATTGTCTTCCTTATTGTATTTTTCATTTCTTATAAAATTTTTTCAATTTTAAAATACCACTTATAAAATTAATTCTCCATTTTGTAAATTTTTACGGTTGCATTGCAACAATTTTTAACGTTAATTCTATTACTAGTTTTGTTATTATTTTATTTTTGCTTTTGTTTTTGTTGTTAATAATAAAAGAAATTGGTGAGAAAATTAGATGTGATATAAAAATGAATTTTTTTTTTTTTAAAATAAAATAGAAAATTAGAATTTTAATTATTATTACAATAAAAATGTAGCCAAAAAATATTTAAAATAGAAGAGTTAAAGAAAAATATATTTATTTTTTATTATATTTTTTGACCACATTATCATTATCGGTTATATGATATGAAGTGATTCAATCTAACCTCAATATAATGTATGTTTATATTCACTCTATAGTGTAGAAGATAATAATATGTGAAATGTAAATGAAAATTATTATAATTTTTTTTTTTAAATTGTTTTAATTTTGTAGAAATTTTAATTCAATTTTTGAATTTGTATCTTTTAGAAGGTTAATAACAATTATAAAGTGGTTTGGAATATATTAAAAATTAATTTGTATAAAGTGAATTTTACAGATTTTGTTTGTTTTTAATATAAGTAGCTACCTAAATAATTCATAGTACTACGAGCTCCCATATAAAGTTCAAAAAATGTTTGCATTGTTATATCGGTTTGTGTGGAAATTGGTTTAACTATAGTAGGTTAAATGGAGTTAGAATTTTATTTTTAATTACATTAATCAGAGTTAATTAAGTATTTTAAATATTATTTTCGCTTTAGCCACTGGATTAAATTTACTAGATAATAACACTAGATTTCGAGTTAAAAAAACTGGAGTGAAAAATTTTAAAAAATTTGAGTCTTAGAAATCAATGGAATAATAAAATTTTTTGAAAATAGAGCAAAAAAGGTATAGTTGCAACAGCTATGAATCAAATTGAAATGAATAATAACTTTTAGGGGATAAACTTTGGAACAGGGGCAACGTCTAAATCTAATGAAAGTTTACATAACTACTTTTGGCGCAAATATCATTTCAAGGTCAAATTGTCTATTTGAACATGGTCCTAAAATTTTGCAGTGTTTTATTAAAAGTATTATATCTTTTCTCTAAGACAATGCAGTGAATCTACTCAACTTGTAAATTGTAGAAAATTGATCAGCCTTTAATATGTATTTTACTTCGTCTTAATCGATGTTACCGTTTAAGAGAAATTAAAGTTCAAAATGAAAATTTTGGTTTAAAAACAAATCTTTCTCCAGTCTTTCTAGAAACCCCCATATTTTAAAATTTTTTAAAGACACCCTATATATATTTTTATACCATTTGAAAGGTTGATTCACCCCCTTTCCAACGGTGCATAACAAGTGTTACATTGAATAACAAATAGCCTTATCAAAGGGTAAAAATTCAAAATTAAAAAAAAAAATTTAATAAAGGTTAACAAGTTAAGCAGGTTCTCTGCATTATCGTAGAGAAAAGTGAAATGCTTTTAATAAGACACTGTCAAATTGTAGGATGATGTTCAAGTAGACAATTTTACCTTTAAATGACTTTGCGCGCCATAAATGGTCTTCTATGAAATATATGTGACGTCGTCAGGTACCATTATGTAAAGTTTCATTAGATTTGGATGTGGCCCCTATTCCAAAGCTCACCCTTTTTTAGATTCAAGAAGTTGTTTAGGTTAACAAAATAAGCTGCAGTTGATTTGTTGACCACGAACCTAAAATGAATGAAACTCAAAGATCATTCGCAATACCAATTACATTAAAACTGGCTTGATTGCTGAGGTTTTGCGTAGAATGTATTACCAAACAGGAGTGGACAATGATTATAATCTTTGTTTTGCCCAGTCCACGGTTTCAACTGTCGTAAGTGAGATGTTGGAAGTGTTTAAAAAACACATATGCGCAAAATGAATATCATTCAATTAGTCAAGAAAAAGGAAAAGTAAGCAAAATCGTCCCTTGGATTATTGGATGTATTGATGATATACTCATATTAAAATATGAGCTCCTGTTAAATAACATCAACTATTATACTATAATATGTAGAAAAAAAATTATAATTTAAATAAAATTTTGGTAAATAAAAATACACTATAAATTTAGAATTACACTTAATTTTTAGGTGTGTGATCGTAAAAACAAGATTAGATATGTTAAGGCTATCTTGACATGATTCACATAAGCTTACTCAATTCCTTAAACATTCCAGCACACATCAAGTCTGCAGAATAAAAAATATTGTTAAAAATAGTTTAAATAATAAAAAATCAGTGGGCTTGATAACACTTGATGTTGAAAAAGCATTCGATTCTGTATGGCATCAAGGTTTGATTCAGAAAATGATTAATTATGAATTTCCAGTTTACCTTGTTAAATTAATCCTAAGTTTTCTTAGTGATCGAACTTTCATAGTCAAAATCGGAATAATACAATCAAACAAAATAAGTGTTACAGCTGGTGTACCACAAGGTTCATCACTTTCTCCCATTTTATACAACATGTTCATAGCAGATTTATCGAGACCTCCAAATTGCTATACAAGTTTATACGCAGACGATACTGCCGTATTATCATCTTCCATATGTCCAAATGAAATAATTATGATCTCGATGGTTTCCAAATAATTAAGAATTTTATTACAAATGGAAACAGAAACTTTTACCAAATATTAAATATCTTGGTATACATTTGGACAAAAAAGTTACTGTTTAAAACACGTATAACTAAGGCAGTCAATAAAATAGATCTACATGTAAAAATGATGTATCCAATTATAAATAAAAACCCAGGCTAACTGTACAAAACAAACTAATAATATTTAAAGCCATTTTCCGCAGTGTTCTTTTATACTTGGTTAAACCTTACTCTTAATCTTGGCTAAACCTTACTCTTAATCTTGGCTAAATCTTTTCATTTTTCCACCAACAGATTGCATAGCATAGCAAATATTAATACCGTTTCCGAACAAATAGCAAAGATATCGCCTGCCTTTCTAGAGAGCTGTCTAAATTCAGTAAATCCGCTAATAAGAGCGATTGTAGATTAAGCTTTTACCAATTAGGTTTTTTTTTTTTATTTTATTTTGTTCTCTTTTTTTGTTTTGTTTTTTTATAATTAAGTTAGTTTTTAAGTGTTAGAATAAAAATAAATTGATCAAAAAGGTTTTTACTTGCCATTTTTCCTTAAAAAATATATTATTAATAGAAAAGTTCAGGAAAGTTCTAAGTAAATTAAAAGTCATAGGTGTAAATACATTAATACCTATAAGCTCTTAATTATTATCTTAATGAAATTAAGGCATAATAAAATAATAATAAAATAATAATAGAAGAGAAAGAAAGAAACTGTATGAATAATACTTTGAATTTTAGGTAAAAGTTAAAATGTTAATAAAAATTATCCACTTAAATTGGTTTTAATTACAGCTTATGCAGATATCCTATGTATTCTTATTTCTTCAATATTCCCTCTCATCAATAAATACTGTCAATTACATTGAAGTATAAAACTGGAAATAGTCTCGACGCTTTTAACGCCACTTATGAACTTTCACAGTGAAATCAAATTTTTTTTTTTGCTGATAATGTCAACGCTTTTCAAATGAGTGAAGAAATGTCATTCTGTTCTATGTATACCTACAAATACAATTCATGATATCCAGTTAATAATGTTACATATTTTGTTATTATATGATCATATTTTTACGAACTAAATTAATTAATTCTTCATCTAACCCCACTTTTTATTTTTTAATAGTGTTTTTGGATTTTTTTTTTTTATTTTTAAATATTTACCCTATGCTAAACCAAAAATTTCAAATTTTTAATGTTTTTATAATATTATTCAAAACTTCAAATCTGACATCTCACGCCGTATACCCCGTGAAAAAATTCAACTTTCTCACAATGAATTTTTTACGGCGTTGAGATTGTCTACTATCATACATTTTCATATATTTCAACTTTTTTTGACATCTCACGCTATTGAAAGACGTCGAGATTATCTCAAAAACGTTGCGTTACAAAAATATTTCAGAAGATATTTGCTATATTCTTTTAAATGCTTAAATACAAAATCAAAACCTTTTTAAAATGACTTTTTTGATTTAGAATTTAAAATTTTCAAAAATTTAAAACTCAAATAAATTTTATTTTTAAATTGAATCTAAAAAAAACATTATTTTTGCTATCAAATAAATTAAAACAATTCTATAGTAAAATGTAATCAACTTAAGACTTTAAGAACCATAATTTAAAATCAACAAAATTATGCCAAAATAAAAAAACAGAAAATAAAAAAAAAACCTAAGTAAATCTTCTAACTTTGGCAGATATGAAAATAAATGTTTCCACTATGAGTTTCATGACATCCAAACTAAGCATTATTTTTTTTTTAGTTACTCAGAAATTACATTCTAATGCATAATATACAGCCACACACACACATATTAGATTTATATATATTCAATATATATATATATGTATATATCTATATGAAATTATAAAATAATCGCCTGGAGGTAATTAACGAGTCCTTTTTTATTGCCACATTTCTTCTAAAAATTCCGATAGGGATTAAACAATCCTTAAAACTAATATTTAAGGCTCCTTCTTTATGTGCTTTGCTTTGTTTTGTTTGTTTGTTGTTGTTGTTGTTTTTGTTATTATTATTTTCTATTGTTTTTCGTTTTGTTTAATCTCTTCTTTTCTACAATTACTTTTACAAAATTCTATAATAAGAATGAAAAACGACTGGGGTATAGTAAGTAGGTAGGTATAGAAACAGGGATTTCGATGATTTCTTTTTTTTTGCTCTTGTTATTGTTTTTGTTCAAGTTGGAGTATTTTATTTGTTTGAATATAAATATTTTAACCTAAAATTTTTCGATATTTACTACCTCTTATATATATACATATAGTGGTAATTCTCTCATCTTCTTATTTAAAATATATATATATATATATATATATATATATATAAATATATATATTTTCTTAGTTCTATTTCTTTTAATTCTTCCTAGATAAATTTCATCGTACTCAGGACATATTCAACGAAAGTTTCCCATTTTCTTTTTTAAGTCCTTTTTTTTGTTTTCAATTTTGTTTGTTTTTATTTTTCTATATATACTTTATGGGTTTTAATTCTTTCATTGTAATTGTAAAAATTTTAAAAGTTGTAAGGTATTAAGATTTTTAAATTTAGTTTGAGATATTTAATTTTAGTTAGGGTCTGATATTCAATTGCCGTGTTTATATCGTAGCTAATTTAACTATAGCTACTAACGTCAAAACGAGTTTGACAATTGTAGTAAGTGTTCTTACCGTACTTAGTTATAAATGTCAAAATAGTAATTGGATTTGAAAACAATAAACTTACTAATTTGAATAAATACAATATTTTTTTAAATAATGGAAAATTATTTAAAAATTTTAAGTGTATACAAGATTTAAAGAAGTTTAAGACAAAACAGATTCCGAAATCAGAGAAGGAGAAGGTAGTATAGTTTTGTTTTAATATGTTGTTAAAATGATGAACATTTTTTTTTTCCAGATTGATTATAAAACTATGGAGCGAAAAAGTTGCAACACTGGTTGAATCATATGCTCGAATTCTTGAAATTTATAATCCATGCACAAGACTATTAAAAGGGTATTATCGTACTTCAGAAGATGGAAATGATTTCTTAACAAAATTAAAAAGTGAGAGATTTTCAAAAAAATTTAGAATTTCGAAGGAAAATTTTGTTTATATATGTGATCGTATTCGAGATGATTTAAGTCCAAAACCTAATTTTGTTTGCAATAGATCTTCTTAAACTTTCCATTTTCAAAATTATTATTATTAAACAAACTAAAACAAAAATTAAACCATTTCTTATTTTAACTTTTGCTTTCAAGCAAAACAATTAACCAACTTTAATTCGAGCGAAATAAAAGCAAATTTCAAAAATGACATCTGTAGCAACTATTATGACATTTGTAGCAATAATGTGGTGTTTATACCGTTGCTACGTAACTCTATCCTACCTATATTTAACTTGAGCTAAAAACCTGCAGCTAATTTAGCTAGCTTAAACTAAAAAAATGTGGTGTTTATACCGTTGCTACAAACGTCAAACCATTTAACTCCAGTTAAATTAGCTACGGTATAAACACGGCAAATGGTAGCTACACTAAGAGAAAGAATATGTTTATCCAATGGTTACGAGAAATATATTATGGTTACTTTAAACTTATTATGTTAGATATATTTGAAACAAACATTTGATATGTTCATGAGGAATATAACAAGGGGTTGATAGAAACATATTATATTTGTGTTAAAAATATTATAGTTAATCGAAATATATACCTACGTTGTAATAAATTATGGTTGCTACAACTATATTTAAAAAAATGTAAATCAACTATAAATTATATTGCTTACAAAAATATTATTGTTGTGGATATCATAATATGGTTAAGAAGCTCATAATCCAGTAGTTGTAACAAACATATTTTGGTTAAAGAAATTATATTATAGTTGTTTTATATTTGTAGTAATATTAATCATATTATGATCGAAGCAATCATGTTATAGTTACTTTATGATTGAAGTAATCATCTCATATGTTTGAAATAATCATATTATGGTTGATGTAATCATATTATGATTAAAGTAACTATAATATTATGGTTGAAGTAATCATATTACGGTTAAAATAATCATACTATAGTTGGCATTAAAATAAAATGCTTCAAAAATAAAAAAATTACTTGAATATTCAGTCTCCTGTCGTTGTTTGCCAAGTTAAAACGTGTTTTAAAATATAAGCGTACCTAATGTAAAAACTCTTAGCTGATGGATATAAATTGGTAAGTGCTTGCATACATTTCATCACAACATTTTATAAACTAACCACTAATTTTTTATCTAGATAATGATAGACAATGAAGTGTACTTTATGAAAAACTGGATAAAATGTTGTGAGAAAAAATATTTCAATATAAATTGAAATAGTTAGATTGAAATAGTACAGAATAAATAATCTAAGTTAAGACGAGTTATTGAAAAACTAATAAAAGGAAACTATACAGGTTAGTTAAATTATAATTATTTGTTAATCTGTTCAATCAAACAGTTTCTTATTTTTATGGCAATATATTACGAAAGTTGAGGCTTTCTTTAGAATCTCTTGTCAGATGCTACAATATAAGTACTTCTTAATTTGCAGGTAATATTAACTATTACAATATACTTATGTTTTTATTTTTTATTTTTTACAGTCATCAACAGCTGAAAATGATAAATTTAAAAGTTATGTAGCTGATATAGACAGCACCAATTTAACAAAATTTGATATTTATTGGACATTTATTTATTATAATTGACATAAAAATATAATTATCTAGAAATTAACTATACTTTTATTTCAAATATAATATCTTTATTTCAATCATATTTGTTTTTGTTTCAATTAAAATTAATGTTGCTGCAAATATAATTATGTTTGTGAGAATAATATTATTATTGAACCTACTATAAATTATGTTTGGTGTAAACATAAATATTTTTCACTCAACCATATTATATTTATTTTAAACATAATATATTAGTGAATCATATTTAAAACAACAAAATTATAGTTGAGAACAAAATAGTCTTGTAGAAAGTAACTATAATATGTTTACTCCAAACATAATTGTTTTTGATTCAATTATAAATAATATTGCTGCAAACATAATTATGTTTGTGAAGATAATAATATTGTTGTGTGAACTATGAATTATTTTTGTTGCAACTAGGGTTTCCAGTACCGAAGAGTTTCTCAAAAACCGGTATTTCGGTACTGATGTCAGTACCGAAACCGGGAATATCGGTATTTTCGGTAGTCAAAAAAGCTTATTTTATTCAAGTCAGCGATAAGAAAAACATAATTTCTTTTAAAAAAAAACATTCTTTATTTCATTTTTCGAAAAATTAACTGAAATCATAAGTTAAATAAGAAAATTAAGAATAATAAAAATCATTTAAATATTATTTTTGTTTTAAGAAATAGGCTTTTAAAAAGCATAAATTATTTATACTGTCATCCGAAAGCATCGACCGAAATTTGGTTAATATAATTCTACGTGTCTCGTAGGTGATCTTAAGATCATTATTGAACGAATTTAGTTGCTTAGAAAGTTTATCAAATATAAACTCCAATGCAATGTCGGCTTTATACAAATCAGCATCTAAGCAGCATAAACTTTCTACAGCTAGTTTAATAGGAGTTAACGCTGTTATTATACGAAAAATTAAGTCAAACTCTTATTTTGAAACCGGTCCATATGTAAATCAATTAAAGCTTTTTGAAAAGAGCTTTTCAATTTATAGAACCGTTCAAGCATAAACAAAAGATTACTCCACCTGGTTCTACCGATTGTCGAAATATTTTTACAACTCTCCTTACTTTGACAATTAAGGGTTCAATATGCTCGTTTAAAGTTAGGTCAACTTATTCTTCAGAAAAATCGTCTCTTGACAATGCTTTTTATTTGAAAAAATATGTTGCTGCATTTCAAATTCAAAATATTTTGAATTTTGGTGCACAACAAAAGTAGAAAATTAAACTTTTTTAATGAATGGTCTGGGGTAAAATTCCATAAATTTATTAGTCAATACCGAAATACCGGTTTTCTTGGTTCGGTATCTAGTGTCGATATTTCGGTTTTAACATTCTTCGGTAATACCGGAATCCCGGTTTCGGTAATACCGGTAATGCAAACCCTAGTTGCAACCATATTATATTTCATTTAACCATATAAAAAAATTTTTAGCTTTATATAAAACCCATAGTTACATGAAGTAATATGGTTAATGTAACTATATTTTCCAACCATATTATTGTTCTTTAATTTTATAGTTGAGCCAAACATATTTTTTTGCTCAGTGTATTTTTTTTTGTTTATTATTTAATTATACGTCTATGAAAATTTTTTACATTAATACGTTGGCTAGATCAGCAGGAATATATTCAAAAATAATTAATTTCCATGTTCGTTCTCAGGACCGTGATCAAGCTGGTAATCTTGATGACCTCAGCCACAGCTATTCTTTGATATAAGAAAACGATTGCCACATTTGAATTGATTTAGAAATCTTCTACATCAAAATTGGGTAGTTGACTATTGCAAGAACCATTTTGTAAGTGTAATATATATATAAATGTCTAAAATAAGTCATTATATTAATTATCTATACTAAGTTATTAAACATACACTCTCTCGACCACTTGAATACAGTTTCCACGAGGCTTTGTCAATCGTATTGAATATTTTTATTAACTTCTGTATATTAAAATCTTCAAAGAATCAACAATTATCAGGGGGAGCAATTTTACATCAAAGAAATATGCCATTTTGTGGTTGAACTGAAATTTTGTAAAAGTTAAGTTGAGAAATTAGAGTTTAATTATCAAAATTAAAGAATTGCATATTATTGGTTCCCTGTCATTCAAATTTGTAGGAAAGTAGGTGGATAGAAGTAACCAAATTGCTTCTGAAAAACCAATTAATATATAATTGAGCCCTTTTAATACCATGACTCGAGTGGCCTATTTGTTGTATAGGTTGTTTTATGAGATTACTCTCCCAATATCGCTCTCCCAAGGAATTCACTAGTAAAGCCATTCTGTGCGATTGAAAAGATTGATCATATCGCCAATTATGCTTCTCGCATTAATACCTATTTTGTTAAGAAAAAATTCACCTAAAGTCCGGAATTGACTCTAACAACTGATATGCATGTTTCAAAGGATATGTTCGTGAATATCTCGTTTTGTTTTTTTGCAACTACAACAATTGGGGTTTGAAATGACAAATAAATAAGTAAATACAACAATAAAAGTACTCTTCAACTTTGCAAATAATTGTGCAACACACTGTAATTCTGTCGCATAAATGTCTTCACGCAGTATAAAACTGATATCACAGCGTTGCGTAGGATGTAGATAGGATACGGAATAATGAAGAAAAGAAAAATACAAAAAAACACCACAATTTGGATTTACAATCGGAGACAAACTACAATAAAATATTATTAATTTCAAACCCATTAACGGACGTCTAGCCATAATCCGCATTAAATGCACTTTCTACAACATTGGTCTATTTAATGTGTGCATGCCCCTACTGATGATAAAAAAGAAACTGAGAATGAAGTGAAGACTTCTATTACGAGTTAGATCAAACAATGAAGCTTGCTTGTAATATGATGCGAAAATCGTGCTAGGACATTTCAGCGCTAAGCTCGGTAGAGATCAAATTTTCGGCAGAACAATTGGTAAACACAGCCTCTTTAGTCTTAAGTTTAGTATATAATAATTGAATTAAAGCTTTCAATAAAAGTAATGAGTTAAAATTCTGATATAAGGGGTTCCTTGAAATCACTTTTGATGATTTTTTTTTCTTCTAAAAAAAAAAAACTAATATATATAACATATATATCCATATATGAGTAGGAGGGAATATTGTCGTTATTCACAAAAAAAAAAAAAAAAAATATAAAAAAAATTTCAAGAAATAAAAAAGTACAATTTTCAAAAAAGATCAAAAAATGAACATTTTAAAATTTAAAATTACATTTTATTCCAATTTAAACCCCTTCACTGACATTAACAGCACCACTAAAGTTTAGCCTGGTTCTTTTAACTCATTTTTTAAATTCAAATATTCCAAATTTTCATTAAAAATATTCCAGCAAGTTTAATTTATCTTAACAATAGTTCTATACAATACCTTACTAACAGTTCTAAAATCTCAATATTGGTCACCCCATCCAGTTTATTTTGTACATTATTTATGGGGCTAGTTTTGTTTTGGAGTATACTTATATGTTTAAAAATTTATTTTAGAATATTTGCAAACGTTTTTGGTTGGAGTTGTGTTTTTGGTATTGTGTAAACGGTAAATCTTTTTTTGGAATATCGTACACAACGCGTTGTCCACGCGATTTATAGGAACAATATCGTACCTATGGAATATATATAAATATATACATAATCGTATATATAAGGGATATCGTACACAATAGAAATCGGAACATCACTTTGTTTACCTTCAACTATTTCAGATTTCGTAAAAAAAAAAAATTTATTCTTAAATATATTCTTTTCCTATTTCAAATTGTGATATCTTATAATATACAATAATTATTTTTAATTTTTTTTTATTAATTTGTTTTTCATTTTTATTCATCACAAAAATTTGTTTTCTTTAATTTTTCTCTCTTTCATTCTACCATTTTCTCATCATCTTTTGGTTTTCTTTAATTTTTATCTTATATTATTCCAATGAGCTATCATTCTAAAATGGAGGTGATGTGGAAAAATAAAATATATATTTTTTCTTTGTTGTTCTTCTTGTTATTATTATGTTTTGCTTGTTTTTTTGTTTTTTTTTTTATTTGCCAATAAATCAATCCAATTTTATATCCCTTAAAAGTTATGGGGACACTATATAAACAGACATTTAAGGATCACCAGCATCTATTAAACTAAGAAAGAAAATGACACAAATGTATATATATATATATATATATAAAATATATAAAAAAAATTGCTTATCTCTTCTTCGAAAGAGAAAAGATGCTTTTCAATAATTCTCGTCACAGTGCAAAAAAAAAAAACAAAATCACTCTTCTTTATTCCATCTCGTTTTTATATTTGTTATTGTTATTATTATTATCCTTGAATATTTTTAAAAGACTATAGGTATTTAAAATAGGATGGAAAAATTAAGAATTGGTAGAATCTCAAAAATATTCTTGAATTGGAATGTTGAAATATATGGAAGTAAAAAAATATATATGAATAACTTATGTGAGATCGCGAATTATTTTTTTTTGTGTTAATGGTGTGAAAATTTCTATGAAAATAAAAAGGACAATTACAAAAAAAAAAACATAAACAAAGAATTCGCTAAAATTTGTTTTGTATTTTGTTTTTGAAATTTTACTTTAGATGATTTCTAGAGTGAAAAAAAAAATGTGTACTTATGTATATATATCCTGTAGATATGTATATCCTATATATAGGTTTTATTCCTTCCTTTTCATTATTATTTTTCTAGTTGATCCTGTAAATGTCATGGGTGCTTTTGTCATCTTTAGAACCTCCTAGTTTCATTGTTTTAATTTTTTTTTTTGTTTTTCTTATTATTTTTTTATTTCAAGAAGGATTATTTTTGTTCTCATAAAAATTACTGAAATGTGCAATACTTATATTGTCTTCTATACTATGTATATGTATGTATACAGTTTTGTAAATATGTTCTATATATATTGTTTTTAAAGAACTTGATGGATTTTGTGTTTTGGGTGTCCAATAATAGAAAAACAGGGCTACAAAAATAAATAAATTGTGAGCAATTAAGATAAGAGAGATTTTGTTCTTTTGTTGATTTTTTCCACTTAAAAAAAGTAAAAACAAAACAAAAAAATTAGATGGCTATAAATATGTCCAGAAACAAAAAAATTATATCTATCTGACTCTGTTTAACTTATTAAATTCATGATATCAACATAGAAATAATTTAATCGTTTTTTAAGTGTGAGAAGTATTAAAAAAGGACATTTTTTTCTGTTATTTTGTTTTATTTTTTTTTTTTATATTTTGAGTAATTAAATTTGAAAATTACAAAAATAAAAAAAGATTTACAATGACAGTGATTTAAAATGTTCATTCAAGGATAATGATACAAAATGTTTTTTTTTTGTTGCTGGGCAATTCAAAATTAATCAAGAATAATATATATATATATGTACAAATGTATAGGTATGTAATTATTTAAGTAATTAAAAAACGAAAAAAAAAAAAATAATCCGGATCTTATTTTGAAATTATTGCCAAGAAAAGGTATTTTAATTAGAGTAAAGTCCATTAAAAATAATAACAAATAAAATATAACGCCAATGGCGGTCAATTTAGAAAGAGACTCCATAGTTAAGCGTATACATCTAAATAACAATTCGATTTAATTTATTATATTTCAATATTTGACAAAAATATTTTTTAAATACAAAATTTTCAATTTTTAAATAGATTTTTTGTTGATTGTTTAATGAATTTTACTGTTCAATACGCAAAAAAGGAATGTGAAAAGCTCTAGTATTAACTAGTAAGAAAATTATTAGAAAAATATTTGAAGTAATATTTCATCAGTTTTAAAATTATTTACATTTATAGCTTATAATGTATCTTAAAATATATAAAAAGATGTGAACTGATAACTAATTTAATTAGTTTCGTTCATCAACACTACTGGAGGTCATCACTAGGTATTATAGTGTTGATCGAGCTAGTTTCATAACTCATATATACTTAGCTTAAATAAAATTCATGTGTGAGTAATAAAAACTAAACCAAACACAATTGAAAAACTTGGTAAAATCTGTTGGTTGAAAAGTTATAATATAAAAATTATACGTTTTTAGAATGAAATTATTAATTTCTCAATTGTTTTATATTTTACTAATTTTTTATTAAATACAAGGGATAAATGTAATTTTTTTAATATACATTTATTTAGTATTAAATACTATTTAATTTCAATTTACAAATTTTAAATTAAAGCTTATGTTTAGATTCGGTAAAAAAAATGAAAATAAATTTGAAAATTTAATTAAAAATGAGCAAAATAAAGTTTGTAATTCCATCGAAAATTTTACGTTTGAGCTGACGAAATATATTGCATAACTTTAAATTTGAATTTATTGTAGCTCCTTTCCAGTTTCAGATCTGTGGGTAATTCATTAAACATCTTTAGATCACCATACATTAATTGATTTTTTCGCAGTTTCACTTCTAAAGAAATCTAGTTTGAAGTTGAATATATTTCTTAATCTATAATGTTCAACATCTTGAACATATATGAGCTTGGAACTAAGATAATTCGCTAACAATCTATTTTTTATCTTAAATACACAAAGTAGTACATGTAGACGAAGTCTTTGCCTTATGTTGAGCCATTTTAACGTTGTTAACATAAAATCAATTGAGGTATATACCTATTGCATTTGAGTATGGTTCTCATTCCACGTTTTTGTAGTTTTTGTAATATTTCTATTATTTCATTATTTACAAATGCTGTCATAGTTGCACAATACTCAAAATGGGGCTTGATCATGGTGCTGAATATCCTTATAGTACTTATAACAGACAACTTATTTCTTATTCGACTTAAAAATCCAAGTTTTTTGAAGTTTTCTTGCACATAAATTCGCCGTGTTCTTTGAAATTTAATTTATTGTCTATTACTAGACCCAAATATTTGGATATGCTCAACTATTTCAATAATATTTTGATCAATTATGATATCATATTTACATTCACCATTTATAACCATGGCTTTAGTTTTGGTAATGTTAAGGCTTAGTTTGTTGTTTTTGAACCATTCTACTAATTTTTTAAGGTTCGAGTTGATTTTGCGAACGTATTCTTCTACAAAATCATCCATTATAAAGATCAACGTATCATCTGCAAAAAAGGATATTTGCACAAAGTCTACAACCTTCTCAATATGATTTATGTACAACAAAAAAAATAAAACACCTAGCACTGAACCTTGTGGTACCCCAATTGAAATATCTTTATAGTTTGAGAACTGATTGTTCACCTTAGTTCCTTGATATCTGTTGAGTAAATATGATTGAAACCACTTATTTTCATTTCACCTTATGCCATAACTTTTCATTTTTTGTAATAAAATTTACTGATCGACTGTTTCAAATGCTCGTCTTAGGAATGCCGCAACTACTATTTTTTTTATCATTTTTTGCTAATTTCCAGTTTAATATGGTTAAATTTAATGATGACTCACAACTAGCTATGTTTTTTCCGAAAACCAGATTTATTTTCTGATATTAGATTATTTTTTTCAAAATAACCTTCTCGCTGTTTGTTGACTGATTTCTCAATAATTTTAGCTTCAGTTAGAATCATATTTATTGGTCGAAACTAATTGCATTTAGTTGTGCCTTTAACCTTTGGAACTGGTATGACTGGGAAATTCCATTTATCAGGGAAAACTGCCGTTTCTAACGATTAATTTATTAAATTTTATTTATTTACAAAAAAAAAAAAGCATTTTTTTACTGATACTTGCAAATCTACGGATCGAACAATTAGTCATGAGTTTCAGATATTTTCAGAAATAATTGAATTTAGAAAATAAAATCTATACGAATCAGACAAGTGATATCAGACATCGAAATAACAATAGATTCAGATTTCATTGGAGTAAAGACAATCATGCGAAAAGGGTCTAATTGCCTGCTGTCCAATAAATATAAATAAAACTTTCTTCAGTCGAGTACAAAGCACTGACTATAAGCCTACTATAAAAAACAGACTATAAAGCCTACTACTAAAGAAAGACTATAAAGTCTACAAACGAGATTTTAATCTCATAAGGCATTTGAACTCGAAATAAAAAGTATTTTAGATTAAGAGCTTTGATGTATGAAAAAAATGCAAACACATGAACATTTATTAGTTTTTATTAACTTGGGAGATTTAATATGCAATAACAAGAATATCAATACCGCATGTACTGGATCTATTGCAAATGGCTTTACAGTAAAAAAATTGTTGTATATATGCAACAACTTTCTATTAAAGTTTTAATTTTATTTCTTATCTACTTACATTTATTTCCAAAATGTCAGAAAACGAAAATAAAAAAATCAAGTAACAACTAAAAAGATATGGCCTAACATTTTTTTGCAATAGAGTAGTAAAACCAAAATCTATAAAACATGCGTTGAACTAATTTTAACCTATGACATAGAGCACAGAGCATCACAATTGAATTTAGATGAGATGAATAGTAAAAGTGAGTCAAAGAGACCATGTTTTGAGTGAAAATATGTGATAATATGTGACATTAAAGAAGAATAAAAAATAAATGTACAACAGTAAAAATACTAAACATACTATGTGAAATTTATATGTGATATTCAAATTTATATGTGATATGTCGTATCAAACTATTGGCAGGATTGGGAAAAGTACAAAATGGATGCAGAAAAGAGTATCGAAATTGACTTTGAAGCTTCACCAGGTTGTCATCAAATATTAGAAAGACTAACAAAAAGCTGAACAAAATCTAGAAGCTTTCAACCTCTGTTAGAGTTTATTTTAGGTATATGAAGAGAAATTTTAAAACAAAAGGATCTAATTCTATAACACGAAGAAAAGAAGCAAACTACACCCATGATGAAATTAGATGAAGTGCACTATAGTAACCATATAAAGCCTATTATAACCTATACCATGAAGAACAGAGTACATGCCATTTACAAAGCAAAAAATGAGGTATGACAGCAGTACCCAACGTGAAACCAACACACTATATTCGGAACGATAATGTGTAATACATGAATTTACAGTAAATCTATAGCAGATAATGTGTAATACAGGCTAGTTCAAATCTATAGCAGAGAAATACTTTTTGGGCTTCTACTCTTGCATATTTGAATGGATATCCACAAAGTTGCAAGAAGGTTGTTTGCAAACTTTAAGGAATACTAGAGAATGTAGGAACAAACATCAAAAGCTATGGAATGATTTAAAAGAGGAGCAGAAAGAGTTCTTCATGCCAACAGATGACATCACTACATACATTTTTAAATTTTTTCCAGATTTAATGTTTTTTTGTACTCGCCTTCAAAACCAAATGACAAAAAGAAAGTACATATAGGGTTACAATAAAAATACCCTAAAGAAGAGATATGAATTTGAAATCCCGAAGAGAGAAACCTGGCGTGGTTCAGAAGAGTAGGCACTTCGGTCATTTTTACTGACGAGTCCCTTACGGCTCTAGGCGGGAGAGCTGGAGTATTCTTTGAAAAAGAACAGCTCGAACTCCAGTTTCTTCTTGGCAAACATAACACAGTCTTCGAGGCTGAGGTCTTTGTTATAAACGCAGCAGTGGATATAATAAAATAGCAAAGATGGTCCAACAAAGTCATTAGAATCTTAAATGACAGTCAGGCTGCCTTAAAAGCTCTTGAAAGTATCTTCATTAAATCTAGATTGGTGGGAGAATGTTCGAAAACCTTATACCTCATAGAGGTTCTAAAAAAAAGTATAATTGATCTGGATAAGGTTCATAGTGGCTTTACTGGAAATCACTTGACTGTAGGCACTGTCTGGGAAAGGTAGAAAGCTCCACACATGTTGTAGGAGAGTGCCTAGCTCTTTCAAGGCTAAGACTAAGGCTGTTGGAAACTCACTACAAATGTTGATTTATACAACCAAATATGCCTATTTGGAAATAATGTACATATACAAATTCAGCTGTAGTCTGTATATATTTATAAGATACTAAATAAAATATATTTTCAAAGTGACAGTATTTAAGTTTTTCAAAATAAGGTCCTATCACATTTCTATTACGTTTAACATTTCTGTTATCTCGTATTTATAACAGAATTGTTAAACGACGTGAAGAGATATGCAATAAAATGTAATATATATTTGAGACCGTCATAACTAAAGCCAACCTACCATATTGTTGTGTTATCAAAAGCCAGTTTTTTAATTTGCAGTTATTTAAACCAGTTTATTAAATCCCACGCTTTGGGAAAAATCCTATTTTTTTTAAATTATCAACTTTTTTTCTATTTATATTATTTTAAATTTTTGAAATTTTAATGCTATTCGCAGAAGCTTTACTATCTAAATATTCGGAAGCCATAGTTCGGCTACAAAGTATCAGGGTTGTGTTTGAAAATTATACAACATTATGAATTACATGCTTAATGAAATTGTTACAATTATTATAATTGGATTTTTTTTAACTTTTAAGCTTAATCAAAATATAGTAGCTTTCCTCTTGAACCTAAAACATTATTAGGTTAATTGTGGGACTTATCCTAAAATCGTTCGATGTACGACAATTCACGATCGTGTGGTTAGCTGTGTACATGTTAATGAGCATTTATCAATAGCTATATCTGGCTCAAAAGATTATGTGTTGTAATATTCGTACTCGTAAATTAGAACCTATATACAAGTCATCAAAGAGGCTGAGGAATGTTAATGATCTACATTGTTAATTGTAAATCAATCTGAAATTGTTACTGCATCCTTAGACGGTTGTTGTATCAGGCATTATGATATAAGAATGGGTGAATTAGTTTGTTATAATATAGGTGTTCCAATAACATTATATTATATTGAAACTGAAGATGGACAATGTATTTTTGCTGAATGTTTAGATGGTATAGAGTATGTTTGGATGATAATGAAACTGAAAATGTCATATATAATGGGAGAGTAATTGAAATTTATAACCTTATTGGGTCCGGTTCATCTGAAGGTTTAGTTTATGTATGAGATTTGCTGAATAGAACAATTTTTTCAGCACTTAAAAATTGCAAACACCAGCTCTGTAATTAACTATATAAACAACGCATCCGTTAACAAGTGAAGTGATATTTTCAAAACGATGTTCAAAGGATCAAGTAATTAATATAAATTCTTGTTAATAATTCACCTTAATAATGACTAAGACAATAATTTGTAAATCTTTTGAAATTTAAATAATATATAATATCCATACCTACTTTTAATTTTTCTTAAAAAAATACAAAAATCCGAAAAACAATTATACTTTTAAATATCCTTTAAAAATTTATTAATTTTTTCATATCAAACTGTTTGTAATTTAATGATTTTTTATATATTTCTATTGTTATTTTTATTATATTTGTATGTAATTATATTTTTAATGGATTTTGAGTGAAATGATGATTATGACTCTTACTATATACTTATTATCACTACAAACATTGATATCTTCTTATTTAATCCTTAAAATTTATAGAATGTCAATTTTTATATAAAGTGAAAATGATTTATTTACGTATTTTGGAATGCAATGAGTAAAAAAATATTTTTTTTTTTTAGTTTTCTATTCATTTTCAGATATAAAATGATTTATTTCGATTTATAGTTTTTGAGAAAAAAAAAAAGAAGAAAATTGCAAGTAAGCAAAGAATCATTTATTTATTTATTTATTTTTTTTATTAGAAGGATATATCGTATTTTTTTGAAAAAAGGATATACATTAATATCAGAATTTTACAATTAAGAATAGAGAAATAATATTTTAAGAGGAAGTTAGTTATATTTTATTGTCTTTTTGATATGAAATACAATTATTTTTTTCTTTTCTAACTGTTATTTAAGTTATTTTTGAAATTTTATGAGACATTATCAATCATTTAATAGTTAGAGAAAGTTAAAAAATAGAATTTTATTATAAAAAATATATATATATGAACATTTAATTGTATATAAAGGATATTAAATATTATGACTTCAGTTAATGGGGAAAAACTATTATACCCTACAGAGTAATAAATTAAAAAGATAATGTAATGAAAATTCACTTTTCACTTTTTTACTCCCCAAAATATTTTTTGACACATAAGTATAGTAGCGATGTTTTGTTTTTTATTTAATGTGTGTGATAGAACATCTGTCGTCTAATAAAAGGTAATTTCAAGTTAATAAAAATAATGGTTTTTAAAATTTTTGATACATTTTTGTGATCTAAATATAGAAGAGATAAAAAAGAAGTGATTTAGATTGAAGGTGTAGATTGAATCGATTGTAAGAATTGATGTCGTAAAACTAACAATAATAAACTAAATACATTAAATTTGATATTATATAAATATAAAATTAAAGAAAAAAATATTCACTGTTTTTTACTTTAACTCCCCTTTTAATTTGAATTACAATTTTCCTTTTCCTCTTCTTTTACTATCTGAGCCAAGCGGTACGTAATAAATGCGCTATCCTAACACGTAGCTGCTTATAATAATATTTTTGTATTGATTCTGATATCCTATGGAAATAAAGTAGATTTTTGATTTTAAATTTAGAATGGTTTTTGCTACCATACTTTAAAATTATTATAATTATTATAATTATAATAATTAAAAAGGTTCACATTCGGAAAGGTATAAAAGGACTTATATAGTAGACATAGTGGAACTAATAAAAGACCTGTAGATTTATCTGTTGGCTCATTGACAAAATAAATAAATAATATAAAAATTAAGCGTATATTAAATAATAATTTTTAATTGACATTAAATAATTTGAATTTGCATAGGATAACTTGTCATGGAGTTGAATTCCAGATATCACAAGTTATCCGATGCCAATTCAATATCTTTTATTTTGTTTATGTCAAACATTTTTTTTGTACTGTAAAAAACATTAGCAGTGTAGAAGTTCAGTATAAAATTTTTACAAGCCCTAGTAGGTATAGTACTTTTATTATAATTTTAATTATAGCAAATAACGAAATAATAATAATAACAATAAAAATTTTACAGTTTGTATTAGACTATATTTAAAAATTCCAACGATGCAAGATTGAGAATTTGCAAACTCGATTTGTTGTAAGGTCAGCGTGAGAAACTATTGAAGAGATATATTACGTTAACTTGAGTGAATTATGCTTAAGTACCTAGTTATCTCTTAATTAGATTAAATACCGTAATTTTGATATAGCATGCATTCAGGCGTAATAATATCCAAATTTTTGCGCTTTACACTACTTTTTTTTTTAATGGTCTGAACACTTTTTTCACCACCTCTTTATGAAGGTAAACTTCTCTCAATAGACTAAAAAAATCTCTTCAACAAAGACGTTTGGTGACTGATGTAATATTTATTTGGAAAATTGTTAGTGGAAATAGTTAAGCGCTAAAAATTTAAAATAAAGTAAGAATAATTTATAATAATTTTAGAGCTTGTATAGGGTGTGTCAGAGCAGCTTTTTAAGAAAGGAAGGAACCGTTATTTGAAAATTTAAAATAAAAAATTATTAACTAAATTGAGCATGCTCTACCGATTGTTGATATTTTCAACTTCCGAGAAGAACGGGAAAGGGTTTTTTAAGCCCGAAATTCGTGACTCAGACTATCCGTGTAAATGATGTGACGTTTACCTGCATTCTCCGCTATCTCGATGGTTTCGAGTATAGCCTATTGTTCTGCCACATATGAACGGCAATGGTTAGGTAGTGTCGCAGAAGCTTTTCGTCACAGACTATTGAAATTGCTACTCCGTCTTAGCTGACCAAGACGTCCGTATATTGAGTATTTATTATTTTAAATACTTTTATGCATACATTTATGTATAATTATACATAACAATTGGGATCTGCGGCCATCTTATTATTTGTTAAAACCAGTTTTTGCTATGCTTTTTCTAAAATATCAGAAAAAAATAAAATTTCATTATAACATTCACAAGAGACAAGCTTTCAAATTGAAATTATGAATAATGGGGATTCTGAGGGAGATGTTGTATCGGCGTAGGACCTAATGACCATATCACAAAGATAGCTGGAGTTGCTAGCTTTCCAAAGTCATCATCGTCATCGTATATATCTTTAGTAACGCATCTTATCCTTTAAGGACGAAAAGGACATTTAAAAGTATACTTGTTGTTTTGATGTTTTTGTATAAAAACCGTTATCTCTTTCTGTATCTGTTTATCTATTAAATATATATTTATTCAATTATATATTCTATAAAGATAATGTCTGAATCATATTTTAACATGTATTTGATGATGATTGGTGCTCTAGTTATGGAGATATTGTTGTTGAAAGTAGAAATTTTTGGAAAAAAAATCAATTTCTATTTTCTTTCTTGCAAAATCAAATACCTCAAGATTTTACCATTAAACCCTCCCAAAATATTCATATATTGTTGAAAAGGTCTCATTTTAATTACTTTATGTCTACGTCGAACAGTTTGTGATATAAGCATTTATTTACCCTTTTCCTATATAAGATTAGGAATGCGCCTTTTACGAAGTAACAATCTTCTGAAGTAAATGTAACACAAGCTGGTGACCAAATCACTATATTTCGAAAATAATTGATGGACCTAAGGACATAATAGGCCATTAGGTTCTACGCCGATACAAAATCTCCCTTAGAAGAGCCTGAATAATTATTGGTAAATGTAATTAATATTTCTATATTTCATACATATAACATTTACCAATCATCGATGGTTATATATAATTCCGGCATTCGATTGACTTACTGTAACATATACAACAACAATATATAACAATTTTTCCCATTATTACTTTTATGTATAATTAAATAAAAATTATTTAAAAACACAATATTTCAAGCTACAAACTTGTATATTACTGTTACTAACATCAAATTTGAAAAAGAAAAAATTAATGCAATTTAAACTCAAAAATATCTAAAATTTCACCACTACTACAATAAAATAAACCGTTAAATAAAAAGGGTTATTTATATTTTAATAATTAGAAAAATTCACAAACACTTTTTCTTTTTTGTTCTTAATAATTAAAAGGCGTCCAACTGTCTCTAAAATAACAAATCAAAATTATTTTGACATTTTCAAAACACATTTCCTTCATTTCATTTATTTCATTCCTTGGATGTGGTGTAATAAAAAAAGATTTATTAAACTTAATAATATTTAAAAACAACAAAATAAAAACAAAACAAAACACCAAAAAAAAGCAATAATATCCTGATTTTTTCTTAAATATTAATGTATATATACAGGCATACGTACCTACTTATCTATACACATGCAAGAACAATTAAAAACTGTAACACAATAAATAATAAAGAAAAGTGGAACAGAATAAAAGAAAACAAAAAAAAAAAAGAGTTGGATGAAAATGAGATGGTCTTCTGTTAGAAATGAATAAAATAAAAGAAAATAATAGAATAATTTAACAACACAATTGGTATATACCTACATATACTTTCACCCATAAACTTAAAAAAACAAAAAAAAAAAAATACTTCTTAATGGTTGTTGTATCTCAATACAAATAATGCTACTTAGAAATTAGAATACAAAAAAAAAGTATGTAATACAACAAATAATTTCATACTGTCATTATATTCCAAAACATTTCCCTTTTCGTACATTTAAATATATAAAAAAAAAACAGGAAAAAATATATATATATAAAATAAATAAATAAATAAATATATACAAAATACATAATAAATTATCCTTTCTTTCATACACCATAAAATATTCTAATCCTTCCATAAAACAACAAAAACAACTTTTAAAAATTATTACTTAACATAACTGTATTTCTATTTATAATATACTTATATATACATTCATTATTATATTTCTATCTAATATTTCCATCTCTTTCACAAAAACACATACAAAATATATATATATATATATAAAATAAGAACAACACAATTTCCATTTCATTTTGAATATTTAAAAACACAAAAAAGAAATTAAGAGCATCAATCGAGCAATAATCACAAATCAACCAACATCGTGTCAACCATTAAAAGCACCCTATCCAAGCATAAATTATAATTAGTGTATTTAAAGAGAGAAAGAGAAAAGAAAATAGAAGTAAAACAAGTAAAAACAAAAACCTATATATAAAAATAATATGACAATTTACAGACGTAAATGTTAAAATAAAAACTAAAACAACAACAATATACATACATACAAACATTGTGCTTAGTCCTTACAAAAAAAATTAAACCTTACGGTACATAATACACGGTATAATTTCGAATAAAATCAACTAATAAATGGGTTGAACACAAAAACAAAAAAGAAAAAATGAAAACACGTAACAATTTTTTGTCCTTTTCTTCTCTCTATAAAAAAAAAAAATAAAAAATAAAACTAAAAAAAAAACATTTTTCCTTTAATAATAATAAATCCATCCCCCTTTCTTTTTGTTTTTTATTTTTTATTTTTTATTTTTTAAATTTTAAGAAAAAATTACCCATCCTTAAATAAAACAAAAAAAAAAAAAAAATTAGCTTAATAATATAAAATGTAAACGAACCAACAAACGAACTTTTTTACCGTTATACAATATTTCTTTCTAACATTTTGGATCTTTCTTTTCACTCTAACAATCACTGGCAGTCAGTGGTGGATTGAATTGTGTCACACTCAAAATATTTTCATATTTCTTTCATTTCATTTTCAACATTTTCGCTTTATCTAATTTGCACTCTTCTCTTTTTATTCTTCTTTTTTTTTCTTTTTGTTACTTCATAATATTTTTTGGAAAACTCCTTATCACCGTGCTCAGGAATTTACATACCAATTTTAAATAGTGAATTCTAAATGTCATTTATGACATTTTTCTATATATATACGTACAACATATCATCCCACATATAAACTATATATATAGGTAAATAGGTGTAGGTACTACTGTCAGATTTGCACATTGAAACGATTTGAATGAAAAGTGATATAGTTACTACAGTTATATTAAAATCATAAGGGAGAAAATGAAAAAAAAAAAAATTGTGAGAAAGAAAAATACAGAATGAACAGAAATTGGTTAATAAGGGATGAGAAGAGAAATGTAGAAAGAGAATATAACAATAAAGTAACTGTTAATTTCTGTTCGTTTCCTCCTTTATTTTTTTTTTTATTTTTATTTTATTTTATTTTAAAACCTGTCTCCATTGTTATATCATAACACATCAAAATTAAAATAACGGTAGAATAATAATAATCATAATAATAAAAAACAAAAATAATCCTGCTGAAGAAAAATAAAACGGAATATATTTTAAAACAGGTACTTTTTTTTCAAATTTATAACGGTATTTAAATGTATTTAAATATGGATAAGTAATGAGGATAATATTATACAAAAGTAGTACATATTACATATATATATATAATATAATACAAATATCCTTCCATTTCATTCGAATACATTTTAAAATGGAAATGAGAAATTAAAGAATGGGCACGACATTCACATAAAAATTATATAAAAAAAAAAGAAACAGAAGAAAAAAAAAAGAAAAGAAAATTTGATTCAAAATTTTATTTGCTCTTTTTGGTGACAATATTTTTTAGATTTTATTTTCTGTTTTTTATTTTCATATTATTTAAATAACAGTTATTACGTGGCTTATACTTGTACATAGTAAATTAGAAATATACACTTTTTTCTGTTTGTTTCGAAAATGCATTAATAAAATTGTATGTAAATACGACATCATAATGATCATACATATTTATTGGGTATTTTTCTATTAAAAGAAAATAGTTTGTATGTGTGTGTAAAATTTGAAATAAATTCCCTGCGAAGAGAAATGAATGGAAAAATGTGTTGTTATACTAACATAATATTGAAATATGCTCATCCCTACACCATTGAAATCTCTAGATGGCAAAAGACAAATTATGGAAATTCGTTTATAACCTCAACATCCCGAATGCGGAACCAAATTCCATCTTATGTGTTCCCAAAACATGATAAATTCTATATTTATGACTTAAATAAATTTCAGACGAACATTAACACCTTCGTTCGTAATTGTCCCTCTTCCCTTTTATCATCCTGCTTTCCTAATTTTCTTTTCCCAGCCTAGCCAAACGCACCAATCGGTATAAAAAGTCCCCACCTAGTGTTTTGGATATGTATTTAAAAAAACAACAGTTAATTCATATAATATTCAGTTCATAGGGTCCAGTTATCACAAACGAATATTTAGGAAGAAAGTTTCAATTTCAAAATATCGAAAAAATTTTATTGATAAGGGCTACTTTCAAACTCCTTTTGTTTAGATTTTATTTTCTCTCTTCCTAATGCTTACAATCTGTATAATTTACAGTTCAATAAGTTAAATAAGTTTGCGTACTATACTGGTACGTACTATATGGGTGAATACGTCAAAGGAAAAGTTGGATAGACATCGCTGGATGTAGTCTACATTGAAAATTAAGATTAAGCCAAGAAAAAATGGTTCAATAGTCCTTTGGGACTAGATCGAAATATAGGAAGGGTGTGGTTTAATGGTGTGAATCCCACACGCAATGTCAAGCTACTTGGCTCATTGTGTCTTTTGAAAACTCCCACCAGCGTATAAACAAAAAAAAAAAGGAGAAGAGTACAGATTAAGAAGAGTACCTACCTACCAACCTATTTTTTTTCTCTCTCTCGGCAACGCATTCTTAGGTTTGAATTAGAAATATTTTGTAGCTGAAGCATACAAGGTTTGAATTAGAAATATTTTGTAGCTGAAGCATTCGCGCTTCATATAGCGCCACCGGTAGGATGAGAATTGTCTGCAGTTCTGATTTGCTATTTCAGAATCGAAGTTGAACAAAAAATTTTCAATTCGTAGTCACCACCGTTATAATTGTTGGGTACTATAAAATTTCGTAAATATAGGACAAAACTAGTTTTTGAAATATTATTTTGAAAAATTCGGGGTAATAATTACACAACTAATGTTTTTATGTATATTTTTGTTCTAAGTTTATTGTACATTGCCAGTAAAACGGTAGGAGTGTTGTTTCAAATAAAATATGAATGTATTTTGCTAGACACAATTCAGTTTTTACTCAAAAAGTATGTAAAGTATCTGATACTTAGCCAGAGTACAGTTTATTGTTGAATAAGTTTTGTAAGACTGTGCTTCAGTTTCAGTAATTATTATTTTTACAACCATAGTTAATTATTGTACTGGCACTATTCTACTTAGTGTCGCTTGGACCACATATCTCTTAGTTTTATCTCTTAGGCGCCTATTACACATAATTCTTTTCATCAATCTTCTTGTCCATATATTCATATTGACAATATATTGATGAAAATAATGATGATCGATTACACATCATCCATGCACCCACATCAATCTTTTTATCCAAATTTTGATATTTTGACATACTGTAGAAGTGTTCTGAATATATTGATAATTTCGAAACATATATGAATATTGAAAACCTAATTTCTGGATGAATGTTTTTGACTTCAGTTTAAATTGAATTTTTAAAGTAAATTATTTGTTTGCACATTTGAATTATATATCAATTGTGTTTTTTACAATAATTGCTATAATTATTAAAATTAATATAAAAATTGTTCTTTTTAGAATTACATTATAAATTAATATTATAACCTTATTCGAACATTTCCAAAAAATAATATCTGAACATTCCCCAAAAAGCCATTTTTTTACCTGCGCTGATTTTGACAGTAATATTGATGAGATTTTTGACAGCATGATTGATGAGAATAGAACCACCATCAATCATTTCTCATCAATCAAATATATTGAAAATATATTGACAATATATTGACCATTCATTGACCATTGATTGATGTGTAATAGGGGACTTAAAGGGAATTTGAACCTGTTATTGAACCCAATTGCTTATACAAACTTACTAAAGTTGTTGTTTGCAGGTAATTTTTCGGCTTATTTCAACAACGGCGTTATTTTAAAGGTAGATGTTTGTTACAAAGTAGACAAACTTATAGACTAACTTTTACGTTTGCATGTAGGTTTATTCATTATTTCCAAGATTTAAAGGGCCATTAATTGAACTATTTACCCTATTAAGATGTAAATTAAATTCGAAATCATGATCGATGATTCCAATTTTACCTTCAATCTTAAATCAAAATGGAAATTTAAAAAAATGTTTGTTCTTGTTTTTAATTACTTTCTATATTTTCTTATATAGATATATATATATATATATATTTATAATTTAACGCGTACACCTTCAAGGATATTTGCAGGAATATTTCACATAATTTCAAAAAATTTTTAATATCCTTAGTTTTATATTTCAAATAAATCTGTCACTATTTATTAAAAAAAAAAAAATGTGTAATAAAAAAAATGAGGGAAATTTTGTGTACGTGTTTGTCTCTTATTTTAATGATTTTATGAGTATCTCATTTTTAAATGAGTCCCAATGGAATTGACTTTCTTAAAATCATAATTTTTTTTTTTTTTTTTTTTTTGTTATAAGGATATGTGAAATGAAATAATGCAAGTGTTGTATATTAGTGAAGAGGAGGAAAGAATAGAAATTAGTTTTAAAATAATTCAAGATCATTTCCATACGTAAAAAAAAAAACAAAATACTGAAAATTTTACAAACACAAAAAAAAAAAATAACAAAAAAATATGGAAAAACTTTTAAGTTTTTATTTTATTATTTATTTTATTATGGAAAATTTGTTATTTGCAAGTAAGGCAAGTTATTTGCTAAGGGATTTTGTACGTTTTTATTTTGAGTTTTAATTCATATAATATGAAAATTGGGTATATAGTACATTTGGCAAATTCCACTTCGCTAACGGTTACTGGGTCTTTAAATTTTTTTTTAACAGTTTAAGTATTTTTTAAATCTTTCCATTTGAAATTGACAATAATTTAACATTTGGACTTATTCAAAGGGAATAAGTTTATTCCAATCCTACATACTAAAGTTAAAGACGTATAATCTTTTTTTTTTTTTTTATTTATTTTTGTCTAACATCAAATATTACACCGAAAAAAAAAATTTATTTATAAAAACGGTGGCTATTTCCTTATTTACTAACTTAATTGTAAAAAATTTTTTTTATTAATTTTCGTTCTGATTTGTATTTTTAATATTTTTCTTATACTTTAGTTTATACCAAGTTAAGACTTAACTTATATATTTTTAATCTTTACGAACTATTTATTTTTGGTAAAATTTTACTAAAACCTAAATTAATTCTCAAAAAAGAAGAAAAACATCTTATACGTATAATCTATAGTGATTAAACAACAATTCAAGTCCACCACTGCTTACGCTAGGTGCGTCTTTTTTTTCTCCTGGATAAAGGTATGCATAAAAGATTCCGCGCTAGATATTTTGGATGGTTTGATAATTTGCCACCATAGTTTATAACAATTTATTTGGCAAACAAATATGTGGTAAAATGGGAACTTATCAAATGGAATAGATTAACATTTGGGTAATTTAAATGTACGTAATGTTAAATGCTCAAATTAAATAAAAGTTGAAAAAAAAAATTGGGAAGCTAAAATCCAAATTTGGCGATTTCAAATCTTTTACTCAAATAAGGCACCCCGGCCCGGACATTCAAACAAAGGTTTTTTGCAAATATTGTCCCAAATGACCGGACGGTCCTAATTCTGAAAAGTACGACCTTACGCCAAGCGGAAAATTCACACACTGGGTGGCGTAGTATAGGAAGAGCGGGTCTCAGATTTGATTCCCAACGAAGCAAAAAAAAAATGCACTATTTCGACCTGGTGCAGTACACTTTGTCATTTGGAATAAAATAAATGACAAAATAATTGAAAGTATAACCTGGTAACAATTTAAATAAAATGGAGCTATTCCATATAAGTAGGTTTAATTCCAATAGTAGTAGTTTGTCACATTTAATGAGTTAATAAGTTTGATAAATAAATGTTCGAAAAACACTCTAGACTTTGTATAGTATAAACTTGCAGCACCATACTTAATTAAGCACGAAAAGTTGACTTTACCTAAATTACTGTCAAGAACATAGAAAAAAATTAACCAAAAATTAGTGAAGTACAATTTTTTTTTGTCGGGAGTTGTCTCAAATGTTTAGGAGTAGTCCAAAGGCCGTAATCGTTTAGTAAAAAAACGGTTTTTGTTAAAAATGTAAGAGACGTCAAAATACAAAAACCATTGAGAAAAGTACCATTGTGTCACACAAAAACGGTTTGTGCCTTAATATATAATAACAAATAAATAGTGTTAATTGTGTACATCTTAAACATATGCTTATATATACAATTGTAGAGACTAATCGTCTCATGTATATTGAAATTTAATAAATTGAAATTGAAATTGAGACACACCGAATACAAGCTCTATTTTAGAATATAATAATTCTTCTAGCTCTTTATCATATAATTAAAGGTTGTAAATAGTTTTCTTTCGATAAAAAAGTCTTGATTTAGCTCTTAAAGAGCATAACAAATTAACTCATAGAACAATGAAAAGTAAATACTCTATTTCAGAGTACATACTAATGACGCTTTTAGCTTTTAATCAGAATATAATTACACTCTTAAGGAGAAATTTTGCTTTGTAAAAATATGAGTAATCCTAGAGCTCCCAAACAACATAAAACTAAAGCAGAATGTTTTATATACCTATAGAGCTAATTATTGTATTGTAGAGGTTAACAGTGTATTTTTATACCGCTTTAGAAGTCATTAAGAGCAAATATTATGCTGACAGCTCTAGAAATTGTTACTTAGGCTTAGTTTTAATATTTCGTGGTTTTTATTTTGTAAAAATTATTTGTTTCTGTAGACGTCAGGTTAAACCTAATATTCTTGAAAAAGGTAATACCCCGAGTTTTAATTCAACTATAAAATTCCTATAGATGGGTACATTTCAAAATTGCAGTATACATTTCATAGAGCAATTATAAATAGATATTGAAGTCATAGAGTTATCAAGTGTCCATTTGTTAATTGTTTTATTTTTACCAATCGATGTTTATTTGGTCAAGTGAATTTTGCAAAATGTCCATTTGCTAAAAGGACGAAAACCATGAAAATTTTATAAAATATTTAAAATTTATTTTATGGATAAATTCATTTTTATTATATTTCATATTTTGTTATTGTAATTTATTGAAATTAAAGTATAATTTTAGATATAAGAATCTTTTTTCTTCATATCCATACTCGTATATAATTCATTCTCGTCTCTAGGCAGTAAATTCATATTTTGTAGGAAAATTTCAGTAATATTCGTGAGTCAAGTAAACATTTCTTGGTTGATTTTGTTGTAAGTAGTTTTTAAATTTCAAATTGGAGTTAATTAAACTTGAATAAAAAGGAAAAAAAAATAATTTATGATGTCTATCGAATGAAGTTTAATTGCTTAAAGCTTTTCAAACTATTTAATTTAAAGTCTATTAAATTATTAATTGCATGGCTTACTAACAAAGTAACAAACCGACAAACCGAAATCTAGAAATAAAAATCCACAAAAAAAATCTACGAAAAAAAACCCTGGCAAGATTAATCCTGGAAAAAGCAGATATCCTCCTTTTTGTATCCAACAGCGGCTAGGTTTAAAAATGATTTAGGTAAATATTCTGGTAAAATAAATATTTAAATTTTACCTAAAGCATTTAAACGTTGGGGGGCTGCCGCCACTTTAAGTAGCGAGAATGCGATACGTAACCGTTATATCCAGAAATTTGATAAAATAAATTACTCGGAAGAAGACATTGTATTAAAAATATGTAGCAAAAGCTTGCAGTACCGAATACGCTTTGCAGTATCGAGTAGAATTCGCAGTAGGATTCGCATATATATATGTGGAGTTTGAAGTTTTTTTATTTTCAGTATTTGTAGTGGTTATATGTTTACTTGAGTTATTATGTTTATTGTTACTATTTCTATTATATTTACTAATGTTTTTAGTGTTGTCTTTATTGTTTTTAAGATTGTGATTATTATTAATATTTAATATTACTGTTTTTTAAAGTGTTTATAGTATTATTTTTTTTATTATTATTATTACAACATTTGTTTATTTTGTACATATTTTTATTTTGTACAGTGGTAGTTTTATTAATTTTTTTTAATACTATTATTTTTACTTTTACTTGCCCTCTTTTGTGCAACATTTTCCTTCCAAACTAAAACCGTTGCGTTAATGCTCTGCCATAAGTGCTTACTCTTTTCATCCAATACTTCTGAGAAATATGCGACGGGATTGTCACTTTAAAGCAGCTATATTTCATTTTTTTTTACATTTAAATATCGCGAGGTAATGAATTCACATTGGGCTACATTTAATTTAAAATTGCGGTTGATGAATTTATGCAGCCAATCCTGTCCTAGTGAAGGCAGTGTTCCTTTAACGAAGATTATTTCATTTTCAGTAAAGGCTGTTTCTAAAGCATTAACGGATTTAAGACGATCTAGCCTTTGCTACCATTGCTGCATCGTCCAATTGGTTCCAACTTTAGATATAGTTTGGTGCACAGGTGAGTCTATTGTATCTATATGCCCAATTTGTTGAAGTTCTTCAAATAGGCTAACGAATTGTGGATTACTCCCATTTAAATTTGTTGATTGAACCGGCGATGTAACCGCAACATTGGTCATATTCAAATCTTCAATATTCGTCTGGAGCTTTAGTATTTCTTTATACATTCCACTGACCTTGGAGGATAAAATGTTATTTTCCTCTAGTAAGGTATTAAATGTAGTTGGAATTACTGAAATCAAAATTATCGTCAAGTTTTTGTTTAATTGCAGATAGAAAATATGAATGATACGAGTCTCCTCAGTATTATAGGTGATTTCAACTATAGATTTTTCCAGGATTTCCATTGTATTAACGACTGGAGATATATAGCGTTTATAATCATTTATTTGATTTTCTAACGTTCATATTATTTCATAGGCCTGGTCGCTTTCCACATCATAAAATAGGTCTTTTGACTTTTTTAAATTTTTAACATCAGCCTTGTGGCTTATTAAGTCGATAGTTTTTGTTTCTTTGATCTCAACAGTAGATGTTAGGAATGCACGAGGTGATCATATATGTGGTATGTGGTTTAGTCTACTTTTTAAATGTTTCAAAAACTATAGTTTTATTTTATATCTTCGAAATTGTAAATTTAAATAATTGTAAAAACATTAGTTATCACACAATAAATACAATAAGTGTGATTTTGAATTGAATACTTTCAACTTTTTTAAGATTATAAAATAGAAGGGACAAGAAAAATATTTCATATTTTATGTATATTTTATTTTTGAGTGATAATATATTAAAATTATACATACACAGCCTAATCGGTAGGACAGCAGAAAAATGAAATGTATATGATATGGCAAGCATAGGTTCAAATGCCTTTGCGAGATAATAGATTCGTCTCTTTTACTAAATGATAGGTGGCTCAAATGACACTAAGTATAGAAAGGTAGTGTAATTAGCTAGATTTTTAAAATAATAATCAGTGAAATTGAAGCACACCTAGGTTATGTAATAGCTTGGACAGAGTTTGACTTGAGTTCGAATATGCATTTTTGCTATGTTAGTTTGAAAGCTCAAAAATGTCATTATCCTTCAAATTATAAAATTAATTGTGTATTGTAAAACTATATTTGAAAAATCTAATTCTGTGTTATAAATAATATCAATTTATTGTTTACATTTCTGTTCTGTTACATATTTGTGTTAAAAAAATGTATTTCTCATTTGCAAACTTTCGTTAAATTTATTTTTGATTGATTTTAATCGAGCCGGTTTTCAAGCAGTATTTATATGAGCTCAAAGTAAATTAAAAGACACTTGAATCTGTCAAACAGATGAAGTATCAGAATTCCTATTTTTTGTGTGCCTATACAGTATTTCTATTCAGTTTATTTGTCAGTACAGTGTATGGGGTATCAAGAGAAGTGAGAAAGATTCTATTGAATGAATAATCTATTTTAAACAGGACTCACACTGTATTACTGGAATGTAAATCAGTTTTGATCAAAAAATTACGTAAAAACATTTTTAAGCATAAATTTGTGATAAATGTACAAAATTTTCAAAACCTAGTTTTATCCTATTTTTTTTTTTTTTTTTTTTTTTTTATTAATTTCAGATAACTTTACAATATTAATTATAAAATTATGTATAAGAAATTATAAACTAATAAAGAAAGAAAACTTAATATTAACTTAAAGATTAATTTATAACCTACATATTGTAAACATTTCCAAAATATTATAATTTTAAAATTACATTTTTTTTTTTTTTTATTAACTATTCCTAAAATTGCTAATATACTTTTTAAGTTTGTTTTTAAATATTTCCAAGTTTTTACTATTTTTAATTTCTAAGGGTAGAGTGTTGAAAAGTTTTATAGCACTACATTTTAAGCTTTTTTGTTTTTTGGATGTTCTAGCTTTAGGTATTTCAATATGTTTTCTATTTCTAGTAAAGCAGTTATGTATATTTTCTCTATTTTTAACAATTAATTTTGATTTAAACTTATTATTTAGAATATTGTATATGTATTTGCATTTCTCAAAGTATAGTTGGTTTATATCCAGTACATTAATTGATTTGTATAACTCCTTAGTACTAGTTCTGGGGTTTAGTTTAAATTAACTTTTTAGCGCTTTATTCATTACTGTTCCAATCTGTTTTACATGAAAATTTGAACAGTGACTCTAACTGCATATATTATACCTAATGCTTGACAAGATATGCCCATTATACACAAATTTGGCTGCATAATTAGGAATACCACCAGATCTCTTTATAGCTACACTTATTGGAATGATTTTTTGTTTCATTTTTTTTATATGTTTGTCCCATCTTAAATTTTCATCAATTATCATTCCTAAATATTTAATATTATCGACTCTCTGTATTATATTTTCTTTTACCTTAAGTGTAATATTATCATACTTTTTATTCTGGGTTTTAAATATTATGTAGTTAGTTTTTTTTAGCATTTCATTATAATCCAGCCAATTGCATAAGGTTCTTAAATCTGTATTTAATATAACTTCTAACTCTTTCATCGTTTAAGCTTTTGCTATCAGATTAGTGTCATCTGCATAAACATTGTAATTTGACATGAATTGAGTTTTAGGTATATTCATTATGTATAGCAGATATAACAGTGGTCCTAGAAGAGAGCCTTGCGGTACCCCTGTTTTTATAGTTATCTCATCGCTAAATACTTCATTAATATTAACGCATTGAGTTCTATTTGTTAGATAACTTTCCAATAAGAGATTATTTATTCCTCTGATTCCCAATTTTTCTAAGTAATCAAGTAATCTGGAATGATTCACCACATCAAAAACTTTAGTTAGATCAATAAATACAGCACCTACATAGAAACCTTCATCTAATGCATCATAGATTTGTTCCAAGGTGGAAGTAATTGCTGAATCTGTTCCACTATTTTCCAAGAAACCGTATTGATTTTTATCAAATCCAATTGTTTGTGTAATAAAATTTCTGATTCTTATATTAATTGCTTTTTCATATACTTTTGATATAGAATTTAAAATTGAAATCGGTCTATAATTATCACATACTACTTTGGATCCAGATTTATGGATTGGAACTATAAAGGCTTTTTCAATGAATCAGGAAATATTCCTTCTATAAAGCATTTATTTATTATGTTAGTTAAGGGCTGCTTTATAACATTAACCAATTCCTGTAAGTCTTTCACTGTTATTTTATCTAATCCTGGAGTTGCATTTTTATTTAGTTTCATGATAATTTGGTAAATTTCTGGTTCTGTGACTGCGTTGAGATACATGGTTTTATTATTGTGCATATTATATGAAATATTATTCACAGTACTGGTTTTTTGGATATCTTTTAGAATGCATTCACCTATTTCATTGAAGAATGTATTTATAGTCTCCGCCGTTTCACGTTCACTACTTGTTTTTTCTCCATTTTTCTTTATAACTTGAGTAATATCATCCGTTTTCTCATCTTTATTATTTCCTATAGTATTAATTAGTATTCTCCAAAGTTTTGTAGAGTCACTTTCAGCTTTTTCGATGCTTTTGATAACATGTTTATTTTTAGATTCTTTTAATAATCGTTCTACATTTTCGAAATTGTATGGTCCCACAACAATTACAACGGGATGATTCTGAATTTAACATTTCTTGTTCGCTACACATTTAAATAACATATTTTGTAGTTGTATAGTTATTCATCATCAACATCAATGTACTGCAATCCCATCCGTGGGGCATAGGGCGGATGTATAGCTATTGCAGCTATGTAAATTAAATTAATTAACAGATTTTTTTTTTTTTTGCAATTCATATTATGTTTTGTAAATTTTAGTCTTTCTTTATTCCATTTTCCTGTTTAATAAATTAACAATTGTTAAAATTTCAACTGTATTCCTATGGAATTTAGTAGGTCTAATGCATCGTTGTACTGTTCTTAAAAATGAAGTAAGTTTCTATTTTAGTAGCCAAAATAGGACTATTGAAATACATTGATCCATTAAACATGGTTCTGTAAATTATATGGTTTTAAATATAGTGTCAATGACTATTTTAGTCATAAGGCTTTTGATATCGTAAATATTTGCTGATTACATCTTCACTGTGATTTAAGTTCAAATTTCAACATTCACTAAAACCTTGCAAAAAGGATATACATACAAAATTTAATGTATTAAATTTAGAATTTCCGTGGTTAACGACATTCAAATCATGTATATTTCAAAACTTATAAGATGGTAAATATGTAATTCGAAAATCGAAGTAGATATCAAATTAAAATTTATAAAAATTTTTTTGAACGAATAACAAAAATGTTATTTACATAATAATATATGTATGTATGTAAAATGTTATATGTATATATAAATAAAGTTATCTGTTTTCAAGTTAATATTGTTTTAAATTTTAAAATCTAAATAATAAAAATTTTCAATTACACTTTGTTTAAATTTTACAGTATAAAAAGCTTATCTGAAATTTCACCTCTTAAATATATATATATATATATATTATATACATATTTTTATAAATATATATGTATATAAAAAAATATATATTTGTTTAATAAAGTAGTTATCCATATTTCACTTATTCTGAAATTGCATTTTTTAAATTATATTTTTTAAAAACCCATTTTTCTTTTATTAATCCTTTAATTTTTTATCTCATAAGTTTTCTTTCAATACTATAGGTGGGTAAATATCTCTTAACTCATTAACAAAAAAAAAAAAAAATATACATAAACATAATACTTGTATATCCTTTTTCATAAATTTGTAGACATAAGAATCTATTTGCTGTTATACTGTCAAAGCAATTATTTCGACGGGTGTTAAAATTTCCAATTTCCATTTGAAATACTGGTGTTCGTTGAATTTGATATTTTAAAGTGATCTCAATAATAAAATAATTCGTGATCATAAACTCTCTCTCTGCAGTCTGTACTAGAATACTATACTTCTGGATGTTAGCAATTGTATAGTAATAGTTTACTAAGTTACATAATACATGTATATTATTACTTTTCAGCTAAGGTTATCTATGGCTTCGGCACTTCAATATACGTCCATCCATGTCCGCGTTATATTCAGGACATTCCGTGTCTTCCAAAATGCAGTGAAACCGTATAATTTAAAATGTAGCATCTTCTAAAATGTATTTCAAAAGCTCTTGAGTTTGTAGACTTATTCCAAAATGTTTAAAATACGTGGTGGAAACGTAAAATAAGAGGAGAGTGTGTAGCGAAAAAATTTAGACTACATTGTGTATACATGTCATAGAGAGAGTTACTAGAATCAATTAAATTATTGGTTAGCATTATTTTTTGACGAAAAAATAAGTTTTATGCCAAATTGTAGCAAAATGTGTTAATAAAATGTATTTTTCCGCCGAAAATATATGCTGACCAATAGAGGCTTGGCAATATTAATTTTGATGTAAGGAAAGATAAAATATTTTACACTCGTTAAAATTACATTAGTTATTACACTCGTTATTTAAATTAATTAATTTATTGGCTAATATATTAATAAATATAAAATTATAATTAAAATTAATTTAAATTAAAATATTAAAGACATAACAATATATTTACGGCTGAACTATACGCAATATTTAAAGCACTAGAGTATAATATGAAAAGGGATGAAAAAAAACTTTTTTAATTTGTACTGACTCCTTGAGTTCTTTAAAAGCTATTTTCAAACTATATCCAGTACATCCTTTAATACAAAAAATACAAGCAATGATAAGTAAAAATCAAAAAATATACAATTTATGTGGATTCCAAGTCATATCGGCATCCATGATAACGAGATAGTTGACAGTTTAGCAAAAAGCTCTGTAAACCAACCATACGATAACCGTCACTTTTTATATTATAAAGATCTTAAAAATATAATAAATAAGAAAATTTATCAAAGTGTAGAACAAGAATGGACAGAAACGGACGATAGTAACAAACTAAAAAATATCAAGCCAAATACGAGACCTTGGAAAAATCTTAGTTTACTTAACAGAAGACAGTCGATCGTGATTACTAGAATAAGGGGTGGCATTGTGTAATTTGAAACGTCGTTTTGTTTCGACTATTTTCAAAAAGTGGCATTGCATAATTTTGTTTCGACCATTTTTATTTTGTTTCAATCTTTTCAAAATTGTTACGACATATTTTGGTATTGCGTAAGGTTGAAATGCTACTTTTTTTTACATTTGATACGACCAAATTTTGGCGATTGAAAAATAGTTGACGCATTTAGGTAAATTTAAAAAAATTAATTTATTACTTTTGTGATGAAATTAACATGATTTTTGTTGGAATATTTATTTTAGAAACGCACAGAAATAAAAATTCCAATGTAAAATAAAATGAAAAATTAAGTAAATTTATAATGATTTTCTTTCAAGAAAAAAAATGTTCAGAATAAAAAAAAAGCAAATGTTGATATTATTATTAGCTTCTTTTACTTGTATCTAGTTGCAATTTCTTTTAGCTCCATTTTTTTAATTTTAACATTATTTTCTAGCAGTAATTGTTGAAATTTTAACGAAACAAATCAAAAATGGAATTATGTAAAGTGTTTCACTGTTTTTTCGAGCGTTTCAAGATAAATTAACGTTTTAAATTACGTAATGTCAACCAGATTTTGTTTCGACAACATTTTGTTTCGACCGAAATGTTTGAAACAAAGTTACATAATGCCACCCAAGAATAGGTCACATTAATTTAACACACAAATTTATATTTGATAATACAACCCCCACCAAATTATGCTTGTGGAGCAAACCTTACTATTAGGCATCTGTTCGAAACTTGTATGAGATATTCAAGAGATAGAGATAGATATTTAAAAAATAATAGTCTAGATATTTTAAAGAGTGATGATGAAACCAATTATAGAAAAATAATAAATTTCCTAAAAGGTATTGAACTATACAAAACAATTTAAAACAAAAAATTAAATAAAATCAATAAAATATGTTAAATAAAAAATATTAAATTTAAAAAAAAAAAAAAACGGAATAAAATAGAAAATATTTAGTTATAATAACTTCATATAATTAATATATGTATAAGAAAAATTTAACTATCTGAATTATTTTATATAGAAACAAAAAAATAAAAAAAATAATGAGCCAAAAAAGGCCACTTAAATAAAGTTATAAAAAACAAATCATGCGGTTGTTAAATATTTAAAAATGAATTGTTAACGCTCTGTGGTCCATATAGGTATAATACAAAAGTGCAAATAAATTTGCTCCCTAAAGAAGTAAAAAAATATGGGATCTATACAATCTAAATACAATCACATTAAAATGATCAGATTGCTTATTTTTATAATTTCCAGACTGAACAATTGCCATTCTAACTGCTTCAACGGATTGGTATTTACAATAATATCTACAGAAAATAACATTGTCTACTTCTTATCAATTTTCGGTACTTATTTTTAATTTTTGGTACAGCAGTACACTATTTTAATCCGTTTAAATTAATGGTTGTCTTTAATACTGATGAATATTTTTTGATTATATAAAGAACCAAGTCTGATGAATTAATTACTTAAATACGGTTCAGAATATATTCTACAATAAAATCCTAAGACGCACTTTAACATCTTAGGCAAAAACACTTTTCGATCTACTATACACATTTATCGATCTACTATACGTTGAGAGTAATGGGATTTTATTGTGTTAAGTTATATTGAAATTAGTATTAATTTCGTCATAATGGTAGGTATATGAGTATATAATATTAGTATATAGTATTAGGTATAATATTTTAATTTCATTATAAAGTATAAATATTCAAGAATCAAGCAATTCAGAAAACAACAACAATTATACCAAAACAAATATTTGTTTTTATATAAAATTGTGTCTGAAAGAACTACTTCTGTGCAAAAGGGGTTCACTAGTATCAATTTGAATTTGTGTGTTTCTAAAATTTTTGATAATTTTAAATTTTAAAAATTTTAATACCGTTTTAAAAATTACAAAAATCCTGAAATATTTAAATTCAAAATTACACTGTAATGTTATACCTATTACCTAAATATCCTATTATATTCGTACAGGTATCCTAAAGCTAACCTAAATCATTGTATTTATTTATGATTTTTATGTTTTTGTTTTTTGCTTTCTTTTTTATATTATTAATAAAAATAACTGAATATGAAAAAACATAAATTATGATGGGTTTTATTTTTTTCTTTTTGTTTTATTTTTAAATACAAATATTTTCTAAGAGATATGAAGAAAATAATAAAAGAAAAAAATAAAAACCAAAAAAAAAAAAATACAACAACAACAAATTTTCTACATAAATATGTCCATAAGATACATTACTTGTATCTCATAGATTCTAAAAACAAAATGAAAAAAATAAACACCAAAAAACAAATAATGAAGACAAAAAAAAAAAGAACAAAACAAAACAAACAAAATTCTCAGGGTTGAATTTGTGACACACAGATGACTCGTTATCTAAACTTATTTGCAATAAATTTTGGCACGGCTCATAAAAAGGATGCTTGGCGGCGTTTTTATATTATTTCCTCCCCTCTTAATTTTCTCATTTTCCAACCCTCCTTTAAACAAAAAACAAAAATTTCTTATTTTAATTTCTGTTCACCTCTCATTTCCCATGTTAAGCAAAAAACAAAAAAAAAAAAAAACTAAGAGGAAAAAAAACTTATGGGTGAATTTCTCTTTTATAGCAGGAACATAATAAGATACTCTGTTGCTTTTTATTATTTTGTTTTTATTTTATTTGTATATGAAATTAGTTCAAAATATATTAGATTTTATATAATATATATAGGTATATATTATAATATGAATTTGTGTGTGTTTGAATATGTTATATTAATATTTATTTTATTTTTTCTTGTTTGCTGATTTAGCTTAAAACACCTTAGATATCAATATTTATGTATTTAAAAATTATATCTATACTAACTATAAATTAATATATATATATGTGTGTGTGTGTGATTATGTTTAGATAGAATATGCAAGTTTGTGTGAGGTTCCCTTTTTTGTTTTTTTGTAATGTTGTTGCCTTTCAGAATTTTTTCTAAATTTTTTTCTGTTAACCAGCAACAAGAGATTATTTTCTATAAAATGTATTTAAATGTTCAAAATATCAAATAGGGTGGAGTAAAAAACTTAAAATTGATTTGTTAAAGAAAAAATTGTAGTAGGATTGCTGATGTATGATTGTATCTATACATATATATTTGATAACGTAATTTTAAGTATTGGACTGTTGACAATGTTAGATTGATGAATTAATCAAGAACAACAATAATACTGTCATACTGTGCTACTGTCCTAAAATGTAAAGTCGCCGAAGTTATGAAATATTAATTATCTTGTAGAATCAATTAGTTATATGTAACATTAGGCCTAAATCTTTCATTGAATGATGCTGGTCTAACTATAGCTTGGATCATTGTAGATATGTATGAAATTATTGTATTTTAAATTTATCTAAAATAATGTTTTATTTAGCATTTCATAGACCAAATGATTATTACAATGGTTCATTGTCTAAAAGAATTTAATTTTGCGTATATTAAAAAAAATATCTCACTGATTGGAGTTCGAAAATTATTCTATATATTTTTACACAGACAGATTAATAGTTTTAACTTTTTGGACAAAGCGGTTAACCCTATATATATTTTTGTAAAAACGAGATATTGATACAAAGAATCGCGCTTTCGTAGTGCTACCGTTTTATTTAAGTAAAAATTGAATTTTTATATGAAAAACTAATTTTTTTAGGACAAAAAAAAGTGGAGTTGTAACAAGGAAGGACAAGAGGAGAAGAAAATTTACAATACAAACAAATTTTAAAAGCAAAATACCAAAAAAATGTGATTTAAAAATGATGCATCGTTTACTTAAATCAGACACTCTGTACCAATGTTTAAATATCATTGATGGAATTATTTTCTGAAACGATAAACAATAACGATTAACCAGTTGTAGTTTTTTGAAATATGTTTTTGGAATAGTTTTATAAATGTTTTTGAATATGTTATTTTAAAGTATGAATGTAAGTTTTCAATTACCATTTTAAGCCCCTAAAACCAAAAGTGGGTGTAATGATTGTCACAGATGTTCATGTAATTTGATGAAGTATGACATTATATGAATCAAATTGCAATCGAACTGTAACCATCTTTTCCAAAGAACAACTCTATTTTTATTTTAAGTGATTTGTTTACAAACATTCATGCTCTGAGCGAGCATGCTTCTCTTCTTTGAATAAGAAAGTCATTGTAATATTAATATTTAGAAATTTTGTTCTTGCTTGCCTACAGTGGCATTTTTTAATAATTTTAAAAATTGTAACTGCATTTTTTTTTTGTTTTTAATCATCTGATTAGTCTTCATAATGTACGCGATTTTACTATATGCAAAATACACATTTAGATTTGCAAATCATATGACACAAAATATTATACCTTTACTTTGTCGTACCTAATTTTAAAAATCCCGCTAAGAGGAGGTAAGGCTGTTGTAAATTTTTCTTTAAAAATATTTCAGAATACAGCTTGGTTATCAGTGGACTGTTCTAGAATTATTTCTAACCACTGCAAAAACCTACTTGCTGTTTCTTGTCTTGTCTATTCTATTCTGCTTTTAATCCATTTGAATATTATTCGAGTTATTAATTTAGAGATAATGGAGAGTAGTGTGATTAATTGACAGTTATTTAATAATTTAGGCATCTTTTTTGATATTTCAGGAACTTCGTTTGCATATTTTTCTTGTTATGAGGAGCTACTTCTGGGTCAGCTTTTAAGATTTGCGGGGTAGAAAATTTGTTAATTTGTGGTTTTTTAGGAGAAGAATCGCTGTTATTGTATTATAGTGTATTATAGAACTCCCACTTATATACTACGGAATGACTACTGTTGTTTATATTGACGAGCTTCTCTTTTGCCAATATAAAAGGAATCTTTGCTTATAAAAGGGAAAGTTTGTTTGTTTGTTCGCTATATACGCCCACAGTTTTAAAGATAGAGTTGTAAAATTTTGCACAGTTATTCATGGCCAAAAAAAAAACCGGACGCGGTACTTTACAAAGTTATCAAATGACAGTTTTGGGATCCAAAAATTTACAACTGGATACCCTTTCACAAATAAAGAAATACGACTGTTACCGATTGTGAAAACTTGGACTGGTTCGGAAATTTGTACGAATTCGGGTTGCTGCCGTACAACTCCTAATACGTCTCTGGAATTTTTCAAAAACCATAGGTTGTACAGATCTGAAAATCTACACTTGGGTACTATTTCACAAATAAAGAAATACGACTGTTACCGATTCCGTATAAATAACATTTGCAATAAGCTAATGAAATTAACACAGCTTGGTGAAGGCCAAAGTTTAGAAGACTTAAATGTAAAAATTGAAATAGCAAGGATCAGTACAGTTATACAAAGTATTGAAGAATTGACTGAAAAAGTATTTCCGAATTTTTACAAAAAAATGTGATAATTCGTTTTATTAATCAGAAAATACTGCAGAGTATTCCAGGAGAATATTCTATGTCCATGTATACAAATCGATAGAATAGAAATAGTTATCAATGAAGATATTAGAATATTTTTGATTAACCAATTTTTTTCAATTCAACTCATAAATCAAACTTCATTGAAGTAAATTCTATACATTTTGTGTTCGACCCGGATAACTTCGAGTATCTTTGCTAGTAGCTAAATAAATAAAACACTTATCATACGTCATTGTGCTGTGTTGTAACAATAATCGGTAAGTATGAACTTCGTTAAACCAGGAAGTACAATAGATTTAAAATTATCGCATTTACACAGAAAACAAGTAAAACAAATGATATTGAAATACTTTGCATATCAAACAAATTTCTTCGGCCTTCATATTCCAGCGATAACACAAAAATACTATCAATTAATACGAAACTGATGTTTTATAATTTTTTAATTCACTCCATCCTATCGAATTATTTATTTTAAAGAATATTGAAAGTTTAGTATTATAAATATATTACAGATATAATAAAGGATGAGAAAGAAAATTTATATTATTAGATTGAATAGACAAAAAAAAAGTTAAAAAGAGACAAAAAATATTTTTTTAAACTTTTTCCTTTTTTTTGTTTTGTTTATGTTTTTTTGCTCATCATTTTCTCATTTTACTATATGCAAAATACACATTTAGATTTGCGAATCATATGACACAAAATATTACCTTTACCTTGTCGTACCTAATTTTACATAGATGTGAATTAAAGATATTTTTTTTTTTTTTTTTTTAATTTTTTGATTGAGGGGTTTGTTGTATTTTTATAATAAATTTAATACCATAGAAAAAATAACATAAATAAACCTTTAAATTTTTTCTTAAATACAGGAAATAATAGAACAATACATATTTGGGGGAAGAGCTATAGCTAACATAATACGAGTATAGTTATTTGATTTCTACAAATCATGTTTTATAGCGCTAAAAGGAGGGGTAAAAAAAATAATGTATTTTTTTTTCTCGTGAGGATAAACAAAACAACGAATTAGATCATTAGTGAGCTGAAAATGAATAATATTAAAATTTGTAAACTTTATTATGTTAAATACATTATTATGTAATTCATTTTCAGTACATTAGGTTTCATTTAGAATTTAATGAAAATGCAGTATTAGAGATTTAACTGCAATGTAGTATATTCCATAATGTACTGTATACAACATAATAACTTTTAAAATGTTTATTTTTGCTTGCTTCTGCATATTTAGCATTTTGAAACTATTTATATTGCGTATAGCTCGTTATGGAATATACTAGATTGTAGCTAAAAATATAATATTGAATTTTCAATGTCATCCATTGTTTTGTTTTATACACTGCGATATTATCAAATCTAACCATTTTCAATACACTTCATTCAGCACAGCTTTATAACATTTTTACAAATATGAAAACAAGAATCAAATTTAATATCAAAACTACTGTCATGGGTTAGATATTATATTATTATCTGAGATCTAACATACAGGTTGTTGGTTGGACTCTCATTTATGGCATGAATATTGTAAAGAGTTTTTTTGTTTTTTTTATTTCTTAAAAATAGTTGGTAATATAATTTGATGACCAATAAATAAAATAGGGCTATGCTATTATGGAGTCCAAGGTGATCTAAAATTGACGTAGTTGTTTTCCGTCATTTAAATTAGTTAACGCGCAAACCGTTATAGTATTCTTCTTATTGTTTTGGAAATTGCAAGCATTATGCATTAATAGGTGAAGTTTATTAGAAGTATAGATTTAGCTCATCATTGAGCGATAATAAACTCCATCCATAATCTCTTACCTACTTCAGTTAGCTTCTTCAGTTTCGGTTACGTTCTCTGTTTTGTATTTACTTCAGTTAAGATTGTTATCGTGGTTTTATAATACGGCATGTACCTATCCTAAGGGCTTTCATTCGAAACATTTTTTTGTAAAATTGATCTTAGGTTTTATCTTAGAGTATATTTGATCCCACTTTAACGCTAGTTTCCATATATAAATTTTTCAGCTGTCCTTCGATGTAAAACGTACATTTTGCATATTCGTAAAATTCTTTAATTATAGCTGCAATTTTTTGTGATATGCCTTTTCCGTTATATTATTCCCAAATTTACTCTATTAACCTTTTTTCTCAAAATCTACCAACAGAGCGGTGTAGCATGTGTTCTGCCTTCAATTTAGTGGGTATGTCAAGAAATATTTGCTATGCTGTGATTTGCTTCACAAATAAGTAAAAACAAAAATTGGCTTAGTTTCTCTGGACCTTAGATTCTATTCGGCTTTTAATCCGTTTGAGCGGCCGTTAATCCGTCCGTTGTAGAGTAGTGAAAAGTTCGTCAGTTTTTTCAATTGTTCTGGCTACCTTTCTTTGGTATTGCAATAAGAATTGTTTCCTCGTATTTGTTTTTTGAATTATTTTTTCATATTGCATACAGAGTGAAATTAAGGCAATAAGATATTGATCGATACAAATGGGATGGGTTACATTTTGGTTAGGAATTAAGATGGGCATACTGTATTTGCTGTTTTAGAAAAATTATTACTTACATCACGTTTTTAATTGTACTTCCAAGATAATACTCTGTGTATTTTAAAAGCTGATGGATAAACTCTACGAATTGTGCATTTAGAAATCTACAGACTTGCTTCTGTCTTCTTGGCAGTCGATTATTCATCGATGAATTTTCAACTATAAAAGAGATAAGATAGTTAAAAAAATACCTTCCATATTTTCAAATGTTGTTGTCAGTAGCTATAATTTTGTAGTTTTATTACGTTAACCCGAGTTATGGTCGGAAATCAATGGGAAAAAGAGTAGCAAACTGAAGACTGTTCTTTTATGAGTAAAATGTTGGATTTATAAATGGATATACTGGCAAATCGTAGAAATTAATAGTAATGGGACTGATTTGGGTAGCTGTCATATAACTCCCAGTATTCATCATTAATATTTCAAAAACTAAAGATATTTCAATCCAGATTATCGGTAATCAGATACTATGTCAAAATTAAACAAACATCTCTTTTACCGTTTTCAAAAATTTTGACCAGCTCAGAAGAATATTTGTAGAGAAAGTAATTCTTATATATATTTACCCAGAACTTATTTTAGCTTAGTGAGAGAAGAATTTCTGAAAACTTAAAGTATAAAATTGAAATAGCGACGTCCAAAGAAACGACGACGATATCAGTCCAAAGAAAATTATACTTTTAGGTAGCTAACGGAATTACTTAAATTTGTTGAATTTGGCAAGATTTTTAATATTGCTTCCTCACCAGCCAGAACCAAAGTTAGAAGCAAAAGTTATCATCACTGTCCTATAATCCCATCCGTTGGGAATTTAAGCTTTTTTTCCATTACCATATATGCAGCGTGTGTACCTTCTCATTGGAGGGGCTACAAAAGGCGTCTGTGGTCACAGGTAAGAAGATTAATCTGACCATTGAATTGGCGAACATGCCTGTCAGTTTCGAGCTTATAATTTTATTGCTCATATCTTAGTAGAGGGTCAACCAATTGATAACATTTCATGAAGCATGATAACAAACGGTAGGTCCCCAAGAGGTAAACGAATCACGGTGAATTCTCCTAAAGTCTCGGCATATTACATGTTATGGTGTACAGCAGAAGACCGAGAAAACAGCTCGACAAACCAATTTAAACCTACTATAGATTTTGAATTTGACCGATGTCTTTAAATATCTGTTACGGAATTTTCAGAATATTTTTCAAAAATTATTTTTTTTAATTGGGTTCTTAAATAAAACATAATTTAAGTAAATTTTATACATTTTGTACTAGACCCGTACAACATTGGATGATGTTTTTAGTATAAACTCTACCATGTAGGCCGACTAATTGTTGAACTTATGAGAGTATTAATATACATGAAGATATTCAGGGAGGTGATGGAGTATAAGCTCAATTATTTAGTAGGAGGTACACAATTATTTAGAGGAGTTTAGAGGTAAGGTACACTTGGCATTTGGTCATTTGACGACTTTTATTTTTGTCTGCGTCCTTGAAATACACATCTGAGAGATAATGAGATTATAGAGTTGAAAATAATATTGTTGTTTGATAAAACTGCAGAATGTCCCCTTGTAAATGTTGTTAAGTGCACAAGTTGCAAAGTCTCCACTTGTTGTTAAATGTCTGTATGTTAAGTGTCTCTTTTGCGAAATGTCTTTTGCTAACTGTTCAGTTGCCAAATGAAATTTTTCTGCAAGTTGCCGTTGCGATTTTATCCATCTTTGACGTTAAGATGCCTGACGTTACTATGTTTACTGGGTACGTCATGTCACAGACTTTTGTCATGTGTTGACAATTGTGTAATTATTATTAATGTTTGTTCAATATTATTTATTGTGTTATTAGCTTATTGTGTTGTATAATATATATGAGTATTGATATAGATATTAATATAGGTAATATTTTTAGTTATATAAAGTATTAATTATATTAATTAATTTTATTGATTATTAATTTTATATATAATATTTTGCTATTCTTTTTAGTTATATTTTATATCCCCCCACGGAAATCGAACATATATATACAATACATATATTACGATAAATACTTTATGTATCCATAAATTTATAACAGTTACAGGTTTAATCATTGAATATGTAATGACCAAGTTTTTACCTTAGGTAAACATTGTTAACAAGCTTACATGTATTCTAATGTTGTAACAGAAGCACATAGCTATGGTTGTCTCACCAATTTTAAATTAAATAAAAATTTTGTGATAAACTTGTGAATTCATCGTTGCCATCGAAGTTGCTCTTATAAAGTATTATTCAACAGAATTTAATTTTAATTTTAAATTCTGTTATTAACAATTATTTTTATCAGATTAAAACTCTTAATTACCGTATACAACTCAAAATTAGTTTGTTATGAAATGAAGCTAATTGTTTTTAATTATTGCAACATGATTTCAAAGAAAATTCTGAAAATTTCTAAATATTCTGAATTTTAGAATAATTTCTTAACTTAAATAATTAAAATACCTAAAAACTATTATTCTTTATTGAAATTTTTATGAAATTTATTAAAAAAGAAAAATTCTATTCCAAATAAATATCTCATGGTAATATTTTCCATTTTCCTGCTTATTATAAACATATTTTTTTTTTCATATTTGTCAATACCTTTTTTGTTTTTTTTTTGTTTATATTACGATAATTTTCCTGCCCACCCTTTCCCATTTTAATACTTTCAATAATTTACAATTAAACCGCATATAATGTATATATATATATAATGAACATTTTATATTACTAAACTATATTCTTCTCAGGATCATCATCATCAGCATCGTCATCACCATCAGAATACCATAGTAAAAAAAACCAAAACAACAAAAAATTTATGTAAAAGTCAAACAAATTCTATTATAGAATATTTTCAAATATATTAAGAAAATGTTATTTATCACACCAATATACATATTTACTAAAAATAAGCAAAACAACAACAAAAAAAAAAAATACAAAATGTTGATGAGAATGAATATCCTTGAATAAATTACTACCATTATAACAACAATATAAAAACAAGAAAATAAAAAAAGGAAAATATAAAACTATGTTAGAAAATAATATCCTTACTACACAAATGAATATCAAAAGAATTTCGAAAGGATTTTTTTTTTGTTTTTGTTTTTATTTTTTTACTTTGTGATTTTATGCTTTTCAATGCAAAAAAAAAACTGTTTATTCTTCTTTTTAATGTAAATATGGCGGTAGGAAGGCATTATCAGCCTAAAAATTCGTTACAATAATAAGTAAACACCCTTTCTAATCAATGCTCATCTGCCCCACCCTCACATCTCCACAAAAATGAAACACAACCGAAAATTAAATGCCACCTTTTAGTGAATATAAAAAGGATAGCATAGAGCTGAATTCTAATGAAAAAAAACAAAAAACAGTTTTTCTAGATAAAATTTATTTGGAATAATGGTTAAAACCAACAAATAAGGAAAGGTTAGTGACAGTTTTGGTTTTTTTTATTTATTTATTTTTGTTTTTTTTTGTTTTGCTTATTTTAGGTTACGTTTTTTTAATGACATTTTTTCTGTCAATTTTAGCTTTTGTTGTTTACTATTTACTATGCTCTAGTTTTGATGGTGTTTAATACATACTGCATATATATATATAAATTAATATAAATATTTTCCAATTACGTTTATAATTGTGTTTTGTTTTTGTATTAATGGAATTTTTACTTCGAAGCACATTAAAGTTTTTACAGAACAAATAAACTCACCTTGAGACTAATACATATATAAATTTAGTTTAATAGTATGGAGTCTGGTATACCTTGGAATTATGGACGGATACCATAAAAAAGAAAAACAATTATTGTACTTTTCTAAGTATGAAATATTTTTGGTACTTTTGTTAAGCGTTCGTTAAGCTTTGTTAAGCTTTTGTTAGTTGAAGGATAATCCATAATGACATATAAAGTTGAATATTTTATTATATGTGTATTTTTCGGTGTACGGAAAGCACATGTAAATACTATTAGTCTATATAGGACGACATAAAAAAAATCGTTAAGCATTCGTTAAATACACGAAAACATAGCACAAATACCAACCAATTGAATTCGACATTTATGTAATTTTTTAGTTGCTATTTGGAAGAAGAATCAAATCAATATGCAAAGCATCTCAAAAAAGCTTTTTTTACAATAAAACAATTTTGGTCCAGTTTTTAGTTTTTGTTTATTATTTTTTTGTTGAATGTACCTAATATGCCAAAGTAATGTAAATACAAAGAACAGCATATCAAAGTTTAGGTATTAGTTAAAAAAATGTAATTATTATTTTAATTCCATGTTATATTTCAATAATTGTAAAACAATATTTTCTTGTATTATATATGTACTTTCAATATTATGAGTTGACTTATGTTGTCATAAGTTTGTTTGTAATCTTCGTTAAGAAATTTGACATTTAACTATGTAGTTCTTATCGAAATAGTTCTGTGTTAATTTCTTAAACAAAATGTTGACATTTATATGTTATATAGTTTTATATTCTTATGGTAGGTCTTTATTAGTAGTTTTAAAACTTTCGTTAAGTTTTAAAAAAATACGTTAATTTACAAAATATTTCGTTAAGTGTTTGAATCTTTCGTTAAGTTTTTATATATTTCGTTAAGTTTTGAAATCTTTCGTTAAGTTTTGACAAAGATTCATTAAATTTTTTATTAAAATGTACAGACAGCTTAAAAGATACTTATTTACTCGTCTCTTGAAAACTTCTAAATTGTATCTTTGTGGGAACACATAGGTTTAATCATTGGTGAGACAATTTTTATAATTTTTAATTCTTTAATTGGACCTGTATTTTTCGTAATGATTTAGTGATTTACAGTTAGTGATTCACGTAGTGATTTACATTAAATAATTACGAAGTTAATCACAAGCACTGACGGATATGGAAGCATGTTTCTTCCGAAATATCGATATTTGCAATTGAATATTGAAAATGATTAGTGAACAGAACAACTAACTTATATAATTTTTATATTTCACAGTTCTGTTCCGTTGAAGCTCAGCTAAAAATTTGTGAAAAAGGGTTAGATACTCTGGAAATGTTACCCTGGAATGATTTTATTTTTTGAAAAATATGATGGCCACTTCTACATTGCGATAATGGCTTAATGATGTTAGGTATTGTGTATTATATTCATAACTGATAAATTTAATTGCTCGCTTTTGTATATTATCAAATCAAGGGATACTATAGGATACTGTTTGGTTTGGTGCATCGGCCCAAAAATACGAGTTGAATTCAAATCAATAACAAATTATTCAGTTCCAATTTTAAAAATATAATTTTGTCCTAACTGTGGTTATGCAATGGGTTAAACATCCTAATTAAGTAGTCATATACAATATTTACTGTCCTGTACATTTTGTTTCAAATATCTTATTATAATATTATTTCTAATTTTTTTTTTTTTTTTTTTTAATTCATATTTGAAGAAATGAAATTTTATCAAAATAAATTTTGACAAGTAAAGAATTTTGTTCTTATTATTTTGTGTTTATATTATTTTCTTATTGTTTTTATTAAATAAAGCAAAACAAAAACTAAAAAACAAAAAATGGAAATGATAATAAATTTTCTTCAAACTAATATCAAAAATTCGAGAATTGAGAATATTTTAAGAAGACATAAGAAAAACTTTTTTTCTTTTTTTTTTTTGCTTTTGTATTTTTCTATTGTTTTATTTTTTTTTGTTTTGGTTTTGTTTTTGTATTGTTGGCTCATTTGAACTTGATAAATATAAAAACACATAATTTTTTCTTTCTTAGATAAAGAATATAATGTATATATTATTATATATATATATATATATACATATATATATTTATTATGTATAATAGTGTTAGTAATATAGTTATTTTACTGTTATTTTACTATTATTGTGATGCCTTCTATTTGATTATATAGTTGTTCGTTGCTGTAATATATATATATATATATATATATATATATATATATATATATATATATATTTATATTAACACTAGAAAAGAAAAATGGGAATGGCTCTGGAAAATGAAAATCATTAATTACGATTATTGTCACGTTTTATTAGATTTAAGTTTTTCTTCTTTTGGTTGGCATTTCTTAAAAAAAAAAATTTGTTATTATTTTTATTTTTTATTTAGTATAGGCAACCATTTTGTATTCGAAATTTAGTATTTTATTTTATTTTATTTTGTATTGTGTTGTCTAAGTGTAAAATATTGTATATATATATATATATATAATAAAAATAATAGTGTTACCCATAGAGAATTTAAGAGATGAATAAATTTATTAGAATTACTTTGACATGACTTTCATTTGTTTTACTTCATTGTTGTTATTATATTGTTGTTGTGCGTCATTTTGATCCTTTTTGATGAGATCTTACCCAAAAATAAGAAGAACAAATAAAATATAAAGCAACTAGGAAAAACTATAACAAAACAGAAAAAAAAAAGAAAATTTATTATAGAAGAGAAGATTCCATAGTTATAGAATTTTTATTTTTCTATTATTATAGTGTTGTTAGTTTAAATTATAAGAAATTGTTTATTTAATTAGAAAGAGATAGAAATAGTTGACATTTTTGTTTCATTCTTGTATAATATTATTGAAAAAAAAAAACAATTTATGATAATAATTTCTTATAATGAATATACATGTATATATGTATATAGATCAATATATATATATATATATATATATATTATGTATATAATATCTAAACAAATAAAAAAGCAAACTATATTATTGGTATTGTTTTTAAGGATATATGAGAATTATATATTGTAAATTTTTTTATTTTTTTTTGTTTTTTTTTTGTTGGTATATGGATGGATGAACTTAAAGAAGATGGCAAAATGGAATTCAAACTAAAATTTATTATATTGAAGTTTATATTGAAGATATTATGATGGTTTATAGTTTTTAATAAAATAATAATATTGTACATTTATTCTTATATAATAATATTAAATATGTGAAATAGAGAAGCATGTTTTTTTGATATTTTCTCAAATTAGGACTTTATTTAGTAGGTTATAAATTTTAAAAATAAAGTTTCCACAATTAAAATAATTTTGTTTGTTTTTTTTTTTTTTTAATAATATTTTGTTAATAATATATAAATTTTGAGAAATATTTTTGGTATGTTTATTAATTAAATAAATTTTTATTTTATTATAAAATGTTAATATTATCAAATTGAAATTAAAGTATTTAAAATGAAAGTATATAGTACAAAATAAAGTATAAAATTAAATTAAATTAATATTCATAATGTAAAGTAGTTAGGAGGACAAAAAGGACGAGTTTAGATAAAAGGAAGAATTTATTTACATTAATATAGCAAATATTTTTTTTTATTACTCTGTACACTATAACTATGACTATGATCTTATTAGAGTATATAGAACTATGACATTAACCAAAAATTATATTTCACTTGAGTTGTATTACAAAAAGCATATTTTAGAGTTTTATAATATTTTCGATATCGCTTTTGCGACATACCTAATTATATATCATGGACAATCTCTTCTACTCCTTTCTTAGAAAAGTTAGAAAAATGGAGTAAAAGAGTTACATGTGTGGTTAATTTACAAATAACTATAGTTCGTTAAATAGTCTGTATGTGGTTGAAAGTGGCTATAGCAGTTACTAGAAAGAAAGAAAATTATCATCTTTAAAGCAATAACTCGATTACCCATTTCTTATTCCTGATATATGAATGTTTATAAATCCCTAATGACTTTAGCAACAAAAAAAATCCACAAAAACGGTCTTTGTTATTACTTTTATTCATTTCATTTTATTATTTACGGTACTACAAGTTTTTACTTCATATTTTTATTACAATATTTAGTTTCGATTAATTTATTTTAGCAAATTTCTGGCTTATAAGCGAAATCTCGCCAATTCAACATGTAAAATATAAATATTTAGGTATGCATTCCAGTTTTTCCAGAATATTTACCTAAATCATTTTTATGTGTAGTCGCTGTTGAATACAAAAAAAGAAAATATCTCCTTTTTCAATGATTAATCTTGTCCAAATTTTATGGATTTTTTTTGTGGATTTTATTGGTGGTCACCGACCCATTTTTTAAATACAAAAACATCAAATAGTACTGAGAAGTAATTTTAATAATTAAAATATCCAAAAAAATTAGCCCTAAATTAATTTAAAGAGAAATATACCATAAGTATTGAAACAATAATTTACCATTAATAGGCTCTGCTCAAATCAATTTACATTTTAAGCTAAATATTTTTTAAATGAAAATTAAATATTTATGAAAATATAACCAAGCTTGAACCATTTTCATTTTTTTCACAATCTAACGGTGGTAATTTTTAGCCTCTTGGATTCTTCAATTGAAGTGTTTTAGAAATCTAAAGTAATGATTTCGACTCTTTCGAGCATGTGACGATTCCTGCAAGGTCTATAAATTTTGTTAGTACTCCAACAGTATGACTTTGACCAAGTTAGAAATGTGGGCATGTTGATGCGAAACTTATAATTAGCTATGAGGCAAATGGTGCATTTTTGTAATCTGTTAAGAAATATTAGAGTAGTTTTTTAAGCGGCAGTCCATAGTTGAGTATTTTACTGCATTTTGGATCGCATGCGAGCTTTATACATACTAATCAGATCTTTTGGAAAATATTCTACAGCTGCTAAAAATTTTATTCTTAGCTTATAATTAAATGTGGTATATTTGAATACAACCCTGTATTATTTATTTATTTACAAACCAAAATAAGGCTCTTTACAATAATTTTTGATTTTAAATATAATTATCTACAATTAAAGTATTTTTTATATACAATTAAAAAAATAGAAGAAAAAAAAAAGAAAAGAAAAATATGCAATATTAAATAACAAGTCTCTATATATGAGTTAGTAAAGTAATTATTTGCTCATTGGATGGAATTTTAGTTCATAGAAAATATGAAGAATGTTTAGTGGCCCTAAAAAAGATGAAAGACTGACAGTAACACAACATTTGTTTATTTTTTTCGTAAGCGGTTCTATGTGTGTTTTCTAATAAATAATTATTGTTTCGTGTATTCCTAGGTACTTGGTGAATTTTAAAATTGTACATCAAACAAATGCACATATTGTACATCAGACTGATGTACATCAAACTAAGGTGTCCATATTTAGAAAATTAAATCTAGTTGAGTAGATTGTAAGATTAAAAAATCTGATGGATTAAATTGATGTCTTAAGGTGAATAAAAGAAATTGATTTTGGATGAATTCTATTCTACTGGAGTGTATACGGAAAGCTGGATCCCAGACAATGTAGCCATATTCTAGAATAAATTGAGCTGCTATGTTCCTGGATTATTTTGATCTTCTTTTAATAAAATTCTAACATTTTATTAGCCTTGGAAATCATATGTTCATAATATAGATCAAAGTTAAGTTTTTCATCTAAGATCCGTTGTATTATACACTCTCTAATTGTTGAGAAGAGAATACCGTTTCCTAGAAAAAGCTATGATCTTGTATTTCCGAAAACTTATTTTGTTGAGTGCCACCATTTTTTAAGTGAACGCAATTTAGTCTGCAGTAACCTAACATTAGAGCTATTCTTAATAGCTAGATAGATTTTAAGGTCATCGACAAAAGCAATGTGTTTAGCACCATCTAAGTTTCTGAAGATATCTGCAATGAATATATTGGCTTAAATTGCTACCTTGAGGTAGTGTCTATGTAACATATTATATAATTGTAGATAATAGGCATTGGAATCTTACATTTTGAGTTCTTTCTGTAAGTTAAGATGAAATCCATGCTAAGAAAGAACCTGATATAACGAACACATCTAATTTCTTGATTAAGATTCCATGATCTATACGATCGAAAGCTTTGCTCAAGTCAGTGTATGCCGCTTCAATTTCTTCTTTCAATCTTAGGATTTTGAAAGTGTATACCATAACGTATAGACGTTGCTGATTGGCCGTGGCCGTTTAGTTTTTTATTCAAAATTGGTGTTACAATTTTTTCAAATATTTTAGGAATAGTTGAAAGAATGGCAATACCACGATAGTTATCCACAGCAGCTTTATTACCTTTCATATGAATGGATGTAAGATATGAGATTTTCCATGATTGAGGGAATGTTCATATTGATAGGAATTTATTAAAAATTAAATATAATAATTTATAATTATAGATATGAAAACACAATAGTATGAATCTATAGCATACAACAGTAATAATAAGGTAAGTAGATGAATAAGAATTAAATAGATGTAAGCTCGGTTATAAATGTAACATTTATATGGCTATAAACTAAGACTATTACAAATATAACCTTAATGTAATTATTCTCAATAATATAGAAATATTTATTATATATTATTAACGAAGTGTGTAGTGTTAATGAAACTTTGGTTGATTCTATAATGTTGAAAAATAATCTGTGAGTTATAAAAGATAATCAAAATAGAAATAAAAATAGTTATTTGTCGAAAAATATAATAGTCCGTGAAAGTATTTAACATAATAATTTATATTGTCTACAACTTGTTTTGATTTTTAGCTAATTTTAATTCTTGTCAGCTTGTAATCATGTCCACTGACAACCATCTCTCCAATAAGCATGTTGTTGCTATCTTTGACTTTAAGTAATTTTTGGGCAATTTCAACCGATATCACCTATTACTCAAAAGTCATTAATTAACTTTTTTCGAATAGGTTTTAGGACATTAAAGCCCTGAAAAATTAGCATTCATCATCTAAGCATTTTGTACAGAGTAAAGCAATAATGTTATTTTAGCAAGTAATTATTTCTACTATCGTATTATGTCAAGTCAAGAAATATATAACAGTTTGATTTGGAGTTGAAAAACTAATAAATACCTAAGTTCATAAGTAAATACAATGTAAACACATCATTTATAATTATTTGTTAGAGAAAATTTAGAAATTGCTTAGACCAGTTTCTTTATTTTCGCATTTTTTTTTATTTATAGAAACAAGTTATATGCAAAAATTAAATTAAATACTATTCTTTTGATTTAAACAACTCCCCAATAACTTTTTTTTTTGTTCAAAAAAAATTTCTGTTTTCATTTTTCTCATGTTTTACAATTTTTTGTTCTCCAAAAACTAATTAAAAGTTTTTTCTTTACGCATTTTTCATTTTTACTAATTTATCTTTCGGTAAAATCTTTTAACTGCCGCGCGTTTTATGGTTTTTAGACCAGATATGTATTTACAAGTGAATTTATCTTATATAAGGTGTATAAAATGCCGATTAAAAAATATGTGTATATTATATGTGTATATATATGGATAACGTATACATATTTCGAAACTAATAAACCACCACTATTTCAAGGTTTGTAATTTATTAATAATAATTCTTAAAAACTAAAAAAATAAAATAAAAAAGTAAAAAATAAAAAATATTGTTCTTCAGTTAGTATTTTTTTTTTTTTTGATATAAAATTTATGTTTGATTGGCGCGCCCCTCTTGTCTTTATAAATCATTACCTAAATGCAAAAATGAAAAAATAAAATTTCGATATATTTTTCTTGTTTTATTCGATTTTCGATGTTTTTTTTTTTTTTTATTAATGTGAACATTATCGATTCAAGTTTTTATTTTAGTATTTAATAAAAAAAAAAAAAAAATGAATTAAAGGATCACCTTTAATTTCAGAGAATGAAAATTATAAACACTTTATAAAGTTAAGAAAATATAAATTCGATTGGAATGAGGGGCAATTCAAATGCGATTTGACAAAATGAATGGTCCTTTTTAATTATTTCATTTATTTGTAATATACATTGAGATTGTAGAGTAGTCTCTATTTATTATTTATTTATGCGTACAGAAATTATAGTACATTACAATAATTACTAGGGGCCTCTGTTGAGTAATTATAATTCAAGTTGAAGCCAAATTTAAATTTTTTAAAAAAACATTAATTTACGTACTGACGTGGACTTCTCACGATAAAGCACAAACCACTCATGTTTAATAAAAAGTTTTGAGGTTAGTAAGCTTTATTTTGGACACATAAATAGACATCCATCATATACTGATTCGTTTTCGATATATTCCCTATAGTCAGTGGCATTTAATGGATAAAATTACTAAAAATAAAATATTTTTGTAATTAAAGAGGTGTATATACATATACATATTTTTAATCAAAACAATTATTACTACAAATGCCCAAAATATAGAAAACAATAATTTGAGACAGTTACTTAAAAATATTCATAGAATAAATTTCCTCTAATTCTAACCCGAATGACACAAAATGGATATATTTTATTTAAAAGTTTGAATATTATAAGACAAAATAGAAATTTTTTCAACCCGTATGCGCATTTCTGTTGTATATACAACTTATGTATATATTAAGAGTTCATTAAGGAGAACCGAGATAAAATGAAAAGGTGTTTACTGCACAGGTCCTAAAATGCTTGTCAATTGTAATTATAGATAGCTATTTTAGCTCTACTATATAAAAATGAATTTGCTAGTCATATGAACAATTCAACTGATTTTTTTTTGTTTTTGTTTATTATATTTTATTTTTTTTTAGATGAATTTGTTTCTTTGTTTTTATTTGGCATATGTACATAGATTCATTTGCAAGTACATATGTAAATTATAATAAGTGATTTGTTTGCTTTTGTTTATTATTTTAATAAGATCTCACAATATGCATAATGTATTTGCTGAATAATAAAATCATATGAGTAAAAAATTTTTAACTGTGTGCGAATTATTGTTTTATATACAACTTATTTGTATATTAGGAGTTCATTAAATAGAAGCGAAATAAAGTGAAATGAAAAAGTGTCTACTGCGCAGGTCCTTAAATGCCGGTCAATTATTACAATAATTATACTTTAATTACTTATGTAAAGTTTTCTCACGTAGTAGCTGATGTTATGTAAAATTTATCCCACAATTTAGTCCGAAAAAACTTCAAAAGGAAAATTACTCAATAGCTGACTTTACTAAGTTGTACCCTCTACCTTCCCTTTTTTATATACTACTAACATAACAGCGTGGTCTAGAATTTAAGAAAAATTTACTACGAGAGTGCTTTATCGATTGGTGATATTTTCAACTCCCGGAAAGGAGCGAAAATTTTTTTTAAGCTCTGGAACACCCGGTATACTCTCAGTGAAATGCTTGTATATGAATGTAGATAACAATAAAATAAGTAAATATTAACAAAATTTTGGGTCTCGCTTCAGTTGTAGTATGAATTTTTTGCTACAATTGCCGCAAAAAGGTAAATTTTACATAATGTCGGTAATAAAGGTTAGATTCATTTAAAACAATTAAATATAAAAATTCAAATGTGTAACGAAAAAAAAAACAATGTATTAAATTCTAATATCTAAGTTGTTTTTCTATTATAAATCTGTGGGGGTTAATTCGATGTAGTCGTTTATGTTGCCTTCATTTACTTTAATGTTGCAGTTACTCATTATATGTTTAATAGTTTGTCGTGGAGCATCGCAATCACAAACTGGGAACGTGCATTTTTTTTTTATTGTAAATTGGGGAGTTCTAAGTAATCGCGACTCATCATCACCATCTACTTATATAGAGAGTCTGTGCATTTGCCAAGGTTTTTGCGAATTCGTTAACTTTATAAACATTTACCATTGTTCGAACGTGAGTTGAAAGCCTGATCTTGTATTACTTGAGTTTTCAACTTGGTTATTTCGTCTACCTGTTAGGTTAATGATCAAGATTTTCCGCATTCGTGAAGAATATTAAAATCATTTTCAATTAAATGATTAGCTTTGTCAATTGGTGGGTTACGTGATTTTAATCTTGGGATGTTTTTCTGCAGTATATTCGTATGAATTGGTATAATGTGATAAAACAAAGAATCAAGGGACGAAATCCAAATGAAAAAAAAAGACGGATTTGAGTATTGCCGATTTTGAAATATGTATTTTGTTTTAACCCAAAATTAGCCCTTTAACTTATCAATGTAAAGACATGATTAACAATTATTATATATGCAATAAATAAATCTATATACCCAGGATTGCTCTCATTTGTCAAATTTATTAAAGATTAGTTTTTATTTATTTTTTTTTTTTTTAATTTACAAAAAATTATTTATTATAAAAAGAAACAAGATTATTTTGAGTATTAGAAAAAAAAATTATTTGTTAGGCGTTATTTTACAAGAGTAAAAAAAAAAAATTTGAAAAAGGTAAGAATTGAAAGTAAACTTTCTTTTAGAGATTACTATCTTAGTTATTAAAAGTTTGGGTTGTTTCAAATTTCATGTATAGTTATTGTTATGTTGTTTGATTAACAAAAAGAAATTTTTTTTGAGATAAGTCAATGTTTAGGTAGATCGATATAACCTTTAAGATTTCTATTAATTTTCTCCTATTAATTTCTAAATTCCTTAATTTAGTGTACAAATCTTTTGCTTACTTCTGGTTGGCAGATTTTCATATTGTTCTAAGTTGTAAATGTATATATTATGTACATATTTAGATTTGTGTTTTTATTTTTGTTTTTTCATAAAAGAGTTTTCCATTATTATTTTTAAATTTAATTACTTGTAATTAAAATTATTACAATTAATTTTTATTTTTCATTTATTTTAGTTGCAAATTGCGGGATGTGGCTACAACCGATATAAAGGGTTTTCCAATATGGTTGATATGATTTTGAAGTGACGTTTCGGCCATTTGTAATATGTCATGATTTGTAATTTTTTTTTCATTGAATTCAGTAATGCTTACAATTTCACCGTAAGCGTCGTGAATTTGCTGATTTTGCCTTGGAAGAACTTGAAAACGATAACGATTTTTTTAAGAAAATTATCTTCTCCGATGAGGCTCACTTTCATCTGAGTGATACGGTAAATAAACAAAACTGTCAATTCTCTTGCGAAGAAAATTCAGAATTTTTTTTTTTTTTTTATATTATAGCCAAAACTTAGGTTTTGAACCTTTAAGTACTTGCGTACCGTTGACTATTTGAAAAAGGAAAGGATAGTTAGAGGAAAGGAAAGAAAAAGGAAGAAGAAAAGCTTTGTGGGTAAGAGCGAACAATGTTGTTAATATTCGTCTTAAACCTCTGTAAGTCATAAATAAAACATCCTTCTCTCATTGGGAATGCTTCGATTGGGACGCAATTCCACAATCGGGATGTTCTTACTATAAAAGAATTTCCATAGCCGGAGTTAAACCATCTCGGAATTTCCACTGTGAAAGGGTGGACACTTGATGCCTCTCGTGTTGTGCGATGGAATTGCTTAAGAGGAGGAAGAAGTGATTTTAATTCCTCGGAACAAGTGCCAACACCAAGCAGATATCTATAAAATAGAGTAAGTGCTCCAACAATACGACGATGACCAAGTGGTATAAGGGATGAGGTCACATTTATGTCGCCTATAAGACGAATGGCGCGGTTTTGAACTTTGTCAGAAAAATTTAAGCAGTTTTTGGTGCACCTGCCCATAAATGTGAGTTATACTCGAGCTTGGGTCGTATATATGCTTTATAGATGTTTAAAAGGTCTCGAGATGAAAAATAAGCTTTGCAGCGACTTAAAAAGCCCAAACATTTGGCGGCGCTTTTCGCAATATCGAAAATATGCTCATTCCGGTGCATATTTTGATTCACTCGCATTCCGAGAATGTTCAGATCTTTGAGTCTCTGGATACCTTCATTTTGAAGCCGGAGAATTGGTTCGAATGTTGTTAGCTTGTTACTAACAAGACAGCTTTGAGTTATTGAAGTGTTAAACTCGACTCTGTTAGCTTTACCACAGTCGACAATTTTGGCAAGGTCGTGATTGAGCGCGCTGGCCATCATTGTTCTTTTGGAGGTGAATGCGGAAGCTGTAGCATTAGTTTGTTTTAGAAAATCATATGATGCTACTAGAGTGCTGTCATCAGCAAAACTATGGATTGGATTGAAAGTCAATTTGAGAAGGTAATTAATGAAAATTAGAAATAGGGTGGGTGAAAGGACAGAGCCTTGTGGAACACCAGCATTGATTTGAAGTTGGTCGGAAAAAGAACCGTCAACTGAAACTATGCTAGATCGATTTAAAAGGTAACTTTCAATCCATTTAGAAAAGGTTGAACCAAGAGCTATAGCGGTGCATTTTGCTATAAGAGCAGAATGCCAAACTCGATCAAAAGCCATTATTCATGAAAATACCATTACATTCACCTAAATTGACAGTTTGATGTGGTTTTTGGTCTGGTGGAATCACAGGTCCGTACTTCTATTAGTAATAATTGGTTTTTAAATATGCTTTACTTTATTACTTTAATATTGACTTTTTTTATTTTGATATTCTTGTAACTTTGATATATTAACCTTATATTGTTCTATTATATAATTTTATTATTTCTATTCTGTTATTTCATTCATCACATATTTTCAGGAATGTCAGAATGATCTTTCATTTATCTACATTTATTATGATAATGTACTAAGGTAACATGGTATAATAAATAAATGAATTTTAAAAACTAAACCAAACTTAAACTAGAGATCCAATGTTGATATAACTCTATATCTACATAATATATGTGTCATTGTAAGTAAATAAATCGGAATTGTCCTTTTTATTTATTAAAATGTAAATTTTAACAATTTCTAATAAATTTCCAATTAAATTTATTTTTATCTAGTTATAATAGATTTTACGTTTAAATTTTGGTAGATTTTTATAACTCACAGATATATATATGACTAACATCTATTTATTTATGTTGTAATGAAAAAAATATGATAAGTTTATTTTTTTATTTTACTTTATTTACATCTCGAAGAGAATTAAAAGCTTGTGCAGAGCATATTAATTACATTTTTTTTTAAAAGTATGTCATTCATATTAAGTTGCTGTTAAAACTAATTTACTAAATAAAAATTAAAATTTACTAACAATCACAGACGAATAGAGGCAACTAAACTATAAGGAATTAAGCAAATCCAAAATTGTTTTTTCAACTTGTATTTTCAACTTATTTTCTTTTATTTCAACTTAGGTGCCTATTATGTATTTCGATCGAAATTAATCGAATCGTTCATCATTATCGTTAAAGTTATTCGATTGTGATCGTTAGTGCCGTTATGTATTTCGATGAAAATTTGATCGAAAGTGTTTAAAAATGCTGCCATTGTAAAATTCAAATCTACGATGAAAATGACATATGTTTCATTCTTTAAATGTCAAATTCAAATTATTATACGAAAAAAAAACAAAACAATAATCTTATATTTAAAACTTTTAAGTTGAAAATAAGTTGAAGTGTTTAAATAAAATATAACTATAAAATTATAAGTTTTTATAAATAAAATGATTTGAGCAGAGTTAAATTTTTCAATTTCTGATAGTGCTGAAAAACGCTATCAAATTGCAGAATTGAAAAACAAGCGAACATATATTCGGGATTATTCTAATCCACTAGATTTGGAAAATTATACGTATGTTATTTAAACATAAATTTGATGAGTTATTATCTACATTATTAAAACTATTAAATTAGGACAAAAATTGAAATAGCCAATAAGTAATACGTAGATTCCAAATATAATTAAATTGGTTAGTGTATTAAGATTCTGTGCGGTTTGTACCAAGCAAATGATTTTCAACGTAGGAAATGATTTCCATGTCGGACTAGCACAGCTAATTTTTTTTTGTTCTTAAAGAAGTTTTATATGTATTTGCAGTTTATAATTATGTGCAAAATGGATCAAATTCCATTACGTACTAGAAGAAAAAAGTCAGGCAAACATTATTTTTATGATTAAAGCAGAATTACTGAAATAATTGGAGCAGTAGATGGAAAGCTTATTCAAATTAAATCACCGAAGCAAAACGTACAACATTTATGTTATAGTAGAAAGAGATTTTTTAGCATTAATGCAATTCTGATAAGTTTATACTTTATTGTAATTAGTTTACATTATTATAACAGTTTTTGTTTTTAGATATGTGATCATAATCAGGTAATTGGTTTTGTGAGTACAAGAGATCCTGGTACCTCTTTGCAAAATTTATAATGGTGTCTCATTATTTACACTATATCTTTTCATATTGCAGTCTATTTGTAACAGGCCTTTCATTCCTATTAAAATTTATTTCAATAAAAAATTATTATGAAGAATAAAGTAAAATACCTACATTCATTTCAACTTTTAAATTTATTTTTATTTAAAAAAATATCATAAATATAAAACAAAACACCAACTGTCCAATATAAATAAAATATATTTGTATCTCTTTTATTTTGTCCTTTCAATTCAAAATTGAAATAATTTGTACAAAATCTCTCTTTCAACCGAAAGCTCCCGGGTTCAATTCCTAATAAAGCAAAAAAAAAATGCTTCATTGGTTTTTCGAGCTGGTCTACTACCCTTTGTCATTGGGATATAATAAATGACAAAAGATAATTGAGAGTTAATCTGGTAACAAATTAAATAAAATGAAACTATTCTATTTAAGAAGGCTTAGTTCCTGACAATAGTAGTAGTTTTTCATATTTAATGAGTAGATAAGCCAGTAATTTGTTAAAATAAATACTCGTTATTGTAGATATTGTAGTATAAAATTCCAGTACCATACTTAATTAAGCACGAAAAGGTCATTCTACCTAAGTTACTGACAAGATCATAAAAAAAAAAAAAAAATTCTCAAAAAACAATAGCTTAGAACCTTTATATTATCACTATAGCCCATAAGCCTGCACGATAAAACGTGAAATCTTGAAGCCAATCAGTAAACATTTCTGCATATTCTGTAAGATCGAAAAAGCTCAGCACCTACTCAGCAACTGCCATTCTTTCTTCTACAACCAACATTATAAATACTATACATACAATAGGCCTAATTGAAGCAATAATATAGGAATAGAAGGTAACAAAATAAACCGTTTAATATGATGTAACGCCTGACGCTACTCATCCGGATATACTAGGTTCGAATAACCATTAGAATACGATTTTTTAATTGAAGTTTTTCCATTGGTTAGTTTTTCATAAAATAATTAAGTTTTATAAAATTAGCTATGAGTATAATTTGTTTTCTTCCGAGTTTGATGAAAATAGTTGAAAGAAAAACTGAAGCTATGCTAGACCGAGGTTGGCAGCCTATAGAATATAGTGGGAGTCTCAAACACTAACGACTCCAAATTATTACTCAATTCACAATTAAATCTAGTCTAATATGACTATCCATTAATTTTTCTTTAACCCTCATTTTCATAAGACTCTATTCAACAAAGACCTATAACAGGTTTTTGAAAGATTAAGGATTTTAAACTAACACGGCGCGAATGATTTTGTCCGTTTGAGGCGACTAATAAAGTTTTGATTATCAAATGAAATGTGAAGCTTCAATGTTGACATCCTGAAAAAGACGAATCTTGTGGTATATAAGGGATATTAAGATCATTCTTAATATCAACGAACATACCTAATGGCGTTAACTATATTACGCAATACTTTATTTTTAAATGTTTAAACACTTTGAGATTGAGTTGTTTAGCACAATGCCATAATTCGATTCCGTAATCTCAGACTGGCTTCAATATTTGATAATATATCAAAACTTTGTTGTATGTCGATCTAGTTTCGACTTCTGATCGATCAGAAATGTGTATAATTTGACATTAGTTTAACTAAAATGGAACTTCATTTCAATTTTCCACATTTACTTAATTGACATACGAGAAAATTGATATACTACTCAAAACATCTACTTTAAGTAATAAATTGTAGCTTCGCCACTGACCACTTTAAAGTTAATTTACATCTGAGTATTGGCAAAAACTACTTTTGAAAAGGAAATTTTTTAAATTTGTGATAATTGTTGTATACGGAAAGACAATGGAAAAAGTTGATAAAAAACAATTATACAAATAATTATAAAAATAATAAAAATGTTGGGAAAGTAGACGAAAGGAATCATTTTGCAACCACTCTAATTGCAAAATTAAATTTCTATACTTTATTATTGTTTGAGGGAAATCTTGTCATAGTTCAATTACATAAAACTAGGATAATATGATAAACCTATAGTTTGAAGTTTGACAGTATCGAAACGGTCTAAACTTCATATGTACACGATTAGTTCGAGATGTGTGTTCTAAAAAACTCTGTTTTTTTTTATAACTATTGCAAAGGCATTGTGATGAACATCTTAACTGCTTTTACGCAAGGGTTTTGACATGACCTACTATAATTTTTTTTTTTCAATTTTTATATATCAATTACTTTAAGCATGTACAATTATAGTACCGTTTCCCACGTAACATGTTATTGTTATAAAAACAAAATGAGTGCTATAATACTCCTATATAACTCTCGATAAGCACTAAACGTGTTATAATGATGTTTTTATGGGAATAATGTGATTGATAAATATTTGGAGTTGTTATAATAGGATTTTCAGCAAGTGCTACAGCAATGTTGTAAGTCTAAAAGTGCGTAATCCTATAACGAAAGATAAACTGTTATAAGAATAAAATTGCTAGAAGAGCAGTAGTAGTATTATTATTTTACTGTGTTCCTATAAAAGTACTAATAAACTTACTGTATTACATTGCTTTTGAATAAATATTTAGCATAACAGGGTAAAAAAAAATTTTTTTTTTTTTAAATAAACAAAAACTTAAAATCTTAATTTTGCATTATTTTTGGAAAAGTATAATTTTTTACTTAAAAGAATAATTATTTAAAAATCAAATTTGATGTTATGCATTAATTAACGTACATTATTTAACATTTCAAAGATGAAATATTTCTCCGGTACCTTATAGGATTCTCCATTTTAGTGCTATTTTTTTTTTTTTTTTTCTCCTATTACTCCGCGTGGTAGCATAGGGCTTCGATAGTGAACTTCCATTCCTCTCTGTTGAGTACTACTTCCTTAATATCGTCCCAAGTATAATTGTTGACTGTTAATTCTTGATCGATTGTGCGTCTCCATGTGTTGTATGGTCTGCCGGGTCTCCTTTGTCCTTGTGGATTCCACTCTAGAGCTCTTCTTGCTATATCACTTTCTGATTTCCTTAGTGTATGACCTATCCATTTCCATTTTTTCCTATTTATCTGTCTGTTGATAGGTTCTTCTCCAGTTATCATCCATAAATCCTCGTTGCTAATTCTTGCCGGCCAGAATATTCTGCATATAATTCTCAAGCACTTGTTGATGAATACTTGTAGCTTCTGTTTGATTCTGACCGAAGTGAGCCATGTTTCACTGCCATATATTAATGTTGACTTAACACATGCTCTGAATATTGTTAGTTTTGTTGTTCTCGATATTTGGTTGCTCCCCCATATCTTCATTAGGCTCCCAAATGTTCTTCTTGCCTTATTTATACGGCTGTTGACATCTTCTGTTGCACCTCCTCGTGATGTTATAATGCTCCCCAGGTAGTTGAATTCTTCTACGTATTCTATCTGTTGTCCACTCACTGTTATTGGCTCACTATAACTGTTGTTTGTCCTCATTGCTTTGGTTTTCTCGATATTTAATTCCAGTCCCGATTTCTTTGCTTCTTCCTGTAATCTGTTGACTTTGTTCTGTAGGTCCCTTTGATTTCTTGATATGAGGCATACATCATCTGCGTAATCTAAGTCTTCTAAGTTTCCGAAGAGATCCCATTCTATTCCGTTTATTCCAGTGCAAACTTCTCTTAGAATGTCGTCTAGTATTGTGTTGAAGAGAAGTGGAGATAGTGGACATCCTTGTCTAACTCCTATATTGGTGTAGAATGGATCACTGATCTTACCTCTGTGTTGAACTGTTGTCTCTGCATCTTCATACATCGCTTTGATGATGTTGATGATTTTTTCAGGAACTCCCTTCTTTGTAAGTGTTCTCCATATTGCGCATCTCTTGACTGTGTCGAATGCTTTCTTAAAATCTATGAATAGTAGATATAGTGGGGCATTCCATTCTACTGATTGTTCAACTATGACCCGTAAAGTATTTGCCTGGTCTACACAGCTTCGGTTTGGTCTGAAACCTGCCTGCTCTTTCCGTAGTATTGGTTCTAGTACTTCTTCTAATATTTTCTTTATAATAATTGCTATTATCTTATGAATAGTATTTAGAACCGTGATTCCTCTCCAGTTGCTGCAATTTGCCAAGTCTCCTTTCTTAGGTATCTTGACAATCATTCCTTTCTTCCATGATGGTGGTATATTCTCCTCTATCCATGCTTTCCTGATGTGGGGTTCAATTGTTTTTGCGAATAAGTCAGGGTCCAGTTTGGCTATTTCTGCTGGAATTCCATCTTCACCTGTTGCTTTGTTGTTTCTGGATATTGATTGTAGCTTTGATTTCTTCTATATTTGGAGCTTGAGTAGATATTGGCAGTCCCTCAGTTGGGTAGATATTTGCATTGTCTCTGTTTCTTATGTCTGCTTCATTATTTGTACTTTCTTCGTTGCTCAGTTCTTGGAAATGTTCTCTCCATCTCTTTAATTGATCCTCTAAGTTTGTGATGAGCGCACCATTTTTATCTTTAATTGGTTTGTTTTGTTGTTCCGACTGGTTTGTTAAGTTCTTGATTATGCGATGCAATTCTCTTAGGTTATGTTGCTGTGCTGCTTTTTCTGCTTCTCCGGCTAAATTTTGTAGAAATTTCCTTTTATCTCTTCTTGCTGCTCTTTTTACTGTTTTCGCTATTTCTTCATATTCTCTTCTTGATGCCATCCTGTTGTTTATCATTTTCTTCATTTCACCTCTTCTTTTAATCAAGGCCCATGTGTTATCGGTTATCCAGATTTTTCTTTGTGGTTGTGAAATTCCAAGATTTTGTTCGCTTGTTTGGTTGTAAATTTCCAGAATCTCTTCCCAAGTGTATTCTCTATTATTTCTAATATTTTCTCGTAACGCCGTAACTATGTCAGCTCTTACTTGCGGATTTTTTAAGTTGTTTATATTTATTTTCTTCTTTCTATATCTTCTGCCTCTTCCTTGTTGGCTTAGTTTCATTCTGAAGTCCCCAGTTAGTAATTCATGATCGCTGTGTATATCTGCTCCCCTTCTATTTCTCACATCTAACATTGATTGTTTCCACTTCTTGCTGATGCATATGTGATCTATCTGATTTCTTGAGATCCCGTTTGGTGTTGTCCATGTGTATTTGTGGATATCTTTGTGTGGAAATAGACTCCCTCCGATTGCTAGGTCGAAAGTCTGACACAACTCTATCAATCTTTCCCCGTTGTTGTTTCTTTCTCTTCCTAACCCGTATTTGCCCATTATCTCCTCAAGTCCATTGTTGTTAGATCCTATTTTCGCATTCCAGTCACCCATTAATATTATGATATCTCCCCTATTTATGAGTGCTAGCGTTGTTTCTATTTGTTCTTAGAAGTCATCCTTAATATGGTCTTCAGCGACATCTGTTGGTGCATAGCATTGAATTATTGTTACATGTCTTGTCATATTTCGAAATCGCCCTATAACAATTCTATCCGAGACTGCCTTCCAAGAAACCAATGTTTGTCTCAATTTCTTTGATATTAGTATTCCGACTCCACTTTCACCCCCTGTTTCCCTTCCACTGTAAATTACCATGTTTCCATTCTCCGTGTTGATTTCTCCGGTGTTGTTCCATCGCATTTCACTTATACCTAGGATGTCTATGTTGTAAGTAGCCATTTGAGCTTCCAATTGCGAGAGTCTTGAAGCTTCTCTAAGTGTTCTTACATTCCATTGTGCAATTCGGGTCCTTTTTTGAGTGCCAAAGGTCGTTATCAAGTAGTCATTCGTGTATCCGAGGCTTCTTCTTCTATTATTTCGAATCCATTGATTTACCGATTATGCGGGTGATTGGCCTACAGTAACCGGTCCTAGGAGATGGAGTAACCATCTACCGCTGCCTAGAAACAACGTGGCGCTACCTTATTACCGGTTCGATCTCAATTAATGATTTTCATTCGATTAATCTCGAATTTTCAATTAACAAATTAATGATGGATTTTTTTTTTTATAAATCGCCACCAACCAGGTTCGAACCGGGGTACCCTCGGTCATGGATCCTGTTACATAACCACTGCGCCACTGAAGGGGTAGTGGTGCTTTTTAGTGCTATAACGTACTTAAAACGTTTCGCAACAATTGTGGAGCATTCAAATTAACACTTATACTGCTACAAGAGTGCTTATAATAGTGTTATAAGAGTGCGCCAGAGTCTTATAGCAATACAATTTTTACGTGTGCTATAACGTATTTAAAACGTTTCGCAACAATTGTGGAGCATTCAAATTAACACTTATACTGCTACAAGAGTGCTTATAATAGTGTTATAAGAGTGCGCCAGAGTCTTATAGCAATACAATTTTTACGTGGGTTGAAATCTTCAAATATTAGTAAATTCGGAAATGCATCAGCATCACGTATCGCAACAGTTCCGTATTCTAAAATGCAACATTAAAATGTTGCTGAAAGCATTACTTTTTTTTGCAACATTACTGTGTGTGATGCACAAACTTGAGCAAACTTCGCATCATAGAATTTGCTGATGCTTTGGTTGCTGTTGTTATAAACAGCTGTTTGACATTTAAAATTTATTTGTGATTTCATTCGTTCAATTATTTCACTTAATTGAAATACATTATCTGTGACAGTGAGTATTATTTTAAAGTAATATCATGTTTTAGATTATATTTTATAACAAAAGTAGGTACGATTTTTTTGTTTTTTCTTTCTTAACAAATTTTTATATTCTAGTGATTGTTTTACTTTGAGATTGAATTACTTACTGTATATCATCATATTCTGATGGTTCATAATTTTCCAAAAATACGTTCAAATCGATGTGAAATAATATTTTTTTGATTTTAATTAAATTTTCAAAGCATCACTATCAAATTCTGATAGTTTTAAAATGTATTAATTGCATCAGCAACACAAAGTATCATTGCTAAATTGCATCATGAATTTTGTACTGATACAATAGTGATACTTCATCATGATTGGCAATGTTGTATTTCCGAATTAACATTATAGCATAGTTTAATTTTTAATTTTATTTTGCTTACCAAAAATTGTATTCTACACCTTGAACAAAAAGTACTTACAACACACACACCAAGTAGAATTTGAATGCAGCATTGATTAGTTGTCAGGAATGACATAATGACAAATGCTTATTTAGTTGAATTTATGAATTGAGTAGGCAATATAATAATTTTCTTTTAATTTTTACCAAATATAGGTAAAAATGGTTTAACTTCCTTTCTTTTTTTTTTATACCAATAAAGTTCTCCTTCTATTTCCCTTAGGTCGTAGCGATAATGAAATTCTTATAACGTAAATACTTTTTGCGTGCTGTTTCCAGGTTGAACTGCCTGTGCCATATATTTTGATTCTGTGGCGGTTCTTTCCTTGATTAAATTTGTTTTATTTTTCATTTGTTTAAAAATTACAACAAGAAGCCGAACAAAAAACAAAAAAATCAGTGGCACAAAAATTCTTCAAAAACAAATTTTCCATAGACCCTTAGAAACAAAATTTCCGAAGTTTTGTTTTGCGTAGCGTAGTTGTAGTGTACAGTATTGTCTACAACAAATGCATTGTCTATAAATTTTGTTTTTACCAGAGTTGGGAAGAAAATAATTTTTTCCCAATGTTGATCGCCTTTGGAGAGATTTATTCTTTGCAGCTTTTATCTTGGAGTTTTTGGGTTGAGGATTTCGACAAACCACAAATAGAAAATTGAATGATGTTTAATGATTACAAAATTAAAATCCAACAATTTCTGAAATAAATGCTAGATATTAAACAAATCTTAACTTTAATTCTTTTTGAGATAATAATATGTTCGTAAAAATTGTGATTGGAATTACTAGATATGATTGATGTTAGATACTGAGGACCAGAATTTACTCCAATATATCCAAATTGATTTTAAATAATTACTTTATATATAATCAAGTTATTGTAGTGTATATTGTGATTTTGATTCCTTTATCAGCATAGATATTTTAATAGCAATTGGCTAATATGGCTTGATAATTTTGCTTCATCAGTTTGTGAAATTTAAACTCCATTACCTACCTACAAAGGAGGTGAAATGCATCGAATTGGCAATGTTGACTTTGATATTCTATTCCTAGAGCCAATCCTGGAAATCCAGTTTTAAAATTGTGGTTAGTGAAATTGTAATAAAAACATATTATTGTTGAGCCTACTGGTGTTATTTGCTTTAATTGCGAATGCTCGAGCTTCAGCAAGTATTTTGATATTAACCATAGTTAGTGAAAATGTAATTAATAAAACATTTGTTGAGCCTACTAATCAAACGAATAAAATAATATTACAAAGAAATTAACAAATTTTCCATAATAACCAAACAATTTCAAATGAGTTCAATGATGGTTCTTTTATTATTTGACAATATAAAAAAAGATATTAAGTAAGCTTCTGACTTTCAAATAACATAACAACTGACATTATTACAGATCATATTTTATTTGAATTCAAAGCTAAATTCATAGTTCGGTTGGTCATTGAACTTTACTGTTTTTTTTTACATTTTCCAATAAACAAATCTTATGGTTTAAATTTTTATTTTGAAAATTATAAACTCAAAATATACATATATAATAATATATATGTATATACATCGATAGAATATGAAAATTAATGTCAAATATTAACTTATGAAATGAAAATTAATATTGGTTCATTTCCGTTTTAGTATCAATATAGTGTTGTTATATTAAAATGAAAAATTGTTCAATAATTTCCATTTTTATTTGTTAGAATTTTTATTTATTCAATCAAATTAACACTTAGTAACAAAAAAATAGAAGTGAATGAAGATGCTTAAACAATGTAATAACACTTTAATATGAACAAATTATTGAATAAACATGCCAAATAACGTGGAATTCTTAATATTAAGTTTTTTTACGTTTTAATGTTGTACCCGCGTAGGACCAAATTACTATATTTCAATGATACCTGGTGTTTCAAGCTTTACAGAAATATATATTCCTAATAACGTATCGTAAGGACGAAATGGACATTTGAACGTATTTTTGTTGTTTTAATGTTTAAAGTTTAGATCATTATAACGAAAAGTTGAAGAAAATTTGGCATTACTTTATTTGACAGGAAAATTAGATGATAAAAAATTCTGAACAAATTTTATAGATTAAATGTCAAAGTAAGAAGATAGTTCATGATAAGAAGATAGTTCATGATATAAATTAATATTTATTGTGTATATAATTGTGTTAAAGAATGCCAAAAATAAATGTAACAATCATAAATATCTATTTTTAATATAATAATTTATTTTTCAAATTGTTAATTTATAATTAAAATTATTGACTAAAAGCAGCATTCAATACTAAATCCTAATATTATTATCTATTCTTATTCTCAAGAAAATATCAACCGAGTTCAAATTCAATGACCAAAATTTAATTACACTTCAAAATTTTGACAGAATATACGTGTAGTTTTTGTAACAGGCAGATATCCTATTATACATTTATTGCGTAAATATGTCATAAAATGAAATACGTAGTGTTCCTAAAAACATGACAAAAAATTTAAATAAAATTACATTCAATACCACTAAAATCGTATATAGCGAAATTATTTGATATTTTTTGGAGTAAAATTAAGACCAATTATTGAACTATGATGGCTGAAAATGAAATCGAATAAGGTAGAAAAACAAAAAACTATAGAATCAGTGGTTTTATGTTATAAGAATTAAACTAAAGGTAGTGTTATTTAGTGTTTTTTAATTAACTTGGCTGTTTACCATAATGGTTCGGATTATTTAGGAGATTCAAAAATATCACTGGACAACAGTACCTACTATAGGAAAATAGAACATTAAAATGGAATTATAATTGATAAATAAAACAGATAATAGAAATGTTTATGTATATACAGTGGAGTCTTGTTAATCTGAATTAATTATTGCAAGGAGTGATCCATATTATGGCAAAATCCGGTTTAGAAAAATCATTTTTCTAGAGTTAAAAATAAAGTAAATTTAAACTATTAACATTTACTAGAATATGTTTTCAATATATTTAACTATACATATACATTGCTATTTAATTTAATAAGTAGTAGAAATTCTGATAATGTAAACAATTTGGTTAATATTTGCCATATATATGGACTATACCATACTATTGAAAATTTGAATACAAAAATTAAATAAATTTATATAACCCTAAATGTACTAGCTCTCCTAATTTTTGAATTTTATCTGTTTTTCTCTACTTGTTCATCTACTTTTAAGTAAATTTTGAAAAATATTGACTATCAAGTAAATACGTGTACAATTTAAAAAAATGCATGTATTTGAAAATTGTTTTTTTCAGTAGTTATCCAATTTTCATGAAGTTAGATGGATTAATGTCATTAAATAACAGAAATATTTTGTGACTCGACTTATCGTGATATCCGAATTAAAGAAACTTTACTGTATTTTTTTGTTTGTTTTATAATAACCCAAAGCTTTAGGATATTACCTTCAGCATTTACGTATCACTTGGTTCAGATAGTAGAGCATAAAACTAGAAAGGAAGGAAGGTATGAGATGGACTGATTGGAAGTTGTAAACATTTAAATATTATTATTTAGTAATCGTGTTGGTTCAGTTCACACCATGCCCAGTATTAGTAATAACCACTTTCTGGGCTTTTAGGTGAGTCTTTCTTAATCAATATAGTATATAATTTGTAATCTGATCGACTTCCTCAATCACACAGGCGGTTCTCCACAATAAGAAATAGGTTACCCGGGTCCTGGCAACAAAAAAGTACAACTAAATGATGGATAGAATTTTATCATGCATGTTTAAAAAATGGATTTTGATTAGTTAGTGTAAGTTTTTCAGAAGCAATTACAGTCACTTTCACCTCTGTACCTACCTACTTCCCGCTTTCGAATCATAATATTTATTACACAGCCTGCTTTACCGTTTATTTTTATAAATAATATACATAATAACTATCTTAACTCTATATTAAAAATATTTATATATATACATCCAAAACTGCATTACTTAAATTTTCCACACAGCAGTTTTTTTTTTGTTATCGTGTGTAAATACATTTTTTTAAATAAATAAATCCATACCAGAATCACCTGTACTAATAACAACGAATAAACTTTTTATTTTTTTTTTATTTTTCTTCTCAGCATAAAATGAAGTTTCATTTTTATGATTAATTTCATACAATTTAAATGATATTTGTTAAGTTTTGATTTACTCAACTCCAATTTAAAAAAAAAAAAAAGTTCTTTTCTTTCATTTTGTTTTCATTTTTAATTCTTCAATAAATTTAGAAAAAAAATACAACCTCACTCTATAGGCTGAAGTATATATATATGTATATATATATATAAAAAAAAAATTTAATATTAATTTTCCATCACTGGGATATTTTGTATATTTATCAAATTGTAGGATTCAAGTTCATATACGGAAACAAGAGGGTATACACGACGGTATACAATAAACCATGTCCTCTTCAATTCATATAAATTTTTTATTCGATTTTTGAAGTAAAAATCTGAATATAAAGTGAGTTGACTGGTTTTTGTTGGATACAAGTTGGTTAATATTTGATCAATATGCTAAGCTAGTTGGTGCCCTTCTGGACTCTATAGTTTTTCATTTTTTTTTTTAGTCATAATAAATTATTTTAATATGTGCTATTTGTTTTTTTTTTCGCTTTGTAACTCACTTTCAATTTATTTTGTTCGGTTTGAATTGGAAGAGCAAATGGACATTTAGTTGAAGGTTTCAATGAACATTTTAATTTTTTTTTTTATTTTTAATTTTTATGGAAAATTCTGATAAATTCTTATTTAGTTTTGGTATACTGCTTAGTAAACAGTAAAACTTTGGTAGGGTTTCTTTGAAAGGTATATGCTACTGTTGTAAAGGAAATTTGTAAAGTTTTAGAAAAGTATAAATTGTAATAAAAATATAGAAGTCATTTGTTGAATTTACTGTTCGACTTATGAGTAATGGTTAAATTTGAAATTTCAAAAATTAAATTTATTTTAAAATATTTTTGATATTAATGAAATTTTTATGATTTTGTAAAATTTTTGTTAATACTGAGAAAATCAATTAATTGCTATCGTGTATATAGTGTATTATCATAACAATATAAACTTCATATAAAACTATCTTCGGGAGCAAATTCTTTGCCGAATATATGGTTCTGATAACGACGATGAAGTCTGGAGGAGAGGATATAATGCCGAACTCTATGAGCTGTATAATGAGGTGGACGCAGTCATGAAAATTAAAGTCAAGATACCTAGAGCGGATGACCTAAAATAAAAATTGTATTTTTTTTTAATATAATAATTGTATATTTAAAAATGTCCATAACGGTAAAAAATCTGTTGATATCCTAAAAATATATGTTTGAAATATTTGTCACATTATTAATCATATACTCTATCAAACAACTGAGCCAAGTTTTCATCAGACCTGGACAACTGAAGAGAATATGCTTGATGTTTTCCTGATCATCAAAATTCCTGCAAATTCGAAAGGTATCCGTATTGACAAGTCTCAATCAGATTGTGTGTTTATTAACCAAACACTGACTTCTAATATACTTAATATCGTAACAAGCTAATTTGTATTGACTTGAAGAATTTAGCTAGTTTTACTTTTATCAACTTCAGGTCATAACTTCTGAAAGTTTTACAGTCCTTAACATTCTACTAGTTCACCTGTTTTCTGACAACAGTACATTTATTGCGATAAACCTATTTTATGTGTATGCATATGGTTTTATTTGCTTAGTTGAGATCGATATTAGGCCAATTAATAACGAGTTCATCTGGTATCTTATTTGGTTCTATGTTTGCATGGACCATGGAGCTCAGCAGAGTCTTACTAATAAATCTTCTAAATAAATATTTTTCTTTGTATACAAAATCTTTTTGGAGATTTGTTTATGTGTTGGTACATATGTTAAGGCATTTTCTATCTACAAATATTGACCTTTTAGAGACTATAATACTTGCAAAAATCCATATTGTACTACAACCTGCGTATATCTATTTACTTGTCTTGAGTATTGATTTATCTTTTATGCTAACTATGTTTTTAAAATATTTGTATCTTAATTAATTATTTTCATTTTAAGGTTTTATGATGGACTCATCAACCCATCCTGAGTTTTTTCGGGCCAAAAGTATGTTTACATTTGATTTATGCAGATATTTGTATATTAAAAAAGTACAGACATTTTCTGCTGACTCACATTATTCAAGTTAAGGCGGCTAAAAATTAGTTTTGGTTCAACTATTTACTCCCTGTTTACACTTGAATCCCCTAATTCAATGTAAATAATTTATTTTTAAAAATTTGTATAAAAATACAGTTATAAATATTTTCACCATAAATTTTAGTACTTTACTACACAAAATTAAATTACAAAACATTATACAACATCCTTTTACAGTAACTCTAATTAATTAAAAAATAATTAAAATTAAATATATTAAATAAATAATTAATTAACGTTGACATCTTTTTAGTAATATTGGTATTAATGAAATTTTTAAACATCGTTAAATTCAAATAATATCCAAGCGTAATGAACTAACCAACTTTGGCCTAAACATTTTATTTATATAGTTTGGTCCATTTTAAGTGTAAAATCCTTAAAAGAAGTGATTTCATGGAATATTTTAGGAGAAAAATGATTATAGACCTGAGAAACGTCTGATATGAAAGTTATGTATTTCAAAATGTAGAGGACGTTTCAATTCATCAAAATAAATAATTAAAAAAATGTTGGCGAACTTTGCGGAGATAATTAACGCTTTTCACAAATATTTCAGCTTTTATAATATAATTTTAAGTTGGGCAGCTATTAATCAAAAATGGTAACTTCTAATATACCAACATTCTAAAGGTACATTATGAAGAATACATTGCTATTTGCCTAATCTGATACAGATAAAATAGACAATCAGAACAATTATTTTCATAAAATACTCCAATTTTAGTTTTTTTCCTTTAAATAATTCACAAATTTTATAATTTCGATATTCAAAAACTATATTGATTTAGAGAAGGGTTTTTATAATTGATATTTTGATTTAAAACCCATTAGCATCGATCCAAAGCTCTTGTTTGGTTGTGTAAGGAAAAATATTGTTTTAAGTGATTTTGTGGAAAATTACGTAAAAATTACTAAGTAAAATTTTAGCTTGGGCCGGAAGGGGTTATTCATTTTTAAGTAAATATTTTATTTTAAAAATTTGAATTATACTGATTTTCCGCCCGAGTTTGTTAATTTTAAACCTACTTTTTAACTATTTCAAAATTATTGAATAATATTAAAATAAGTACCACAATTTGTCAAAAACAATTTCTTATGCAATGCCGTACTTTAATTTGTCAAGAACCGTTTCTGGTTATGTATATTTTAATTACATTATTCGTAAATATATATCTCAATTAATATGTATATATAACAAATTATTTTATTACGATATTATTTTCATTAATTAAAATATTTTTCTTAAAAAAAAAATTTTTGATCGTTCTTCCTCCCCCTACCCTATACCCTAGATGATATTCATGATGATATTATATTCCTGCTAACTTTAAAAAGAACCAATACCAATGTAGTAAGCAATCAATTTTATATTATTTTTGTAATGAAATATTAATTTAAACATACATTTGTACATATTTATAATAACAACGTGTGTGTGTGTATGTACATGAATAAAAGGATAAATTTGTTCTCAGTGAATATAAGGAAAGGAATATAAAAATCTAAAATTAATTAAATTATTCTTACCTGCCTAAGTGGTCAAGAACGATGGATGAATGTTATTTGATTTCATATTGTATTAAAATTACTCTTTGAAAACAAAAACGAAACAAAAAAAAAAAATGAAAAAACAAAACCGGCTCATATAAATTTGTTATTATATTTGAGAAAGAGTTCTTATATTTATAAAGTTATGAAAAAAAATGGAGAAAAAAAAAATAAAAATTTACAATTTATAATATTTCAGTTGAGAAAAACGAGTGCTTAAAATTAAACGATATTTCAAATTAATGCGATTTATTTTTCACTATGTTCAACGTTACGTGCGACATTGTATTAAAAACAAAAACAAAAAACAGAAAAAATGCCTTTATTGAAGTATAAAAATTGATTTTGTATACAAGTTGTTTCAAGAATACGAGTATTCACAGGATGAATGATAAGTGGAGTAGAATGGAATAAATCTAGAACTATATAGTAGTTTTGACATATATAAGTAATTTATTTGTAAAATTTATTTTAACTTTTTAAACTTAAATTCAGTAGATCTTTGGTATTTTATAAACTATGTATTAATTATGTCTATTCATAAGATAAGCCCTAATAAGTATTTTAGATTTTATGAATATTTTTATATTTGGTAATAAGTTAAGCTATTACCTGTTTTTACTAGTGTAATCTTAATGTTGCGGTTAAACTAATAAATTGGTAATTATTAATAATAACCGGTCATTATTAATAATTATCAAATAGAAAGGTTAAAGTGATTAATTTGGACAGAATTTATTTAATTTATCACATAAACTGGTAATATTTAATAATTCTTACCCATCTTAGGTAAATGTAAAAAAGATTATAAATAAATTTAAATTTTTTTTTGGGTAGGTCCAACGGTCCAAAGAGACAAATAGGTCCGGAAATCAGGTAAATCAGGTAAATAAATTATTAATTTAACCATAAAAATATAACTTTTGCTTTTTGGTTTTTGTTTTTTTTTTGTCATAATTTTTAAATCAAAATATAAGAAATGTAAAATAAATAGTTTAAATTTTAATCACATTTACCAATCCATACAGGTAATTATTAATAATTACCGGTAAATGTAACAAATTCTACTCATTCATCACACTTACCAAAACACGTGGTTATTATGAATAATTACCGGTTAATATTAATAATAACCGGATTTATCACGTAATTAGTTTAACCGTAATATTAATACTAAACTACATCATTATTTAACACATAATTGTAACTTATCATTAAATACTAAAACTATCTAATTATTACTACCAATTAAATTATTTTAAAATCAACGGACTATCAAGAATAGTCCGGTGGGTTAACGACATATATTGTGAATGTAAGTCACAAAGAATAAATTACATAATTCGTATCCGGATGTTATTTGTATTCAGTTGTAGCATACATCTTTGATGAACAACAAGAAATATTTGTTAAAAAAAAAACTGAAATTTTAGGATTCAAAATAGATTTCAGATTAGACTTAGAATTCATTTATTTCCTTAAATATAAAAATTTTTACAAACTAAATCAAATTAAAACGGAATATTATCAAAACATAAAGCTCTTAAATCTAATAAGCTAATTTGTTAGATACCGACAAAGCACCTGATGCTGTAGTAAGGCTACCCAGACCTATTCAATTTTTTAGTTTCAAAAGTTTTTATAAATAAATTAGGTGGGTTGGAACCTATTTGGTAGAAATTTTTTTAAGAAAAGTACAATAATTCGACTGAAATCCGTACAGGACAAAAACCATTGCCGTTAATTAAAAATTCTTCAGTCAGAATTTTTGTAATAATTCAAGCAAAGTATGTACCACTTTCCAATTAAAAAAATTATTGTTTATTTTTATTTACTACAACTTAAAGCTCTAATAAATAATAATAAAATACTTTCAACACAAAAATTAATGATATCAATATTTTTTTTTAATTTAATAAAAATGTACATACATTATAAATATACATATGTATGTATGTATTAATCCATTTTTTTATTTTTGTAGGGGGCCCAAACCTCCGCTCCATATTATTGAAACACGAATTTAGCTGACGACAGAAAAAAAAGTGTGTTAAGTTATATATAAATAATTAACAATTTATTAAAAAAATATTTTTCCTTGTTTTTAAAAATTGATATTATAAATTTTATAATATATAAACAAATAAAAAATATTTTTTTAATAAAGAAAAAAATAAAATTTGACTAAACAGAGATTTGAACTCACACAAAATTTGCGATATTAACAGGACGCTTTAACCAACTGATCTAATAACCGATTAAAATTATTTCATAAAAATGCAAACATAAAATAATATTTTGATCCACACAAAATTCAATAAAATAAAATGACTGATCTATAATGGGATAATACAAACAAACACACACAATCAGAATATGTACTCGTAAAAAGGAAATTGTATATATATATATATATATATATATAAGATAAATACGCAAAGAATGCATATTCTATCCTAATATTATTATTGTGTGTTGTGTAAACCAATACATGCAGGCTTTTTCAAAGCAATTTATATAAATAGTATTAGATGGAGGGAGAGCACAGAAACAAATTCGCCCAAAATAGCAAAATTGACGATTGACCCCCAATAGCAAAATAAATTATAATGATTTTGAAATAGTAAACAGTATTTATCGAGATGACTTATTAAATATTGAAAATGACATGCATTTGAAAAATTAATAATAGACTGTGACATTGAAAATGCAGTATTAGGGTTGTAACTGCAATGTAGGTAATTGTATGCTTAATCAAATTAATATTACTTAATTCAGATCACATTTTTAACTTATACTAATTACCAAAATAACAATAAAGTTACATACTTACTATTAAAAAAAACATTTTTAAAAGTTATTCACAAATGTAAAGTATATAATATGATAAAAGATTAATAAAATTATTATAATCTAAAAGTACATTAGATACTAAATATAAAAAAATCAAAAAATGTATTTAAATAGTCAATTTTGACCCTTAATCGTCGTTTCAAAAAAAAAAATCTTATTAATATTATTATACGTCTGTGACCCATACTTTAGACGTCGAAATTTAAAAGGTCTTAAAGTGCAAAGTTAATTCATTTTTTGGCTCTTCTGAGGGAGGTATTGTATGGGCGTAGTATCTAATAACCATATTCTAATCTGAAAGCTTGTGTTACATTTACTTCAGATGATTGTTATTTCGTAAAAAGCACAATCCTAGTTTTATATAGAAAACGGATAAAAAAAATCAATTTTTTTTAAATAAATGCTTAAATCTTCTAAAGTGTTCGACGTAGACATAAACTGTGTATGCATGAGTTATAGCAAAAAAATATACCTTTCCACCAGTGTTTATATAAATATTGGGGGTTTTATGGTAAAATTTTTAGGTATTTCCAATATCACATGTATGCCTAAAACACCCTGTTATATAAATACGAATATTTTTTTTTATAAATATGTAAAACTATATAATATAATATACATATATTACTAATTTTTAATTGTTCGATTCTTGGTTAGGAGTACCTATCTGTACTATTCACATTCAAGCTGTATGAATTTCTTATTTTTGAAAAGGATTAATTCAAAAGATTAATTTAACTTAACTAATACACAAATAATTGATTTTATATTTCAGTTATACTTGAGAAAATTAAATTAAATTGTATAAAATTTTTTATTAATATTCTTTTTTTTTCATTAAATTACAATATTGAAAAAAAAAATTTGATTGAATGATTTTCAATATGTAGTATGTAATCGTATTAGCTAGGAATGTATTTTTTAATTACTAAATTAATATACGTTAATCGATTTTAATTTTTAACTTTATTATAGTAAAATTTTATATTTTCAAATTTGTGAAATATGTAGAATGTAAATTTATTATTAAGTATTTTTAAGTGATAATTAATTATGTGACAAGTGTACAAATGAAGTTGAGTTATTGATTTTTTAATAAGTTATTGATTAAAGTTTGAAAACATATTTTTGTTGTATCCTTCAGAAATTGTTTCTGTTATGAATATAATATATAGAAGTTATGATACATTTTAATATATTTTAGAATGCAACCTGGGAATAATAAACTATGTACAAATTATGTAATGGTTACGATATTAAAGCATGAAAAGTTGAAACAGTTTAATTTATCAGTTATAAATATATTTTCTACTTTGTTGCCTATTTTTGTTTATAATATTTAATTTGTTTTTTTTTTTATTTATTTTTATTTTTGTCATTTTTCATCTTAATAAAATATTTTTATCTTAGTTAAAATAAATTGAATTATACTAAAAAAAACCTTAAGAAAATTTAAGCTATTTGATTAATAAAACTATTATTGTTATTATTATTATTATTATTTTTATTATTATTATTATTATTACAATAAGTTTTTAATCTCTTTATTTAGTATCTTTGTATGTTATATGTAACGACCGAAACGAACATACTGTAATATATTGCCCTTTTCAACTTATGTGGCACTCTTTTGTCTATCAATTTGAAAATACCTGCTTCTTTTCTCGCCTTTTTTGTTGGTACATACTAATACTAGACTTTCCCAAGTCAAATTTCAATCTAGTAGTAATCCTAACTATTTATGTTGCTTGACCATTTCAAGTTGACATTCGTTGTATTTAATACCTAATAATCTGTTGGTTTTCTTTTGAATATTATAAATCTAGTTTTACTTGCATTTATAAATAGTTTTTTTACAAATGGAAGAATGTAAAAAAAATACTTGACAAAAAAAATTAAATGGATACGAAATTGATAGCTCAACATGAATAGCTAATCAATTTGAATGGTCTAATATTTGACAACTAAAATGATGAAAACATTGATGTGTATAATAGGTTTGAAAGAGTACATAAGTAAATTTGAAATAATAGAAAAAAAATTTATACATCATAGTTAGGTTCACAATATTATTTTATCAATGAATTTTGAAGTAAATTATTATCAAAATAGTTGAAAATTATGCATTCCGATCCTACAATTTTGATTGACAAACATATTTTATGTACAATTTTATAGAATCATGGATTTTATTATTTTGATTGGATAAATTTTGTTGTTAATCATTGGCACATAGGCAATGAGAACACATAAATCTTGTTAAAAAATAAAATATTATTGAATTAAATATTGAAATCAATGTGGACTTATGATGATATTCAATTTTGAGGAGCTGCAGCTTAAAATAGTGTACAAATCATTCAAAGATGTCAGAATAAAGTTATAAAATCTATAGTAAATGTTGCATAGCTTGTGGCAAATCAAGCAATTGAAAATTATAGATCGATGATTTAGAATACACTTATGCTGAATCGCAAAATCATTATTTTGCAGTGCAGCAATTTGATAGTTTGGTAGCTTGCCAAAAGCGTACTATTTAAGTTAGAAAACGGGAATAAAATTTTTTTGTACTCTGTTCTTTTCTTAAATAGTAACTGAAAATAGTTTTTACGATTAAATGATTTTATTTTTAATATTTTATTTTCTGGTTTGTACTTTGCATATTATTGACCTTGAAAATTTGGCACTTAACATAATTATTCTATCTAAGCACATTTTCATATTTTATCTAAGCATATTTGTGTTAGACTAATTTATGTAATTTTTATATGGTTAATATTCTAAGTGATCACTTTAGCATATTTGTGTTGGATTGTGTTGGACCCTACGATTTTCGCTTAACCTATTTTAACACTCTATTTCTCAGAAATTACGTATTGAATATGTTAAATATTTACACGATGGAAAACAGATGCTTTTAAAATAGTATATGTGGCATAATCAGAATTTTGAAAAAATTGCACTTTGCATAAGTTTTCACTATATGCTATCGATATACGCATTTCTTTAGTCCACAATAATTTAATAAAATGAACAAATAGCTATAAAATATTATTGTATAGGAATCCTCAAATAATTTCACACAGTGACTTCGACAGCTAAGTTGTAATGCAAGAGAACCGATCAAATTTTCAAATTATGAAAATTACTTAAAATAATTTTCAATACAACTACATCGGTCCTATGATATGATGTATAAATAGGTTTGAAGGAGTACATTTGAAATGAAAAAAAAATTTAATACCCATCGTATGGTCCTTATTTTATTTACTGCATTTTGAAATTTAACTGTAGATTTTTCGATGTCAATCGCAAGAATATCAGCCTCATCTGCAAAGGTAGCCATGAAAGTGTTTTCAATTTGGGGAATATTTCTTGTATATAGGAAGTAAAGTATTGGACCAACACCACCTACTCGTAGCAATTTTATTGCTATAAGACTTTTGCGCGCAAACACTCTTATAGCAGTATTAGTGTTAATTCGGGTCAAAAATTTGGCTAGGCAGAAATATTATTGACATTTATGATAATAATACTTCGAAAAAATACATTGGCGCTCCAAAATAACTAATTTTTAAATAAATAAAGAAAATATATTTTTAAATTGCATATTTATAAATTGTATAATAATGTACGTTAACCAATGCATAACAACCAATTTGATATTTAAATAATTATTCTTTTAAGTAAAAATGATACTTTTGCGAAAAGAATGCAAAATAAAGCTTTTCTGTTTTTGCTTATTTAAAAATTTTTTTTAACATGTTTGTAGAAAATAATGGCCGTCGCAAAATATTTATTCTAAATATTTATTCTAAAAGCTACATATAAGTTTATTAGTAACATTATAGGAATACTGAATATTGTATTTTGAACTTTGTTATTTTTGAATGTATACTAAGTAAATTTAATTGTATTTTAATTAATATATGAAATGTAATACTAAATTGTAAACTGTTTGAGCTAAATAGTATAAATAAATAAATATAGTACAATAATAACACTACTACTGTTATTCTAGTAATTTGTTTCTTATACCAACACTTTAACTCTTGATATAGAATTACGCACTATTAGACTTATAACAACATTGCTGTATCACTTGCTGAAATTCCCATTATAACAACTTTCGCAATTACTGTAAGGACATTCTTATAGCAATATTAATCACATTATTCCGATAAAATATCATTATAACACAATTATTACTTATCGGGAGTCATATAAGAGTCTTATAGCACTAGTTTTGTTTTTATAACAATAAAATGTTACTCCAGCAGATAATTTTTTTTATTTCTGAATATTTTTTGTCATAAAATACACGAAATCTCATCGATTGGCAATGTATGATTTTTGCCTTGGTAAATCACAATGTAGGTTAAATTAAAAGCTTTTATGCCATATTTTGACGAATGCCTGATCAACATCTAAGAAAATTTCTGAGCTGATTTTTTTTTTTTTACTGCATAAAAAAAAACATGGATCAACAATTAAATTTGGAAAATTACGATTATTCTTGTCAGGATCTAGGCCTCCTAAAATACCATAGTTTAATTTTATTCATATTTTATTCTTTTGTTTTTAATTTAATTTTATTTTTTACAAATATTTAAGGATTTTAAATTTTTAATTCATTACTTTGCGAAATTTTTGATATTATGTTTTTGTTTTTTTTTTTCTAGCAATAAAGTATATTGGACCACCCATTTTTTTATTTCATTTTATTTTGTTTTTGTTTCAATAAAAGTAATAATAATTGTAAAAGGTGATTCATTATTGCCATTAATTTATATACTTTTTATAATATTATATTTGTAATAAAATACATTGTTGCAAACACACAAAAATTTCAACCATTGTCGAAATAGAAAATGAATGAAAAACTCTTTTGTTTTTCTATAAGTCTTTCAAATTTGAAGAATTCAAGAATTCCAGAATTTTTATATATATATATATATATATATATAAGCTAACCGCCATCAGGCGAAATAACTAATATCTATATATATATATATTTTAGTTATATATAAGAATTCTAAAGTATATAAATATGGATTTATTCTTTTCTTTTCCTTTTTTTTTATTTTACTTTTAATTTTATTTTTAAATTGATAGCATTTTACAAAAGTTTATGGGTTTGACGTGAAAAATGGTCAATACATCATTCAACAAGACTTATTGTTAATTTATGGACATTTTAAATGCTTTTTCTTTACTTCCCAAGAAATACAAGAAATAATAAAAAAAAAAAAAAAAAACAAAAATAACAGAAATAGAATAATAAAAATAAGAAATCTACTCAATTTTATTCTTGAACTCTACTGCTATTACTGACTGCTGCAGTATATATAATTGTAATAATAATAGTAAGAATAAAAGAAACTATATAGGAGTAATATATTTATATATATAAAGATACTTCTATAAAGGAAAAACCCATATTTTAAGTTCTAAAAAACGTATCCGAATGAATAGAAAAAAAAACAATAAGAAGAGAAAAAAATCAAACTTTTTCATCGCAGGAACTCAAAAATGTAGAAGAGAAGAAGAACAGGTCTCTAGTCAGTCAGTCAACCACAAAATTGCACATATTATATATATATATATATATTTGTATATGAATCAAAATGAAATGAAAAAAAGGTGGAAAAGATTGTAATTACACCTCCTGCCTTTTATTCTCTTTATCTTTCTCTTTCTTTCTTTTTTTGTTATCTCCTTTTCTTAATCGTCCCCTTCTTATTTTCACAAAATAAAATGTTTTTTTTTCGTATTCTTTAAATGTCTGCTGAATAAAATATTCTTCTTTTATTTTAAAATTTATGTTTTTTTCTTTTACAATTTACGTCTTTTCCACAATGAAGAATTTTTGATTGATGCCAAAAAGGCGGGACCCTTCAATTGTAGATTTTTTTAGTTTTTGTTGTTTTTTTTTATATTGTTATATTAAATAATAATATTCGTTCGAATATAGCGAAAATAGCTTGCAACTTATCTCACTCAGACATAAAAATGCAATTTTTATGTATTTTTTTTTTTTTTTTTATTGTTCTTTTGAATGAACCAGGGTTGGATTAAGCTACTCTGAATTTTATAATATTGTTGAAAAGAATTTAATTAACGTTGTAGTCAATTTTTTGAATCGTATTATTTGTGTTATAGGAGTATTCAAGATCAATAAATATATATATTTTCTATAAGAGTTTATTAACTTATAGACCCTATCTAACACCGAGACATGTTCAAGTATCCTACTCTATTGCAAAAAACGTGGCCAATACATTGCTTGTATTTTAAATCTTAATAAAAGCTCAGTAGATGTGGTATAAAATTAAATATGCTATAGATAGTCTACATAACATTTTTTATTGTAATGATAAGTTTAAAGGTAGGTCAACTTTTTGCAAAAGAGTAGTATAATATTATATCCTAATTGTATTTCAGAATTATATCGAGACAGTGGAATTCTATGTAAAGAGTATAGAATCACCAGTTTTGTTATTTTTATTTCCTTAAATTTTGTTGTTATATGTATTGACTTATAGGCAGACCCATATGATTTTAGGATTTATTGAAAGAATATCAAAAGAATTCAGGAACTTAACAGTAACTGGAGACTTTATTGTTCATTAATTCGATCTATTCTACTTAGCTTTCCATATACACTCTAAAAGCTGCAGATGCAGAACAAAACAATTTTTTTTATTCACCTTAAGACATCAATTTAAAAACCGTCAAATTTTCCTAATCTTCCAAGCTACTCCAATAGACTTAATTCGTTAAATATGCACACCTTATCATTGTGAAGGAAAATAATCACATCTTACTTCACCTTTGACGTGCTAATTACTTAATCTGATCTACAATATCCAAATAATAATTTTAAAATTAACGAGAAGTACCTAGGCATACCCATTTTGTAGAAAACACACGTAGAATATTTTACGGGAAAAAACGGACCTATAAACGGATGTTGTATTATTATAAACAATGTCCCTTATCTTTTTTCACACTCCATGTCCCTTATCACTTTCAACCATAAGCTGCAACAATACTTTTTTAATGAAAAAGATCACTTAACATATCTACATATTGTGTATTAATTGTGGTTCCATCCAAGGAATAAATAATTTACTATTTTATTTACTGTTGCATATTTTATAATATTTATATTTAAAAAAGCCTTACTTAAGGTTTTAAATAAATAAATAAAGTAAATAAGATGATCACAACTCTCCTTGGAAAACAAAATTATGTTGTATAGCTTAATACTGAACCAAATTTAAACTTATAGCAACAAAAATCATCAACGTATAAATTATGCAACGTATTAAATCCTGCATGGTTTGAGGCAAATTAAGTAAATAAAAATTATATGCACATTTCTTCAGTTCACTCTAAGTAAAACAAAAATATTTTATTATTGTAGTCCAGTGTACATGTTGCAAATAAAATGAAGAAACTTAAAAAAAAAAAAAACAAAAAAAAATGTTTCGGATAAATTTTCTGTAATTGTTAACATTTGTTCGCAAATATCCCAAAGACTAACATCCAGCCCTGCCACTTAATTAGAATGCATGAAATTCGAAAACAGACGGTATGGTGTTAAATAGGAAGTCCGAGGTAATCGTGGTATGGGAAGACTAAATCCATAAAAATGAAGTTCGGCATCCAAAACTAATCAAAATTATTCTTGAAAAAAAAAATTGCAGCACATCAAGGCACCGGAATGAGAGGGATATCGTGATTTAAAAATTTAATCTACTAATTTAATAAAACCACAATCTTTGCAGCTTTGCAGTCAAATTTTTAACCATAACCCGAGTAGACCATACCAAAATAGAATCAAACCAAACTTTATAACCATACCAATATAGAATGATATTAGTTTCAGTTACTTGTATTTACACATTTTCACTATCAATATTATTATTCTCACTATACGATACTCAGATATTTCTATTATCTTATCTGTCTAAATTTTGGCAATTTTTCTTTAATTTGACTGTTTTTACATTCATTTTGTTAGTTGTAAAGCATAGCTTATGTTGTAGTCAACTCATTAGGCTTGATTTCATTAATTATAACTATAAGCAATTGGGTTTGATAACATTGTCTTTTATTTTAAGCTAAAATGCTGTGCGTTTGTTTCTTTTTACCAAAATACTGATTGATATATTTTGTAAATTGTTTTTCTTAGAATCGTATTAGATCGTACAAAGTATCATTCTCAACATTTACTTTGTAAATATTAGGTAGTTTGGTAAGTTTTCGTATAATGCGACGTAGTGGGTTATCAAACAGATGTCGCATGGATAATAACCAAACAGTTTTACGTACATTTGACAACTCTATATCTACGTCTATGTAAATTGCCCAAACTTTATAAACGTAGGCAACTAAACAGTTTTGACAAACTTTATATATATGCTACAAAAATAAGCTGATGAAATATACTATCTAAACACAATTAACTGATAAGATTAACCAAAGATGATATAATCAAGCTGCTTATTGTAATTATTATTATGTTAATTATTATTATAAGATAGGCAATATTGAATCAAGTAGGAGGAAGTAATTAAGTAGCTATATATAGGATAGGTAGGTAATATTTTCAGAAAAATTAAGTATATGAAAGAAAGATTTTTAAAATTACATTAAATAACCTATCAAATTGGCGCTGAAATTAAGTATACCTGATTAGGCCGTAACAATATCATGTAGACTTAATAATTCGAAGAAAATGGAATTTTTAAATCTGCAACCCCATTTTATAAGCTGAAATCGAATTTTAAAGTTGCAACTCAAAGAGATATTTTGTTTTTTTATACATAGCCAAAATATTGGGTTGGACCTTCTATACTGATTGGTCCGTTTGACTAGGGTGGGAAAGGAAAGTTAATAAAAGAGGTAATATAGCTTTAATTTCCACTGAGCATGTGCCCGTGGGATATCATAAAAAAAAGAGAGACCTAGGTCTATTCGTCAATATCCAACAAAAGAAAAATAACCCGTAACATTTGGGTCGTTGATAAGACGAATAGCCCATTGTTGATCTTTATACAAATGTTTTAACGCATTACAAGAAGCGCCGAGTCAATATGTGAAAATTGCATACCATTTTGGGTCGTATGAAAGCATTATAGAATTTCAAGAGGTTGTAGGAGTAGACGTAAGCCTGACAGTAGCTAGATAATCAAAACATTTGGCTGGGTATTTCTAAAACATCGAATATATGACCATTCCAGATCATTTTTCGAGTTAAGTGAATGCCTAATATGCTTAAGCTTTCAAACCACGGAAGCTTATGTTCTTATCCACAAAATGTCAGAATTAAAAATGAAAATTTTTCTGGAGATCGTACAACTGTGAGTTTTTAAAGTGTTAAACTCGACTCTATTTTTAAGTCTCAATTAGCTATTGCCATCAAATCATGGCTGAGGAGACTAGCCATGATGTCTTTTTGGTTGATACGGCGATCAGATGTAGCGCTTCAAATTTTTTATGAAAATCGTAGGAGGTCACTACAGTGTTGTCATTTGAAAAGCTGAGCATTGGATTGAAAGTGGTTTGAAGCAATTAATAAATTTTTCGTTCTGCTGTATTTCAAAACACTCTGTCTGTATTAGCCAACATGTACACTTCATTAAATAGATTATAAAAAATTACTTCATTTAACAAAAGTTTAACATTTATCGAGATTTTACCAATTTGATTTAAGATTTGGATATTCAAATCCGTCACTGTTATTTCCTTTATTAAAATTGTATTTTAGAAAAACAAAAAAACAAAAAATGAACTTGAAAACACATTAATTTTGTATTTCAATCGCGCATCATTTTAAAAAATTCACTAACAAATCGAGAAAAAGAATAAAAAACTATAAAATTAAATAATATGAACACCTTGCGATATCATTGTGCGCGATTTTTTGATATTTTATTTGATGCCAAGTTCAAAAAAATAAAAACAACTACAACAACACAAATTTTGATATTGAAATAAAATAATAAAAAAATAATAAAAATTCATCTTAAATTACAGGTATATATACAGCTATAAATAAATAATATAAAATAAAGCGGGCTTCCATATTATATCTTTACGTGAAAATTGTGTGATCATTTTGAAAAACAAAAAAAAAAATAATATCAAATCCCAATCCCACAATAAATTTTTGTTTTTGTACATTTCATTTTTTTGTGATAGTAGACATTGTAATAAAACAGATGAACTTCAATTATACTGGTAGATAGTTTTAAGAATATTTCAACATTTAAAATATTCAGAATAAAACAATAACAATAATAACAATAACTATATAATATAGTGAACATAATATGTAATAAGAAAATATGATAAAGTATAAAAATAGGAAGATGAATATATGTATTTTTGATTTAAGGATATGTTATTGGCACTTGAGGCAATTAAAATTTTCTTGGTCAAAAAAAAAAATATTATTGATGTATTCATACTGAATAAAAACAGAAGAAATAGTAAAGACACAAAAAAAAAATGTAGCTATAATCGATTGAATCAAAATCGAAATCTAAATAAAAAAAAGTGATTGCCAAGAACAACATAAAATAACAGAAAAATAAATGAAATACAAAATAAAAAAGCAGATAACAAAAAAAAAAACAGCAGATGGTGGGAAAGATTAAAATGAATAATGCTACCAAAATGCAAAAGGATGGGGTTGAAATCAATTCAAAAATTGTAGACTATGAGAAATAAAACGATGAAAAACAAAATAATATGTAATGTAATAAATTAAGACTAACAAAAAAAAAAAAAAAAAAACAAAAATACGAGCAAGGATTATTAGGGCTCTCTTTAGCTCAAATAAATTTATAAAAAAAAATTATTAAAATCCATAAGCAATTTAGGTGGGAAATAAATTTTAGAAATTTCAAAATTTTATTCAGTTCGTTAATTTATTTATTAATTGTATGTGGTATACATAAGACGCTGAGTCTTTACTATATAATAATAAGTTCAATAACAATAATTATTGATTTTGGTTTTAGAAAATGTTGAAATATATTTTTAAAATTTTGTAAACAAATATTTGAAACTAAATAATTTTTTTTTAACTTGATTTATCTCAAAAAAGCCCATTTTCTCTTATATACCAATAAATATTTGATGATTTATTATTAAAGTAAGAAAATAACAAGTCGGATAGAAAAATGCATCTATAATACTAAAATTCAATTGTGATGATCATGATGATTTAAATTATGATATTTTTTTTTGCAAAAATAAATAAAATTTTTCAGATTCTTGAAAATATGATCAAATAATATGTAAAAAATAAATGTTAAATAAAATAAGGAAAAAAAAAATTTTTTTTTAGAAATATTTGCCTTCAATTTAAGCGTACTAAAACTACAAAAATAAACTTTAGAATCGCAGCTTGATATAATGTTTTCATAGCAAGTTTAGATTGTAATTACGGAAAAAGCAAATTAGCCGAAATTCTAGGAAGTCTTGAGATGAGTTTAAGAGATTTGGTACAAAGTTCGGCTAATTTGCTTTTTCCGTAATTACAATCTAAACTTGCTATGAAAACATTATATCAAGCTGCGATTCTAAAGTTTATTTTTGTAGTTTTAGTACGCTTAAATTGAAGGCAAATATTTCTAAAAAAAATTTTTTTTTTTCCTTATTTTATTTTCGACTTTTTAGTGAAAATATTTTTTTAATGAAAAATAATATATTTTCAAAGAACAACACATATAATCAAATGACACTAAAATTCACTCTAACGCAATTTGGTTATTATTGCTCATACTTCAAATATTTTATATTACTGTAACAAATTTTATAAAAATATGTGTATTTTTAAAAAATGTTTGGAGATTTTTGATTAGATACCTTTGAGTTTTTTAATTTACGTATTAAAAAATTACGCACTTTATAAAAAGAAAACCTGTTAAATACAAAAAATATTTGACGTAAAATCGTAGATTTAAATCTGTGGAAAAGTCTAAAATGTAAACATTCATCCGACTTTATCTACGATAAAATTCGATTTTGTCCGAGGTGTATACGCTGCCTAAGCATAAATTGGCATATAAAAGTATAATATATACATGCATAAATCGAAATTGAACTTTTTTTACATGCGAGAAGAGTAATTTGTAACTGAGTGATAGATAACTGATACTTGATTGGTTCAAATTTTGTTTTCTTCCATAAATAATGTTTGCATTTTATTTTCAATTAAACTAAGCCATATGATTATGTATGTAACAAATGCAAGCCCTATATGACACATGTACGTACATTTGCATATACTTAGTCAGAGAAAGAGAAATAATAAAAGAAAGAGATTAATAAAAGAAACCAAATTAAAAATACAAAAAAATATAATGAAAATATAATTGAATAGTAATAGAAAATGATTGAAATATAATGATAATGATTTGTATTGCACACATTTATTTTGTATTCCTTTTTTGTTTTTTTTTTTTGCTTCTTTACACCATAGAAATGTCAATAAATATAGTGAATTTAAAGAGAAACCAAATTTTAACTTTATCGAATATCCATATTCCATTAGTAGTACACACACATATGTAAATTTCACCTTAGTTGAATGCAAAGAATATCTATAATCTATATTAACAAGAATATACACTCCCATTTTACGTAAACCTAATTTTTAAGAAATACCAAACCGAGCAAAATATCATTAGTTAAAAGAGGTAAAATTTACATTTACTTATCGTATACCAAATTTATTATGAGAGAGAAAAGGTACAAAACAGATGTTTGACTTTTCCTTTATACTGTAAAATAATTTTGCGTTCTCATTATTCTCCTTTGGATTTGTTTACGTTCCCTCCCATTATTATTATATGAGGCAGGCTGGCAAAAAATGTTAGTTCTAATTTAGTTTGTTCCCTTATACGATGATTAATTCTGATCTTTTATAATTTTAATATTTTCGTTTTAAACATTATTATTTTCGTATATACCTATTAAAAATATTAAATTATAATTACATTACAATAATATAAAATATTATTAACATTTTTGTCAGTAATAATTTGGAGTTACAAACATTATTATTTTTTATTAATTAAATATTAAATTATAGTAAACCTAAATATTTATTATATTGGTATACGATTATAAAATAATACTGAGGACAACATCTATTTACAAATCACAGAATTTAAAGAATGTGATAACGCTGTTTTAGTTAGGTCTCCTAAAAATCTTATGCATAGTTGATACATTTTAGAAAATAATATTGTTAAATATTTCAACGAAAATTTTTGTCGAAAATATTTTTCAAAATTATAAACTTTATTTATTTAATTTCAGCCAACTTTTTTTGTTACTCTCTTTTGTTTACTATATTTTTTCTTTTTCTTACACGTAAAATTCTTATTATATCTATTTCTGACAATGTTTATCAAATTTGCATATGAATTTGTGTGCAAACAAGCAAACAAATGAATACATACATGAGTTCTTACTCTTTTTATGGATATACTTTGGTTAAATGGTTATTGAAATGGGTATTTTGTTGAATTGAAGCAAATTGAAACAAACATATAAAGTCCAAGGCAAGTTAATTAAGGCAAATATAATAAACTTTATCTAAATAAAACTAGCCCCTTAAAAAGTAGAAAATAAAATTTGTTGGTTTGACTTGATCATCTAGAACTGTTATAAGATAAATTAAACTTAGTTGAAATGTTGTTAATGCAAATCTAGAATGTTTGAAATTTAAAAAAATCATGAACATTGAAAGAGGCATACTTTAAGTATTTTAGACAAAAATATTGCATTTATATACTGTTGTTATATGCCAGTAAATACTTATCTGAACTTACCATGTTTTTTTCTTTCACAAATTTACTTTTCTAATTTTTGTTGACTTCTTACGACAAGTGTTCTACACTACAATAGAATAGATAATTAAATATACAGTAAAGTCATGACAGTCATAAATAAAGTTAAAGAAGAGTTTGCGAGAATAACAAATATATAAATAAATAAATATAAAAACAGACACCGCCAAGTTAATTTAAAAGAATGTATATATCAAAATGAAGAATACTTAGAGATGCGGTAAGACGAATTGGTAGAAATTCAATTGTGAAACTAATATATTTTTATAGTTGTCCGTTAATAAAACGCACTATTCAAGCTTCAGTACATAACTTTTTTGAGATTCTTACTCTAGTTATTTTTTTAAAACTAATTCGCTTATGTACTTCGCATATGTAAAATGGTCGTAATTTTTTTTTTATAACTTTATTTATGTGGCCTTTGAACACAATATAGTTTTTTTTCAGGCCAGGTCTTTACATTATTTTTTCAATTTTTTTTTTTTTCTAATTACATATTCTATTATTCATATAATACATTTTTAATTGTTTTTTTTTTTTTTGTTTCTATATAAAATAATTCATTTGTTAAATTTTTCTTATACATATGTTAATTATATGAAGTTATTATAACTAAATATTTTATATTTTATTCCGTTTTTTTTTTTTTAATTTTTTTTAACATTTAATATTTTTTATTTAACGTATTTTATTGATTTTGTTTAATTTTTTGTTTTAAATTGTTTTGTATAGTTCAATAGCTTTTAGAAAATTTATTATTTTTCTATAATTGGTTTCATCACACTCTTTAAAATATCTAGACAATGGCCGTAATTATTTTGAATTGAAAAATAGGCTTTATTATGATATATATGACTAAGATTTTTGTTTTTAATTATAATGTAAATGTTTTTTCTATAAAATTTTGTATGATAAAACAAGCTTTTATACTTGCATGGAAACAGTTGGTACGCATGTTAAAAAATTCTACTAAAATGAAATGTTTTTAAAATTTGTAGTGTCCGAATTATTAATGGTTAGGGCTTGTATATATATATTTACTATTTATTGTAATTATTATAGATTATAATTTTTTAATTCTGCTGGTAAATTTGCAAAAATTCAAAAAATTTGCAAAAAATTCTGCTGGAAAACATTGCATAATCTTGAATCATTGCATACTTCTGAGATAAAAACTAATGTTTGGCTATGTTGAACTAAAATATACAAATAAAATTAATAATACATATTTTATAAATAAACATTCATATTTTCGAAATAAACATTCAAAATATTAACATTTAAAATACATTCAAATTCTTAAATATTAAATGCATCACGAAATCTATTTGTCGTACAACAATTTGTACTACTCTACTGTATAATCCTTCATACTGTCGTTTTAAAGGAAAATTGCATTTAGAGTTGTCATATGAACTTGACCTTGAATATATAATCTTTCAACAGAATAGTCTATATAACATTGTAGTAATGGGCCTCAAATCCTACTACTTAAATATTTTAAACAATTTCAAAAATTAAATATTTCTTAACCTAAAACACTCTGATACATATTACACAATCATGAGAAAACTGATGATGAATAACCGAAATCGATCAAGCTATTAAATACAATTAATGAAACATACTCAGAGTTTTTAATCTTATTATTTTTTTTTTGTTTTTTGTGTCGTAGATTGAATTGCAAAAATAGAATATCGAACTTATACCATTTTTGATTTTATACTGATTTTATTGAGTTATATCGACAAAATCAGTATTTATGGGATGTAAAATTATTGATCTGATTCATCTGATATGAATGAACATAAAAAAATTAAATTTACATTTTAAAAATTGCTCTATTTATCTATACAAAATCGTTTAAAGGAGTGTGGGAAAACTGTTGTACAGAATTTGTTTGTTCAATCTGTTTCATACAATATGTTATACAACTTGCGCTATACGACAAGTCGTTTTGTGCATCAGATATTTTCACTTAAATTAATTTATTTACACAAATAATTGAATTTTTATGATTTTTTATCATCAAAATATTGACATCCTATTTAAATTTAAAAACAAAATTGTAAAATAATTTAAATTGAAGTCTTCAGATCGGTGATTCAGGATTTCAATATCCATAAAACTTCTAAAATTGGTAAAATTAATAAAAATCAGTAAATAATTGTTTACTGCAGAATTTTATTTGATTTTTATTGTTTAATAATTTTATATAACAATTATTTTTTTTAATTTTCCTTCCAAAAGCATTTATTAATAATCATAAAGCGTTTCTAATTTTTCCGAACTGATATTGCCGAATTTCTTTACATAAAATTAATGTTGTTATGTCTGTATTATTTCTGTATACAACAAAATGTAAGACTTAAAGCTAAAATTAGCAAAATGAAAACATTTGGAAGCATTTTGCGAAGTTTACAGTTTTTAAGAATTGTAACCAATAAAAATAATTTAAAAAAATAACTCAAAGCAATAAAAAATATGAATTATTTAAATAGGACATAAACCAAAATATGTGTTAGGATAACAAAATGTATGTAAATATTTTGTAAAATTATTTGTTAACATTCGTTTTGAGCTTTTGTAAATTGTATAATCTAAAAGTGAGTGTAACACATCAGCTATAATATACGGCTCAACATTAGCAGTGAATTTGATTAAAGGAAGCAATATAAAAAGGAAATAAGGTCTACATGGCATGTAAATACATATACGAAAAATAAAAATTAAAAAGAATTGATAATTTTATAATTCAGTTGATTCGTAAGCATTTTGATTGAGAAATTAACACTCCCGAAAATGGTTTAATATCCCATATATTCTACCATTACAGGAAGTATATAAAAGGGACATTTATACGGGGCTTATAGTACCCATATACATTTTATCTACCTAGATCAAGAAGGTTTTGTTCAAAACTAAAGCATGTTCTACTATTCCATTATAGTAGACGGGCTACATGCACTTAAATAGAGTATGGTTCTAATTGAATTGTCATTTGCAGCTTAAAATATGCTACTTATATCCCTTTTAAGGATATGTTTGATTATAGAGATTATTGATGATTCAAAAATGAATTTAAATATAATAATCTCTTGTTACACCTTAAGTTTAGTCGTAGTTTAAGTTAGTCTTTTCAGTTTTAAGCTATAATTAAATGAATTGTTTCTCTTTTACAAACTGTTTTACAATTAAATAAAATAGAAGTAGAAACTTAACTGTTAAAATTATAATTTTCACTGTAACCAAAATTTATCAAAATCATAGTTGTTGTTAATCATTGTTCAATTAGTATTTAATCTAGTTTGGTAAACTTTTTTTCTGGATTTTTGTAAGTAAAATAGAAAACCATAAATAAAGGCTAAAAAAGGAGAGAATTTGATGGACAACGAATTTTGAACAACCTTAAAATTCGATTTATTTTCCTGCATAAAGCATTACAGACATCTCTTTATTCCCCTATCTGTGTTGAGGTATTAACAACTTTAACTGACAGCCAATTTAAAGTCAATTCAACAGTTAACCGTCACTCGAAGTACATTCAATATCCATCTAGAGATTTATTAATTATAATTCAAATTAAAGCCAAATTTAACGTTTTTAACAGAACAGAAACTTAAATATACTGATATTCTTCACTGTCAATGAATAGGTATAAAAAAAAACAATAATAATTTTGTTTACAACTTCCTACGATACACATTACATTGTCTATAGATACCTAAGTACGTAACCTAACGTACCTACTTTTAATGATGAAAATAATACTCATATGCTACCAATCTATGCATTCCCTTGAAATTTGTATAAATAGGATGGTGTAGGTGTAGTCGTGGTGTGATGAACTATGTTTTTCTCTCATTTTTGGTGAATAGATTGAATAATTTTGAGGTGAAATGTTGACAACTAATTCTATTATAATATATGATTTCAAATATTTACATCTGAACTACCAATTTTTCCATCTAATTGAAAAATTCAAAATAGAACCACACATAGTCTCTAATTTATTTTGTAATTAATTTATTCATTTCAATTTCAAATTATTTTTATTATTAATTTTATTTTAAATTATAAATTTTTTTTTTTATATACACCAATTTCACAATACACATTACATTAACATACAAATACATTTAAAATTATTCTATTTTCGAATGTGTAGTTATGAGTTTTATTCATATGAAAACCTGCTGACATTTTAAACTTAGTAATAAGTTTATTTTTTTTCCTGCGAAAATAACATCATAACAACTTTTAACCGCCTTCATTTATTTAATTTCATAGCAAAAAAAAAACAAAAACAAATGTTTCAACAACTTATAAGTTAACATCCTGTAAATGCACGCCATCTAAATTTACTTGTCTACGTTATATTATATAGACAATGCCGAATCAAAGAATATTACAAAAAAAATACCTGCATATATATATATATATATAAGATATACCTATGTATGACAAAACTTCTATTCCTATGTATATATATAAAAGTAAAACATTAGAATCTTTCATCACTCTAATATTATGGCAATGGTGGCGACTTTTTCTATTTATAACTAGAGTCATCAAAAAAGTAAAAAAAAAATGAAGCAATAGAAAAAAAAATTATGAGCAAGAATAAAAATACAACTATATATTTAAAGGTAGCAAATGTTGGAGCAACATAGTCGCAAAAACAATCATCCTCTGTTCACAGAAAAACAACACAAAATAAAAAAATGAAATTAAGGACTCCATATCCTACATATTCATATTGTATATATATGTATATATATTAAATTTCATCACATCATTCTGTGGGAAAAACAATAAAAAATGAAAAATAAAAAAATAAAATAAAGTAAATTCCATTCTAAAATTACAACCATGAAAAACTATATACTTGTATTGCATAATAAAAACAAAATAAACAAAATTCTTGCAGCAGTCAGCGCAGCCATCACAAATTCTAAACTACTAACAATATTTTGCAAAAAAAAAAAACATTTTTTTTTTTAAATAAAAAATAGTATAAGAGTAGATATAGTAGAATTCTAGTATTCCTTTTAAGCAAAATGACGGCAACGATGATGACAACAACGACAATGAGTACGACGACAACGAAAGGATAATACAAACAATAAGGATGATGGAAAATATAAATATTTCAGAAAAGAAAAGAATAATAAATGAAAAACTCGTTATACTATTATTTTTTATTTTTTTTTATTTTTATTATTGTTTTTCTATCCTATATATTCAGGAACTTATCTAAAGCTAATCTTTCATGATTGCCACCACCTTAAAACACCCCAAAAATGTCATACCAGAAACTTGCACCAATTTTATTTTCTAACACTTTTTTCCCCATATATAGTGACTAATGTTATAAAATAGAAAGACAGTGAAAGTACAGTAGAGGAGACAGTAAAATAAGATAGTGTTACGATAGTATTGTAAATGTCTATTTGATGTACATGAAATTTTTGAATGTTTTACAATATTTATTTGATAGATTGAGAGCGTTTGATCGAGTACAAGACGAAAAAATGAGAAGCATCGTAAAATGTATTAGGAACCGCTATTGGAATCAACCTGCTCATAATAAAGTCAACAGTCTAGTAACATCTAACAAATGCAAGTTAATAGCGGAGTATGACAATGGTGTATTTTGTCGTCACTGGTGTTCAACCTGTACTTTGAATATATTTGCCAAGATGCAATTAATTTAATAGACAGAGCAATCAAAGTAAATGGAATCTACATAAACAATATCCGATACACGGATGAGAAAATCCTGTAGTAGCTGACAATTTGGATGATTTTTAACAAAGCGATACACGGATGAGAAAATCCTGTAGTAGCTGACAATTTGGATGATTTTTAACAAAGTCAATGAATATGGCAATTTTGTATATCCTTTGAAATGAGAAAAATCTTTTTAGGCAAAAATAATTGAAAACAAATAAAAATTATTCCGGCCTATTTACATGCAAATCCAAAAAACAAAGTTTATGATAGTCAGTAAATGAAACAACTTGAACAATCAACAATATCAACCAATCGAACACGTTTCTAGCTTGAAATATCTTTGTTGTTATCTCGGTGAAAGCTGGACATAAGATAAGGAAGTAAAATGTAGAACAGAAATGGCAAGATGCTCTTCTGTAATATATAAAAATATACTATATGCAAAAGAGAAATAAACATCAAGCTTACGGTACTTAAAATGTTATATCTGGTCTGTAGTCTTATACGGAGTAGAAATATGAAAGTTGAAAGTGGCTAATCTAAACATATTAGAAGCTTTCGAAGTGTGATATTATCGTAGAATGCTTAAAGATACAGAGTTACGAACCTAGGTTGAACATCTGCTCTGTGAATGCGAAGGGCTCAGTCGCAGCAGATTTTGCCGGTTGGGGACAGCTATCCAGCATACCGTTGAAAAATATCCTGAGTGTGATCATAAAATCAGGTATTATATAGTCTCAGAAAAAAACACGGGTTATTACAATAAGCTTATTTGCGGCTGCAGGGATATAGGGCACAGATTTCCCCCTCCCCTCTCCCGAAATTAAACAAACTACAATCGAATCTACGAAACTAAAAGTTCTTAGAAGATTGAAACTAAACAAAGAACTACTGCTAAATGTCCAATGTAGAAAAATAAGGTACTTTGGTCACATGATGCGAGGGCCGAAGTATAAACTACTTCAATTGATTATACAAGACAAGGATGAAGGCATGAAGAATTCGGAAGAAAGGAATTGTCATATGGCTTAGAAAAATTCAAAATTAGACTGATATCAGAACCGTAGGTGAACTGGTTTACAGCCCAAGATGTAGATAACAGTATGGCAGTACCATTGCAAGCTTGCAAATATGAGTTATGTGATTGTTTAACATCCAGTAGTAGATTAGAAATATAAGAAGAAGGTTGAAATCTGAAGATCTGAAATTTTTAAAATTATTTTTGAAGTAAAAATTGGGTTTACGAATTTCAAAAAATTAAAAAATATTATTAAAATTTTTGTCTTTTGTAAGTATAAGTTTTACGCGTTGGGTAGTTAAACTAACGTTAACCTTCAAACTCAGAGGTTATGTGTGTATTTACAATCTTGGTCTATTGTATGTGTAGACTTACACTCTTGGTCTATTGTATGAATGGATACTATGTAGTTTCCAGAGGGCAATATGTGAAAGTAATGTATAAGTACATGTTCGTAAACTTAACAGTTGCGGATTTGCGGATAAACGGCCTGCGGCCAGTTTTTACAATGTCGATCTCATGCCGGATCGCCATGAATATTCAAGTCAATAGATTACAGTGGCTCAGAACAAATAATGCTTTAGCCAAAAGAAACTCGAATCCAGTCTCGAAGGCACAAGACGTAGGGGCAGATCAAACCTTTTTTGGAAGATGAAATATTGGTAGACATGAAACAATTACTGTAACTTTAAAGCGAAAAGCTGCCCGTGTCCAGTAAAGAGAGAGAATATTGATGAGTAGGGCCCAGGAATTAGATGATCCGTTGGCCACCTTAGTAAGTAAGTAAGTAAAATTTATATAGTTTTTTTAGGTAGGTTGGGAGCATTCTAGTTTGTTGTTGGCTGTTATAGGAGATTACTCTCCCAAGGAGAAGATTGATCAGTTCATCAATTTTGCTTTCCGCAAAAATATCTATATTGTTTGGTAAAACCTAACCTAAAGTTCGAAGTCTGACTTAAAATACATTTATTTTAGTCAGTTTTGACCTTATTTGCTTTAGTTGAATTTTTCAAAGGAAAATAATAATAATTTTATATGACTTTTCTTTTTACACTTTTAAAGATTGCAAGAAGTGTTAAAATAACTAACTTTACTTAAAAACTGCCCCAGTGGACAGAACATTTTATTGATTTAGCTAAATTGAGTTGGTTTTTGTATTTATTTATTTATTTATTAAACAGTGGACCTGCAGATTCATCCTACGGGATGTGGGCCTGTTTTTTGTTTTTAGTCTACATTATGAAGTTAGATTTTGTAAAATTTTTTCCTCAACATCGCTAGACATCTTATTTACAAACAATTTTGTTATTTACAAAATACATAAAAGGTATTTTAAATATCCGTCACAGTTACATAAATTTACAGCTCTCTCACTCTCAATTAAAAAGGTTGACTATTCCTGATCTTAACTATAAGAATAAAAAAAAAATTATTGGAGTCTTAATTTCATCGTACCAAAATATGAATGGAAAATATAAACAACAAAATTCAAATGGTTAATGTTATTGCATCCATTAAGGAAATTTTGTTGTGCAATTTTTCTTTCTCTCTGCAACAAAAAAAAAAAACAAAAAAAACAAAACCAAAAACAAAAAATTTAAACTTTTCAATTCGATAATACTACCGTATGTTGACATACATACAAACATATACACTGTTATATACAAAGTCACATGAATATGACATTTTAAGGATGAAATTTTAGATGCAAATTTATGAAAACTCAAGAAAAATCAAAAACAAAAAATATATATATATATTCGAGTATATATACATTTTTTGATATTTTTGAAAAGAAGGAAGTCATTTTGTATTAAAAAAATGTCATTTTCTAGATTCATAACATCATGAAAGAAAAAGACAACACTATAAAAACAAACAAAAAAAAAAAAAATATTAGATTGAAAATAAATTTATTATAGATGATGGTTCCGGTTCAGCTCATTTCTCGTAGATATAATTTTGAAATAAGAAGAAAATATTGAAATAATTTTAATTCACTATACAGCGGCGAAATTCTATATTGAAACGATGAATTCTTAGAATATGTTGGTAAGCATATTATATACCTACATATATATATATATATATACATTGAATTAAATTTGAAATTGTATAACGGTATATAGTGATGCAGTGTTGTTGTTATTCAAAAACATTTCAATTTTTACATATATATTTATGTATATTCATTTATATACAAATACAAAATACATAATCATAGTACTGGGAATGTTTTTATTTATTCGAGTGCATTACCATGAAAGAAAATATCGTTTAAATGGCGTCTAGTATAAGCTTTTATAAGGAAAATTTATTTTGTATTTTTATTTTTTTTGGAAATCTTTTTTTATGTAAAAATTTATAGAAATTTAATTTTCTTATGAGATTTAGTTGATTTTTATATTGTTATGACTCTTTTCAATCAAAAATATCTAATTTTTGAATTAATTTGAATTTAAAAAAAATATATTTTATAATATATATGTATATAAATTAAATCAGTCTAAAGTTTGTTTAAATTATGTTCTAAGATTTTCCAGATAGTAGAAAATCATCAAAATAGTCTTCAGATGTGACTGTGCTCAGCTCAGACTGTGCCGACTCTAATGCGCTAAAAACTCTTATCCTTTAGTTAAAATTTAAGCTATAGTCTTTAAGTCTAGCCAATATCAATACAATTTTGCCTTTTTTCTTCCGATATATTTGATCGAACAAGATCCCATTATTAAGAACTCTTGAGAGATAAAATATTTAAACTTAACCTTGTCTTCCATTTACTTTGAAGATTGTCACTTCGTAAAAGGCACATTCCTAGTTTTATATAGAAAAAGGTAAAAAAAATATTTTTTTTTAAATAAATGTTGATATCTTCTAAACTATTTGACGTAGACATAAAGTATAGCAAAAAAATAGACCTTTTCAACAGTATATAAATATTGTAGGTGTGGTAGTATCTTTAGGCATTTATTTTTTCAAGAAAGAAAATAAAGATTGTTTAATTTTTTCAAAATTTTCTACTTTGAACTAAAATATCTCCATAACGGCAGCACCAATCATCATCAAATAAATGTTAAAATATACTCCAGAGCGTTATCTTTCCAGAATATGTAACTAAATATATATATATATATATATATATATATATATCTAATAGATCAACAAATATAACGGTTTTTATACAAAACCGTCAAAACAATAAGGATACTTTCCTTGTCGTCCTTAAAGGATGCGCCACTAAATATATATGCATGCGCCACTAAATATATATATTTTAGGAAAGCTAGCAACTTCAGCTTTGCTTGGTCATTAGCTTGGTCATGGTCATTAGGTCCTACGCCGATACAACATCTCCCTCAGAAGAGTCATTTGTTTTGTTTATGCACTGGTATTTCAACGAATATCCTTCATATTCATTCATCCTTCATGTATTTTCTAATTTTTATGGTAGTGTTTGACGTGAAAAATCTAGAAGTATTGATATACCTAAACATATAATCTCCATTTTACTAGCTGCAATTGATCGACATGATTGTTTCGTATTTAGTATTCGTATTCGTCTCGTATTTAAGTATATTACAAATTTTATATACAAGTCCTTATATATACATATAACCATTCATTGTCAATATTTAATTAAATTTATTTTCCACAGAATTAAATTCATTATTTATATAATTATTAAACTCGTATATTATTTGAAATATTTTCTAATTAATTTGCGAAAAAAAAAATTAGTAAATATTATTGGAAATTTTTATAGATACTTCCCAAAAGAATCTGCAATAATGTGAGTATAGTTTTATTTTAAATTTATATTATTACAAATTTTTCGTTACTATAAATTTTATCTTTCTACAGGATATTTTTTTATTCTAAAATAAATGAAAAATTGTATTATATACCTATGAATTTGTAGTATATAATATATATCTATAAGAAATTTTTGTTTTAAATAAGAGAAAATTATTTAAATAAAAAAAAATAGATTGTAATTTTTATTTGAACTTTCAAAATAGTAAAGATTTATCTCTTTTTGACTTTTTGAGCTAATTATATTAAGATATGTGTGTATGTAAATAGTGAAATATCATAAATTTTAATATTCATTGTTTGAAAATCTCTGTAGAACTCAACACTTTATATTATTATAGTTTTGTTTTTTTAAACATTTTCTTTTTATATATTATAATTTATTTTCCTAGCCATCTTTGATCTTATGCAATAATATATATGTATATTATGTTGTATATAATATGTCCTGAATCATATATGTGAGAAAATTTTGTTCTAAATACATATGAGTATGTCCTATAATGTAAATATTTCGTACCGAATAATCATACCAAAAATTGTCTTCTCGCTTATTTTAAGACAAAAAACGAAAACAAAAATGAAATAAAAATATTTTTCATTTTAAACATACGACAAATCTGGGAAAATTTTTAATATTTGATTTTGTTTTTATAGTTTATTTCTTATTTTAATTTTTTATTATTTTATTTTCATATAAAAATGTTTAATGGTGAAAAGTTTTTGAACTTAACCTCGATTATAATATATGAATTTTCAGTTTAAAATCATACTCTCATTCATTCTATTTCTCTGCCCATTTCTCTCTCGTATTGTTCTATTCATTTTGTAAATAAGGATGTAAAAGGATATGAGGTGTATATTACTGTAATGTTATAATACATGCCTTGTATAAAATTAAAAAAAAAATATATATATAATATGATTTTACAATGATTTTAAATAATACCGAAGTTGGGTAGACTATTTCCATTGTCTTAGGAGATATACAATATAGTAATTGAAGATTTGAAGAAATTAAAATGGGTATTGAACGAATGATCAAAATTTTATTTCTTAAACCGAAATATTATTTTATGATTATATTATAATAATTCTGTATATTTATACACCCAGAACTTCGATATGGTTTACTAGTTAGTTTGTTTTTTAGTTTTTAAAATTCATTTATTTATTGTACCATGTTACATATTACATACCTTAGTACATTATCATAAATTAAATTAAAAAATTTGCAAAACAGTAATGGTAAAATTAGATAAATGTAAGATCATTCTGATATTCCTGAGAATATGTGATGAATGAAATAACAATAGTAGAAATAATTAAATTATATAATTAAACAATATTAGGTTGATAATTCAGAGCTAAAAGTAATACAGTTACAGGAATACAAAAATAAAAATAAAAAATTTAATATTAAAGTAATAAAGTAAAGAAAAACGTAACGCGAAAAATTTAAAAATTATAAAATAAAATACAAACTTATAGCTATTAAATATCAATATATACATTAGAAATAATTAAATTTAGTTAAACATAATTAAACTAGGAAAGCAAATAAAATAGGAAAAAAGAGAAAAAATTAAAATTCGAGATAAACGATTACAATAAAATATTAGAAGCCTGAGAAACAAAACTTAAAAGATATAAAAGAATTTGGTTAAGTTAGCAACAACTTAATTTGAGAGTGATCAAGATTCAATAAGTGAGATCTAAGATTTTTGATAAAAGTAATAGAAGTTCTATCCGATCTTAAAGAGAAAAGCAACGTATTGAAAATTTTGGGAGCTAAAAACTCATAAAAGTGGCGAAAATGTGATGTATATGCTCGAGGAACATCTGTTAAAAATAGGTTATTGACTCGCAGATTCTAGTGAGAACTAAATCGATGGGCAAGATAACCTGATCTAATGAAATAAATTTCCAGTGTTTTGAATACATAGAGCTGTCTAATAGGTAGTATATCCAGCTTTATAAATAGTGGAAAACTAGGTGTAAGTCTATTTTTCCTCATGAATAATCGAATACAATATTTTTGAGCAATGAGTAGTGGACGAATTTTGTTGAAGTAAGAGCCCCCCAGGGGTCTGGTTTGGGATCGACAGGGAAACATTTGATCGGTCGCTGACCCAGATGCGCAACTGTCGAGTTCCTATTCAAGTGCTTACACTACCTCCACGTGGTGACCCCTGGGAACTGTTTTACATAGCATCCGCTAGTAAGCAGGCCAAAATTGTAAGTGCGCCAAAATCCTCAAATTTTGAGGTTGGCGTAAGGCTGACTCCCTTACCCGTAAAAATTACATAGTTTTGAGAGACGCAATTGAAGCCTCGGATACGATCGAAATTATTGGAAACAGACCCGGCAAACATTTAAAGGACTCCGATTTAAGAATTTGCAGTTGGAATGTAAGAACACTCTATCATCCAGCTGCATCTAACAAAATTGAAAATATTCTCTCGCAGTATAAATCAGACATTACTGCGATACAGGAAATCCGATGGAAAGGATCTGGCATGTTAAAAAAACGAACATGCGATATATATTACAGCTGCCACGAAAAACATCACATATTTGGATGCGGATTCGTAGTGGGAAAACGGCTTAGAGGAAACGTCATTGATTTTACACCGGTTAATGAACGTCTAGCCGTCATCCGTATCAAAGGCAAATTCTTCAACATCAGCTTAATATGTGTGCACGCACCAACCGACGAAGCGGAGGACTCAATGAAGGATGAATTCTACGACATCTTAGATAAAACATATGGGTCCTGTCCTGAGTACGATGCGAAAATCGTGCTTGGAGACTTCAATGCTAAAATCGGTAAGGAAGGAATTTTCGGCAAAACTGTTGGTAACCATAGTCTTCACCCCACCACCACAGATAATGGATACCGAACAATCGATTTTGCAGCAGCTCGTAATATGGTTATAAGTAGCACAAATTTCCCCCATAAAAATATCCACAAAGCTACCTGGCTATCTCCGGATGGACGTACAGCGAATCAAATTGACCACATTATGATTGACGCCCGACATGCTACCAGTGTGTCGGATGTACGTACCTATCGAGGAGCTAACATCGACTCTGACCACTTCCTAGTTGTCGCCCAGTTCAGAGCACGAATTTCCAATGTTAAAAAAGGACGCACCAGCCATAATAGGAAGTTTAACATTGGAAGACTCCAAACACCTGAGATAGCCTTAGCATACAAGGAGCGATTAAGTAATATACTCAATACCACACCTCTACAACATAATCTCTCCGTCAACGGAAAATGGAAACAATGCGCAAACATCATCACGATGGCTGCTACACATACCGTGGGTTTTGAAACACCTCGCGTGAGAAACCCATGGTACGACGATGAATGTTTAGCAAAGACGGTAGAGAAAAATGAGGCCTACAGGAAAGCGCTGCAACGTAAAACAAGAGCAGCTCAAGAAGAGTATAGAGCGAAAAGAAGAGACGAGAAGAAAATTTTAAGGCGCAAAAAACGTTTATTCGAAAAGTCTCAACTTTTGGATATAGAATCAAACCGAGACAGAGGCGAAGTACGGAGGTTTTATAAAAAAGCCAAGCAGCTTGCAGCTGGTTTCAAGCCCCGTACACACGCGCTGAGGGATGATTCGGGAAATTTGGTAACCGATACGCAAGGGATATTAGAGACATGGAAACAGCATTTTAAGAACCTGCTGAATGGCGCAAACATAGAAAACACAGATACGCCTCGCCCTAACCCAGTCAACTCCGAAGATACAGATACACCCAGTCCTGCAGAAGTGGAAGCAGCCATCCGAAAATTAAAGAACAACAAAGCTGCTGGACAAGATAACCTGCCAGCTGAACTTTTTAAGGCAAGAGGTGAAGTGATGATTGAATTCATGCACCAAATCATCAAACAAATCTGGATCGAGGAGAGCATGCCTGATGACTGGAATTTAAGTTCAATATCTCCTATATTCAAAAAGGGCGATTCCATGTCCTGCGCCAACTATAGAGGAATATCCCTATTAAACGTTGCGTATAAGATCCTTTCCAATATTCTGTGCGAACGTTTGAAGCCCCATTGTAACGCTGTGATAGGAAACTATCAGTGCGGCTTCCGTCCTGGTAAATCAACCACCGACCAGGTGTTCGCATTAAGGCAGATCCTGGAGAAGGCCCTCGAATTTCAAATCGATACGCACCATCTTTTTATCGATTTTAAATCTGCCTATGACAGCATACATCGATCAGTGCTTTACGAATCAATGTCGGAATTTGGTTTCCCAGCCAAGCTTATCCGTTTGTCAAAAATGACCCTGGAAAACACCCGGTGTGCTGTGGTGATTGGGAGGCACATTTCTGATTCATTTCGAACGTGCTCCGGATTTCGACAAGGCGATGCGCTGTCATGTAATTTCTTTAATCTGGTGTTGGAGCATATAGTGCGACGTTCCGGTGTGAACACGCAGGGCACTATATTTTACAAATCGGTGCAGCTCCTGGGTTTCGCTGATGACGTCGATATTATCGGAACATCACGACGAGCAGTCATCGAAGCCTTTACACAGATTGAAGAGGAAGCAGGTAAAGCGGGTCTTCTCATAAATGAGAGCAAAACAAAATATATGCTGTCGACAAATAAAATGTCCTCACAACATCATATAGGACACAACATCACTGTCGGCTCATATAATTTTGAGGTAGTTCAGGAGTTTATCTACCTTGGAACCAACATCAACTCCATCAATAACATCGATGTTGAAGTAAGGCGAAGAATTACCCTTGCAAACCGTTGCTACTTCGGTTTGTCGAAACAACTGGGTTCAAAGCTCCTATCCCAAAATACCAAGGCACAATTATACAAAACGCTCATCCTTCCGGTGCTGCTATATGGTTCTGAATCGTGGACATTACCAAAAGCAAGCGAGCATGCACTTGGTATCTTTGAGAGAAAAATTCTTCGTCGCATTTATGGTCCTGTGTCTGACGTAGGGGTTTGGAGAAGAAGATACAATGCCGAACTATACCAGCTGTACAACGACATGGACCTAGCTAAAAAAGTCAGAATAAGACGGCTTCATTGGCTAGGCCATGTAGAGCGTATGGATGAAAATGCTCCGGCTAGGAAACTCTTCGAATCCAAACCCCAGGGAACGCGTCGTCGAGGGAGGCCACACCTTCGTTGGAGAGATGAAGTATCGGCAGATGTGAAAAAACTACAAATCACCAACTGGAGAGATTCCGCTCGTGACCGAAATCAGTGGAGGACAATTTTGCGCCAGGCCCAGGACCTTCAAGGTCTGTAGCGCCCAACAAGTAAGTAAGTAAGTAAGAGCCCCCCCAGTAGCTAATTCCATATTGTAATTTAGAGTTGAAAAGAGTAAAGTATACCATTTTCATGACTCTCAGGGAACAATATTGGTTTAGATGCGGAAGAGATTTCTTATGACTTTTTTAAAATATTTATATAAGTGAAAAGTATGCTCTGCCCAGTTTAATATATAATCGAGAACGAGACCAAGATACCTGAAAGATATAACACTATCAATCTTAAAACATAATTCACTACAAGAAGAACTTGAGTCAAATTTGTTGCCATCCAGGGACGGAATCAATGGAAATTTTTTACAGACAGGAGAATGATAATTAACTGTTGAGTTTTCACTGGGATGATTACTTTTACCAAAGGGCATAATCTTTGTTTTACTACTAATAACTAAGCTATGTACATAAAACCATTCCCTTGTGAGGTCCAGGTCATAATTTATATCACAAAAAAGATCCAAATTAGTAATTCATAATTCCCGATAGACAGATCAGATCAATGTACCAGTAAAAAAATAATGTTGAAAATCACGCCATATGAAATTTAAAATGATAATAAAATTATGCCACATGATCACAATATGTCTTAAAGCATGCCTCACTTGAGCAAAATCTACCAGATTTTGAAAATGTAGATTTAAGTGTTCACACTACATTTAAAAAATTTTGTTTACAATTAATAATATTAAAAAGTGCTTTGTTTGAAATAAAAATATAATATTATTCTATGTTAATAAATTTAAAATGAACAAAAAAAAATTTATTATATCTAACTTATTTAGTTAATGTGTTTTCTAAAATAACAAGAAAAAATAAGTTAATTTTATTTAAAGGAAAACGTTGCGTTCGTCAACATTTGAAAAATATTATAAAGCTTCAAATTAAAAATGTTATTTTATTGACCCAAATCTTGAAAAGTGTAAAACCTAGATCGATTTGGGCAAAAGTAAGTATTGTTGTGCAAAAAAATGCAATAAAATAAAACTATGTTTTTTTTTTTTTTTTTATGGCGAAAATGATGGGATAAACACCCTAGCTGCTTTCGCAGAATTTTAACCGGTTAGTATAGCAATAGAATAAAAGAAAGTATAAAGGATAAATGTTTTAAATCAAAATATTCACTAGGATCGTAATAGTCGTTTTTGGGAAAAGGATGCAGCAACAACGGTTAAGAATTTTTCAAAAATAATTTTAGGATGAATAAAACTAACTACTTTTGATATTATATGTAATAACCTTAAAATTTTAATTTGCACGAATTCAATTAATTAAATTACTGATTTGGCACCAATTTAAAATTCTTTCAATATCAATTTCACAATTTTCAGTTTGAAAAATAAAGCAAAAATTAAAGATGTCAAACAAACTTCAAAAAGAGCTGAATAATCTGAAAACCACGTTCACATAAGTTTATGGAGATTTTAAGGTAGATTAAAACAAAATCATGTACAAAATCTAGCAAACTTTGACAATACAAAATCTACATTTTGTATGGGAAATCTAATAGATTTTGATGTAGATTTTAAATTTTTTCAAAATTTGGTAGATTTTGCTCAAGTGAGAACATGCTATTAGTATTAGATTTTATGTTAACAAAGGAGCTATACCACAAGAGAAATTGCAACAATCAATATATCCTAAATTAAATCTAAGTTATTAAAATTTAATTTAATTTCAATTTCAATTTCAATTTCTATTTACTTTCAATTTCAATTGTTAAAAATATCCACTGCTCTAATACTGTGGTATTAATAATAATATTGTTGGTGTTCTATCTCGACTTCATATTATAAATAAAAGAATATATAGTACTTATTTGAGATGTTGGATTCTAATAATTGCATCAGTTGTTTAGCTAAAATATTGTTTAAGTTAACATGCTCGGTACATGCTCGGAAGAACGAAAATCCCTACTTCCGCATTTCAAGCAATTCCGTCGACGAACGCGAGAAACTGCAAATGCCAACCCCTCGTGGAAATACCAAGATGGTCCAAAACTGGTTATGGAAATTCATTTATCAACCTCTAGAATGTGGAATCGCATTCTACTACAAGCATTCCCAAGGGGTAGTTTTTATTGGTTTAATTTACAAAAATTCAAAGTGAGTATCAATAACATAGCTCGCAAATCCCCGCCGAACCTTTCTCCTACTTCTTTTTCTTCTCTCTAACTATTACTTTTCTTTTCTTTTCCAAAAGCCAACGGTATGAAAGTATAAAAGTTTCTCAAACCTAAGTTTTGGATAATAATATAAAAGAAAAATACTAGGCACGTATTTCAATCTAAATTCAGCGTTGATTAAGTGGCTCAGTATGAGAACGCCTCTTTTGGGCAAATGTTTAAGGATGTCGCTAATTATTAAGTCAAATCCAGGTATTTTTTTTTTATTATTTAGATTTGCTTCAATATATTCAAAACTTCGGTGGACCATCTTGTCACAATGGACCTCACCGGTCTAAATGTGTCGGCGTACTGTCGGCAGCCAACACTACCTACTTCGGTGTGACAGGTTTGATTCGGTCATCGGTCATGGAGAAGGCTACTTAATTGTATTTTTAATTTTTTTGTGCAGCTCTCCATAATGAATATTCAATATCATTGCAAGTCGTCAAATTTCTGCAGTCTCTGAACGCAGTGTCTGAATTTCTCGTTTTAACTGCTTTGATTTTCTATTTAGTATATTTGCATCCGATGGATTACGCGATTGCTGCTATCTTCTCCTTTTCTTTATCTTTTATTAGCTCTCCAATTTCTATTGTATAATTATTATTAATGGTCTTATACTTTACTTCCTTAGTGTTATCTCGTACTATTTTTTTTTTTTAATGTAGAGTTCTATGTAAGAGCGTCCTCTTAAGATCTATTATACTTCCACGTTTATCTCAGAATTGTAGGGATATATCATTGATAAACGCTATTATTGTTTTGATGCCAATTTCAGAATCAAGCGATTTTTATTCCAAAATATTTTTATTCACAAATATTTATATCTTTTGCAAGCTATGGCGTCGTAAACAAATAGAATATGAGAGGAGGATTTCTCTTTTCTTAAGCAGATTCTGTATCTGTCTGTGCTCGATCTACCAATCTTGATGAGCCATTAGCCAGCTGCTATATCCATGTCAGCATTCTGACATTGGATATAGTCTCCTGATTACCGGATTCAGTCTTTGGTTACTGAGTTATAAAAAGGCTTTAGACTGCGTAACAACTACCCGATATGTTTTGGGTTTCTGTAGTTTCCCACTTGGAAACGATTCTTTGTAAGTGGTAGTTTGAACGAGCAATACTTGGCTCTTGCCCTAAGAACTGATTCTTCGCACTTGTTTTTGCAAGGATAGATATCCTTCTTCATTGCTTTGTATTTCTTCATGCCCAGGAGTTCATATAAGAGTAGCTCTGTTTCCTTCTGCTAGCTTTATTAAGCTTGTGTAACAGCTAAAAATAAGCTTTGATTTAAAAATTGGAGAAACCAGAGCTTTTAACACAGCTTGGCTATCTGAAATTATGTATATGTTGCACCCTTTTATTGCTGATACCTCGATTACATAGATTTCAGATTGAAAAACAGTAGGATATATGCCAAGTGCAGCGATAAATTTGAGCCTGGGTCCAAATACGCTGCACCGGTTTTGTTCCCGATCAGTATACTGAAGCTCCTTGAGGTAAGGCTCTTATTAAATCTTCGATTTCTTCCCTTTTAGATATTAGTACAGTGAAGCTCTTGCGACAATCAATTGCGTTTGTCATATAGTCGAACATTACTTTGGTTCCTAATTTAATTTCCTGCAGGATCACACTGGTCTTTTGTTCTTAAGATTATTTGCTAGATGCAGCCTTTTTTCTGTCATTCTTGTCGTGTTCATCAGGTATAGATGAATCGGTGGAAGTTCCACAGCTTTTTATAGGACTACAGCATGTTTTGAGTGCTCCAGTAGCCTTAAGGCGTATTATTCTTTGTTATCTCATAGTATGAATATGCCATTGATTACTGACAACATTAAACTTAAGAGCAAAGCTGACCTATATGTTATAGTGGTTGTGTTATCTGACTACTAATTAGAAGGTTCAAGTCCAACTTAAGGCATGGATGCTGTTTTTTTATTATCCCTTGGAATCGACAATTGTAATATAAATATGAGATATGATGAAATTAAATGGTAGCTTTCGAACAATATTTGGTCTCATAATACATAATTTGATGGTGCTTACAGATTCTAGGCCAATGAATGTTCTGTATTATTCATTTGTTATCTATGTAACAACATATTATTGCAGATAAAATTTCAACGTATCAAATAGTTTGGATATGTTGTCAAAGTGGACAGAGAAATGGTCTTTGAATAAAATCCTATTCCGTTCAAGTTTCAGTTTCTTCATTTCTCGTATTATTTTAGAAGAGAGGAAGAGCTTCTATCCAATTTGCAAATAATATATAATTGGTGATGAAATTTCAGGACCCCGTTATTATATAGAGACAATGTTAGTAGAAATTTCTTCGAATATCATTATTATATTCACACCAAGTTAAAGAAAAAATTATCCTTATATGTAAATCAGGAAAAAAAAACAAAAACAAAAAAAACAAAACAAAACGTTAAATAATTTTTTGGTTTATCTATTCATGCATAATATGTGTATAAGGGTTAAAATAAAACGTTATAAAAATTTTAAGAAGTTTTTGGTCAAAATTCCTCTATAGCAAAATTTATATTCGATTTTAAAATTTGATTTAAGATATCGAATGTATAAAGTCTAAACTTATAACCATTATTTTTTTTTTAAATTACCTATAGATACAAGTCATTAACAATATATTATATATATATACAATAGAAAATATTATGTATTTAGGTAAATAAGTAAAATTTAAATAAAAGTTTGGTTGTTTATATTTAAATTGAGGTGTATTAAGTTTAAGTTACTATCCTACATTGTTTTAAATAGGAATGAGAAATCTTTTAGTTGACTATGTGTAATGAAATATAATTTATTTTGTTACAGTTAAGGAAATAAATATAACAAGATAATAATAACGGGTTTTAACAATGATTTTGTGTAGATAGATATAATGTATATCGACATAAGTATATCGTTTTTTTTTTAATTTTTTTTAAATATTGTAATTTTATATTTATTCAAAAATGTTACTCAATCGAGTGAATCTCTTAGGTGATACACTAAGAACATTTTTTGGTAGCGTAAATAAATTTTTAATTATAGCATTTTTGTTTTTCGTTTTTTAAAAAAACCTTAATTAAACAACTTTATGATACAAACTTCAATTAATTAGCAAAAAAAAATGTAATAATATATTTTTGTACTAGTGACCCGAACTTAATAAAATAGGTTAGATAAAATTTTCGAATTGTTGTAATGTGTAAAAATTTTATTTTAGTAAATCCAAGACTGGACTAAATCCAAAACTGAAATAAGGAATAATAAGTAAAACTTCAGAATTGTTGTAGTACGTTTTATATGTTCCACCCCAATTCGGTTCTAAAATCTCACATTCCCGAACTACTTTTTAAGTGTAATTTACAAAACAGTTACAAAAATATGACGAATAACAGAACAAGATCCAACCACTGCATAACCCTTAACATCGATTATGATTCTACTAAACAAATCACATAACCCTAAATTTTCCGCTTTTTAGGACGCTTAAAATATTACAACTTTTTCTTTATCTTTACTTTGACAAAGTTCTATGAGTTCTAAAAGTACATGATTGCGATTCCAAGAGCCTGAACCTACAATGTTTTTACATTTTGTTGTAAATTGGTTCTCAGGATTTTTAATAGACTGTCGTATTATCATTATGACCTAGTTTAGTGCCAATATCTCTTCATATTAAGTTATAAAGAAATGTAAAATTATAGTATTCCAAATAAAGCCCAAATACTACTATTGCTACTCTACTTACAAGTACTAATCAATAAAATGTAAATTTTCCGTCTTCTCAAAATATTTAAAAATCTAGATATTTAAAATTTGTTCTTCTTCTCCATGGCACTACAGCTTAATTGAGAGTGTGGTCTTACTTCAAGATTCTGGAAAAGATCCAGATAAATCGATCTTTAATATATCATCTCTAAGTATTTACACCATCTGGATATCAAGTTTTACATTATTGATTTACTTTACACTTGATTTCTCTACTTTGTCATCCTATATGGTTGGCGATTAAAAATATTTTACATAGAGGCCTTTCCCCATCTGACAATGTTATGAGTGTTATGACAATCCTAGCTATCTGAGGCTTTGAACATTTTGTTTGCTATGGTTTTATTGCCGTAAAACGTTCTGCATTCTTTTCGAACTCTACTATAGGTCCTATCACTTTACTTTGTTGGGCTAAATATTTTTTTTAAATATCTACCATGGTTTTAGTTTAATTTCATCACATTTTTAAAGGTTAACGTTTCACAGCAATTGATTATGATTGATTGATTGGTACAATTTTCCTTTTGTAAATTATAATTTACTATCTTAATTCTTTCGTTTATTACAATAAATTGAAAATTTCAAATTTTGATAATCTACAAATTGAAAATTTTCGTCATACTCGATGATATGGAAATGGAAGTGTAACGTTGGTTTTAGTTTATTTGTTTTCACTCGCATATTATAAATACATACATATTTCCCATTTTGTTTTCTAATATTTATAAACATTTCATGTTACATACTTTTCTCTTTAGTCAGCTCTTTAGTGTTTTATAACTTGTAAAATTATAATATTACAAATGTATAAGCACTACTAATCCTGCTAATACTACTGTTACTGCTTTTACTTCTGCTACTACTACTCCTATTTACTACTACTGCTACTGCTACTACTACTGCTACTACTACTGCTACTGCTACTACTACTGCTACTACTACTCCTATTTACTACTACTGCTACTACTACTGCTACTACTATTACTACTACTACTTCTACACTACTCCTACTCCTACTACTACTACTATTACTGCTACTACTACTACTACTACTATACTACTACTACTAATCCTACTACTACTACTGCTACTACTACTCCTACTAATACTGCTATTACTACTACTACTACTACTATTACTATACTACTACTACTAATCCTACTACTACTACTGCTACTACTACTCCTACTACTACTGCTATTACTACTACTACTACTACTACTAATACTACTCCTACTACTACTACTACTCCTACTACTACTACTACTGGTACTACTACTACTACTACTACTACTACTACTACTACTACTACTACTACTACTACTACTACTACTACTACTACTACTACTACTATTTTTACCTATAATATAACCTACACAATTAAATTTGCAATTACTTTGATGTAAGTCTACTCTAATATTTTTTATACTATATTACTCTATTCTGTATTCAATATTATATAGCCAGAGCTGTGGGATTAGCAGTACCAAAATTTAGTATACAAGAACTGATTATGAACATAGTTTTAGTTATGCAAATGCTCCAATGAGACTAATGTACATTTTTTACAAGAACTATTACCGATCGCTCTATGTAGTAGTAATGTGACCTTAATATTAATCAGAAGACTTGGATGATTTGTTTTCAGATCCCGCTCAAGGCATATTTTTTATAAAATGTTTTTTAAATATTTTTTTGCTGGAAATTTAGAAAAACTTTTTGTCTGTGATTGTTAATATAATATTAAGAATAATATGTAATATATATACATCAAATAAAAAACAAGTGAATCTATGTAGAGCGATTCAACATAAATTACATATATAGATATATACGAGCTATTTAACTCTTTCATGAGATGATAATGAATTAAATCTATATTTATAAAACTGGACCTATGTTATGAGACAGTTTTTTTACTACTCAACCGATTTCGGAGAAATTTTCGGAGTATGTTACTGAAATTCAGGACCTAACCAACGACTATATTAGAATGTAATTTTATTTATTTCCCATACTAAATCTGTTGGTGGTGTTAAATGTATTGCGCTTGGATTTTCAGAAAAATAATCTTATTTAGTACAAGTGTTACAATAAATTGTGGTATTTTATGGTCTTAGACCCACTTCGATTTGATCTAAAATGTTTATGCACAGAGTATCCCCGTCACTTTTTGGGGGGATAGTAGAAAATTAAAGGATTAAAAGTGATAATGGACGTCAAAAAAACAAAATATTCTGGGTGGAAATTGTAGACCAATCTCTTACTGCTAAGGAGTAGTGACACCTTTATTCATTTTCAATTTTAAATTGTATTTTTATTCATATCAGTTTATCTTTTAATTTATAAAATTTAGTATTTTTATACTACCAATACCATTATTAAGAAATGAAAATATAAAAAAATACTTCAAATCTAGAAAACTAGCTAACTGAGGCCATAGAGATCCTGGAGAAATATGAAAAATTTCTATCTAACTCTCAAAAATAAATTTAATTATTATCAAATATTATAGACGAAAAATCAAAGCCAATTTTTTCTTAGTGCAACCTAAATAATTTTCTTGGTGAATTCTTCCTCAAATTCCTAGAACATAGTATAAAGTCATTTGTACATAACATAATTTTTAATTCATATTAGTGAATATCCTTAATATTTTTTTCATACTATACAGTTACAAAAGCAATATGTATTATGTATATATATAAGTAATCTAATATAAGAATGGTTTTTATTGGAATGTTATAAGAAAAGAATCAATTGAATAATAAAGATTAACTTTTATGCTACAGATATTGTATATGTATGCATGTGTGTGTAATGCATATAAAATAAAATTTCTTGCGATGAAAATCTCTTCTGATCTCATTTTTATTCTGTAGCTCAAGTTGTTCCTTTACAAAATTTATATTTTTGAGTATATTTCTTAGAAAAATGAAATCAGGTGTATTGAGATCGATGGTGTGGTAAGGTACGATATAATAATTGTGATAATGGTGGTTGTGTAGGTTTAGATGGTAAATAGAATTGTATTTTGGATTATTCGATTGCTGCAAAATATTTCTGAGGTACTACTTTTAAATATATATATATATATATATATATATATACTTTAAAATTATTATTATTTTTTTTTTGTTTTTTTTTTCTATTTTCGATTTTAATTTTATTTTGTGGAAATTTTCAAAAGATAACAATAAAATAATTTAGTGTTGTTGATTTGACTTTTGACCATGGATTTGAGAAATTCAAGATATGAAATTTTGGAAGTTATTTTCATTTTATTTTTTTTATTTTTGTTTTTAATGAATTATATTTATTTTATCAGAAAAACTTATATGGTTTTTAAAAGTAATAAAATGAGAATAAATAAAATAATATATTCGAAAATGATTGCATAATTTATAATATGTTGATTTAGTTCAAGAAAGTTTCTTTATAAACGATGAAATTTCCAGGGATATAATGTGGACAAAAACAAAAATTCATATATGAGAGATTTTTTTTTTTTTATTTAATTTCGAAGTGGAATTTTTAAATTCAATATTATTTAATATATTTTGCTTTGGTAGGTACCTACATATTATTTAAAATTAAATTTCAATATTTATTTGAAGATATGAATTTGGTGTTCATGGGTTCATGCCAATATCTTCATTCGAAATTTTTAAATCACATGATTATATTTTTTATGTTTAATTTGCATCAACCTAAGGCCTCTATTACACATCAATCAATGGTCAATCTATTGTTAATATATTGTGAATATATTGACCGTTGATGATGAGAAATGATTGATGGTGGTTCTATTCCCATCAATATTGCTGTCAAAACCAGCGGAGGCTGGCTTTTTTGGGAATGTTCAGATAAGGTTATAATATTAATTTATAATTTTAATTCTAACATGAACAATTTTTATATTAATTTTAATAATTATAGCAATTATTGTAAAAAAACAATTGATAATGATATTCAAATGTGCAAAAAAATAATTTGTTGCTTTTTATTAAAAATTCAATTTAAGCTGAAGTCAAAAACATTCCTCCAAAAATTATATTTTCAATATTCATATATGTTTCGAAATTATCAATATATTCAGAATACTTCCACAGTATGTCCTTGCAAAATATCAAAATATGGATATAAAGATTGATGAGCGCATGATTGATGTGTAATCGCTCATCATTCTTTTCATCAATATATTGTCAATATATGGACAAGAAGATTGATGAAAAGAATGATGTATAATAGGCAGCTAAGAGATAAAATTTAAAACTGAAGGTTAGTTTTATATTTTGCAATGAATTTATTGTTTACCTATACTGTAAAAAGTTAAAAAGTTACTAAGATATTTTTGATGTAATATAAATTTTGTAACATAATTTAAAATTAATTAAAAAAATATCAAAGAAATTTAATTTTAAACTAATTAACACAATTTTGAAAAATACTTTATAATTACTATAAAGTATTATTTAATTGAATAAGACTCATGTAATTTTAACGCTCGGCAAAACAATAATATTCAAATTCAGCACAGCCAAACATTAGACTTATCTTAGGAAATATCTGTCTCAGAATCGAGATGATAAAACGATAATTTATTGGCCTTATCGTTAGAATGGTCATCAAATTTTATCTCTGAATTTGTTAATTATAATTTAATTGCTTCAAATTCAAAAGGTTGTATATCACTTTCGAATTATGATGGTGTAAATTTAATAAAAATTAAAACATTGACTGCACATCATTTTGAAGCTTGGACATGTACTTTTGATAAATGAAATAAAAATTTAATATATACTGGTGGTGCACATAATATGATCAAAACTAATACAAATCATATTCATATTGCTGGTGTTACAGCAATGTTAAGTCATCCAAAAATTTAAAATATTTTATTAACTGGAAGTTATGATGATCGTTTTACAAGAAATTTTAGAAAATATTTTCAAGATTTAAATTTAAAAGGTGGTATTTGTCGAATTCGGACAAATCCTACTACACTACATCAAAATTTATTTTTGAATGCCTGCCTGTATAAAAATTTTAGTATTGTAAAATTATTTGATGATGCCTCTCTAATATGACAATAGAAGGTGCTTATGAAGAACATCAAAGTATTTGTTACGGTGCTGATTGGTGCAGGAAATCAAAAGAAGATTCAAATAATTTAATCATGGGAATATGTTAATTTTATGATCATAAATTATGTTTATCTAAAGTTAATCGTAACATCTTACATCTAAGGATTAAAAAAATAAATACATAAATTATTTTCTTTAACTGATTATAATTTTAAATATAAAAAAGAAAACAGTTTATTTTGAATTTGATAAAATATATTTGAATGCTTTTTTACTAAAGTATATTTAATATATTTATATACATTCATATTCAAAAATTTTATAAAAAAAATATTTAATTACAACATGTAGTGTATAAATAGTTTTAGTATCCAAAAAAGTAATAAGTTTTTCAATTGAATTTCTTATTTTAAAGCCAATTTAAATTATAAAAATATGTATTTTAGTATACATATATATTAATTACTGTCTTATGAAATCTAGGTTAAATTTTACTTTAAATCAATAGTTAAAGTTTACAACAATAACAATAATTAAATTAAATAAATATAATATGGTTTCTTTGAATAGACGGTCCAGGTAATTTCCAAAAATTTTGAAGAATAGCATGCTTCTCACATACACTAGAACTTCATTATTTTTATTAATAACTAAACCGCTAACTCCTAACATCCTTGTTTAGCATGGTGATAATCCAATCCATTCTAAAATAAAAACATATTAAAAAATTTTATCAAATTTTGGTCCGTATTAGAAAAGTTGTATTTTTATTACTACAACAACTTGGTTACTACTTGGAAAATTTCTCAGTAGTAAAAAGGAAAAAACCTTCTGAAATCATTTGGTTCCTTCAGGGTATTAGTTGGTTGAGGGTAGAAGTGAAATTGTTTACACATTGTGCAATGGGTCGAAAAGTCGTAAGTATGCGAAAGATAAACATTTTCAATATTCAACCCTTCAAATCTAACAACGAAGCATTATATTGCTTTATATGAATTTATTTTATTTGATAATTTGACGATTTACAATGCCGGATGAAAAGATCGTGTGGAAGATTTATTGGCAGTCGATTAACATAAAATTCTGAAAATTGTACTTATAAAATTGAACTAACATAACTAAAGTAGATATAATTCCCCTTCTAAATCTATACAACATTAAACAAACGTTGTTCAAGGTCTTTCAATTGAAGTTTATTAAGCTCTAAAATCGAATATTATTAGTTTTTTATAAACAAAATAATCATTTAAAGTCCTTAAAAAAATTTAAAAAATAATGGTTTTAATATAACATTTTTTTCCCAATATTTTAATGAATCTAAAATATAATTATATAATATATATATTTATGTAGTTCAAATTATCATTAATCCAAATTACCACTAAGTTTTGCAGCAAAATTGAAATTTTTGTTATCATTATAGTCTTTACTATCAATAGTGACACCACTCCATCGATCTTTATATCCTTTAAATATTTCATCAGATATATTATCCATTTTTCAAATCTAAAAAAATTAAATTAAAACACATTTAAATAAGATGAACAATTTTTTTTTTATAAATATTCAATTCCATCACAACTTATTTTAATTTATTTCAAGTCAAATAAAATTCAAATGTCATGTATCCATAAATATGTAGAGTAGTATGCGAAATTTTTTTGTGTAACATACACATTTTTACCTATGTGGCAAGGAAATTGGAGATAATTATAGCAAGAGTAGCTTCCTCAAGCAAAATTTCAGCCGATATTATGGCATATGTCGGATTTTTTCTCAACGCTTTTAAAATTTTATAGTTAATTTATCCGATATTTTTGTGTTTTTTTTCTGTCACACATTCAAGGTTTTTGTATCTTCTGTTTATGCTTTAAAAAATCGCCGATATTTCTGTACATGAAAATTAGTCTTTAGAAACCAATAAATTATATTTTAGTTGTGTGGATTAATTGGAATAACTTTTGCTCTGTAAAATTGATTGTACTTTTTATATACAACAGTGAATATTTTGGCAAATAAATGAATTGAATTGAAAAAATTTTAATTATTTTTAACCTTTAAATTTGTTCTTAAGCAAAAATTATTATTAAGTTAATTTTTTTTAATAATATAACAAAATATTATTTTATTTTTGAGTTTCTATTACCACCATGGCAAGAAAAAATAATCTTGCAAATAATACTTTTATTAAAAAAGAAAAAGAAAAACAAACAAAAAAAGTACTTCAAAGATTTCCAACACAAAAATGAATTTATTTTTAAAATTTCACTGTATTTTATGAAAACATTTAATTCTCTTAAAATATTGCAATATTTTTTCGTACTTATGATATTTAATTTTCTCAAAACAATTTTCAAAAACTTTTATAATGATATCCTTTCATAACTATAAAAAAAAAAAAAAAATCTAAATTATTCGAAAATTCTAACAAAATTATTTTAAAAATATTTTCTTCATGGTCATTAATCCAAAATTATGTTTTAGTAGAGAGTATCTAATAGAAAAAAACTTCCAAATGATATTTTTCAATTTCAAAATAACAAAACTGAAAAATCAAGAAAATCAAAAAATTCATTCACTATATTGTATTTGGACAATAAAATATCCAAGGATATCTCATTTTCATTTCAAACCAAAAAAAAAATAAAATTTTATTATTTTCTTATTATTATTTTTTTTTTATTTAGTTGGATATGATTTTATGAATGAATTTTTTTTTTTTAAGTTCAAACACATGAAAACATTTTAAATTTCGTTCTGAAAGAAAAATTAAAGTTTATTTGGCATTAGATCCTGTTATTACCGCGATTGTTTGAAAATCAGCGATAAACTAAACGCTTTTGTAACCATATTTGCTCTATACCTAATTATTGGATTTTTGCATTAGTAGAAAAATTTTAACTTAGGTTATTGGATTTGTTTAATTTTGAATATACCAAAATTTTAACTATTAGCTACTTTATAAAGTGAAAAACAATAATTGATAGCTCACTGTACTTCAACAACTATAGAATATTGATATGTAGTCGTCAGAGTCGTTTTATTTATAATTTATATGTAATTGAACGGATTTTCAATAATTAATCTAAATAGTCAATAACTCGATTAGTTTTTTTTCTTACAAGTTATTCATGTGAATCTACGACCAATGAGCCTTAGCAGCATGCCATTAAAAATACTATTATTTTTTGTTTGGTGTATATTTAATGCACTATTATGTCAAGGGGTACTAGCATTATTTTAAGTAGTTTATTTTGTGTAATTTGCAGTCTTTTTAAATTTTCTTTACTTCTTTATTTTGATCCGCAATTACGGGATGTGGTCACAACCCATATACCAAATTTTTGATTATAATAAAATACAATTCTTAAAATAAACATTTACTAAGCAAAAAATAATAATACTCATTCAGATATTCATTTGAATATGTGATGAATGAAACTGCAAAAAAAAAATACAATAAGGCATAAAAATATGAAATATTGTTGGGTACATACATAGTAAAGTAGAAAATTAAAGGTAAATGAAATGAAAAAATACTATAATAACACCAGGCCGCTTATTTATGACAGTATACGCAGTTTGACCAGATTTCATCACCATACAGATACTTCTAAAGATGGATTTGAAGATTAATATTTTGTTGAATGTATACCGTTCATTATATTTCGGTTCATCTCAATTTCATATTGCATAATCAAATTACATCATACCACATATGGTGAAACTGAAATAATTAAAACAATATTCCAAGTCACTTTTTAACATCAATACTGTGCTAACGGGTTTAATCAATAGTCGCAATAGTTTTTATTTCATTATACTTATTGTCCATGATGTACAAAAACATCAAAACAAAAATAAATAAAATAAAAAAATATGTTATGCAGAATTGAGAGAGTATCTCAGATAATTTTATAAGTTATAATAAGAAATTTTCAAAAATATTTCTACACTCCTGGAAAAAATAATCCTTTTAAGGATTTAAATAAATACATTTTCACAATAACAAAAAAAAAAAAACACATTCAACAAACAAAGAAAATCGTCAATGTCTGCATTTGATTTTCCTCAAAAATTTGTTTTATATCGAATTTTTCCTATAAGTTTCAATGATTTTATTTTGTTCTGTACATCTGAACAACAACTATACTAAACTCTTAACAAATAAGTTCATTTATTTTTCTTAGTATATCCTTTTTAACAACAACAAAAATCTATTATAGATGGATGAAAAATTTTTGAAGGAAGAAAATTTTAATAATAATCAAAATGCAGGGTAGTGAATTTGTAGATGGCTAGGTTACAATGAAATTTTTTTTCTCTGGATCTGGTCTTAAAATCTGGTAAATTTTGACTGCGATTCATTCAATTCAAGAATAGTTTTTTTTTATATTCATTATTTTATTTATTTTTTTTTGTATAACAGTTTTTGATCTAAGAGAAAAATTGCATAACAAAAGAAAATTACAAAAAAAAAAAATAAAGTTTGATTTTAGTTTCCCATTCTGAGCGTAGGTATAGGATATTGCTCTGAAGATTCAATGAATGAATTTAAATTAAAAATATTTAAACGAACTGGAATGCACAAAATGTGAATAATTTTTGGATTTATGCAATAGCTGACATTGATCTAGGTATAGTGAATCTATATATAGATGACCTAGCAAAGTGAGCCTAGGAATTATAATAAGTTGAAGATTCAATATTCTATCTATACTATATTATATAAGTTCTTATATTAGATTGAATTAGATATATATATGACTTGTAGTGGTATGCCCTATCTATCTATCACCGGCTTATTGTGCTGCTTGAATTATTCCAATTATAATTTCAAATTGATTCAAGGTTAATTACCTACACTGAGTAAGTACATACTGGACAGCTTCTATTGTTCAGGAAACAGAGTTCCAAAATATAGAAGTCAACTACGAGTGATAACTTCGCATTCAGAGAGCGATTGCCCGTATTAATTTAATTATGTATCTGAATCTTCAAAAATTAAAAATTATAAATATTAATATATCAGATTGCATTGAAAAAGCTAATTTTTTTGATTTTTTTTGTGATTTCCAAAAATATTTCCATCGATCCCTATTGTAAATTTATTCTATTTACTTCAGGATGGAAAGTTTTGATGAATCACATTATAAAAAAATCTATCGGTCCTGTTGGTATACCTGTAATTGGTCTGCGAAACATATTGCCTCCACCTAAGCCGCTGTTAACCAAGTTTATATTATTCCTAAAAAAGGTAAAAAATTAATTTTTCCAAAAACGATGGAAACTTTAATCAATCAAAGGCTGAAAATATATATAGAAATACATTTTGAAAATATCTTTATAGTAAAGGCCTCATTAATGATAGTCAATATGGTTTTCGTCGAACCCACTATGCTACTGGTGCGAAAAGCTCAACACTAGTCTTCAATAATCTGTTGAATTTTCTTTTGTATCTCTGGATATATCGAAGGCTTTTGATCTAGTCTGGCATACTGCACTTATTGCAAAATGTAATACTATAGGCCTTGGTTCAACCTTTTCAAAATGGATTGAAAGTTTTGTTTTAAATCGATCTTTCAAAGTTTTAGTTGATAGTATATATTTTTTCAAACAACTTCAAAGCTATGCTAGTGATCCCAAATTATAATATATCATAAAGCATATTCTTAACATTGTCTACCTATCTCTGCTTCTTGGTTTTTACCACCACTTTCTATTAAACACCCCTGCTTTTTTTCCAGTACACTAACCATTCAATTTGCGTGTCTTAGCCATAAATCGATAATTATGAATTGTGAAGAAGTTGTCGCATGTTAAATTATGGCGTAGTGGTCAACTGTGCTTCCAATTGGAATCAAACACAACTTATAATATTAATGGTTTGGGCTGGCCATCATCTAGTCCAGATCTAAATCCCATCAAATGATTATGGGCAATCATGAAACGCCGATTGATTGATTGGTTGATTGGAAATTATACATAACCAACAATCGGACTTTTAAAGCAAAAAAAATTACAGGAATATGGAATTCCATTACTTCGGATGAATATCAAAAATTAATATCAACTATGCCTAATAGAATGCAAGCGTTTTTTAAGACGAAGAGTGATATAACTCAATATTAATTATCTATTCATATATGAAGCAAATATTACTGTAATTTACTACAATTAATAGGGGTAGAGTCGTATAAGACAAAAGAGTAATTGTAACAATATAAAGCATTACCTTTTGTCTGCATTTGAATTATGATCATAACCCAAATAAACTTGTGAGTTTCATGCATATTTGGTATCAGTATCACATACTACCCAAATTTTCATTCTATATTTATTGAATTTAAAAATAGTAATTCACATTTTCATATTTTTTTTTTTTTTTCAACATTGACCCATAATTTCATTTAACGTGGTATAAATTGGTTTATTATTTACTTTTTTCTAAAACCTAATCAATTTCATAAGTAATAGAACAGACAGGGATGTAGTAAGGTCATAAGGTTTTAGTTAATTATTTCAATACTAGTTTTGTAACCCGCCATAAATGACGCAAGCATAACAAATTCTAGCATTTCCTCTTTCATCAGGGTTTTCATTTCAAGTTTAAGAAAAATATGTATTTGTTTACTAATTTATCAATATCATACCTTTATTAGAATTATTGGAATGCTTTTAATTACCATATAAACAGAATATTTGTAGTAAGGTGCAAAATTTTCAATTCCATAAGGGTTATTTACTCGATCATTTTACACTCGACATCTTATTTGCTATCATTGGAATTTTAAAAATATATTATCATAAGGCCTCAATAATTCTAAATAATCAATATTCTTAGACATTCTATTGTATTCAATTAATTATAATATAAGTTAGTCAAAAAGATAATTTCAATTTAAATTAATATAGAAATACTAAATTCAAATAACACTTTTAATGAAAACAAAATCTAACTATATAATATAAACTTACAATAATTTTATATTTTTACAATCAGAGCAGCGTTCTACTGTAAAATTCAAATTATAAAATGAAATTAATTAAGACATAATAAAAGTATAAAATTCTATGGCGCCATCTAAATTTAACACTTGAATGACATGACAATCATTATGAAATGACACATATAACCGATGACAGATGGCAAATGACACATATAACCGATGACAGATGGCAAATGACAGATGACAGATGACAGATGACAGATGACAGATGACAGATGACAGATGGCATATTTAAGCAATAAAAAACAGATACTATGTTTATGACAATTACATGATGTTACAATTTGTATATATATTTCAATTCGTATATGTGTTGGAGTATTCGAATTTACAAACATCCAGATAAATGCACAAATTTATATATATAATAAATCAAAGTTAACTTTGATTATAATTACAAATTTGGTCAACTTGAACCGAATTTCGGATAAGAGAAGATCGTTGTTTAAACTTTAAGAATCGAAATTATTCATACATTGAATGCGGTTTTATGTTTAAGAGCACCAAATACAGTATATAAAATATTTCATAATTCAGATTACTATAGCAATCCATTTAAATTTGTTCGAACGCCTTAAAAATATCTCATGAAATCTATACTTGGTGATCACATTTCTATAAAGAAAACAAAAAACAAGAACCAAAATTGCAAATCATAATTTTAACTTTTGTTCGTTCTTATTTTAAATACTTATTTGCTTGGAACTGACGGGATAGATACTAATAGTAATAATATTTTCCAAGTATAAAAAAAAAACAAAACAACAAAAAAAATAATCAAAAAATTACCTTATTTTTTTATATTTTCAAATTTTTTTTTATATCCTTGAAAAAGGATTATACAACACAACTACCTACATTATATATACATATTCTATTTCTGGTGTATTTCATTTACAATATGAATGAATTTCATTCTTTAAGTTGTTGTTCTTGTTTTTTTCATTCTCGATAATATTGGAATAAACATTCTAATAATGATTTTAGAGATATATAATAATAATAATAATAATAATAAAAATAAGAAAAAATAAACTTCCAATTTCATATTTTGTAAAATGTATAAGATAAGAAGCATTGAACTGCATTTAATGCATATATACGAGATATATTTTCTCTCTTACAAGTACTTCCTTTTCTAAAATCATCAGGAATAACAACGTATGGATTTGATTTTTTAATCATATCTAAAGGTTGAAAAAAAGAAACAAAAAAAAAAAACAAGAATAAAAGATATCAAAAAATGATTTTCCCAATTTTTTTTTTTTTTGTTTTTTTTCATTTTACTTTTTCCAATAACAATGGGCTCGTCTGCTAAAGAATTTTATCTGTAAGTTTTTCAAAAATTATATCCAAGAATCTGGTTGTTGTTGGGTTTGTTTTTGTTATTATTATTCTCATTGTAATTGATTTGATTCTTCTTCTTTAGAAGTGAAATTGGAAATTTTCAGGTCAATTTTGTTTTTGTTGTGCTTGCTTGGACTCTTCATTCTATGGAAAATTTTATGTTTGAATGCTTCTTCGAATGATTTTTGTTTGCAATAGATTAGAAAAAAAAAACAAACTAAATTACAAAATATCGAAGGTAATAATCAACAAAAAAAAAAAAGAAAAAAAAATAAGCAGAAAATATAAAGGTGAATCTAAAAATTGATTTTGTATGATTATGACATGTTGGGTTCTTCTCTTATAGAGTTCTGATATCTCATTATTGAATTTTTGAATTATTTATTTTCTAATATTCCATTTTTGTTCTACTTCCTTAAAAAAATATATATCTATATTAAATTAAATTATAGAAGAGTTAAATTTGATTAAAAGATTTCGATAATAGAAATTGTAGCATTGCTCTTTGTTGAAAAATTAAGAATAGTTAGAATTATTACAATTTCATGTTTTTATGTCGATATGATGTAGTATTTTAGTATTTAGGTTTAAATATAAATCATATTTGTAGCAAAATAATTGTACATGTGATTAATGTGTGCGAAGTGAATTAATAAAGTAAATCAAAGGCTCCAGCATTTGACTTAATTACAGCTGATATCTTCAAACAACTACCGCTAAAAGCTTTGTTAGTTCTAACGAAAATAATGAATGCAATGTTCAATCTAAAATATGTCCCGAGTACTTGGAAAGTGGCAAAGATTATAATGATTCATAAGCCAGGAAAATCCCCTTATGAGACCAAGTCGTACAGACCCATTTCACTGCTTCCAGTAATGTCCAAATTATTTGAGAAATTACTGCTCATAAGATTACAACCAATAATAGAAAGTAGAAACATCATACCAAATCACCAATTTGGGTTTAGAAAACAACACTCAACTGTTGAACTGATGTCATCGAAAAGACACTAGAAGAAAAATTTATCTGCTCTTCAGTGTTCCTTGATGTTTCACAAGCCTTTGATAGAGTATGGCATAAGGGACTTATTTTTTAGCTGCACCGTATTCTTACCAAAACCTAGGTTAAGGTATAAGCATCTTACTTAGCAAATACAGTATTTCATATTAAGCAAGGAGAAAATTACTGTACGCTAAGCAATATACATGCAGGAGTACCACAAGGGAACATTCTGGATCCCATGCTGTATTTACTCTACACCAATGATATCCCAGAATTAGATGATACAACAATGGCAACTTTTGCAGATGATACTGCAGTATTAGCGGTTGGTAATAACATAAACGAAGCAAAACAAATAAATTGCAACAAGCAAACAACAAAATCTGCTCATGGTGCAAAAGGTGGAGAATTAAATTAAACAAATCAAAATTTACACATGTTAATTTTACAAACAAAATAATAGAGTCGCCCATAGCGGTCACAATAAACAATGTCGTCATACTATATCAAAATTCAGCAAAATATCTTGGTATGACACTTGATGCACAGATGGAAAGAACATGTTAAGAAAAAAAAAACTAGAATTAGAACTGAGATACAACCAGCTAGCTGTATTGGCTTATTGGGGGAACATTTTCGCTTTCAACATATAACAAAGTTTTGATTTACAATCAAATATTAAAGCCAGTCTGTGCGTACGGTATTCAAATATGAGGTTATACTAAATAACTTCCAATTCAAACTATCCAAACGTTCCAAAACAAAGTGTTGCGAAACATTGTCAATACTGGTATGTTCGCAATCCTGACATTCATAGAGATTTTAAGATCCCTATCATAAAAGACGAAATCAAAAAACTGGCTGTACCCCTCAAAATTCGTGTTTCTCAACATATTAATACTGAACTTTTACGCTTAGCTGACTGTCAAAACTTTGTTAGACGAAACCGTTCGAGCTGTGTTAGGAAAAAATGTTTTATCTCTCAATAATTCCTAATGGGATTGTGATTAATCAAAGATATCTGAAGTAATAGAGCCAAAACTGTATTGTAGTGGTTAGTCTAAAAGACTAGTTTTAATATAAACAAGAGAATAGTAGTTTTTAGTGCGTTAAAGTCGACACAGTTCTTCACGATATCGGTAACACTCGTATTTCTTAATTTGTGAAAAAGTATTTAAGTGTAAATTTTCATGCCTGTAACACAATTGGTTTTTGAAACATTCCTGAGACGTGCTAGAAGTTGTACGGTAACAAGCCGAATCTGTCATTTGATTCTTTTTTGACCATGAATAATTGTGAAAAATTTAGAACTTTATCTTTAAAACTGTGGGCGTGTATAGCGAACAAACAAACGAACAAACAAACTTTCCCTTTTATAAGTATAGAAGAAGATTTACGAGCTTAATTCAAGCAAATTACAATGATTTAGATACCCAATCAAATATACCCGAATTACATAGAATTATTATGAATCTGAATAATTCTAATTCTAAATCTAACATGAACTACGATATTAATATACTCTGTAACAGGTTTTGTAAACACGAACTGATCATTAGCTCTAATGAATTTAAATATCCGTAACGCTAAAGACCACAACTATAATTTGTACTATCATTCACCTAATTGTACAAAATACCCTCTATGTCTTAATTCCGTTTCTAATGTCATGGATTCCTCTTACTGTTTTAATAATCATCAATGTGACTCTCAAATTGTTTTTTAATTGAACCTGTCTCTACTTTTAAATATTTAGGATTATTAATTGATTCTAAGCTTGATTGGAGTGGACACACAATTTAATCTATATAGCTCTACTAAAGTGTGTTCAATGGTGTTCAAACTTAAGTATAGATTATCATACAATATGCTTTGTTTAATATATCAGAGAAATGAAGATGAAATGAAAGTTTGCTATCGTAGAGTACCCCTAAGTTTTTAATTGATGTAGTTTTTTAAATGAAGGGGCTATTAAAAGAATATACATAAGAAACTGATGACATGATCGACGTGTAAAAATGATAAATAATATTTTGTTAATATTGAGCTAAAGATTATTGTTGGAAATCCAACATATAAAAACAGAACAGCTTGTAATACTAATTCCTCTTTAAGATTTACAATTTTGTTTATTCATTTTCATATCATTGGCGTAAATTTTAATGTGATTATTTATTAATAAAGAAGAAACATCATTAATGGAAATAACGATTAATAAAGGCACACCTGTGGTAGCTTCAAACTCACTGGATATCGAAAATCTAAGAGAAATTCTGTACTTACGATAAAATAAGGTCAAAATTAATATACTATGAAAATAATTATATTATATGTAAACAAATCTAAAGCTTTACTAAAATCTGTGTATATTACATCCGTTTCAAAGCTATTTTTCATATTAGTAATATAAGCAGATGTTGACTCAACAAGATTTGTAACGGTTGATTTAAACATACCAAAGCCATTTTGCTTGCTACAAATACCTTTAAATCCAATTCACAGCTTTACAGACGATAGAACTCCAGTGGTGGCATTCTACGAATTTATTAAAAATTGGAAGCTTTTTCCATCGCTGTATCAACCAAAAGCGACTTCATGGCCAGTTGCCTTAGCCATCATTTGATCGAAATAGAAATTGGTTTTACTTAAACATAGCTTAAACATGTCAAATGTCACTGCTCATCTTGTTTCTCTTGGTCAGAGACGTATAGTTGGAGCTCTTTCACTTTTTTATAGATACCTCGTAAGCATTGGTACTTGCTCTCTGTAAATTAAATTCGTATAACCATGGGCATATGCTCATCCCTGCACCGTAGGAATCCCTAGATGGCAGAAGTGATGAGTTATAGAAATCCGTTTATAACTCCAATATCCCGAATGTTCTTTGAAAACAAATTCCATCTTATGTGTTCCCCAAACATGATCCATTCGGTCTTTATAACCAATATAAATTTAAGAGGAACACTAACTTCTTCGATCTTAGTTGTCCTACTTCCCTCTTACCTTTCTCCTTTCATAACTTTCGTTTCTCACCCTAACCAAACGTACCAAACCTAGGATTATACTAGTCTATATTTTGTTTGTTGGTGATGGATAATCCACTATACTATGGTTAATGCATAAAATCAAAATAATTTACTCTTTGATGGTCTGCTGGTTCAAAGCATAGGCTCAAAGCATTACTTACTTACTACTGTTATTTTTTGTTATATTATATTTATATAAGTATAATCCAAAACAAAAATAAAAATCACGTTGCCAAAAAAAAACCAATCCACAAAACATAGTCTTTAGTCTATTTATAAAAATAAAATATAAATAAATAATAGAAATTTATAAATGTATTAACTAAGTACTTCTGGATCGTAAGCTTGTCCCGTAGCATGTCTTAAGCCTGCAATCTATTAATTTAAAAGAATTTGTAATGGAAACTAGTCCACAAAATATCACTTCATGAAATTTCGGATGTCATACCTCTCGTTATTTGTTTTATCATTAGATATAGTGTATTTTGTTGTTGTGTGAAAACCACTTTGGAAAAGTCACATTTTTTTTCACTGGTGATTGGTATTGTATTTTTTTTAATGGATATTTTTGATCCTTTTATATATTATACAATTTAATATGAGAAAGGTAAATCGTTTTAGATAAAGAAAAAAAATGCTACATAATATTTTTATAAAAAAAAATTTTATGTGTGGATATTCAAATTCAGAAAAAAAGGATATTTAAATTTAAACCAAAAAAAAGGACTAAACCAGTTTGTCTTTATTACCGTAATATACAGGAAGTTTGATATTTGAAGTATTGTTAAAAGTTAAATTAACTCTTTTTTTTGTACTTTGAAAGGACGAAGACTGATCCTTGCAGATGTTTCAAGTATTTCGTCATCTAAAAAAAAAAAAAAAATGTTTAACTTGATACTCCTCAAAATGTTTTGTGATGAAATAAAAGTGAAACAACAACAGTTTTATATATTTTTAGTATGTTATGTGCAATTTAAACAATAAGTAATCAAAAAAAAAGAAAAAAAGAAAAAAAGTGTAAAGAAAACCACAATATAATAATAAGTCCTTTAATGTTATGTTATTTTTTCTAAATGTACAGGTGATAAACTTTTTTTAATGGTTTTGTTGAAAAAAAAAAACAATTTTTGTTCCTGAAAAACAAAAACAATAATAATAAAAAAAACAACAACCAAACAACTTAAATAGGTTTATTCATATTTCGTCTATAGATAGCCACTTGGTTGATTTGGTGAATATTCAGATAAGTTGTAATAGAGATTTTAAAATTATCGAAATCTGCTTACTCTAAAGCCAGACGAGATGGAGTATTACTATACTGTGATGAGTGTGTAGTTCGAGATATCAAAATAATAATATGTGTATTGTGTATGACGTAGGTGTCATTTTACTATTAAGATATTTCATATGTCATGCAAATCACAATTAAAATAAATTGTTTAAAATAAATTTGGTTTTTTTTCGAATTTAAATTTTGGCAAAAAATATTAAAATAAAAAAAAAAAAAATTAGTAATAAGTAATTGTAAAAAATTGAAGACATTAATAAATTAAATTTAAACTAAACTCAAAAAAAAAAAATTATTAAAAGTAATTAAATAGCAAATAAATAAAAGTAAAAAATTAGATGGCAAAAACCAAAAAAGCAAAAGAAAAGATCACAAATGAAGGGACAATAAGGTACGAAACTGGAAAATTATAATTTTGTTTTTAATAATGTTTTCGTCAAATAGGAATAAAATTTTGTAATTAATAAAACAAATAAAAGACAATCTAAAAAAATAACAACAGCAATACCAGAAAAAATCGAGGAGAAAAAGCACATTCTACTAAATGTCAAATTACGCTCTGAACTCACTAGCTATAGGAAAAAAGCTATGAAGAGAAAATAGTAAAACAAAAATGCACCTTGCTAATATTTCGCCTGGTCGCATTTAGCTTAAATTTTACTTTAAATATTTTGGATAGTATAATAAATTTTAGAATTAAAAAATATACCTCGTTTATATGATATAATGTAACACGGAGGAGAATTAGAGAGCCGAGGTACTGGCCCAGCAAAGTTTCGACCTTGACAGGCCCTTTTAAGGGAACGGAAGTCGTCAGCGAATGCATTCACTCATACTATCTCAGACGAAATACCTGGGCGACATCTAGTAAAACACAGCTCTCGTATAACTTCAAGTTTTAGTAACTTCCCGCACTATCAGTACCAATCGCTGGCCGATAAGAAGCCACGTTGCCAAAATAGGTATTCTATTCAACCCCATTGTTGCAGCTGCAAAAATGAAAATGAGACAGAAACTCTTGAACATTTCCTTTGCAGATGCCTAGTACCTACTCGCTAGAATCTTACGCGTAACGTGGCTTTTTACGCGTAAATTAACATTTTTTATGATTCTTTAAATATTTGACGTAAAGAAGTGTAAAATACAAGTAAACAACTGTAAATAACTGTAAAAAACTGTAAGCAACTGTAAATTACTGTAAAATTATTCGCTTTTGACAGTTCGATAAAAATTTTGAAAGTGTTTCGTTCTAATCTGTTATAAAAAGTTTTAATCTAGTTCTAATGGATGGGGGATCAACGGGGTAGATGATAACTTTCAATATTATTATAACAATAAGAATAATTATTAATTTATGAACCATAATCAATATTTTATCATTCACATCATTAAAACTATTAAATATGTTCATTGTATTAAGGAATTAGTTTATTTGCTTATTAATATTTTTGATAATCCATATTAAAAAATTTTACCAAAAACTTGCAATAACACAATACATGAAATGTATAAATAGCAATCAATACCTTTTTAAACTAAACTTAAGATGACAAATTAACAAACAAAGAGCAAACCGATCTTTACGTTAATTACATAGAAAGTAATCCAAACCAGTTTTATAAATTTTTTTGTAGGTTAAGGCATTATAAATTGTAAACAAAATAAAAAAGTTAATAAAAAAAAAAAAAAAAAGATAATCCATATTAATAACTGCATTCATCAAATTATTAAACATTTTAATTAATTAACTATATTATTCGTAAAGATAATAAATACTTTTATAAATCTTCAATTTTTATTTAGAATATTGGCCAGCAAGGCCTTTTCTGTACATTTAAGTAAATATTGACGAGTTAAATTTATTAAATTATGAAAACTTTTCATTAGAACAAGAAATATGTACCTACATTAATTTATAAATGTTTTAATTAATCTGCGAAAGAAATTCGTAATTTAATGAAAAAATTTAATTAACATAACGAACTAATTATAGATGAATAAAGGTTAGTACTAATGTATGAAAAAATTTTCTTTGTCTCAATGAACGTGCTTATCGGCTGAAAATTAATCCATATTTCATTAATACAATGACTTTTATAATTATACTTACATACCAATTTTTTTAAGTGCCTTCCGTTCATTTTTCATTTGTTGCGTATCTGTGTCATCTATATAAGCTTTCTTTACTTTAATTATTTTTTTATGTTATTCCAACATTCAATCAAAATAATCCGATATATGTAAAAATGGCAGGATTAATTTCCAACATTTCCAAATCTTTTAGTAGACCTTCTTTGAATTCAACCTTTTCTTTTGCTGGATTTGTATCATCGAAACGCATTATTAATTTTCACTTAAATGTTAATAATATTGATTTAAAAGAGCAATTGATTTAAAATATGTACATCTTCAGTTTTGGCTGGAAATGACATGGATTAATAAGATAATATTAGATAGAAAGAGAAAGCTGTACCAAGCTCCCAATCTATATTTATACCAAATATAGATAAGATCAAATGATAATCAAATAAATTCATTTCATTTAAGCGTAACAATACAAAATTTAAGATCTAGCTTATACCATTTTCATACTATTTAATACATCTTATTCTATAAAATTAAATTAAATAAAGATAAACAAATTTTATTCTAAAATTAAATGAAAAACAAAAATATATATTTTATTATAATACTCGTAATATATTTGTGTTGTTTTTGTTAAATAATATGATGTTTTGTGTTTTTGATTGGTTTGCTAAATTTCGTTCCAGATTCTGTGATGTGTAAGGAGGGAATATTCAGTTATTAAGAACTACATAATTAATTTCTTTCAATTTCATTTTACATCACTTCAGTGAAGAATATTCAAAAATTGATTATAACCGAATTCTTGAATTATATAACAGAAAACACTATGTTATAAAAACATAATAAATTTAAATGCTAAATAAATTTTTCATTATAAATGAATCAAATTTGAATAACAATAATTTATTAATCCTAATACACATAACGATTTCTAAAATATAAAGACATTCTAGTTACATCAAAATCCTGTTCTCCTCTCTTTTTTCCTTAATTATTTTATTGTTTTTATTTTGAAAAATACCCCCCTAAAGTAATAAAAAATTTTGTAACTTATAAAATATGACTTTTTCTATTTGTTTTTTTCTAAATACCGTTTTAATATAGTTTTTTTTTTGTTAGAATTTATTTGTTTTAAAAATAACTGTAATATAGTAATAGTAATGAATTTTGTTTGTGTACTTTTCGTATTCAATGTAAAAATTTTATGGCTAACCAAAACATTTCCTGAAAACAGGTTCACTAGTCCATATAATAGTAACTAATATTATTGTGTTATTTTGTGTTTTTGTAATATTAAAGTTTTTATTGTATCCTGTGTAACTATAATAATAATAATTGTTCTATTTTATATTATGGCAACTATGTATATTTTTATTTTTATTTTTTTTTTCCGAAATTGAAATAAATCTTAAAATTTTAAAATAAATGTATTATATAGTAATGTATAAATACACACAGGTATATTATGTATTGTGGCATTATTGTATTAATTAACGTAAAAAACAAGATCACCAATCAAGTTGCCTCTGATTAATGATGTCATAGAGTATCGTAAATCTAATTGAAACATGAAAATTTTCCCATATATTCATGTTTATTGTTTATATTATTACCTACTTTTGTATATAAAGTAAATTATAATAATGTATATATGGAATGTACGAACATAATTATAACAGTATATATTTATACTTTAGTATGTAGTAGGTATTTATATATATAGATAAAACGTGTAGGAAATATTTTAAAAAAGTATTCATACAAAATACAGTTTATGTGGTTTAAGAGGTGACATCAAGAAGTAGTTAATGGAATCTGAATATGTTAGTACAGTGAACGTGGACCAAAGTGTGGATAAAAATCGAGAAGAATCAGTTAGACGTCGATAAAGATTTACATTTCAAGTTGTACTCGAATAAAATTCAGTTGACCCAAGAACTTAAACCAATTTTTGTTTTGGGCAAAATAACTCTAACTGCCTTTGCAGAATTTGAGGCATTTAAAACGTTAAATAAAAAAAAAGAAGGATAGTAAAAACAGCTTTTTGATCTAAAGCTATAAAATCATTTAAAAGACTGAACCTCTCTATAGATATTTTTTAAGTTGACACTGTTAAACATCGTTACCATCACTTTTGATAATATTAAAGTCAAACCAATTGGGCGATAGGTAGAGGGGTTTTTTTGTTTCTGTAGTTTCTCATTTGGAAACAATTTTTTTTAATATGTTTTTAATTTTTTTTAATTTTTTTTTATTTTCTTTATTTTTTTAATTTTTTTTTTTAGCCGTTTAAACGAACAATACTTGACTCTGGTTCTAAAAATTGACTTTTCGTACCTGTTTTTACAAAGACATCTCCTTCTTCATTACCTTGTATTCCTTCATACCCAGGAGTCCACATAAGAGTAACTCTGTTTCTTTCAGCTAGCTTTATTAAACTTCTATAACAGCTATAGATAGGCTTTGATTTAAAAATTGAGGAAGGCAGAGCTTTTAAGGCAGTTTGGCTATCTGAAATTATATATATGTTGGCACCTTTGTGTCCTCTTTTACTGCACTGTAATGTCGATACCTCGATGGCATAGATTTTATCTTGAAAAACAGTGGGATATGTGGCAAGTGCCGCGCTATATTTGAACTTTAGTCCAAATACAGTGAGATGGGTTGGTTGGAGTACCTTTTTTGGGATTGGCTGAAGGTGAGCCATTTTTTTTTGTAAATTGGGGAGTTCTATGTAACCGCGACCTCTTATGATCTATTGTACTTCCCCGTTTATCTCAGAATGGCAGGTCTATGTCCTTGATAAACGCTATTATTACTTTGACGTCAATTTCGCCATTTACCATCAAGATTGGTAAATACCAAAAATATATAATGTTTGCTCAGTGATCTAGTAAAGGTGTTTGCACAGTTTTTGTAGACTTTTGGGGGGAAATGATTATTTATTACGTATTTGGGTTTTAGGGAAACTTTTTTAGGGCAACAAATTTCCAAATTAGGCTTTAGAGCAAGTTAAATCAGATTCCTTATTTCCTGGGACAATCATATTCTAGGATGAATGTTATTTCTGGTTAAATGGGTTCGTTAAATAGAAACAATTGTCACATTTAGAGTGAATAAAATTCATATGCTGCTCAAGAAACATGTTTAAATCCACAAAAATTAACAGTTTTGTGTTATCATCCTTTCTAATGAGTTTAGTTAAAAGACTGTGTTACAGATAATTACTTCCTAAATAATGCTATAAAGTGAGTTCGAGTAGTATAAGTACTCAAATCTTTAATAAACAAAAACAAATAAAAAAAAATCAAATCACCGGTTACTGCTTCAAGGTACCTCATTAAATCTGATTCCAAAGTTTAGAAGTAGTATATGTAAAATACTCTATTCTCTCAAATAGAGTTAGTTGTTTTTTTTTTTGTAATATTTTTAAGTGAAGAAATTTTAAAAACCAAGCACAAAAAAAAAAAATATAAAATATAAGAAAATAGCAAACAAAAAAAATAAATATTACACCCAGTATACTGGGTGCCGTTTATTATAGAGTTTTGCAAAATACATACATACTTTTTGTGTTCTTTTAATTATAAACTACACATTATTTTATTATGTTGTTTTTTGTTTTGATTTTTTTTTTTATTTATGTTAGATTTATTTATTTTGTTTTTCGGCAGGACTCAAAAACAACAAAATTAGATATTTTGGATTAGAAAATATATTTTACTATTCCTTTTTCTGTAGAACAAAAAAATAACAACCAACCAACATTTGTCCTTTTTTATTTATTAATAGTTTAAAGATTATGTGACATAAAATGTGCAAAAATTTTATCCTTTATTTTTCCTTACTTCGTTTAATGGAAAATTTATATTTGTTTTAAAAAAATATCCTCCTTTTTCACTTCGAAAGGATGTGCTTTTTTCAAGGAATTTTTGATATTTGAGTCCTTTAATTTAGAAACATGTTATTTATAATTTATGTTTTTGTCTTCATTTTGTTAAATCACCATCTTTATAATTAAATTTATAAATTTTTGAATAACGAGAAAAATTCTTCTGCAGCAACAAATTTATCTATTTTGTATTTTAAATAATTATACTGTTATAAATTTATGTTAAATACATATATTTGAAACAATTTGAAAGATAAAAACAATAACTAAAAAAAATAACTAAAATTGAAATTTTTTTTTTTTTATATAATAAAAAAGTGACATCTAATATTTAGATATTAAAATAAAATAAAAAACAAAACAAAACAAAACAAAAAAATAATTTTATAATTTAAAATAAATTATGGAAAATAATAAACAGGATATAAAATTTTTGGTTATTGTTTTATTTTGTAAAATGTCCAGTATACATAAACTATGTTTATATATATATATTATATAATATATTATTATAAGTATATAAATATGTTTAATTGTTTGTATATGTAATTTCTAATCTCAGGTTGTAAATTGTTTCATTGTTCCGGGTTGAAACAGGAAAATTGATGTGATTTATTGACATTACCGTAATTTGTTATGGTAAATTATTGGATTTTCTACATTTATTATACCAAAACTAGAAATTAGACATATATGTATATGCATTATATAAGTATATCAGATTTATAGTATGAAAATAAAGAGTAATAATATAAAAATAAATTAAATTTATTTTAAATAAAATAAATTATATTATTAAATTGAAATTGTAACTCAAAATGTCGTGTATTTTAACAATTATTTATTATTTTAATAATAAATTTGATAAATATTATATATTATTTTATAGATATATATATATACTATTAAATTAATTAAAGAATTAATTTGAAATTAAATGTTGCTATATGATTATAATAAACAAAACCAAAATTAAATAATTTAAAAATTTGTAAATTTTAAATAATAAAACTGTTATGGGAATTATTTGTTGTTATTAAATAATATGAAAGTAGTATTCACCAATTCCTCGAAATTTGGGTAAGTTTAATAAAAATTTGTACTATTGTAAATTGTAAAATTTCATCATTAATTCGATTTTATCGTCGACACTATGTTTTTTATTGATTTATCTTAAACAACAACCTCATACGTAATAATTTATTTAAGAAAATGAAAATTAAATTTAAATCGGGGGTCCACTGTTGCGGTAATTTGATAGATTAAAATTTCTGTATGCTAAAATGGTGAAATTTAAAACAGAAATTTCTAATTAAAAATTAAAAAAATTTTGAAAAGTATTTGGTTTCGCTACGTTTCCTTTTAAATATTTATCATTTAAAAATAATGAATTAATAATGTAAATTGTTTGTAAGATGGCTCAGTTATTTGTACCGTACTTTTTTTAATTTATAGATTAAATATAATTATACTATATATAGTTTCCTACATTTATCTGGATCTTTGACGCAACGCTCCAATACATAAATTGCTTTGGTATGTTACTTTGGTACCGTACTTTTAACTTATAGATTAAATATAATTATATTATATATAGTTTCGGCATTTATCTGAATGTTTGACGGAATGCTCCAATACATACTTTGAGAAAAGCTGTTTGATTCTCTAAGTTATTACGATTAAATTATGTATCACGTCACAACTAGACAATTATCACCTTTTTTCAAAAATATGTATTGCAAGCAAATTGATTGTGATCTCAGGAAACAGTTGCGGCCACTGCCTAGTAAATCGGACTGAAATAACAATATGTGTACAATATGTAAAATAAAGGAAAAATCTTTTGAAAATCTGCAAACTTATCATGCATAGTAGATTTCATCCTCTGGGAACAGTGCCCCGCCACGAATGAAGCTGTGCTGCATATCAATGAAAGATATGCTGTGTGTAATCACTAAATCAGGTATTCTTAAGGACTGAGATACTTAATTACATTAAGATGAGTTATGAAAATAAGTCCAACTGGGGTCAGATCCCAGCCCGTTATGGATATATAAATCTAAACTAAGTAAATTGGTCAATATTCAACAGCTTTTTTTTTGATTTACACGTTGTTGAGAATAACTTACGTAAGATTATTTCTTCGTGCACTAAGTATGGTACTAAAAGTCTTAAAATATAAAGTGGAATGAATAATTTTTGACAAGCATATATTTTTTAACCAATTTGCTGGTATATGTAATGTAATGTAAAATGTAATGTAAAATAAATGTAATGTGTTATAAGTAATTAAATGTGGAAAATTTCTCTATTATTGTGAGTAAGTAAAAGGTATGCTTAAAATAGCGTAGTTTCATTTTATATAAGTCGTGACCAAATTATATTTCCAACAAAATTTTTATTATAAAATTTTATTATTTAATTCAGTGTAATGAAACAAAAATATAATTAAGTACCTCTGTTTTGGGTAGATCCCGGACATTCTGATTACTAGTCAGGTGATATAATTATCACTATCACATCAAATTGGCCGGATTAAAGAACAGATTAAAGAACAACCAAATTATTTGAACTTTTATAACTAAGCAATTTTCTGCTTATATTCGGTACCTACTTTGCGGTTTGAGACTTAATTTGCGGTGTTAAACTATCTTTGTTGAAATTATTCTAACAGAAGAACTTAAAGTATAGTAGTAAGTTGATTAAATTATAGCCTTACTCACAAAACTTTGAAAAAACCAAAACTTTCTTTCATAAATACTCCTCTAATATTTTGCACTTCCCGTTCTTGAACATTACATCCAGTTTAATGGAAAAGTGTTATCTACAAATGAAAGCCCAAACAATAGTATAACACTAATACGCTGATGTGTGACACAACTTTTTTATTTGCATATAAATTGAATTAAATTGGTAATATGGGGTGAATTGAACTATACTGCATTTTCGTAATGTCTATTGTATCTACTTTTTAGTACAGATTAGCATATTCAATGTACATATTGAAAAAAGAAATTTTCAAAGCTGTTATTGAACACATGAATAAAGAGGGACTTAACTTTACTTTAATATTACGTTTTTATATTTACTATCAATTTTATATATTTAATTAAATTAAATTATTTTTAATGAAATTTCTTAGATTTCAATTGGTTTGATTTTGTTTTATATAATTTTCTTTATCTATACTTATAAAATGTTTATTTATTTGTTTGCGTTGCTCGGTATATAAGTCCATAGTTTTAAAGGTAGAATTCAGAAATTTTTTAATAGGTTTTTCATGATCACAAAAAAATCCTAACTAATGCGGTACTTTACAAAGCTATCACAAGCTATCAAAGCCATTACAAAGCAGGTGGCGGTAATTGCTATACAACTCAATTCCTAGTAAATATCAGGAATATTTCAAAAACCAAAAAACCAAAAAATTGTGTTACATACCTGAAAATTGGTAATCAGGTACACTCTCAAAAATCAACAAAAATGTTTTTTGTTTGTTTTCCAATTCTGACTGGCTGGTTTGGGAGAATTTCTAGTGAAAATAAGGCTTATACTATATTCGTTCAGAAGATTTAAATATCAGAAGACTAGTTAGCCACCTTCTAGGCTTCTGATATTTAAATATTTTGCCACCAGAAAATTTTTTCAATTTGTTAAATTTGACAGGGTATTTGATATTACCTCTTCACCAGCCAGAATTAAAAATAGTGGCTTCTATTATTCTTCTAGGAAATTTTAATTAACCCAAATTATACATTACCAGACTATTTTACCAGGTTATTGAAGCACAAATTCAAACAAATTCACATAAGTCACATATTTTGAATTAAACCCAGAATATGTTCAAATATCTGCTATACACCTACTAGAACATTTTTAAAAATCCTTTTTTTTTAAATTTAGGTTATAAGTAAAATTTTATTGAAATAAATTTTATGCATATTTTATGTTGGAGCCGGACAACGGACAACATTGTCATAGATATTGTTGTTCGATCAATCTAATTTTTTCCATGACCGACGCACTAATATTAAACCAAATTGAACACACATTAGTATTGGACGTATAAAACTTTTATAGCACAATATTTTTACTTTTACACTTAAATATTTTGAATAAAAAAGTTTTTGTAAAGCCATGAAGGAGCCGTGTTAGCTATTTCTTTTTGTTTTTCTATAGGATCTTTGAATTTAAATAAATAATTAAATTGAACCCCTAGGTACCTGATACGGCTTACGTTATTAATTCTAATTATCTGGATCTTTTAAATGATATTGTTTCCAATTTTTCATATATTTTCGTGTACCTACTGGTTCTTGTATGAAGCACAAAATTTCAAATTAGTATATTTGCCTCAAATTTTCTCTACTTTTTATATCAGGATCGCCCAAACGGTCGATCTATCGATTTTTTGCAGTCGATCGGCGTAGCAAAAATTAAAAATAAATGTTTTTTTTTTATTTTTTGGCTTTTTACCGCCAGTTTATCACCAATTTTATAAAAACTTGAAATCATCAGAGAAAATTCAAGATGTGGGTATTTTTAATAGTTCGGTACCTAATGATAATTTTAATATAGAAATGAAATAAAATCTCTGTGGACCTGAAACGTACATCATCGTCAGTAGGTAAATGATAAAAATAAAAATTCTAGCGGCACTTGGGTACCCAGAATATGTCTTATCATCAAAATATAAAATAAGAATAGTTCTATACCTAATGCTTATGTATCATACTATCATACAAGACTACACTAATGATATTGATTCTTCAAAAATATAAAATGAAATTATGGCCCTTAATTCTGATATTTTTATAAAAGCAAGTGCTTCTGAAAATAGTTATTGGTCGTTGCTACATGAAGATAAATATCCATGTTTAAGAGGTATTGCTTTGCAATTGACCGCGTACTTTGGTTCCACCTATCTATGTGAATCGGCATTTTCTCATATGAAAATTATAAAATCGAAATATCGCAGCACACTTACAGATGAACATTTTAAAATGTGTTTTCATTTAGCAGTGACCAGTTACGTGCCATCGTTTGACCAGCTTGCTGACAACATGCAATGTCATTCGTCAACATTTAAGAATAAATATTAAATTCATATTAAAAATTATTATTTAATATTTATTATTTTACATGTAAGGTTTTTACCATTTTCCTGGTAAATTTAGAATTAATAAAATTAAATATTATATTCAAAACTACCATGTTTAAGTTGTAAAGGTAAATAGAAATAAAAATAGCTAATCTCTGTAAAATAAAGTCTAAACTCTGTCAAAAAACAATTATGTACAATATTAAGCTTATAAATAAATAATATTTATGATTATGAACTGAATAAATTATAAATATTCCGAAAATTTACTTTAATTTCTAGTTGATCATGCATTCTAATTTTCAGATTGGGTCGACCTTCATCGAGAAAAGTCTGGCCACAACTATTCTATATCCTTAATTCTTCAAAAAACAAAACGAGTACTCTGAAAAGTTTATCTAAAACAATTGTTTTTTTTTTTCAAAATAATTGTAGGTCTGATCGTATTAGAAACGAATTTGATTCAATCTCATTAAATCAACTTCTTTATTAATAAAAACTAAATTCAAAATGTTACATTTAAAATATTAACTTTCGAATCGTAGTATCACCAACTTCCGCTGTACCCATCAGTATATCGACATGCTGAAAATAACAAAATTATTTAATATTACTAGGTCGCAATACCGAATATCTATATTTACATACATATGTAGTTTAGAAACCATTATCCCTGTAATAATTTACAATAACAAATTCTATCAATTTTAAATACACATAGGTACCAAAGAAAAATTATGATTATTTTATAAAATAGTTATTTGATCAACTTAATATGTATATATATATATATATTTGTATATGTATATTTCTAACTTAAGTTCAATTTTACTGCATTAAAAAATAATGATGAAAAATTTACAAAAATAAAAACAAACAAAATTATATAGTATTAGTTTTTTTTTTGTTTTTTTTTTTTTGTACTCACAAATCTATATTATACTTCATTTGGGAACGATTATTTTCAAATCGCATACAGATTAGTTTTATTATATGTAACTCTATCATTTATATTTAGTAATTTTCCAATAACATATTTTCTAGTACAGTTTAATAGATAGACCTAGTAGGGTATTAGATTCGATTGGATGAGGAATTCATAAAAAACAAAAAAAAAAAAATAAACAAATTAAATAAAAATAACATAAAAATATCTATGATGTCCTGCCTGTTTATGATGTTGTATTGTGTATATTGCATCCAATTGACAATTTTTATATTCATAGCAGACTCATACCTAGATATACGAATACTCTCTACACGATTTTGTCTTGGATAACAAATTTTGGATAATAAAGATTTTTTATATGTTGAGTTATATTTAATTTTTCAGTTCATTGATTTTCACTATATTTTTAACAATACTTTTTTTTTTTTAATTCATTACACAAATTTTATTTTTAAAGATATTTTAATTAAATGATTTGTTGTCAAATAGTTTTGTACTATAGCCAACGTCTCTATACTTGAAAAGCCCTGAAACTACTTTTTGCTTCGTTGAAAAAAGATTTTATTTGTATGGAAAATCTTCGTAAATCTTCGTTTTTCCATTCAAAGATTAGTTTCAATGCTTTTTAAATATAGAGGCGTTGCTATAGCTTTTCCCATTCGCCGGTCTCTTCATTTAAATATTTAACTCAAAACAATGGTTTCTATTTCCGATGAAAAATTAATTTTTCTTAGCATATTAAACATTTTTCATTTTTCTCCAATTTAAGCTTAACATTTTTATATAGGGTATACAAGGTATATTTTTCTTTCTCTAATCCCTTGAGTCATCGATGTACAACACTCCATTATTATTCAAAATTTTATTTTGCATACAATGGAAAAACCATGTCCAGATGAAGAGCATAGTAGTTTTTTTTAATTTTAGCGCCAATTGAAAAATAGTTAATATATCGGCCCTTGATTATGCTCTCTATAATATCTTGCTTCTGGTCTGGTGAATTTTCAAAGGTGTCAAAGCAAGATGTACCACCATTACAAGAATAAAAATTTTTTTTTCTGCTTGTCAATATTTTGGTTTACAAAATAAACATTCACTTGAATTTGAAGATGTGTCTGCATTGGTCAATTAGAAACGTTTCGAGGTGACTAATTCAAAGACACAAACCAGGCAAATTTAAAAATTTGTAATATGTAATGTATGCACTTTATTTTTTCGGTAATTTCATTTGTTTTGATGACTATTTTTAATTTGAATATAAATATTTTTAATTTGAAAAGGTTTCATACATGCTATTTGGTTCTTGTATTAAATATATAGTTTTCCTATATGGGTTTCGATATTGGATATGTTTTACTATTTAATGATTTAATTGAAAGATGGGCACAAAAATTAGTTCTTTTTAATTTTTTTATTTCTTAATCGATAAATTTTTTCTGTTATATTTTGAAAAAGCTTCAAGTTGAATTTTTTGGGTTCTTGTCACTACTTTTTGCTTTAATTCACCGAGGTGGAAAGTTTTACAGACGTAATTAGCGTTAGATTTGATTGTAAATATAGATATTTTTAAACTAACATACTTTCTTCATTAGTGCAATTTAATTTTGTTTTTTAATTGTGAGTTGATTTGAATTGAAACTGTAAAAATTGTCCTGTACAAAATTTACGGCATTTGCCAGAGCTAAAATTTTCAAGTATTTATATATATGTCCACTTTTATGTTATTGCAATAATATACTGGCAGCTTCCAACAATTAAAAAAAAAATAGCAACCTTGGCAGAAGACAAAGCCCTGATGGTGGTTGGTTCTGCTATATAAGCAGCTACAAGCAAACTACAAAACGCTATAATGAAAAAAATTTGCTACTGGTGCAAAAAATTGATAAAATAAGTTAGATGAAGTCAAATTCACTCTAGTAGATTTCACTAATAAAGAAATAATAGTTCCCCCCACTCTCAGTTTAAATTAATGATGTAATAATTACATATGAAAATAATATCAAATATTTTAGCCATGATATTGGATGTGAAACTAGAATAGAAAAAAACACAAACATTTATAGATCCAGTTCGAATACAATTTATTGTTCTAATATATTGCCTAACAAGGTTTTGATATATGTGTAATTAAATATAAAGCCAGTCTATGCACACCGAAATCAAACATGGGAATGTCCAAACATTGAAAACTGTGGTACTGAAAAACATGGGCAATGCTTTATTTGTATATTCACAATGCTGATATTCATTGAGATTTGAAGATTTGATGCACAGCATAAAATTTCTCTGATTCTACATGCCAATAACGAAGCTTCTAGCTTAATTGACAGTTAAACGATTTGTTAAACGATTAAAACGAACAAAACCACTTGGGTTAAAACTTATGGGGTTAAAACGTAGATCAAAAGTGTTTTAGTTTGTTAAGGTCAAAGTAAATTAATTGATTAATTTGTATAACTTGTTTTAATGTTCCAATAAAGATGGACATTTTTAGGCCCACTCCCCTGTGCAAAACTGTTACTGAACCCTCTTTTGATTTCCTCGCGAAATTTTGAAATATTATTCTACAACCTCTTTAATTAACATGCTTCAATTGATGAGCCTGAAAGTTCGTACAGTACCTATTTTGTATAACATATTTAGTAAAAATATTTTTTATGACATATTTAGTTGGCACACCGAGGTATGACTGTTATATAAAATACTGATAGTTATGGGCAATAATCTATACATCTATAGATACATATTAAATTTTTCCAAAAGTGGTATAAACTAGAAATTAGGATAAATGAATTTGAAATAAAATATCTCAACTGGATTTCATATTGCTCTCTATTTTTTATTTTATTTTTTTTTGGTTCCTATTTTTGTTAGTTATTATCATATTATATTATGTATTTACATACCCATATATAATACGATATATATGTATGTATGTTATATATTATGGTTATATTTTTAGTGTTCAAAATTTTATCCTAAAAATCACCTAAGCTCTATAAAGTATTGGTATATTCTAGTATATATATTTAGGCAATATAATTGCTAGCACCAATAATAAAACAACAACTGGGTAACATTTATTAAGAGAACTAACATTTTTTTTTGCTTTTGTTTTTTTTTTCATTGAAATTGTTTTTTTTTTTTTTAGTTAGGCATTTACCAATCCAAAAAATATGAAAATGTCCTTCATGTCCCATTATTTCTATTTAGCTGATCATCCTTTTCATATTTATTTATGGATTTTTGATATACATTGCTTTATATGTTATATATGATTATGTTTATCTGTATTAAGAGTACTTTTGTTTGAATGTATTTTGATTTTGATTTTTTTGTTTTTGTTTTTTTTTTATTTTGTTTTTTTTTTAGATGAAGTCATTTTATATTGTGTGTATGAGAATGATATCCTATCAATTTTTATTTTTTTTTATTTTTTAATATCAAAATAATTTTATTTCAATAGAATTTTATGTTTAGAACGATTAAAATTAACAAGAAGAACAATAATAAAAAAAAATAATAAAAATCTAAAATTTATAAGGATATATTGCATAGGATAATATAAATTGTTTTTAACTGGATATGATTGGAGTGCAATTAGAAAATTATAGGATTTTCAATGATAAAATTAAAAATTTTATTTTCATATTGGAAAATGTTTTCGAATAAAAAAAAAAGAAAATTTTTTGTGTTTGGAAATGAAATTTAAATGATTGTTTCGGAAAAAGGGAAGAGTAGGTAAAATGGCAAGACAATTTTTAATAAAAATGTTTATTTTTTGTGTTTAGGAAATGTTTTTATAACAAAATTTGTGTACTGTTACAAAATTTTATTGCAAAGTAATTTGAAATTTACATATACGTAATTTTAAGTAACTGGTTTACATTGTTGTTAAAAAAAATTCTTAAACAAGCTTCGGCCTGTTTTTTGAGTACCATATTTGATTTATTTTGTGGAATAGAAATTAATAATTTACTCATCTTATACGAAAGTTTTTATAATTCGCTGAACAGATCTAATATTGGATACACCTGTTCATCATCGTTGCTTCTATTGAAAGAAGGAAAATAATATAGCCAAGACAATTCGAATTACCTTAAAATATAAATTAAAATATAATTAACCTTAAAATGTGATAGAATAACTAACAGGAATCATATGTACAGTTAAACAGTTTAAATGAATGACCTTTTATAAAAGACTGAATATATTTTGAAAATAATATGCAACCAGACTGTTTTCACCGAAGGTCGACAAGCTTAATTGTATCGTAGGACTAATGCACAAATTAATTTTTTTTGTAAATTATTTTTATAAATGAATTTTTAATGGACATTAAGCAAATTAAAATAATTTCGTTAGGTTTGATTATTCGTCACATATTTTATTTTCATTAGTTTTGTATAATATTTTTGTAATGTGTAGTTTTAAGAATTTTGAGAAGACTTTAACCTTTATTCAGCTGGAAAGGTACCTTTTGCATTTTACTTTTTGAATATTTTCTATGCAAATTGACTTAGAGGCTTGAATCTTTGTGAGAATCATCAAAATTCATCAAAATTTATATTTTAAAACTTTTTGGAAGTAAAAAAAATAATTGAGGGGTTGGTAAACCAGCCATTTTTGTTTGTTTACGTGCTTAGCTGTAAAGGTACACCTGTACCTATAATGCATTTTATATGAATTGTCGTGTTAAAATAAGAATATATTATTTTTTATATCACAGAAATAATTTGTTATGATAAATTTTTTTTTTATATATATACATTACATTTTTCATTTACATAAAGTTTATATAATAAATAACGGTACTTGGGTACCCAAAGAACAGTTCAACATCAAAACATGAAACAAGAATAGTTCGGTACCTAATGAACATTTTGTTATGAAAAGAAATAAAATTTTTCCGGACCAATTGACCAAAATGGTTGGAATTCCAATTGGATTTCCAAATATTTTTTTCGAAATTGTACCACGTACCAATAGTACAGAATGGTACATATTTTCGGAAAAGTTGAATGAAAATTAATTCCAATGTTTTTTTCTATGAAAGTGGTCACTTTTTTAAAATGTACCAATGTCGGAGCTTTTAACTGAATATGAACCTTAAATGTACCTAATAAAAATCCTCATAGTTCTCTGACTATTTTTCCGTAATAAATTCTTATCATTATTCCTAAAGGAGCTCTAAACTTTTTTCCAACAATGTTTCCACACTTTCTACGAAGTATATTATTGCTATAATTTTCATATGGGTTTTCCTATAAATTTTCCTATGTTTTTCCAAAACTATTTCACCCTCTTTTCCTTGTATTGTTCCTGCATTTTTTCATATAATTTTTTCTATAATTTTTTCTATATACCTTTCTAGAACAATGTTTTTTTTCTATATAATATTTTTTGAATTAGATGCACTTTTGCTGTTTCAAGTCCGAACTTTATACTTAATACTTCAAACAAACAAACAGAAATGCTTAATAGACCTTCTTCTTCTTAAAATAGAGTTACTTCCAAAAAAATATTTTAGAGAATAGATTCCCACAAGTAATAAAACTAAATTTAAGAGTAAAAGTAAAACAAATACAAAAATAATCACAATAATATAACAAAAATAGTAAAAATCATAGTAAAATCCATATAAATTGTTTGAAGGTACAGGTGTACCTTTCCAGCTGAAGTAATGGTTTTGAAATGCCAGCTGAATAAAGGTTAAGATAATAGTATCAGATAGTATTATATATACTAATAAATTAATTTAACAAAGAAAAATATATTAAAAGTTGTTTTTATGTTGTACAAGATATTGTGTCCCTCATCGGTGCAATCGTTTCAGTATGAACCAGAGTCTCATTCGACAAATTCTACTTATTATATATATTATATATATGTAAATGTATATTTTAAGTATTGTATTTTACTATAATATGAATAAATGAATTGAAAATCTAAAAAAAGGTCTCGTATTATAATGATCTAAAATGCAAATATTTTGTTAAGGTCTACAACAATAGGTAGCCAAGGGTGGCGCAGTTGGTCATTTTATTACCTTAACCCTTTCAGATCTTGAAAAAAAATTTTCCTTCGATTGCCGGTTACCGATGCACTTAGTATTTTTTTATACATATAAAATAGAACAATATATAATATCAAATATTACGCAGTATAAAAGCATGTCATTGTCGTAATCGCTGTCTGTCCATTCCAATGGGTCTGAAAGTGTTAAAAGTAATAAGCATAATTTACTTTTCCAAAAATATATCAATAATTGATGGAATATGAACGTCGTGTTTTATGCTTACAAATTATTTGTAAAAATTGTTAATAATTTGCTCACAAAATGGTTCGTAGTTCATAAACTTATAATAAGTGCTAAAATCAAAATAATTGTTTTTAATTTAAGAAATTCTTCTGCAATTAAATTTCATTCTACTGATTGTGTTCGTATAAATGATGCTTCTCATTGCAATTGTTATGAAGACTCATCTTTGAATAGTTTGTGCTCAGTAGGTTATTTTAAAATTGAACAAGTACTTGGAAATAATTATTGATAAAAATTTAAATTGGAAACCTCATTTAGATAACTTATATAAATATATGGTGTTATATGTTAGAAAATTCTATATATTGAGACGATATTGTTCAAAAAAGCTTTTATTAAATATTTATTATGCTCTGGTTCACTCTAAAATAAAATATGTTATAACTAGTTGTGGTGGCTCATATTTCAATACAATTGAACCATTACTAAAAGCCCAAAAATGTATTCTCCGTGACATAAGAAATTTTTTTTATAAATGTTGCTGTTATTGTACATAAAAAATAGTAGAAGGGCCGCTTTAGTATCAAATAATATATTTTAGAATTAGTGGTGATACTAAGATTATTCACACTGAAATAATGTTGAAATTGAAACGTATACACAACGAGTATACTCTGATTGTATGTGTTTGTATTGTACATATCCCATTTGGGTATAAATACTCATTTTATTTTATTGCATTTTGTGTAGATCAAAATAAATTTTTATTTTATGTTTGCATTTTGATGAAATAAATTTAATCGGTTATTAGCTCAGTTGGTTAAAGCGACATTTTAATATCTCAAATTTTGTGTAAGTTAAATTTTCTGTTGAGTCAATTTTTTTTTTGTTTTATTAAAAAAATATTTTTTTTTTGCTTTATTAAAACAATGTTTTTTTTATTATGTTATAAAATTTATAATATTAATTTTTATAAACAAGAAAAAATATTTTTTTAATAAAAGTGATTTTTAATTATTATTCTCTTTTCAATTATTTCAACAAAAGACGAAATCGTTTAGAATAAATCGCAGCATAGGTACAAATTATGTATACATGTATATTATATACCAACTAGTGGCCCCTGTTGAGTAATTATATTTCAAGTTGAAGTCAAATTTAAAGTTTTTAAAAAAACAGTAATTTACGTACTGACATAGACTTCGCACGATATAGCAGAAACCACTCGTGTTTAATAAAAAGTTTTGTGGTTAGTAAGTTTTATTTAGGACACATAAATACACGTCCCTCATATACTGCTTCGTTTCCGATATATTCCCTATAGTAAGTGGCATTTAGTGGATAAAATTACTAAAAATAAAAAATTTTGTCATTAAAGATGAAAAGGTGTCTACTGCGCAGGACCTTAAATGCTTGTCAATTATAATTATAGATAGCTACTTTGACTCTATTATGTAAAGATGAAATTGCCCGTCATATGAATTTTTTTTGTTTTTGTATTTTTTTTGTTTTTGTTTTTTTTATATGTTTGCTTGTTTTTGTTTTTTATTTTAATAAGTACTCACGAATAATGTATTTGGTGAATAATAAAACCATATGATTAAAAAAATTTCAACTGTGTGAGCATTATTGTTTTATATACAACTATTATATTAGAAGTTCAATAAGGATAATTATATATACTCCAACTCTGCTATATAAAAATAAATTTGCTCGTCATATGAACAATTCAACTGATTTTTTTTGTTTTTGCTTTTTTATATTTTTTACTTGAGATGAATTTGTTTCTTTGTTTTTTTTTGGCATATGTACATAAATTCATTTGCAAGTACATAATATACAATATAATAACTGATTTGTTTACTTTTGTTTATTATTTTCATAATATCTCACTTATGCATAATGCATTTGCTGAATAATAAAATCATATGAGCACAAAATGTTCAACTGTGTGCGCATTTTTGTTTTATATATAATCTTATATATTATGTATATTAGAAGTTCATTAAGGAGTAGGAGAATCGAAATAAAATGAAAAGGTGTCTACTGCGCAGGACCTTAAATGCTTGTCAATTATAATTATAGATACCATACCAACCAATTCATTCAATATCATATATTTACCTACTAATCGAGGATTTGAGGACGACGTCTCTCTCATTTTAAGTATGTATGAAATAAAATTAGTTAGTCCGGATTTTACAAAATAGTTTAACAACAATTTTTTTTTTCTGTCGTCAGCTAAATTCGGGTTTCAATAATATGGAGCTGGGGTTTGGGCCCCCTACAAAAATAAAAAAATGGATTAATATTCAAATTTTACAACTTTAGATAAAACTAAATTGTATAACTGAGTAATAATTGTACAGTTTAAAAATAAATCAAATTTTTAGCAACATATGCACCACTTAGCAACATCAGAAAAATTCAAGTAAAAGTTCAGAAAAAATTGCGATATCAGTTTTTCTAGAGTGTTCTAGAACAGTTTATTGAACTAACATAATAATTGAAAGTATTAATGTAGCAGAAATACATACATATTTATTAATGTATAATGTGTATAATGTTAATACATTTTTGTTAAATTAAAATATAATATATAAATTAATGTATAATATATAAAATCATAAATTTTTGTGTTGAAAGCTTGTTATTATTTTTTATTAAAACTTTAAGTTATAATAAATAATAATTTTTAAAATGGAAAAGTCGTACATATTTTGTTTGAATTTTTATAAGAGTTCTGACTGTAGAATTTTAAATTAACGACAATGGTTTTTGCCCTGAATACGTTCCAGGCATAGAAATTATTTATAAAAAGTTTTGCAAAAAAATCAAATAGGTCTAATTAACCTTACTACAGCAGGTGCTTTAACATGTAGAAGGCGCGAAAGTGCCGGAAGTCTCTATTAATATATATATTTGAAAAAAATATTTACTTTAAAAAGAGATTTGGTAGTGGAATATAGTTCTGCAGTCGATAGAATTGGATAAACTGGTGCTCAAATCAAACAATATACATTGTGGTTATTTAATAAATACTGAAAACTGAACTTATAATTCAAAATTCTCGTGTACAAAACCGTCATTCAACAAGTATGGACTTTTGATATTTAATTATTGGGCACCGATTCTCTATATAAAAAAATAAATCAAAAGTTTAAAGGAGAGTCACAGGGGCATCTGGTTTATAAAAAATGTTAACATCTATAGAAATTTGAAAATTCCTATGACCAGCGAAGGAATGGCTCTAATAGAAACTATATGCGAAAATTGGAAGATCTTCCAAATATACTTACTAAAAAAAGAGGTAATAACAAAGATAGGTAATATAAATATGAAAAAAGAGACAGGAAAGATTTATTTATTCTATAATATAAATTATTTTTTTTTGTTTTTTTATTTACTTATGAATGACTAATAAATTTACTTGTTTAAATTAACTTAAAGCCGAAAATAAATGTGCTAAATGAAAAAACAATGCAATGACACAAATATTCCAATATATTATTTAAGTTAAAATTTGATTGATAATTGTGAGTCTCCCAAAATTAGAAAGATTTAATGAGATAGGTAAAAACTAAGTAGAATAGTAACAGTAGACCCAAAAAAACTTTGGGAAAATAATTATAACTGAAACTGACGTAATGAATTCAATATTATATACATATATATAATTAGAAAATATTAATATTATATATTTCTTATTTTCCTTCTACAACATCATACAATTTCATCATAAAATAACAACAACCATTTACAATTTATTATTATCATCATTATTTCATTTGAAGCATATAGGAAACATTAATTAAAAATGGCTTTTCATTTATATTAATTAATATAAATTTTTTTCGTATTATTACCAATATTTTCATTAAATAAAGTAAAATAATAATAGATATACATTTTTTGCTTGTTTCCTAAAATAATAATAAAACATTGTTATTATTTTATCTCTTTCTCTTCATACTGAAGGTACGTGTTATTAATTTGAATTATTTTCAATTTTTTTTTTTAAAAAGTTAAATAAAAAACAAGAAAAATAAAAATTAAAAAAATTAAAATGATCTAAAAGTCGTTACAATTGTACATCTGAGAAAGTATGAGAACATGGAAATGTTATTTTATCAAATACAAAAAACAAAATAAAAAAATAAAATAAAAGAAAAAAATATATTTATACATTTTCTTTGTCGGTGACTGTAATTTGAAATAAAAAATTATAATAACAAAAAAATAAAAAAAAAACACTAACATATTTAAAGGATTTAAAGGCTTTTACCACTTCTCATTTTGTATTTCTTCTATTTAGCGACAGTTGTTGTTGTTGTCATTGTTGTGCAAAAATAAGAAAATTTTCTATTTTGTTATTAAAATTTATCTTTACTGTTATTTAGATTTCGTTTGTGATATTTAAAAAAAAAAAAAAAATTCTAATGTATATAATATCTAATGTAATTCATGATGTGTAGTTATAAGTACAATGTACAATGTATAGATAAATAACGTGTCTGAACTTATTAACTGAGAATTTTTAACTGTAAGCTTTCGATAAGGTCTAGGAATCCTAGTCTTATTTGTCGTTTGAAACAGGATATTTTGTGTGAAGCAAGTAAATGTATACACACCCATGTAACATTTTATTGTTATAAAAACAAAATTAGTGCTATAAGACTCCTATATGACTCCCGATAAACACTAAAGATGTTACAATGGTGTTTTTATGGGAAGGATGTGATTAATATTGCTATAAGAATGTTCTTATTGCAATTTCGGGAGTTTTTATAAGTGGCGTTTCAGCAAGTGCTACAGCAATGTTGATTAAAGTCTAAAAGTGCGTGCGTAGCTTATCGCAGCTTTTGTTATATGTAGAATGTAGAATAATTATGTAGAATAAATATTTTGTGGAATAAATATTTTGTAGAATAAATATTTTGCAACGGCGATTATTTTCTACAAACATGGCAAGAAAAATATTTTTCTAAATAAACAAAAACTGAAAAGAAGATAAAGGCATTCTTTTCGCAAAACTATCATTTTTATACTTTAAAGAATAATTGTTTAAATATAAAATTGGTTGTTATGCATTAATTAACATACAATATTTAACATTTTAAAGATGCAATTTAAAAATATATTTTCGTTTATTTATGTAAAAATTGGTTATTTTTGAAGGGCAATATATTTTTTCGAAGTATTGTCAACTGAATTTTTTCACAAAAACAATAATATGAAGTACATAGGTATATGTTTAAAGGCAACAACTGAACATCAGATTTTAGAAGCATATACTTTAGATTTTAGAAGTTAATAGAGAAGCGGACAGAGTTGTCATTAACAAATAAAATCTTATATGGTAAAACATATAATGCTAAAAACATATTTCGACATATATAAAATTCAGTTATGGGGCTCTGTAGTGAAAATCGACATATTAGAAAAAAAAAAAAAAAATAAGGTATTAAGGACCCTGATAAATGACCTTTGGATTGTGGTAAATAACATTATCGAACATATCGAATCACGACTTAATATAGAACCTATCACCAGTCTCGTAGATACGATATATCATATTTATTGACTTACATTCATTATTTGATCGTAGAATAACTGCAGATATCTATTTGATCTGAGTAATTTAAAATATTTTTGATAATATTTAATTTATAATATTTTTAATTTAAAATATTTTATCTGGTTGAAAGAACCAATCGGAATAATTTCAGGGCCGAAATAATATTGTAGATTTGAGCCAGCAGAATATAGCAGCTTTGATCTATTTACTGGAATGTTTCGTAAAGTAAATTCTAATACTAGCGTTTTTGATCGCCAGCGTGCTAAAAGTAGACTAAGTAATTATGCACTTAATGCTAACTAACTCAATTTTTTTGTTTTTCTTCTTTTTGTTCTTGTCCATTGGTTATTTCATTGTTTTTCTTTTTAAATTATAAAATTAAAATTAACTATAGTCTTTTTTAATTTATTTTAAATTTTTGTAAAATACTAAAAACATGTTTTTTATTTTTTCTTTATTCAACAGTGTTCGGTTCCATAAGCCTCACTAAATGATGATAAATATTGTACAGAAATATAGCAAGGCTTCGTCTCTATAATAGCAAGGCTTCGTCTCTTAATGCTTGTTCTAAACAGCAGACGTCTCTATAATAGACGTCTGCTGTTTAGAACCAGCATTAAATCTGACAGTATAAATAAAAGAACTAAATAAACACACAATACCTGATAGATAACAGGAATAATTTATTTTAATTTTCAAAATTTTATAATAATTTTATTTTATACAGGTGCTTTATACATTACCTGATGTTTTCTATATATTTTATTTAAAATAACATGTTATATTTTATAAGTACATCCATATATAAATATATATATATATATATATATATATATATATATATATATATTATACATTGCATTATATAAAGTAACCTTTTATCCCTTAATGATTTCGATTGTAAATTTTAAGCAAGGTACTTCCTGTTTTTGTATTAAAAAAAGAAAAAAAAACATTTTTTTTTTCTATTTGGTAGATAGGTAGATATTATTATTTTGCGACACATGCACATTGCTTCATCGTCAATCGTCAGCATTTCAATTTTTTAAATTTCAACTTTAGAATATCAGCAGTTGATATGTAACTTAAATAGAATACAAAAATTGTAGAAATGTCTTCTTTGTTTTTGTATTAGGGTTGCCAATTGATAATATTAATTGAAAAGTAAAATAAATCAGGATAAAATTTTTGATATGTATGTAAGTACATGCCCATCAGATATTTTCCACAACTAAAATATAATTTTTTTTTTTATTTAATTTAATAATAATTACTAAAAATTAGTAAAAAAAAGATAAAATTTAAAATATTGCAGTTATGGCATAATTTTAAGATTACCTAAACTTAATTTGATTATCAAAAGCCCTTGACGCGATATTCAGATTTCAGTCGACTGAAAACTGAAAAATTTTGTCAGCTAAGATTTGATTCTGTGAAGTAATATTAGGCGTTTTCGTTTTTTAGTTCAGAGCATAAATCTGAGCGCGCTCTGACTCAACTGAGCACGAACATGAACAGATAAGCTCCGAGCGCTCAGATTTGTTACAAAAACACGATTTGAGTAAACTATAATTTTTATTTTATTGTTTTTTCAAATTGTCATTTGTCAATAATCGAATTTAAACTTTAAATTTTGAAATTTACAAGAGTTAAGATTTACAAAAAGTCTAAACTAAAAAATATTTATTTTTCATTTAATATTAATTATTTACCATCACAGCAATATCGTCGTCCATTATTTCTTAAATTGTAAAAAGCACTGTTTTAATTGTTTACTTTTTTACTATCGTATAGTAGCGTCATCTCTTTTGTTTTAAAAAAAGCATACTTTTTTGACATTTAATAATCAAGGGCTCTACGTGCTCTGTTAATTTAACTCTAGCACATGGAGTACGCTCTGAGCACGCTCTGAACGCATAAAAAATACCGATTTCATGTTCTGAACGCTCTGAGCAAAAAAAAACACGAATCTGTTTTTGACAGTTCGTGCTCTACTCTGAACTAAAAAACGAAAAGGTCTATAGACAAAATTTTGCTATATTGTGAATACTGAAAAAATTGACGTTTTTTTTCAAATAGTTAAAATTTTAAATTTGTAGTTTGATTTAAAGTTTTTTAGAAAATAAATAATTATTTAAATTAAAGTGTTTTATCAATAAAATGAACATATGTCGTCAACCGATTGTTTTTTGTATAATAATACAAATTATTCTCCAACAATTCAACTAATCGTTTTTATTTAATTTAGTTTTCATCATTTTATTAAAAAAAAAATAATTTAAATAAAACAAAAACAAAAGAAGTAAAAAAAATGTTTTTTTTTTAACACAATATAATATTTTGTCACACTAAATTTACAACTGAAAAAAAAAATACTCGGAAATGTCAAAAAAACTGACTCTTACTTATATTGTGAATACTGACAGTACCAATTTCTGTCAGTATTCACAATTTATCAGTAGTTTGCTTTCAACCGATCACAATACCGATTTTGAATATTTTTGACACTCAAATATTTAGCAAAAACGGGCACTTTACAATAAGGGCCTACTGCAACATTCGTTGAAGTAATTAATCATGCAAGAATAGAACGATTAGAAAAAAATGAATAACAAAAATATTTTCAAAACCGAAAAATAAACAATTTCTATTATATTTTTGAATAACTGTCGTGACTTTTAATAAATTTAAATTATACACGAACATGCGTAAGTAAATGTAGCTAATTTAATAGGAACTTGAATCTTTTAAAACTTTTAAAAACAAACTTGAATCTCGCTAGATTCTATTCGATAATCCTGTTCGGCTAAAAAATGCAAACAAATGATATCGCAAGCACGGTTTTGAATGTCTTTCCAGATAAAATTTCCTTCACAATGTAAATGCCTTAACACAAAGTTGAATACAACGTCTGCATGATCTGAAATGTCAGCAAAAGCTCAAAAGCTTGAAACATTGTTTCATAATCAAAATTGTTGTTGACAATCGGTGACATCGTAAATGTCTTAAAAAAATACTTCAACCTTATATAACGTAAAAAAAACTAAGTTGTCAGTTTTATCCGTAAAATAAGTTCACATTGTGTAATGAGAGCTTTCTGAGACAATGTATTTAATTTATTTGTGATCAAGTAAAATGACAGTTTTTATTAAAACTGTGCAACATTGGGTTTTTAAAAATTTTTGTAAACACAAATACCTGTCAAACCGGTCGCGGAGTCATCGTCAACAACAATTGTGATCTTATAGACATCTCAAGCTTTTGTGAGCTTTTGTAGACATTTAAGATCATGTGGACATTGTATTCAACTGGGTATTGAGACATTTACGATGTTAAGGAATGTCTTCGCGACCGGTTTGACAGATATTTGAGTATTTAAAAATTTTCAAGAACTCCATGCTTTTTTTTATAATAGTGAAGTTTTTTTTTTAAAGTTTTTATCTGTATAAATTAATCTGTGTAAATTAAAACAAACATAAAAAATATATTCGAGGTTTTATAATTCACCATGTTCATCATCATATCTAATATTAATGTAAAGCCATGATTAGCAAGTTTTATATTCTATTGATTTAGACATGGCATAAAATTCAAAATTTTTGTCTTAGAAGACCATAAACCTTGTTCTATGGGCTGAATACTTCTATAATTATTAATCACTTGGTTTAAAAATTAAATTAAAAAAAACAAACTTGACAAACTTTGAACTGTTCATATTACGAACTTGTTCAAAAATATGTTACAACACAATGTCTCAACACAAAGCTCTCATTACCCAATGTTGCCAACTTATTTTTACGCACATAATTGGCAATTTACTTTTTCGACATTGTATCATGTTTAAGTTTGTTTTTTAGGCAGTTACGATGTCACCGACTACACAATGGACTTGGCAAGTGACACAAGACTTGAAACAAATATATTGAACTAATAAAGCAGTAGAATACAGCATCAATGTATGGACTAATCAAGTATTTGTGATAATAATGATTACTGAATCTGAAACACAGTCTCAGAAGCCTAATATCTTACTTATATCGAAGCTCTAAATAAAAAGTTTGGTGATAGGTTCTTTAAAATAGGTTCTTTCACGAATTTATTTGACCTAAGACTACGTATATAAAACAACTTCCTTAACAGCCATTGTGCTAAAGAGAGAATAGGATTAGACTTGAAAAAGTTTCGGTATTTCATATTGTTTTTTGGTTTTTGAAAAAGGTCTATTTCTATGCTTAAAATAAAACGCTATTTTTGTTTACTACTTAATCCTAAATACTAAGTTGGATTTCCGAAACTCTTCGAGAAATACAAAATTTGTAAAAATATACATCTAAATACACATAATATTAAAAAATTGTATGTACTTACAATATGGGGTTTAATAATCTTAATACTGTGTGATGTGACAATCAAACAGCTTCAATTACAAAAAAAAAATAAATAAAAACAAAAACAAAAAAAAATTAAACAAAAATAGAAACAACATTCCATACAGAATATAAAGGAAGCAGGATTAGAGCTTTTCACCAGGTTGTTATTCTTTTGATACGAGTAAAACTTTGTTGTTTGTTGTTCTACTTTTTTTTGTTATTTGTAAAATTTAAATGCGAAAACATATATAAGGAAATTATTGTGTATCACCTTTTCGTTTAATGTTTTTTAATGAGTGGATTATACAAAAGTAATTTTACTCTTTTTAGTTTTTTATTTTTTATTTTTTTTTTATTTTGTGTACCTTTCTAACATTTTAAATTGTAATGCTTAGTTGTATTTAAAAATAAATATTGCAAAAGTAACAAAATGAAATTAACAAAAAATGACATAAAAGAAAAAAAACATTGAAATGTCATCAGGTTGAAATACAAGTTTAGAAAAATAAAAATTATTAGAAAAATAACAGATAAAAAACAAAAATGCGACATTTTTATAATTTGTTTTTATTAGTTTCAAAAATAGAAAAAAAAATATTATTTTAAAATTAAAAAAAAAACAAAATGGTGGATATTTGATTACAAACATTGCATACATTAAGGCACGGGTTGTATTTCTTGAAAACAACAAGTATATTTTATGTATATATTAAATTTAAATTAATTTATTATTAATTCTATATATAAAATTTATTTAGTATTAGTTTTTAAGTATTTTTTTTAAGTTTTTAGGTTTTAAATTCGTTTTTAAGTATTTTAATCTATCTAATGTATAACTAAAATAATAAGAGTGCAGTTGTATTTTTCGATTTAATTAAATCTTTCGACACTCTATTGACAGAAATACACTCTTAAGAATTCTTTTCGAGTATGGAATAAAATAATGGAGTTTAAATGGTTCAAACAGATATCTAGCTGATCGAAAATAGTACTCTGCTGAAAGTTATGGCACTATCATGTTTGCTGACGATCTTGTTATTGTTTACAAAAATGATTCATAATAAATAAATATCTAAATTATCAATAAACACTGACATTCAAAATTGGATGGACTTACACATTAGCTCACAGTCAATATACAAGTAAAACCAAGTATAACATATAGTCACAACACAAAATAATAAGATGATATAGAAGCCGAATTGCTAAAAGTGGATATTTAGAACTCTGATAAGTTGAAGCTTATACTACTGGCAGCAATATAATATCGATATTGTTATATTGGTAATATCGCTACGTGTGTGTCACCTAATATATACCACTATATTAATAAATAATATTGTAATATAAACGTAATATTGATATTACAAACAAAGGCATATATACATACATAATATTGTAATTCAACACGGCAATATTGTTCATCAGAGCAGTCTGGTGGCAAGCACGTCACTCAAATTTTTAATTTTTGAGTACTAAAAACAGTTGAATTTGACATGTATTTTAAAAATTATTTTGTTTTATTGTCAAATCAAATTAAAATGGATGAAAATAAATCTCAATTGGAAGAGGCAACTTTTAAGTCTTATAATACCCAAGATGAACGACGGGGTGTGTAAGAAAGCAAGAATAATTGAATAGTAAATTATACCACAAAAATACTAAAATTTTAGCAAATTCTTGGTGCTGAATACTTAAAACATTTCAAATAGTTACACCAATTAAATGACGGTTGTTTTCAAATTGAGCGACATCTGTACTCTAAAAGAAATTTCAATTACGGGCAATTTTTAAAAAGGCTTCATAAAAATTATGTCATTTTAAATAAACACACAAATTTATGTAAAAATGTGTGAAAAAAGTAACAAATTTATGAAAAAAATACAAAAACAAAAACACAAACAAAAATTGAAAACAAAAAAGGAAAAACAAAAATCATATCAGATCATACTCTTCAAAAATGATATAATAAATGTTAGTTCATTTGCTTCTGCTATTATTAAAAAAAATATATATACAGTAAAACAGGGTTATTGTTATTCGCTAAATCTCAGTAATATTTCTGACTATAACCGTTTTGTGACTGTAGGCGTAGTAAAAAAAAATTGCATCTTTATAAACAAAATCAAATTCAATAAAATATCTTTCGTATTACAATTTTAAGCTTTATTTTATTTATAAATAACGATTATTCTGTTATGTAACCACAAAATATACATATTTAAAATAAAGAACAGAAAAAGACTATATATGTACCTATAAATCAGTTTTTTAATAAAATAATTAATTTTTGACTTATTTTTTTGTTTTTTTGTTATATTTTAATGTGACTTATAAACGACATCGATTGTGTGAACTTATGAAGCTTATTATTTTCTTTTAAACAAATTGTTGACTATTGCTATAACAGAATTGTGACTACAAACGTTTTTGAATATAAACGAAATAAAATACATCGATCTACTACGTTGAGATTAATGGGATTTTATTGTGTTAAGTTATATTGAAATCCGTGTTAATTTCATTATAAAGTATAAATATTCAAGAATCAAGCGATTCAGAAAACAACTACAGTCATACCAACACAATTATTTCTTTTTACATAAGGTTGTACCTTGAAGAACTGATTTTGTGCAATTGCACAGGGGATTCACTGGTACATATATATTAATTAATACATTAAACCACACATTAAACTTTATATATCAACAAAATAAAAGTTTTAGTAATAGATATACATAAATACAACAGAATAAACTTTAAAAAATTAAAAATGTTAAAATAAAATATAAATAGCTATGTATCGTAGCAATAAATAAATAAATAAATAAATAAAATAAAAATTATAAATAATTTTAAAAATATATATAGCTATAATAAAAATCCCTTAGTTTCAATAAATTATTTCTTATTACATATATTTGCATATGTTGAACACAATTTACTTGTATAAAACATATTTGTAATGAAAAGAATAGTAAAATCCAGATGAGACAATATATTATTACCCGCCAGTCATTATACTATTACTCCAACACCCTAATTTATCATTTTTAATTATTGTAAAATATTGTCTTAATTACATCTTTTATTACATTCAAATCATATCATACTATAATGCTCTTCCTCTCGCCACCCCCCTTCCATTTATATCTCATGTCCTTTATTATTCTTCTTCAATATAACAATTTAAGAAACGAACATGATTTTAATTAACATCAGTATTAATACTATATGTACCGTTATATACTGTTGTTGTTAACCACCTTCAATAATATTATTGTCTTCCCTTTTGTTTTGTCATTTTCTATTAAACACTTAGGTTTTTTATTTTTATATAAATTTTATTTTTAATTTTTTTATTTTTTTTTTTGTTCTTTGAAAATATCAAAAATATATATTATAACTTTTTAGAAAACAGAAAAAAAAAAAATTAAAAAAACATGTATAATATTTATGTTTATAACGGTACATAGAATGGAATCCTTGAAAAAAAAATATATATATATATATTCAAAATTATAATATGATAAACGCACAAAAAATTTGTTCCCAATGGCTCATAATTTTCAAAAGTTTGACACAAATGGCCTGTGCTAAACGGTGTTTTTCGTTCGTTCGTTTATATTTGAACAACAAAAAAACAAAAAAAAAATAAAACAAAACAAAAACAAGACAAAAACAGTAAAATATAACATAGGAGCATAACATAACAAAGTAACGGAATCACATCACACAGCATAAATTTTTCCCATATCATATTCCTTTTTTTCTACTTATTTTTCTCTTTTTTTTATTTTGTATTTTTTGATACCGTTATTTTTTATTTTATTTTGTTTTTTTTTTGTTGATTTTTCTTCTCTTGTATCATATTTATTTATACTGTTCTGTTATTACCTTGTACTCATCTTTCATATGGTAATACTAACTTTTTTTTTGTTTTTTTTTTTTGTATAATATTTGCATAAATGTATAAATTAATGTATGTAAATGTGACTGTATAAGTTTGTGTGTTTATGTGTATTTGTAACTTTTTATTCATGTAATATATAATATCAATTCATTGTTTTTAATTTTTTATTTTTTTTTCTGATATGAAAGAAAAAAAGCTTACATTGCGAAATAAATCTGAAGGAGTGAAATATAAGAAAATAAAATAACTAATATTTAATGAACAATAGAAAAGCTGTAAAGTTGATGAAACTAGATCGGCATTGAGGAATGACTAATTATTAAACATGTATCGTTACATTTTTTTTTATATCTTTATTGTGTACAAGTATCTTAAACATTAAAAAAGAGATAAGGTACAATATTTGAGAGTAGTTAAAATGTATTTAAGGGAAAAGGTCAGAGACTCTTAGTCTTAATTCAATTTTGATATTTATGGAAACTGGTTTTAAAATCCAGTAGTCTGAAATATATCAGTTTACGCTTGTTCGATGTTTCGTTACTGATTAATTGTTTAGCGAAAATGAATTTCGGTGAATCTCTAGGTGATATGAATATTTTCAGCTTTCTATTTTTGTGCGTTATGAAAAGGTGAAATATTTAAATCCAGGCTTATTCTGCCATTGCGCATGTAATATGTAGCGTGTACAATTGATCTTACTACCTTGGACTAGAAACATTCAATTATATCAATGGAACTAAACTGTCATCCATTATCATCGTGCGATATTTTGTCGTAGGCTTATTTAATGTCCAGAAAAGCTGCAGAGCACTTTTTCTTATCAAGTTAGTTGTTTTTCTGATTACTACTCTATGTAAGGTTTTCCAATGTTTATAGCTTAACTGATGGTCAGGTACAAGTAGTTTCACTGATTTATTTTTGTAAGTATAGAGATTGTTTTCTGCACTAAATTTTTTTTCTGTCTTTACAATATTGTTGAATATTCAATTGTATTTTGGATCAGTTTTTTTTTGTAAGTTTCAGTTTTACTTCCAATTATTGCTGTCTGTGAAAAATATGATCGATGTCCAGTACGAGAGCCTATTGAAATTAATACCATTTTTACGATATTACTGTTTTTAAAATCCCATTTATTTTGATTGATTTTTTTATTTAATTAAATTTAAAAAAAAAATAATTTAATTAAATTAAATAAAAAAAATGAAACAAAAACCAAAATAAATCGGAATTTTAAAAGTCGAAACAGAGATATTCAGCTATGCATTCAAGTTAATTTTAAATAAAATAACAACTTATCAACTAGATGCAACGAAATTAGATATGCCTGGATACAAAATTTCGTATAACAAAATCTGGTGTTTTAAAATATAGTATTTTTAAAATCGAAAAAAAATTATTTTTTAAATTTTTTGCAAAATGATTCTCTTTTAACATGACTGACATTTCGAAAGGGAAAACGACCTATAAATTTGGCCTAAGATTTATCTGTAGGATCAACAATCAACTGTTAAAATAAATGATTCTCTTTTCTATGTTCAACATCGGTTGTCAAAAAGATAATTTTTTTAGAAGTCTCCTCGATATAGGTAATCACATATCTGCTATTTTTGTCAGCAGGTAAGGGCAGATGATGAGATTTTATTAGAAAAATATACAAGCAAAAAAACAATTTTTGAACAGCTGTTCTGTAACGAAATTTATTGAAATTCGAGATTATGACAACTGACAAATAGAATTTGAAAATACGACATTAAACGACGTGCTCCTATTAATTTTATGGAACGAAACTATTTTTTACGTTATGTAAAGGTGTATTATATTTTTATAATTATTTCTGTCTGTCTAAAAAAACGGGCCTTTTAGAAATACGTTAACATGGGATTTAAAAAAAAATTAGATTTTCAAAAATGGACTTTCTTAAAAAGCGGGATTTTGGAAAGTGAAAATATTCAATCGTACCTATACAATGAATATATTCTTCTTATACATTATAAATCTTATGATCGATTGGAGGTAAAAAAGCTGTGAGTTGCAGAAGAAGTAAGACAGTGTTATCGCCAAAATTGACTTATATAGAATATCTATAGTTAATGATGATACTTTTATTACGAGACTGAAATATCACCAAAAATCATCAAGCAAATCTGACCTATGCTGAATTTGAAGTGCGTCTGTAACCTACTATTGTTGAAAAGGTGTGAGGTGTGACAACAGCGCTATGTCGTTAAATTGATTAAGATGCCAGAAGGTTTGGATTCCCCTCAAAAGACTTTTGCAGAGAATGTAGAGTGGAGGAATGGGATGAAACTGTCACAAAATGAAAACCCATTTAGGAGCCTTCTTTCTGGATTCACTGGATGACCTTATAGACAGTAAAATCTAGGACCTCTATCGATTTGTAAATAGCTCAAAATTATTTAAGGAGCAAGTTTTTATGCAATGAAAGTTCCTGTGGTATTACAATGTACCTCACTGATCTACGTGTATCGGTGTATTTCCAGCAGCAACTACTACCTACATATCTACCTTCACTGCGAAACGAACAAAAGCTCCAAAAGAAAAAAACTTCCTATTAAGACAAAATCCTCAAAGACCATATACCCAAATATGTAATCCCTAAAGACAAAATGGCAAAAAAAAAGTATTTGCCAACCATTTGTAACATCTGTTGGATGCAAAATAGAACATATTACTTTTTCCCGGAATTGGAAAAAAGTATTTGCTTTGCTTAGATGCAAAAAAGGGAATATCTCCATTTGTGATCTTATCATTTAAAATTTTGTCTTTGAGGGATTTGTTATTGAAACTTTGTTCCAAATATATGTTTTATAGGAGATTTTGGATTGTGACATTATTATTTTGGAATGGTATTTGATAGCCAACCTAACTAAATTTTGTACAATATCTGATTGTAAAATACACAAATATTTAAATAAATCCAAAAATATTTTTTGGAAAATTATGTTAAATCATTGTTGTGTTGTGATTTGTAATACAATGCAATAAAATTTAACTATTTATTTTTTTATTAATTTATTATCAAATCAAATCTGTGAAAATGTACAATATTACGATGTCGGGACAAAATAACATAAAACAAAATTTCATAAGACAAAATTATATAAGACAAAATTTCATATGGACAAAGTTTCATATTTAAATTTTTATAAAAAGTTATTATTATTATGGAAAAATCATTAAAAATCATTATTAAAAACAAAATTTATAAAAATAATAAATTAAAAAAAAAATAAATAGTTAAATTTTAAACAAAATTTAGAATGTGTAATTATTTATCAACATCCAGAAATTTACTTATATTTTTAACAATTTTAAGAAATCTAAAAAACATTTGTTAATTAGTAGGTAAAAACTACATATGAAGATTTCCGGCTACCTGAATAGTTTTATAGCATTAAAACTAAATAATTTAATAAATTTAAAATCATAGTAAAAAATAAGTATTAAAACCATGTTTTACTCTATCTATCTTACTGTTAGTTATTATTTTAAAAATTAAATTTTTATCAATTAATATTAAATCGTCAAAATCGTTAGTTGAATACTAAGTTCCTATTAAAAATAGGATTTATTTTTAGATTTTTAAGAAAAAAAGAATTAGGGTGCTATTCTGATTCACAACACAACTTAAAAATTGGTTGTAACTTTGTTGTCTTTCTCTATTCTGATTCCCAACACAACCTTATTATCTGTCAAAATAGCACAACCTAATTTCTAAGTTGAGTTAATATAACTATTCTAATTGACAGTTTATGTTTAAGTTGTCTGTTGTCTGAGACAACTAAAACGTTACACCTGGTTAAGACCGGTTATGTTCGAATACTGTTAAAAGTAGTGTTTTTATAAAAATTAAAGATAAATTAAAATTGAAAATATGGAAAAAGAAAAGTGCATAAAAATATTTTATTATTTAAAAAGAAATAAATGTTCGATCTCCCCATCATCATATTCCTCTATAAAAAATGTTACATTTTCAAAAAGTTTTTTCAAATTCATTTTTGTAAACATTTTCATTATATTTAAATTATAAACTTTTTATTAGTATTAGTTATATATATCTTTTTGTTACAAATTCACAACGCACCACAAAATCCATACACAAAGTTTTTTAAAATTTGACGCTTAAAAACCAATTTGTACTATCAAAATTGTCATTTGTCAATGGCAACACTGTTATGATATACAACCTTTTTACAACAGCTAAAAGTTGTTCAAATTAGCATAATTCAGTTGTGTTGTCTGTGTAAGAGACAACTCAACTAAATACTGTTATGAATGGGAATAGCACCCTTAGTATTCTTATTTTTTTTAAAGAAGACAAGTACCTTCATTACAGAACGAAAAAATTTTTAATTTTTTAAATATGAAATTTTGTCCATATGTAATTTTGTCTTATGAAATTCGCCCATAATTAATTTTGTCTTATGTAGTTTTGACAAATAATCAAATATTACTAAAATTTTAAAATTGTTATTATTTTGTATTGTAGAAATTTCCCTACCACATTTACTTTGAGAAATATGCTAACAAGAGTACGAATCGATATTCATCGTAGTGTAAAAGAAAGACATTCAAAGCTTAAACTTCAAAACTAATTCTGTTATAAATTTATTTGTTAGATTCTAGACTGTCAAGTGTTTTTTTGTTTTGTAGCTAAATGTTCATTTTTGCTCAGTGTAGATGGTTTTGGAAGAGTTTTTTATTTTTTTGGAAAATGGCTGCGTTGTGAAAGAGAGTGGTTGATATTCAGTGGTTTTTCGATATGGATACCTTTATACACACACATAGGTGAATAGTAATCGTGTTAAGCTACATATTTCAAAACAATTTTTTTACTTTCTTCTCTTGGTCATTTTTCGCATCAATAAATTGTATTTCTGAATACTGTCTATTCGCACATGCAGTTTATTTCTATTACTTTTAAATACATATAATTAGAGATTTGTGTTATTTTTTGGTATTTGGGTAATTATAAATAAAAATATTGCAAAAATAAATTCATTTAAAAGCTTTTATTAAAATTTTCTATAGTGAATGATCGAATTTTTAAAAATAAAAAGATTAACATCATCATCAGCATCATCATTATCCGCACAATCATCAACATAACATGCATAGATTCATTTTACCACTTAATATATTATCCTCCCATATTTGACATGCGAAAAAGAGTATAATGGCATATGTCTTACAAAAAAAAAAAAAAAATAAAAAAACAAAATAAAAACCAAATAAGAAACATAACAAAGAAATACAACACATAATGAGAATATATAAAATTAAAAAAAGAAAAAAAAGACATAAACGATGATACAACGCCCTAATTAGTTCCGAAAGAGGAGCTGACAAACGCCCCATTTAACACATATGCTCAACTTCAAGTTGATATTTTTATTTTATTTTATTTTTTTTTTATTTTATTTTATATCTTATTTTTTTTGTCTATTTTTTGTTGTTGTTTTATTTTGTTTTTTAGTAGTCACATTTACTACTTCCCATCTTTACTTTATGATATTTGAGTTGTTGTTACTTTTTTGTTTTTTATTATTTTTGGTGAACTCTTTCCGAGCACAGTACATTTGATAGGTTCTTCGTATTACTGTGTATTGTTTTTTTTTTGTTTTTTTTTTTTGTCCCGTATACATACAGTTTAGTTAGTTAGAAGATAGAAAAACCATTATTGCAGAATAATGGAAGTATTCATCTAAGGTGTATATAACCTATATGCATACAAGAAAGGATAATATGTATCTTGCTTGAATTTCATTGTTTTTTTGTTTTGTTTTTAAATACAGTAATTTAATTGTTATAAAGACGAGACTATAATAAAAAGAAAAAACAAAATAAAAAAAAATAAAAAAATTACACTACAACTTATTGTACTCTATATACGGTGGTATATATGGCAGTAAAAACGATGAGAAAATGTCAACGACGACAAATAACGGTATTTTTTGGTTCTTGTATTAATTTCGTTTTTGTTTTGCATTTATTTTGTTGTGACTTTCTTTTCCGCATCAGTTCTACAATACAAGCGAATACAATGACACAAAAAACAGTTTTAATATCCTTTTACAGTTATTCAGAGCTACAACACTGGTATTTTAGAACTGTTGTTATTCTCTGAGTTGATCTGTTTGATGGTGTCGCTTTTCACATCACATAATTTTAAATGTCTAGTTAGAAAAATAAAATGCAAATAAAAAAAAAATGGAGATTTACTTGAATTGATCCTTCCATTTTTCTCTTTCTTCTTTTTTTTTTTTTGTTTGTTTTGAATTTTCTTTTTCTCTGACAACACAAAAAAAAAAAAAAAATAAAAAAAAATTTTAAAATAAAAAGAAAAATGACATTAAAATTCTTCTAAATGTGTTTAAAACAAGGTAAGGATATATGAAGGATAATTATCCTTGTTATTTGTATGAACATGTATATATATATATAAAAAATATAGAAAATAAAGTAATGGGAAAGGAATTAAAATTAAGATAATGTAAAAATTACATTTAGATAAAAATGGTTTTTTATGTTTTTTTTTCTGAATTATATTTTGCAGTAAACTTACCCAGCACTCTAGCAGATAAAATATGTCAAAATAAGAAAAAAAGTCGAATTGTGAATCTTGTACGACAGTTGAAAGCTTTATGGAATTTATTCAATTTGCTTCGATATATGATTTCAGTTAATGTTAGAACGTAAATAACTCTCTTTTATACCTAATGAACATCTAAATTTCCAAGATCAATTAAAAAATTAGCATTTGGTGGTTGGTTGGAATGAATTAATATTGAGGTTGATTATAACATTAACCATTGTGTGTAATATGGTATACCACATTAACAAAACTTGATTTTTATTTTACTGAATCGTAACAGGGTTATTATTTTGTACTTAATTATTTCAGCCAGTGAACATTTTTTATAAAAACTAACCAAAATTTTCAATGTGATTTGTGCCGTTTAATTTAACGAAAAGCCATCGAAAAAGTTAATTTATTGATTACCCATGGTATCACAATGAATCTCACTAGTCTAATGCGCTAACTATAATAATATAGAACTACATATGTCATGAAATATGACATATTCCGTACATGGGACTTACATGTAAACGCCCATAATCGATATATGCGGAAATTAAGTTAAATCTGACAATTCGTTAAATTTTCGTTAAATACAAAACCGATTTCGACATATGTAATTTTTTATTGTTGTTGTTTTTCTAAGAAATATTTTCTTATTTTACTATGTCATTATGGGTCGACATATGCTTTGACAAATACCTATGTCAGCTTTGTTATGCAATTTGACATTTACATACGTAGTTTTATGTCATTATAGTTAGCCCATAAGTGTGTTGGTGTATTAGGAGCAGCCACTACTACATACCTATAACATAACATATGTTTGCGCAACACATGAATTTGTTGTCGAAACCTTGATATTATATTAAATGTCAATAGATTTTAAAATTAAACCCTTATTTAAAAATAATGAATTCGCGACAAAAGAAACGTGGATGAAAACTAAAAGTATTGTTTCTCAAATATTCCATAATGGAAGACCAGATTTTCTAACAAACATTTAACCCTTTCGTGTTCGCTATTTTTTACCATGATGTGAACATTTTAAAATATTTCTTTGGGCAAAATTTAAAAAAAAAAATGTTTATCCAGAGACGCCCTAATTTTTTTTTGCACATAAAACCAATGCAATGACTGCTATAACATTCATTAGTTATTGGGCTAAAAAAACTCTACTATAGTTTTACTATTTTGGGAAATTCCCTACTAACACAATTTTTAACATTAACTCTCAAATATTTGAAAAGACAACACGTTTACATGCTAAAAGAAGTTTAAATGCAAATTTTTATGCTTAATATAGTTTTGAAGATCCTTTTACATCTTTAGGTAGGGTAGGTAGAAGTGGCCATTCCAGTTACTTCTGGAAAACCAATTAGCACTTAATTGTGCCTTTTGGATACCACGACTCGAGTGACCAATTTCTTGTTGTTGGTTGTTATAGGTGGTCGTTCTCTCATCTTAAAATACACCTTTAGTATTTCCATTATTTTTTAATGCTATTTACGTGAAAGTTAATAAGGAAATAATGTTTCAGCATTTATAATTTTCGAATCAGATTCAGGGAAGCATCAAATAAGATTTAAAAACCCTTTTATTAGTAATTTATTTGTTTGTCTTTTAAAGTGTTCCAATTTGTATACTTAAAAGGCTCGACAAAGTTGTTATACAGAAATTGTATACAACGCTTATTTTCAATGTTAAGGCTTTGGGGTTAGACTCAAATTTGTCCAAAATATGAAGACATTATACAATTTTTTGCCTCTACTTAAAGTACGTATAAATTGGATCATAACTTCATTCCAAAAAGAGATAGGGGAAAAAAAAATTTTAACTTTGGGGTATAAAATTCGTGTAAAATATTTCATAGATATATCACGTAGGCTTAGGCATTTGCTTAGACGAAATAAAATTTTAATGCCACCCCTAAAACATTACCGCCGACAAACAAGAAGGACATAAAGTGCCGACCCCTACGTAACGCAAACACCTAAGTGGCTCAAAACTAGCTAGTAAAATTCGTTTTGTAGTAAAATTTCTCGAATGTGGAACCATATTGCAACAAACATGTTTCCTTAATGCAAAAAATATAAAAAACAAATCAAACAATTTATAAAAGTTCAAAAAAAATATTAACCATTTTTATTCAAAATGTTCCCTACTGATCAAAAAGAGATATTTTTCTTTCCCCAATTCTCCACTAGTCCAAGATTGGATACACACTGGATGATGTAGTAGGTAAAAAGCCTGCCTTTCTAACAAAAGGTCCCAGATTCGATTCCCGGCGAAGAAAAATAAATACTTTATTGGTTTTTGACCTGGCTTTTTGGATTGGGATTAAATAATAATGATAAAAAAGAGAGCTGAGAGTTTTGTTTATCACTAAAAATAAAATGAAAATATGCTGTTATGAAGGCGAACTTACTCTTCAATAAATATAATTTTCCACATTTAAATTTTGTAGATATATCTTACAAATTCTAAATAAAAAACGATTGTATGTGATTGTATATGTCAAATATCTGTGTAAGACCATTTACAGTGTTCATTCCATAGATTTACTTACTTAGTTAATTCTTGGGACCCACAGCAAAATTGTCCTTCACTGACTTCGGTCACCAGCGGTATATCTCCGTTTGGTGACTTGAAGTTTTTTCATATCTGCTTATACTTCATCTCTCCAACGAAGGTGTGGTCTCCCTCGACGATGCGTTCCCTGGGGCTTGGATTCGAAGAGTTTCCTAGCTGGAGCTTTTTCATCCATACGCTCTAAATACCCTAGCCAAGAAGACGTCTTATTCTGATTTTTTTTGGCTAGGTCCATGTCGTTGAACAGCCGGTATAGTTCGGCATTGTATCTTCTTCTGCAAATCCCTTCGTCAGACACAGGACCATAAATGCGACGAAGAATTTTTCTTTCAAGTATATCAAGTGCATGCTCGCTTGCTTTTGGTAATGTCCACGATTCAGGAGCTGCATCGATTTGTAAAATATAGGCTCCTGTGTGTTCACACCGGAACGTCGCACTATATGCTCCAACACCAGTTAAAGAAATTACATGACAGCGCATTGCTTTATCGAAATCCGGAACACGTTCGAAATGAATCAGAAATGGGTATCCCAATTATCACAGCACATCGGGTGTTTTCCAGAGTCATTTTTGACAAACGGACAAGCTTGGCTAGGAAACCAAATTCTGGCATTGATTCGTAAGGCACCGATCGATGTATGCTGTCATAGGCAGATTTAAAATCGATAAAAAGATGGTGCGTATCGATTTGAAATTCGAGGGCCTTCTCCAGGATCTATCTTAATACGAACATCTGGTCGGTGGTTGATTTACCAGGATAGATTTAGAATTATATAAAAAAAAATAAAACTAGTCCAAGCTGTGTATTCGTGTATATAGGTATAGTTTGAAGCCTATAATGTTTTGCTTAACCTAAAAAAACAAACCTGTAAACTTATAGCAACGTCGTTCTTGTTACAGTTAATAATATGCCCAAATGTTATTGTTTACAGTTTCTCAATATGCCCAAATGGCAAAACTGAGAAATGGTATAAAATGATCAAAGAGAACATAACTTGTATTATGTTTAAAAAAAAAATAAAATTCAAGCTAAATTCTATAGGATTGCCTTAAGAAATCTAGAATTAAAGTGAATGCTTTTAATTGGTGTATGAAGTTATCTAAACTTCAGGATGAAGCTAATGAAGCAAAAAATTTGACATGCAATAGAACCGACAGCTGATTTGGTGAAAATAAAACCAAACAGAAAAAAAATTATCATAAAATATAAATCTATACATTGGCACGATACCCAAGCTCCAATTTAGATACATTACAGAATAAATTGCTTTTATACAAAACAATTGTATGACTCAACCTCAGTGTCTAACATCAATCAAGTCTATGGCTTTTAGTGAAAACTTGTCCGAATGTATATTGCATGCTTCTTGGTTACCAACAATATTATTCACCTATATCTTAGGATGATAATACTATTATAGAGGATAACATTTTTTTAAATGGATTTGGGAGATTTACTTCCCAACCAAGCCCCTATATCTTCTCGTTGAATCTCTTATTTTAGTGGTCTTAATAAGAATGAATAATAAAACTATACTCTGTTTATTATTTATTTTTTATTTAATTACTTTTATTATGGTTCTGACAATTCGTTATGTTTTCGATATAAATATGTGTGTATTGAATCCAATAAAATCAAATTAAATCAGTTCTACATAATTTTGTGAGAAAAAAGTGTACAAGTTTATCTGATTATAAAACCATTTATTTATTTTTATACTTCTAAAATTTCACTATATTAACTGGCATTCATTATCAAATATTATAATTTAAAAAAAAAAAAACACACACACACATTTTCTCCCTACTGTTTATAATTTTCTAAAAATAAAAAATGTAAATTCAAATTTACTTAAAATACAAAAATAAATTTTCCGATTGACAATAATTATGTTCAATTATGATTGGATTTTATGGTAAATTTATTCTGGTGAAAATTTGTTGTTGTTTTTTTTTTATATCACAATATTTAGAATCACCCCGATTTTATCATTCTATGTCTATAAAATTTTCAAAATAATTTTCTAATAATAATTATGAATAAATACTCGTATTGAACTCATTTAAAAAATATCAAAATCAGAATCAGTTATTTTTGTTTTTCTATCTTATTTTATTTAACATATTTTTGGCAATTTTTAATACTCCTGACGTTTACAAAATACATTTTTATTGAAACGAAATTTCCCAAACCGTTATACGACTAAACTAAAATACCAGATTCAAATAAAAACCAAAAAAAAAAAACAAAAAGAAAAAAAAATATTTGAATTTCATTTCGAAAGCGCACATATTGTCTAACAAAACCATCAGGACATTCATATAATTTTTGTTCAATTTAAAGGCTTGATTTGTTATTTTTTATTTTTTGTTTTTTTTTTTTCTCTTGTTGATTTTAATTTTGTATTTCTTTATTTAATAAAATTGGCAACATTTTGCATTTTAAAATGTCATAAATTTGATTCGAAAAACAATGAAAACAAAAACACCAAATCTCTTCAAAATTTAAAATCAATGTATTTTAAAATTCCAATTTGAACATAATATAATTTTTTTCTGTTTTGTTCCACATCAGGATGTTGCTACCACTTCCTTATACTATTAAATAGCGTCCTAAAACCCATATATTATTTATATATATAATGTATACTCATGTAAATGTGCTTTACCACCACAAAAATTTAAATAATGAAAATAAAAAAAATAAAGTACCCATATATACCAAACTCCATTATATATATATAGAGAAATATATTTAAAAGGAGTATTTAGAAATGATATTAAAAAAGGATTCCGTCTTTTTTCATCAAATTTATGAGGCGCACACCAAGTGGCCAATATTGGAAACATAAAATTAAAAAAAAAAAAAACAAAAGCAAAATAATAATAAAATTTCGATGCTCCAAATGATATTTATTTTGTATTTATTTATTAGGTAAGTATATAGAGTCATCCTGTTGTTGTTGTTTTAACCAACAATTTAATCGGATCAATGCCATCTAGCGCGTTCAATTTCTCTAATATTTTGTTTTTTGTATTTTTGTAAATAATAGGTACACATCATCAGAAAGATACTGTTTTTAGTGTTATTGTTTTTTTTTCTATTTTAATTTAGAACTGAATGATTGGATGGATTTGATTTTGTTGTTATATTTTTGTATACAGGGTGTTTCATTGCTTAATTATTTTTTTCATACTATTTATAAAGAACTTATATTTAAAAATGTTTCACCTAGTGCTTACAGCATATTAATTTATATTTTTTTATAATATGAATTATGTGTACAGAGTGGATGAAAATTGTTTTATATCAAGCTAAAAACGATGATTGATGAACGCTGAACAGCACCCAAATATTAAATTAAAATGAAACAAGTAGTGGGGAACAAACACGGATTTATTGTGAAGATTAAACAATTCAATTTGTGTAAATAAAAAAAATTAGTGTACCCGTGCTAAAAAAAAGTAAAAAGTAGATATTAGCGACGCATCGTGCATTTAAAATTATATCAACGATGGAAACAAGTATTAGAAATCGAAACGTAGATCTGTCAACTCAGGGAGTCAAAAATTGCGCAATTAAAAGACGAATGCGTTATTTAGGATAGATGTAGAAATGATACTGAATTAAGAAAAATTCTTATTAGTTTTCTCACGTAATAATACAATATTTTCATCAAAAGACCTTTTCTTTTAATAGCGTTTTGCTTTTACTACACTTTTGTTTTTTCACTTTTTCTAATTCTTCTTCTTTTTTAGTTAACCATTTAGTCATATTTTATCTTATACATAACATGTACTATGATCAATTTTATAATGGCGACGTCCGATATTCATACTATCTTTTCTAAGGTCTTCCTGGTATTCGTTTGATATTGATTTCAACATTCATTTGGCCATTGAATAGCAAATCATAGTCTCAAACAATTTTTAAATTTGAGGGTTTTAATGAAAAGCCTGTAATTTATGAATTACAAGAGTTTTTAGAATATCTGCAAACAGTCTTTTGAAAGCTTAATTAGGGGTAGAATAACAATTAAATTTTTATAAGTCTTGGATTTCGTCGCCCTATATCCCTACAGCTACAAATATACTTATTGTTATTACTCTTAGCATTGCAGTTATGTATCTGATTTCTTAAGGATTATCTATTAATTAGACTTAGGACTTATGGTTTAATTATTTATTTTTACTTTCCATTGCGCAGAGAATGCTGTTCCCAGGTAGCAAAATAATATGTTCAATTAGTTTTTCTTCTAGTAATTTCTCGTATTATGCATTGGTTGTTTTCACACAAGTGTATGCTATGTAGTCGATTCTGGACTGGATAGTTGCTGTTTGTTGTCCTGCCATGATTTCTAGGTAGTTTCTGTTAAAGCCTAGAATATTTTTTATTTTATTTTTTAAACATGTTGACACAAATATTTTTATTTAACGAAGGCCTAGTAAGCTGGCCAAGTAATTTTCAACTTTCTTGTTTAGCCACTTTTTATCTGTATTTTGGCTATGCCAAAGGAACATAATGGGCTTGACGATGCAAAAGGAAAGTAGATGCTTTTTTCTCAAGGTTTATAGTCTCAAATTCAGTAATACTGTGGTACTATGCTTGAAATTATAATAATTATTTATTGTTTATGTTTCAAAAACGTTCTTGTATATCACCGAAATTGTTTGTTTTTAATAAAAGAATAAGTTTTCAGTCTTAAAAACATAAGGTAGCTTTTAGCATTCAATGGGCACCCGTACATTAGTATTTTCTCTGCCGCTCGGCGGGTATTTTTAATCACTGCACATTTAATCATCTAATTCAGTGTTCACATTATTGGTATTTTTAAAAACAGTTAAAGCTTAGGATGTTTGAATGCAAGCGTTATTTTTTATTGCTTGTTTGTATGTATTAGTAAAAACTGCCCGATAACACCAAAAATGTTGGTATTTTTATTTTGGTAACACAGCGCTCTTATTTCAAAAAACTTTTATTTTTATAGATTATAAGGTGTGTTGGGGAAAGAATAGTAAAAGGTAAAAGGCAGTGAAAATAACTTCATACAGTACAGTACAGTGTGCTAATAACTTCCTAGCTAATACAAAATGGTGCTTATAGAGTTTTCACATGCGCAGTATGTAACATAATACAACCAGCATTTTGGACATAAATATACAGAATAATGAATTAAGCTTTCAAGAGAGTATAATAAATGATATTATTGCATAGCTTTGGAGTCTATTTCGTTAAGTTCGACATCACTTACCCATCTATGAAAAATAATATCATTGTGAAACAAAAACACTCTGTAAATACCATTGCAATAACTCTGTGTTGCAACTGAGGCACAAAAAAAAAAACAATAAAAATTCATTGATTTGCCATTATAGTCTAAAATTTAAAATTATATTAAAATTGTTTCATTACCCATCTCCGTTGTTGTGAAATTGAGTATAGAAATTGTCAAACATAAATATGCGCATCTTATTCACTTGTTCCATTTTCTGCCCTATCCCAGATAGATGAAGGAAAGAGTTAGAAAAAGAGGCAATTATAGAAAATATTTTATGAAAAAAAAAACAACAAAAAAGCTAAATTAGTTATGTTACTATATTAAAATAAAAAAAAAACAATAATTCTTTTATTTTTTTGTTATTGCTATTAATATTGTGTTAGTGTTGCACAATTATTATTTTTTATTTATTTTTTTTTTTGTTTAAATTGTTATTATTGTTGTTATTTATCAATTGAATTTATTGTAAAATTGCAATGTGTTTTTATTTTTTTGTTTTTTTTTTCCGGATACCATATTGGCCAAATCCATTTGCCAGGCTATTATAAATTATGCCAATGCAATTTTGCCCCTGTTTTTCTTTTCTCTCTCTTTCTATCTATCTATTTATCTTCTATTTCACTTTTCTATAATAATAATATATAGAGTGTGTAGTGTGTTGTTTGTATTCATTATATTTTGTATGATGTTGAGTAACATCGTATATTAGGATCTTATGTTGTTTTAATGGCAGGCGATTTTATTTCAATGCAATGAATTCATTCAGTTACATACACATACACACCCATACAGATTTGAACATAAAATGTTTCAAAGTTAAAATATCAGCAGGCTTGCCATAAAATATTTATAAAATGTTTAGCTTTGGTTGTTGTTTTATTTTTGTTTTTTTTTTTTAACTAGTTTATTTATTAGTATTTTTGTGATATTTTAAAAAGGTTGCCAGATGTAGAACAATTTCAATATAGATTTAGAATAAATTGACTAGAATAAATTTGTTTTATTACTGCTCAAAAAATAAATAAATAAAAACATTCAATTAAAAAAAAATTAAAGCGATATTTGAATCCAATGGTAAGCAATGTTCAGCTAGCCGTAATATTATTTTAAATCCGGTTTGACAGATATTCATTCGGAGTAGAAGCGGTTGTATGTTCTATTGTATTCAAAGAATCTTTTGTATTTTTAAGTTTTTTTTTGTTTTTATTTTTTCCGTTTTATAAAACCTAAATTTGCATAATCGTTTTAATTTTGATTTATATCTTTATCATTTCTTAGCAAATCATAAACGTTTAAACCATTGTGAATGCTTCTTTTGTATTAAAATCTACCTAGTATGAGCTCATATTTTGTATCATGCCCTACATAACCAAATTAAGAGGATTTTAAACTTTATAAGTTAATGGGGCTCGAATGAACTGTACAACATAAGATAATTTAGTATTTTAAATTTAAAAATTATTATTTTCATTTATTTATTTTTATATTATTATTTTCATTTATATATTTCACTGCTGCCTATAATGTCAAAACTGTTCGAAAAAATTTATCTAAGAAGATTGAAACCTATTATTGAAAGAAAGAATATAATCCCGGATCACCAATTCGGTTTTAGAGAAAAACATGCTACAATAGACCAGGTACACAGAATTACAAACACTATTGAAAAAGCTCTAGAGGAGAAGAAGGTCTGTTCAGCAATCTTTTTGGATGTGGCTCAGGCATTCGATAAGGTGTGGCATAAGGGGTTGAATTGTAAAATGAAAGCAATCCTTCCAAAAGAACATTCGGAAATCATAGCAAGTTACTTATCAGAGAGATACTTCTACATAAAACAGGAAGGAGCATATTCCGATCTTAAAGAAATTAATGCCGGGGTTCCTCAAGGAAGTGTACTTGGTCCGGTACTGTACCTGCTGTACACTTGTGATTTTCCTGCACTAGAAAATAATATTATTGCGACGTTTGCAGATGATACAGCGATTCTGGCTGTTGGGGAAAATAATAAAGAATCCATCGAAAAGCTGCAGAGAGCTATAACAAAAATCCAAGATTATACAAAAAGATGGAGGCTAAAATTAAATGAAGCTAAGTCAGTACATGTGGATTTCACAAATAAAAAAATTTACCATAAACCAGTATATATAAATGGTCAAGAAATACCCCATTCAAATACTGCCAAATATCTTGGTATGACGTTAGATGCGAAACTTCGTAGGAAAGCTCACATAAAAAACAAGAAAGAAGAACTACAAATCCGCTATAGAAAAATGAACTGGCTCATAGATAAGAATTCTACCTTAACAATACAAAACAAACTTCTGCTCTATAAACAAATACTGAAACCAGTATGGTCATATGGCATCCAGCTATGGGGATGCAGCAAAAAAAGTAATAGAGATATTATTCAGAGGTTCCAGAATAAAGTCCTAAGAAACATTGTGAACGCGCCCTGGTTCATAAGAAACTATGACCTACATAGAGATTTGCAAATAGAATCTGTCGATAAGGAAATACAGAAATTTGCAAGAAGTCACGAAAAAAGGCTTCAGCACCATGTAAATGTGGAGGTAGTCGAGCTCCTGGATAACAGAAATATAGCCAGACGACTGAAAAGAGTAAAATCTTTTGAGTTAGTGCAGCAATAATCACCCACACTCTTGAGGACTCGTCGCGCTGGTGATCGGAGGTTGACCCGCTCCCACGTTTAGATAGATTTGTTTTTACGGGATTGGTGAAAAATTTCGTTATGTTGACTGCCAACGAAACGAGGTTTTTCATAAGTCATACATAATTATAAATTCGTTCGGAGAGCTGGTTGGTTGGCTTGTCGTCACTGATGCGATGGGTCTTCAAGGTTATGGATGAATACGCCAAAGAATAGTTAGATATTCATCGCTGGATGTAGTCTACATTGAAAAATAAAATAAAGCCAAGAAAAAATTGCTCATTAGTCCTGTAGGACTAGATCGCGATATAGGAAGGGTGTGGTTTAGTGGGTAAGAATCCCACACACAATGTCAAGCTACGAGGTTCATTGTGTCTTTTGAAGATTCCCACCAGCCTGCGTATAAAAAAAAAAAAAAAAAAAAAAAAAAAAAAATTATTTATTTATTTTATTATTCACTTGGTCTGCAGAAAAATCTGTCATTTCCCTTTCATAGTGTTGATCTATTATTATTTTGATATTCATTAAATTTTTTTTAGATTATTATTCATCTCACATTAATTTATTATTCATTTCATAGATTATTATTCATTAAAAAGAGCTTAATAAAAATATTTGAAATTTTTGCAAATCATATTACATTAATATGATGAATTAATTTATTTTCGGATTTAATAGTACTTCTTGTATATTATCAATACGATTTTATTCTTATCAATATAATGAAGTCAGTTCAGCGAAACCTTTAACTATTTGCTTTTAGAAGCTTCTAATGGCCAAATTCCACTGATTTCATACATGTATATAGGATGAACTGAATTTAATTTAATTTTTTTAAATTAAATTGATTTTAAGTGTAGTAATCTGGATTGAATTACTATTATTATTATTATTATTATTGTTATTATTATTATTTTTTATATTATTATTATTATTTTTATTTTTATTATTATTATTATTATTATTGTTATTACTATTATTATTATAATTGTTATTATTACTGTTATTACTAATATCAAATTAAATTATAATTAATAATTTTTATCACAAGTTAGCGGCTGCTTAAATTGATTGAATTAAAAATGTTGAGCTTAACAAATTATTATTTAAACATAAAACTTAAGAAATTGCAAAACTGTGGCAACTCTCTCGTCTATTTTGGTTTTAACTCAATTTGAAAAACAATTCTTTTTACTTACTTTTATTTTTTGTTTGTAACAATTATGCAGCGTCATTATTTAAAATAGATCCATCCAGTATTTAGATCAATACATATACAACATCAATATCAATATGTACATAACATCACTATATATATATTATATACCCCATAATATATCCATAAATATACTGAAATAAAATGAAAAGGACCAGTTGTTTTTTATATTTTTGTTATTTTTTATTTTGCACTTAAAAACAAAATGTTCAACACAAAAATTGGTTCAATACTTTACTTTATGACTGCATAATAAAAAATCCATTGGATTTTATTTGTTTATTTTTTTTTAAAGAATAAATATATCCATATTTGAATTTGGAAGGACTCAAATATTATCAATTATTTGTTTTTTTTTTTTCAATATAATCCATCTATTCGAAAAAATAAAATCTATATAACCACCACCAATATCGACCACATCATAATAAAATTCTTCTAACATACAATAGTAGTCTATCTAATTTTACAGTACATACTGTATAATTTTGAATAAATAACAAAAAAACAAAAACAAAACACAAACAACAATAACAAAAACATGGATAAAAATTTTTGTATAATCCACTGAATGAATTATGATTGCATGTCCTTGCATATTATCCTCCCCATAATAGAAATCGAAAAAAATAAAATAAATACAAAAACAAATAGTAAGTGATCCTAAACTGATGTTCTATATATATATATATCTATTTTAACATTTATGAAATTTAAATTTAATTTTCATTAGAATATCTATTAGATAGAAAACATAGTATAATAGATATTAGAATTAGAGTGAATGAATTGCATTTGTGTATATGGCTGCATATGTGTATTGGAACAAAATTGAAATAATAATGGATGTTAGTTATAGAAGTACTTATAAAAAATACTGACATAATACAGTATAGTAAATTATTATAGAAAGTGGATAATTTGAAAAGTAGTTCTCATTATTTCCGATGAGAAATTCACTAAAAAACTGAAAACTCTTTGTGTGTGTGTGGGTATGTAAACTTTTAAATACTAAATCTCTTATTTTTCACACATACATACTCATTTACATATTAATTTAAATATTTAGATTTGAATCCTTGTTTATTATTGCATTCAATTTGTAAAATAATGAAGGCAATAGTATTAGTATTAGAGGTTTTTGCATCATCAACTTCAATATAAAGTGTATCAAAAACAAAAACAACAAAAAAATCAAAAAATAAAATAAATTGTGATGCCAGTTCCAGTAAAAACAATAAAAACAAAAAAATAGAAATACTGGATTTTGATATCTTTACTAAATTTTGTTGGAAATTTCTGTTTTTTGTTTTCATATTAAAACTTTTTGTATATATATATATAAGAAAGAAAGAGATAGAAAAAAAGAATGAAATGTTAAGTCGTTGATTGCACATGGTGTGCATCATCAAGCACTAAGCGCCATCAGTTGCTAATGGTTGAAAATAAATTATAAGAAAAAAAAAATTTTTTCTACTTTTTTTTGTTATTATTTTTTTTTTATCCTTTCCAATTTTTTTTGCTATTTTAATTGTATTTGTGTAAAATGGTGTTAATTTTCCTTTTCATATCTTTGAGCAGTAATAGAGCTTCATGTTATATTTATATATAATAATACATATGTTTGTATATTTATGTGTATAATGAATTTAAATAATAATACTAATAAAAAAAAACAAGAAATAGAAAAAAATTAAAAAGAAATTAATAGAATATTTTTTGAAGCGCAGGATAAATGCAGAGTGATTTTCATTTATAATGTTCGTACATATATGAAGGGAAAAAATTTAAGTTGAATTAAAATCATTTTGATTGGTTAAATTTTATTATTTAAAATAGTAGATGGTGGGTGTAAAAACAGTTAACGATTCAATTCTTATATTCTCATATATAAAATGTATATATATATATGTATATATGAATATGAAAATGATAATTTAATTATAATATGGTGATTATGATGATTTAATATTGCACAAGGACAAGATTTATTAATTTAACACTTTTTGTTTTTATTTCTTTTTAAAATTGATATAATACTGAACTCAAAGATGTTGTAGATATATAGAGTCGTAAAATATATAGAATATTGTATGTACAAACCGATAGTTCTATAACAGCTACTACTCATCTCTTATTATTATATTAAATGTGATAAATAAAAAAATAATAATAATAAAAGAATGTTATACATATATATATATATATATATAACGATAAGTTAATATAATATACAGGGTGGTCCAGTTTTACCAGATAATTCCTTAAGGTGTAAGTTCTCGAAATATTTTAGGTAAATTGTTCTAGGCGTATTATTATATTTATAAGAGAGTTGTATGCCAATATACAAGCAGAAACACAAGCAGAAACACAAGCTGAAACATCAGGTGTTTAAATATTACTAAAATTTTAATATAATTTACTTAAAGAATGGTAAGTATGACATCTACGTTATAGAAGATGTTGTAATGCATCAAAATAATTAATTAAAAATAAAAACAATTGAACTTTTCTGAGATAATCAATGGTTTTTACTAAAATCTGAATTATTAAAACCAATATTTTGAAGTTTGAGCATATATATTATATGAAAACGATAATTTTTATACCCACCCAACAGGTAAATGTTAATTTAGTACATTTATTTAAAGAAAAAAAGGGGTTAAAGATTGTATTATAGTTTAGTTAAATATCTTCGAAGCTCTGGTGAATATTTATTAATTGTAATATAGATCTGAAAAGCTCGCGTCTATATATAGAAAATATAATGTTAAAAAAGTAGATATTATGGTTAGACGTTATTTTCTAATCGGATTTTCTTTAACATTCTGCAGACCAGGTTTAGTTAAAAAATAGACCCCATGTCTAGGACAATTTTACTTCTAAAGTATTCCAAGGAATAAGTATTTAAAAGATGTTAACTAAACCACCCTGTATATAATATAAATCCATACAAATCCTAATTAATTTAGATGGCTACTTTAATACAAAGATATTTCTAAGTAAAATAAATGATTCTTTAGTAGATTCCTAAAAATTAAAAATAAAGGTGTGGCTCAGAAAGTAAATACAAAGATCTTGGTAAGTTTACGGTTGCGGTATAGATCTTCGTATAATATTTTTATATGGTTATTTGAATTTGTAAATTATTAATTTATTTTAATTGTATTATTTCGACTGCACATAAATGTACAGCCAAAATTTAGAACTCTTTTCGGGTAGGATGTGAGCAAATTCTCTATCAATTTGCGCAGAACAAAATTAAACCCAATTAAACAATTTTACGAATGAATTTTGATTGATTTTTGTAACTCACAGATAATCTTTATACGATTTCGATATTAATTATAAAAAAAAATCAATCATCGGGAGTTATTCATTTATTATTTTTATGCTTAATTTTACAATATTACAATATCTTAACCTAATAAAATTATTAAAAAAAAAAATGAAAAAATTTAAAATTTAAATTTAGAAAAAACAATTAATGTTAAAATACATATTTTATATTATTTAAAGTATATTATAGTATTTTATATTATATAACATTAAATTATGGTAGATGTAATACAAATTTTGTTTTAACTTGAATTTATTTAACTCTTTACTTTATACGGTGTCATATATGACTTTTCGAAATAATAATCAAGTTTTGCTACGTAATTATAAAACGAAGTAATTGGTTAAGGCAAAATCAACATAATCTTTATACTCATTAACAGCCATAAGCATTCTATTAACTGGTTCATATGTCCCATAGTTTGGTGAAATATTAATTAAAAAAAATGTTCAGTCGGAAACGAGTACCTACTTATATTTAAATGAGTATTGAACAACTGCTTAATACCCTATGAATCAATTTCTCCATTTAAAACTTGCATTAAAAATACAATATCAGAAACAGTTGTTCGGGATTGCAATGTATTTAATTGCAGTAGTTTTAATCGGTTTCTATTAGGAGAGAGAATAAGTGGTCGTCGATCATGGTAAACTAAGGAGAGTAAAACGAACAATTTTTTTTCCGAATTGCTTCAAGTTTATCGATATGATTACGATAAAATGGTTATCAAGCTGGATTTGCATATTCCAGATTTGGATGGACAAGGCAGGTATATAAGGCTCTAATGATATGGATCATCAAACTTTTTGGACCACATTTTTATGAAACCTATATGTAGTAGAGATTAAGCTTTCTTGCGTTGTAATTGTTCGTAAATGAAAGTTTTTCATCAAAAAATATCCCTAAGTCTTTAAAGTGGGTCGCTTTTTTAATCTTTCTTCAAAATTGTAGTTACTAATTAATAATTATGATAGAAGAACACCACTAATCTAATCTGAGTTTATTCTTCAATATTGAGTAAAATATTATTTTGTTTGCACCAATTCAAAAATGAGTCCAGTAGAAGTAGAATTATATCCCTAATTTTATTTTACCGTTTTATAAATTGTCCCGTCATTAGCATAAATTGAAATGCAATTATTATTAATAATATTAATCTGTATCGTTACGTGGTATAATAAATAACAAGAAGCCTAGATGATTGCCTTGAGATACACCAGAGTTAGCAAAAAATGGATCTGAGATATTTGACCTAAATAGTACACAACATTTTCTATTTGTTATGTACTATTTTTACTATTTTCTATTTGCTATGTTTTATATCTATATTTCTATGAACGAATCAAATTAACTATAAATTGTGGGCAGCCAAACTTTACAAGTTTTATAATAATTATACTGTGTGGAAAAATATCAAATACTTTGTTCAGGGCTGTGTAAATGTCATCCGTTTGAGTACCTGATTCCGATTTAAAAAATCCGTAGTATTTTTAATCCTAGTTTTTAAATCCGTAGTATTAGAAATTATTCTTTAGTACGTTCCAAAGAACTAAAAATAAAAGAGTTGTACAGAAAATGCATTGCTTTAATTTGATTTTATATCAAATATGGCTACCATGGACACAGCGGAAGGTCACAATAAAATAGTAAACTATTTAAGACACTAATAAATATTACTGGAACACACTAAGGTCGCTGGTATCTACTGGTTTTTTATTAAATTAAAACTAACCGTTACTTATAAAATATGATGATCGCTTATTTCATATATGTATAGGGTGACCTTTATATCAAAATATAATGTAAACAAATAATAATATTAATAATATGCATGATCATAATTAGCATATTTCAGAACGACACAATGCCACAAATAACTAAAAACCGTTACTTTCCACAACAAGAAAATAATTTTTTTAGAACAATCCAGAAGAAAATTTGGTTATGGGTTAATGAAATTTTTTAATTTTATTTATTGAAATCACAGACAATATTTAATAATTTAATACAGGATAAATTTTTCTTCTTCTACTAAGTTAAGTTTTGTTCTTGTGTTGCTAATTTTAAATAATTTAATACAGAAGTATGTAAAAAAAAAAAAAACAAATTAACAGTTTTATTTAACAGACGTGACTTCAATAATTGCAAAAATGGTCATAAAAAAAAATGATCCTCTTGAGAAGGTTCTTCATTTTTTCCTCTTCAGTACCCTAGTATTCGATATATACAAGTACAGTTCAGGACTATATACAAGTATTTCAAAAGTAATTTTGTCATTCTTCAAATAAATTTTAATTATAATTTTTCCATTTTTATTCTATTTTAAAAAGTTAGTATCTACTTTTCAACTATACACTGACTGATTCATTTGAAAGGATGTTAAATTTGAATTTAAAGTAATTTGAAATATTCCTTCAAAACGTATATTACAAAATCCAAAAGTAATAATGATAGTGGTGCAAAAATATAAATGATAATTTTTGAAAATTTATACAAAAAAATATATTAATAATGTAAAAAGTTAATCACCTTCGGAATTGAAAACTACTTTTAGTTGTGTTGAAAAATTTGAAAATCGCTATACTTAGCTACCAGACAGACTTGAATTTGAATTTGATTTTCAATGTGTTTTTTTAATTTTTGTTTTTATTATATTTTTAACATTTCTATTTCCTTTTCTCGTTAAAAACGAAATGAATATACATCTATATATTTATCTATTGCATATAAATATATGAACATTTTTAGCATTAAAAAAATCATCTAGCAGACAGCATCAGACATTTTAACCATCAACATTTGAAAATTGTTAATTTTCATTTTTGTTTTTGTTTTTTTATTTTTTTTTTTATATTTATTTTTATTTCATTTTGATTTCCATTTTCTAAAATGAAACCAATGCAAAAAATTACAATTTGATGTAATAACTTTTGGGTATTACACCACTACAAAAAAAAACATAAAAAAAAAATAAAAAAAATTAATTCTATGATGGGACTAATTGCTAATTGTAATGTGCGGAAAAATAAATGGAAGAACTTAGAAAATGATGGTAAGTTTGTATAGAGGAAAATTGTAAAAAAAAGAAAATATTAAAGTGTAGAGAAATTAATTAATATATTAATTTTTATTAAAAGTAATTTAAGTAAAATAATTAAAGAAAATGTATGTATAGATGAGAATGTTATAATTTATTGAAACTAGTATATTGAAGTGATTGTTGTGGGACTCATCAGAACCTATTGTATATGGGATATTTATTCCATTAAAACTGAAAATTCTAAAATGTATTGGTGACAATTTTCATATGGAACAATACAATCGCTGTCTCTGAAGAAAATCTTCAGTAGTTTGTATAACATTATTTTATATATACACAGAGCGAAAAGTTCAATGTAATTTTGACAGTAAACTGTAGTTACTTTTACAATTCATGTATTTTGTCAAAATTACCGCAATTTATTTGTAACAGTTCTTTCAGTATATTTGACAATTTTTTCAAATTAACTTCAACAGTTATTCTCTCAACATAACATTTTTGATATTGTTAAAAGTTACAACATGAAATAGTTAATATAACAATTATCAAAGTCAAATAAACTAATGTAAATTGTTACTTGATACTATGAAAACAACATTCATAATGAGCAAACAACATTCATAATGAGCAAACAACAATCTAACAAACAAATTGTTAGAGCAACGTGTTCGACTGTAAAAATAACGTCAAAAATAGTTTCTTTCATTTAAAAATGTAAAATCAACTGCATTTATGTTCAAAACGGCTATGAATGTTGTTAAAATTATTTATGTGGTGTAATATTATAAGCTTCATAAATCGATCACGATTCAACGTGCTTCATTTGAACTCCATTATGATTATTATTTTCATATGATAAAGCGATGAATCAATAATTATTATTTTTATTAAAAGAGTATTCAAGTGTATTTATTAAGTGTTTGTATTTTCAAAAATAAATTAATATTATTAAAAATAATATTAATGCTCTGTACAAGCAATTGGGCTCATTTGAGAATTCTTAAATAAATAAATAAATAAAAATATATGAAAACATAAATTAAAACTAAGTATATATAAATTGACAAAGAGACGGATGTGGATAGTGTTTATATAAGTGTTGATCAGTAAACAAAAATACACTCATATACGAGTTGGAGTATTATAATCAAAAACTATGAACGAAGAATATGATATTATTACCACTGAAAGTACGACCAATCCTGAATTAGTGAATGTAATAGATATTTTTACTGCATGGAATTTGTCGCTGGAAAGGAAACTGGTCCTATGAAACTTTTTTGGGGTTGAAGGACTTAAGGACAAAAAAAATTTGGAATGTGATTTGAATTTAAATTATAATGTACATATAGTTAGTAATTTAATGAAAAATTTTGTAAAAGATAATAACGCATTTGAAATTATAGAATGTATTTTAAAAAATAATGAAGTAAATTTAATAGGTAAAATTTTTGATATTACTTTAAATGATTACTATAAAGAATATTCTTAAGTATTCAATGGTAAATATAAAGTTTTAAAAGTTCAAAATGTTGGAAAGTTCACTGATTCAATTTAATTAAATAATAGATTAAAAGTGCATAGAATAAAATATTGAAGCATTTAAAACATTCATGTATTTCATAATTTTATTTTTAATTTTTTGCCTTTTCACTATTTATTTATTTAAAGCTGTGCACCAGCAGATAAATGAATGTATTATATTTTTTAATTTTATTTATTAATTTTTATTTTGTATTTCTTTATTTACATGTGCAATGTACATAATGTGGTATATACGTAACGAACATACTTCTAACTTAATTAGATAATTAAAAATTAATATTAAAGAAATTTGTTTTTTGATTTAATTTTGCTTTGTGAATTTTTTATATTTTATTTTAAAGTAAACCTTAAAATATCAAAAATTTATTGATAAAATATTAAGAATGTATTAATAATAAACACTAAAATTATATAAAGGTTTACAAATATAAATAAATGCAATAAATTCTATTTTTAAATAATATTTTTATGAATCTTTGTGAACTTTTTGTTAAAATAATAAACAAATATAAATTACACACTATATAGTTTTTTTGTTTTTCATTTGTATATAGGATTTTGGGAACACTCTGTTATATATTGTCATTTCAGTTATAAAAAAGTTAAGCTTGTAGTAATCTTAAAAATTTCTACATTAGTCCGAAGTTGAAATGTCTGTTAACAAAACAATCTAAAATTTATATTAACCATATTTACAGTTACTAAGCCACCACAAAAAAGTGATTTCAACAATAAGGACATTTAACTTAACCAAATTTGCATTTGTCTTAACTTAAAACAGCTTTCATTTTAACAATTTAAAAATTTAATATAATTACAACCATAAACTCTGTTCGAACTGTTGAAACGACTATTTGAAAATTGTCAATTTCACGATGAGCAATTACAATTTAAATTTGGTTCAATTGAATACTAAGATGTTTAAATTAACAGCTTTATTGTTGTTTGCTAACAGTTTATTGTTGTTATTATATTAAATTTTTAAATTGTTAAAATGAAAGCTGTTTTAAGTTAAGACAAATACAAATTTGGTTAAGTTAAATGTCCTTATTGTTGAAATCACTTGCTGTTTGTTAATCTTATTTGGCATTTGGTGCTGAAGCTATTCTTATCTATAGATCATAATGTATAATTTCATTATTGATGCGTCACGTTATTAATCGTTGTTATTTTTGATTGGAATCGCTGCAATCATATATTATAATAGAGTTAGTTGTCAACATTTCACCTCTATTCAATCTATTCACCAAAAATGAGTGAAAATAAATCACTATACCACGACCAGACCTACACCAGTATACCACACTATTTATACAAATTTCAAGAGGGTGCATATGCATAGCATAGTTAGCATATGACTATATGACTATATGAGTTTTATTTTCATCATTAAATATAAGTAGGTACTTAGATATAGACAATGTAATGTGTATCGTAGTAAGTTATAAACAAAATTATTATTGTTTTTTTTATACCTATTCATTGATATAGTGAAAAATATAAGTATACTAAAATCGGTGTTCTGTTAGAAACGTTAAATTTGGCTTTAACGTGTATTATAATTAATAAATATGGGTCTTTAGTATTTTAATATTTGAATTGCTGGCTATTCCCCACAGTTGGATTGTCCGCATATCGTCTTTGAAACAGCTTTATAAATCTGAAGATTGTTCACCAGCGACATTAGTGAGCTACATACATTTTTTCATCATCGAATACATGTTATTTAATTTCAACCTCGGTTATTTTTTGTTTTATTATATAATTTCAAGTCTATGGGATTAACACCCTAACTATACTTATACATAGAAATTTGGCATATACAAATACATTCAATAGTTCCATGTAATTCTTCTATCCAAATGCATGCCCAAGTACTTTACGGTTTCTTTTTGTGAAACTAATTCATTATTTAGTACCACAACCCCATCGGTCAAGTTTTTCTCTTCATGGTAAATGTGACATGAGTTGATTTTGCTCCATTCAGTTTGATTCTCCATTCCTTTAGCCATTGCTGAACTTTTTTTATGCTGTGTTGCAGAATATCTGTATCATGCACTTGATTATTAAGCTATGGCAATATGGCCATATGATCAGATAGCGAAAGTAACGGTGGTTATCTTATTTGTTGTTGGAAAGTGCGCAGTACATAGATGTAGGAAAACAGATTTTGTTACAAATTATAACCTTTTTATTTCAATACTTAAAAGCGAATGACAACTAAGCAAAGCGAATGACTTAATTCATTTCATTTTATCTTATTTATTTTTATTTATTTATTTAAAAATCTCAAAAGGAGCTTAAAAAGCTTGTACAGAGTTTATTTAAATTTGTTTTTTTATTCATATTATTAAAAAATAACAGAATTTTAATCATTAATGTAAAGTAAAGTTAAGAAAAAAAAATAATTAATTATTGAAAAAAAAGATATATATTGAAAAAGTGCAAAAGAAATAAAAGAGTTATCGAATTTTAAAAAAGAAAAGGGAATATTAAGTTATGTTAAATTACTATTATTACACATCAAATTTAATAAATGCACGACTTAAGTATATCTTCTAAAATTATTTGATGAATATCCATTTATATAAAAGGTTTTAATTTTATTTTTCAAGTTTTTAAATGTCAAATTATGAAGATCTGGAAATCTGCTCAACATATCGTTGTACTTTTGCATACTTGAACTTATACTACCTTCAAGACGATTTAACTGCAAAGAAACTTCATATCTTAAATAACTAGAATTTCTTGTATTATAACTATGTATTTGATGATTTGCAACTAGATCCATATTAGATTTGATTTTAATATTTTGTATATTGTGGATATGTTGAATTTGAACCATGTCTCGATGATCAGCGAGTTTTAATATATTCAATCGATTGTGAATTTGATTAGTAGATGTTCTAATTGGTATACCGAATAGATTTTTTATAGCTTTGTTCTGTATTTTCTGTAATGTTTCAATATTTTTGTTGTAAGTGTTTCCTCATATATTTATGGCATAACTATAATCACACTGTGAAACAAGCTGTAAAAGACTTGCGTTTTCATTTCAATAAGTACTGTAGAACCAATTTAAAAACACCTGCAATTCTTCTAGTTCTTTTAATTAAATTTATTGTTTGTTCATTCCAATTTAACTCATCATCGATAATGACACCTAAGTATTTATAAGTGTGAACTCTTTCAATGGAATTGTTGTTGTATTTTACTGAAATATTACTATGTTTGCATTTCATAATCATATATTTGGTTTTCTTCATATTGACAGAAAGTTTGTGTTTGTTCATCCAGTTTGAAATAATTACCATGTCTTCATTCACTTTACATTCCAGTTCCTCGATATCTTCAGTTTCATAGATAACAACAATATCGTCGGCGTACATATACTCGTTACCATGCAGCTTCAATTTAGAGAAACTTTAACATAGCACGAAAACAACACTGGACCAAGTGAGCTTCCTTGAATCACTCCAGATTCAATATTCAAAATTTTACTTTTAATATCCTTAGACTCTGCAAATAGCTTTCGGTTTTCAAAATAGTTCCGAAACCATTTGTGTTCATTAATTCTAACTCCGCATTCGAAGAGAATTCTAAGGAGAGTCTTCCTGTCAACTGTGTCAAATGCTTTCGTTAAATCGAAAAACACAAGACAAACTTTCTTCTTATTAGTAATTGCAGATTGCACTCGATCTATTACATCAAATAAGGTGGTAGAAGTATTTCATTCTTTTGTAAACCCATATTGTGATTCAGCCATTAGTGCATTATCTCTTAGATACGCTGATAGTTCATCATTTACATACGTCTCTATTAGTTTACTAAAAGTTGAGGCAATTGAAATCGGTCTGAAGTTATTAATGTCATCTTTATTACCATCGCTTTTGTATATTGGCACGACTTTATTTATTTTAAGTTCATCTGGGACGCAGTATTCATCAATGGAGGAATTTATAAGTGACATGATTGGTTGAGCCAGATAACTTTTACATTCTTTTACCAATGAAGTTGCAACTTTATCGAATCCAGAACTATGTGTTTTTGCCAAACTATCAATTAATTTTTCCGTTGAAAAGTGACTTATTTTTCGTAAAGTGAACCTTGCATTTGTTCTAGAATGTGGAAAATATATAGTGAGAAAAGTGCTACCCAAATTATAACCATTATTTGAATATAGTTGATTGAAGTCATTGATTTTCTTGCTCTTTGAGGCTAGTATTAAACTTTCGTTTTTCATATCTATGACTTTTACCTCCCATTTTTGACAGTTCCTCCAACAACAACTAATGTCAATATGCACATTATAAATATTATTACATTATATATAAGTAGATGCATTAATACATTATATATAGAGGAAGTATAATACGCACTAACATAAGACGCTGCCCTGTGATACGTCTGACATAATTTTATTAAAATAAATAAAAAGTGCCTTTCGATACGATATGACCGGAGCAATAAATAATAGTTCAGTGGAAGAAATTGTTTAATTTCGTCTTTCATGCCATAACAGCAGTCCATGCCATACCTCAAATGCTTGGCTAATACTATAGACTCAACTTGATTATATCTGCTTTCGTGGTGTATTTGTTCGATATTTGAAAATTCATTTCTGAAGTCGAGTTGATGATATAACTGAATACCAGCTGATTGGTTTAAGACTTCACTATTATAATGAATTCATTGAAAATTACTAAGATAGAATTAACAAAAAAATCTTTTAAATAAAAATTAATTAAAATTAAAATATTTATAACGAAGCAATTGGATATCATTTCAAATTCAATAAATTTTTAAAATTTCATTTCTATAGAATTTAAGAAACCTCTCTATCAATTCATTACTATAATATATTCCAGAAGATACTTGAATATAATTTGATTTAATTTTCAAGAAAAAAAATGATGCGTATCCTAGATTTGTAAAAATATTAGAAATTTTGTATCCTACAAGATAATAGTTAAAACCTTAGAACAGTGTAAAATAAACATGTGGTTGTTTTTTCAATCACATAAACATCAAATATCCATCCTGGTTGCTTTTTTTTTTTGTTAATTTTTAGTGATAACATTTAGTTTTTTTTACCCTTTCTGAATAAAACAAAACGAAAAAAAAAACGAAAACTATTAGGATTTTATTACATTGTCACTAGATGAAGATCCTTTACTATTTTATTAGTTTTTTTTTTGTTTTTTAAATTTAGAAAAAAAAAACAAAACGCAAAGAAATAAATGTGTATTGAAATAGAAATAAAAATAAAAATAATAGAAAAGAAAATCATAGAAGCATATTTTATGATATCCTTACACAAGGATAACTAACTGTATATATAATATAAAATAAGAAAAAAAAAAATAAAAAAACTTCCCACAAATTTTAACCACAACCAACATAAAATATCGAAATTCATATCCTTTAATAAATGTACACACACTTTTATTCACATTAAATAGCAAAAGTATTGGTACACTTTTGAACCGGTATTTAATTGTTTGAAAACGGTTTAACGAATTATTTATTAAAAAATAAATTATTATAAAAATTTTGATATATAAAAATATTCATCATCATCATTTATTCGTTCTATTGCTTAGTGTGAGCTTTGATATCGTTTACAACTTTCTTCCATTCTGCTATATCTTGTACAACCATGCTCCATTTATTAATTTCAAACTTTGGGCAGTTGTCCCCGATTTAATTCAGCCATTTTGATCTTAGTATACCTTGGACTTTGGTATTGTACGGTACTGCGTCTAATCTTATTGTTGCCATTCTACTCACAATCGTAATTTATTTCAGGACCAATAATTCATTTATTATAGTCACTAATTTTCATTGTACCTGGCTTGGCAGCTATAGGTTAAGATCGATTGTATTATGATCTTGTATATTGTTAATTTGATTTTTCTGTTTAAAATTTTAGATTTAAAAAACCCTTTGTATGTGCAGAAGTATTTTTGTGATTACTGCATTTTATTATTTATTATAGTACCTAGATATATAAAGCTATTTACTACTTCAAAATTGTAGTTATTTATTGTTTTGGATATTTTACATATTTTGGGCGGATCGTTGTGTTTCTGTGCCCGCCATTTTCATATAATTGGTCATACTGTTCTAATTAATAGGTCTAATTAATTTTTAATTCTACAATAGTAACCTCTTTTTTTAGAGCCAGAAATATATCTTTTGATTCGTCAAAGGATGTGGCTATAGATTACAATATAAACTATAAATTACAGCATACGCGCTTATTATGAATGATTTTATGAATATAATGTCCTCTTTTGTCTAAATCTTTTATTGCGTGGTTGTGGTTGTTTTAGTATAACCTTGTAAGTTTCCTGTTTTCATTTCGAATTCACCCGTTATTTTGTTTTTCACTAATATTAAAAAACATTAAAAATATTAATTGTTTGATCTGGGCTCCTTTGAGAAAAAAAATAATTTGAATTTTCCGCTCGGTAAGAAAAAAAAAATTTAAAAATTGATTACATCTATTCATAAGTAAGTTCTGAATTAGAAGTTTAATACATTCAAATATTATCAACTGATTTAGAGATAAATTCTGATACTATTGACCAACCCTAATTAGAATTAAATTATTGAAAATTAAAAATTCTTACAATAATTTTTTAAATAATCTAATTATTTAAACTGTGAAGCATATTACCTATACATCAACCAATTACCATATGTCAGGAGTAGCATTGGACAGTTGCTTAATTTCATTTTTATAGACTAATTAAACTGCAGGCTCGCCAACAACAATTGAGACAACTATCGTTACATTTGCTGATGACATCGCTGTCATTAGAGAATCCCATGCTAATCCAATGTATATTAATATTAATCGGCGATCTAAATTTATTCTCAAGTACTTCACTGGTTCCATCTATGACAGTAATTCATCGTTTAATTTTAACGCAGGATACATACCTTTACGATATGCAATTGTGATGAACACCGTTGTGCACATTTAGATTTGTTTGTCTTTATTCTTCATTTATTTAAGCAATTTTAATTTTTTTAAAAATATTTCTTACAATTTGTTAGACGCTATCAGCGGGCTTGTATTGAATGCTAAAATATTAGTATAATCCGCAAAAAAAAAATTCTCTTTTCCTTACTCCCCTTGGGAGTATAAGGCTCCACTCTACACATCCATCGTATTCGATTGCTAGCTACTGTTTTCACTTATACCCACCTTATGTTTATTTTTTCTAATTCTTGTTTTATCCACCAGATGTTGTTTGACGGCTTTCTGAATATACATGGCCTATCAATCTCTATTTCCTTCTTCTGATTTGCTTCGATATGGGTTCTTCGTCGTTTAGTATCCGTGAAAATAATTCACATAATGTTTGGTTATATTGAGAGGCCAGTTTTGTAGATGATATAAGGCACAGACCCTAGAGCACTTCCCTGTTATACGCCTGATTTTAATATTGTCTAATATGTGTTGTTGTATTTTACTAAACTATTTCCGTTACTTAGATATAATTTGTAAAAGTTCATGAACATGGTAGAGTTTCAAATTAGAAGAAATCCTTTTAGAGTATGCCCTCACATACTCCAACTAACTTCCTCATCATGAGTTAGATGAATTATAGTGTTTGTGTTAGTGTTAGTGTTAGTGCTAGTGTTAGATGAATGAAATACTAATTCATAGTATACAATTCAATTATAATAATTTGATTTCCGAAATGTATATTAAAAATTTGATTTATTGTAAGATAAATATCAAGACTTTTAAAATGTAAAATTTTTAACAATCTGCCAGGGTTGGTGAGTAAATCCACAAAAAATAAAATCCATAAAGACTTTAGCCACAAAAAAAAAAATCCACAAAGAACGATCGAAAAACACAAAAATCACCGAACTAAGGAGGAGGAGGTTACCAGTCTGAAAAAAATTATATTGATCTTTTCCAGAATATTAATAAATAATAACGGAATCAATTTATTTAAACTTTTATATTTATTTCCGGAAAAGGTCAATACATTTCTTTTAATACAGTTTGGTAATCCTGTTTTAGTTAAAAAATATTTTTTTTGTGGATTTTTTTTTGTGGATTTCAGTTTGTAGATTTAGTCACCAACTCGATCTGCCAATCCCAATATCCATTTTATTTTTAAAGTTCATCAACTTTTTCTATTAAGTGTATAAAATTCATAAAATGAGAATGAAAGAAAGAGATAAAAATATAGTAAAATAATTTTTCTACTACGTAATATATTTATTTCTCTGCTGCACATATTATTATCTTTTCAAGTGTAAAATATATCCTCCAGAATGTAGAAAATCGAACAGAAATCGTTATTTGAGAACGTCCAATATCAATAAAGTTCGATTTAAGTTTGTGTATTGGAAAAAATTGTCATTTCATTTTGGACACAGTTTTTTCTTATTTTTTTTGTTTTTTTTTTATTTTTTCTTTGTTTCCTAATTCAAAATTAAGGAGACATCAATTCCATATAGTTGTAAGGATTCAAAAAAACTATCGAAAAAAACAACAACAATAATAACAAAATTATATAGGAAAAGAATAAAAAAGATGAAAAAAAAGAATAAAATAAAGGATTCAGAAGGATTTCTTTGAGAAAATGACCAACCGAACCAAAAATACTGAACCATACCCAACCAATCTATTCATTTGGAATAAAAATGATATCTAACCTCAATAATAAAATGAAAAATATAGAATTATTTGTTATTGTTTTCTTATTTTTTTTTTGTTTTTTTTTTGTTTCTATATCTTAAAATAATAAAAATATAATGGCTAGTAATAAGAAATAAGAAAACCGAATAAATGAAAATTATGAGATTTTTTTAGTAAAACAAACAGGTTCATCTAAAACTTATAATCCAAGCTATAATTTTCATCTGTTTTTCTCTAAATAATGTAAAAACTGAAAGATGTGGAAAGATATAGAAATATTATATAGAGTGAGTCCTTTTTGGGATATTTTTTTCAGTTGTCTGGTTCAGTTTTTTTTGTTTTTGTAATATGAAGAGGATAAAGTATAAAACAATACTTAGTATTTACATTAAATTATATTTTGGTGGTACAGTAATAAGTATGATTACTCATTGATTAGATAATTAAAAAGTATATTCCTTGTAACTAGAATGACTTTATTTATTATTAGTACTGTCTGATTTAATGTAATGCTATAACCAAATATATATATATGTGCATTATAAGAATGATATACATATTAAAGATTGTGTACATTACTATAGATTATCGTTTTTAATTCCATACTAGCTATTCCCGGCGTAACATTCGCCGGTCTAGCATTAGCATTATAAATCATTTATAATGCTAATGCTAGACCGGCGAATGTTACGCCGGGAATAGCTAGTAATTTACAATATTGTTTGATCTATCTATAATTATTTTTTTTATATTTTTTATTTAGGTATTTATTTATTTATTATAAATTAATTTTGACCGCTAATAGTTTTGAAGAAAACTTTTATATAAGGCAGCGTTTATATGTTTTTGAATTGTATTTATAACGTATTGTTCATTAAAGTTTGACATCCGACTTTGTTATAGAATATCCTTAATTTTTTTTTTATAAATAATAGTGCTCGACACGCATTTTTGTATTTCGCAAGTTGAAAAAGTGAGTTTTGCGAGGTAAAAAGGTATTTATAAACTCCTAATAGTGTTATGCCAATATATTGAAAGACATACATTAAAAAATACAAAAAATGTGTATTAAATATTATTATTATTTATCAATACAAATACTTAGAATAATTGATTTACTATTTAAATATTTATATTTCATAAATGTTCTGAAGTTACACTGTATATTTATATTTGTTTATAAGTACTTATTATTAGTACTCATAACACATATTCGTATCTTTGTATTTTGCAAGTTTAGAAAGTGGATTTTGCATGAAGAAATATAGTATACTTTCCAACTATAATTGTTTATCTTTGAGATATGTAATTAAAACTGATGAAATAAAATTTGATGTAATTGCAATCAAATTTGCAAATGTAATAAATATAAGTAAAAAAAAACCTTCATGAAACAAAGTCTGATGTCTCAACGTTCCCTAACAAATACTATTAATAGAGACGTACATTTGAACAAAATGTGGCGAACAAAGATGTCGCTGGCAGTATAGATATGAAATTAAATGCATTTAAACTAAATACATACCACACTCACATGAAAAACACATTAAAATAGTCATAGACACGTTTTTTGTGTTTTTTTTTACTATCATAATAGCCCTAACTATTTCAAAACTCAAAATAAAAAAACAAAAACATTTATTTATAGAATTTATGTTTTTATTTCACTTCTTTTAAATTTTGTTTTTGACGTTTTGGTATGATTAGATATGACCATTATAGTGAAGGTTATGATATGGTTATAGTTTTGTTAAATCATATAGAATCTATAGGCCATTTATTATATATTTAGGGGTAAAGCCAATAATTATGCTTTTTTTCTTATTGTTCAGTTTTTATTGACGCCTTATGACTATTATAGTTAGGGGTAAAGCCAATAATTATACTTTTTCTCTTGTTCTTCAGTTTTTATTGTCATATTGTTATCCCGCTAGCGTCTCTGATGTAGGTAAGGGTAGTCTGTAATTTTTCTTTTTAAAGTTTTTTTAATTTTTATGTGTTCTAAATTTGCCGTGTATTGAATTGGAACTTGATAATAATGTCATAACATATTTTGTTTTTCTTGTTCTTAGCAGATCGTAAATTTCGGTTTATTATTCTCCATGCACAATATAATATTTACTCAATGCTACTGCGCATTTGAATTTATACTTTTGAATTATTTGTTAATAAAATAAATAAATTTCAACTATTGGAATTTCTGAACATGGTTGAGGTAAAAAATATATTTTCTAAATTTACCATTTCTTTTACCGGTAAGTTTTTTTGCTGTAATATCGTAATATTTTAACAAAGCTATTTTATCGATATAATAATTATATTCTGATAATTCGGTTTTTGTCTTTGCTACTTTATTTTTTTTAAAAATATAATTCATATAATCAGATATAATCAAAGCTATTGCTCAATAGGTGAAATGTTTTTAGGTTAATTTTAATTTGTTTTTGGTTTTATTTGGTTTTATTGTTTTGTGGTTTATGTCTTTAAATTAAATTTTGCACACTATCGTAATTCGTAATAGTTCTAATAAAGTTGTCTAATCTAGTTGAAAAAAGCTTTGTGTTGTAAAAGCTTTGTGAAAAGTTTAACAGACGTTTAAGCGTATTAATATATAAGATTATGATATAGATAAATACACTCAAGGATGTTTTAATATTTAATATTCACCTGTCATCATCATCACTGTCCTGTAACTCCGTCAGTGAGGCATAAGATGGAATACTCATATTTAGTGTACTAAATATATAGTGAGTAATTTGCTGACAAAAGTTTCCACTACAAAATCAACTTTCAGACTGACGTGCAAATATGCTTTAGAAGCTATTAACTGATTACGGCTTTCTTAACATAGCTTCTTTACATTTTCATATATTTTTGTTAATAGACTGATTTCATATTTATTTGTAATTTTGTATAAAAAGGCTCATTATTAAGAAAAATATACTTCTTGGCATATAAAATAATTAATAATATGATCAAACATAATTTGTTACTGAATCGAAATATAGATATACACAGTTACGATACGAGAAACAAAACCAGCTTCTACCTATAATTATTTAGAACTGACGTACAAAGAACCAACTGCGTTTATAATTGCTTAAATATCTTTAATAAATTAGCCCGATCAGCTTAAGAACATGACTTCATATAGTCTATTTTCTAAATTTAAATATTTTCTATAATAACTAATTGCAAGAATAAAACTACTAATAACACTATAATAAGAATTTAATAATTTAACAACAATTGAAAATAGAATGTAAAAAAAAAAAACTCAATTGTTACTTGAACTATAAAGCTTCGGCTAAGGTCTAAATAAATCAAAGATTATAAACACCAACTATATTATAAGCTAGAACTTGAATTGAAAAAAAAATTAATTAAGAAAAAAAAAAAGAAAAAAAAATTTTTTTTTTAAAACAGTATGAACGATGATTTAGTACAAAAATAAAACGTTCATTTATAGTTACAAAATAAAAAACTAAAACAAAAAAAATTAAATATTTTTCTTTATTAATTCAATAACATTATACTAAATTTAACCTTAAATCTAAAAACTCAATATAACAAAATCTAAATATTTTATTGAGACCTTAGCCGTAGCTCTATGGTTATATAGATTGATCTTATATTATAAAATATCATATTAAGTATGTTTTTCATTCTTTTTGGATGGCTTGTCGGATTCAGTGCGATTTTGAGGCTTTGCTTTAGTGCGATGAAATCATTAATACTGGTCAAATAATGCTTAGAGCAAGGAAATCAGATGTACCCAACTAGCATTTAAAGTGACAGAATACTTTGTTTTTTACATTGAGTGAATAAAAAGTCCTTAATTACGTTTTTGGGATCAAATAAATTACTACGAAGTTTTCGTTACGGTATAGTAACTCTAAAAGTAACTTTCGTAACAATTACTATATTTATTACGTTATTGTAACGAATACTATAAAGAATTTTTTCAAGTTATAAAAACGTACCAAAAACTACTGAAATACCACTAACCAGTTTTATTGTTTACATAGTAGCTTTCTTAGTGCCAAAAATGGTAGTGAATACTTAAAATTTTTGTACACGGTTACGTTTTTGTGAAAGTGAAAAAAGCGTTCCTAGAACTTTAGTTTAGAGCTTTAAATACCCATGGTAAATACATGATTACATAATTCCAACATAAGGTTTGACCACCAAAAAATGTTCCCCTTTTTGGTTTCAACCATGTTCCAAACACATACCTGCTTAGTTCCTAGTCACAGTTACGTTATTGTAGCAAAATAAGTAGTAAGGCACGTGCTAATGTAAAAAAAATGTTACTGGGGTATATTGTAGACTAAAACTTGCATCATGTTCCATTATAAGATCATCATCCAGTGTGCTAGATATCTTCAGCGTTGTCCATTAATAACTATAATGTTAGTAAGAGTTAAAAATAAAAATATGATATCCTTTTGTTATTAAAATGTTAAAAATAGAAAAAAAAAATGGATTCAAATACAAAAAGAAAATACAAAAAGAATAAATATCAGTTACAACAACAATTAGTTTGCTTATGACAATAATTAGTAAACCTCTACTCCAAATAGTATTCAAATAATAAAAACGTAAGGAATAATTTTCTTAATAATATTATGTTCCACGTGTTCATTTTATCTCGATTTGCTGTCGATCTGTAATCCTAGATAATTAAAGATCTAGGACTGCACAACTAATCAAATTTAGATCTATATCCAATTTATCACACATATAAAAACAATAGAGATCTATATCCAATTTTATACACATTTTAGTCAAATTTTTAAAAAAAATTTTATCAATAGCTAAAATTTTGATTATTTTAACATTAAGTGTCATTTACCATTGTTTCTCTAGCCATTCTGTAATAATTGTCAGATCAAACTTAATAGCTTATACTAGTTCCAGTTCTGATTTTTTGGATGATGTTTGCCGAATATGAATTCGTCAATTAAGACACGAATCTTAATATATATTTATAAAATAGAGTTAATGCTGCAACACTACTAGAGTTACAAATGATCTAGTTTGATGAGAAAATTTGGAGCACTTTGTAGAGCACCACTCCATAGCTCCATAACTCCAATTGATAATTGTTTTCAGAAGTTAAATTTTTTTTATTTAATATATATTTTAGCTTTTATTTTAATATATATTTATTAAAATAATTAGCGTATTTTAGAACGGAATTATCTGCATACAATAGATTTTTGCATTTCAAACTAAGAGGAGTCACGTCATCAATATAGATTTCAAAAGGAATCTAGACCTACAATTTATTCTTACGCAACACTATTGCAAATACATACCCTCTGTTTTGCAACAATGATATCGACTCAAATATTTATTAAAATCGTTTAAAAAAAAAAACAATTCTGTGCAATTGCATAGGGGAGTCACTATTACATTATAGTTACATATATAGAAATCTTTGATAATGTATTTAAATTTAGTTGCCTTGTAGAATATGCATTAATTCCTTTTAGTTCTAAAATATTGCCAAAATTATTATAATTCACAGCATTAAAATTTTTTTTTGTAAATTTCAAAGTACACGAGACGTCACAGCCCACCATTATTTAATTTTAAGGTTTATTTTTTTTTTTTTATTTTTAATTTTGAATAAATTTAATAAATAAACGAAATTATAAAGAAAAACAAAAAAATAAATATCCATTATTACTATAATACCCACCTGAGAATAGTAGTTGAGTCCCAAACAAAAAATTTAAATTCAATAATTTTTAAAAACGATATCTACACAGTGACAATAAGTGTATGTAAAGTGAATTTTCAACCAACAAACAAAAAAAAAAACTATTTTCCAAATTATATATTTTTGGCGTCATATTGTAAGTAAATTTTCTCTACAAGACTAATAATATAAGATCTCATTTTTTAAGGATGCTTATTTAAGGTAAAATATTAAAAAACAAAAAAAAAATTCAATATTTTATTTAACAAAAATTCAAAAAACTTAAAATTATTTTCATTTTGCTATCTAAATATTTACAAAATATTTACATTATTACAAAATTTTCAATCCTGTTTAATAGTAGTAAATATAGTGAGTGGTGTCTGGGATAAAGGGATTGTGAACCTTCTAAAAAATTATTTATTTTTTTTTGTTTTGTTTTTTGCTTTTTTATTCTTAAAATTTAATATATTTAAATATAATACAGGTAGAAAAATTTGTTTTTGTTTTCTTTTTTGTTATTTTTATTATTATTTTGATGAGAATATTGTAACACCTTGCGAATAAATGAAAAATTCTAACTTTAGATAACATAATGAAAATAGTGGTAGAAATTGAATAAAATTTTAAATTGTTAGATTGCATAATCATAAGTGTAGCAATCTTGTGTTTCTCTACAAATTTTTGTTAGAAAATGTTTAGTGCCTCTTTTATTTAGTTTTTTTCATTTGTTAAATATTTTCTCTGTTATTTGTTTTATTTTTTTTTAAAATTTCCTAATTTTAACTTAGACCAACTTAAAAGGTTAGATTTGTATTGAAAAAGCAAAAAAAAAAATAGATATAATTTTAAAAATAAATACAATTTACTTATTACTATCTATATAAATTGTATTGTTATAGAATGTATTGTTAGTGGTATGAGAATTCAATTATTTACTATTTTTTTTTTTTAAATTCAAATTGAATAATTTTTGTTTTTTAAATTATATTAAATTTTTCTTTTGAATACATTTACATTTTTAAAATGTTAAAATCTAAAATTAGACATTTCGTTAATGGAATGAGTCAAAGAGAAGAATATTATACATTTTTGACACAGTTTGCCCTAAGAGACGATGTTACAGCTAAATGAAACATAATGAATGAAGGTGTTATTTTTTGTCAAACAAACGTTTGGGACAAATTTAATAGTTCTATATGTAGTTCTATATAGATAAAGAAGCCAAGGATCTTAAAATAAAAAAAATGTTGTTTGTAATGAATTGACTAATTGGGTTCACAATAATTATATTTAATTAATTAGTATTTTACATTTCTGAGTGAATTGTCTATATTTAAATATTTAAAATTTAAAATTAGTTTTTAAATTTATTTTTTTGATTATTTTAAATATTTTTGCACAAATTGTGTAACATATATAACATCTAAATATATTAAATTTGTCTCACAATGTAATGATGACTTTTCAAATCTGTAAGTAGATATTAAGATGTTCTGAAGGTGAAAAAAAAGATTTAGCGATGTCAAAAATATTATCATTCCCAGTCACTTTTTAATTTTAGTGCATATTCCTAAAATTTAGACTATCTAAGTTTTGTAAAATAACAACTTTAGGAAAGAAAGATTTTGTTCAAAGTTTATATAGTCGGTAATTTTTATTAAATCATGGTTAATCATGTTTAAATTTATTTAATTTACTTATTTTTTTTCTAAATTTATTTACTGAAGTGTTGTCACATTAAATATAGAACTACATTTAGGCTGCAGTTATAGCGATCAGTAAAATGAATACGTAAAATTTTTGTTTTCGATTTTACAACCGTCGTAGATACAAAATTTTAGGAAAAAGTTATAGGAATGCTAAAAAATGTTTTCACAATATTTCAAGTTAAAATTTTAATAAAAAAGCTATTTTCTCATTTTACGGATACGTATTTTATTTATACAAAATTATTTCAATGAAGCAGATTTTATTTTTTCACGGTTTCATTAATTCATTTGTATTTTATTGAAATTATGTTTTATTTTTTCACTGTTTCATTTCATCAGAAAAAAACAATTCTGATGCAATCTAACCTTAATTTACATTTATTAAGTTTTGTTTGTTGTTTACATTTGGGTAGTTGGTTTTTGTTCTTGCATTTCAAAGTGATTCAAAGTAATCTCTTGGCATATGTAGTGGTAATAGTAATATTAATAAAACTCCAATTTTTCATTTGTCATTTAACTATAAAAACAACTACTACTGTATTCTTTATTATTTCAAATTCAAAACAAGAAAACGTTAAATCGAAATGACAAAAAATTTTACGGAAGCAATTTTTCTGATCGCTATAACCATCTCACCGTAAAAATGAAATATTTTTTCACTGTTTCATTTTTACGTATTCATTTTACTGATCGCTATAACTGCAGCCTTATTACTACAGATATCAATATATCATAATATGTCTTATACTAATTTACCTACACAACTGAATTATAATTCATTTGTTTTTAAGTCCTACTTTATTTTTTTTTAGAATATTGGCATTATTCTTTTATGTTGGCTTTATTAGTTTATTTTATTTGTTAGTTTAAAAAAGGATCTTCCCCAGGAGTAAATCGGTTCGTTAAGAAAGTTTGATTCTATGCATAGATCTAATATTTTTTCATGATTTTAAGAACGAAGGAACATTAAAATTATTGGGTGGTGTGCATAAAAAAGTAACAAATGCTAAAACTGGTATTTTTACAGTGAATGCTGTGTATATAGTGAATAAAAATTAAGTTAAAGTTAAAGACTAGTTTTTTAATTTTGGTAAAAGCTAAATTTTTCACCTAAAAAAAGGGAATAAAAAATAGTGTAGGCTGAAAATATTAATAAATAGCTTGTAATATTTCAATATACCTCTGAGTGAACTTTATAAATAAATATTCGCTTGCTAACTGTCGTGAAATATGGTTGCATTTATGCATATTGGTGCTCGAAAACGTTATCGAAGAAGGTTGGGTTGTGTAGAAGTAGATTATTTTAAATTATGTAGATTTAATGAAAATCATGTGATCATGGTTAGTAAATTATTTTATTGGTTGTAGCAATGAGAAAAGAGCAATGCCGCAGCAAAGAGGAAATATTTCTTTATTTTGTAAGCAACCCTGGCTTTCAAATTGGTGTAGCCAAGGAAGGAGCAGTACATGAGACAACGGCTTGTGAGATTATCCGTACAGTAATTACAAAAATTTTATCTAAAGCTCATATTTGGATTAAATTCCCTAGTTGTATCGAGGAAATAATAGAAGCTCAAAATCAGTGGTCCGAGCTGTTTAGTTTTCCCTGTAATATAGGAACCATAGATTGCACAATGTTGCAATAAGAAAACCGTCACATCATGGTGATGAATATGTTAATTTTAACGGATTTTGTAGTATAAATGCTCAAGCAACATGCAACGCAAACCAAGTTTACTATAATGACATTATTTAATATGATGATGTGCACGACATTATTTTAGGTGGACAACAACAACAAAAAACAAAAAAATTATAACAAAACAACAAACGGGATTAAACATGAAAAACGAAAAAAAAACATGTTAATTCATTTCCTTTGTTCTATATCTTTATTAATGGAATTTATTAGTAAAAGTTTAAAATTTTCCAGCTCTAAGTAATAATCAGTTTTAGCAAAAGATTATTCACCTTTTTTAAGCTATATCTAATAGTTTTCACATAAACTATATAGTGTAAGCTAGTGCTTAAACTAAAAACTAGAAGTTTTAATTTTTTTTTATTCACACCACCCATTGGCATATAAGATTTAACGCTTGTCTTCGTTGCACCTAGTTTGGAATAAAAACTACTCTCGTTTCTCTCCATATACTTGAGATGTATCCTAGGCTATAAATTGGTCTAAATAACTTTATTTAATGAGGTATTAGTACATTCATGTCTTGCTGTAAAAAGATTGGATATATTCCATCCTCTCCGAGAAATTTATATATGACGCAAAGTAGCTGATTGCCCAAATCAAATTTGAAAAAAATAATTGCGTAATAAACGTGTCTAGACTATCTGATCCTGAAGTGGCATTGATTTTTAGGAATTAACTTCAAAGTAAAAATCTAACCCATTTTTCTCATAGACCATATAAAAGAGACTTATTCCAAAAATAATTCTGATTTTATAGGTGCATTCTTCTTGCATCCATGGAAAGCTTTTAAACTCTTCAAAGCTTTTAACCCCTTCGTAGTTTACAAGATAGCCAGTTAAAAATATTATATAAATTTAGGTGGGTTTATATGCAAGTGTACAACAATAAGCAAAAGCGTTCGCAATTAATTATGCCAGCTAAATTACGAGTATTACATAAATTTTGTTAAGCCTAGTGAATATCAAATTTCATAGATTAAGATAAACAAAATTAACTTTAAAAAGTCTTATATTTTAAATTACAAAAAAAAAAAATTTTAAATCTAATTTAACTTACAATGTTTTATATTGACCACCTTAAATTTATTAATCTCAAGTTAAATACACATATAATTCTTAGACAGGATAAAGGATAAAAAAAAACCTAGATATATACATTAAAAAGTCAATATTTCAACTCTATAATAATTTATTCGATTTATTTGATAAACCCAAAAAATATCTAATAGTAAAAATATACAAAAAAAAAACAAAAATAACAAGAAAATAAAAATTTGAATTGCATGTCCAATAAACAAATCACAAGTGATTATCAGGTACAAAATTTAAGAGTAAATCGTTTCTATATACATTTAGTAGACCCTTTTCTTGTTCTTATTTACTTCTTCTTACTATATTCTAATAATAATTTTTTATATAACCCCAAATATTTTTATTAACAATATTTCTTGTTGAAAGCAAAATATTCAGAAAAAAAGGACTCATTTTCTATTCATTTTTGATAATAATTTAGAACTTAAGAAAATACATTTTAGAAAATACGATTCTCTAAAAAAAAATTTTTTTTTTTTTGTATTTTCGACTCATAGGAATAAAACTTGTCAAATAATTTTTGATCAAAAAGAAAAATAAAAAACTAGAATAAATAGAAAAAGCTAAATAAATATGAAATGGTTCAAAACGCATCCTTTTTTCTTTTTATTGCTTTATTTTAATTTTTTTTTTTATTTTGTTTTTTTTTTCTTTCTTAACAGATAAAAAAATTTACTGACACTTATTCTACACTGAAAGACTTTCCGATTCAGGTATGAATATTCTTCGGCTTTACAAGAGGAATGTGTAGATTTTGTTATTGTTGTTATTGTTTTTTTTTTTATAAAAAAGGATTTATGCAGAAGAATTTTCTTTTTCTATCCAGGATAAGAGAAGATAAGAAAAAGTTTTTTATTTTTATTTTATTATTTTTTTGTTTTCTATCTTTCAAATATACGACATAAGTTCTTGAAACTAAGAAAAGGAAAAAAAAAATTGGTTTGTTTTTTTTTGTCTTGCTATCCTGGATTTTGTTTTTGTTTATAGTTTATTTTATTGTAAAGGTGGTAGTGGATATTTTATGTTCGCAAATTTTAGTTTAAATGAAAATTGTTGTTGTTGTTGTCATTATAATAGTTTTACCTCTTTTTTTTATGTTGTAAGAGATAACAAATTGAGAAAAAAAAACAAAACACTGGACATCAGGATATTAAAAGGACATCTCTAAAATATCATGTTTTATGAAGGTTTTTTTTTTGTTTTGTTTTTAAATATAAATATAATATTAAAATAACAATTGTTATAGTTGTGAATATTTTCTTCTGACATTTTTTTTTGTCATTCTGTTTTTGTTTTGATTTTATACATTTAAAAGGATATTCTGGGATGAGTAAGAATATATTATGGATTTTAGTTAAATTATAACATTGGTTTTGTACAGAGTGGCTTAAATTGTTGAATTTATATTTATTTTTTAACCACATATATATATATATATATTTATATATATATATGTATTTATTTATATACATATATGTATATTCATATCAAAAAGATAACATATCCCATTGTTTAATTAAATTTACCAATTAGACTCAATCAGTGCTCAGTTAAATAATTGTAATATCCAAGATTGTAGTTAACAAATTTAACATGCATTCCATTAGAATGAAATAAAAATGATTATACATTTAATATTATTTAAAAACTATTTTTTTAGTCATAATTGGCTTGGGCCATAATAAATGATATTCACTTAATTTGTATTTTCATATTCATTTTTTTAGGTGGATTATGTTACTACATATATTTATAGTTTTGTTATATTATGCTTACCCGAGTACATAAGAAATAAAGATGAATTTTCCCTTAAATTGGAAGTATTTTCCATATATTGCACAAGGCAGTAGTCATTGTCGTTTATAATCGTCGTAATCACTGTACATTGTCGTAATCACTGTACTTAACAGTGAAATAAGTTTGTGACTTAAACAACAATTCGCCCTCATTCATTTATTTTTGTAACATATCGAAATCGGCACAAGATGGCTGCAATATTGGAAAATCAATCAAGCTGTAATGATTTCTAATATGAATAGCTAAAACTAATATAACATTAATATTTTCTTATACTCTTTCTCTATGAAAGTTGGAAAATATAATTTTAGAACAAAGTAGGAGAGCACAATGACCCGCGTAATATTTTATTGTCATAAAAACAAAATTAGTGGTATAAGACTCATATATGACTTTCGATAAGCACTAGAGGTGTTATAATGATGTTTTTATGGGAATAATGTGATTAATATTGCTATAAGAATGTTCTTATATAGAAATTGCGGGAGTTGTTATAATAGAATTTTCAGTAAGTGCTACATTTTAGACATTTTGCATGTTCTAATTTAAACGAAATTCCATAACTGATCTTGAAAAACATCGTTATTTCCACATCTGATGTTGATGACAACTGAAAATAATGATTTAAGTTCTTCTAAGCGTGTGCTAACCTCCGTAAGCCAAACATTAGGCCTCAAACGATACCTTTATACACGAATGCACAGCTTGGACTTATTGAGGATTGTAGAAATAAAAATGTCCCTTTGATCAATAGGGATATATGTGGAATAAATTTGTTAATATTACTTTTGAACTTTTGTAGATTGTATGTAGGTATATTTTTGCGTTGGGGAAACACGTTTGTTGGAATACGGATCTACATTTGACAACTACTTTTCAAATGGGTACAACGGAGGATATCACAATAGTGTGCACTTTCGATAAGACGAATGACCCGTTTTTTGTACACCGGCCCATATATGCGAATTTCATTCCAACTTGGGCCGTATGTATGATTTATAGATATTTAGCATGTCCTTGGGAGAAAAATACGTTTTGCAGCGATTCAAAAAATCATCTCGCAGCAGCTTTAGCAATATCAAAGATATGGTCCTTCCATGTTGTGTTAGACCTGTATGCCCAGGATATTTAAGTGTTCGATTTGCTGAATATGTAGATTCCCTGAATAATTTTGTGGAGTTAAAAGAAGTAAGTTTGCACGAGGCTAGACAGCTTTGAGTTTTGGAGTAATGTTAAAGTCAACTCTATTACTTTTTCCCAGATTCGAATATAATGACTAAGTCATGGTTAAGCGTGCTGACCATCATATATTACATTTAGTATCAATAACTGGTATTGTAGCATGTATGATTTTCGAAGAAAACCGAGGGATGCTTCTAGAGTGCTATCATCTGAAAAAATATGGATAGGATTGAAAGTTGATAGGAGAAGATCATTGACACAAACAATTCAAACAGTTCCTGGTGGTAATAGTGGTCAAACATTAATCAGTAATAATAACAATGGAATTGGTAATAGTGGTTGGAATACAAATATAGGTACAGTACCTGCCAGCAACACAAACTGTTGTATTGACAAATCCATCAGGACAAAATTTAGTTCCTGGTACTCATTCATTGTCATTACCTTTAGCTCAATTAGTGGCATCGGGTGTAGAAATGCCAACTATAAAAAATGTTCAACAGCAACAACAGGTCTCAACAGCAGCATTCACAACATTAAACACAATAGATTACTGGTATGAATACGGCAATATTATACAAAACACAGCAATAAATTCATCTAGAGAAGTGAGCTAGAGAACTGATTCTTGTGAAACACCATCATTAATATGATGTTTGCCGGATATAAATTCGTCAATTAAGACACGAATCATAATATTTATTTATAAAATAGAGTGATTGCTACAACAATACAACAGTGACAAATGATCTATTTTATTGAGAAAATTTTTAGCACTTTTGCACCAATTCATATAGCTCTATAACTCCAATTGTACTGCATCTTGTGGTATATGTCTGTTTTATAGATAATTAATAAATTTTTAGATAAATTTCAGCCCAAAAACTTAACATCACAATTTGCAAAATACGATCATTTCAAATAACATTTTAATTCACTCTCATTATGAGAATGTTTAGTTCTTCAGGTCGTTGCCAGTTGTTGTATGGAATTAAATATTAAAATTTTATAATAATCAATATTGATTTGCAATTTCTAAAATGAATTCAAATTATGCTTAAAAGAAACGTTACAGGTTCATATTTCAATTCGTTTCAAATTTATTAGTGTTCACGATTTTTGAAGCTATATATATGGCTCACTCTCTGTACAACAGAATAACCCACACTTGATAAAAATAGTTTTTGTTTATTTAAACTTACTAAAATGGTTTTTTGTTTTTTATTTAAACGGTTTAAGTATTTATTGAATCTTTCCATTAGAAATTGACAATAATTTAGCATTTTGACTTATTCAGAAAGAACAAGTTTATTCAAATCCTACATACTAAAGTTAAAGACGTATAATCCAGTGACATCAATTCAGGTTAACCATACTTACATTGCTAAGGTGCTCCTTTTTAATCTGCTCGCTAAAGGTATGCATAAAAGATTCAGCGCTAGATAGTTTGGATGGATTGATAATCTGCCAGCATAGTTCCTTGCTAGTCTTTGGAGCTCATCCCGGGCCATAGGTATGTTTAGATCGTTCTGTATGTTGCAATTTTTTACGTACCAAGGAGCTTTGGTAATAATTCTTAGTATTTTTGATTCTAGTCTTTGTATAATTTCCTCATTACTTTTAGAGGTACTTTGCCTTAATTGACATCCATATGACCAGATTGGCTTCAAGATTCAATTGTATAAAAGTACTTTATAGTCAATATTGTGAGGAGAGTTTTTGCCAATTAGCCAGTACATAGTTTGTATTTTTAGCTTCATTTGTTCACGTTTTGTTTCTATATGCTTTTTACAAGTGAGCCTTCTATGAAGATGGACTCCTAGATACTTAACTTCTTTTGCCTGTGGGACGGTGATTCCATTTATTTTTACTGGGGGACATGTGTCTTTATTTAGAATGAAGGTGACATGAACACTTTTATTTTCATTTATTTTTATTTTCCATTTACTAAGCCAATTTGCAATAAGTTTAATATGGACATGGAGATTTTTGGAAGCAACATAAGCGTTTATGTGTGAGCTCAAGATAGCCGTATCATCTGGAAATGTGGATGTTGTCTACTATCTGGTAGATCGGCAATGTAGATTAGATATAAAAGCGGCCCGAGCACACAACCTTGCGGTACACCAGCTTCGATAACATGTTCTTCAGTTAAATAATCATTGTATTTTACTTTAATTCGCCTATCAGTTAGGTACGATTTGATAATTTGATGAAATTCAAACGGCAGATTAGTTTGAATTTTAAAGTTTAGACCATCATGCCAAACTTTATAAAAAGCCTGTGCGACATCGAGGACGACGACTGAGCAAAATTTGTTCTCTTCGAAGACTTTTTTGATTTGTGCAGCTATTCTGTGTACCTGCTCTATTGTACTGTGTTCGGCTTTCATCTTTGATTTTAGGCATTAGTTTATGTATTACGACGTTTTAAAACACTAGCTAGTGTTGGTAAAAAACTAATAAATCTATATGAATCTATTTTTGTTGAGTCTTTACCTGGTTTAGGAATCATTATGATGTTTGAAAGCTTCCATAATCAGGGGAAATAGCTTTTTCTAAAGATAGCATTAAAAATTTGTGTAATATGAATGAAAGCTATACCAGATAATTCTTTAAGCATTTTTCGATTAATTTTGTCATATCCTGGTGACTTTTTGTCGTCAATTTTTTGAGTTATTATAAATTGCACTGTTTTATTTTTAATCTTAATTGGATTTATCGATTTATTAAATTATATTGGTTTCTTATTATTGGTAATTTATCGTTTCTATTGATGTTATGTGGTATGGAAATTCCAAAATGGTAATTAATATTTAAACATCGGTAAATCCACTACACAGTCTCAGCAGTGTTGGTTAACGAACCAGTCCTTTTATTTGAGATCGAATTTTATTTAAATACTTTGCTTTGAGGTCATTATTGTAGTGAATAACATGTAAATTAGAATAAATTAAAAATAACAAAGTATTTTTGTTCCAACTTTATTTTTTTTTGTTTTTTTTTTTTTATCTAATTTTTTGCATATAATTTAGCTTATACCATTTTAAATATACTTCCTTAATATTACAATCAAGTTTGCTTCTTTTATTTTGATTTTTATTGAGATTTCTGTTTTTTGATAAAGGTTTATTGGTTAGAATTTTCACCAAATTCACGATTTTTAAATATCGAAAAAACAAAAATTCACGCCATAAAATTTTCTAAAAACGGGTAGAAATCTACATTATGTTTTGGGTCTGATACCGTAGTATGATATGAAATATAAGAAACTGTGATACAAATTATAGAAATAGTGGTAAATAAAAATGACAATATATAAAGAAAAATAATATTTAGTATACATTTTCTAATCCTAGTAATAGTCCTTTTAAAAGAATTGTTGACAAAATTATAAATACAAAAAACCAAAAAACAAAAACAAAAATTCAAATTCATGTATAGGTAGAAACGTATTATATGGAATATTTTATTAGTGTTTAACTCAAGATTTTTTTTGTTTTTTTTTTTTTTTGTTTCTCATTTTCATTTTGATACTTTATAGTAGGTTTTATAGGATGTAGTTAACCTCCATTTTTTCTATAAAAAATTTAAGATATGCCAGGAAAAAGGACACATTATAGAAAAAAACTATAATAAATATATAATATTTTTAAAGGAATATAAAATAAGATATTTTTTCTCTTATTTATTCCTTGATTTTGGATATTGAAACGTAAATAAGGATTAAAATGTGATTCCAATATCCAAGTTTATTGGGCCCCAAATAAAATAACAAAAAAAAAAAAAAAAAAATTCACTATTCAATGCGTATAATATGAGGGTTAATATATTGTTAGCGCTTTCAAAATTATATGATGTGACCAAAAAAGGATATTACATGTATTTATGCACATTATCCATATAATATGTATGTACATATTGTGCTATAACATATTATTATATGATATTTTAAGTCAAAGGTGGATATATATGATGTCCAAATCTCATGGGTGTAATATAAAAAGCAGATTGGTCATACTGAACCAAAAAAAAAATCACACACGCACAACACAGAAAACAATCATGTACGTAGAGGAAAGAGATAGAATTATCTATGTTTATTAGATTCTGTTGACTTTTGCAACAATAAAAAAAAAAAACGACAATAATAGAAACCCATCATCAGAATAATGATGATGATGGATAAATTGACATTCTAGTTATGTTTTCTTGCTAAATTTCATGCTTTCACAATTTTTGCAAAAAAAAAAAATTAAATTCAGGATTCATGAATTCTATATGTGATATCTATTATAAATATTTATACTATTTATATACTACATATATATTCAACTATTTTATTATGGTTCACATAAAAGCAAAATCAACATTGGGTTCAAAATTTTCTTCTTGAGGTTAATGTTTTATTGAAATATCAAATCGAATTGACGACCAAACGACATGTAACAAAAAAAAAAAAAAAAAAAAATAAAAAAGGGCACCATATGATGAAAGAAGTGCAAAGGATTTAGCAAATATATAATATTATTAAGAATAAAGTGTAAGAGTGTGACAGAGATAGAAAGAGTGTGAGAAATAGAAAAAAAAAATTAATGTACCATATACATCTATGACTATATATATATATATATATATACATATAAAAGATGATAATATTTTCTTGTCCTTAAAATAATATGTCCATCGACCATCATCATCTTGATTTTTGATGATGATGTTAGTATAATGCTAATGATTGAAAAACAAATAATAAAAATAAGAAAAAAATAAAATAAAAACTAAAATAAAAATTACAATAAAAGAAATAAAATAAAAATCAAACATGAGAATATCATCATCACCATCATTATTTTCATTCTCGATATATATCAATATATATATATATATACACTTATGTGTATTGACACATCTTGCGTCTATTTTATGATTAAAATAAATAAAAAAAAAATTTAATAAAAATTGTAGTAGGGTTGCCATATCATCTTTTATATCATCTTTAATAGGAGATTGATTTTTTTTTTATTGTAGGTGACATCGGAAATGTATCCAAAAAATTTCAACCGATACAATGTACATACAAATACAGTATGTCAAATTTTCTGAACTGACAACATTATGTTGGCGACACAATGTACTTTGCTTGCAATTCCGATCACTCTAAACACATTGTCTCTGAAATAAACGTCAAATCAAATGTCAAAATATTATACTCATTTGTGGATAAATTTTTAAAATATTTGAATTGAATAATATATTTGAAAGATTATACATATATGTGGATTTAATATGGGCAACTTCGTAAAAAAAAATTTTTTTTTATTTTTTTTGAAGAAAAATCTTCTTTGTCCTTTAGAATTATAGTTAAATCATCTTTCTTACGTGATTCCATTTCCTATTAATATTAAAAAAAAAACATTTTTAAATTTATTTTTGAAACACGTAGTAAAATTTATACTTATTTTTTTTAAATTTTTAAACTTATTGCTTGATTAATAATAAAAAGTTCACATAACTGTACCAAGCTATACTGTGTATCAAACAATTTTCGGATACATAATTTAACAACCCATGTCGTGAAAATGAGTTGCGGATACACTGTACTGATCGGTAATTACACTATACTGTGTAATTACCGATCATGAGACAATGTAAAAAATTTACTGATTTTAAGACCAATTGGCATCTTAATCTTTATACGTTCATAAGTTCAAGAGATGATTTTATGTTCTAATGTAATTGCTTTTCTTTATGTACTGCGTATGTGTGTATGTGGATACAAAATCATCAACATTTGCATTAATTTTTTTTTTCGTCTCCAATCCTAAAATTCATGTTTAGTTGATTTTTCTTATTTTAATTTGTTTTGTATTTTTCTTATTTTTACTTGTTATCGTGTATTTTTGTAATATTATATTATTTAAAGATTTTTAAACATTTTGTTTTTTTATATTTTGTTGCTTTTTTTTATGTTGCTCTTTTTTATACTTGATCGGCATTTTCAATATTTATACTGTAGAAGACCACATTCATATGAATTATAGATTTGTTGTGTAAAGAAACGCACGTAAATATGTAAGTCTAGATTTGTATTATGGATGAGATTTACAAGAATATTTTATACAATTTTGATAGAATAAAAAAAATAAATTAAAAAAATATATTAAAATTGAAATTGATTTAAAAATTTGAAATGAGATTTAAATTTATTTCATAAATATTACATTTTCAGTTTTTATTTTTCAAATTTTAAATGAACATTTTAGAATTAAGTGTTCTTATGAACCGAAGAAAAAACGAATAATAGCTATGTCTGGTAGAATAATAATTATTATTATTTCTTTATTTACTATAATTTATACTAAAGACCCCCGTTGAGTAATTATAATTCAATTTGAAGTCAAATTTAAAGTTTTTAAAAAAACAGTAATTTACGTACTGACATAGACTTCTCACGATATAGCAGAAACCACTCGTGTTTAGTAAAAAGTTTTGTGGTTAGTAAGTTTTATTTAGGACATATAAATACTCATAATAACCTCATATACTGTTTCGTTTCCGATATATTCCCTATAGTAAGTGGCATTTAGTGGATAAAATTACCAAAAATAAAAACTTTTGTCATTAAAGAGGTATGTACCTACATATACATAATTTAAATAAAAACTAAATTATTACTACAAATAACCAAAATTTAGAAACAGTTATTTAAAAAAATAAAAAATTAAGAATTCAAGTGATTTGTTTTTTTTTGTTTTTATATTTGTTATTTTAGATGTATTTGTTTTTTTTTTTCTTTATTTTTCAACTATTACTTAAAAACTAACTAAGTAAAAACTAACTAACATGTTTCATATTAAATTATTTAAATAAAAAAGATTTTAACAAATTTCTAATGTAATAATTAACATATTTAAAAATTAAGACCTAGCAAAAAGCTGTCTGGTTGTATAAAGTAAATTTAATATTTACATGGTTTTATGATTATTTTTTTTTTATTTGACTTAGAAGTTTAAATATTGTTATATTTTTATTATCTTTTCAATATTATGCACTTTTTAGTACATGTTATATGTACATAATTTCAGATAAATTTTTGTTATATTATTATTTTACATATGTACAATGTACATAGGTTCCATGCAAGTAATAATATTAGCTGATTTGTTTGTTTTTGTTTTTTATTTTAATGAGAACCCCCATATATGAATAATAAAACCATATGAGTAAAAAATTTTCAACTGTGTGCGCCAAATTGTTTTATATACAACTTATTCATATATTAAGAGTTCATTAAAGAGAAGCGAAGTAAAATGAACTGCCCAGGTCCTTAAATGCTTGTCAATTATAATTATAGATTATAATAAAAGAAAGTACTAGGTACCAGGTCTATCCGCTTTATATTTGTGTTAAAATAAATTTAATTTTTTTTATACATTTCACACATTTATATAATTTTTGTATTTTTTATGATTAGAGTTTAACGGTATTTATCATACTTTACACTAACTTTAATTTTTAATTTTAGATTTTATTCTTATTCCTATTTTTTTTATTTACTTATTTTATTTTATTGCATTCATAGCATAAACAAATTCTATATTGCTATATTTGCTATAAGCTTAAGTATTAAGTTTTCCTTAAGATCAGGTGTGCCCAACTTTTTTTTTTATATACATATACATATACACATACATTTATTTTAAGCTAACATTGCACATATTGTTTTTATGTTAGTAACAGTTAGGAGATAAAATAATTTTTAATAAATTTTTGCCTTTGAAAACGGGAGATCTAATATGGTTTAATGATGAGCATTGATTCAGTAGGTGAGTAGCTGTTAGTTTGAAATTATTACAAAATTGGCATATGGGTTGTTGCTCGTTTTTAAGTAAATATGAATGTGTAATGTCTGCGTGCCCGAAACGTTATCTAATAAAACATTTATTCATTATAGTAACGGTGGATGTTGGCAAGTGTATTGCTTCTCTTGTGGGTTAATGTTTTTGTAGTCCTGCATTCTCTTTGAAAACTTTTGAAAAATGTTTGTTTTCGCTATTTTATTTATTTGTAAATAAACACCAAATAGTTAAAATAATCAAAAATTAAATAACTCGAAATCCTATGATCAGTTCAATATGTCAACGCACATATTTAAATTGTATAAAGAAGAAGTAAGTGGGGCAATCTCAATAATTTTTAATAAATCTATTAGTGAATGTAACAGTTCTACTTAAAGTCGGAAAGGTAATCTGTATTTACATTGTAAAGCAAATTACAATAATTACAGGCCAATATGTCTGGAACCTATTTTGGCCAAAATTATTGAAAAAGTAATTTATCAACAAGTGCATGCCTTTTTGATTAATGTATAAAGGGATAGACAATATATCTTCAGAACCAAGTCCAGTACTGAAACTACAATTATTGATATAGCCGCACACGTTCAAAAACTTAAAGAAAATAAAACAATGGTATCATTAATGTTTCTTGATTTGTAAAAAGCATTTGATACTGATCATAATATACTATTTGAAAAATCATACAGTTTTGGAATCAGAAGATCGGCTAATGCTATACTTGATTAATCGCACACAATTTGTACAATTCAAAGATAATCAAAGTAACAAAGAAAGTATAAATTATGAGGTACCGCAAGGGAGCATTCTTGGACCTCTCTTATTCCCGCTATATATGGAAAGTCTTCAAGAAATTAATTTAGACCCTGAAATATTTTTATTTACAGATGATTATATGCGTAGTACTTGGAGATATAAATTATATGTTATTACCAAAAAAGATGAATACCGAGATTAAAAAGATACAAAAATAGATGCAAACCAATAAGCTAACTATTAATACCATGAAAAGTAAATATATTATAATTAGTAGTAATACACCCGAATTCAACATCTGCATATCTAATGATAAAATAGAAAAAGTAGAAAAATACAAGTATCTTGGTATACAGATTGATGGAAGCTTGAAATGGAATACACATATAGAAGTACTAAGTGGAAAATTATCATCAAGTTCAGAAATATTTTATAAAATTTCTAAACTCTTACACAGTGCAATCAAAAAATCTGTTTACTACGCTTTATTTCATAGTCATCTTAGTTATATCAAAAAATTATATTGATAAAATTAAAATAATACAAAAAAAAGCTATACAAAATTTATATAATTATAAATGGAGATAAAGAACAGATTTTGTACACAAAAATAATAAACTTTTAAAAGTCAGGGACTTTATTGAAATGAAATTAATTATGCATATACATGATATTGTTGCAATGTTTTCTCTTACGCAGAGGAAGGATATACATAGTGCCAACACCAGACGTAAATTTTTTTTCCTTCTGAATAAAATAAAAACTTTACAATTTGGATTTTCCACAACTCTATACACTGGTACCAAGTTGTACAATAAACTCGATATACAATTAAAACAATAAAATTCAACAAATTAATAGAATCATTTATAAATAGCTATAGTAATCATCAATAGTAAATTTCCCAATAATACGTTTTTTTTTTCTAAATTTATAGACTTAAGACATAGACAATTATTGTTAAAAAATTTGTTCTTATTCTATTTTCATTTTTTATTTTTTCACTGCACAAATTTTAATTTCGGTAAATGTTTTACAATTTATTCATTATGCCTGTTACATTGATTTTTTAAATTTTTATTTTTTATTTTTATGGTTTTATAATTTTAATTTTTAATTATTATATTCTTTGTAACTATATTATTACAATTTTAATTGCCATATTGTTATATTCAAAGCATAAATCTAAGCTTATATAGCGTCTGTAATGATATAACTCTCTTTAGACATTGTTTTTGAAATAACTAAATATTATACTTTTTGCTAAATGACATAAAAATGTGTGCTGGAGATTTCACTACAGATTTGGCGGCTAAATCGGCTTGTTAATTCCGTATGATTCCGATGTCGTCATATATCCAGATTAGCTTAACCTTTTTACACATTTGTGCCAGAAGTTTTTGTATGGGATTTATTGGTATAATGTTGCTATTGATATTTCTTGAAGCTTTAAAAACTTACAAGCTGTCTGTACAAATGATAAATTTATTTTCGGTGGATTTTATGGTTTTGAAGAGATTTCCCTTGAAAATCTGCTTCGAAAATGTTTGCACTACTTGGAAGAAGTTCATGTAGATCTGGTAGAATAAATGTTAATAATTCGCTAAGAATATTTGCGCAATTAATAACGGTCATAGATAGTGTGCTCTATGTTGTTCAGAATGTGGTCCTGGGACATTGTAAATAAATGAAATTGATCGAGATTTATTATTTGAGGAACTTTGTATCGTTAATAAATCTATTTGTAAGTCTTTTGGATCTCAACTCTTTCCTTTTCAGCCTTAACATTCCATAATAAAATCCTACTAGTCAGCTACCGAGGCTTTTACTTAATTTTAGTATTATTTTTTTTTTATTTAATTAATATTATACCTATCTTATAGTAGTAGTAGTAACTTTATTAGTATTCATATACTTTGAATATAGAATTGTAATATACATCATAAATTCATCACAAATTTAAAATCTATTTTTAATATCTTTGATAGATTATTCTCTAAATAATTTAACATTTGTCCCTAATTTAACCTCTCGTGGGATTATCGTTAAATCTTTTGTACACTAATGAGTTCTGCCCCCTTGTTGTTAGATATTGTTCCAATCGATGGTTGTACGACTTGTACCAAGCTGATTTTTTGCCTTTAACTATTTTGGAAAGCTTTTTTTTCTCAAATTAAATATAAATGTTAGTATGCACACTTAATTCTAACCTTTCGTTGATTTTCATCAATTTTAGGTAGTTTAAAATAAATTATCGATTTTAACGGCTCGATTTTGGAGTTTTTGTAGTACTGTTTTTCGAACACAAATATAAAATTGTTGGGCAATATTCAAAATGTGGTTAATAATAGAATTGTATACATTTATTGCACATATAGTAGAAACTACATACCCAACAATACAAACATAGTAATTGCTTAAAGAAATTAACCTTTTCGGGGACACTAAATTTTTGTTTTTAGTTATTTATAGAAACACGCCATCATTTACAATTTTATACTATGTATAACATTTTATTTTCTTCTTTTATTTGCAAAAAATTTCAAATAATTTTTTATGTGACACAATCTATTTAATTTATGTATGTCGGCATAGGCAATACAGTAAATATAGCAATTATTTAAATTAAACTGTATGACATATTTTCTGTTAAATCAATCTCTTGTCCACTAATTTTATATTTTGATCTGTAGAAAACGAATATATTTAGTGGGGTTTCATTTAGCCAATCAACGAGTTGTATTGGATTCTTAATTTGGTGTCCTTGTTTATGGCCTAGAGGAACTGTGTCGTTTTAATAAGATATGTTATGTTCATTTAGTGTGAATAAGTAAGTCAGTAGCCGAATGGTTTCAGTAGCAGACTGGTTTAACTCCCTATAATATATAATGCACGGGTATTTCTTCTTTACGGAGCGCAAATATGGAGATCGTATTTTATGCCACTATTTATGGTCTCACAAATTTTGCCTGAAATTTTTCTAAAATCTTTCTAAATACTGTTTGCTAAGCTTATTGTTACCCACAAATTTACTGCATAAGCCCAATCAGATTTTTGAATTACTTTATCGGCTTTAGAATTGCTAGTTGCATTAATTTTAGCTATAAACGCTGGGTAGCGCAGGTAGACTACCTGTATTTCAATATTCTAAGTCTCGAGTTGAAAACTCAATGGGTTTGTTTACTCCTTGTCACTACAATAAAATAAATAGCAAACATAAAAATATTTAACATACATCCCGGAAGGAACCAAGTTATTGGCAATATTGTTTGTTCCCTTTGTAAAATTAATCACAGCAATTTATTACAAAACTGTTAATAATTTGTTAGAAATGCACTTTCACTGTAAAAAAATTTGATTTTAGAGAGGTAATTAACTTATTATAATACAGAAATAATATAATTTATTTATAAAAATTTATACACACCCTTTTCTATATAGAAATTTTCAATTAAAAATATTTAACTAGGTCTAACCTACAATTTCCAAATCAAATTACATTAAAAATTCATTATAAATTATTTAAAATCAAAATCTAAATATTATTAAAAATTTAATCTTATTTCTCTTGATAACTGCCGCCATCATGAAAAGGACATCTAAATAAAAACCAATCAGTTAACTTACAAAGAAAACAAAATAACAAATAAAAACAAAAGAAATTACTTAAATAATTTTAAAATATAAGACAAGGAAGAAATATCCTTTATAATTTTACCTTTAATATTAACCCCAAATGACTTTTAGTATACAATTTTTCAGAAAAAAAAAAAAAATTGTAACCAAATTCAAATTTTTTACATTATTTTTTTTTTTTAGCCGCAAAAAATATAAATTTAATCTTTACAAAACATGCGGCTAAAATAATGGATTTACCAAAAACATAAGTAAAAAAAACAAAAGAAAAAATTAAAATAAAAAATCAAAATATTTGTGACTTGAGATATTTAGAGTTCATAAAAAAGAAAATTACATAAAAAATGTACAACGATTTCCTATTCAGACCCACTTATTTTGATCCTAAATTTATTCTTCATTTAAAATAGAGTCCGTGAAAATTCGACTTCTTTTCACGCATTTTTATTTACAAAAAAAAAAAAACAAAAAAATAATTTTCCCTTTAAGATTTCGTATACCTATTTTTTATTTAAAACTAATATAAATGGGCAATTCGGTTTTTTGTAAGAACAAGTTTTGTCTTTTTGTAAATTAAAAAAAAATTGATTTTTTTTATTTGTTTTTCATTTTAATTACAAATCTTATTTATATACTAATTTTAATTTTGACTGAAGCCTTTTTAACAACAACAATTATAATGAAAAAAACCGTTCATTATGAATTAAAGAATAAGACTTGAGAAAATAAATAATTTTTTATTTAATGTGTTATGGAAGTAAGTGTAGGTAGAAGTAAAATTGATTATGATGAGAAATGATACATATTTACTTTACATTGTTGTTGGTGTTTTGTATTGCGAATACTTTTTTGAACTGCACCATTGCACTAGTTTCTTCTATTTCTAGGTTTTGGAAAAAGACATGTGCATACCACCAATAATGAATTTGTTCTATTATAAAATTTCTTACCATGGTAAATTTATTAAAAAATGTATGTTATATAAAAAAAAAAACAATTTTAATTGATATCACATTTTCATCATCACTATGTAACCTCGTTACGGATCTAATGGGATTGTAATACGTTATATAGTCATTTTCTTCAATAAACAAATATACTGTGGAATTCATTCAACCTTTCCCATGTTATTTACCTGCACTTACCTTCACGTGATGGCCCATACTACTTATTATACAATTATATTTAAATTATTAATTCATTTATTATAAAATAGGGAACAAATTATTGTATAATATAATAAATGATATTTTCTCTGTAATTGAATTTAGTAAATTACACTTCTATGCAAATAATGGACAATTTAAATATATGCAAGGTTGTTGAATCAATTGAAGATGGTATTTACTGCATCAATATAAAACTAGAAGCCATTCGAAATTTGTCAATAATTAATAAATTATGTCTTAGTTCTCTTAAATCTAAATGCATTATTCAAATCGTACTAATTTAAGTTGCTGGGTTGTAATATTGTAGATTTTTTAAACTACCGATCTTTGTGTTTACTAACTAAGTTAATGAAATTTTGTTATATTGAGTGTTTTTATGAAGATTTAGAAATGTCTTGGTCCAGAACTTGTTTACCGTAATTTTGATTTTTAATTAATAGGTGTCTATTTTGAATTCATACAATCAAACTCTCATACTCACTTTCAACTTGTATTCGAAACTAAGTGCAGTTTAGTACATTCAATGAACTGAAATATGAAATTTAGCAAGGGTTGGAGCTAAATCTCGTCTCTTAAAATCTCGCTTGTTAAAATTATCTTTTTTTTAAAATATCGTTTTTATTCTAGATTTTGCAGCACCTTAATTATTTTGATGCGCAGCCACTGCACAATACAAAGATGTGCGTGGGTATATGCTTTTTCCTGAATTTTTATAAAAATTTTTAAAAAAGCTAGAATTTGAAAAACGATCTTTTGAAAAAACGACATTTTTACAAACGATCGACATTTTGAAAAGCAAGATTTTGATTAAACCATTTGTAAAAGCGATTCCCCATTATTGTTGAATATTGTTGAACAGCTACAGTTAATTAGATCATATTAGTAGCGTTCCATTATGCGGTGTAAACTAACCATTATTAGACATTTTTGAACACAGCTACACTACCTCTTGTTATTGTGTAGAAAATGGTTCATAATGATCTACTTCCAGCTAGGTGCTGAATAAAAAATTTTTGTGCTGAATAATTATATAGTGTCATATTTGTAATTTGATGTTTTTATTGACCTTTAAATAAACAAACATTTAAATTGAATTATTTTTCAACAAAAAAATAATTTAAATATTATAAATAACCATTTTACATATAAAACTAAATTTAATGAATAAAACTAGACAACAGCAAGAAAAGAAAAAATTTTTCGATAAATTGTTTTTGATAAATAAATTTCCAAAACAAAATAGACTAACATCAATGTTTTTTGGTTAAGTTTTGCCCATGAGCATAAAATGAGCGTTCCTTTAATAATCTATTCATGAGTAGTTTACACAACTTAAAGGAACGCTATTAATGAGTTAACATTTGACTTAACTTTATTTAGGTCTTACGTTTTTTTTGCTATCAATATAATTTTTCTGATAACTCTTTTTAAATAATTCTTTTTAGATTTCACTTTACTTAATTTTCTTTTGTAGAATTTTCTTTATAAATTTGTTAACTAAGCTTGAACAATTTTAATTGACATTTAAAATATAACATTTCATACTTTATCGTAACCAGACTATGAGAACTACAGAGAACAGTTTTATCTCAGATAGAAACTTCAATATCTTAGCTGTTCTTAAATATACACTATAGTCCTACCCTTGGATTATCCTTCAAAAATTTAAAATAATAGTGATTTGTTTTTTTTTTTATATTTTATTTAAAAAAAAAAACTTACCACCCCTTATAATACCCATTACCCATCACTTGAATTAATTTTATGGTATGGGCATATTTTATTAAAACTACAAAAAAAAAAAACAAAAAAAACAAAAAAAAAAAAATTTAAACAAAACAAAAAAGGACGAATAAAATAAAGAAAACAAAACATCTCGAGTTTTTAATATAAATTTAACATCCCTCATGGGTGTTTCATTTCAACTTGGGCTATACATATAATTTCAAAAATGCGGTACTTCAATATCTTTGTTATTTTTTATTTTTTTCTTTGTCTTTTTTTTTATTTTACCTATTTTCTTATTTCCTTTACTAAAAAGTAAATTACAAGTGTATCTTTTTACCTTAGATTCTTTATGATATTGCCAGTCCCAAAGGTTATTTTGCGTGTTTCGCGACCTTTTACCATTCATGAGGATTCATTTTTTCTTTTTCTTTTTTATTTGTTTGTTTTTGTTGTTTATTTGAAATTGAACAGCGGTTTTGTATTAAAGAAGTAAAAAAAAAAGAAAAATAAAAACATTTTATTTATATAACGGTAAAAATCTTATGTCATGACCGCTAAAACAAAAAACAAAATAAAAACTAACTAACGCCATCTTCAAAGTCGATTTGTATTTCAAGTAGTTATTTTTATTTTTATTTTGTGTTTGTTCTTGTGTTTTTTAAATTATTATTCAATCGTTGTCTGGTGAAAATTTCTGAATTAGTGTTATGAAAATAGTTTAAAGTTTTGAAGGAGTTACAAATTTTGAAATATTAATAAAATTTTTGATACTACACAGTAAAATAATTTCTAAGCAATTTGGATTCAAATTAGTTGAAACAGTGTAATTTGAATGTACCCGTTTTGTAGTCGTATATTTGAAAAATTTTGTCAAATATAAGAAAGGCTTGATTAAATACTTGAATCAATCAGTTGATTGGAATATTCTGTAATATAATTGAATTGTTATACCTCCCTAATATATAAATAAACGAATTGTTAAAATAGATTAGAACTAAATATAAATGTTAAAATAGATAATACGAATGAATTGTTATAATTATAAATAATGTTATAATTGTACACTGTAAATAGTTAACAAAACTAAATAAATCAAATAATAATAATAATTAGTGGTACATCCAAATTAATAGTTCGTTGCTCATTCACAAATTACATGTGGAAAAGAATTTCGAACACCAACATGTGTTCGAGCATGCATACTCATAAAGTTGATATTTGGTAGATCATCTAGACTCTAGAGGGGTTTAATTATTCCATATCACAATAGCAAACTTAGATAGTTTTTATTTTCTGTGATAGTTTTTATTTTCTTTATTTGTTAATCACTTCTTAGCAGATTTACAGAACTGTATATTTTTTTTTTATTTTCAATCTATTCAATGTACTGGGAATACCCGTTATAGATTTCAGTTTAATCTAAGACATTAACTAAAACTACAAAATAGAATTAATTTAAAAAAAAAAAATTGTGATACTCTTTATATACAAGTAGCAGAATTACACGGCGCTGCTCGAGAAAGCTTGAAATTCTCTTTGTTATGAATTTGAAAGGAAAATATAATTTTATAACATTTTACCATGGTAGAAGTAATTTCCGCGATAAGAATTTGACGTCGCATTACACATTGAATCTATTACATTCAAAGTTATTAGTTCTCTTCTATCTTAGCATAAAACTTATTGAACATTTTAATTTTTGGTGCTCTTAATTATTTAATTAATCAACTCTTGTTCCATAACATTCAAATATAAAATTATTATTTCTGTCTTAGACCAGGTATAGCAAGACCATGAACATGGGATTTCTCCCATGTCCATGGTGATTTCAAATCTACTGCGCAGTACTGAATATACTGTCGATGCGCCTTATTGATCGGGAACGTAAGTCCACTGGAAATTGCAACCTTTTGAAGTGAAAAGGCAAATCTGTAACAAAAAAAAATTGTTAGTTATCCCATTTTAAGTGAAATATGATGTAGTGGTAATACAGCCGGATCAAATAAGTGTAAAAAATGTGGTAGAAAATTTGTGTACCTCATTTGCGACATCTACTACATTTTCGATTGGTATACATTCATTTACTATGTTTAGGAGCATGACAAGTACTTGATTACTAATTTCGTGAACATCTTCATTTTCAGCAGCAACATCGATGACGTTCTCTTACAATATTCAAATTATGATAGTTTTGGAAAATCGTCAGATAAACCGCATCTAATTGCTCTGCAACATCAAATTCTGACTTGACTAATCTACCTTCTCCGATCTCGAGCTTTATTAATTTACTGATAAACTCAACGATGTTAACGCGATTCGTATTTAACATATGCTGTATTCCCATCATTTTTTGTTAATTTTTTTGTTGTTGGTTAATCCTTTTAAAATAAGTAACCGGAGTCCAGTGTCTGGGGCAGTATATCTTTAAAACTTATATACTATTTTATTTTTAACAAAGGACCTTAGTTTAAATTTGCTGGTCAGTTATCCTTTTAGTTTTTCAATATTTTTGACAGGTGCTAAGAGTTGTATGACATCTACCTGAATCAGCCCCATTTTTGGAAAACAGTAAAATATATATTTATTTAGTTTCGATTGGATAACAGATTTCAAATTTACAGGTTTGTAGTGCTTTTGTTTTTTGAAATATTTTTTCGACATGTTAGGAGTTATATGGCTACTGTCCGAGCCATTGATAATTTCAAAAAATGGTAAAAGGCATATTTAATTATTTGCGAAGTAGTACCAGATTAAAAATCTTCACGTTTGTAACCCCTTTGTTTTTTTAAATATTCTTTCAGTATATTAGGAGTGGTATGGCAGATAAACCAGTCAAAAATTTGAAAACGACCAAAGACATACTTATTTGTTTTTGATACAATACTAGAGTACATAGTACAAATTTTCAGTTCTATATACCACCTTTGATTTTTAAAATATAGTTGATGGGTGCCAGACGGTATATGAACCAGTCAGAATAATTTTGGAATACAACATAACCTGTTCTTAATTCTTGGGAGTGATACGAGTATGTTTTTGTAAAATTTAGTTGATCTAGCTTTTAATATGCTTGGGAGGAGTTCGGGAACAAACATACACACATACAAATATTATTTTTCTTTATATATAAGGTTGTAAGGATTTACACGCTCATGTGTGTTTATTATATTAAATAATATTAATTTATGTATATGTTAACATTAAAAGTCATTTTTATGCTCGGATTAGTCCCAAAGTCCACAGAAAACAAAATCCATAATGGCTTTTGCCATAAAAAACGATCCTTGCTATTGCTCTTAACGTATTTCACTTTATTATGTACGGCACTTTAAGCAAAATTCTGAGCTAGGAGAGATTTTAGAGTTGAATTCAAATCAAAGGTACGCCTTTTACATAAGATTCATATAAATTTTTTTTATGCATACCCGCTGTTGGATACAGCATGGCTATCTATTTTTTCTAGGATTAATTTTACGGATTTTGAATGTATGGATTTTTTTTGTGGATTTCGGTTTGTGGATTTCGGTTTATGGATCCGTCAACAACCCTTAGGCCCATCCATTTTCGCATAAAATGGTTTGTGACACAATTAGTTCTACCTATGCTAGTTAGACATATGCCTCAATTGAATAACGAATGTAATATATTTGTAACATAGATACGAACCAAATCCTGTTGATCCAACTCTCTACACTTTTAACTGAATAATTTTTCGTATTTCTAACATCCTATGATTTACAAATTTGATGGTATTTTTTTATAAATTTTTTATTTTAATTTTCCCTGTATTGTATTTGTAATTTTTCTTTTTAACATTATGTGTAGAATCATATATTTAGTCAACTTCTAATCATGAACCAATGTAACTGTATAGTAAACTGAATAGAGGATGAACTGCGACAGCTAAAATATTTTTTTTCTATACTAAAAAAGAGAAACAATTAGAAAAAAAGTTATTTTAACTAAAAAATCATCAGCGATCAGTAATGTCAGTTTCATTATAAGTACATTCACATGCAATGGTAGAACAAAAAAAAAAAAAAACAAGGACGAAAAGGAATTGAAATTTATAATTATAGTTTTGCTGTTTTGTTGAATTTGTTACTGAATCTTGTTACTCTGTTTAACAATTTCTATAAATTTTTTAATAATAATAAGAATACAATTTTAGTTCATTTCTATCAAGATGTTTATGCAAAGGTGTATTCAGAATTATTTTTTGATTTTGTTTTTGCTTATTTTCGTTTCTCGGTGTATGAAAGCCAGGGTACATCTTTCCTTCGCTATACAATATTAAAAAAAATTAATTTTGTTTAATTTTTTTTTACTTTCTTTATTTATTATATTATGTTTGTTCCAACAATTGAATATTATCCTTGATGATTTCCTTGAATTAATACTAATCTGTGGATAACGAAGTAAGTTAGCATTGCATTAATTCTAATAAAGAGTGATTTAATGGTTAGCGTGAAAGTTTATCTCAAATAAAATTTAGAGGTTAATTTTAATTTTTTTTATATTTATTATTCTATTCTGAGTATGTATAGGAAAGCTGATAGGTACGACTGGTTGTTAAAATCGGTAAATTTAGATCGAAGAGGTTCATTGTGGTTCTACAGAATTTTTCATTTGAATCCTATTTTTTAAACTAATTTGAAATTTTATACAAAATTTGATTTTGGTAATTTTATAATTGAACCGATCAGTGAATCTGGAAGAAAGTAGGCTCCTAAAAAGACCTTTCCATTATGAATTAATATGCGTGGAAGGTGCATATAAAGTATAGGATTGTTTCGTAATCTTTTTCACTTTTGCAGGTTCTGAAAAAATCATTTGAGTTATGCTTGGATATAAGACAGTGTTCTGTGATAACTTCTACTATCGTACTGGTATCTAACTTTGTTTATATGACAATATTATGATTGCATATATGGTAATGCCTTGTGATAAGCTCTACTATCGTAATGATATTTCATTTCTTGTTTATGATAGGTTAAGCGACCGTTTATGATCCAGTTAGTTCTACTGGACCGTTTTCGATTGGGGGTTCTGATTGTTTCTTTGTGATTTAGTAGGTTAGAAATTGCTAGACACGTGTCCATATATCTTCAAATATTTCCAGGTATGCTTAATTCTATTAATTTAATCTGAGCGTATGATAAGTTGAATTCATATCATACTTGAACATGGGCTTACATTTATAGCTCTACAGAGATTATTTTTGAATAAATAAAATATATAAATAAATAATTCAGGTTTTTCCAAATATATCAGATTATGGTTTTTATTCATTCACCCTTAGCCAGTTAGTAGTCTTAAAAAAGCAATAGATTTGTAATTTGTTTTCTTTTATTACTTTTACACTCAACCTTCAACACTTCTTCTTCTTATGCATTTTTACAAAAATTTCTGTTCAGAAAAAACTATTTGTAAATATTTTTTAATTATATATTTTGAATAAAATATTTTTAAATAACAGACAGCGTTTGGTGATGCATCTCCACAATCGCCTTCTTCAATCTTCCAGTTGGTTTACTGCAATTTCAAACATACAAATGTGTGTATTACAAAAATGCTGAATAGGAAAAATTATTGAAAAAAATGTCGAATCGGAAAAATGTTGAAAAGAAATTTCGAAAAAAAACGTTGCAAAAGCATTATGACTTGGCAACTGGACACTTAGTCCAATAGCATCATTTAGTAAAATGACTGTTAACAAAAAAACATTTAGCATAACTCTTATATTTTTTTGGTACATATACATATGCAATTCGTGAATGACAAAAGCTGATTTGTTTAACTAGCTCTAAAATATACTGATATTAAAAGATGTCTAAAAATTTAAATTCGACATTTTTTTATTCAACAACCGGTTTTTCAACATAATTTTTTTAAACATTTTAATTTTTTCAAAATTTTTTCAACTCCTCATTTCTAACAATTTGTTTTTTTGACAAAAAAACCGTTTCCCATTATTACATCACTGTCGGTATAAATATTGTAGAATTTATTGTAATTTTTTTCAATATCAGTGATCATTGATCGATCGAATCATCTTCTCTAATATTTTTCTTTCAAAATTTGCAAGGAGGATTACTATAGTCTCTGGGTTATAAGTCCGATATTACTACCATGGAAAATTACTGATATCGTAAGAAATTTTATCAGAACTTATTTGCCTTGTCTTAATTCCTGTACCTGTGCCCTGTTTTATAGTACCTAAACTTAATCCCTGTCTTATATACACTGAATAGGTCCTAAACTTAATATTGATAAGTAAGTCGGTATTTCCATCTTTTCTTTCTTTCTACAAGCTCGGGATATTATTTTGATGGTGGGTATTTTTTTTCTATATATGTCCAACAAGCCGGCTGTTATAGAACAGTAAAAATATTTATAACAGAATTTTTCAACTAAAACATTCAAATCTTTTACCATATTACGACAGCACATATTCCATTTTTAAATTATTTTCACAGTAAATTTGAAATAGCTGGTTTATTATTGTTTAAACAGAAGAATAACATCACTTTTCAATATATTAGGTCAGTTAAACCTTTATCTGTATATTTTTTTTTTTAACTTTTAACACTTGCTATTCAATTTTTGTAACTGCTTATATTAATTTACTCTCACATTTAAACTCTCACGAGTATACTGTCAGATATTGATTAGAGCAAGCAAATTGGATGTCTATTAGAGACGCAATTTTGCATCATGTTGCTAAGCTGTAAAATTATCATCAGTGGGCGAATAGCCATCACGTTTAGTAACTAGAATTGGTAAGTCTTAAAATAGAGTAGCTAATATTCTGATGTTAGTTGAATGTCAAAACTATAGAAATAAAATAAAAATCCAAACTGAGACCAACAAAATCGATTGTACTAACACTTCTTAAATATTTTCAAATTTCCATTTGACTTAACTTTGTGAAGAAGACTCTAACTGCTCTTAATCAAAGTCTTGGGATATTATATGTGTATATCAAATAATGACAATCAATCTGGATCACATATTCTTATTATGTTTGCATTCAAATTGCTAATAATACTATTTATACAAATATACATAAATAGTTCAAAATATCCGTATTTTGCATTAAACATTCAAATAATTATTATCATGCTATGTGGAATGAGAATATAAAATTTGAATTAAATTTCTGTCGTATATATTTTAATGTCTACAATATACATGAGGCGGGCTCAATTGCACCACAACAATGGTATAGAACAAATTTTAAAATTATTATTTTTATTTTATTTTTATTTTTTTTTTTTTTCTATTACAATTTCAAATGCTATGAGAAAAATTTTCATCACAGTTTGTATGTGTGTTTACGTTTTATTTTGTTTTCCCTCATTCCACATCAGTATAATGGTGACTTCATTTTTTATTAGATGCGCAACTAAACTAAATGGAAATGTTAAAACATAAATTGGTTTTCTTTATGTTATCTAAAATGTTAGTTAGGATCTGATCCTTAAGAATCTGAAGAAAAAAAACAATGAAAATAAATGAAAATAAAAAAAGCAAATATTCATTATTTATTTAAAAAAAAAATTTATATTGTATGTGGTTTTTGAATTTTCTCAATCATATACAATGTACATTATGTATAATTTTGAATGAATTACATACAAGCAAGATTAAATGGAAAATGAAATGAAAAATAAAATTTTCCTTTTTCAAAATAAATTGAAAATTTTTAATTTAACAAAAAATAAATATTTTTAATAAAAATCATAACGTTATGAAAAATTTCAAATATTTTCAATCAAACATCATTGCAACATCTTTACATAATTATCGGAAAATTTTCAAAATTGCTTAATTTCCTCGCTTTTTTTTGTTTTTATTGTTTTTTTTTTTGTTTTTTAATATAATTTGTACTCAATTTCTATTTCTCCATTTGTCTGTTTACGAGCGTGAGAATCATTTCTATATTTTTAATTTCAATCCTTTTAATAAATGAATTATCCTTTCGTATCATAACAACTAATAATAGTAAATAAGGATAAAAGGATAATATTAACACGAAAATTATATCAATTTCAATACAATCTGATGTGTATATATACTATATAGCTATATATGCGGTGTATTGTGAATGGTTGATTCTATTATTGTTGGTATATAAAATCCGTGAAATATTTTAACTGTTTATAAATTTATAATCATTTTATATCACAATGTGTATTGGTAAATTATTTTCAAAATCCTTTATTGCACACAAAACAAAACAACAAAAAAAAAAAAACAAAAATTAGAAAAAATTTATTTCATTACATGAACTTGTACATAAATATATAATAACGTAAAACCAATTCAAAGCATATGGTGTGGCGTGGCTAGGATTCATTTTAAAAATATAAATATATTATACATATATATATAAATTAGTGAAATGAGCATGTGTACAATTGTAAAATTTTAAAATTTCATTTTTATCCAAAGATACCGAATTATATATGAGAAGAGAAAAATGTCCTTTTTATATTATTATCCTAAAATAAATTGTGTGGTGAAAATTAATAATGAAGAAAACAATTTTTTTGTTTTTTTGGAAATGGAAAACGTTTTTCTAAATTTTCTAATAAAGTGTTAACTAAATTTTATTTTATTAATTTATAGGGCAAAAATATCAGTAAATTATTTTGACAAGTATTGTGTCAAAAATAATTAAATTAATAATTTGATAGAATTAGTTATTAACATTATACAAGAAATCACTAATTACTATAGCTATTCCAGGCGTAACATTCACCTGTCAAGCATTAAAAAAATATTGCTTTCCTTTTCATTTAAGTAAAGTTAACTCAAAACAAAATTTTCTATTTCCGGAAAACAAAGTTAATTTTTCTTGGCATATCGTCCAATTTCAGGACAACATTTTACATAGGGTATTTATTTTCTCTATTCAATATCCTTGCTGTTATCCCTCCTGTTGAGTAAAAATGGGAGAGTGATCTCCTAAAACAACCAATAACAACAAATACATAACTCGAGTCGTGGTATCAAAAACACATAATTAAGTGATAATTGGTTTTCCAGAATCAAATTGAATGACCACTTCTACCTACCTACCTATCCCTTCCGTGGAGTCATCGATGTACAAATATCCATTCTGGTTTAAAATTTTGTTTTGCATACAACGGAGTCACCATGTGTAGCTGAAAAAGATGAGAGTTTTGTAATTTCAGGACCAAATCAGATCGAATAGTCAATATTTGTTCTTGATATGTTCTTCATAATATCTTGTTTCTGGTGTTTTTCCTATAGGATTTTTAGAAAATCTATCTACGATCATGGCAACAATAGAACTATTTTTTTTCTGCTTGTCAATATTTTGCTTTACAAAATAAAAATTCATTTTGACTAGAAAATGTGGCTGTATTGTTAAATTAGAAATATTTCAAGGTGGCTAATTCAGAGACACAAATCAGGGAAATTTATAGGATAGGTTAAGAGGTACTTTATTTTTTAGGTAATGTTTAATTGATTTGACTTTAAAAAATAGTTCTAATTTGAAAAACTATTCATTTAGAATAGGTCAATCAGAAATATTTCGAGTTTACCAATTCAAAGACACAAACCAGGGAAATTTATAGAATAGGTTAAGAGGTACTTTATTTTTTGGGTAATGTTTAATTGATTTGATTTTAAAAAGTAGTTCTAATTTGAAAAACTATTCATTTAGAATAGGTCAATCAGAAATATTTCGAGTTTACCAATTCAAAGACACAAACCAGGGAAATTTATAGAATAGGTTAAGTGATACTTTATTTTTTAGGTAATGTTTAATTGATTTGATTCTAAAAAGTAGTTCTAATTTGAAAAACTATTCATTTAGAATAGGTCAATCAGAAATATTTCGAGTTTACCAATTCAAAGACACAAACCAGGGAAATTTATAGAATAGGTTAAGTGATACTTTATTTTTTAGGTAATGTTTAATTGATTTGATTCTAAAAAGTAGTTCTAATTTGAAAAACTATTCATTTAGAATAGGTCAATCAGAAATATTTCGAGTTTACCAATTCAAAGACACAAACCAGGGAAATTTATAGAATAGGTTAAGTGATACTTTATTTTTTAGGTAATGTTTAATTGATTTGATTTTAATAAATAGTTCTAATTTGAAAAACTATTCATTTAGAATAGGTCAGTCAGAAATATTTCGAGTTTACCAATTCAAAGACACAAACCAGGTAAATTTATAGAATAGGTTAAGTGGTACTTTATTGTTTAGGTAATGTTTAATTTATTTAACTTTAAAAAATTGTTCTAATTTGAAAAACTATTGTTTTTATGTTTTGCTATTTAGTTCTTGTATTAAACACATAGTTTTTCTATATGGGCTTAGAAATTGGATATGTTTTTATATAATTTCATAAATTTACAGCAATATAAAGGAGTGAAGTTTGATTGAATGTATCAAAACCCCTCCCTTTTATTGGTTTTTAATCAAATCAGGATTCGTAAAAATGATCGTTTGTATTTTCAAAATACTAACGTATTAAAATTAGACTATATTATTGTCAATCACTGTTAGATTAGAAGTCTGTTAGTGAAGTTTGACTGAATGCGTCAAAACCAAATGTGAATATGTATTTGTCAATCACTGTTAGATTAGAAGTAATTTTAGTGATACAAACTAGACATTTTTGGTTTTATTTATTTATATATCAGTTTACCTGCTTATTAATATACAGCCAAGCTTTCCTGTTCGAGATGTGGGCCTATTATGTTTTTATTGTCAATTATTTAATCCCAATGGCACAAGGTACTGGAGCTGACCGAAAAACCTATATAAAGCATTTTGCTTTCATTAGGAATCGATTCAGTATGAATTCTCGAGATATTCCACTAATTGTCAACCATTTTACTGGCTACATTTATTGAAAACATTTGTTGTTCTTTAAATAAATTAATTGTTGTAAGGTTTCCTTTCTTTAATAATTTTTTAATATTTTATTCTATTTTATTGCAAATATCGATATTTCGGAAGCAAAATACTTCCTTCATCAGTGCTTGTGACTAACTGTATATATACACTGTTCTTGTTCAACGAGAGTAAAATTAATAATTGAGAGTAAAATAAAATTCTAATTTAAAAAGCAGATATTAAGATCTGTGCGGACGTATGGTATTAAATTATGGGGCAAAAAATACAAAGATCGAATTGTTGGAAAACTATAAAAGTGAAATGCTACGTGGTATAGTTAATGCATTATGGTACGATACGTAACAATGATTTCCATCGTAGCCAGCACATTATCAGTTTTGATGTGATGAACCACATGGGAGCGCTTCAACCATTAATTTTTATTATATCGCTTTAAAAAATCTTGATTTTTAGTTTTTACAAAAACTGATTCGTATTAAGTAAATCAAGTAGCTGCAAAGAAGTATCATTTTGCTACCTGGCCAATAAAAATAAATAAGACGATTTTTCCAAAAAATTTAAAAAAGCGAGATTACGTCCCCTACGCGAATCAAAGATGGACTAGATGGACGACTAAGGTGGACAGAATATGTGATGAAGATCAACTATCATAGAATGTTAGACGTTGGATGGCTGGAAAAAGCCGAGAACAAAAGAAAGATTAGAAAAAACGGATGGAGGACAGAACATGGGCACAAGATAGAGTAGAATGAAAAAAAATGGTTATGCTTCACACTGAGCTGATGATTATGTGTAAAGAACAATGATGAACAATAATGTTTAATTTTTTTGTTAATTTAAAATGATTGAGTCCAATGAAGTATTACTACAAAAAATTAATTTAATCAACTTGTATTTTTTTACTATAACTTCAACTGAAGAAAGTATTAGTATTTCTACAGAATTTGTGCTGTAGGGAATAGGCCACAATTTTCTGTTGACTTTCCAAACATATCAATGTAGAAGTTTAATATTTAATTGACAGTCAAACCTTTATGAAACAATTTAAGCGAAACTATATTTGAACTGTGTTAGGCTAACATTTTTTACCTCTGTAAAGTTTTTTTAACGGGATCTTGTTTTATTAAAGATATCTGATTAATATGGTTATAGTCTTAAAAGCTAGTTTTCTTTAATTAAAAAAGGGTAAGCGTTTTTATTATGTTGCAGTTGGCACAATCTTTAATCTAACAAAATTGAAAAATAAGTTGTCGTTTAGACTATTTACCTGCATTTGTCAAATCGTCTGAATAGAATCCAGAGTTGAGCATGACTCAACAAATCGTCTGAATAGAATCCATTCGAAGTCGTTAACAAAATTTAAAACAACATTATTTTAGCCTTAAATTTTTATTATGAACTATTAGCAATTATGTTTCTACTATAAAAAAATTATTGAAACAAAGCAATCCAAAGGCCCATAGTCCCGAAACGCACAAACCTAACCAGACGTAAAGTTGGCCAAGATATATAATCATACACATATATAATTTATATGAATTGCTAGAAAATCCCGAAATGTACAAAAACCTAAAGTTGGCCTAGATATTAAAGTGGTTATATGAAGTGCCGGATTCACTAATTAAGATCCGGAAGCGTGTCATATGCCTGTATTTCATTTGCCATTAGTATAATTTTCCTGCTTTTTTGCAATTTGCCTGTATTTTAATTTGCCTGCATTTTCATTTGCTTGTATTTTCATTTGCCTGCATTTTATTTGCCTGCTTTTCATTTGACTGGATATGATAAGTATTCATAATAAAAATTTCATGTAGCAAGCCTTTATCAATCAACGGATACCAGAGCTACATCTTCTAGGTGGTTACTGGTGGAAAGTGCCAAATACAAGAAATTGAGCCAGCAAAATAGGTCCGGGTCCCATTTCACAAAGCCCTCGATTTTTTTTTTAACTTTTAGTACAATGGCGATAGTTAGTACGATGCAAAAAAGAGGTCAGGACCGAAGACCTTGCAATTTTTGTTGGCATCAGTACAACAGCCCTTAAATGTGATGAAGACAATAGGTCCGGGGTCCCAGAATTTGGGGTCGAAGCTTAATATCACATGCTTAAATTGTATTTTCCTGAAAAAAGGTTCTTAATAAGTAATATAAAAAAAATAAAATTATTTTGGATAAGTTTGAACGAAGTCGGGACCGACGAGCTTGAATTTTTTTTTTCTTTTGTTTTTTGGCAACAATACGACAGCCCTTAAATGTGATGAAGACAATAGATCCGGGGTCCAAATTAAATTAAGTCAAATGAAATACAGGCGTATGATAGTAACCCCTAAGATCCTTTGAATAGCAACTGTAAAATAAATAAATAAATAAAAAGATAAAACTGTAAATGTCCTTGATATAACTTGAAACAATTTAAAATTCTACATACATATTTTAGTTTAATTTCTGTAATCATAACGTAATGTCAATCGTAACAATCGAAGTTGTAAATAAACAAATTCGTAGTGAGTAGTGAAAAAGGGCGGATGCCTAGTTTGCTAAGATAGAATTAAAAAAAAAAAAAAGTTTCACATTTCATTCTCACATCATTTTGCTTTACATTTTGGTTTGATTATTTTATTGTGTCCGATTTAAATTCAAATAGATATTAAAATACATATAATATTAACGAATTAGTTAGGAGAGGTTGAGAAGTCATGATTGTATATATATATATATTATATATATATATATATATTTTTTTTTTTTTTTTTTTGTGAATGTCCTTTTATTTAGTTAGATTTATATAATGTATGTATTCTGTTAGTTTTTATTATTGAAATAAATTTTTGTAATGTTAAACCACTTTTTCATAGTAAATTATTTTTTTTTAACTGAACAACAACAACAACAACAACAACCATTATTAATGAAAAATAAAACAAAATCACTGTTTTTGTTGTGTTGTAGTAGCACTCAAAAGTGTATTGTTTGTCTTCGTTTTGGTAAAAAAAAAGTTCAAATTATAACTGTACATTTATTATATGATATAACTGTATATTCTATTTAGGATAAATTTTTTCTAGCTTTGTTTTTTGGTCATGTTAGTGTTGTATATTATTATTGTTATTGTTGTTGTTTTTTTTGTTTTTTTTTTTGTTTTTTTGTTGATTATCCAACGACGATTCTCATAATTTAAGGACACCGCGTGTGAAAAATGTTTTCATTTAAAAAGGATATTAAATAAGGATGACCATGTCATTGTATGTTTTTATGTTTGTTATTTTTTTTATTTATTTTTTTTTTCTTTATTTATTTGTAGATTAAACCATACGTTTGTAATGTGTAGTTTATATGAAGGTTTTATTATAATTTTTTTTTTTTTTGGTGAAAATTGGAGAAAAGTAACTGAATAAAAAAAAAAAATAAGTAAAAATAATTGTTAGGAAAATATAGTACAGTAGGATTGTGAATAACGAGTGTTTAAAAGTAAATTAACGTTTTAGTATATATGGAATAGAAACGGTAGTTTAGGAAAATTAATGTTTAGGAAATAGAAAATATAATTTTTTTTGTACTTTATTTTTTTAGTAATTGTTGCTTTAGTATTTTTGTTTTGTTAGTAAAGGAAAATTTTCTACAAACAATATTTTTTTTTATAATTAGATTGAAGTAGATAATAGATTAAAGATGACAGTTTAATTCATTTTCCGCAATGAAATGTATTTTGAGTATGCGTTTGTATCTAATAAAGGTATATTGTAGCCTTAGTTTTTAATTAAATTATCTTTATTTTAAATATGGAAGGTTAGTCATTCGAATGAAAATGCATTTATTTCAATTGAAAGAGTTACGATGAGTATAAATAAATATAAAAAATTTCTTTGCATAGTACAGTACAGTGTGATATTGTAATTAAGTAGAAGCATTGGTCATAATTTTTTTTTAGGGTGGGATGTTCTATGTAAATCGGAGCTTTTTTACATATATTGTACTTTCACGTTGGATTGTTTAAAATTGCAATATCCGTGGTGAAAACATTATTACAATGTAATGGGGTCTCCAATTCGACCGAATTGCATACCAGGGAGTAAACAAACATCTGTTCAAGATTGGTAGAACGAACACAGACAGGTACAGATTTTGCTTTGATGAAAAACCTCTCTTTACCCTCTTCTTTCATTACATTTTTTTGCTCGACAAAGACATATATTCCAAATTTTCTGTAATATACATCGTCTAATTCTGAAATTTGAGATCAACACAATAATAGTGTATATCAAGGATATGGACCTGCGATTCTAAGATAATAAACCGTGAAGTACAATACACATGTAGAGGTCGCGTTTACATAGAAAAATAATACCAGGGAGTTTTTTAAATCTTTACGAGCTATAGCATCATATTGAAATAGAAATTCGGAGGCGGACTTATCTTCTTGTCAGCAGAGTTTGCATTGGTCTGTTATTTAACTTGAACATATGTTTGTTGAATGGACAATGTCTGGTCTAAAACCATGTCAATGTTCTGACATCTACTCTCTCTGATTACCTGATTTAACTTGTTAATATTGTGTTTGAAGAAAATTTTGGACTGTAATAGCCCTTGGCAAATAACCCATCTGGTATTAGTTTCTCTAATTTACCACTCGGTACAAAATCTGTGTCGGTAGGCATTAGAACATGCACTGCTTGGCTCTGGTAATAAGAATTGATTCATCGTACTTAACAGTGATTCTATTTGGTTCTGCTAGGTTTATTTTTTGCTCTAAATATTTTTTATAACATCTATAACGAAGCTTTGATTTATAAGTAGGAGAAACTAGAGTTTTACAAGTAGCTCGATTGTTTTAAATTATGTATAAACTGACACTCTCGTGCCTTCTAATGAACTGTGCAGCTTGAAAGGCACCGGGTATATTTTGTGCCTTTTTTTCGAGTCATCAGTATACCATACCGAAAGCCCTGTTCCTGTTGCAATTAAATATTCTTGTCAAGTAGATCCTCATCACAATTGCTTCGTTTTCTAGTTTAAGTTTTCGTAGGATTATACTGTGAAGTGGTCTTTTGCGGTTGAGGTTGATTATTGTATAGCCAAGTTTCTGTTATCCCTGCTATTTACCTCCGGTATAGATTAATGAATGGGACTTTCAGAGGTTTTTCTAGGGTTATGGTAGGTCATGTTTGAACTTATGCAGTTTGCCCTGCAAATAATATTATTGAAGCATGGTCTATTCCAGATCTTGCAAAACTAATTCCTGCTATCTTTATTGGGTATACGTATATAGATGAATTGATAAGAGTTCCAGAGATTTGTTCATGCCTAGAATAAGTCATGGTTTTACTTATCCAATCGTCCAGGCAATTATAGTTTTACAATTAAAGATTGTTGAGGAAATTAAAAGTTTCACAAGGTTTTAAAATGTTTGAATATCAATTGGTCTTACTAGAAGCAATGGATAAGTGCAAATGAGTATGATTGTGATAAGATAACTGTAACGATAGACAACCACAACTTCACTTCAATTATTTGAGGACCTAATATTATACAAAATATTTTTACTTTTATTTGTTTTTGACTTATGTAAGAAGTTATGATGTGTTTAGAAGTAGAAGTAGATCAAGTAGCTTTATTGATTTGATTTGATTCTTAAATGTCTATCACAATAGAAAACCTTTTGTAATGGTTTTTTTGCTGCAATCAATCATAATTTTTTGTTACCAAATAAAAGCTTAATTAAATAAGTCAAACTGGTATAGTGGTATTATTGGGACTCACGAACGAATATTCAAATTGAATCTAATTTGATCTGAAGCGATAGTCCTGTGAAGGACTGTGCAGGACTGGTTATGTGACAGAAGTAGAATATGATCATTTCTAACCCATATATACATGTTATCTACTGTTACTATATATAACAAGATTAACCATTCACTCTGATTAAAAAACAACTAGGTTAATGTAAAAGAGGCCTTAATTATTTAACTGCCTTAACTGTTTAATACAGGTCTATCAATTGAACAATCTGATTCACCAGCATACTACCATTTAAGTTTAATAAAAACCCAATTTGTATTGTCAATTACAATTCAATCAAAAAAAAGTTAAAACAATTTTTTTATAACTTTCATGTCCTAAGCGGGAATCAAAACAAGAACATTTTGGTTGGTAGTTAGCTGTAATAACGACTGCATTATATAGGTCAGTTGCTAAGTTTATTTAAATTGCGAAGACCCAATATTTACTGTTCAAATGGAAAAAAATTCTTTGTTAAAGAATGTGACGAAATATTTTTAGGTTATTAGGCCGAAAAATTTAAAATCATTAACATAGGTTTACTCCATCAATTAATTTTGAGAATAGAAGGTACTAATTAGTAGTAGTAGAAACACCCTGGGCGCAGGAGTTATATGTGATTGGTTGAAACCATTCCAATTTGCCATAAATGAATTTTGTTGTAATTAGAATTGCCTTGGTGTAGAAGTGGATTGATTGAAGCCATTTCAATCTACCATAAATTAATAAGAGGGGTAATAATTAGTAGAGTCATCCTGATTCATACACGATTAATCCAACCCTCTTACAATATGTAATGTTCATATTTAAAATTTATTTAACTTAAATCATCATATTTCATAAATTATGTACCACATTAATTAAAATTTTTTATAATTTTTGCTATACATTCTAAAGTTTATGATAGGCATAAAATAGCCAATTTTTTCTTGTTACTCTTTGGTTCCAAAATAACCCCAAAACACAAAATAAAAATATTTATGAGTTTTAATCAGTATTTTTTTTTCTTCAATATTTTTTTTTTAAACGTTTTTTCTATTAAAAATCTGAAGCTTGGATAATGAATAAAAAAATTTGTGAACCAAAAACTCAAACTGACAATGTTGGCGACGACTTGTTACATATTCGTTCGTTTTTTTTTTCTTCATAGTAACGTCGTCGTACTGACAGTGGTGTATCGTTATCATTATTCTTCCAGTATTGTGTGTATTTTTTTTTTTTTTAATTTTGTTTAGTCTTTTTAATTCGATATTCAATTTCAGTAAGAGCTGAGATTTTTTTTTTTTTGTTTTTTATTGAGTCATTCATTTTCATTTTCTGTTTTTTTTTTTTAATTTTAATTTTTTTCTTTTTTTTTTAGTTTTCATTACTTTTTATTTTGGTCCATAAAGTTTCAACACTTTTTCCATCACTATTTCTTATTTAATGTTGTACATTATTTTATTGTACTCTTCGGCAGCTACCAAAACCATCAGCACTAATATCACTGGTAGTAGTAGTAGTAGTAGTGGCACCAACATCAATTCGAGAAAAGAAAATAAATAGAAAAAAAAATTGCAGCTTTCACCAAAGCAATTCATTTTTATGGTGTGCATTTTTTATTAGTGAAAAGTGTAGTGATTTTAAAGTAGCTTTAACTAAAGTAAGAGAGTTAAAATAAATAAAAAAAAAAATGAGATCCAAATCAAAGGCATACTATTTTTATTTTGTATTTTTTTTTTTCACATTTTAAAAATGATATTGGACTCGGTGAGGTTAACTGATTGCCTTGTATATTGCTATCTGTTGCAATTTAAATGTATGAATATTATACCATTAAAAAGCTCTTCCTTCCTCTCTATATGAAAACAAAAAAAAAAAAAGAAGAAAAAACAAAAAAATAGTGAAATTTATTTAGATTGCCATATGAGAATTCAACTGAATGGTCATAATATTGAGATATACCTCATAGATTCAGATTCTATCAGTAAAAACTCTATATATTGTAATATTATTATGTTGTTGTATGTGTATAGTAGATCAGAAGGGATTCATTTTGATGGAGAATGGCGGCTAGGATTCTAAAAATATAAATAAATAAAATTGGAATTGAAATGAGAAAAATTAACAATAAAATTTGTTGCTTTTAATATGTTGAAACAGGCTGAGAATTCTGTAGGTAGATATGTGTTGTGCATTTTACTTGTATAGTTTTTTTCTATTTATTTGAAATTTCAATTTACTTTGATGAGTGTATCATACGTGTAGAATTGCAAATAATCGGTATAGTTAGTGAATCTGTATAGTTAGTTATCTTGTCTTGACTATATTTTGATAATAAAAATTTCTAATAAGGAAAATGTTTTAATATAGATACAGCTAGTATTGTGTATATATCCTAGAAAGGACAATAATTTTGAATTTTGTAATAAAACAAAAATATTGCAAAGATTTTCATTCCATATGGTATGAACGATATTTTAAAAAAAAAATTAATATCGTTGCATAATATTTTATACATCTTCATTTGGTTGTTATTGTAATTTTGTACATGTTTTTTTTTATAAAAACGAAATTGAAGCGAATCAATTTATTTTTATTTAAAAAAGTATTGGTGCAATTTTTGTTTTGTTATTTATTTCAGGTTTATTTGTTTTCTCATAGTTATCAAATAACGGTAAATAAATAAATAATATAGCAAATATAGTTTGATTTTGTGTATTCAGTATTAATAAATCGCTAAATTTGATTAAATAGACTTACAGGAGTCATAATAGGTTCATTTCGTAGAGGCCTGAGTGCACATTGACGATATTGTGGTAAATCACAAAATTGCAATTTTATAGGACATAAATTGTGTAGGACCAAATGACTATATCTGAGAGATAATATGATAATAATAATTGATATTTCCAACTTTTTATAAAATATATATCTTTAATGATGCAATATTATCCTTTCATATCCTCCTTCAAGGACGAAAAGGACATTTTAAAGCATTCTTGTTGTTTTATATTACATATATTTAATAGATCAACAGATTGATAACAGTTTGTATACAAACACATTAAAACAGTAAGGATGCTTTCAAATATCCTTTTCGTCTTTAAAGGATAAGATGCGCTCTTAAAGATATATATATATTTGGAAAACTGGGAAGACCAGGTATTCTTGATATATAGTAATTTGGTGTTACGCGGGTACAACAGTTACTTAAGAAAAGCTCAAAATATTAACTTAGTGAAATAACTGCTAAGGGTTAGTTTAGTTATTCTTCATTTTGTATGAAATTTTCTAATCTCTGATGAGGTCAATTGAAATTTTAATATTAAGTTTTTTTTTAATAACTTCAATAAAAATAAAAATAAAGGCAAGCACATGACAATATTTAAATTTCAATGCATAGAAAATGATCGTGTACTCATTTCACTTTTCGCTACAGCCAATTTGGACGGTTAATTTAGAATTATATGGCAATAAATGCCAATGATTATTTATTTATTAGATAACAAACAATTTTATTAGATATGACTGTTGGTAGACCTATTGGTTAGATAAAGCTACATTACTTAAATGTTCATCTTATTAGCAGTTTTCGAAAACAAAAATGAAATATTAATTGGAAGAGTCAGAGTTCTAGTTAATGCGTAATAATTACTACCCGAGATTCATGACAGTCATGCTAATAATTGTTATTCTGTATTGTAGAATAAATAAATAAATATTATGTAAAAACGCAAAATGCAAGCATTCAAACCATTTTGGGAAGTTGCACAAAATTAATAAGAGCAAAACAAAACCAATACCTGCCTTGAAGTACGAGGATGTAATTTTTTTTTATAAATCTAGATAAATTACATCTAAATTTATTCTCTATAAATAAAGCAAAAAAGCTCTAAGTAAACATTTAGCGAGCAAACATAAGACCACAGTAAAGCTTAGTGATAGATGACTTTATACAGTTAGTCAGGCCAATGTCATTCACTAAATTAGCTGTATCGGCAAATTCGAAATTGAAAGTTATGAAATAGTCAAGTTTAAGGAAATAATTGAGATTATTTCGTCTTTAAAAAAACAAAAAATCACCAAGCATAGATAGTATCTCAAATATATATATTAAGTATTGGTCTATAATATTAAATATTTAACAATTATACTGTCTCCAACTCGGTTGTTTTCCGTCTTCTTGATGGAAAGAATCAAACATAATTAATTGATATTCCTAAATTAAATAAAAACCGATACTACTTAAATAGCTACAGGCCTATCAGCCTATTAAATAATCTTTCAAAAATTTTCGATAAAGTTATGCAAATTAAATTAGAATGACATTTTTATAATCTGAACTTAATCCCAAATATACAATTCGGTTTCAGATCCTGTGACACAGTACAACCATAACACATAGCAATTGATTAAAAATAAAATGCAAAATAAAAATTCAATTGGTCTAATCACCTTATATAAAAATGCAGCTTTTAATACCGTCTGGCACAATGGTCCTCCACAAAATGAAAATATTTAACTTTTCCTTATTTTTAATAAAACTAGTTCAAAATTTCCTTCAAAGAAGCATTTTTCATGTTATTATCCACAACACTAACTCAATAATATTTCCCGTCTCATCCGGAGTACCACAAGGTTCAGCGTTAGGGCCACTATAGTTCAATATTTATACCTTAGATATCCCGAGTATTAAAAATTTCTACTTATTTATTTATTTCAATCTTTAAGTTAAGAAAAGAAGTTATAAAAAAAGAAAAATTCATAAGTAATATAAATAAATATTAATAGCAATAGTAATTATAAAGGTAGGACATTTAAATAACAATAGAGAATAAACATTTGTAACATAAAATTATAAGAATTATAGTAATGTATCAAAAAATGTGATAATTTTTCTTCTAAAAGCGAATCTACTGTAGTTGAAGTCATTTAGTGAAAAACTGTTATTAAATAAGCGTTGAGAGTTTGCTATAGGTTCAGAAAAATCATAGTTCGTTCTATGACTTTGAAGATATAAAAATCTTTGGCTTCTGAAATCGCGTACTGGAGCATAGATATTATAAAGACAACGAATAGATAGACATTTTATTCTGCCAGACAAAATATCAAAGGAAAACATGCAGGAAGCAACATTTCGCCTAGCCTCAAGAGTATAAAGCTTAATAAGTTTACATTTAGCTAGATATCCAGTAATATAAGATTACCAGTTGAATTTACGTATACAAAGCCTCATAAAATTCTTTTGAACAGACTCTATTCTCTTAATATGTTTATCATAATAAGGCATCCAAATTGGACAAGCATATTCGACGTGTGGATGGACGTACGAGTGCAGTATATAATTTTTTGAATGTATAAGGATCAGAAAATTGCTGTGAGTTTCGTTTTATGAAATCTAACATGGAAAAGGCTTTAGAAATAATTCGATCTGTGTGAGCATTAAAAGTTAATTTATTATCGAGAATGATACCTAGGTCTTTTCAGACATGTTCAATAATAGAACTATTAAAATTATAATAAAATTCAATTAGAATTTGCCTGCTAGAAAATGACATGTAATTGTACTTATTAATATTTATGGTAAGGCCATTAATGTTATACCAAGAGTAAAATTTGTCGAGATCCTGCTGTAGGAGATGGCAATTCTCATCCGACTTAATAACCGCAAAAAGTTTAGTATCGTCAGCAAATGATAAGATTAAAGTCGATGTCGTTCATAAACAATAAAAATAATAGTGGCCACATATAAGTTCCATGTGGAAAACCAGACGTAGCCTCAAAGGTATATGACGTTCTATTCTGTATTTTAACGGACAGTTTACGACCAATCAAATAAGATTGAACCCATAGATGGAAAGTACCATGAATACCAAGAGCTTAGAGAGTAGTAAAGAATGGTCTACTTTTTCAAAAGCTTTAAATATCAGTGAATATCGTTGCCTTTTTCAATTGCATTAAAAACTGCTAAATTAGTGAATGTAGATCTTCCATCCATAAGACCATGCTGATTTGAAGATATGTGTTCTTTAACCCAGAAATACATTTTATCTGTGCCAATGGCTACGAAAATTTAGTAATAGAGAATAATTTAGCGATAGGTCTATAAATTTCAACGACAATTTTAGACCCTGATTTGAAAATAGGAATAATGTTTGAAAATTTCCAGTCATCTAAGAAAATTCCTTTACTTAGTGATCTGTTGAAAATTAAGTATAAAGATAAGTCAAACTTTAAATACAGTTCTTCAATACTAATTTATTGATATCATCTGAACCAGAATTCAGATTTATATCTAAGGCATTCATTTTATTGAAAATATCACAATATAAATAATTATAATAACTTATCCACTGTTTACTGAAGATGACAACTTCAACGTTGTCGAAACATGTCTAATTTTTAATTTTAATTTTAATTTAGAAAAAAAATGGAAAAATATTTCCTAATTAAAATATAAATTTTTTTTTTATTTGTGGCGTGGAAAAAAAAAAGTAGAAACTACTAAAATGTATTCATATAGGATAATTGCATGTATCCTAAATCAACAAAAGATTGTAGGTTACTTAGCAAATTTATTCTTGATTTCGGTCTTATAAAACTGATTCAAAATACTTAGCGAATAAATTGCAAGTTGAGACTGAATCTGTAGATGTCTTATCAGTCTTTGCTGACGATATTGCTGTTTACTCTTCCCATCAAAGTTGTACTAATATCTTAATTAATCTGCAAGTTGCTGTTGATATTCTTATTTAAAAATGGAAAATATCAATAAATGTAGAAAAATCGAGCCCAATTTATTTTACTAAAAAAATAAAACTTAGTAACAAATATCCTTTGGTCAAACTCAATTAAATATTTAGGCGTATTATTTGATCACAAACTGACCTTCAAAAACCATATCGATACAACAATTAACCAGGTTAATGAAGTAGTAAGGATATATTTGATTGCTTTTCTTTAGCTGGCAATTATATTAATTTATTTATTTATTTATTCTGGGTATTGGGATCAAAATAAATTTTTATTTTATGTATGTATTTTGGTCAAAATTAAATATCAAAAATTTTGTAGTTCAATTCCCCTATGAGTCAAATTATTATTTTTTTAAAACTATTTTTTTTTTGTTATATTTTATTATAAAATTTGTAATATTAATGTTTATAATATAATATAATAACTAAACACAATATTTTTTTATTAACAAAAAAAGTAATTTTTAATTATTGTTCTCTTCTCAATAATTTGAACAACACACGAAACCATTTAGTTTATAATAAATCTAAACATTTCTAAGCATACAAATTATGTACATGTACTTATTACTTATACATGTATTGACAGTTCACTTCACAGTGCAGTTGACACTATATTGATGTATCATGTAGATAGAAATGTATATTATATATATACCAATTGCCATTTACTTTACCCTACCTAACTATTTTATACTCAAACTGCTAAAATGTACATTAAATTATAATATGTACTGTATTTTCGTTAGAAATTGGTATATTGCTGAAATTGCTTAAAGCGTCACGTCGCGCTTTATGTTTGATATTTATTAGAAAGTTTGTGTTAGTTCGATTCTATTCTCTTTTGAGTCAAATACTTTTTTATTATTTTTGGATTATTGCATTTGACTTTCTGGACTTGCTTTTATTTATGACAAGTTCATATTATTTGATTTTTTCGTACAAACATTTTTTCTAATATTCTTTGCTTCGGCCTGAAATCAAATGTTAGAATTTCACACATAGCATTTTTAACAGAGCTTGAATTACATAATTTGCAGGTTCTACAAAACAAAATCCTCAAAATGATATTAAAATATTACAAATAAGGCACTACTATACGACTACTACTACAATAATAAAATCATATTTTTTATAATTTTTTTTAATATGCTACTGTAGTTCCCCCATTATTTTATTTTATTATTTTGTAATAAATAAATTTTTGTATACTAAAATAAACTAAATCTGCAATGGAAATGACCAAAAACTAACCATTTAACATTATAGTTTCTCTCCTATTTTTCTATCGTTAATTTTAGAACAATAATTTAGAAAATAAAAATATCATTTTTATTTTATTTCCTTAAATATATATAATGTAATTATGTCCTTTCTGATTGGATCGAATACAAATTTTTGTATAACATGATTTTAGGCATTAAAATTTTCCATTAATATATTTTATTATTTAGAATGCATTATTTTTTAAATTAAAAACTATACAAAAATTTGAATGCTTATGGGAAAACATATTTAAATTTTTTTTTTTTTTTTTTTCTAAAATCTATTATAATTATATTTGTTGTTATATAAGTAGGAATATTAGAACTATATTGTAATTATTGTGATATTTGAAATAGAAGGAGGTTGGCTTCAGTAAATTTTGTATATATTTTTTAATTCAAATATTTTAAATGTATGTACATAATGGTCGTGGTTAGCTTATCATTACCCGGATTTGGATAATAAAATCAAATTTTTTTTTACATTTAAAATTAAAATCCATGTATATTTAGAATATAAAATTTACCATTTAATTTATTTGATTTAGAATTCTAAAAATAATTATGTTCTAATATATTATTATAAATGTTTTATTTTTTTTCTATTTTTTATTATTTCAAAAACAACAACCAAAAGAAAAAAAAAACAAAACATGACAATATTTTTAACCAAAATAATAAAGCAAATAACTAATTTTATGATACTGCATTGCAAAAGCAAAATAACAAACTAAAAAAATAAATATATTCTATTTCATATGTTGACGGTTGTAAATAGAAAATGAATTGAAATAGGGAATATTATAATAACGAATACAATCTATACACAATAATAATACTTATTTTGGAAAAAATTAATTTATCTATCTATAAAATTTTTGAAAATTTTAATTTAATATTTAGAAAAAAGAAAAAAAAAAATAAATAATAAAACTAAACTTGTTTAGAAATTATAAATCAAATTTGGTATAGATAAATTTTTTTTAATTAATTTCAAAATAATACCTAAATTTTATTGAAATTAATTTTGTTTTTCCAAATGTATATATAATTAATATGAGTTACATAAATATATTTTTGGAAATGTATGTACATACATATTTATTTTATTTTAATTTTGTATTGAATATAAAATTATGATATGCAGATCATTTAGACAATTTTATAATTTTAGATTTGATAACTACAAATACTATATCTATTTAAATTACGATAAGTTATATAGAAGATAGATTTATAATAATTTCGTATAACAATTTATATTTTTATTTTTTATTTTTATTCAAAACATTTACATTAAGGGTTGTCTAAATGTTGTATTAATAGATGAAAAGGTAGATGCAGAAATATTAAATAATTAGTACTTACTTATAATAAGTCATTTATATCAACAATAATTATTACAGGAGTTGTTTCATAGCACTACTTGAACTCATCAGAAGTTATTTATACTGTTAAACAACCTATACAACTCCTAATTTTTACTTTGATTGATTTTATAACTTATTACCAGACTTACTCAACAACTTATGTCAATCTCAGTTTTATGCATAGTATTTATTATAACATTAAGTAATATTATCAATAATTTTAAAAGATAATAAAGTAAAGAACTTTTGTATATCAGTACTTACTTATTTACTCGCCTTGTTTTTTATTTATTAAAATATTAAAATATTTTTCATGATATCATTTTTATTTAAAACAAAAATTTATCTTTATTAACTACATAAGTTTATTATTTTGTCATTATTTAAATTTAAATAATTTATCAATTGTCATTTGTTATAATCATATTTATTTTTTAAATAAAGAATTCAAGTATATTAAAAAAAAATAACAACAACAACAACAAATAAAACAAAACCAATATCGAGGTTAAAATAAAAAAAAAAACACAGATTTTAAGTTAAAATCACAGAAATGAAATGTTCCATTAAATGAATTTATTTTTATATAAATGTAATTTTAATTTTTTTTTTCCATATAAATATTTATTCCTTTCAGAAAATTATTCTTTACATAATTTTTGACATTTTTATGATTTCAACGGGATTTACGAATGATTTCATATAATATTCAACCACTCTTTTATTATTATGATCAGTGATGGTTATGTTTTACTTGTTTTTCTTTTTTCTTTCACATTTTTTTTTAAATAAATAAATAAAAAAAAACAAATTTTTATTTATTTATTTATTTTGGTTTTTTTTTTTTTTTTTTTTGTGTAAAAACAAAGAGAGAATAATTATAATAAAAAAATTAAAAAAAGAAAATCCAGAACATAATTTATCCATCGCTGAATTAACTTGATCAATTATAAAATTGAGCTCAAAACCAAATATATATGGTGCACTATTGTTAATATGTACAATATAATATGTACTTCAATGTATATTATGTATATGTATATAATACATTTATATATAATATTAAAAATATGGAGATGATATGTACATAAAAAAAAATGATGGATAGGCCAGACTATAAGAAAGCACCCCGGAGGGTTAATGACAAACAAAAAATGAAGAGATATTATAGCGATGTGAAGGGAATCAAAGAGTTAAACATTTTAGTGTACACACCAGAAGTATGTTCTATACTTTACAAAATTAAGCCTGGAAGTATATGATTGATAATATAAAATATAGAGTACAAGATGACAGTGAGATAGAGTACAAGATGACTTAAATGTAGCTCATTTAAGAATTCATAGCACATCGACTCCGAATGGTATAATTCGAGACCAAGTTGGTTCGGGTATAGAAATTGAATAAATTTATGTAAATATTTGTATGTATATGTATACATAAAAGTTGAAAATATACGAAGTTTTATGTTGTGAATTACTTTAGGGCTACCACTCATAACTTTTATTATAATTTTATTTTAAATAAATAGTCGTGGCCTATGATAGAACACCTTGCTACTTACGTACTGCTCCACTGGCATAGGAAGTACTAGGAAGAAGAAGAAGGTATTCGTATTAACTTAAGTATTATATTAATTTAATGGAATGGAACAGTATGTTCATTTTGAACTTCTAGTAGTATTATTGTTTTTGGTAAGCTTATCCCAATCTATTTTTATCATTACTTTGTAGATATCTTTTAAGAGTCTTAAGAGTTTTAAGAGATCACTACTTCCACTTCTTAAGTGATTCCGTCGAAGAATGAGAGGGGCTTAAAATGTTCACCGCCACACCGTAAACATATCAAAATGGTTCAAGTCTGGTTATAGAAATTCGTGATGACGTGATGTGAAGCCGTAATTTAAATTTCAAACATGTGAAATACGAATTTTATTTTGTAAAATTAAAAATTTATAAATTTTAATTTTTATGAAATTACATTTAATAAACCTAATATTTGTTTTTTAAATCATGAAAAATATAAAATAATTAGAATTAGAAACTGATTGCAACTGAAATAATGTCTAAAATCATAAAACAATAACGAAATCAGAGCTGCTTTGAAGTATTGAAAAATATAGTTTGAAGAAATGGTTGAATGAAGTGGTTTGAAGAAATGTATTTATTTTGGAACTTAAAATGTGCCATCTATGAATTACTAAAACGTAAGAATAAGTTATTTGAAAATAGAAATAGCTTGTCCAGTTTGCGGCACTACTTTGATTTAGAGCAGCATTATGAGCTGGAAATCGATCGTCTCATAAAATTATAGTTAAATCTAAACATAAGATACCAAAAGATTGTGTGATTTCTAAACAAATAGCACCTAGGTATACCTTAACACGTACGGTTCTATTATGGCGTATGGTTATTCGTTTTTGACATTATTGGCTATTCCCCCCATAATAAAACCGTACGTTTTCAACTATAGCACATCGACTCCGAATGGTATAATTCGAGACCAAGTTGGTTCGGGTATAGAAATTGAATAAATTTATGTAAATATTTGTATGTATATGTATACATAAAAGTTGAAAATATACGAAGTTTTATGTTGTGAATTACTTTAGGGCTACCACTCATAACTTTTATTATAATTTTATTTTAAATAAATAGTCGTGGCCTATGATAGAACACCTTGCTACTTACGTACTGCTCCACTGGCATAGGAAGTACTAGGAAGAAGAAGAAGGTATTCGTATTAACTTAAGTATTATATTAATTTAATGGAATGGAACAGTATGTTCATTTTGAACTTCTAGTAGTATTATTGTTTTTGGTAAGCTTATCCCAATCTATTTTTATCATTACTTTGTAGATATCTTTTAAGAGTCTTAAGAGTTTTAAGAGATCACTACTTCCACTTCTTAAGTGATTCCGTCGAAGAATGAGAGGGGCTTAAAATGTTCACCGCCACACCGTAAACATATCAAAATGGTTCAAGTCTGGTTATAGAAATTCGTGATGACGTGATGTGAAGCCGTAATTTAAATTTCAAACATGTGAAATACGAATTTTATTTTGTAAAATTAAAAATTTATAAATTTTAATTTTTATGAAATTACATTTAATAAACCTAATATTTGTTTTTTAAATCATGAAAAATATAAAATAATTAGAATTAGAAACTGATTGCAACTGAAATAATGTCTAAAATCATAAAACAATAACGAAATCAGAGCTGCTTTGAAGTATTGAAAAATATAGTTTGAAGAAATGGTTGAATGAAGTGGTTTGAAGAAATGTATTTATTTTGGAACTTAAAATGTGCCATCTATGAATTACTAAAACGTAAGAATAAGTTATTTGAAAATAGAAATAGCTTGTCCAGTTTGCGGCACTACTTTGATTTAGAGCAGCATTATGAGCTGGAAATCGATCGTCTCATAAAATTATAGTTAAATCTAAACATAAGATACCAAAAGATTGTGTGATTTCTAAACAAATAGCACCTAGGTATACCTTAACACGTACGGTTCTATTATGGCGTATGGTTATTCGTTTTTGACATTATTGGCTATTCCCCCCATAATAAAACCGTACGTTTTCAACTACAATTATTTTATTTTTAAAAAGATAGTTTTGATCATTTGTGTCAGGCGTATGGATATGAGGCATTTCAGAAATAAGCCAATTTTGCCGTCAAAACTCATACAAAAATGACCCATATCCAAAAAATTGACGTATGGGTTATTTTATAATTAACAAAGTATATTACAAAAGTGGATATGGTTCAATTCGGAACTAAGTATCTACGAAACAGTAAAAGATAGCGAAAAACGCGAAAATGTTTCAAGTCAAAAAAAGTGAAAATGGCTTATGGAGCCTTTCAGAACTCAGCCGACGATCTGAATGCTTACTTTCTCTACCGAGTATGCAATAAGTATCCGAAAGATGTGAACATTCACATTGAAAAATACTTTAGATATGAAAATGTACCTGAAAGTGATAACCATTGCGGAGCCGAAAAAACAATTGGAATGTTAATGATGAGCAGTTTGAGGAATATGAATGGGCAGATCAAAAACGTGTTAGATTTCTAGTTTATTAGAAGGAGATTATAGAATGAGTGAATTTTCCATGAAAAACTCGAAATAAGACACTAATGACGAAGAATTGAACATTGATGAAGATGATATTCATTTATTCCACGGTTTAGCACAATATTCTGAAATATAATTATTTCATTCTTGCAAGCAAATCATAAAGAGTGGGATACATTAAAAGTTAAAATACGTGAGTACGAAAGTCAAGGTATAATTAGAAACAAATGTTTAATTTGCATGGACTTTTACTTCAAGCCAGTTGTGTTTATTTGCTGTTGGCATGCTCATTATGAAAACTGTTGGCTATATAATTTAAGGGCAAGGAAACTTTGCCTACAGCGCAATATGATAACATCTCCCATCGATTTAAGATGTATATTTTGTGATGTATTTTTCAACTTACATATAAAATAAAATAAAAATTGAATAGTCAGAACTTTTAGAATGCTGGATCGTATACCACTACTGGCACTATCATGAAGAGTTTTTGTTTGAGTGATTTGCAAAAAATTTAAAGTGAACATCAATTACACATAGCTTTCTGCCGAATCTATTTTCTTCGAACTATTCATTTTTTTTTTAAAACTAAAATCAACGGTCCGAAAGTAGAATGATTTCACAGACCAAAGTTTTGGCTAATAATATATAAAAAAAAATAGTACAATGTTATTCAAGTATTTTGTTTGATTGTTTTCTGGTATACATAAACTCATTAAATGTTTTAAAATACTACCATTGTCCGCACCTAAGGCTTCTTAAATAATTAATGTTTTTCAATTTTGTTTAATTTGCTACCAAACTATACTCCCTAATTATATTTTTTCAATTACTTTATTCAAATGACAAACGGTAATGAGTCAGGTGAAAAAACCTATAAAGCATTTTGCTTTCATTGAGAATTTAACCTATTTTTCGACTGAAAGGCGGGGCATCTACCTCCTGGGTGTTATGGCTATCATGTGAAAATTATAAATCATTCGCGATTAAAACAGGGAACATCAAGTGAAAGTCGGGTGATTCTTCAAATACCGTTTGAATAAATGCCGAAATTGAACAACGGGTTAAACAAAATACTTTTTCACTTCTATGGATCATAACTGAATATAGAAAGTTGTACGTTGTACGAGACTCCCCAACTAGCAATGAGGGAAGCACCTAATATTTGAAGTTAGAAATTCAAGTGAAGAAAGCTATCCGCTGAAATAATTTGGACAAACTGCAGGATTGAAGAAAATATAATATAGGAAGTAAAACAACAATAATGGAAACTAAAAGAAAAATAAGGCGCATTTATTATTTTATTCAGTTTCGAACTTTCACCAGAAATTAAAAAAAAACTAAATAATAGTGGTATGATGCTGACTAGCAGAACTTGAAGAACATTTTACTTGAAGTACTAAAATCTCCATTATTGTGAATATATGTACAGACATATGTATATAATCATAGGAATATCAAAATCACAAAATATCGAATATGAACAAAAATACTATAATAAAAAATAAAAAAATAAAATTATTGAGAATTACACACATAAAATATTATTTTATTATTCTTTATATATGTTAATTCCACTTTAATATCTTTCAGATTCGTTATTATATGCGAATAAAAATTTATTTTCCTCCTTTTTTGTTTTATTTATTTTTGATTTTTATTTTAACAAAAAACAAAAATTTTGTTTGTAATTTTTTTTTTGTATTTTAAATTAAGAGCAAATCGACGTATTGACTGTTCATAAATTTCAGTAAAAAAACGAACTCAAAAAGACAAAATAACTAAAAAAAAAAAACACACAAAATTAAAAATAAAACAGTAATGGCAGAGTGTAACATCAGAAATTATTATTATACAAATATGTTTGTTCGTAATATTTGAAGAGAGTACGTCGTCACGATGAATGACGAATTAAACATGACAAAATATTTTAAATTAAAAATAGAATAGTATTTCCCGGCTCCTCGATTTGCTCCGACATTCGAGGAAGCTTGATACAAATTCGTTCTTAATATCATTATGAAATGTTTTTAATATCAATATGAATTTATTGTTGATTCTACATAATTATTTTTTATTAATGTATCTTAGACAACAACCACATATGTAATTATATATTTAACAAAAGAAAAGCTAAATTTAAAATTAATTCTAACGATGAGTTTTAAAATTTATCTGAAAATATATTTTTTAGAATTTTGGTTACATGGGGTGAAACTATAAAACTATATTTAAAATAATTAAAATTATTAAAATTAAATATTTAAAATTAAAAAAATTTAAAAAATATTTAGTTCCGCTATGTCTCTTTTTAAATATCGATAATTTAAAAGAATGAAAATGAAAATCGGTTGAGAAATGGTTTTGATATTTGTACCGTACTTCAATTTACAGATTAAATAAATCTAATCATTTTAAAAACAAAACTAATTTTTATTTGACTTAGAATTTGAAAATTTGTTTTGGTATGAGGCTGTAGCACATATTTTAAATTATATATAGCAAATGCTAGTACTTATATGGATGATTATACATCTTGTTACTCTTTGTTTCAATTAGGATGTGGTAGTCACGGGTTCGATTTTCGTGAGGGGTAAAAAATTTTACTAAAAAAAAAAGAAGCAAAATATTATATATAATATTTATAATCAATAAAAAAAATAATTAATACTTTATAACTAAAAATACTACATTATATCAATTTCTATATCAATACTCATATCATACAACAAAATAAAAATAACACAATAAATAAATATTGAACAAACACTAATAATAATTACATAATTGTCAACAACTGACAAAAAGTATGTGACATGACGTACCCAGTAAACATAGTAACGTCAGGCATCTTAACGTCATAGATGGATAAAATCGCATCGACAACTAGCAGAAAATATAATGTCGTCTTACCACGTAGGCGCAGTTAGAGTTATCAAATTGGTTTTCTGCAGTAGGCCAAATCCCCTTCTTAAACAGTATAAACAGATTAAATATGAAATGGTGATAATCGAGTACAATGGAAATGTCAAGTGGAAGCCCTATTACAGATATATGAATTATTAACGAAAACAAATTAATAATCTAATTGATTTTCTGAATAATACAAAGTGGCTTTTGAGCTGCTCGGACAAGAAGTCCTCTAAAAAAACCAACGAGAACAAATATTTAGATAGGTACGTAATAATGAAACGTTTTCATTTTGAAAATTCTGAATTCTAATTTTTTTTAATCTTTTTTCTTAAAAAATTTCACTTAATAAAGCAAGCATATTCTATGAAATACTAGTGGGCCCCTGTGCAATTGTACAGTGGTGAGTTTATTTCGAATTATTTGTTAATAACATCATTATTGATTCATATGATTTAATTGTATATGAATCTTACAACCGCCCCAGACATTCAATTTCTGCATTTAGAGTCCCAATAAAAACTTCGTTTTTTTCAACGATTTACGGTCAACTTTTGGGGTACAAAAAAATTGTCAATGTTTTATCATGGTTTAATTAAGTATATTTGTAATGACAAATTATGTAGCCAATATTGCGATCTAATATCAGTTGTGTTTCATCGGTTCAAGGTCAATTTATGAAAAAAAAACAAAATGATCGAGGTTTTATGGGGAGGTTTCAACGATTCAGGGTCAACTTTTGGTACTATAAAAAATGATTAATGTCTAATCGGATTTTCGGATTTTAATTGAAAATGGTATGTTTGCAATGACAACTTATATCTTGAGATCTATCATTAGAGTTGTGTTTCAAGCGATAGATTTGTTTTATCAGTTTAATATAGATCTTATTATGTTTTGTGTCATTATATGCTTTTATATTATACATTAGGTATGTATGTATGCAAAAATTTGAAAAAAATTTGTGGATCATAAAATTTAGTGAGAACGGTGAAAATAATCTCATTTGTAAACAAAAAGTAAACGTGTAGGTGTTACACATCAATGTTTCCAATCAATATTGGTCTATTACTTGATCAGAGAAAGATGAATAATTAATATTATACTATAATCGAAAAATAAATTATTCAATTACATATAAGAAGATTAGTTATAGTTCTATTCTCAATTTTCTGACATTTACGTTGCCATCTTTTTGTCTCATTTGAGATAAGGAAAACTGCAAAAAGTTGAAATAAAAAACTGAAAGTAAAAAATATGTCTTTAAAATTTATTTTAATATTTCAATCTGTGTCCACTGGAGCACTAATGTCCGATATCTAGAGATCATCTTTGACCCCAAATTAACTTTGAAACTTCCAGTCGACGATAAAATAAAAAAAAAATCAAATTGTTATACGGAATAATTAATAGGAAATCGTTTTTCTGTAAATTCAACAAAATTTTAATCTTCCATCTTCCGAAGTACATATCTGTACGGTGCTCCCAGCCTGTTCAAGCTGTGTATACTGTAATAAAAAAAGACTGTAATCACGATAAATAAATTACTTAAAATTATACTAAACCTCCCTTGGCATCATAGTACAGCTGATCTTGATATACATTTAAAATCCAAAAGTACGAGAATGACAGACAAAAATACTATTAGGGCAAACAAATTTATTGCCAACTACTCCGTTTCGAAGATTTTAATCAGGTAAAATCAATTGGGTCTCTGAAAAAAATCACAGTTGTGAAATTTTGTTGAATCTAGTGGTAACAAATTGGAAGACTGCCGTTGATGACGATAAAATTATTATATAGCTGAATTTTTTTGGACTTACGGCGAGCATTTAAAACTGTGGATCGTGATATTTTGTTAAATAAATTAGAAAAGTATGGCGTTAAACTTTTTATGTTTAACACTGAAATGCTTTATAGATTACAAAAGATACAAAATAGATTAATGAGGATTATATTAAAACTAAACAGGTATTCGTACTTATTTAAAACTTATATATTAAATTGTTTAAAATGGATAAGTGTCTCACAAAAAATTAAATTTAATGTGTTATTGATAATATTTAAAATAAAAAATCAAATGATGCCAAATTACTTAACTAATAGATTAGTTTACGTATAAGATGTTCATAACTATTATTTAAGAAATATTGTAAATTTTAGATTAAGTCTATTTAAGAAAAGTAAAACTTAGAATATGAAATGTATAATGGCCTAAAATTATTCAATGAATTACCAACAAATTTAAAAAATGAAAAGAATTTTAAAACCTTTAAAAAAGATTTAAATAATTATGTTAAAGATAACATTGAGTAGAAATTTTTAATTTTATAACAAATCATTTTGTGATAAGTTAATACAATTGAATTTTATATTAATAGTAAGAAAGTACTAAATAAATGGATAAATAAATAAATTAATGGATAGTTAATTATTAAATATAATTAAATTGTAATTGTTTGATTTTTGGACGTATTATTTTTATTTTGTGTTTTTATTTGTTTTGTTCTAAAATAGCTTGAGCTTAGTTATAAGTAAAATGTAAAATCAAAAGTAGTCAAACAGGCTTTTTGTAATTTTACACCATTTTCCTTGTATCAATTAAAATAAATTGTGTCTTGTTTACAATAATGTAATATAATAACAATATTTATTTTCAGAAGTGTGTCGTTCATCATAACATTACGTGAACTCATCAGTAGGTATTTAAAGCCCTATACCTCCTATACTACTCCTAATTTACTCCTGAAAATAATTATTGTTATTATAATCAACTTTCGAAGCAATACTTATTGTTCTATTTATCTATAAGTATGTATCAGTGCAAATAAAGAAATCAGACTTGTCCTGCTTATTTATAAAACTGTAAAATCCGTAAACAATTTTAATAATGTATAATCAAATTTATTTTTAATCTAGTTAGCAAAAGTAATGTAAATAAAACTAGAGTAAAACAAAAAAATTTGGCTAATAAAATTCTATAATCTAAACTCTAACTAAAATATAAGAAGATTCTGTTATTATAAATTATGTATAAACAAATTTTTGCAAATAAATCTATTTGTCGTTCTAATACTTAATTTAAGGGATTGTGAGGGAGATGTTGTATCAGCGTAGGACTTAATTACCATATCCGAAGGATAGCTGGAATAGTTAGCTTTCCAAAAAGATATATCTTTAGTGGCGCATATTATCATTTAAGGACGAAAAGGACATTTGAAAGTATCCTTGTTGCTTTGATGTTTTTGTACAAAAACCGTTATATCTGTTGATTCATTAAATATATATATATTCAGTTATACATTCTACAAAGATAACGGTGTGGAGCATATTTTAACGTAATATAATATATATCTAATGAATCAACAAATACTTTCAAATATTATTTGCATCCTTAAAGCAAAAGATGCGCCACTAAAGATATATATTTTTAGAAAGCTAGGAATTCCAGCTATCCTTCGAAAATAGACATTAAGTTCTACGTCGATACAACATCTCCCTCAGAAGAGCCTAATTTTATTATTATTGGCAATTATAGTTGCGTAGAAATTTTGTTTGTAGATATGTTTTTTTTTTTTATTATTTTATTATTAAAAAAATAATAATTATAATTTCAGAACACATCATTTCATATATATTTATATGTATATATATAATATGATACGAGGAATAGTTCACCCATCGAAAGGGTCAATGAGAAACAAATTAATGTGATGGCGTGATTTTCCAGGATTAAAAAAATAATAATAAACAAAAATAAAATTGAACTGGAATCTATAAATAATCAAAATAAAATATTAAAAAAAAAAGAAAACAAAAAAAAAACAACATATCTTTTCTCTATAAAAAGGATTATTTTCTGAATCATTTTCTCTGATAAAAATTATGTACGCATATTTTGCATACACACAATGTATACAACCAATTTTACACAAACACAAATATAATATACTAGATTAATATTACATAAATTTAATTGTCACAATTAAAATACATATGATATGATGTTAAGAGGAACATTAAAAAAAAAATAAAGAGAGAGATTGAATTCTAGGCAAAATAAAATTTACAGTTAAATATTAAGAATTTAAATTTTGCAAAAAAAGAAGGATATGGTTACTGTTTTATTTGTATCATTCTTTGTATCATTCGTTATTTAACACAATACCCGATTAGAATATCAAATATTTATAATGTCTAATAGATTTTTTTATCCTTATAAATTAATTGAATATCTTAACACCTTTTTATTCGGAATTTCCATTTTAATTGATATATTTTTAGTATTTGGTGATTTAGTATTTATTTTTGTTAGCTCGCAATATTCTGATGGGCCGGACACAATATTGTTTTACGTTATGTACACATTTAATATTATATGGTTAATAAATAAAGTATTTTTAGGAATTGTGTCGTTCATCATAACACTACTAGAACTCATCAGTAGGTATTTATAGTGTTAGACTACCTATACAACTCTTGATTTTTATTTTTATTGATTTTATAACTTATTATAAGATGTCATTAGTACATCTGTGTCATTCTGTGAGTTATAAAAACCAACTAAAATTTCACCGCAAAATGTATTATAACTATAAAATAAATTTATGTAATTATAAATTTAATTAGGAATTATTAAAATTCCCATAGCATTTTGCTTTTAATAAAAAGAACAAGTTCGATTTATTAATATTCGATATTTGAACATTGATACATCATAGATATAAATTTATACCACCATTGTATCTATAAAAATTACTTACTTATAGTAAGAGTTTATAATAAACAAAGTATTTTTAGGAATTGTTGTACTAAGCCTTGTTGTAAGTATTTCAATATTTTTCCTAAATCTTCCTAGAAAAAGTTTTGTATTAAAAGAATTACAGATCAAGTTACCTTACAGTCTGAAGGTAGAAAATAGTAATGAGTCCTATTCCGGATCCAAAATGGCTTTGTAACTCTGGAATTTGTTGAGAATGATGACGAAAATGAAGAGCGAAATAAAACAGTATAGTTCTTATTAGATTAGATTAGATACTTTCGGAAGCGGATCTGGCTCCTATATCACTCCAGCCGCAAATGAGTTTATTGTGATTATCGGTATTAATCATATTAATCATCTGAGTCCTTAATAATACCTGATTTAGTTATCTTCTGGCCGAGGATGTTGTCATGTTAGGTAGCTCCCATTAATCGAGGAACGCTGTTTCCAGCTGGCAAAGTCCGCTACGAGTGTTGTTTTCGGTTAGTAGGTGTTGTTTTCGGTTACAAGTGTTGTTTTCGATGAAGATGAAGATGTTTTCGGTTAAGCCTATTTTATAAAGACGCTTTTTTTACTATGCAGTGGCCTGTTGTTATCTCTGTCATCATAAATATATATTTTCTATTGAAACTTAGAATTTTAGTTTTCTTGAGTGAGCGTTTTGGTATTTTTACTTGACCGTTTTCAGGAGTGTTAGCCCAGAAATTTATCAGCTTTTTGGTCCGTTCAAGCTTTCAACTGCATTTTAGCTGTGCTCGGAAGAATACCACAGAATAGACTTGGTCCAATGAAAGGCGTAGTCGATACTTTTCTTGTTAGATATTCATGCAATTTCATTTCCTGCTATGCTGGAATACCCTGCTTTTAAGTATTTCTAAACAGGTCCGTATACTAGTTTTGATGATATGAATTGATAGCTAGTGTGGCTGCTTTACTATCCTAGATAATGTAGATTTTACATTTTTTGTAACTTTTTCTTAAATTATCTTCAACACAAAGTTATAATAGCATGTGTACTTCCATAGGTAGTACTACTATAGGTTCTATTAGTAAGATAAGAGTTAACTGACCTCATTGTACAAATTTTGAAGGAAATACTATTTTTTTTTAGTTTTAGTACTACATAAAATATCAAATTTTAGAATAAAATCGGCTTAAATTATGGCCTGTTGGAGCTTTGTTTTCTTGTTGATTAGAATTCATCAAAAACTCTACACGACTAGAACTATACAGTACTGTAATATATTTTCAAAATCATCATCTCTAATATATTAATGTCTATACTTATATAAATACATAACACATATGCATATATATGTATATATATATATATATATATATATATATATATAGTATACCGTAAACTTCTGAGTATAATAACCAGGGACTCTAATTGGAAAATGCCAATGTTCTGAAGAAATAATAAATCCAATTGGTATATCCAGGTACTCTAATTGGATTTTTACACCCGGGTACACTATTCGGAAAGCAACATATTTATATGATCGTTACCTAAACATACATATGATACAGTCTGCACAGGTAGGTATGTATATTGTCATTTGACACAATTTGTTTACTTTAAAAACTTATTTTTTTTTCGGCCTACTGGTTTATTTACACAATAGATGACTGACAAGTGTTTAAATTGTTGACAAGTGTTTAGTAATAAATCTATTTATATGAAATTTCAAATCCTCTATATTTGTTTTAGTAATAGATAACATGAAAATGATTTTAGTATTAGATAACAGCCAATATCGAAATAGTTCGAAATTAATTTTCGAAAAATACAAAATCTAATTACTATACCCGGGGTTCTGTAAATGGAAAGATGTTTGAATTAGTTTATCCGAGGTACTTTATTGGTAGGGGCATAATATTCAAAACTTTGCGGTATATAGATATCGAAAAGTGTATATATATATATTATATATATATATATCGAAAAGTATCATTAAATGAAATTAACTTGCTCACCTTTTTACTTTTTAAGTTACTCTTCAAGATTTGATTATGAAAAGGACATTTTAAGTGAATATAAGAACAAATACAATAATAACAAAAAAATCCAAAAATAATTTAATGATATTTATGAATGAACACGTGTTAGATTTAAAATATATTTAATTTGTCCAATTTTCTTTGTTCTTGGAATTTTTTTTTTTTTGCTGATTATAAATTTAGTATCTTTTAGATTATTACCTATATCGGATTTTAAATAAATACAAAATATAATCCTTTTTAATAAAAAGCGATTTATATTTATTTGCGTAACCCTTATATTAAATATAAATATTTGCATTGCACCCTTCTTTCCTTTTTACAGTTAGAGATTCTGAGAAAATAGGTATAATCGAAAAGAGGTCAGATTTGGAAATTTATATTTTGTTTGAAAATTAATGAATAAAAAATTATAATTATATTTTGATATTTTCTATTTCTCACCTTTATAACACCTTTTGCTTATTTTTTTGATTAATTTTTGTTGAAATTATTTACTTAGGTTATTGCCAAATGGTCTTCTGTAATCTAGATTTATTTAAACGATTTTTTGTTTTGTTTTTTATTAAATGTTATTAAATTTTAATTTAATTGAAGAATACTTGAATATATATATATTATTATATATATATTTATATATAATAGACCGAGTTAAATTTATATCGTAGTATTATGTAATAGGGCTGGTACTAAATGTCAGTCGATGAAATTAGTATTAAGTATGGTTAAATTATAGTAACCTATTTATATATTTTATCTTCTTGATAACACTAGGGGATAAACATTAAATGCTTTTAAATAGCAACTTGAACCCTAACTCCTTTTGAACTTGTGCAGAACATTGGCATATACTAATTATTATTCATTTTATTTTGAATTTTCGACGTATTTGAAATGGGTAAAACTAATGTATTGTAGGATAACTTCTACTTTGCGATAGTAGAGCTCGATTTTATTTTCAATCATTCCCAAATTGAATTTCAAATCAATTTCAAGGAATAGTTATTGAATACAACATTTTGTAACATGCACAACCTGAACAGAAGTTGAACTCGGAACCTTCTGATTAGTATAGTTAGATCACATAACAACTACATCTATATCGGTGGGCTAACTAAAGAAACCAGAATAATTTACACAACTGTTCGATAAGATTTACTAAAACATATTTTTTTCATTTTTGTTAAGTCTTCGATAGTCAACATAAATTGTAAAAAAAAAAATAATTAATAGTAATATAAAAAATAAATGAATTATATAGTTTGGATTATAGTTGGAGTGACCAAAAACAAAGAAAAAACAGCTACGAAACATTTCTAACGATTTTAAGATTCTTTTCACTAGACATTCATAGATAGATTCTATTTTTTTATTTTTTTATTGACTAAGGTAGAATTACATTTTCGTGCTTAATTAAGTGCGGTAATGCAAGTTTATACCAGCGCTTACCTTTTCGGCGCCCTGTTTATTTTTATAAAATTGCACCCTTATAAATCCTTTTTCACATCATCTATGACGTAGGATTGTTGACGGACCTGTTATAACAAAATGTCCGACGAAGGTAATTTCCACTTTAACAAATAAAGCAAATAAAATGAAGTAAATTAAAAAAATTAACTCGTGACCAAACTTAAAATTATTATTATATGTAAAACATTTGTATCTATGTATTAAAGTACAAAATAATTTAAATATAATATTAGTAACGTTATCCCTCTTTTCCTTTCCGAAAAAAGCTGCAGATATCTACTTTCTTCTAGAATATTTTACAACAAAAACAGAATGCATTACATACTTAATATAATAATGCAGTAAAAAATATTGTGTTTGTGATATTCATATTATATTATATATCAAGGGAGCGAATGGTGCAGATATAAAATTTTACGCACTTAGCGCCCTAGTTACTATTATATTTTCTTTATTTTTTTTGTTGTAAAAATACAATTTACGAATGAATGGTGCGCAGTTTTCTCATTTTGCTCCTAGTGATAGATTGTTGTTTATAAATTATTTTCGCATGCTATAATTTCTATCTTGCGATAACTATTTGTTTGCATACAATCTATATATATCGTATATCGTATATTGTACATTGAAAATCGTAATATTTATATTAGTATATTTTCACAATATTGTGTTTTGGAGGTTTTTTATTTTAAAAGCTGAAAGGAATAATAATATATAATATGTGTTATTGTGTATTTGTGTTGTTGTATATATAATTTCTGGTTAAATCTACATATTCTATATATTTTTATTAATGGACATCACATGCTTTATTTTTATATTAATTCAGTACGATAATTATGTAATGTTTTTAAAAATTATAATATTTATAATACATTTAATTGATGATAATACTGAAAATTATTTATTTTAATTTTTTATATACATATTTCATATGAATATAATTAAAAATACATAATAATATGTATTTCGTTATTTATTTTTACATATCATACTTCCCATCCAGATGACAAAGCAAGAGGAGGAACAGCAATACTGATAAAAGGCAACATTCAACACCATGAGGAGCAGAAAATAGAAAATGCAATGATGCAAGTTACAACAATTAACATTAAGGTCAAAAATAAGGACTTCAAAATCTCGGCTATCTATTGCCCACCAAGACACTCACCTACTAGAGTCGACTTCATAAATCTCTTTAAAATACTTGGAAACAATTTTATCATCGGAGGAGATTTCAATGCGAAACATACCCACTGGGGTTCAAGATTAACCACAACAAAAGGGAGAGAGCTATACCAAGCTGGAAGAAATCATAAGTGTGAATTTATTTCTTCCGGTGCCCCAACCTATTGGCCCACTGACCCAGCGAAAATACCTGATTTGATTGATTTCTTTATAACAAAGGGAATAAATAGAAACCACACATATGCCGTGAGCAATGATGACCTATCGTCTGACCATACTCCAGTGATCATGGTTCTAAGTGAAAAAGTTGAACACAAAAATTGCCTCCCAAGACTTACAAACAAGAAAACTGATTGGGATATGTTTAGAGAAAAACTTGAGCAATTCATTACTCTAGGATCCGTGGAATCAAGGAACCAAATTGATGCAGAAGTCGAGCAATTCATTGTAGACGTGCAGCAAGCAGCAAAGGAGAGCACGCCATGTTTTGACTCGAAACATCACTCGAGAGTGAGCTATCCTCCAGAAATAAGAGCACTGGTTATGGAGAAGAGAAGGGCACGACGAAAATGGCAATCAACGAGGTACCCAGGTGATAAAATTATATTCAATCGCTTAAATAATCAACTAAAACAGCAAATCAGAAATATAAAAAATAACTCATTTCATAAATTCTTAAACAATTTATCAGCCGATGCTTATACTGACTACTCGCTTTGGAAAGCAGCTAAACGAATAAATAGACCACAGGTGCAAGATCCACCTTTGAAAACACAGGCTGGTAGCTGGGTCGGTAACCCAAAAGAAAAAGCTAAGATTTTTGCTGACCACTTGGCAGAGGTCTTCACAGCACCAACACAAAATCTTGCAAATGAAAATATAACTCTCGAAGTTAAAATAGATGAAGCGGAAATTTCGCATGTCACTCTAAGAGAAATTAAACAAATATGCAGACACAACCTGAGTGTCAAAAAAGCACCAGGTTACGATCTCATCAATGGCCAAATCATGCGGGAACTACCAGATCTAGCTTTGTTAAAGCTACAACATATATTTAATGCATGTTTTAAGTTCACATATGTTCCGAGACAATGGAAAATTGCAGAAGTAATTGTAATACCGAAGCAAGGAAAACCGCCTTCAGAGGTAACATCATATCGACCAATATCGTTGTTACCTATTATATCAAAAATATTTGAGAAACTGCTCCTCAAAAGACTTGCCCCGATTATTGAAGAAAGAGATCTGATCCCGAACCATCAATTTGGATTCAGAAACAAACATTCTACAATTGATCAAGTGCATCGGATCACAAATATAGTGGAAAAAGCGTTCGAAGAAAAAAAAGTCTGCTCAGCAATCTTCTTAGATGTTGCTCAGGCTTTCGACAAAGTGTGGCACCAAGGCCTTGAATTTAAACTACATCGTGATTTACCAAGACAATTCTATGAAATATTAAAATCATATATGAATAATAGATGCTTTCGTGTACGCTATGCCAAAGAATATTCAGAAGTAAAAGAAATATCTGCTGGAGTCCCACAGGGAAGTGTTCTTGGTCCAATACTTTACCTCACAGGGAAGTGTTCTTGGTCCAATACTTTACCTGCTATATACAAGAGATATCCCACAAATTGACAACATTTTTATGGCTACCTTTGCAGACGACACTGCGATTCTTGCAGTTGACGTATCTGTCGAAAACTCCACAGCAAAACTTTAAAATGCAATGAATAAAATAAGATTATGGACCCAACGTTGGCGCATTAAACTTAATGAAAGCAAATCAACTCATATAAATTTTACATACAAAAAGATTGCAACCATTCCTATCTCAATCAATAACAAAATAGTACCATATGCCAATACAGAAAAGTATCTGGAAATGACACTCGATGCTAAGCTAAGATGGAAGGAACATATAAGAAAGAAAAAAGAAGAGCTAAACATTAGACTCAAAAAATTTTACTGGTTACTTGGGCGTGGTTCTGAGTTATCAGTACAGAACAAAATATTAATATATAAGCAGATATTAAAACCTGTGTGGACGTACGGTATCCAATTATGGGGCTGTGCAAAGAAAACCAACATTGAAATGTTGCAAAAATTTCAAAATAAAGTGCTCCGTGGTATAGTAAATGCACCATGGTACATACGTAACAAAGATCTCCACCGTGACTTGCGCATTGAAACAGTCACGGAAGAGATCAAGAAACATGCAGTCAAACACGAGCAGAGACTGCAAACTCATGTGAACTCGGAAATGGCAGCAGTTCTTCATATCGACAGCAGTATCCGTCGACTCAAGAGAACGAAACCCCACGAGCTGGTCACGACCTAAAATGGAAAATTCTACGATAATAGTTTCCTTTACGGAAATTTTTATTTCAATAATTTTCCTTTGCGAAAAAATCTAAAAAATCTTCCCACGCGGAGCTATTGCTGTGACTATCTCCTTCACGGGAAATATCATAGTGATAAAGTTCCTACACGGTAATTATTATGATGTTAGCGATCCTCCACGGAAACTATTACTATAATAATTTCCTAAAGACGCGACCGAAAATTTACGAAAAAAAAAGTCATTAGTCGATCTTACGTAGATTGGTTATAACGGAAAAAGAAGGTGGGCTTTAGTGGGTTCGATTCCTACACTATCAAGATGCACACGCGGCTGGAGCTCTTGATGTCCTTCGGGGATTACCTCCTATCTTTCGCAAAAAAAAAAAAACAAAAAAAAAAAAAAAAAAAATTTATTTTTAAATTTCTATATTTTCTTTATTATCTCTAAACTCTGTAAAAATCTGTGTACTAAAACAAAAAACAAAAAAAAAGTATATTTAAGGAAATAAGTGAAATTGAAAATATTTTCTAGACAAAAAAAAACTGATGAAAAATTTATAATTTTCCCCCTAAAATTCGGTGCCCTGTGCAATTGCGCCGTTTGCACATATGGAACCGCGGACGCTGTTTATACTACAATATCTACATATTTCGAGCCTTCATTTATCAAATTACTAACCTACCAATTAAATATTGAAAAATACTACTATATGGTCTAAGCCGGCTTAAATAGTGTAGCTCCATTTTATTTAAGTTGTTACCAGATTATACTCTCAATTATTATATTTTTGTAATTTATTTTATGTCAATGACAAAGAGCAGTGGAAAAAGCTTCAATTACCCAAATTTTTTTTTCTTCGTCGCCAATTGAACATGGGACTTTGGAAAACGGCTGCTTTAAGTACAGCCCCATGTAGCGTTATTCCCAGATATATTCTGTTAATAAAAAAGCGGATAAATTGTTAATTTCTTATTTCCTCCTTTAAATGTGACCACATACCATATTTTGTTAATGCATACATCATAGTTAATGTGATTACATAACTTAGTTTTTTGTAAAAAAATTGCATAGAAAAATGATTTTTATGTGGAAATAAATTATGTTCACTCTATTGAAAATTTCCATTATTCCAGCGTCTTAAATTATTCATACTTTCTATTTTTAAATTCAATTAAATTGTTTCAAATTCAAATTTTTGTCTAAGTGATAGAAAAGTTTTGAGCGACTTCTCTTAGCCAAATAAAAATTTCTTTTACTTTGTATAAAGACTTTCCTTTTTCTGTTTTCTTATTTTTTTTTTTATTTTATCTCAATCACGATTTTATAAACTCACTTTTTTTTTTTAATTTTCAACGATAAATTTATTTTCATATTTGATTACTACCATATTTTCTAATTTTCTTAAATATAAAACAAAAAAAAAAAGTAAACATGTCCTTTTCGCATCATCTATTCAAAGAGAGGAGAAAAGAAAAAAGAAAAAAAAAATCAAAATGAAAATTACCAAAAAGAGGTATGGGAGTATTGTAAGCGAGAGATGGTTGTTATCCTTAGAAGGTGAAAATCCGGAAATATTTAAATTTATTTTTATTAACTAATAAATTCATGTATTTAAGGCACAATCAAGAACGAGCATAAGAAAAATAAAAAAGAAATATACCTACTACAATATAGTAGTAGATTACCGTTATTTTTAATTTTGTTTTTTCTTCTACATTTTTTTTTCTTTTTGATTTTGTTATCGTTTTTGTGTTTTGCAATTCATTTCGTTTAGAATATTTTTTTGTTATTGTAGTTTTTTCATTGGTATCATCGTCCTCAATAAATTTTTGATTTTTCTGTTTTTTTTTATTTTTTTTTTTTTTTCTAGGTATTTCTGGAAGTCCAAAAAAAAAATATTTCTTAATTTTTTATGAAGTTAATTTTTGTTTTGTGTTTCTATTGTCATGTACTATCGTTAGTCTCATTCGCTCCTGTTTCCTATTAAAATCATAAAACTAGGACCAAATATAATGAAATGGACTAAGAAATTATAGGCAAAAAAAAATAAAAAAATATCAAAAAAAAAATTATTTCAAAAGTAAAAATGGCGGTAGAGAGTCTGATTTTTTTTTTGTTTTTGTTTTTTTTTGTCTTCATTTTTAATTAAACTTTACGACTGTTCTTCCCAAGATATTTTGTTTTGTAAGATAATGTTAATAATTTTTGTTTTTGCTCTTTATTTGTCCTTTTTTTTTTGTTTGGAATATTTATATTTACATATATTTACTCCTGAATCAGGATATAATTTGAAAGAAAAAGAAAAACAAAAAAAATATTATTTTTCCATATTGTTTTCTGTAGGTAGTAGTAGTGCTGTTGTCGAAAGATGCTAGGCAAATCGCATAATCAACCAAGCTATAGAAACAACAAATAAAAAAACAAAATAAGAAAACAAAATCGAAAAGAAATAACAGGAAACTTTATAAATTGGTAGAACTATGATTACCGCAATGAGAGTTTATTAAAAATAAAAAGGATATTTGCTTAAGTTTTGAATAAAAAAAATGTTCTTGTTTTTTTTTTTTAGAAATGACTATGTGTGTACATTCATACAATAATTATATAAATACCAAAATATATGAACGATTTCGCAAACAAAAAAAAAATTATTGCTAAATACCTAGACCATAGGCTAGTTTTACAACAGTATTTTGTAAAATATTTAGTTGCATTTAAGAAGGAGAGCCATTTTTAAGAGTAGGAAAGGTTCACTTTTAAAAAAATTCAAATGTGTCAAAAATAAAATTAGAATACATTAAAATCTAATATTGGGACAAGATTATAAAATAGCCAAAGTCTGTAATGTACCAAAAAAAATAATTACCAAAATTTCGTATTTGACAAAAACCTGATTTTAGAATTGGTTTTAACAGCTAAATTTAAATAATTTTTTTAACGTGTGGTAATAACGTTCAGTGGTAATAATGTGGCCAAAACACTAGGTTGGAAACTTTTATATCGATTTAGTACGTTGCCTAGGGAAGGAAAGGAGAGTTAAAAGGAAGACAATTAAATACAAAGATGTTAATGTACATCTTGAGTTTATGTAGGTCATAAATATAGAATTGATCATGTTTGAGGGAACACATAAGATCGAATTTGATTCCACATTCGGGATTTTTAGATTAAAAACGAATTTCCATAAATAGTCTTCAGTCTAGGGATTTCTATGGTGTCAATGAGTAGATGCTGCCCTTCGTGTTTCAAGAGAGAAGCCCTTAATTGAAGGTAATACAGATTTAATTTCTAACTGCGAGATACCAATAAAAAAGGGAGAGACCTCCGAATATACGATCTACCTAAATGTTTTAACCCATTACTAGAAGCACCAACCCTACTTGTGAGAATCGAGTTCCATTTTAGGTCGTATGAAAGGTTTATATATCTTAAAGAGGTCACAGGAGGAAAAGAAGTCCTTACAGCGACTAATAAAACCTAAATATATATGGCTGCTTATTTTTCAGATGGAATATTAATGATCATTTCAGATCATGCATAAATGCATAGCTGATAAGGTTCAAGCTTTCAAGTTTTTTTTTAAGTTTATCTTCCAGCTCTGAGTTTTTGAAGTATACAACTCGACTCTGTTTTTTAAGCTTCATTAAGCTATTATAACAAAATCATGGCTGAGGAAACTGCTCATGATGTCTAATTTGGTTGTTTCAGCTATAGATGTAGCTTGAGTTACCCTATGAAAGCATTTTATAATAGTGAATTCAATTGAAGTACACTCCGATAGCTGGAAAATGCAGCCAAAAAAATTTCAATTCCTAATTGTATATACCGGAAGGAGCCGTTATTTTGAAATTTAAAACAAAAATTATTAACAAAATCGAGGGTGCTCTATCGATTAGTGATATTTGAACCTTCGGGGAAGGACGGAAAAAAGTTTTTTTAGACCAAAAATCGCCGAAATTAGCCGAAATCGAGATTTTCAATTGCATATTAATTTTGTTTGGTAAGCCAGAATTAATAATGATAATTTTTATAAATAAATTTGTTGTTCATATTAACATATTTTTTACCTTAATTTTGGGTTACAAGTTTACAGGGTTACAAAGTTTAAATTAAAAAAAAAAAAACAAAAAATTTACTTAACAAAAGTTTCATATCTTTTGACGTAGAATTCGAATTTGCATAAAAAAGTACCATTTCCCATTTAAAATCTCATTTTCGGCCAATTTTTGCATTTTTGGTCTTAAGAAACTCTTTTCTGGTCCTTCCCAGATGTTGAAAATATCACCAATAGATAAATATTTTATTTAATTTCAAAATTCCGGCTCTTTCGTCTCTTAAAAAACTGATACGCATGCTCTGGAACAACCGGTATAATAAAATTGTGTACTTCATTGTATATTTCTACATATAAGGTATTATAATTTGAGGCTTTCTCAAGTAAAGCTGTAAAATTTATATAGAAATTTTAATTATATAAAAAAAAAACGTATTATAACGGTAAAATCAAAAATTACAAACTACTCTTATCATTTCAGCTGTAAATTTTTCATTTTTAGTACTTTATCGTTCATTAATGATGGGTGGAAATTGATCAACTCCTACATGATTGTGTGTGCAAAGATTCTGAGTAAAAGCACATAGAAACCGATATAGCCTTAAAAAAATTTACTTTTATGTAAAACTTACCAGAAAACTCGTAAAATGGTATTCTTATGTCTGCTATTAGGTATCAAGTTATATCAATATTTATACTTGCTAATATATTTATTCTACACTACTTGGAACTACCACAGTGATATTAATTTCAATTTAATATATTTATTAATTAATTAATATATCAGTTTCTCTTCCGAAATTAGACCTACCATTTATTATTTTTGCCTTTTATTTTGTCCCAATATCAAAATGTACTAGGCCAGATTGAAATTCATTAAGACGAACTTTAGATCTTTCAGTTGAAAGAAAAGCGGCTCAACGTACTGCGCACCCAGCATATCAAATATTTAATTTTCATAATTTTTTATAAAATGACTCTTAGAACAACTATCGAAATGCGGAAAGTAAACTAATTTTGAAAATGAACATTTTTTTTTTGATTTTATATTGTTTTTGTTGTTTTTATCAATGCAGTGCTGATTACAGAGAAGAAGAAAATTATTATTTAAATATTTTCATATTATATTCTTATTATAAATATATGTACATTATATATGTATATATATTATTTGTTTTCCTATTTATATTAACAATAAAAGATGTACATTTTTATTATTATTTTTTTTTATTTCCATATTTTTTTATTTATTCTGGCTTGGTCACTAATTTGAGAGTTTATTAAAAAACTTATAATTTCATTCATATTTTATATAGATTTTATTTTTTTTTTCGTTCTTTTTATTTACATATTTTTTTTTATAATAATTTTTGGAATATATTTAAAAAAACAAAAAATAAATATTATTTCAAATGAATATAAGACAAAAAAGGGTGTTGTTTTGTTTTTTTTTTTATTTAGAGGAATTTTGAATACTGTGATAGTGAATAATGAACACTACTTCAGTGTCAATAATTAAAAATTTTAAAAAATGTCGTTATTAGCTATTTATTTATTTATTTCATTCTAAAATTCATATCCTTAAAATAAAGTAGAAAAAACTCAAAATAGTAGAAAAAAGAACATTTAGGAAACTATGGCAAAAAACTAGATCACCAGAAAATAAAAAAAAACTAAACAGAATTACTAAAGAACTCAGTAACCTTCTAAAAACTGCCAACGAAGAAGCACTTCAATCGTATTTAGAAAACTTATCACCATCTGCGCACACTTATTACTCTCTTTGGAATTGTTACCTTCCTAAACTTAACCAACCACAACAACACTTAAACAACCACAACAACATGTTCCTCCACTAAGAAATTATCATGGAAGTTGGACTAGAAGTGATATGGGAAAAACGAATTTATTTGCTTTACACCTGCAAAATACTTTCGAGGCATATCCCTCGGTAGTCTCAGATGCTGAAGATAACAACATCATCCAGTTCCTTGATATGCCATATCAACTAGGTTTAGCTATTAAAAAATTTAACATTAGTGAATACAATTAGACAGCTAGCAGTCAAAACATCAGTCGGCCACGACGAGTTTACAACAAGGATGATAAAAGAAGTGTCAAACAGACAATAAAGTATTTCAAGCCACTTATTTAATGCAATATTAAGACTGTGTTATTTCCAAGAACAATGCAAAATAGCCCAAATAATAATGCTGCTCAAACAAGGTAAAGAGGCCACAGATGCTAAATCATATAGACCGATTAGCTTGTTGCCCATTATGTCGAAAATTATGTCGAAAAGCCTTCGATAAAGTCTGGGATGAAGGGTTATTATTTAAATTGAAAGAGCTGCTGCCTCACCATTATCATACATTTTTTAAGTCATACCTAAGTAATCGAGAATTTGTAGTAAAGTACAACAACGATATTACAAATATTAGACAAATACAATCGGGTGTACCACAGGGAAGTGTTTTAGGACCAGTGCTTTATGTCATTTACACAGCCGGTCTCCCAATATCACAAAAAATTATTGCAGCTACTTTTGCTGATGATACTGCTATTTTGACATTCCATACAAATCCGATGATAGCGTCTAAAATATTACACGAAAATCTTTGGAAAATTGAAAATTGGCTTATGAAGAAGGGGAATAAAGACAACATCAAAATCTTGCCACATTACGTTTTTACATTAACATTTCGTAAAGGTATCTGTCCTGCAGACTTACTTGGAGAACTCACATTATAGCAAATTAATTATTGAAACTAATATGAACATACGGTCTAGAGCTATGGGTTACTACCAGAAATTCAAACATTGGAATAATTGAACGTTTCCAGTCAAAAGTATTGCGATCCATTGTAAACGTCACCTGATAAACGCCAAGAAACGATAGATAAGATTCCATCTGTAAAAGAAACAGTCACTTCCAAGTCAACATTAAAATAACCCAAATGGGCTGATTCCACTGCTTTTAATTACTCGGCAGACACGCAGACTAAAAATATTCACTCTGCTATACCTAAGTTGTACAAACAAATAGCCAAATAGGTTAAGTCTCTAGATCTAGAAGAAGAAATCATTGGATTTTCTCAAATATTAATTTTTAACAAAACATTTCAATGCATACTTTGTTTGCTATTAAATATTGTAACATTAAATAAAGCATGTACCGTTACTTCGTTATACTCAAATATGTTACTGTACTGTACATACACATTACATTCGGAAATAAAAATGATAGATTTTGACGTGCGCACATGAGTCATATACACAAACGGTAAATCAATTCTAAACAATATTTGTCATAATTACGAATTCGGCAAACCAGTATAATTGTTTTTTTTTGCATTTCATATTTTTAATTTTTGATTTTGATTATATGATTGATTTTTACTGTATGTACTAAAGTTTTTTACATTTGTTATGAGAACGCACACCAATTCTAATTATTTATGTAATAGGGTGCGTATAGTGTACAGTTAACACTGAATGTCTTAAAACCTATAGATAATAAAACTAAACTGACAAGTGCAAAATATTTCTCATATTTCAAAATGGTTACCCCAGTAACCAAAAATTGTGATGACAAGTTTTTGTCAACATATTGTTAGAAAAATGTGGGGACATTTTGTCGTGAAAGTTATGATGACAATTTGTCCACAAAATTTGTTAAAAAATTGTGGTTGTAAATCTATCAACAATTTTTCCACAAAATGTTGACAAATATTTGTCATTACAATTTTTGGTCAACAATATTGTAACAATTGGGTGACAGGGTATGTAAGTTTTTTTATTTATTTTAATATTTTTTAGTATTCTTTTCATCAGTCTATATTGAACATTTTTGAGAATCGGTGTTGTTTTGACATTTTTTATTTTGAAAAACACAACAAAGTTTATTTAAAAATATGCATGAATTAAAAACAACTGAAATAGAACTGGTTTTTTAATTATTTTCATAGAATAAATTATTATGTGTAGAAAAAAAATATGTAATATAATATATAAAAAACAAATTGTTTTTATTATTAAAAATCCTTCCAAATTACTGAAAAAACTGTCCACAAATTGATGACACAAATCATTCACAAATTGCTTACAAAATAATGACAAATCATTTACAAATTGTCGACAAAATAACACACAAAATAATTACAAATTAGCTACAAAATGTTGACAAAATTGTTGACAAATTTATCATCTAAACTGTGACAAATGGTAGGTCAACCCTACCGACCTTTTTTCAACAAAAATTGTCACAAAGACCTTTTTTGACATGTGGCTGCTGGAGTAAGAATCAACTCTAAAGTAAAAATGCACGTTGGGAAAACTAACCGTCGTGCGACGACATACATTTGACAAGTACAAGTTTAGGAGATATTTTTGTCAAAAAAAATTAAATTAAATTTTAAATATTTCGGAGGTGTATCTGAAATTTGAACTTTCGAATAAACTTAAAAAAAAAAAAATAATAATAATAATATTTTTTACATTAGGAATGCAGTAATTTGCAATAAAAAAAAGTTTTTTTTTTTTGTGGATTTTTGAAACTTTTTTTAAGCCTTTTATCTTTTAAAAACTGAAATTTGTACTCGATTTTGAATTTTTTTTCGGACACGTTAGCATATTTCTATGCAATGATCAGAAAATTTAAATAATAAAACTTTTCAAATTTCAATTTTTCTATTTTGCAAAAATAATAATCACAATTTTATAAAAAGGATTAGAGACTTTATTAAAATCTATTTTTTATATTTTTTAAAATTGATCAATTAATATCAGTCTTTTTGAATTGCTTCAACATTATTCAAATTGTCACAAATCAGCTTAAATTTTCAAAAATCTCTGACAATCAAATTTAATCTAAAGAATTTAAAAAAAATATTTCACAATTACAACAGAACACTTCTATTTATATTTTTTAAATGCTAGATGACAACATAAAACTTCCATATCTCATTTTTCATTTTAAATTCTACACTTTTGCTAATTCTATTTCATCACAAAAACCCTCAAAAAACAACCACCCAAAGAATATTTTAATAATAATAAAAAAAAAAAATTGTTAATGTCAGAATTCCATTCTATTAGGTTTTATCCTGACTGATGAACTTTCAACATCATAACAGTTAATTTATATTTAATAAAATTTACTATTTAAAATTTCAAGTCATTTATTTTCCTTTGGTCTGTGAATGGAATAAAATTAAAATACGAAAGCATTGCTAAGTCGTTTCATGAATTTTTAATTACTCTTAACAGACTTTTTTACTGACTTTCATTTCATTTCTATATGTATACAGTATTCCTTTACTACCTAAGGTGTCAAAACTAAATAGAGTAGATGAAAAAAAAAATTAACAAAATTCAGTTGTATAAAAATCAAAAAGAGTTAGTTATTCCCAGACATCATCAGAGAACATAAAAAAAAAACAACAAAAAAAAAATAGAAGAATTTTTTTCCGCATCATTGATGTGGCTTTTCTACTCATCACGGTGTATTAAAAAACAAAACAGTAAAAAAACATAACAGAGAATCTTATTTGAAGGATTTTCATTTCAAAAATGCAAAAAAAAAAATTAAAGGAAAAAATTAATAAAATGGAATGCGAAGACAGACATTTAAATTTGAAAATTAGTTTGTATTTTTATTAATAAATTCTTAAAGTTCTAAAGTCCTTTTCAACATTTCGTGACTATTCACTAGAATTTTAAACTGGACTTTAAATTTGTTTTTTTTTTTGTCTAAAACTTGATTCTATTCTGATATGAATGTGTTTTTTCTTTGAAAGTTGCTCTTAGGAATAGTTTCAATAATAAAATGAAAGGTAGACTAATGAACTTACAGTTGTTCCGGTCCACAATGGGCTTTTTTTGTTGTTCAGAACAGATTATTAACACTGTTAACAAAAATACGTATCTTTTTTCCGCTCAGTAAATTCAGACTTTTAAATTCGTAGTTTTTTTTTTTGCGGAAATTAGAGCGTGTTCAGTTACATACATTCGATATAATTTAACAGAGCACATAGACGCTTTGAATGTTTTTTTTTGTCTTCTTATTACTTCTACATTTATTTACAACTAACCACAATATTTTAAAAATTTTAACAAAAGCTTCTAAAATTGATATTCGGTAAATGTTTAGGGCAACGCATACAATTTTGAATAGAGTATTGGCTTGTAAGTGTACATTTCAAGAAATATAGGATTTACATTATATTTGACAGCACTAAGGGGTAAGTCTACACGGAAGGTCGGATGTGGAGAAGCGTCTTAATATTTGGTGTTGACTACCTGGTTAACTAAGTAGTTTTTTCACCAGTAGATGCCAACTGTCCAACTGTAACAAACAAAAGATATTGGACTCGGTTAGTAAACCATCCTATACTAACCGAAGAAAAATATTGGACTCGGTTAGTATAGGATGGTTTACTAACCGAGTTCAATATTTTTATTGTTTATGACATAGTTATTTTATCTTTCAAAGATCTCACCTGCCTGGAAGTCATTTTTTATGACTGAGTTTCGAATATACCAAGATACTTTAACGATTATTCAAGCAAAGGTACTTGCTTGAAAACATTCAATAATTTCTATGTTTGATTTGCTTGTCATACCACACATCTCAATTCTATAAATCCATATTTGCTTCAGTATGACTTGATTTCCAGAGAGAGTTGTGACTTTCTGTCAACTAGCCAGTATAAGTTTGAAAATTTTCAATGTAGTTGTTTCCTTTTTGCTGCATTATGCTCCCTCCAAGTTAATTTTTTGTCCAAGTGTAGCCCAAATATTTGACATATGTTTGAATATTAAATGAAAATTAAATTAGCCTCTACGTTTATATTTTTGCTTTGTTTTAGCCATCTGATTTTCAGTCGCTGATGGTTACTATTTTTTCAATTTTCTAATTTACAGCCGACTTATATGCTGGCATTGCATTCTCTATCTATGGAGTATTCAGGCAAAAAAAAAAACAAAATCAAATATAAAAAAAGAGTATACTGCAAATTGCAGTTAGGACTGTCGTTTCACTTTATGAGATAGGAATTTTAAGTACTTAAAATAGAAGTTTTTAGCATTGAAAAGGAATATAAAAATACAAAAATATTACTAATATTGTATAATTATTTATTTTATGTAATAAAACCCAAAAATATAGCTTTTTATTTTATTTTTTCTCATTTTAACAAAAATAAAAATTTAATTAAAAAATTTAAACGTTGCACGCTCTTCATATTAATACTTATTTAGTAGATAGTATATACAGTATATAAATATATGTAACTAGAAAATGCAAATTAACCGAAATTTTTACCAAAATCTCCCAATGAAACCTCGTTAAGGCTTCGTAAAATTTCGGTTAATTTCTGTAATTACATTCATCACTTTCTTTGCATCAATCTACGAATCTAAAGTTTATTTTTGTAGCTCTAGTGCGCTTAAATTAAAGGCAAATATTTCTAAACAGATTTTTTTATTTTTTTTATATTTTTTTTCCTATTACTCCGCGTGGTAGCATAGGGTTTCGATAGTGAACCTCCATTTCTTTCTGTTGAGTACTACTTCCTTAATATCGTCCCAGGTATAATTGTTGATTGTTAATTCTTGATCGATTGTGCGTCTCCATGTGTTGTATGGTCCTTGTGGATTCCACTCTAGAGCTCTTCTTGCTATATCACTTTCTGATTTCCTTAGTGTATAACCTATCCATTTCCATTTTTTCCTATTTATCTGCCGGCCAGAATATTCTGCATATAATTCTCAAGCACTTGTTGATGAATACTTGTAGCTTCTGTTTGATTCTGACCGAAGTGAGCCATGTTTCACTGCCACATATTAATGTTGACTTAACACATGCTCTGAGTATTGTTAACTTTGTTGTTCTCGATATTTGGTTGCTCCGCCATATCTTCATTAGGCTCCCAAATGTTCTTCTTGCCTTATTTATACGGCTATTGTACCTCCTCTTGATGTTATGATGCTCCTATATTGGTGTAGAATGGATCACTGATGTTACCTCTGTGTTGAACTGTTGTCTCTGCATTTTCATACATCGCTTTGATGATGTTGATGATTTTTTCAGGAACTTCCTTCTTTGTAAGTGTTCTCCATATTGCGCATCTCTTGACTGTGTCGAATGCTTTCTTAAAATCTATGAATAGTAGATATAGTGGGGCATTCCATTCCACTGATTGTTCAACTATGACCCGTAAAGTATTTGCCTGGTCTACACAGCTTCGGTTTGGTCTGGAACCTGCCTGCTCTTTCCGTAGTATTGGTTCTAGTACTTCTTCTAATCTTTTCTTTATAATAATTGCTATTATCTTAAAAATAGTATTTAGAACCATGATTCCTCTCCAGTTGCTGCCAAGTCTCCTTTCTTAGGTATCTTGACAATCATTCCTTTCTTCCATGTCGGTGATATATTCTCTTCTATCCATGCTTTTATGATGTGGGGTTCAATTGTTTTTGCGAATAGGTCGGGGTCCAGTTTGGCTATTTCTGCTGGAATTCCATCTTCACCTGTTGCTTTGTTGTGTTTCAGGATATTGATTGTAGCTTTGATTTCTTCTATATTTGGAGCTTGAGTAGATATTGGCAGTTCCTCATCAGTTGGGTAGATATTTGCATCGTCTCTGTTTCTTATGTCTGCTTCATTATTTGTACTTTCTTCGTTGCTCAGTTCTCTCAGAAATGTTCTCTCCATCTCTTTAATTGGTTCTCTAAGTTTGTGAGGAGCGCACCATTTTTATCTTTAATTGGTTTATATTTAAAACAAAATGGATAATGATATGACATTAGCTCTGATGATGAATATACTTAATATTTAATTTAAAAAACATATATATTTGACGGTAAACTATTTTAAATTAAATTAATACATAGATTTCAAATCGTAATAATAAGTTCAAATAAATGAAATTGTTATAGATAAAGCCTGACCAACCCGAACTGAATAATGAGCCAAGCCAAAAAAGTCTATAATTGGATGGGCCCAAAAAAAAATTAACGAAATAAATTTTGTAAGTAAGGGCTCAACCTAAATCAATGCGTACTGCGTAGTGCGTACTGTACGCAAGTATACAAATAAAACAATGCAACCGAAATGGATACGCGCGTACTATTTTGAATTTGTCAAAAATTATTCAGTTTGGATAGTGTTTTCATATAAAGGAAGTGTTTTTAAATTTTAATTTGAGTTTTTAAAAAAATTTTTAATTTGTTATAAAATGGATATTTGTAATGAAATGGATGATGTTAAAGTGTTAGAGCATTTGATGATTTTAAAAGTGATACAAAGAAAACAATATCGTGCCTGTAATAGGGAACTATTCAAATCTAGAGAAAACTTTGGATTTTATAATACTGGATTCGATATCATTACAACAAAAAATCCGGAACTATTTACAAATCGGTTCGTATGACTTATAATCAATTTAAATCACTTTTGGAATTAGTCCGATTTTCATTAACAAAACATTCTCAAAGGAAACCTATAAATGCTGAACAAAGATTATTCATAACATTATAGTAGGTTTTTGTAAATATGTTTATGCATTTCTGTTACTTATGTGTTTATTTAGTTTTCTGGGACATGGATGTAGCATGCACACATTGTCTATGAAGTTTCGTGTGGGCTTGGAAACCGGCAAGAACAATTGTTCTGGAAACAAGTGAAGTATTATGGCGTGAGTTACATGCATTTTATGTAAGCCCTCCTACAAAAGAAAATTGGTTACAAATTGCGTCAAAGTTTCTATCGACAACTGGTGTACCTTATTGTTTAGGTGGACTAGATGGAAAGCATATTAGGATAAAAAATCCCGCCCATGCTGGATCCCAATTTTTAACTACAAAAAATTCAACAGCATAGTAAGAAAAAATTATAAATATAAATTATTATTTAGCACAATAAAATTTTTCAGGTCTTAATGGCAGCATGCGGATTATAGTTTCACTTTAATTGATGTAGGAGCCTATGGGAGTCAAAGCGATGGTGGTGTATTCAGAAACTCTTCATTTGGACAAAAAATCATTAATTATGAATTAAATATACCACCACAACGCAAATCTACCAAATACATCGGAGCCTTTCCCGTTTTATTTTGTAGCTGATGCAGCTTTTCCGCTAAATAAAATATCATGAAACCCTTTGCTACAGTAACTGATGAAAGTATGGACACTTACAATAAAAAGATATCAAAAGCAAGAGTTCGAATTGAAATGGCGTTTGGTAATCTTATTTTATTTTAACGCCAATAAAATTATAAATTGTTCTTATTTTTTTAGGAATTCTGTCATCTAAATGGCGAATTTTACTAACAACTATGAATAGTAATCCAGAAAATGAAAAAAAAAATTGTATTAGCAACCATAGTTTTACACAATTTTTTGCGTCTTAATTCAGCCACCACCACTGACTTCACAGAATGTACTTCTAATTTTAACAGAACTAACTTAACTACGCAGAGAAATTCAAGTCAAAGAGCTTTATCTTACAGAAATACACTTTGCAGCTATTTTAATTATTCAATATATGTAACATTACATTAAATATAACATTTAATTATTGAAATAGTTGCAAAGAATATAAACATAACATTTAATTTCATTTAAAAAAAAAAATTTGTTCTTTAATATATAACTTTTTTATCTATTTTTAAATTCTTTAAGTTTTTCATTCGCTTTTTATAGGAGTTCTAATTTCACAACGTCTAAATGCTCCTCTGGTATTTTATCTAATTGTTCAGAAAGCAAATTTAAAAAAGTCGAATGTGAATTAGTAGAAACATTAGATGCATTTTCATATTTCTTTTTTATTAAATTTAAAACTTCTAAGGTAACTTCATCAGTGTTTGATTTTCTTTTACTGGTCGAATTTTCAGTATATGATGGCGAGGAAGCTTCCAAATCTATTGTTACAATATCTTCGTCGTCAAAATTACTTATTGTACTAAAACAACAACGAAAGCATTACAGTTTATATAAAATCATTTTATTCATTATTTTATAATTAGCTGGCTCACTACTACTATCTAGAAATGACATATTTTCAGTAAGTTTCCACTCCTTTTGTGGTTTTCCACTTCCAGATGGTTGGGGTATCTTTTGACGCTGGTATTTATCCCTTAATGTCCTCCACCTAATTTTGCATTGCTTAGCTACAAATATATTTAAATTATTATTTTTTACACCAATTTATTATAAACATCTAGGTATGTACATGTAGATTCTATTTCAATGGCTATTTCTTCCCAAACTCTTTCTTTAAATTTGTTATCTTTATACTTAATATTACTCTTTCTCCATAAACATTCTTGATTCGATATTAATTCTATTAGTTTTTCATTATTTAGCTAATAAGAGTTCATAATAATAAAAAAGTTATAAAATAAAAACTATGTAAATACATTAGGAATATATGTACTTACGTTAACGTCTATTTCAAATAGATTACTCCACAGGTATTTCAATACTAAAAAAGTTATACAAATACTAAAAGTTATACAAATTTGTATTTTAAAACTTACCTGACAACAATTTTTTTAAATATAAAATTTTTATTTAAAAACAATCCCATCAACAATCCCAAAACAAAAAAAAAAAACACAACAAAACTTTTTTATACGCACTGTCAGTTATTAAATTTTAAAAGCTAAGCGTACTGCGTATTTCGGGTGCGCTCATATAAATACATGTATTAAAAAATATTTTGACAGAAAATATACGCAGTACGCATTGATTTAGGTTGAGCCCTAAGACTTAATGCATTTTTTTATTACATATGCAAATTATAATTAATTTATAATTTATAAAAATGAAATTTTTCAAATATTATTATGCAATACATACGTATACATATACATATATTATATAAAAAAAATATTATCAAATATTAAAAATGCATTAAGGGAAAGTTCTTTCATCACTTGCTTGGATAAATCGTCCATATCAATTTCTATTTTGGATGAGGCAATTCGTAATTTATTGTGCAAATTCTTATTAGTAAATTAATCCACGGTATTTTCTTATATTTGGATATTTGAAATTTTGAATAAATTTTGAATAAGACTGAACTTTATCATCTGTTTCAAGAAAGATGGTTTTTAATTCGGAATGACATTAAACACCAATTAATTCCATTTGTAAAGCAGATTGTGCTGTGTTGGGATTAACTTTGAGTGGTGATTGAAATATTTTAAAATGTTTATCATATATAAAGCAATTTTATTGAATCTTGAATCGAAAGCCTTTTCCCATTTCTTCAAACAAAATTATTTAATTAAAAGAAATAAGATGCATCGCCATTCCTTAATTGATTTTCCTACACATGTAATTTGTGCATAAAAGATTTAATTTCATCACAACTTTCAGAATCTACCTTTGAATCGTCCTGGAGTGAAATGTAAGCTACAGAAGTAACCAAGATGACATCTGTAAGAAACCATAAATATAGCAACCAATTAAATGCAATCATCTGACAATTCTTAAACAGAACTCCATAAAAATCTTAATTACTTCTTTCAGATATAAAAATCTTGTTAAACATCTGCCAACGAACATTACATCAGACATTAGACAAAATGAATAACATCACCGTAGTGTGAATTTATTTCTTCCAAATATTCTTGAAATTGACATTTGACAATTAATGGAATAGTCCACGACTACGAATAACATTAATAGTTTTAACCATCACGACATTCATTACATGATCCATTTTTAATGTTTGGCTTTCTGGTGTATAATGCAATGAAATGTGTAAGCCTGTACAATATCTATTCCAGCTTCAATATTTTTAATTTTCTTATTCCACCAGTAATAGTTATGTTCAAAATATTATTTCACGATGTATTGACTTTTAAATTTAAACAATCGATACATGCTGCGGTTAGCAAAAAACAAATGCGGCTTTTGATTTTGCATTTTTAGGAGGAAAACAAAATATGTTTTATTCATTCTAATAATATAGCTGTAAATTTGAAGCCTTGTTTTATATTTGGAATATTTTACAAATATTTTTAAATTATTTTGTGAGCATCAAATTATCTTCTAATAAACCCGTTATAAATACTCGTATAATAATATATAAATAACTAGCAAAGTTACCCGACGTTGTTCGGGTCGACCACAAAATGAATCGAATTTATTTCAATGAAGTTTGATTTATGAATCGAATTGAAAAAAATTGGTTTATCAAAAATATTCTAATATTTTTTTTCACTACGATAAAAAAATATCAACAATACTCCATCTTAAGCTATATTTATATTAAAATTATTTCTTTGTAAACAATATTTTGGTGATATTTTCTGATGAAGTATAAGCAAATACGCTCCTTGCTGTTGAGGTATTCTTGAAATAAAGAAATGTTCGTTTTTTCCACAATCAATTGGAATTTGTACTTAAATGAAATTAGGATGCCAAGTTCTTATTCTTAATCTAGTACCGTAGTTTTGGGTTCTTCAAGTTTCGTAGAAGCACTATTGAAGCTACTATTTTTAATTCTAATTGATAAGGAATAACAACTTCATTTTCATCGATAACTGTATCTATCGATTTGTACACATGGACCCCCTGGAACACTCTGCAGTATTTTCTGATTAATAAAACGAATCGTCACATTTTTGTGGCTAATTTACATAGCCACTTCACATAGTCATGTAAAAATTTTATACTGATTCCTAAATTCGAAAATACTTTTTCAGGACAATACATGTTTTTTTATTTTTCATAGAGTACCTATGAATAAATTTTCAAGTCTGTAACACAATTTTTTTTTTTGAAACATTTCTGATAGAGTATCTAAGTGTAAGTTTTTATGCCTGTAACACAATTGGTTTTTGAAATATTCCTGAAACGTACGTGTTAGGAGTTGTACGACAGCAACCCGAACCAGTCCAAATTTTTGAAATCGGTAACAGTCGAATTTCTGTATTTGTGCAAGAGTATCTAAGTGTAAGTTTTTATGCCTGTAACACAATTGGTTTTTGAAATATTCCTGAAACGTACGTGCTAGGAGTTGTACGGCAGCAACCCGAACCAGTCCAAATTTTTGAAATCGGTAACAGTCGAATTTCTTTATTTGGGAAAGAGTATCTAAGTGTAAGTTTTCATGCCTGTAACACAATTGGTTTTTGAAATATTCCTGAAACGTACGTGCTGGGAGTTGTACGGCAGCAACCCGAACCAGTCCAAATTTTCGAAATCGGTAACAGTTGAATTTCTTTATTTGTGAAAGAGAATCTAAATGTAAATTTTCATATCTGTCATACACATGGTTTTTAAAATATTCCTGAGTCTTGGTAAGAGTTGTACGGCAGCAACCCGAACCTGTGATCTGATGGCTTTGTAAAGCGGGTTATTTGCATACCAGTACCATGAATAACTGTGCAAAATTTCAGAACTCTATCTTTAAAACTGTGGCCGTGTATAGCGAACAAACAAACAAACAAACTTTCCCTTTTATAAGTATAGATTAATTGAGGTGAAAAAAATCCCCAAAGACAAAATATATCCAAACACAAAATCTTCAAAAAGAAAATCTCACAAACAAAATTCCAAAAATCGCAATTCCTGAAATTTTTTATTTTGCGTCTGTTGGACAAAAAGCTTAACATTTTTCTTTTTCAGAATTGGGAAAAAATATACGTTTTTGCGTACCCTTTAATGTAAACAAATAAAGGAAATATCACCATTGGCGATTCGGTAGTTGGGAATTTTATATTTGGTAATTTCGTCTTAAGACTACAGGGCTTGTGATTTGTACCCAACTGGATATTAGTTTGTACTAGGAACTTTCTATCCAACTCATTTATTAATAGTTGGTTAAAATTGAAATTAATAGCCAACAGCAGCACTATAGTTACTACTATCGGTTATTGTTTGTTTATGGTGTTGTTATTATTATTTTATTGCTAGAGTGTGGCTAGATGATTTGTGTGTTAATGTTATATTTGGGTGTCTAGGTTGGTTTGTTTAAAAAAATTCTATATTAATTTTTATATTTTCTTCTATTGAATAATATGTGAGGGTTTCTGTTGAAAGTGCATTTTAAACTTTTGTTAGGTCGACTGCTTCTAGATTAGGACATTGTTGTATGATGTATGAAATGGCGATTCTGGAGTTGCTGCTAAATTGGCAAATGAGTGGGTATAGGTATTTCTTTTTATAAGATTATCGTGGGTAATAAATACAAAATTATTTGATAGCCTAAAATTACGAACTAGAAAGCGTTAAATACTTTTATGCTTAATATTAACAAAGATTTATTTTAATCGTAAGTATTTATTGTCAATATTGTTAAGTTTAGAACTTTAGAATATATTGTTTTAAGGAATTTTTGTTTCGTGGTAATATATATATATGTTAATTTTCGAATATCAGTTATTTTTCAATATACTATTTTTTACTTTTAGACTACTTGATGGAGCTTTACAATTATCAATTTTAGTGATCATAATAATCTCAGAACCATAGTGGCCTAACCAACATTAATATTTTGTTGAATAAAATCCATTAAGGTACCAACTTTAAAAAAAAATGTTTGGGTTTATGTTTTTAAGTACTTTAGTGGACATATTTTTATTGGGCTCTAGCTTTAAAAAAAACGCCAATTTTTGTGGGTTAGGCCACTTTGACATTACATATAAATAATGAAAATTAAAAAAACTAGTAGCTTAGGCCAATATATTTTTTAGTAATTTTTTTATTTCATTGTTCAAATAATAAATAATAATGTAATAGATAAATTCAAATCTTGTATTTTTTACTCCTCTTCCGACTCCGTAAAAATAATTTCTTCAATAGTTATAATTCAAATCACAATTATTATAATTTCATACAAAAACTATACCTTGGCTGGAATTTAACTGATACTGGTATTGAAATAACCACACTTCTAAAATCTGATTAGATTGAAAATAATCAAACTCAGAATTTGCAAAAATATCTAAATTTTAAATTAAAACGATAATAAACGCTTTCAAATAAACAACCTTTTCACTATCACTAAAATTAACTATAATAATTAGACTTTCAAATTGAACTTGAACTTAAAATAAATTATTTACACTCTTAAACTGGAGGAAAAATAAGTTTAAAATTACTCAGAGGAATAATATCAGACACAATTAAGAAATAATTGATGACTTACTAAATTAATGAAATTGGTACATCAAATTTACAGGTGTGGGTCTATTTGTTGAAAAGCAAAATGCCAAATTAAAAATGTTGAATAACAAAATGTTGAAAAAAAAAATGTTGAATAAGAAAAAATTTTGAAAAAAAAATTCTGAAATAAAAATATACTCATAAATATAAAATTTTGTTTTTAAAAACTGAAAATTTTGTAAAAAACGTTGATTATCTCGAAAAAATTCGTTAATTTTTTTTTTTTTTTTTATTGTGTTGATGAGCGAGATAATCAACGTTTTTTACAAAATTTTCAGTTTTTAAAAGCAAAATTTTAAGTTTATGCAGTTATTATTCAAAAACGGTAAGTCTGATACTCATTCAAAATATACCGTTAATTAGGTGTATTAATTTTTAAAAAAAGCTATGAAGAAGATGTTGCTCTAGTTTCAATTTCTTCTGAGCTGTAGTTGATATTCTTTAGACATAATTTTTCTAATCCGATTTTCTTTAAGCCTCTATAGCTCAGGTAAATTTAAAGATAGACCCCTCTTCTAGAACAATTTTTTTCCTAAAATACTCCAAGGAATCACCCCTTTAAAACTTTTTGCTCTAAACCGGACCACCCTAAATATTCTGTAAAAGGCGAATAAACCTGATTTTTTAACCAACAATAAAATCCCTCCTAATTGAAGATCTTGCATATACATATACTATATATATATACATTTTGTGGTTTATTTTGAATCCTACTCTTAAATTTCCTCTAATTATTTTTATTAAATATACATTTCCACAAAACAGCACTTATAGCAGTGGGATTTGTCGTCCCAAACCCCCGCTAAACATTATTATTGAATTTCTTATATTGTTTAAGTTCATATTTTGCTAATGATAAAAGTTGATTTGTGTAATTAGATCTAAAATATACTACTTTAAAAAAAATGTCGAAATTTTTTTTTCAACATTGAAATGCGAAATGCTTTTTGTTTTCAACATTTTTTTTTCGACATTTCTTTTTCGATATTTTTTTTTTCAACAAAAAGACTGCCTCCCCTCATTTACTAACGGTATATTGATAATAACGATATTATTTTAAAAGTTAAGTGCACATTAGCTTTTTTAAATAATATCGAAATTATAGAAATTTAATTACAAAAATTAATTACAATACCAAATTTAATTACAATAACCATTAATATGGTTAACGATTCAGTTGAAAATCTACAACATCAAACAACTAACCATCTTGAATTTACTTCTGTAAAAGAAATTACTACCATAATTAAGCAGATAAAAATTAAAAAAGCTCCCGGTCAGGACAAAATACCCAATATTGTACTTAAAAACTTGTCAAAGACTTGTAAAATTTTTAATAAGTGCATGGAACTAAACTATTTTCCAGAAATATGGAAAATAGCCTTAGTTACATGTATTCCTAAGCAAGGAAAAGACCCAGCATTAATTGGAAGCTATCGTCCAATAAGCTTACTCAATTCCGTAGGAAAAATTTTTGAAAATATTATAAAAACTCGGTTAGTAAATTTCTTGCTGGACAAGAATATTCTGCCAAACGAACAATTCGGATTTAGAAATAAACATTCCAGCACACATCAAGTCTGCAGAATCAAAAATATAGTTAAAAATAATTTAAATAATAAAAAGTCAGTTTGTTTGATAACACTTGATGTCGAAAAAGCATTCGATTCTGTATGGCATCAAGGCTTGATTCACAAAATGATTAATTACGAATTTCCAGTTTACCTTGTTAAGCTAATTCAAAGTTTTCTTCACGATCGTTTTTTTTCAGTTAAAATCGGACTGACACAGTCCAACAAAATAAATATCACAGCAGGAGTACCACAAGGTTCATCACTTTCTCCCGTTTTATATAACCTTTTCATAACAGATTTACCGAGCCCTCAAAATTGCTGTACAAGTTTATATGCGGATGATACCGCCTTATTATCTTCTTCCAAATGTCCAAACGAAATAATAAATAATCTTGAAAATGGTTTCAAAATAATTCAAGAATTTTATTACAAATGGAAAATCAAAATCAATGGCGAAAAAACTAAATCGATTTTCTTCACAAAAAGAAGGAAATCTTGTTTCTTGCCTAACAGAAACTTATTATTAAATAATACCGAAATAATATGGGAAAGAGAGGATATTAAATATCTCGGTATACATTTGGACAAAAAATTGCTTTTCAAAACACATATAACTAAAATCGTTAGTAAAATCGATTTATACATAAAAATGTTATACCCAATTATTAATAAAAAATCCAGCTTGACGGTAGAAAACAAACTATTAATATTTAAAGCAATCTTTCGCAGCATTCTTTTGTAAGGTTTTCCCGTATGGAAAAATGCTGCTAAAACAAACTTAAATCTTCTACAAAGAAAGCAAAATGCGATTTTAAAATTAATCTTGGGTAAACCTTTTTACTTTTCTACCAACAGATTGCATAACATAGCAAATGTTAACACTGTTTTCGAACAAATAGATAAGATATTCCCTGCCTTTCTAGAAAGTTGTCTAAATTCAGAAAATCCGCTAGTAAGAGCGATTGTAGATTAAGCTTTTAGTAATAAATTTTTATGTTTAAGTTAGTTTTTAAGTTTTAGGTTAAAAAAAAAAATGATCAAAAAGGTTTTGCTTGCCATTTTCCCTTAAATAAAAATATATTATAAATAGAATAGTTCATAATTATTGTCATAGGTGTAAATACATTAGTATAAGCTCTTAATAAGGTAATTGAATAATTCAACTGTATAATTTAATTAAGGCATAATAAAGAAATAATAATATTATATATATATTATTCTGCATTTATCTGGATGTTTGTAAGTTCGACGGAACGCTCCAACACATATACAAATTGCATATGTATACAAATGCATATATATACAAATTGCTTTTGTGCTTTTTTTTAACCCCTGTCTACCATGCTGAACCTTTGCAGGAAAAATTGATTGCATGAACTATATTTTTTTAATTTAATGTTAGTCTTCTTCGCAAATAATAAGGAAAAATAATAAATAATAATAATAATATAAATAAAACAAACAATTTTTTTGATTTATAATAATAAGGACTAATAGAAATTTAATCAATAGTTTAATATGGTATAATATCCAAAAGGCAAACAGCATTTAACACAAAAAAAAAACATAATTCACTCAAAGGTTATTCTTATTACTTAAAATTATACACAATAATACACATGTGTATCAGCATATTTGTATTGTATAATATTATACATTATACTACTTTATTGCTTCTACCTTTTATTTTTGTCATTATTGTGTGCGTAGCTCACTTCACTCAAAAAAAATTATTTTTGTTTTTTTTTTGTTTTTTTTTGTTTTTTTTTATTATTTGCTGTATCTGTATTCTGTATGTTCTATATGCTCCATTCCAAAAATATTATTTTATTTTCAGTGTTAAGTGTTCACATTTCACTTCACTGTTCAGGTTCACTGTTCAATCAATAGAACTTGATAGAAGTAGAGTAGGATAATTAACTCTACTTCTACGCCGGATAATAAAACATTGTTTTTTTTAAATTGAAAATTATTGATGAAAATATTTTTGTATTTTTTGTAGATTTTACCAATTTAGATACAAAATTTTGAATATTTTTTTAAAACTAACACAATACCATAATAACAGTTTATTCATATAGCAAAATAAGATCCCTATACAGTATACAGTATACAAAAGACAAAATTTATATGAAAATAAGATACCATTTTTAAATTTGCTCTCGCGGAGGCCTCAATAACGCTAATACGGTATAATTTATACTAAATGGAACCCAACTAACGAATTATAACTAAATGGAAGTGAGTACGAGTATACCATACAAAAATACAAACATTTTATACAAATTTGTTGGTATGGTACTTCTTTTTCTGTTATATAAAAAAAAAAAAGATTAGTGTTAGGCCAATATAAACATAAATAAAAATAAATAAAAAGTGATATAAACATAAGTACTGTAATTTCGGAATAAAGAATCTAATGAAAGAAACAAGAAAGTAGGATTTATTTCCGTCATTTATGACGGGTTACAAAGCTAGTATATATATATAATTACAAAAATAGCATTCAAGAAGTGATTATTGAGTTAATTTACTTCTACCATAGTTAATTTAAAAAAAAATGTATTATCATTGTTAATTCCATTGTTTGATAAAAATATTATTTGTTTAACCTATAGAAAGACCTTCTGTTAAAAGAATAGTTACCCGGGTACACTAAAGATTAATAAGATACGATACATGTACAATACATACGATACATTTCAAGCAACCAAATTTAATTTTTTCTATTTTCAATTCTGAAATAATGTATTTTTTTATAATATATATTAAAATAGACAGGTATCTATATGAATTGTGGGTTTTAAATGAACGACTTTTGGAACTACAAACACTCTTACTTTGAAACTTTCAAACAAATATCTTGCTACTAACAAAAAGGTTAAAAACTGATGCACATTGATAAAGACTTTTGTAAGTTTAAAACTTTTTGTTTATTTAAATTTGAAATCAATTAAAATTTAATTAGAAGGTCAATCATAGGTTATTCAGGTCCATCAAAAATCATCAAATTCTGTAATAACTAGCTATTATCATTCCGATTTTCTATTATTTTTTTTTTCATTTTTTTTTCATTATTTTTAAAATCCGAACCTAGCTTAATTTTTTTACAAAATGTTTTAATTTTGTTAAAACCAAAGTGGCCTAGCCATCAATGTGGGTTAGGCCACTTTGGTTTTTAAAAAAATTGTAAATTATAAAAAGCCAAAACAAATATTGTGATAAATAATAATGAAAAAACTATTTCTGAAACCGGAAATTCAAATCACTGATTCTAGGAGACAAACATTACCGATTAAAACAGTAAAAATTTTTTTTTTTTTGTATGTGGGTTAGGCCACTATGGTTCTGAGACACTCATATGACCTTCTACGTTACAAATATATTTGCTAAACTGTCACTTCAGAAGTTTAAGAAAGTGCAATTCCTTTTTTATAGAAAAAGTACTATCTGTATGTTATTGCTAAATTGTCAGAGTAAATCGTAGGTTTTTGAAGGCGATGCTTTAAACTGGTTTTTTGATATAATTTTTTTCAATACCTTGTAAAAGCATAAATATATCAAATAAAATTTAAATTGCTACTGATTACTAATTGTTGGTAATAAATTATCGTCTAAATTATAGGCTAAATTTGTAACCTAAAAATTATTTTTACGCTAATCAATTTCAAGTATGGTTGTAATAAGCATTTAAAAAGCAAATATTTTCATCTTGACAGCACTATGATGCGAACATTAAAAGATTAAAGGTTAAAAAAAATGTAAAATAACAGGATAAAGAGCTTAATATAGGGGATCAAGGTGTCAGCCTAAGATAGGAAATAATGAAAGAAGTCTTTTTCTGTCCTATGCTCCAGTGATGATGTTACTGGATAATGATGATGCTGATGAAAGAACTCAATATTTTAAAACTATATTAACTAATTTAAATTGCTTGCATTATTATAATTTGTGGTCTGATGTATGAGTTTGAGAGTGAACATATAACGCCAAATTTGATCAGTTGTTTAACGATTTGGAGCTAGACAAAAAAAATCAAATTAATACGTCCTTACTGGCTATACACACAATACTGCCTTTCATTGCCTGTCAATTTTTACTAACACACTAATTATATTCAAATCTACGTATTTTAACAAAATTAATACATTAGATTTGATAACCTACCCGTCATACGAAAACTCAAAAGAGTTAAATATTTCCAATTATAGCCTTACAAATAATAAATAAAAAAAAACGATAAATCGATCTCATTCAATCCAAGATTATGTTAGAGCAACAATAAAATTGCTTACCTATTTAGTCTACTAGATTACAATTGGGAAGGAGTGAGTTTTAGTTGGAACAAAATTCCACATTCAATGTCAAACTGCTCATTGTGTATTTTAGATCTAACTACTTATTGTGTATCATCCATCGTACAAGAAAAAATCTTAAATTGAAATTGAAATTCAACAATAATAATACACAAAAATTAATCAATTCAATGGAACAATCCCAAAGGTGTCATTAAATTCAATTATTTTCTATATATAGATTCGATACACTAGTGTAATCAATCTTTCGGAATTCAAATCTCTTAAATAAATATATGTAACATAGCTACCAAATACAAAATTAATTTTAAAATCATTTTTCAGAAATTTATTTCCTTGCTGTTGTTGTTTTTTTCGTTTTTTCTAATATTGAATTTATTTATTTACTATTTTCTGTTCTATGTAATATACATATTATTTAATTTAAATAATTTTCAAAGTTCTATAAATTTTAAGATATACCCCAATGTTACAATTATTATAAGAAAATAACCCAAACAAAATTGAATTTTAGTTCCAAAAAAAAATTTATATATATAACATATATGTATATATTTCAAGTGTAATATTTTATATCTAAATTTATATAAATTTATTTTAGAATTTGGTTTTGTTCACACATACATATACAAATCATACATAAATTATTATTATATGTTTTCATGTTCATTATTATTATTTTTATTCCATAGAAAAACTAAAATTTATTTAAGGACATCTGCTTGTCTCTACTTAATTGGTATTAACTGCTTAATTTATAGTTAAAAAGGCAATGTGATTTGTTAAAAGAAAAACTAGAAAATTAATATTATGTACTTGTTATGTACAATACAATTCATATATATAAATAAGTATATTTAATTTAATAATAATAATAATAAAAATATATGTAGATATATTTATAAAATAGATGCCGACGTGATTCACTCTTATAGTATTCATTGTGATTTGTATGTAATTTAAGTTGAAAAAGAATGTCCTTCCACTATAAGGAATTGTTTTTTGTTGTTGTTGTTGTTTTTTTTTTTTATATAATTTTCTTTAATTCTTGGTACTTGGGTAGTTTACGAACATGCAACAAATTTTTCTTCTTTATTATTAAACTCTTTTCATTTTTGTTAATGTGCCCTCTATATAGAGTGGTCCTTTTTTTTGCTTCTTTCTTGTTTATAGTTTTCTTTTCCAACTTATATATTTCTTAGTATTACTGTTTATATTATAGTTATTGCTATTTTTTTTTTAATTCTCATAAATTTTTATATGCATATATAAACAGTATGTGCCGAAATTTTTCATATACATTAATTATATTGGATGAATTTCAAATTAAAGCGAGATGTTAATTATTTTATTTCTTTTGTTTTTTTTAACTTTAATCCTGAATATTTGGTAATGCTACTTGCTTGTATTGAATGAATAGAACGAATGAACATGAGTTCATTATGTAAGGTGGTCTTTAGCTGCGGCTAGTTTAGTAATATGGTTTTGAATATTAAATTTTTTGACTATAATTTAACAACTTCATTCGCAAAAGATACAAACACTTCCAGGAATACAAATCGCCTGATTCTGAAATTGACATCAAAGCAATAATATAGCGTTTATCAAGGACATAGACCTGCAGTTCTGAAATGGATGGGGAAGTACAATAGATCTTAAGAGGTCGCAGTTACTTAGAACTCACCAATTTATAAAAAAAAAAAAAAAAAACAACTTCACTACTTAAGTTCTATATTAAGGATTGAAATTTGATGAAAGTTTGTGAGAGAGCTTAATAATTTTTGAATTCACATATATGTAAGAAAGTAACCTAGATAAAAAAAATTTTTAATCACGGGATTTTAATAATTAATGAGTTCAGCATTAGGTAGGTAGGCTGACGACAGTACGCTGACCCACTTATACCAGTAAGGTCCATTGTGATACCTCGGGAGGTTTCTTCGCATAAAACTCTACTAGTTGAACGATTTCGAACTTTTTACAAAGCGGTGCAGGTCTTTGATTTCACTGCCTTCAAGATCACCCAGCTAGTCCAGTAAAAAAGTTTCTAGATGGGTTTTCCTTTTTTTATAAAGACCAAGAAAGGCACAGAGTAAATATAAGTTTTGCAAAATTCGTTTGAGGGGGGTCCAAGTCCTCCGGCATGTTTGTCAATAAGACAATAGGCTGATATCACACCAGTTCAATAATAATAGGTTAAAGGAGCGCTTTAGGTTCAGCAAAGGCCAGATTTGCTTGGTGATATTACAATCTGATGTACTTGACTTTCCGAAGTAGTAGATTACAGATGGCTGATGGCCTTCCCGGATGGATTTCTAAGATGATATCCTCTCTAGCAAGTTGATCTGCATTACAGTTACCCGAAACCTCATTGTGTCCTGGCAGCCATCGTCGCCATAATGTTGAATCGATCCACTAGTTTGTCAAGAAAACTGTGACAGGACAGCACTGTTCTTGAATTGATGGTTGCGGACTCTAGTGCTATTGAAACTATTGAAGTAGACAGATATTTGTAAAAATTATAGTACGCTGGATCTCAGTCAGTCTGAAGCTTCCTTTATGGCCATCACTTCCGCCTGAGAGACACTGCAGTGCATGGGTGAGAGATATACTTATATTTAGGTTTTCTAAGTAGACTTCCACTTCCAGTTTAGTATTAAGTACTTAACCAAAAATTTAAAAAAAATATATTTGTATATCATTGTTTAGTTTCTTAAATTAATTATTTTATAATCCTAAAATATATGTATACAAACGAGCTTTAAGTCGATATTTACACAATTGATATTGGTTTTGTTAAGTAAAAACTGTTTAAAAACCAAATAATTTTTTTTGCTTTTGGTTAGTTCGAAAAGAAAAATTGGCCGCTTCTTCAAAAAATTATGAAAAGTTGGGTTACAGTTCGTAGACAGAATTTGGCAACAAAAGACAACCTTTACAACATTCTGAAAAAATTACTAAGTACTAACCTGTGTCAGTGATATATATCGGATTAAATCTCGTTTATAGAACTAACTTTTGTGACTATTGAAGTTAATCTAGCTTTTGTGATGATTGAAATATTTAGCCTTATTTAAACATTTGCATCAAATTTTCAATGACTCTTTAATACTTTATCGTATCTGGGTTCTCACATAGAATTTCATAGAAATTTATGGAGTATTAACTCATATTATAAACTCCATTGCAATCGGATACCTGCACCTACAGTCCAACATGATAATGTATTCCATTAACAAGAAAATTAATTTTTATTTGAATGACTCTTATATTTCAAATAAATATTAAGAGCACCTCAACTGGTAAATATGAAAAACTGTCAATTAGTCAATTATCATCGGTTGTACTTCGGAAAGATGCTGTGGCCGATTGTAACAAAATGCATATAGAATGATAACCAATAGACTGACACCATAAAATCTTACAATCATTTATGATTTTTTTTATTTATTTATTTAATGTGTAACTTTTTCAGGGCTCTTCTGAGGGATATGTTGTATCGGCGAAGGACCTAATGGCCAAGTCCCAAGAATAGCTGACTATTCGTCGTTGATATAAAGTACGTATGTATGAGTTATAGAAAAAAAATATAGCTTTTCAACAGTATACAAGCATTGGGAGGGCTTTATGGTAAAATCATGAAGTATTCGGTTTTTCAAGAAAGAAAATAAGGATTGTTTTTTTCCCCAAAATTTTCTACTTTGAACTACAATATCTCCATAACGGAAGCACCAATCATCATCAAATATGTTAAAATATGCTCCAGACCGTTATCTTTCTAGAATATATAACTGAATATAAATATATTTAATTGATCAACAGATATAACGGTTTTTATACAAAAACATCAAAACAACAAGGATACTTTTAAATGTCCTTTTCGTCCTTAAAGGATAAGATGCGCCACTAAAGATATATATATATATTTGGAAAGCCAGCAATTCCAGCTATCCTTCGAATATGTGCGTTAGGTCCTACGCCCATACAATATCTCCCTCAGAATCCCCTTTTTTGGAATGATAGAATTTTAATTTGAAATAAAACACATTTAAATTAAGATTGAAGCCAAATTTTTCTTATTTCATTTCAATAAGCATTGACAAATTAATGTGGAAAGACTACCGCCGCAACAACGTTTACAAATTGTTGAAATTTATTTTAAAAATCGATGTTTTATTCGTCAAACTTACAGAGCGCTTCGTAAACTTTATGGTTTACATAATCGTTGGTCAGAGCGCGTTATTCGTCGAACTATCAATAGATTTCGAACATTATTTCATCTCATCGATGCAACAACAATAACAAGACAAAGAACTGTACGTACAGAAGAAAATATCGGTGCTGTAAGAGGTGATGAAGATTCAAATTTATCTATTCGTCGACGTTCACAATAACTTGCAAACTGTGTGCAACCACCACTTGACCATAATAAGGGTTGTTCACTTGCTAATTGAACCCTAGAAAAGTTTGAAGTTGATCCATTTTTTTCCAAAAAGTTTAGTGGGGAAGTTAATTTTTGTTTGAACAGCTACGTAAACAAGTAAAGTTGTCATATATGGAGCGAAAATAATCCTCAAGAAATTCAACACGCTTCATTGCATCCTGCAATTTGCACCGTATTGCGTGGTTTACACGCTGGAGGCATTATTGGTTCAACTTCTTTAAAAACTATGCTACTGAGGTAATGTTTCAGTGAATGATGTTCGTTACAGATTGATGATCCATGATTTTTTTTTTCAAAATTTAATGGTCTCGATCCGGAAGGGTTTCGTAAGTGCTAAAAAAAGCTATGGAAGTCCGTTATTATGTTGCGCGACTTGATTTGTTGTCTACATCGATTCCCGAATCACTAACAGATTTTAAGGCTCAAAGATGTAGTGTCAGGAAGCTTCAAATCAATTATGATTAACATATTTTCCATTGTAATTATATGAATATCATAATTAAGAATTAAATGGATGTTCGATTTGATGTAACTTTTACATTTGTACAATTTCAAACATGCTTTTCACATCAATCAAGTTCGAAATTTTGTATTTTTTATGTAGGAATTTCATTTGTTAAATGCAAATATTAAAATTCTGAAATTAGCTTAAATTGTAATGAACATAAAATTAATTAATATCAAATGTACAAATAATTTTGATAGTTGCTGTTACTGTAGTTGTTTCTATAGCCGTAGCAGAGATTTCTTGCAATAAAATTTTCTATATTTTTCGAAGGCGAAAACCATAAATTTTCAAGTTGTCCTTTTATATAATATGTATATATATACATACATATATGTTCATAATACATCCATATATAAGTACCGTTGTATATCTTAAATTACAACTTCTAATAATGTTCTTTATTTAAATTTATTTGAATTTATTTACTCCTACCATATACTAGAAATAATGTATTAGTGTGTTATGTATAATACATGCACATATAATTATATTTTTACTAATACTATGATATTATCCTTAAAAAATTCAATTGAAAAGTTAATTTTTCAACTTGAAATAATTAGTTTTTAATAAAATGGAAAAAATAAATATTTCTGATTTTCTTTGTTTGGTGCCAAAATAAAAATAAAAAACAAAAACAAATTGCATAGTGAATACTGAGTCGATTGAGAGTCAATTTTTGGAAGACGTAAGTGATTGTATATAAGAAATATATTTGAAAATTTCAAATTGAAAATTTGGAAGTTAATATCTAATAGTGTTTGAGAACAAAACGTTAAGAATTTTCTTTTATTTGAAGAGAAGAAAAATAAAAGACAGTTTTCCATATTTGCAATTAGTTTAGTGACAACTTTAAAAATATATTTATAAGATTTGGCAATTTTTTTTAAATGGGTAAATTTATTATAACTCTCGATCTTAAAATACATTTTGTTTTTGTCCAGTAATATATAAAATGATCAGTTAATTTTTTAATATTTAGATATTCTTAGAAAATATGGTTCGATTGAGCCAATGTAGTTAAGTCAGGCTTGAATAAGAATATAAATTTTAAAAATATTTTACCCCACCCGTGTGTAATATTTAACTCTTAAAATTCGTAAATTATGTGTTAAACTTCAGATAATTATCATTCTAACGCAACAAGGATTTTACGACCAGCTGATATTTAAATTTTCTTTTCAACAAAGTTTTTTTTTGAAATTTTAGAAGTGCCAATAATTAGTGGTAAGGATGCCAATTACTGCAGATTTCAAATGAAAAATATTTTTCTTCTTTTATTTTAAAAAATAAATAATACAATCAATTCAGAGAGGCTATAAATTGTCTCCGATATTAATAATTTCTTGGGAAAGCTATTACACAAAATCAAAATTGCCTAATGGGTGCCAAATGTTAGATATATTTTTTTTTTCTAAAAAAACTCTTACTGGTGAATTTATTTATCGTAATTTATTAATCAAATAATATATTCTATAATGATCTATTTTTCTTTAAATCATAATTGGATACGTTTTTAAAATATAGAGTCTTATCCTATGACAGTTTATCTTTTATTTTTCTTTATAATAAATCTAATACTCTAATACAATTTCAAACCTGAAATGAACGAAATCACTCTGCGATGTGAGGAAAAAAATGAGCGCGGTAGCGACCACCATTTGGTCTACAAGTATGTGCATTTGAAAATGTCAGCTGCATAAGATCGGACCGTAAATGAGAGAAGAACGTAGAAGCGTTAAAAAATCCCACCCCAAGTCGTAATCTATTAGACGCCACCAACGACGCAATAACAATACAGATGGTTGAAAATGAGCAAGATGTGTCTATAGATAGTATTTGAGATAATATTAAAAAGGCATTTATAGAATCTGGATCCGAAACAATAACTTTACTATCTACCCAAAGAGATCCATAGTTATCGCAAACCTCATGGGATAAAATTGCTAATCGTAGGTAAAGAGGAAAATAAATGCCGAATATAATCAGCGTAAAAAAGAAGAATTACGTTTGCAATATAGATTAGCACATAAGAGTGCGATTGTGTTAGACATGACAAATGAAAAAAAATACGAATATCGGTATGAGAGCCTATTGTTAAGTTTTAAAGGTGGAAAATTATAGGGAAGATATTTCGAATATATAACAATAGCTTGTGATTTAGTGAGATTCAGCGTGAGTTGGTTAGTTGAAGCCCAAAGCGCAACAGCTTCAAGCTCAACATTCAATTTACCAATATAATGTTCAATCTGAGCGAAGGGGTAACTAATATGGTCATAAAGATAACGTAGGGGCAACGAAAGAGCATAAAAACGATAAATTAGCTTCATTTAAGCAACTCGGAATATCATTGATAAATATACTGAACAGTAAAGGCTCTAAGATTTGATCTGAGCGAAGGAGCAACTAATATGGTCATAAAGAAAACGCTGGGGCAACGAAGGGGCATACAGACACAATTAACTTCATTTAAGCAACTCGGAATATCATTGATAAATATGCTGAACAGTAAAAGTCCTAAGATACAGCTTTGAGGGATGCCACATTCCACTTGAAGCTGATCAGAGGTAGAGTCATTACAGGCTGTGATCGGCTCAAAAAATAGTTTTTAATTAAGTTAACAGCAGAAACATAAATCCAAAGTAATGTGAGAATTTACTGCACAATAGGTGGTGATCAGAGTCAAATGCCTTTGAAAAATCCTGTAGTAGGGTAGCGTACTTGTTATCAACTGCACTAAAAATATTATCAACGACTTCAAAAAGGTTTTTGTACTGTGATTCCTCCTAAATCCAGACTGAAATATTTGTTTTTATTTTATTTTTAAATTCAGTTACTGTGACTGATGGTGGTTCTATATTGCTACTTTCTTTCTCTTGCTCTGTTTTAATAAAATCAAAGGTTATATATAGCTTTTAACCTTTAGTTGACTGTAATACTACTAATTCGTTATTAATTTCAATTTAAATTCATGAAATTCTATGATAGGCAAATGTCTTAAATTTTGTATTTAAATTATTAGGTATTCCAAAAATATTTCAATATTTTTCTATTTACCCAATTTTTCTTTTCGAATTTTCAAAAACCAAAATTATTACAAAATTCAATTTTTCATAATACTACGGTACGGTACGGCACACATAAATGTACTTCAAAATCCACTATAGAAATTTTATTGTAAATTTTTGCCAATAAAAAACAGCAGTATATTCAATATCCTAGTTGTAACTATATAAAAAAAATATCCTTAATGTGAATTCAGAATCCTTTCTATATAATATTTTACTCGCATTTTGGGGATATTTAAATTTATTTTCGATTTTTTTCAATTGATACGCACACATGTTTTTTTTTTATTTTTATTTCTTTTGTTTTTTGCTCTAAACAATTTATACGTGTACGCATATCACAACAATACATACACACATAGCTATATTTTGAAAATATATTAATTTATGTTTAGTAACAAACAAAAATTCTGTTGCTTTGAGTTTAATATTCAATAAAAACAAAAACCAAAATAAGAAAACAAAAGAAAAAATATATTGTAGTTCCCGTTTTTATTACAGTCTCATATATGATAAAAAAAGGACTTTCAATTTTGCATTTTACTATATGCATACAAGTATTTAAAGTAAAGTTTATATTTTCGGTACATTTATTTATTGAATTTTATTTCTATACTGAACATTTTCATTTTCTATTTGTGTGTGTGTAATAATGTGTAATAAGATGAAATGAAATTTTCCAAAAGGGTTACACTAAATAAATACCAAAAATAACATTTAAATTGTAAATAAAATTTCCTTTGAATATCCTTGCTTTTCAATATACTTTGTACTTCTTAAAAACAACAATAAAAAACTTGCTTCCTTCAATTTTAGGATTGAGGTCTAATTTACAAAAAAAAAAAAAAAAAAACGATAATAATAATAAGTAAATGGTATTGGTTCATAAAATTGGGCTATGAAAATTTATTCAATATATGTCAACAGTTACGAAATTTTAGAGTATGAAAATACAAAATAAAATAAACTATAAAAGGAAGGAGTTTTTGTATTTTAAGGAATTGAATCTTATGAAAATGCTAAATGATTCGGATTGAATGGATATAAATTTTTTACGGGTCGATGAATAGTTTTGGTTATAATTTGTATATATACATATCGAATAATAACCTTTTTGGAATGCAAATATCAAATTATTCGATAAATTGCAAATTAAAAAAACAAAAAACCAATACATTTTAAAATCTCTCTAAGGATTTCAATTAATTTTTGAAAGGTGTTAATTGAATGATTTTATATGGTTTATATTTATATACAGAGTGTTTCATACACATCAGTACACTGTATATTATGACCTTATTAGTACGTATTATGTTTTTTGAAAAAATGTTCAACGTTGTCGTCCCAGACATGAGTACATTAAACAAATCCTGGTTTTTTAGAAAAATATTTTAAATTGGGCTATAATTCAGTTTCAAGAGATAGAAAAAAAAAATTTAATTCAATTCAAGCCCATTTAAAGCATAGCCTATAAAATTGAAGCTTATTTTCGTATATATTCGAAATTTTCACCATGTGATCATTCACAAAGTACCTTTATTCCAAGCAAAAATCGATATCTAAAGACCTTAAAATGGTATAGGAACTGGTTTGAATTTTCATTCGAAGGTATTGAACATCTCTTTTAAATTACGGCTAATTTTTAACTTTTATTATCTTTCGTTGAAACTTTAAGCTTATAAAAACATTTAAAAAGAAAATTTCCTTCAAGTCCACATAACTGAACCAAAGCTTATAAGAAAAATTTTTCTTGTATATTAATAGCCAAAATTTAGTGAAGAGAAACTTAGTTATATTGCCAAGAAAAAGTTAAAGCTATAAGTATACGAAAAAAGAAAAAATCGGGGTAATGGTTTGACGAATTGGGATTTGCGAACTAATATGTTAATTTTTTTTTTGTAAATTGGGGAGTTCTAAATAACCGTAACCTCTTAAGATCTATTGTACTTCGCCGTCCATTTCAGAATTGCAGGTCTATGTCCTTGATGAACGCTATTACTGCTTTGATGTCAAATTCAGAATCAGGCGATTTGTATCCCTGGAAGTGTTTGCATCTTTTGCGAGCTTTTTTGTAAGTCAAACACGTAAAAAATAAACCTGTAAACAATTTTTTTGGGAGTATTTTTAGTGGGATGCAATTCCACATTCTAGATGTTATTACTATGAATGAACTTCGATAACCAGTCTTAAACCATTTAGTATTTTCAATGTGTTGAGGTAAGCAGTGTAAATATTTATTTTACTTCCTTCGAGTGTGTGCCAAATACTAAGAAATATGCATAAAATAGAATTAGTGTTTCAACTATATACGGCGATGGGCAATTGGACACATTTATATCATCTATGAGACGAATGGCGTATTTCTGTACACTGTTAAAAAAATCTTAAAGCAGTATTTGAAGAGCCTGCCCATAGATGCGAATTATACTCCATCTTATATCTCACTCATCTTATACCGAAGGAGCACGGATTCAAACCCCATGAGAACCCAAAAATTTTTCAAATGGTGAAAATTACTAAAAATGTAATTAGAATTATTTAAAAAAAATGGGAAAAAGACCTATAAATTTGGCCTACAGATTTATCTGTAGGATCAAATGTTAAAATAAAATAAAATAAAATAAAATCTTATAGTCGTATGTAGGTCTTATAAATATTACGAAAATCTTTATGTTAAAAAAATGTCTTACAGTACGGCTTTAAAAACCAAAAATTGTTGAGGGTCTTTTCGTAATATCAAAAATAATGATCATTCAAAGAGCATATTTTGATTTACTCGCATTCCGACAATATTTAAGTGTTCTATTCATTGTAAGACCTGATCTTGAAATCTGATAACAGGTTCAAATGGCGTAAACTTTTTCTTTGAATTTTTAATGTGCTAAACTAGTCTTTGTTCGCTTTATCCCAGTCAGAAATATTAGAATGAGTTATTCTATTATCGTTCTTTTGTCGCTTACTGAGATAGCAGCAAGATTTAATCTGTTAAAGAAGACTGATACTAGGCAAATTTCATCTGCAAAACTATTATTTGGATTGAAAGTTTTCTGGAGGAGATCATTACAAAAATGAAAAAAAGTGATTGAGGAAGGACAGAAACTCTGTGGACAAGTAGGATTACTTTAAAATTTATGAGATGTTATTCTCAATATGATCATTAGCTGAAAATTGAATGATCCGAATCGAAAGAAAATTATTAATCTATTTAGTAAAAATTGAGCTTAGATTTATATCATGTCATTTTTCTATTAAATCACTATACCAAACTCTATCAAAAGCCTGAAAATATCTAGAATCACAACATCAGATTGATATAGGCTGATGTTAAACCATTTGCAAAAGCAATAATGAAAAAAGTAATAATGAAGTTGTAAACACAAATACTCTATCAAAAGACTGTAATATCTGGACCAAAAGCATCTAGGACAACAACATCAGCCTCACCAGATTGATCTAGACTGATGTTAAATCATTCGAGCGGTGGGAAAAAAAATTTTTTTACTAGGTAATAAAGTTGTAAACAATGGCATATATTGGTACACTGATGTCGGAAACACCCTGTACACCATTTTTTTTTGTAAATATTACTATTAAAATTTTAATTTTGAAAAAAAAAACATTTATTTTCAATAATTTTATAGAATTTTCAAATTTTCAATTTAACAAAAAAAACACACATTTTCAAGTACCGTTATAAAATATTTCCATTTTATTTTAATTGAAGGATGAAAGGATATTGAAAAGTTTCAAAATAAAAGGAAACAATTTTAGTTGAACATAATTAAAATTTAAAAATAAGCATTCAAATTATTTTGAATTTCAACTTTATTGAATCTACATAGGAAAAGTAATCCCACAGAAATAAACAAAAAAAAAAATGACTTGCTTAGTAATTTTTTGAAAATTCCAAAAATGAATTAATTTTTTTGCACATAATTTAATATTTAAAACCACCATCCTAATAATTTCATAATTCTCTTTATTATCCTTATTTGACATTTAATTTGGTTTGCCTTAAAATTTACCACAAAACTTTCACTTTCAAAATAAAAATGGTGAATTAATTTTTTTTTTTTAAATCTTTAGAATTTAGAATTTAGAATTTAGCTCTTACTTACTAAATATCACAAATCAAATTTAATCAAAAAAAAAAAAAACATAAAACAAAAGAAAAGCAAAAAATAACATATTTATTTATTTTGTTTTGTTTGTTTTACAAAATACAAGATACTTGAGAGATTCAAAAAATGTATTATAGAAATATTAAGTGGCCAGAATATTTATATCCAATTTCATTTTTTACCACTGTAATTTTGACCAAAAAAATTCAATTTTAATAAATTTTAAAACTTGGAAAAGTTTTTAAGGGAAAATATAATATTGTATATATTTTGTATCTTTTGTTTGGTTATTTGTTGTCATATTTACTCCTTGTTGGACAACCAGGTTGATGTGAATTGAAACAAAGAATCAAAAAAAAAAACAAAAAAAAAACATATTATAAATACCAAAGGGGAATGTGAGTTTTTATTACATGAAGATTTTTAAATTATTCAAATCTCACAAAAAAATAACAAACCAAATTATCAACTTTTTATGTTAATTTAGAGATTCCCCTTCAAGAAACACAAAAAAAAAAAGAAAACAAATGAAATAAGAAAATAATATTTTTTTGTTGTTAAAAGATAATGAGATTTTTATAGGACATTGTAGTCCATAAGTTTCAAAGACAATTTTCAATTTAATAAAATCTCTGTATTTGAAAAAGAAAATCAAAAAAATAAGCAAAACAAAAAACATGAATAAAAATAATTTTCAAAGGTTGAAATTGGTTTTAAAAAGGTTTCAAATTAATTAATGTTAACTTTTAAAAATATTTTAAGATCTTTCGGAATTCAAATTTTGAGATTTTTTTTCGCTTAGTAAACTTAAAAGACAAATTTTGTGGTTTTTTTATTTTGGCTTTTTGTTATGTTCCTCTACTAAGGCTTAGATATGTTCCAATGCAATGGAAAACGTCAGAGATGATATGATTCTCAACCCATATAAAAAACTTAAAAACATTTCTTTGTGCAGACCAATAACCTTGCTACCAATTTTAGGAAAGCTGTTCTAAAAACTGATGAAAAGATTAATTCCAATAATTGAAAATAAAAGTCTGATTCCTAACCAAAAATTTTGCTTTCGTCACAAACACGCAACAATTGAGCAGGTCCATCAGATCGTTATCGAAATAAAAAACTATGTTGAAAAGAAAAATTTTCTATACTGCAGCATTTCTGAACCTTAGTCCGACCTTTGATAAGGTATGGCACTTGCATCTGGATTGTATAAACTGAAGAAAAATCTCCCAAGTGAGTTCTATCAAATTTGCAAAAAAAATTTTTACAAAATAAATTTGTTTACGTTAAAATGCAAAACGCGAATTGAAGTTCATCAACGCAGTGTCCTTGGACCAACTCTGTATTTACTATACACAGTTAATCTGCCATAAAATAATAAAGTTAATGATCCATCTACAATAATTCATTATTAGCCTCTTACATATTGCAGCAACATTTAAATCTACTACAAGGATGGCTTGACAAATGGAAGTTTATGAATTAATACGAATAATACGAATTGATACGAATATTGCAGCAACATTTAAATCAACTACAAGTATGGCTTGACAAATAGAAGTTGACGAAATAATACGAATAAATACGAATTAATACGAATATATCAGCCACATTTAAATCTACTACAAACATGGCTTGACAAATGGAGGTTTACGAATTAATACGAATATAGCAGCAACATTTAAATCTACTACAAACATGGCTTGACAAATGGAGATTTACGAATTAAAGTCCCCACATATAAATTTCAGGTTAAGGAGATGCAATTGTCAGCCACTTTCATTAAATAATCATAATAGCCCTCAAAAAAATGATGTCATATACCTAGATTTTTAGATAAACGAGTACACTGACGTAACCACATTGACTGCAAAGGGAAGTAGCTTGGTATTATGAGGGAAATCATTTTTGGCTCATAGAGAGAAAATTAAAAATCTGCTTAGAAAACAAAAGGCTTTTCTAAGTATCGGCGTAGAACCTAATGACCATATCCCAAAGATAGCTGGAATTGCCAGCTTTCCAAAAATATATATCTTCCAAAAATACATAAAATATCCCTAAACAAAATATTATAGGATAATGTTACAAGATCTATGGTAAATATTTCATATTTAGTGCTAAAGCAAGTAATCCAAAATGATTTACACATTCCCTCAGCTCCACAATGAATTAATAAAATACATCCACAACTACAACAACAGATTGGCGTAGCATCCATATATATATTAACCCGTACGATGATGAGGACATCTAGAATTAGGAAGCTCAAATACAATAATTTTACATACTTTAGGATGGTATTAATTACGTATTCGGCTGCATCATTGGGTGTACTACTTTAAGACAATACTTACACAGAAAGAAATATTTGGTTATTGTATTTCAGTCGTTCAGGAGGTTTTAGCTTTTTGAAAGTTTGATTGTAGAAATAAAGGATCCTAACAAATTTTAGAAGAAGCCAGTTCGGATAAAGTGTGCAATTTCTGTATTCATTATAACCATTGTAGTAAGATTTATGATCAATAGGGCAGAAGCTGATCAGTTACTAACCCAACGCTGTAACTGTTGAACTCCTAGCCAAGCCCTTGTTTCTTCCACGCGATGACCACTGGTAATTACACCTCAACAAGTAATAACCGTTACGTATTTAGGCTAAAATTCCAAGCACTATTCTTTCATTGTGGTATAATAGCAAAGTTGGACGCTGGGCTAGTTACTCTCACCATAAAAACTCACTTTAATTAAATCCCAATATTAGGCTCAGTACTGTACAGTACTAGAATAGTAAAAGTAAATCAACATCAAGATGGCTGTACGAAATCGAACCTATAATCAAGCACCGGACAGACCAACTCTATTCAAATTGATTTTAATGAGCCTCAGCACTGACTTTCTTTTAATTATTTATTTTATTTGTAAGCCCCCCAATTGTATCCCAATTTAACCATTTTATTTGCATCAGCTGTAAATGAAAATATTATTAAATAACTACCTAGCGGTGCCCAAGAATATTAAAAGTTTTTAGAATAATTTTTTAATTTATTTGGGGATTCTGAAGGAGATGTTGTATCAACGTACGACGTAATGAACATATCCAAAGGATAGCTGGAATTGCTAGTTTTCCAAAACTGTATATCTTTGGTGATGCATCTTATCCTTTAAGGACGAAAAGGACATTTGAAAGTATATATTCTAGAAATATAACAGTCAGCAAATTTTAACATTTATTTGATGCTCCCGTTATGGAGATATTGTAGTTCAAAGTAGAAAATTTTGGGAAAAAAAACCAACGTAAGTATGTATACATGAGTTATAGTAAAAAATATACCTTTCCAACAGTACATAAATTTTGGGAAGGTTTAATGGTAAAATCTTGAGGTATTTGGTTTTTCGAGAGAAAATAAAGATTGTTTTCTCTTTCCAAAATTTTCTAACAAGAATACTATTCAAATGTCCTTTTCGTCCTTGAAGGATAAGATGCGCCACTAAAGATATATATTTTTGGAAAGCTAGAAATTTCAGCTATCCTTCGGATATTGTCATTAGTCCTACGTCGATACAACATCTCCCTCAGCAAAGCCAATTTAATTATATTATTTTAATTATAAGAACATATGATGTAAGCCCAGTTCTAATTTGAATTTTGGGATTGAAATTAGAAGTATTTTTTGGTTACCAAATTATTGTAAAACTTATTTTAAACATCTTATTCTTTAAGGACATTTCTAAATGTATAGAGGACATTTATAAATGTATATCATTCATATCTATTTTGGTAACATTAATATTTAACATTAATTTTATTTCGGTGTTAGTATAAAACTAACGCTACTAGAAGTTAGTAGTTTTAATGTGAACATTTTAATTTTACTCCTTTATCAATTATTCCTATCTATATATAGTTGTTTTCTTCCCATTGTTGCTCAAAAAAGAGTTGTTAAAAATTTTATACAAAAATCCCAACAAATTATTTATGTTTGATACTATAATTATAAATTTAATAAATTTTAATAAGAATAATAATATAAATAAAATAAAAATAACTAAATTTATTATATAAAAAAAAATAAAAATTCAAAAAAGTCGACAGACAAAAAGAAAAATTAAAAGAACAAAACGAAGAAAGAAAGAATAAACCAATTAAATTGATTGATAATAAAATACAATATAGAAATATGCGTAGTGCACTAGACAATTACCGTAACACAAAATTTGATTATAAAGAGCATTTTTAGTTAATTCATATTCATGAAAAAATACTTTTCTAACTACCGAACAATTGCAATTACTTCGATTCTTTCCAAAATAATAGAAATATACCACAAAAGACTATATCTAAGCCTATATCTAAATAGTTTACACATTTTGAATGATTAATAAAACGCTTCGGAAGCCAACAGTCAACACGCGATCTACCCAATATCCATAATGCTAATATCCGACCTAAGATAAAGTACAATTTCCACGTATGGGCTGGTGCAACCCAAATTGTACTAAGATGAACCTAAAATGCAATAAAAAAATGAAAATGCAATAAAAATTATCTTCTCTTCTTTGCAAGTTTCTTCTTAAATTTTAAAAATATTTCAATTTTTGTTTTTTTTCATTCAACATTCAAATTCTGTGAAAAAATAAAAAAAAAAAACAAATAAAATGTACATGCCATACAAAAAAAAATTACTTTATAAACTATATTTGTTTATATACCGGTACTTATGTAACTGATATATGTATACATATACACAGTTAAGAAAATTTAATGAAAAAAAAATGATTACGAATGAAGCCAACAAATTCCAAATTCTTCGTCGAATGCGATTTAACCGAAGAAAAAGTTAAGACATATTGGCAATTCTTATAAGCTCTAAGAAAACAAATGTGATATAATATGTGATTTGGCATTAACAGCCCAACCTAAATTCGAGTGTACGGCGTATAACGTGTGTCGATCGATAAATTCTTACGTATCAAAAAGGTCATATAATGCAGTTTCTAGTACTTTCCATGCTAATCCTGGTATTAAGGCATCCATCTAAGTCTTTAATTAATCTTCAGTATTTCCATCAATGATATAGTGTCGTTAATTAAAGACAGCAGCGTTTACATTTATACAGCGACGGACGATATGAAAATATCTTAAAGAAGAAAAGTCACATCAAATTACACTCTCTTGCTTAAATATGACTTGAATATCGCTTCATGAGTTGATTCAAAGTTAACAATTTAACACTCAGGGTAGATATGATGTGAAATGTCAATAATTTTACCCGTCGCTTAACACTAATTAGCGCTAACTATATACTTTCAGCGACCGTGTTATTAAAAGAGTACCCCAATTTAAGGACCTAGGAGTTTGTTTTGACGACAAACTATATTTCATAGATCATCTTAACATCAAGGCTAAACCTTGACAAAATCTAAAATGGCACCCTACGCTCATAACAGACGACTCGACCGTTACGAAAAAATACATTCAAACGTTGGAACTCTCTCTTCCTATTTTTTTTTAGATATCTGTTGGAAATGACACTATTGTTCTGTTGAAATAAAATCAATAATTCCTCCCTTCAAACAATTCTAGCGTTACACTATAGGGATGTTTCAAGTGTAACTATTCTATTTCTGACAACAGCTCTTGTGGCTTTAATGGGCTGATAAACCAGTAAGTTGATAAATAAATACTCCAAAAACATTGTAGTGAAATATGTAGTAAACACTTGCAATACGGAACTAAATTAAGTATGAAAAGATGATTCTACGTCAGATACTGTCAAGAACATAGAAAAAAAAAACAAACGTCGTGGTTGGGAAATACAGCTGGTGATCTAGATTCTGCCAAAAAATGCATTTTTCACTTATAGAAATATAATTTGGTAATCATTAAAATAAAATTAAATTATGCTGTTACGAATTCGAAGTTATTCTAAAATATAGGCTAACTCTATAAAATAATATTATATACTTAAAATAACTCTATATAAAAAAAAATAGAGAATACTTTTAAATAATATTTATTGGTAACAACAATACAAAATAATTTTATTCTATGTATGCAAATACTCTACTTAAGCTCATCTAATTGTTTTAACAACTATTTACAAAAACAAAAACAATTTTAAATAAAAATTAGTTTATGAAATTTTTAATATTCTTAAAGATATTTTAATATCTAAATTTTGCAATATCTACGCACACCATTATCATTTTGAGAAAATTTTTTATTTAAATTCTTTTGTTGTCAATTTTTTATCAAAACAAAACAAATTTATATTTTAAGGTTTAAATTTAATTTAGAAGAAACTTCAATTATCATTAAATATTTTCTTTTGAAACTCTTATCCTTTAATTGAAAATTTTAAAGGGGTTGATTTTGTTATTCTCTGGAAAAAAAAATAAATAAATAAAAAAGTTTAATTTAGTGTTCTTCCAACTAACTAATTTAATATTAAACACTTTCCTTTTACACTTGACTTCAATATTGTCCTTTTCCTTTAAACTTATTAATAAAATTTTAATATTCTATTTAGAGAATAGAAAAGGTTTTTCTTCCATATTTATGCAATATTTTCCAAATAATTGAAGTTGAAAAATTTATAATTTGAAACACATATGAACAAGAAATTGAAGTCCAGTTCCTAAAACATACACACACACACACATATATGTTAAATATATATTTTTTTAATTTAATTGCCTAGGTTTTCAAACAAATTTCAATTTAATGAATGTCCTTTTTTTTTGCTTTATAATATTTAAAATTTTTATGTGAAAAATTTTTAATTCAAAAGGACTTAAAAAATTCAAAAAATTCAATCAGAAATAAAATAAACTATTCTCATTTTCTTAAAAATAAAAAGCAAAAAAATAGAAACAAAAAATTTATTCAGATCACGTCGATAATTTTACACCAACAAACAAAAAAAAAAAAAAAGGTGAAGAAAAACTATTGAATATTAAATTTTTACTGGTGCCAGCAACTAAGAAAACTAATTTTTTTTTTATTATTGTTGTTGTTTTTGTTATGGTATCAAAAATTATTTTTGATGAAATCCTCTTACCTTTTCTTCTCAAATATTATTAAAGTGTCCTTTTTATTTTTAAAGTTTGTAGTTTTTCTTTTTTCTTTTTTGTTTTGTCTTTTTTTTTAATTTATTTAAATCTGTGTCATCATATTTTGTAAATTTTTTAGTTATTTTATACCACAATACGCCATCATCATCATAATAAGTTTGGTTATATAATTTAAAAATCCTTAAGGATAACCTTTATCTATATGGTTGTATATGTATATATATATTTATATTCATATAAAATATACATAAACGTAATTTTGTCTACCTTTTCTATAAAATATTAGAAGAGTTTTATTTTTAAAATATTAAAAGTCATAATAATTTTTTAATAATGACAATGGGTATGGTATATAGTATATTTGTGCGCTTCTGTTTATTGTGATGGGTTCTAATAACTTAGATAAATTAGTTGAGGGTGTGTAAAAATTGTAATTCCATTTTGAACAATAACAATATTATAATTAGCTACTTTGGAATGAATAGAAATTAAAAAACTACTTGTATTCGCCTGCTCAAAAAAAATATAAACGCAACAAAACTCAGGAGGTTGATAGGTCCTTCATAAAACTCTATAGATTAAATTAATTATTACCATAAATATATTACCATATTTATCTAAACTGTAGAAAGCTGTTGTTGTTGTTATGATATAAAAATGTTATCAAACAGGACCTCTCCATTATTATGCTTTTCTAATCAATCAAACTTTAGAAACAGACACAACACAACAATTGCATTGTTAAAGGGTAAAGAAGAATAAAAAGCAAAAACATTGATAAGAAGAGTAGCTTTTAATTTTATAAATTAAAATAACCTATGCTGAAAGCTTTAATGTTAGATCTATTTTCAAAATAGGATTGAAATCTAATTTATTCATATCTTACTGATAGCTTTCAATGTACAGCCATATTTGGTAAGCATTATGTCTTTTGTGAAGTAATACAAAGTGTATCAAATGGCCTAATTTTTTGTCCACTTCAATTCAATGTTTCCATTAATGATTTAATAGTATTCGCAACTCGAGGAAGTTTGATAAAAAATTATACTCAATTTCATTTTTAAATCGCGTTTTCTATTATTTCAATTTATACTTGGTACGATATAATTTTTTTTTATTGATTTATCTAAGACAATTGACATATGTATATATGTTATAATTTATTTAAAATAAAAATTTAATTAAATTTAGGCGATGGGTGAGTTGCGGCAATTTGATAAATTAAAATTTTTGTATGTTAAAATAACTTATACATGGAGGTGAAATTTCAAATTGAAATTTTTAATTGAAGCTTAATTGAAAAAAATTTAAATATTTCGAAATTTATTTGAATTTAATTTTTTTTATTATTATAGCCATAGTTTGAGATGAAAAGTGCTTACTCTTCTTGATATAATAATGATAATGATAATGATTCTACTTGACACTTCAATTGTACACGATTGGTAGCTGCTGTTTTCGCTTATTCTCACATTATGTTCGGTTTTTCAAGCTGTTGGTTTATTGGCGAACGCCAGGTGTTCTTTGGAAGACCATCAGATTTTCTTGTATTTTGTAGATTTTATTCTAGACTAATTGGGGCAATGTTATTTGACAACTTTCTGAGTGTACGGCCTGGCCTATCCATTGATCCATTTCTTCTTTCTGATTTTTTTCGATATGGGTTTTTCGACGGTAAGTATTCAAAGGTTCTGGATTGCTTATTGTGTTTAGAAATTAGTATATTCAACATATTGGCATTAAACATTCTAGAATATTCACCATATTGTCATGAAACCATAGACTGTAACTGTTATAAGTTTTATTAAAAAAATCACATTGAAAGAGTTATTCTTTGAATTTTTTTCATATCGATTATTTGTAATAATTATTCTTAATCAAAAAATTTTTCGCTCATATAAAATAGTTAATTCTCAATTTTTATATTTTTCTCTTATTTTTAATAGTTACGAAATAATTTTTATTTTTTCTATTACCGATATTAGTTACATAGCAATTTTTATTTTTTTCGATTAAAAATAATTCTTATGAGCAATTTTTATTTTTTTTCGATTGAAATAAAAATCATCTTCTAATTCTGAAGCTATTTCAAAACATATCTACTTTAAAATTTGCATCGAAGTAGCTTTAAGTTGTTAATAGGTTATGTAGTTTTCGAGAAATGAGTACTTTAATTTTAATAACTTCGACTAGCCCTTGTTTAGCAGAATAGAGTTCTGGGACTTGATTTGTATGAAAATAGATACTTATGGCTACTTCGATGCGAATTTTCAAGTAGATATGGTTTTGAAATAGCTTCAGAATTAGAATTTCAATCGAAATTATTTCGTAACTATTAAAAATAAGGGAAAGGGATAAAAATTGAGAATTAACTATTTTATATGAGCGAAAATTTTTTTGATTAAGAATAATTATTATTTTAAATTTTTTTTATATAAATTGAAAATTTATGGATCTTTTGTAAGATCGATAAAAGACCTCTTACCGATCACATACATATACTTTATTCGATATTACGATAACTCCTTATGAATGATTTTTTTTATTAACAAATTGATCGATAATTATAGAATAGTTATTTGCAGTCACTGCATTAAACATTTATTAATGAAGACTTGTAACTTTTAGTTGGGAATGTTTGATGTTAGTCAATTTCCACTGCCCTATGTCAGGATTGATTATTAGACAGAATGGGAATATTCTTAGTTTGGTTGATGTGGATATTTGATTGTTACCATATCGGTTGCGGTCTTCCAAATACTGCTCTTCCTTTCTTTAATATATTTTCTATATCTCCTTCAGCCTATCCATTGGTTATGTTATAATACTGCAGTTGTTATAAAACTAACAGAAATTGCTTACAAAATCTTTTTGTTCTTCTGTAACCCTAAAATGTTCTATGCTGAAGTTATTTAATCTTACAGATTTGTCTTTTTCAGATTGATTTCTAATTGGGCATCTTTGGCATGTCTGGTGTTCTAATTTGACCTGTATTTGGCTGAATTTTTGCGAAAAGACAGATAAAACCGGTGTAGTTGATGTTTTCGAGTTGTTGTGTAAGACGCCAAAATATTCCTCTTTTTGTGCTAATATCTTCTGGTAGATTATCTAGAACGATTATGAGAACGGTCATTCTTGTTTGACTTTTGCTATGTACTTTACAATTTTTTTTTCTAATTTATTCAATGTCAATACAATTTCTTGAATCAAGTAGTTATGATTCTTTTTTGTTTTGCTATAATATTTAAAATATTTCAAAAATTACAAAATTAGAAGTCCAGTTGGTGAACCTTTAAATTAATAGAGTAACATGATTATAAGCGATGGAACTGCATAAATGAACAATATCGGATTAATACCTATCATAAGTATATATTTCATTTACCTGCATTTGTATGTACAATTCATGGTTTGACCACGAAATCTCAAACACAAAATCCCAAAATTTCAAAGGAATTTTGCAAAGAAACCCGTACTAAACAATTACCTCGTACTCAGGTACTTCTTAAATCTTTATAATACCTTTAACTTTTACAGTTTTTGGTTTTCGTAGTTTGGGATTTCATTGCCAAGCCATAAATATTATATATGCGCAATATTCTTCACTAGCTTCATCGGAACTATGTAACTTCGAAGATGGTCAATGGGTTCACTCACCACTACTTGTAAAAAAAATAAAGCCAAAACAAATTGCGTAATACCGTCTAATAACCATAAATAATTATTAAATTTACCTAAGAACATAGATTGTAAAATTAAAGTATAATAATAAAAAAAAATTAATAATTGTAATTATATTAATTTAGCCTTAGCATATTAATGAAAGCCAAATAATTCTGTAAAATACAGTCAAATAAAATGCAGTCAAATAAAATACAGTGAAATGAAAATATTGGCAAATTGCAAGAAATACAGTATAATTACTACGGGCAAATGAAATGCAGGTAAACGATACTACAAACATATGACACATTTCCAAAAAATATTGTTAATCAATTTTTAGAAAAACTTGTATAATTGTTGAATATAGTCGAAAATTTTCTTTTTAAATTTACTAAACAACGACTTAGTCGAGTACAAAATACTGGAGAAATCTGCAAGTAGTAGACGAAATACGCTTATCTTTATTATAGAAATTTTGGATTAATAGATTTTGGTATTTAACGACTGTGAGCGTCCGTGATCTATACTTGTTTCAATTATGGAATTATATTCTACTACTTATGTACCTAACCTACCAACAAGTTGAATTAGCTCAGGAATTCAATGATCCATAGACCTCTCAGTTGATACTTTGAAATGAATTGATTAATTTGAAAACTGCTACTTTTAAACCATCCTGTACTTTTGAGTACTGTATGGTGAGCCCATTAATATTTTTTTTGAATTGAAATAACTTCAAAAATCCTATGTATGTAAATAAAATAAAAACAAGTATTTATCATCAAAGTTCTTTATTTTTGTTTTTTTATTTTGTTTTATATTTTTTTTTTTGTGTTTTGTGGTAGCAGCTCCTCGTCAATTATAATTATGATTATATGACAAAGGACGAAGGACGAATTTAAAATGATAATTATAATATTATGAAATTATGATAGATAAAATTTTAAAGATTTTCTCTCGTCAAAATATCATCATATTATGTACCTATGTATATATTATATACATATATATAATTATACATATGCTTCTTGATTATGAATATTATTATAATAATTATTATTATTAATAATTAATAGACGTGGTCAAATAATTACTAACTTTTGTTTTCTTTTCTTAATGAAATTTATTAATTATTTCGAACCTAAGTAAGCATATTTAAATTAATTCTGGTATAGGAAATGTAGAAAATTGTCGAAATTATTTGCCTATAAGTTGTACCATTTTTAAAATATACATTTTGAATGGAAAAGCAAATTAATCGGATATCGATAGCATAGTGCACACTTATGCAAGGTGCAATGTTTTCATAATTCTTATTATGCCAAATATGACATTTTAATAGTGCCTGTTCTTCATCGTGTAAATATCTAAGATATTCAATACGTAGTTTCCTAGATAAAGAGTATTAATATAGGTTAAGTGAAAATGTTAGTGTTCATTTTACTACAAGTACTTACTCTGAATATTAGACCCAAAAAAGAGTGTTTACTAATCCAACACAAATATGCTAAAGTGCTCACTTAGAATACTAACCATATAAAAAATTGCATATTAGTATAACACAAATATGAGAGCTAATAAGGAATTATGCTAAGTGCCAAAATTTACAGGAAATAATATGCAAAGTGCAAAACCTGTTAAAGAAAACACAAAATTAAAAAAAAAATCATTTAATCGTAAAAACTATTTTTAGTTATTATTTGAGAAAAGGACAAAGTACAAAAATAGTGGTTCCAGTTTTCTAACTTAATGAGTACGCTTTTGGCAAACTATCAAACTTTCAAATTGTTGCCCTGTATAAAATTATGATTTTGCGATTTAGAATAAGTGTTTTCTAACTCATCGATTTTAAATTAGATTAATTATTAAAATATATTTTAATTGATGGGAGTTGTCCTTTTAGTCCCGTGGCTGTTACAAATTTTATAAAACTATCGTAAAATTGCATTCCTTGATCCTTTAATGAATTTAGAGATACTTTTCAATAACGTTTCATTCAATAATAAGAGTATGTTTGAATAAATTCCATTGTAAGAAGTAATATTAAATTTGTCAAATTGTCAGTTGATCACGGTAAACCTCTGCGCAATGCCAGCTAAGTATATTGTCAGGGCTTACTATAATTAAAATTTAATGAGATTAATTAAGATTATATCTTAAATGTATTATTATGATATTATTCCAAAATATAAATGACAATAACGTAAAATAAAGTAAGTTCAGAAATGAAATATTGCCAATATGTGGTAACACTATTGTATCAGTACAAAATTCATTCTGCAATTTGGCAATGATGCTTTGTATTGTTATGCAATTAATACATTTTAAAACTATCAGAATTTGACAGTGATATTTTGAAAATTTAATTAAAATGAGTAAAAATTATTTAATATCGTTTTGAATGTATTTTTAGAGCCGTTTTAATATGATAATAACAACTAGAATTTAAACATTTTTTTAAGAAAAAAAAAACAAATCGTACTTTTTACTAAAATATAAAAATTTGTTAAGAAAAAATAAACAAATCGTACTTTTTTTTATAAAATTAATGGAAATAAAATTAAGCTGTATACTTAAAACAAAAATTATTTTGAAATGATATTAACACTTTTACAGAAAATGTATTTTGCATTCCTTAAATAAACCTTTAAATGTCAACCAGCTGCTTATAGCAATAGCAAACAAAGCATACAAAAAATTTATGATGCGAAGTTTGCTCAAGTTTGCACATCCCAAACAGTAATGTTTCAAAAAATAACTTGATGTTTTCAGCAATATTTTAATATTACATTTTGGAATGTCGAACTTTTACGATATGTACTGCTGACTATCATCATTGTCCTGTAACCCCATCCATAGGGCATGATGCTGAAGCGTTTTCGAGTTTACTAAAATATTTGACTTCTTAAAATGGATAACTATACTAAAAATATTTTATATTTAAATTAATACATGTACGATGTACCTATTTTTATTAAATAACATTTTATTAATGTCACTTTGTATGTCATTAATTAGACCATGTCCATTAAATCACATCCTATAAAGAAAATTGTTGATATGTTAAGAAAAGCATCACCTCTTATTAACCGAAATATGTCACAGAAATTAAGTCTCTTGACATTTTAGAATATTATAAATATATAACACAATATACATCTATATTTATATACATAATATACATATATATAAATTGAGTTACAGGTAAATAAACTTTAAAATAGTTGGAGATAAGTTGTTTCGTTATTATTAAATCTAATAATAAAAAACAAAATTAAAATAATAATAATAAAATTATGATGATTTTCTCAAAATGATGCTGATAATGATGATGATGATGTTGATACAAGGACTTCAAAATATATATTAAAAGAGAGTGACATCTTATAAATATACCTTTTATTTTATATATATACAATATACATATATTATCAATATAGAAAGATTTTATTATTTCAAAAATTTTTGTTGATATGCTGTTCAACAAGGTAAGTAAACACATCAATTTCCATTTATGATAAGTCAGTTCTTATTAAAATATCACCAACTTGTTTTTTGAAATAATTATAAAATACAACAAAAATAAAAATATAAAAGCAATGAATATGAGGACAAACAAAAAAAGGATTCCTTTAAATATTAACTATAATTATTATAAAATTAATGAAGGTGTAGAAATATATTCATAATATCGTGTGTGTGAGTGTGCGTATTATATTAATTCAGTATATTAACACCTACATAACATTATTATTATTAATAACTTGTTATATTGCCATATTAAAGTTTTCTATTACAACAAAATAAAAAAAAAAGGAAAATATAAGAAATCCTTAGATTTTAAAGATAAAATACAGAAGAAAATTAAATTCATTAAAAATTTCTTATAATTAAAATGTTTATGAAATCTAATCAATTTTTTTTTATGATTTAAATAAAATTTTAACTCAAAGAGTATAAAAATTTCAATTTGGAATGACAGTGGTATTTCAATAAATTAGAATTAGAAGCTATAATTAAATTAAAGGACATAGGTAATTTCCTCATATTTCAATTCCACAACTGCGAACTAGTGAAGAATTTGAGTTTCCAAATTTTATTATGCTTTGCATTCAGATAATCCAGCAATCTGGATGGCACCTCAGTTATAATTTAAGATGAAATTAAATATATAACATGTAAAATAGTAAACAAAGAAATGCAACTTAGTGTAATAAAAATAACATCTACAAAATTAGATCTACAAGTAGGAGCTTTATACTGTCCGCCCAATTATGTCATTAAGAAATAAGAAATTTTTCCAACACTTAGAAAATAGGAATTATCCTAGGAGGTGATCTAAATGAGTAAAGCGATTGATTCTCATTGGCTATTTTAAATCAACCGTTATTCTGTTCTTATAGATTTATTCATAACAAAATAGATATCAACTAACTACATTAATGTCGAAGCAAATCATGATGCCTCTGATCATTCAGTAGTAATTTTAAACTTATATGAAACTGTTGTGAGAAAAGTTGAAAACTATGTTATGCAATGCAATGCACCAACAAACTGTTGCAGTTTTGAATTAAATCTGAAAGAAAGTATATAGATATATCTCTTCAATAAATATGAACTGAAAGTTGATGCGGAAAAAGTCACCAAAGCTATACAAAATGGTGCACGGAAAAGCACTAAAATCAATAACTTCAGAAAAGCTTGGCATAACCTACCTAGACTCTATTATATGTCTATGATACAAGAAAAATTAAGAGAAAGTGGCAAGAATCACGTGATCCAGCAGATAAAAATAACTTTATTTCCAAGTCTCTAGATCTAAAAAGGGAAATTAAGAACCTGAAAGAAGAAATAATGCAGAACCATTTAGAAAACCTCTGTGTCACTATAAAGAAACTAAATATTGGCTCTGAAAAGCCAATAAAAAACTAAAACTTCTGATCGTTTATTCAGCTTCCCTTAGAAAAAGTGACAGAGTGTAGTGATAAAGACAAATCAAACATTTCCGCTAATCGTTCAAATCAAAAAAATATAGAATCTGATATAGACATAAATTAGATACAAGTTATTCAAGCAGATAGTTGAGAACATACATACAAAAAAACAATATACATGCAGGAGTACCCCAAGGGAGTATTCGGGGTTCCATCTTGTATTTACTTTATACCAGTGATATACCCAGAGCTAGAAGATGCAACGATGGAAACTTTTGCCAGATGATACTGCGGTATTAGCGGTTGGTAATACTATATTTATGTAGCAAAAAATAAATTGCAGCAAGCGAACAAAAAAATCTCATTATATGATGCAAAAGGTAGAGAATTAAACTGCACGAGTCAAAATACACACATGTAAATTTTACAAATAAAAAATAGAGTCGCCGACTCCAGTCGCAATAAAAAATGTCGGTATATACAATATTAAAATTCTGCTAAATAGTTTGGTATCACACTTTATGCAAAGCTCAGATTCAAAGGACATGTCTAGAAAAAAAAAACAAGAGTTAGAATTGAAATACAGTTACATTGACTAATTGGACGGATATCTATACGCTTTCGACGTGTAATAAAGTTTTGATTTACAATCACATTTTAAAGCTAGTCTGGGTTTACGCTAGTCTGAAACAAAGTGTTACGTAATAATTGGCTAGTCTGAAACATAGTGTTACAAAATATTGTCAGTGGTCTCTGCCATGTTCGCAATGCTGACATTGATAGTGATCTCAAGATCCCTATCATAAAGTACGAAATAAAAAAACTGGCAGTACGCCACAAAATACATCTTTCTCAACATGTTAATAATTTTACGCCTATAGCTGACAGTCAAAACTTTGTTTGTGTTAAACGGACAAAACCGGTTGAGCTGTGTTATTGTATGTATAGTTAGTTCCTAATCGAATTCATTAAAGATATCTGAAGTAATTGTGACAAAATTGTATTAATGGTTAATCTTAAAGACTAGTTTTAATTTTAACAAGGGGATAGAAGTTTTTAGTGCATTAAAGTCGACACACTCCTTCACTAATATGTAAAATTAAGACTTTCAATCAGTAACAATCAGTAACAAGCTTCAATCAGTAACAAATTTTTGATTGTAGGTAATCGATTACATTGCAAATCATGTATTTTTGTTAAATAAATTTTCAATCACTTTCAATCAAAATTGAATTGGATTGGAGCGGGAATTTGTGATTTTTGTTTGTTCAATAGATTTGATTGAAATTAATATTTTCTGATATTCTCCGATTATATTCAGAAGTAAAATCACAATCGTTGACTGGAATTTAATCTCAAAGTTTAGTTTTGGAAATTATTCTGCAGCAAAACATTTTTAAAATTTAATTTCAAATAAAGAATTTTTTAATTAGGTTTTTTAAAATTTTACTTAAATTTTTTTTAAATATTTTTTTTTTTTTTTGAATTTTTATTTAAAAAAAACTAATTTTAGACAAATTTCCGACAAACGATTTTAAATTTAAAATTTTTGTTTATTTCCAAATGAACCATTTTTTAAAACTTCTGTTGACAAAACAACAGCCATTACTTTCAGTATTATGTTCAATAGGAAAAAATGTATTGGAAATGATTATTTTTTGAACAGTTTTTTGATTGTTTACTGATTTTCTGAACATTTCACAAGTGATTGCACTTGTTATTTAATGAATCTTTTAGTATAAAATTGTTTCATATTAACCCGAATAAGCCCTGTGTTGCCATATGGCAACAGCTAACATATAGGTATTTTTGCTTTATTTAAATATAAACCGTTATTTTAATAAAAGTAGTATTGCTTTTTTTTACCTACTATTATGTACTTACTCATATTAGGCCTTGAAACTGAAATGACTTAAATAGAAATAGTGCAGTAGTATAGTTTAAGTTTAGTGAAAAAAAAATTGTGAAAAATGGATGACCTCAGATTAAACCGTAATTATGAAATTTGATTTTTGGATAATTATTTTGACTAAATCTAGTTATTTGTTAAGTGGAAACTTTTCAGTTCAAAAAGTATCTTATACAAATTTTTTTCTTTAGTATTTGTCTATTGCCATATGGCTACGCTAGGCTAATCTATTATAGAAAACATTTATTCAGATTATTTTATTGTATGTGATTTATTTTTGTGATTTTATAGACAATTAACAGTAAAAAAAAAGCATTATATTATTTAGAATAGATATCCTCGGACGTACCTAAGTGTATATTTATTGGAGATTTAAGTGGTTCTTTCACCGTTTAAAAAAAATCCACGCGCATATGCTATTGGCAAATGAAATATGTAAATAAGTGGCATCGATTGAATGAATGAGAACATCATTCAAGAAAAGAAATGATGGAAAAGCTTATTTACATGACCTCTTAATGTATTAATATACAATCCTGGACAAATTAATAGAGTTCATAATCCGGAAATGCATCATTAGCAATTTCGTTGACAAATTGCTATATATTACTGTGGTCATTATGGCACCCAAACGCTATCTGCGGTAAATATGAAACGTAAAAGATCGCTCTCAAAAGCTTTATGTTATGGTAATACTGGACACTTTGTAAATTCTGTGGAGAAGAAACGAAGATGTGCTGGCGGTTATTGTAAAACAGCTGGCAGAAGTGTATGTATCAAATGTGATAAAGGACTGTGCATACGGTGTTTTAAATCTCATCACAAGCAATAATATTGTGTTCCATTATTTAAATATTTTTTTTATCAATTTTTCATCTATTGCTCATTTAAAATTTTACTAGCATATTTTATTCCAAAATCTAAAATATGTGTTTCATATAATTTTTCTCTCCTAACATGCATAGACCAACGTTGCCATATTGTAACATGCCTTCTGAAGGGAGGGCGGCTCCATAAACTAAAATAAATACAAGAATATGTTATTTTACTCAGGACTAACAGTTTTTACTAAATATAACCTCAATTTAAAAAAAATAATCTAGGCTAATTCAGGTTAATTCAATAAAATAACCTATATTAAATTATGTTAGTTAATTTAGCTACCGATTCAAAAACTGTCAATACTGACTCTTTTTTCTAAACATAAGTATGAAATTTATTTTTATTAAATTGCAAAATAATTTCTATATTTTTTTTAAAATTTATTTTAATTAATTATTTACAACACACACACACACAAATTTAAAAAAAAACATTATTATTATTTAACAGAATTTTACTTTTAACCTGAATCACAAAAGAAAGTTCAACCTGTTAATATTGAAAATTGAAAAATTTTCAATTCGAAATCCTTTAAAATCCACCTTTCTAATACCAACTTTGAAAAGTTTTATCCTGATGAACCTTTATGCCTTTAATTTTTACCTATACACATCTAATATGAATAAAACAACATATTCTATTACTAGAAGAAGAGATTAAGAATTTTTATTTTATTTTTTTTTTTTTTCTTTTTCAAAAATTTTGACCCTTTCATCTTTTTACTTGTCCGCAAAATTGTAAATCAACTGAAAAAAAAAACTTAACTTTCTACACTAAAATGGAGTTGAATAGCAAAAATAAAAAAAAATTATTTTTTGATGCAGATAAAATTAATCCCAGGTTCTTAGCAATCATACGTTTGTTTCAAAATTTTGCTTTTAAGGCTTCTAACTTCCAAGTTTTTTTTTTGTTTTGGTTTTAGTTTGAGACTATACCAGTACTGCATTCTTCTACAAAATGCTTCTAAAGTTACAACATCATCATCATCATCATCAGTATCTCTACCATTTAACTTGAAGAGGACTTTTAATGTTTAAGAAATGAAGAAATAAAAAATAAAACAAAAAAAAAACTTTTTAAGTCCTTTAGACAACTCATATCTCTCTTTCAATATTATTTTAAAGTTATATATACATACACATGTGAAAATTTTATTATCCTTGTTTTAGAAAATAATAAAAACAAAATAAAAATATTTTTCTTTTTCAAATTTATAACTAACGGGATATTTTATTTTAAATATTTTGTGACGATTAGAATAGGTTTGAAAGAAGTATGAGGGTAAATTAGTTAAAAATTCAGGATGGTGCATTGAACAGGGTTGATGAAAATTATGTAAAAATTACTTATTGTCTGAGATTTAATTAATTAATTCAAAATGCGTTAGACACCAGATGTGAAATCGATCCATTATAGACCTCAAATCTCATGCGACGGGTTCTCAATCAAATTCAAAGCTGGTTTCACAGAATAAAAGTCAATTAAAATAAATTAACCCATGTGACATTTTTTTTTATTGGGAGTTCTATGTAAGCGCGATCTTTACAGATCTATTGGTGAGCTTTCCCGTTTATTATCTTCGAACTGTAGATGTCAATTTCAGAATCAGGCAATGTGTATATTATTTTTTATTATATATTTTTGGAAATATTTATGTCTTTTGTGAGCTATGGCGTCGCAAATAAAGAGAACATGAGAGCAGGATTGTTCTTCTTGTAAGCAGAATCTGAGCCTGTCTGTGTTGGATCTACCAATCTTGAACAGATGCTTGTTAAATGGACCATAACCTTTGACAAACCATGTCAGCATTCTTGCGTTGAAATTAGTCTCCCTGATTATTTGATAAATGGGAATTTACATTGAGGATAGCTAATTGCCCTCCAGTAGCTTTGAACAGTATAAAGTCATACCACAGGAGTATTTAGACAGATATCTGGAGATTTATATTAATTGGTATTTAACGTTGAAGAAGCATATAATTTGTAAGCGTACTTAATTGGGAGAAATGACTACGCTTAGCTAGAGTACAGCGACCTCAATAGAGTGATCGATAGTGACATTGTACGGTTTGCAAAGGTCCAAAGACGAATGCACGAAAGTCGAAAACAAGCAGTGGTGCTGAATAGAAGGGCCGATAGTAGCCGTGGTAGAGGAAGACCAGGCACCAGATGAACTTTTTGAAAGTGAGAAACGATGCTCAAACCCTACAAATCCCAAATTGGAGACAAGTGGCACAAGATCGACCTTTTTGGAGGCCAAAGCTCACCCAAAGTTGTAGCGCTATAAGATGATGATGATGAAGATGATTCAATTGGGAGAAAAGCTGAAATTGCCTAATTGGTAAATTATCTGAATTGTCTTTTTGGAAACAAAGTGTTGCTGTACAAAGGTATACTTAAACTTATATTGTAGTACGGAATTTAACTCTAGGGTGCGGCGCTGCAGCTAAATCCAACATTTATGTAATTCAAATATTTCAGATCAAGGTCCTAAAAATTGTGGCAGTGGTTTCCGGGTTCGTGTCAAATAGTTTTAATCCACAACGATTTGCAGAAAAAAGTTGAATCAACTTCTAAACCAAAAGACCCGATATAATTTCAAAACCTACCTAGTAAACTTAACTCCAAGTAAGGAAACAAATTATTGACTATGGAAAGCTACAAAAACAATTGTCAACAATCAGAATGAAAAATAAAAACCGGCAACGAAAAAACTGAAGCGTTCGCAGAATATCTAGAAGAACGTTCAAGCCACATAACATAAGCAGCAAACGATATATTACCATTAATAAGAAACCAAAACAATTTATTAAATCCAGTTTAAATTAAAAATCAAACAGTACAATTTATAATAAGTCAAAAAATTTACAACAAAAAGTCACCAGGATATGACAAAATTAATGGACAAATGCTTAAGGAATCACCTGGTATAGCTTTTATTCATATTCCTCACATTTTCAATGCTATCTTCAGAAAAACATATTTTACGTCCTTATGTAAGCTTTCAAACATCCTAATGATCCCTAAACCATATGGTAAAGACTTAACAAGGTTCATATAAACCTATTAGTTTTTTACCAACACAAGCTACAATTGGAAAACGTCCTAATACATAAAATGCCTAAAATATAAAAGCCGAGCAGATACACAGAATAGCAACACAAATTAAAAAAGTCTTCGAAGAGAAGAAATTCCGCTCAGTCGTCTTCCTCGATATCGCACTGGCTTTTGATAAAGTTGGGCATGATGGTCTAAACTTTAAAATTCAAACTCGCACCTATCTGATAGGCGAATTAAAGTAAAATATAATAATTATTTAAATGAAGAATATGTCATCGAGGATGGTGTATCCCAGGGTAGTGTGTTCCGGCCGCTTTTATATTTAATTTATACCACTGATCTACCTGATAGTAGGCAAATATTAACATCCACATTTGCAGATGATACGACTATATTGAGCTCACACATAAACATTCATGTCTTTCAAAAATCTCCAGGACCATATTCAACTTATTGAAAATCGACCTGGAAAATAAAAAAAATGGAAACTAAAGTGTCCATGTAAATACTGCCCTCTAAATAAAGACATAATAAGTCGGCAGTAAAACTGAATGGTATCACCATCCCATCGGCAAAAAAAGTAATTAAAGTATCTCGGAATCACACCTCGATAGAAGGCTTATTTAGAAAAAGCATATAGAAACTAAGCAAGAAACGCGCTGGGTGACGCCTACCTTTCAACCGAAAGGTCCCAGGTTAAAAAAAAATGCTTTCTTGAATTTTCGACCTGGTTCAGTACCCTTTACCATTGGGATAAAATAAATTATAAGTAGGTGAGAGTTTTATTTATCACTTAAAATAAAAACGGAAGGTGGCCTAGGTAGCCGAGTGGTAAAGCACTCGAGTGTAGTAATGTAACGACCGAAGGAGCACGGGTTCAAACCCCGTGAGAACCGAAAAAAAAAAAAATTTCAAATGGTGAAAATTACTGAAAAATGTAATTTTCTATACAACCACATCGGTTCAAATATAATTTAATAATTAATAAAGATATAGTATAACTAATAAAAAAAATAATATAAATATATAATATACAAAATATATACCAAATAATTAATATAGTTTAATAAAAAAAAGGCCCACATTTCTAAAGGGAAAAGGACCTATAAAGTTGGCCTATAGATTTATCTGTAGGATCAACTGTTAAAATAAATAAATAAATAAAGAAATAAAAACGGAACTATGCTATTATGAAGGAGATGTACTGATATAGTTTTCCACATTCAAATTAGTAGATAGAGATACCATACAAATTCTACAGAAAAAGCTATTACTATATGAAAGCACTATATAAAAAGCAGTTAGGGTTTTTATCCCATAGACTTGGAATTATGTAAGAAAAAAATACGAGAACAAATGAAGCTAAAAATGATTAGCATTAACTGACTAGTAGGCAAAAACTATTCTCTCGATATTGACTATAAGGCAATTTTATATAATTCAGTCTTAAAATCAATTTGGTCATATGGCTGTAAGTTATGCAGAATTACAATCAAACTACAATCCAAAACCACAACCAAAAACATAAGGAATCATTACCAAAGCTGCTTGATACGTAAATCTGAAGATCTAAACACACCTATGGTCGGTGATAGCTTCCAAAGACTAACAAGGAATTATGTTACATCTTGCAGAATCGTTTATGCATACCTTTAGCGACATATCAAACAAGTGTATTTTAGCAGTGTATATAGGACTTGGCAACAAACTTTGGCTTTTATGGTCTATTTCCAACTTAACATGTAGTTTATACGGCAAACTCGACATTCTGAAATCGCTCTTAATACAATAATTTGAATGTTTGTGTCATAAAATTTGAATCTTTTATGTCCCAGATCTGTTTCAAACACAAAAATGTTAAAATAACGAATACACGGTAAATCAATTTTCATCCAACGATTTGTATTTACATTTGAAAAAGACTGAATTGTTTTAATCTATTGTTTTGTCTTTGCAACACAAAAAAATAAAAACCCTTTGATTTTTAATTTTCTTTTCTTAAATCGATTACAATTCTTAGGCATCTTCTAATCTTTTATTCTTTGGCAAAATATTTTGTAATAAAAACTTAAAAGAAAATAAAAAAAAAAAATCTAGAAAAATTATGATGGTAATTGTTTAATGGACGATGTGGTTAACACATTTTCTATTTTATTGATTTATTATTGTTGTTCCTTAGAACTTTGTTCTAACAAAATACGAAAAAAGGAAGTAAAAAAAAACAAATTTTCCGAAAAGGACATTTTATTTAATTTATTATACATGTAATATTAAAAAATATATATATATTCAATTATATCTAATATAAAATAAATAAGGAAGATACGATATTTGACCAGCCGGAGACTTTACATTTTTGAATATTTTGATTCATGGGGGGGCAAAATGCTTTTATGCGAATCAAATCATCAGGAAAATTTTTACTATTTATTTTCTTTCAAAAATTTTTAAAAGAAAAGTTCTTTTGTTCTTATTTTTGTTTTTGTTTTTTTAAAATTTTGAATTTTTCAAAAAAAAAGGGGTTATAAATTATGTCCTTTTTTATCTGTTTCTTTTTTTTTTGTTTTGTTTTAGAAGTGAACTTTATTTTATTGTTGGTAGCTGAAAAACAAGCACCGCATGCATTTAGAGGACTTTGTATTGTTTTAATTATTTGTTTTTAAGATTTCTATGAAAGCAAAGATGATTGATTTTGAAATTTTAGTTTTTTCATTCATTTCTTAAGAAATTAAGAAATGTGAAGGAATTAATTTTTTTTTGTTTTGGTTTCTTCTTATATTTGGATTATTTAAATTCTGGTAGCAGAAGTTTAAGAAGAGTTTTTGAGTTTTGATATGCGATAAAACTCTATGTAGTTGTGCAGGTACCAGCATAAATTTTTAAGAAATTTTTCTTTGATTTGAATTGAAAAATTTATTTTTTAAGATATTATGACCAATGGTCAATTGAAAATTAATAGATTTAAAAATAAAATGTAAGATAAGAAAGATAATAACAATAATGATAAATTTGAAGTTGATTTTTTGTTTGATTTTAAGTTTTAGGCATTTTTTTCTGTTTTCTTGTTTTCAAAATTTGAAAAATTCAATGTGGATTATAGTTTTGTGGTCATTTGCTTTCATTTGTTAAACTTGTCTATAAGTTTAGTAAATTAGTTTTATAATTATGATATATTATAGGAATACATATATGTAAACTCGATTCTTAAGATTTTAGAATTTGCTATTTTAGAAATACAGGTCTAAGTCTAAACTATTAAATAATATCACAAGCAGAAATTCTGACAGTGACAGACCTATTATATTGTCTGACGATGTTTCCGTATCTTTCGACCATCTGGAAATAGCTAACAAATTTAATGATTATTTTACTTCTGTATCAGAAAGATTGTTTCCAAATGATATTCAATTGTCGTGTATGTGCTGTAAGAAATTAGGGCTAAAAGAAGACGCATATCAAAGAAATAGTTTCTTCTTTGAATGCATTTCTTCATTAGAATTACTAAAGATTATAAATTCTCTTGAAAAGATACAAAGAATACAAAGGTTGAACCACAATATTAATAATTTTATTTGAATAATAAAACACTTATTTTTTATATTTTTTTTTAATTAAGTATTTATTTTATAGTGTAATTAAATTTATTTACAATACTAATTAATAAAATTTAATAATGAAAACTTAAATGTAAAGAAAAGAAATTACAAAAAAAAAATCTTTATTGTTACCCAAAAAAATAAACCTTGCTTGACGAGCTTCAAAAATGAAAGAGAGAGTTTTTTTAAGTTGTTATTTTTACTTGTGTTGTGGCTGTGCATATTTTAAAAAACCGTATTTTTTAATAATTTGAATTTCGAATAAACATATGGTTATATGCGAACATCAAAAATCACTACCAGCAAAAAACACTACCAATTCACAATATATATTCGTATTATATTCACAATATTTAACGAATGAAAATTCTTATGATTGACATATTTTTTATTTATTTCACAAAATTGTTTACTTTTTGCAAACAAGCAAAAGTGTTATTTTTCACGATTTAACAACTAAAAATAAGGTAAGTTTAAATAAATAATTTATACTACTAATATAATTCCAAATACTAACAATTTATATAATAAAATTTGTATACATTAAAATATCACTAATTAATTTGTTCTTTTTTGTTTTAGGATTACAAATTTTTTATTTATTATAACTATTACTTCAAACAAAGTACTTATAAATGTATAAGTAAGCATTCAATACATATATTATATTAATTCAATTAAATTTTAATTATTTTTATTTTTAGAAAAGACGATCAGTACTGCATGCTTCAACACTCGAACTCATGCGGTGACGTGGGCATTTCAAATCGCACTCTAAAAAATATAGCATTTAATATTATTGATTATCTGCCTCACATTTTTAATTGTAGCATTTTGACTGATGTCTTTCCTAATATACTAAAATGTGAAAATGTACTACCACTTTTTTAAAAAAGACAATACTAGAGACATATTAATATACAGGCCTATTTCTCTACTTTCCTCTGTATCGGAAGTCTTTGAAAAAGCAAAGAAGTGTAGAATGCAGACTACTTGGAAAAAACAAACTTTTTTAGTCTCAAACAGTTCGGTTTTAAGAAAGGTGTGCCTTGTTAAATTTTCATACAAATGTATTTAAACGTGTAGACAACAGAAAAACATGTGCAGGGTTCTTTGTAGATATTAACAAAGCTTTTGATATGGTCAATCTTGATATTATCTTGGAAAAAATGTTTAATGCTGGTTTTTGGAGATTTTACAATTGAATGGCTTGAATCATATTTGAAAAACAGAAGGCCGAAAGTTAAAGTGGGTGACAAAAACAGTAATATTACTTGTATTAATATTGGTGTACCTCAAGGCTCTGTATTAGGTCCAATATTACTTTTAATTTACATGAATTCCTTATTTGTTCAAGATTATTGTGGCCATCTAACAGGTTTTGCACTTTGCAGATGATCTTGCTTTCTTTTATGTTTCAGTCAATCATTTAAATATGGCGGATATTAACTCTGATCTAAGTGTCTTAAGAAAATTGTTTGATGAATATAAGTTGATAATTAGTAATAAAACTAAAATCATGTTTTTTAACAGCGCAAGATCCTCCAATTATTGATATTATGTTTCACGCTTCAGAATGCTTAAAACAAAAAACTGTTTAACCCCAATTGTTCTTCAATAATTACAAACAATACTCTTATAATTCAAAACTGAAACAGTTAATAAATTCAAGTATTTATTTTGCAAAGTATGTTCACAACCAACTTTAAAGATATTTTATTACGGTGTAACTCAGTTCGAATTCCAACATGGAATAAGCTTTTGGGGAGGTACATATCGTAATAAATTGTATCCTTTATTGGTATTGCAGAAACATGTTAGTAAAATCTGTAACAAAAATTATCTGGATCACACTTATGAATTATTCAACGAATTGAACATTTTGCACGTAATTTATATTTTTATAGAGTTTTTAAAATATTTGTCATTAGAGGTGCGGTTACCTGAATATAACATGAATTGAATAATTTTAATATTCCGAATTTTAAACTTTATGCTTGTTGTAATGAAAATTATGCGTCTGGAGGTGTTGCTGTATTTATTAGAAACGATATTAAGAGTTTTTTCTCAATAGTTAACTTTATTAGTGCTAATGTTGTAAATGTGGTGTGTGAGATTGATAATGTTTCGTATTGTTTTATATGTGTGTATAGGTTCCATGAATATAAAATTGAGGATTTTTTTATTAGAATTTTCTAACTATGTCATGAATGTTAAGAATAAAAATTGTATTATTTTGGGTGATATAAATATAGATATATTTGGTAATTCAAAAATTATGGAAGAATAATTAATTTTGATGGCATCAAATGGATTTATTTCTCTTATTAATGAACCGACAAGAATAACGTCAAATTCTTCTATATGTATCGACCATGTTTTTTGTAGGACACAAAAAAATAATAATCATAAAATTAAAGGTTCGGTTTATGATTTTCAAATAACAGACCATTCTATGATGATTATTAAATTACATATTCCTTCTATTAAGTAGAAAATTAAAGATAACATACCTCAATATAAGAAAATTGATTATGATAGATTAATTTTTTTGTTAAATTGTGAGATGTGGGAAAATGTTTATTCTGAAGAAGATCCCTCGATTGCTTTTGATAAATTTTTAAATATTTTGATCATAAATGTTAGGGGTTGCTCTTCGAATACTAATGTCGGTCGGAATAAATCCAGTAAACTTAAACCGTGGATTACTGATTCGGTGTTAAATAAAATCAAAAAACGTAATAATCTAAGGAAACAATGTTTGAAGCATCCAAATAATATTCGCCTAAGGAACTTTTATAATAAACTCTGTCGAGAAATCAAAAACCATGTTAACAGCTGTAAAGATAGGTACTATATTACAGGCTTTGAAACTAATAAGGGAAATAAGAAAAAGGAGTGGCAACTGGTTAATAGTTTGTTGAATAGGGACTCAACTAGTTGTGATGGACTACGTCTTTCTGTCAATAATGAAATTGTTAATAATTCGTTTGAGGCTGCTAATAACATTAATCGTTTCTTTGTAAATATCTCCAAACAATTTGAAAATGGAAATTACTTTAGTACATACTCCTCTTCTGATGTTGTTGTTCAGGAGAACTTTGAACGTACTAGTTTCTCTTTTGACAGTATCTCAGCTTTTGAGATTCATAGAATTATAACTAGTTTAAAGAACTCGAACTATGAGACATCTGAGGATGTTTCAAATAACATCCTAAAGAAAATTTCCTTCCAAATTGTGGACATTTTGGCACATATTTTTAATAAGAGTGTCTTATTAGGGCAATTTCCTGAAAAACTAAAAATTGCTGAAGTTATTCCCTTATTCAAGAAAGGCGATACACTGGATGTTAACAATTATAGACCTATATCTCTCCTATCCTCTTTCTCGAAGATCTTTGAAAAAGCAATGAAACGGAGATTTTTATATTTTCTCAACAAAACCAACTTCTTCAGTGAAAACCAATTTGGCTTCTTGAAAGGCAAATCAACAGAAAGTGCGTTACTTAAATTCTGTGGAGAGATATATGGTGCATTAAATGAGGGTAAAGTATCCTCAGCATTATTTGTTGATTTAACTAAGGCTTTTGATCTTGTGGATCATCATATTTTATTAAATAAACTATATAATGCTGGTTTTAGACGTTTTATTTATAAATGGCTTAGGTCATATTTGGCTGGTAGAAGACAGAAAGTCAGAATTGGGAATATTTATAGTGCCATGCTTAATCTATCCTGTGGTGTTCCTCAGGGCTCTGTACTTGGACCTATCTTGTTCCTAATTTATATTAACTCGCTTTTTTTGCAACATTTTAGAGGGATGGTAACCGCATTTGCAGTTGACACTGCGTTTACATATACTTGTAAGAACAATTTTGAGATAGCTGCATACATGAACTTTGATCTGGATTTAATTAGGCACTGGTTTAATAAACATAAATTATAGACATAATAAGCTGCAAAACTAAGCATATGAATTTTGGTATCTATAATCCTTCTTGTGATAACTTTGATATTTATTATCATCTCCCAATTGCGCCAAATTTCCAATAGACTGCACTAATAACTGTTTTGGTGGTACTATTCAATGTGATAATAACTGTTTTTTAGTTGAATTTGTAAAATCGTTCAAATATCTTGGCTTATGGGTTGACTCCAGATTGGATCGGAATGATCCGCTTGCTATTTGAAGAATTATCTCCGTAATATTATTAGACAGCTTTATCATCTAAGTCTATACTCTTCGGAAAAAATTATGTGTTTAGTTTATTATGCGCTTTTTCATTCAAAAATTCAGTATGGTATTACTTGTTGGGGAGGGATACTTTACTAAGATTAGTCAATTACTTGTGTCACAAAAACATGCTATTCGAATAATTTGCGGGAAAAAACGTACTTGTCCGTCTTTTCCTTTATTTTTTAAATTAAAAATACTTCCCATTAGAAATTTATTTTACTATAAAACTTTAAAAATGTTTTTTATGAGGTCTGGATATTTAGATGTTAGATATACTAATAGGTATAACTTGAGAGTTAATTATCGTAAATGTTCCACGTTGTAGGGTTTGTCGTTTCTATGATATTGTAGCACCTAGAATTTTTAATAAACTTCCTGACCACATCAGGCAAATTAGAATTTTATCGAATTTCTTAAAATTATTGAAAGCTTGGCTTTTGGAAATTAATTTTGATAGTATTGAGGAGTTATTAAGAGTAGTTGTTTAGCTGAGTAAGATTTTTGAAGTTCTTGCGATTTATATATGGTGTCTATTTTCATGATTAGCTTAAGTAAAATTTTTTCAACTTTTATCATATTTACTTAATATTGCACTGCATAAAATTATTTTAAATTTTGTATTTTTTATTTTTTATTTTCTCTTTGTATTTAAATTTTAATTTCTCTTTTGCACTTTCCCCACTAAGGTTATTTGTTGATTTTTTTTTTAAGAAATAAGCATCATTCCATTCTTGCTTTATGCAACAGAATGGTGACTAACTATTTTTATTTTTTATTTTTTTTCTCTATTAATTAATACTAAATGAATTTGTATTGTACAGATATAATTTTGAATTAATATAACTTTTAGCTATAAGATTAATTTTATTATTTGTATATACCTACTATATGAATTATATTATATCATAGATTAAGAAAATACGGAAAAATAAAAATATTGAATTTACAAAACAAAAAAAAAAAAAAAAAAAAAAACAATAACGTATAATCTTAGAATCAACTATAGAAAGATTCCTTGTTAATGTACAACTATTCTGTACTAGCAATTTTCGAATTTTTTTTACAGTAAAGAAATCAAAATGTTTTTCTTAATAACATTAAGACATGGCTTCTAAATATTGATTACGGCGGAATTGAAGTTTTGTTGGATACTGAAGTTTAGCTAACACTTTTATTTTTATATTTTTGTTTTGTTGTTCTACTTTTTTGGTATTTCTGAAATATTTTGATTGACTCGTAAACTACTATCAATTCATATAATATAGTTTTACTATATTTTAATTTTTACTATCTTCCAGTTTCTTCTTTTGAAATCTTTGAATCTTCTCCTTCCGAGCTTTGCACTTCCTATATGAACAAAAACTCAACTAACTTTTTTTCCAGTTTGAAGAAAATCATCGCAAGAGAAATTCAACTAGCATAAACCACACAAAAATACATTTTATGAAAATTATTTTAATTAAAAACTAATCTATGCGACAGTTTATTTAGAGAAATTGATTCAGAAATTTTTTAAGAATTCCATCAATTGAAAACGGTGGACGGGCTAATTGCCTGAATACGATAGTTTTCATATATTATTTTCACGATTGCTCGCAAATAGAAGCTTTGTTACATAAATAGGAGTTGTCTGAGGGGAGGCAGATTTTGGGTTGTTTTAATTTGAATTGTAACAGATTTTATTTCTTTAACTTAATTTTATAATTTAAAAAAAAACAGTTAAAAAGTCAATATACTCTTAAATTTAAAAAGAATATAAGTTTTTGTACCAAGTACCAGGTTTTTTTTAACATTAAGCAAGAAAAACATATAAATTGCAAGCTAATTTTATTTTTGTTGGTAAAACACGCATGCTACTTATTTATTGAAACTCTGTTTTATAGAGGGCACGGTTTTAAGAAAAAAAAAAAATTAAGTTAAATTTTTTTCTGATTGAATGTTCAAAAAAATTTCTGCTGAATGTAATTGGAATAAAAGTGTCCCACAACCATATCTAGCTTACTCTAATAATCTAAAATATCTTCATTATTTTTTACATTTTTTCAGAAGCTTAAATACTACTAGCAAGTAATGACTTAAATATTTTAATATCTAATATAATAATACGCTAATAATGTCCGAAATTGAATACAGAACCACTAAAACCATAAAACCAAATAATATATTTAATACAAGAACCAAATAAAATAATGAAATAATAAAATAATCAAATTTTTTGTTTTAGAACTAATCTTCAAATAAATTATCGACAAAACTTATCCAAGTTCTAAACCCATATTTTTATTATAAAATCAAAATTTTTGTTTGACACTTTAATACTAAAATGATACTAAAACGGTAAAATCAAATAATATATTTAATACAAGAACCAAATAAAAGTAGAATGCCAAATAATAGCTATGTTTTCAGGCAGCGTTTATAAATCAGATTTTGTTTAATCAAAGGTTTAATTTTTCAACTAATTTTCTTTCATTTATAAATTTTATTACAAATACATCAAATTTTGTTTCAAAAGTTTTAATTACATTATGTCAAAGGCAAAAATAATTAGGTATGAAAAATATTAAAGGTAAAAAAAAATATTAACATTGCGTTAAAATATGCGCACTCGAGAAAATTGAACAGGAGTTTGCGAAATGGCAACTGGATATTGGTAATGAAATAACCGGAAATACGGTAATATTACCTCTACAATGCTTTCTAGAAAATCAGGACCCAGTTGCACAGCTATACGATGACATAAATTTAGCTACAATAGATTCGAAAATTTTTAAGGACAGAGCCATATTAAGACGAGTAACCAATGAAGTGACGACTCATTGGAAATAAATAATAAAATATTTCAACGTTTAGATGGCACAGAAATAGTTTTTAAAAATGCCGATACAGTGATCATTGATGATTGGTATAATCTACTAGCATATCCAAAAGAATTTTTGAATAGCCTAGCTCCAATTGGAATGCCTCCACATATATTGAAATTAAAAATAGGAGCTGTAATTGTGTTTCTCAGAAAGTTTACACCATTAAGAGGACTATATAATGGCACAAGACTAATCGTTAGAAGTGTTAAAAATAACTATATCGAAGCCAAGATTGTAATTAATGATAACTCAGATACAGTTTTTATTTCACGTGTATTCCTCTAATTCCGTCCGATACAAATTTTCCCTTTATTTTGAAACGAAAAGGGTTTCCAATTCATGCTAGATGAATTCAATGACAATTAATAAGTCTGGATATAATGGACAATTATATGTTGCTTTGTCTAGAGTAAGATCTTTTGATATAGTCTTACTGTCGTCTCAAAAAAAGAGAAATAGAAAACTGTGTTTTCAGGAAGGTATTTTAATGAAAACTATTTCTTTGATGCTAGACAGGCGAATATTACGCTAGTTATAATATAGCTAGTTATTATATAATTCCAGTACATTCTTATTTCTCTTTTTTATGTTAAGCGGAAAATTTAAAAGTCATTAATAAATCACAAATGCATAATCATTCAAAATTCTGCACTATGCATACATCACCCAAAATACACCGTTTGTATTTCCTTTTAAATTTGATTTCACCTATTCCAAACTTCTCAATTCAATATTTTATTTTCAATTCTTATATTATTGCAAATTATAACCTAAAATGATTATTGTCTCTCTTCAAATATGCTTTTTAAAAATACATATCTTATTTATCTCATTTTATATAAGAAGTTGTATATCCTTTAAATAAATTATTAAGAGTAATAAAGAGTATAAAACTAAAAAAAAAAAAACTTACATTCTTAAAATTATCTAACATTAAATACAAAAAAAAAAAAACCAGGTCCTTTTTCTTATTTGTTTTATTACCTTAGAACAAATATAATATATTGTAATAATAATAACAAAAAAAAAATAATAATAATATCCTTTAAAGGGTATTCAAAAAAATTTTTTTTATATTTAAAAAACCTTTTCGGAAGAAAAAAAAATCTTATTATCTTTTTAGACGAAGATAACAATAATAAAGAAGTCTTTCTCTAGTCAGCCTGGTTTGGTTTAATTTTTATGGTTTCATCATTAATTTTATTTTAAAGGAGATCTCAAAACTTATAAATCCTTTTTTCTATATATGTAATTATATTTTTAAATCATTGCAATACAGATAATGCGATAATTACATTGATACATACATACACATGTATGTGTGTAGTTTTTTAAAGGTAAATGAGATAAATTTTGGTTATGTATTAACGATAGAGACCATAGAAAATTATTTGTTAGGTGGATATAAACTATATGGTGTGTATGATTGTGTGTGGTTAATTTTTTTTTTCAGTAATTAAAATTTTGTTGATCATTGAATGATATTAGAAAAAGACATTTTTGAAGAGCAGCAGTTCTAAAGAAAACGGTAAAACTGGAAATTAAAAAAAAAAACAAAAACAAAAACACAAAAACTTTGAAAAGTTTTTGATTTTGTCTCGTATAATTTAATTATTAATGAATATTCTTTAAAATTCCATCACACATACATATGTAGATTTTAAATAATGTTTTTTTTTGTTATTTTGCTGTTTTTCAACTTTAATCCTCGTTATCTGTTTACTTGTTTGAATATACCTAACTACCTTTATCATTATAAAATATCTGTGGTAAATTATTGTTGTTGTTTTTTTTTGTTAACTTCTCCATCTTCATCTTCGATTTCATTTTCATTGTCGTTAATTATTGTTGTTTTTGTTATTTTTATTTTTTTAATTTTTGTTATTCCTATTTTAAGGATTTATCTATATGCAAGGACTTATTCTTTTTCTTAAGTAGTCCCACACAAAAAAAAAACACACAAAAAAAATAATAAAAAAAAATATTTTGAAAATTTTTAGTTATAAATACGTCTTTTTTGAACTGAAAAAGTAAAATTATTAGTTTTAAGAATGTATTAGTGTGATGTAAGTTTTTCTTTTTATGTTTTCCTGGTTTTTGCTTTTTTTGTTGTTTCTGTTTTTTTTTGCGATTTATGAGAGAAATATTTTACCATTTACCATCATCAGAGTAGAAACTATACTTATTTTTGTCTGTTTTTTGTTATTGTCTAGAGTAAGAGTAAGATAGAGAAAGAAATAAAATAAAAAGAGAAGGGTAATTTTATTTTTTTCTATTTTCTTGTTTTCTGTTGTTTTTGTTTTTTTTTTCTTTCTTTCTTATATGTATGTGAAATAAAGAGATTTACCGTTTTTAACTTGACATTTCCAAAGTTAAAGTTTTAATTTATGACACTACTTTCAACATTTTGCCAAAAAATCACATATATTGTATCTGTATGTATGTGTATAATAAAATGTAATGAGATATTTAACTACCTACACTATAATTTTGGTGAAGATTCTGGGTATATAAATATGTACTGTATTTGAGATTAAAGATTGAATTATATATATATAGAAGAGAGGGAGATATGGTATAATATTAAATAGGTATCCAATATGAAATATCTTCACTAAGTCTGATTTTTTTTTACCATCTACCACCCTCCCCACCCTCACAATAAGTTTTTCTCTTTCATTCTTATTATTTTAAAATTAAAATTGTATAGTTTGGTATTTAGTTAAGTTATTTTGGATAGATATTGGAGATATGACTACTATGAAATGGGTATAAAGATAATAAGAGTATCAAAAACAAAATGAGAAAAAAAAAGAAAAAACAAAAGAAAAACAACAAAAATAAAAATAAACGATATTTTAAAATTATATTCCAAGATAAAATAATGGGTTAATTTTTTTCTATTATTTTGCTTTTTTTTTCCTTTGTATTTACAAATTCAGTTAAAAAGAGACTATATAGAATATTGATTAAGTAGAATGAGAGATAGAGGATAGCAAATTAAAAAAAGAAGAAAAAAAAATGGGAAAATGACATGTTTTAAAAGAAAATGTAGGGATGGGTGTTTAAGATACATAATGTAGAAACAAATATGTGTACATAATAACATCCATATTAATATATAAAATAATACTTAATATATAATTTTAATAATATAAAAATAACAGAAAATTATGAAGAGGGAACAAAACTTAAGGGATATAATTTTATGTTGATATTGTTATTGTATATACATATTATATTATATACGTATATAGAAATAAAATTTTTCCTTGAGATATATTATGATTTATGGTGATGACTTAAAAATATGATTGGCTTCCAGCAAGATGATATTTGAGATATATATATATAGAATATTATATATCTAAGTATACCTAAATTTTACATGTATGAATATACAAATAATAAGGAGTTACTAAGTTTTCGTTTTGGTAATTACTTCAAAAATAAATTGTTTTTTAAAATTATGAATAAAAAAATTAAATTTTTTTCTTCCTGTTTGTGCTTTTTTTATTTGTTTTAGAGACATAGTTATGATAATAATTATATTTTTTTATTTGTTAATTTAAACTAATTAGGAAAATTTATGTAATTTATGAATTTTGTTATTTTTAAGGTGTTTTGCTTTTTCATATAAGATAAGTCAAATATGAGTGAAAGAGAAAAATAAAATGAGTCTATTAAGAAACTTGTAATATTAATTAAAAGAGTATACATAGAACCGAATAGCATCGTTATTTTTGTACAAATCTTCAGTTATGAAGACAGAGCTTCATCATTATTTTTCATTGTCTTAAAAACTGTTAATTGCAATAATCTTGTGATCAGATATCAGAAAATAGCTTCTCATCTTTTCTCTTTCATTCTTATTTTTTTTTTTTTTTTTTTTTTTGTTGATTTTAGTACGAATAGACAAAGTCGAAATATTTTATATAGAAAATTTAAAATGACACAGATGAGTTTTAAGCTATTCTACCCTATGTGTATTTGCTTTGAAGAAAAAATTTATTTTTGACAATAAATAAGACAAAATAGTTTTATTTAAAATTTTTATTAAACAAACAACTTACAAAATATTTAAATGAAAAATTATGTAAAATAAAAAAAAATTAAAAGACAAATTTAAATTAATTTTTATCATATAATTGCGACATTAATTTAGACATACAATTCGATTGTTATTTCCTCTGTCATAACAAATATAACAGTTAGCTCTTCCTTTTAATTGCGGTGGAACACTTTTGGATCTTTTCAGTGGAATCGAGAAAGGCGTTGAATCATTTTGTCGCCAAATGAAAGTGGGTATATCAATTATATTTCAAAATACAGCCATCGGTCACCTATTTGTTCTCCTTTTACAATTATATCAGACGAACATTTTGTCAACATTTTCTACCTCACCTATATTGCAAACAAAAATTAAGAAGACTTTAGTTCTATTCTACAATTGCTGGTTATTTTTTTCGCTAGATTCAATTTTGATAGAGCTATGCATTGTACTTTGCAATACAACACATTTGTTTTTCTCCTAACATAAGAAAAAAGTTCGTAAAACATTTTCGAACATACGATTTGCACTGGTGCTTTTCGCACAAGTCCAGTGAAAAGTATTTTAGTGGACTCTGGTGAACTTCCCTTAACCATAAGGAGAGAAAAACAAATGATGGACTAATCAAATTTTATCATTCAATAATCAACCAAATTCAGAATTCATACAAGATAAAAAACTGGCTTCAAAGCAGGCAAAAAAATCACTGAAATATCAACCATGCATTATTCGATCAATAAATCTATTAAGAAAGTATGAAATAACGACCAATATCAAATATAACTATACAAAATTTGCAAGAGAAGCTCCCTGGCGTAACAAAAAAATAAAAATTGACCTTAGTTTAACATTTCACATCAAAAAAGAAACTAATCCAAAAATTTACCAACAAGAGCTAATGGCAATAAAATATCAATCATATCACCAAATATTTACAGATGGATCCGTTATAGAACCTGAAACTGGGTGTGCGTACAAAATTGATGCTATAGAAAGAAAATTTCACCTTCCTAAGTATACAAATATTTTCACCGCAGACATTTTCGCCATCAAAGAAGCTATTAAATTCGCTAGTTTATCTAAAAGTAATAAATTTATAATACCTTCAGATTCCCTTAGTGCCTTACAAGCAATTAAGAAATTTTTTCCGGTACATCCAATAGTAATAGAAATCAAAGATATTATTTAAATTTACATAAACAGTTCACTTTCTTATGGATTCCATCGCACACCAACATTAGAGGAAATGAAATAGTAGATAGTCTTGCTAAAGACTCTATAACACTTGAATATACCACCAATTTTGAAACATTCTTTAAAGATGTAAAACCATTAATTAAAAAAACAATATTTATAAATTGGAATGAATTATAATTAGATCAGGCACCTACAAATAAACTTCGACAAATAAAAGACACCGCAATTCCTTGGAAATCCATAAATAACTTTAGCAGAAAAGAATCCATTATACTTACTCGACTCAGAATTGGACACACTAAACTAACACACGAACATATTTTCAATCGTGACAACACATATTTGATGATTGTCCATATTATACAAGTAAAAGAAATGAATACAACATAGAAGAGATAAAAGTACTGAATAATGATGATCCAGCTCAGATACCAAATATTCTAAACTTCCTAAAAGATATTAACATATATAATGAAATTTAGCCATATATTAAATTATTTCGTTAATAAGTATACGAAATTGTAAATACACCGTTAAGTCCTTTCATTGTCAAACACATCTTTATCTTAAAATGTAAAATGTCGTAAAAACTTGGTCAGGTACTTTTATAAATAACATTCAGTGACATTCATCAAAGCAATAAAATTTTTGAATTTAAAACTAACTAAATTTTTAAATAAATAATAGAATACAAAAAAAACAATCATAAATCATTCTAAACAAATGATAATAATATAAATCAATGAATTATATAAATACTAGTTTTGTAACCCGTCACAAATGACGGAAGCAAAATAAATCCTAGTTTCTTTTTTTCTTTCATTAGATTCTTTATTCCGAAATTACAGTACTTATGTTTATATCACTTTTTATTTATTTTTATTTATGTTTATATTGGCCTAACACTAATCTTTTTCTTTTTATATAACAGAAAAAGAAGTACCATACCAACAAATTTGTATAAAATGTTTGTATTTTTGTATGGTATACTCGTACTCACTTCCATTTAGTTATAATTCGTTAGTTGGGTTCCATTTAGTATAAATTATACCGTATTAGCGTTATTGTGGCCTCTGGGAGAGCAAATTTAAAAATGGGATCTTATTTTCATATAAATTTTGTCTTTTGTATACTGTATAGGGATCTTATTTTGCTATATGAATAAACTGTTATTATGGTATTGTGTTATTTTTAAAAAAATATTCAAAATTTTGTATCTAAATTGGTAAAATTTACAAAAAATACAAAAACATTTTCATCAATAATTTTCAATTTAAAAAAAACAATGTTTTATTATCCGACGTAGAAGTAGAGTTAATTATCCTACTCTACTTCTATCAAGTTCTATTGATTGAACAGTGAACCTGAACAGTGAAGTGAACAGCGAACACTTAACACTGAAAATAAAATAATATTTTTAGAATGAAGCATACAGAACATACAGAATACAGATACAGCAAATAATAAAAAAAAACAAAAAAAAACAAAAATAATTTTTTTTGAGTGAAGTGAGTTACGCACACAATAATGCCAAAAATAAAAGGTAGAAACAATAAAGTAGTATAATGTATAATATTATACAATACAAATATGCTAATACACATGGATATTATTGTGTATAATTTTAAGTAATAAGAATAACCTTTGAGTGAATTATGTTTTTTTTTTGTGTTAAATGCTGTTTGTCTTTTGGTTATTATACCATATTAAACTATTGATTAAATTTCTATTAGTCCTTATTATTATAAATCAAAAAAATTGTTTGTTTTATTTATATTATTATTATTATTTTTTATTTTTCCTTATTATTTGCGAAGAAGACTAACATTAAATTAAAAAAATATAGTTCATGCAATCAATTTTTCCTGCAAAGGTTCAGCATGGTAGACAGGGGTTAAAAAAAAGCACCAAAGCAATTTGTATATATATGCATTTGTACACATATGCAATTTGTGTATGTGTTGGAGCGTTCCGTCGTACTTACAAACATCCAGATAAATGCAGAATAATATATATATAATTATTAAAATAATTTTAAGTTAAATACCTTATGAAAATATTTTTAAGAAGAACATACTTTTTTTTTTCTTTTGAATAATGTAAATGTAATTTTAAATCATGTAAAAAGAAAAAACATTATGGTGGGCTTGATAAACCTCAATAAGGTGATAAGCCCTTTAAAAAATAAATTATATGAAAAAAAAAAACATTTTCGAACATACGTTTTTACAGTTTCGGTAAATGCAAATATTGACTGATATAAGGACATTTTTACATTCGAGAAGTTTTGGAAGAATACTTTTTTTTTTTTTTATAAACAGCCGCGCGCTAAGATAGGACCTTTATTAGTTATGTACAGCTTGGCTTGGATAGAGCCCAAGGAACCAAAACCGTATTTAAGCACACTGAAATCGAAGTTTACATACACATTTTGCATACATTTCACACACATTGTATGCAAATTGTTGCTTTTGTTATTCTGAAAATATTTATGGTCACAGTAAGGGATCATTTTGTTTTTTCTTGTTCTTTTAAATTCAAATTTTATGGTTACAATTTTTACCAAAATGTACTGTTACAGTGTCAGTGAAAAGTATGCCTTTGTACAAATTTAAACACATTTTGTACAACTTGAATGCATATGGTTTTAGTTTAAATAAATTTAGATATAAAGTAAAAAATAAATCTAATGTCACGAAAAAGAATACTCGTGTCCAGATTTTAATACTATTACGACTACAAGGTGGATGCGTATGCATATATACGGCAGCTGTCATTTTTGACAAATCAAAGGTAAAAAACATTAAAGTTAAAATAAAACAAAAGAAAATAATGTCATCAAAACCGTTTTATTTTACGAATACGTATTTGATATTTAATCGTTTTTGATCATTTAATCGTATACTGATATTTAAGGGTTGACTTGGTTCGGTGTATGTTAATAAGTTTGATGATAATGCGATCAATATTTTGCTTACATTTGAAGTTTATAATACGTTTAATGTGTGCATAATTAGAATGTAACAAATGATAAATTTTGTCACTTTAAATAGGGTATGAGGTCCAGGGGTTACCACAATAAAATAGTTTCTTTGTATAAAGAAAATTTGGAAAATTTTAAATTGAGAGTATGATATTTAAACTGTGGAAGAAACTGTAAAATTATAGTCAAAGATAACTTGAGGTATTAAAAATAATCATCTAGAAATAAAAAGTACGCGAATAGTTTTCACACAAAAATTTCAAATCTTTAAAAATTTACATTAAAAACACTATAACAACAAACTTTTGGGGTCTTAAAACAACAACAAAAATTTTATAAATATTATAAAATTTGTATAAATGTACAAATTTAAAAATTTATTGTACGCAAAAAAAACAAATTATTTACATTATATGATATGCAATTTTTTTTTACTTCTAAACAGAATGATCGCAGCCATTGCGCAACCAACAACGTTGCTAAATATCAAAAACGTAACCATCAAATTTAGTGTACAGAATGAAAAACGATGTCAGTGATAAGCATTAAATACAACAGCACCACAAAATACTGATACAAAATTGGACATCTACAAAAAAACAATTGCCCTCATGTATTTAAATATACAAAAGAACACAATAGGGATACACTTTAAATGAAAATAGGCAAATTTGATTATTTTTGGTCATCATACATACATATCATGAGCTTGTAAAAATTGAGAGAAAATGCACGCAAACAATTGTAAAAAGTAGAATTCCTGCGTTAAATTTATCTGTAACTCCTACGCGATCCTCTAATGCTGTACAACCTAGTTCAACAAACATTATAAAAACGACAGCCTCCTCAATTACAGCTCCCGAAACTTCATCCCCTATGTTTACTTCACCTCCTATCCCGCAGCCCCAGTCAATTCCTTCTCTATTTGACCCTTTGATTCCCCCTGTTGTAAAAATTACTAAAAACTCAGTAGAAAGTGATAATGGTCGCTATGTTCTCGCGCGTCTTAGGAACACTAGATTACTAGAAAATGTGAGATTATATTTGGCTTATCTCCATGATAAACTGGACTCAATCTGCGTAGAAGGTAAGACTAACACTTCTCTTCGTATATTGATCCAACAAGAAGGGCTCCCAATCGAATTGGAAGCGTTAAAAAATATTTACATGAGTTTTCATGAAAGCTTTGGTGTACCACCTAATAAAGTTATGTCGGATCTCACATCATATGAAACTCACGTATCTTCTAAAAGAATTAGTCACTTACAAGGAGTCAGAGAAAATCACAACAAGTTTTTTCGTCCCTTACCAAAACAATCTGATTATGATAAAGTCCTGGAAGGCCCTCCCCAATGTAAACTTAACAAACTTTTCCATCTATTATCAAAACGTTCGAGGTCTAAGAACTAAAACAAGAAACACTTATATTAATGCAACTGTACTTGACTACGATATTTACGTCTTAACTGAAACTTGGCTTGCTCCATCCATTAATGATTTGGAAATTTTCGACTCGTCTTTTACAGTTTTTAGAAAAGATAGGTACAGTCAAATAGATAGTAATACCCCAAAAGGAGGTGGTGTTTTAATTGCAATAAAAAAACATATCTGCGCAAGTAAAATTTCTTTTTTAGAGTTTGATGATCTTGAAATTGTCGCGGTTAAAGTAGTGTTTAAATTCAAAAATATCTATATAATTAATTGTTACATTCCTCCTAACTCCAATATTGATGTATATAACAGATTCAATAAGGCTTTTGATGCTGTGTCCAACAGTTATAATTCTGATGATGAAATACTTATTTTAGGTGATTTTAATCTACCCAATATAAGATGGATTTCCCACGACGAAGAATCATTTTTGATTCCAACTAATCTAGTTAGGGAACTTGAATGTACATTTATTGACTCTCTCAATATTAATTGTGTACAACAAGTTTCTCCTATATGTAATTTGCAAGAAAGACAACTCGACCTGATCTTCAGCTCAGATTGGAATAACGTAACGATGTTAGATTATCCTTTTCCACTAGTCAAAATTGATTCTTATCATCCTCCTATATGTACTAATGCTCCTCCTGATCCCGAGGAAGCACACACTTTTCGTTTTGACTTTAATAGGGCTAATTTTAATGATATCAATAACTTTTTTATTAATTATGATTTCATTTCTTTATTTGGAAATAATGAAATTGAAGATATGACTAAAAAGTTTTACGATTTAATGTTTGAGGGATTTCGACTCTATATTCCTATTATTAAAATTAAAGACCCAAATTCAAGCCCGCCTTGGTTCACTAAGGATATTAGAAAGTTAAGAAATAAAAAAACCAAGGCATGGCAGAGATACATGAAAACCAAGAATCTAACAGATTACCATTCATTCAACTATTTTTTCTGTTCAAACAATCTGTTAAACAAAGCTATAATAACTATGTTCACAATATTTCTTTGGCACTCATTAACAATCCTAAAGCCTTCTGGAAATTTATTAACTCAAAAAGGAAAAGCGATGAGTACCCAGTTTTCATGAAATTCAATGGGAAACAAAGTAATAACGCTAAAACCATTTCTCAATTCTTTTGTGAATTTTTCTCTGCCTCTTACCCTAAAACAGTTTTCATGGCTGATGAAACAAAGTTCTCCCACGTGGATACCTATCCGAAAACCACTTTTAGAGATCTTATTATTGACGATAGTCTTGTGAAGAAATATCTGAATAACCTGGGGAACAATATATTTCCTGGACCTGATGGCGTTCCTGAACTAGTTCTAAAGAAATGCTCAGATGCCTTGGCTTCTCCATATTTCTCCTGCTTTCTATCATATTTAATACTTCTATCACCTGTGGCCTGTTCCCATCTATTTGGAAAAAAGCTTTTATTAAACCTACACATAAAAAAAATGCAAAAAATGAGATATATAATTATAGACCAATTTCCAAACTTTCCACTATTCCTAAAGTTTTTTTGATTCTATTTACAATCATTGCACGAACTTTTTAACGACCCATCAACACGGTTTTTTGAAAAAGAAGTCTACAGTGACCAACCTTGTAGAATCGACATCAACCTTCTTAGTCAATATAGAAGCGGGATTTCAAACGGATGTAATTTACACCGATTTTAGTAAAGCATTTGATGTTTTACCCCATAGTATTATACTACTAAAACTCAAAACACTAGGATTTTCTTCAAAATTTGTACAATGGGTTAACTCATATCTTACTAATAGGAGCTATACTGTTTTATTCCGCTCTTCATTTTCATCACCATTCATATCAAATTCTGGAGTTCCCCAGGGGAGTCATTTAGGACCACTGTTATTTATTATTGCTATCAATGATGTGGCTTCTATAATTTGTAATAGCGATTTGAAAATTTACGCTGATGATATGAAGATTTTCAAAAAAATAACGTCGATGCAAGACGTTTATATGCTTCAAGATGATCTAGATAAATTTTATACTTGGTGCATTAATAACAATCTTTTACTAAACATTAGTAAATGTGCACTCATGTGTTACACACGTCGAACCCAACCATTTAGCTTTAGATATACTCTAAACAACGAAACCTTAGAAAAGGTTCATTCAATTAAGGACCTAGGAGCTTACTTCGATGATAAACTATCATTTAAACTCCACTACGAGAACATCGTTAATAAAACTAGTTCAATGTTGGGCTTCATAAGACGTTGGTCAAAGGAGTTTAACGATCCTTACATTTTTAAATCATTGTATACATGCCTCGTTAGACCCCATCTTGAATATGCATGTCAGGTCTGGTCTCCATTTTATAATTCACATATACAAAGAATAGAAGCTGTTCAATAAAAAAATTTTAAGGTTTGCACTACGTAGTTTGCCTTGGGATGATCATATAAGACTCCCTCCATATGAGCATAGGCTAAACCTTCTCCATCTTAAGTCTCTGTGGAAAAGGCGGGAAGTAGCTGATGTTTTATTTATTTTCGAAATTATTAAAAGCGGTATTATTTCCCCTTCCACTTTAAATAAAATTATCATTAACACAAATACTCGTTTACGCCACTCAAATCTCTTTACATTAACATTACACAGAACAAATTATGGTAAATATGAACCTATTAATAGAATGTTAATAATTAGTAATAAATATAAGAATAGTATAGATTTTTCAGTATCTAAAGATATTTTAAGACGAAAATTATATGAAATTAATTGAATATTTTGTTAACTTGACTTTTTAATTTATATTAAAAAAATAATATTACTATTTTTGTATATTGAATTTTGTTAGTTTTGAATGTATACCAAGTAAATTTAATTGTATTTTTAATTAATATATGAAATGTAATACTAAATTGTAAACTGTTTCAGCTAAATAGTATAAATAAATAAATAAAGTTAAAACTTTTTTATCTTCTGCGTGATGGCTGCGTTGACTACTTTCATTATGGGCATTTGTATTGGTTTTCATATGTTTTAACTTTGAAAGTAGTATTTCTGCGTGAAGGTTGCGTGATGGCTGCGCTCATTCTGGTCTAGCTATTATACTCTAAATAAAATTTAAACTTTACTCAAATCCATATTCATATACATATACATATCATTCAACCTTTTACTTTAAAATATAATTTATTAGTACAAGAAATGAGTATCAAACATAAAATATATTACTTTATTGAGTAAAATATTATCTTAACTCGTTGAATAAAATAAATGAACATCGAGGTAAAGTTCATAAAGCCAAATATAATAATGTTCCATTTTTTAAATTGCTTTCTGGCGACCCTAACTCGAAGCATTATTCAAAATATAAACTAGGTAAGTTAATAAAGGCTAATATAAGAATTCGTCCGAAAAATACAAAATTTTTGATTTTTGAATATCTTTAGAGTCTAGACAAACTTCTATGACCCTATAACTAAAGGAGAAGAATGCAGTAGAATTTGCAGCATATTACATACATTACATTACATTACAGCACATTATTGCTTTTAAACTAAAAATAAAATTCTCAAACATTTTTGTTTCTAATTATTATTTCTATTATATCTATTAACTTAAAATGCCAGTTATCAAATTAATTCGGCCACGGGTGGGAGTAAAATTAAATATACCATACCATATATTTTTCAATTTATAAATCGAAATATTTTTAAATTTCAAAGCTTAAATTCACTTAAATCATAGAATTTCATTGTTTTGTAATCTTTTTTATGTAAAAATTAGATATTTAAAATTTAAAATGCTAAAAAAAATTAATATTGTACTAGCTCTTTTAATTTTTAATTAATTTTAATAAAATAATATACAATAATTGGAAAGCCCATTAATTTTTGCGAAGTAAAAGCTTTATATTTATGATAAATTTGAAATTGCAGGAACTTTTTCCGCAAGAAAATATATAATAAATAACAAAAATGAATATAATATATCGCAAATTATAAAAATAATGAATTATTATTTATCATTATTATATAACTTCATATTTTGTTCTAATTCAACTTTAATTTTAGTATTTGCACAGTTTTTGATTAAAAAAATAGTTACGAAGTATTCTTTAACGTACAATTTGGTTGTGATTGGGGCGTTAAATTGTGTATACATTTTCATAAAATTAAATCTTTTTGTCACCGTAATAATTATCATTGAGAACCGTCACATTTCAGTTGCATAGCATGCACACTGTGTGTATTCCATTTTGCACACAATTATTCCCCAAAAGTGCACACATTATGCACATATAATACCAAGAGGTAACCTATTATTGTGTGCTTAAATTTATAATGCGTGCACACATTATGTACACAGATTCTAAATTTGGTTCCTTGGGAGAAGGAATAGGAAGAAGGAAAGTGTGGTACAAATTAACAGGTAATGTAAGCAAAAAACAGTTAATGTTTGACTTCAACCTCTGGAGATTATAACTAGCTGTTCTGTTATTATTTGATTGTGGAAACACGTCGAGAGATGTGATTCCTCATTCACGACGCTCGGACTGTAAATGAATTCTCATAACCATTTTGTTTGCCATCTTAGGATTTCCACTGTGTAGGGGTGGGCATTTGCGGTTGCTCTTGTTTCGAGTTGGAACTGTTTTAGAGGAGGGAGTAGTGATTTGATTTCTACTGAACAAGTGTCCAAACCTACTAGATAAGATATATATAAAACAAGAAAATGCCCCTACTGTACGACGATGTCCAAGAGAAGTTAAGGGTGAAATTACATTTGGGTCGCCTACAGAATGTCGCGATTTTGAAAGCGGTCAAGAAAATTGGGAGCGCCAGCCCAAATGTGAGAATTGTATTCCGTCTTGGGTCGTATAAATGTAGGTGAGAAGATGAGAAGAGTGCTTTACAACGACTTAAATAGCCTAAACACTTGGAAGCTCCTTTCGCAATATCAAAAATATGGTCATTCCAAGTAATTTTTTGATTTACGTGCATACCTAAGATGTTTAAAATATTCAGGTTTTGCAAAATAACACCTTGGAAGGAGAAATTAGCTTGAAATCCTGGAGGTTTGCATGAAATAAGACAGTTTTTGGGTTTTAGACGAGTTAAACTCAACTCTGGTTTTTTTGCCCCAGTCAGAATTTTGGTCAAATCATGGTTAATCATATTCACCATGATTTGCCTTCTATTGCTAACTTCGACGTTTGAAGCATTGATACTTCTTGTTATCTACTAAAACTTCTGTTATTTTGCGAACCATATTAATATTCTTTGAAAATAACTTTTGCCCAAGACAAGAGGTAAAAAAAAATATATCCATAGTGACGTGGTGACCTTTCAAACCTACAATAAGATCCAACACAATACGTTCACCATGATTTTTTCCAGGTAAAATTTAACCTATTGGTTTTCCTAAGTATGTCTGAATTTTCTAAGTATAACATGAGTCAGAAGGCCGAATGTATGCCTTTTATATTATTAGATTGAAAGACGTAAAGTATGCCATATACTTCTATTCAAGAACCCTAAACATTTCGCAACATCCTTTGCGATAAGAAATATGTGATCGTGCCACAAAATTTTGCTGCTCTGCTGTCTATTCGAAGAATTCTTATAATTTCAAGGTTATCGATATTTGCATTTTCTACTAGAATATCTGGTATTGATGAATTTTGCTTTATTGATATGAAACCATACACTTACCATCATCATAAAATATATTACACAAACTTAACCCCATTATAATCATCCTCCACTAAAAATTTTCTTTTCTTAATCATAATATTAATTGTTATAACTACTATTTAATTAAAACTCACAAACTACCATGAACTAAAAATATTAACACTAAAATAATTTTGAAATTATTCATCAGTTATTTTATAACTGTAAATAACAAATTATCTTTTAAAAAAAAACTCATTAAATTAAACGAACATGTGGGTGTAATTTACAGCAAACACTTTCTCTATTAAATCAAATCAAAAAATTAAAAAAACAAAAAAAAAACAACTCTCTTATACGAGTACAGTAATATTAATAATAACAACCCGTAACTAGGATCTCATATATTTTATGCCTCATTTTATGATGAATTTATTACCATCATAAAAAATAAAATCATACAATTTCACATCGTATACGTAATTTGTGTGTACACTTTAAGTACACTATAGCTGTACAAAGTATGGTGTTTGTTTACGTATTTTAGGAAAATTGTTTTGTTGTTGTTTTTATTTTTTTTTTTTGTGAAAAATTCCTTTAACTTTTCGTAATAAATAATTTTTCCTTAATAATATAAAAACATTCTATACAATACAATTTTCGTACAATTAAGTGTTGATGTGTGTTCTTGTATAATAATTGTCATATTGTGTACTTTGCCATCAGAGATGAAACAACAAAATATTTACGAGGAGACGAGACAATTGTTTTTTTTTTTCATTTTTTTTTTTTTGTTTTTGCGTAACAGAAAATTTATTTAATTTTTATTCCTAGATGGATTCTATACTATATACAATACAAGATCTAGTATATATGAAATGCGTTTAAGATTTTTAAATTAATATACTTAAGCTAGTTTATATATATAGAGTCCTTTTTACATTTTTAGTCAGTCATGTCAGTCAGTTTATATTTTTTAGATTGTATAAAATTGTTTTAGAAAGAGAGTAATTCAAAAATTGTTTTTATATTCCACCCGAATGTGTGTGCATACATGTTTAGTAAATAAATTTTATTTTTAACCCTTTCCCAAAAATTTGAACATACGTAATAATTCTAATGGCAGTATAGTGTATAAAGTTAACATATCCCCTTCCATCTTCATCCTGTTCTTAATTTAAATGAATAATAAACGCATCTATCTAGGATTTTTTTTTTTTTTTTTTTTGTTCTGTGATATAAGGATAATAACTCAGGTTCTATATATATGAAAGTAAATTCTGTTTTAGTATGATAGTTTCACTTGGGGAGTTTTGGTGTAGATAATATGACTTTAGAGATTTGTTCCGTGTATTAAGAATAGTTAACTATATCTATTTAACTATAACTATGTATAGAATGCATTTATAAAATGTGTAAATTGCGTTCAAAAAATTACCATAATCACATATAAGAGATTTTTGAAAATCATCTTTACATGGATACAGTTAATAGTGTTATGTATATAGGTATATATAGTTAATGCAATAATGTCATAATATTCTACTTCAAGTTTTATTTCATAAATGGCTTGCTGTTGCTTAGATTAGAAGTCGACCAGAAATTTTCTTCTTTATTCATTCATTTTTGATGACTCTTACTTGTATACATACAGCTACGAAGTGTATTGAATATAAAGGCACACATATTTTCAGGAACAAGATAAAAAAAAAAACAAAAACATAAATTTATATCCTTGTTAGTTATTCAGTATTAGTATACGGTTATTATATTATGAATTGTGTATTGTTTAAATTAAGGATACGTTGTTGATGTTTTATTGTTTAAAGAGTGTATAGTGTGTATAGAGAGTAGCTTAATAGTTTCAACAATTTGTCATTTTTCTATTTAAAAGATTTTTGAAGTTTTATGTTGGCGTTTTGTTTAATTTTTTTTTTTTTTTTTTTTGCAAATATACTTAGTATAATTGTTTATGTATATATTATACAAGTAAATTTTTTAGGTATATTTTTATTGCTTTTACATTATTATTTTAATTTAAGAGAGTTAGAGATGAATATTGTGAACCTATATGTTATGACAGAATATAGAATATGTAAAGATATATTCTCTATCCCAGAGTTTTATACAATCAAATATTTGTATATTTTCATTAAAAGGAGTTAAAATGTAAAATAGGAAAAGGAAGAATTTAACAGGATCTAAATCATAATTATCATCATAAAAGTCAACTAAAAATTTCTCATATGTATATTTTAGGATGTTATTAGTATATAGTGTTAGTGTAATGTGTATTTATTTAAATACAAAAAAAAAAATGGAAATTTATTTGATTCTCATTTGACTAAAACAAACTGATTTGTGATTAAGCTAAGAGAGAATTTATTCAAATTGAAATGAAAATGAAAATTAGTGATGCTGATGATGATGATGATGATGATGATGGTGATTATGATAATGTTTGTAATGATATAGAATTAATGTCAATTAAATTGTTAAAATTGCATTTTAAATTGGTCAAATATTATGATGATCTGAGCTGCAGTTTAAGTGTTGGTAAGATTTATTTTATTTATATGAGGTAATACCAGAAAAAGTTTTTTATTTTTGTTTTTTTTTTTGTCTTTTTTGTGTTAGATAAAATGATTTATTTGGATTTAATGTTAAATGATTAAGATAATATTATTACTTCATATTAGAGTAAACAGATTATTTTTAATACAATTTTCATAATGAATTTTTGAAATATAGAATATAAATTTTGATAAATTTTTAATAAAAAATATTAAAATAATTAAATTTGTGGATTTAGGTAATAAAATTTTGGATTGTTTTGAAAATTGGGATTACTTGAAACGATTGTGATTTTTAGAACAAAATATAATTATCAATAAATACATTACTGTATTATATGCATATGAAAGCATGGGGATTCTGCGGGAGATATTGTATCGGCGTAGAACCTATTGACCATATACCAAGAATAGCTGGAATTCTAGCTTTCCAAAAATATAAGTCTTCAGAGGTGTCTCTTATCCTTTAAGGATGAAAAGAACATTTAAAAATATCCTTGTTGTTTTCATGTTTTTGTATAAGAACCGTTATATATGTTGATCTATTAGATATATATTATATTCAGTTATATAATCTAGAAAGATAACGCTATATATGCTGTTAGAGGTATATTTGCTGAATTCCCAAAAAAATTTTATTGTTAGTGAATAGATGCTTTAATAAAATAAGTAAATCACGGTCGAAGTCCAGTGTTTGGAAATATTAGGTTTTCTTACCTTTAGGTTTATTTAATTGTTTGATTTTTTTGTAATAAATATAATCTTTATTATATGGTCGAGTCGGGTTCCAGTGTCTGGATACGTTAAAGCATTAAAACTTATTTTGATTTCAATATTTATTATACTTTTTTATTAGAAGACCTTAGTGTAAATTTGCTGGTTTGTTACCGTTTTAGTTTTTGTAATATTCTTGGGTGGTCCTAAAAGAGTTGTATGAACGTTAATTGCACCAGTCTCAATTTTAGAAAATTGTACAATACATATAATTTTAATTTTGTTAGAGTAAGACGGTTCGGACTTTAAAATATTCTTGGGCGGATGCTAGGCGTTGTATGGCAGGTAAGGGAACCAGCACTAATTTTGACTAAATAGAAAATTTATTTATTTTCGAAAGAATAACAAAATACAAAATTTGAGGTCTGATACACTTCTGACATTAGAAATTTTTTGATGGATATTAGAAGCTGTAAGGCAGTTGACCAACCCAGTCATAGTTTCGGGAAAACGGTAAAAAATATATTATAACTCGTTAAGATTAATTATAAGTTTTTGACTTTAATTTTACTTGTACTTTCAATTGTACTTTTAATTGTACTTTCTTTGTTATTGTTTTTGTATATTTCATTTTTTTTTGTATATGCCTTGTTTGGCTAAATAAATATAAAAATTAATGAACAGTTCTCACAAGTCTTGTTTTCATAAACGCAGAAAAAAATGCGTCGCTAGTGTGCAGATTTCTTTCTCAGATGTTTATGAACTCGAAATTATCTGCAAATGAGCAGAAAAACCTACGCAGATTTTTGTGTTCAGAAAAGTCGGAAAAAGCTTTTTAACTTAAGAGTTGTTCATTTAGTAGCATTAAAAAGAAAACTATTACAAACATTTAAAATTTTGTTTAGCACCTTGCCCCCCAAAATACTTTTTTTCCTCTTCCCGGAAATGAACTCTGGCTCCATCTGAAGCTTCACCGAAATTAAGGCTTTCACTTCCGGGTCTCTACAATGCTTTTCACCTTCAGTTTGCCGTATGTTTAGGCAATATATTGAAAATATTTTAATTTAACCAAATTTGTGGAGAACATACGTAAATAGCAAAATATTTCACATTATTTTAATATTTATTAAAATATTTTAATATTTGTTAAAGTAATAATTATTGTTTTTAATAAATAACAATAAATTCAATTTCAATATGTATACTTACAAAATATCTTGCGAGACCATTTTAGTTTGTTTTGCAGAAACTGCAACCACTTTTTTCTACCTGCAAATTCTTACCCACGCTGACGCAATCGCGATGATTACGAACACAAGCGACTGCTTTTTAACTTCAGCAGATTTATCGCATGACTTTGATTATGAACACAAAATCTGTAATTCTGCGCATGCTCTACGTTTATGAAAGAAAGGACACAAGAGTACTATGTTACATGAAAGTTGTACAAAAAACCTTCAATTATCTTTATTTTTTAAATTCTTCTAACTAACATTGTCATGGTGGTTATAATATTAGAAAATAACAGTTAATAACGGTTAAATTAAAATCTTAATTTTTTTAAAAATTATTCCTTACTTTACCATTATACTCTTCACAATTTATTTTTGAAATAAATTCCCATTAAAATCGCATTAACTGTAATAAGCTCTTTAAAATCCTAAGATTTGTTATTCCAAACCATATTTAATCTCAAATATTTATTCTTCAACCACACTATTAATATCAAAACAACAGCAACAATTTTTGTTTTTAATTTGATAACATACAACAAATAACATAATTTACAAGACATTTAATTCATCATTAAAGGTTAAAAAATTAAATATTCAACCTCCTTCTTGTTAAAAAAAAAAAAAATAAAACAAAAAAAAGCTAAAAAAAAATTAACTTATAAATGACAAAGGTAAAAAAACCGTTTTCTTCAAATCGTATTAACGGCATTTGTCATCATTAACACACAAACAATTTTTTTTTTTCTATAATTTGATTGATATTTTGAACATACCAAAAACAAACATTTAATTTTCTATATAACCCTATAACCCCCAATCTATTACTATATATATATATTTATATACATAAAAGGAAATTTCATCAGTCCCAAATATATTATATAACATTTAAGATTTTCTTAAATTTATTATGAGAAAATTTCCAAAAAATCCTTCAAAGAAAAAAAAAAGGGTTGCGGAAATACATAAATAAGATGCTGAGAAAATAAGGGGTTAAAAATAGAAGGAAAAAAAATATTAACCGACATGCAAAGAATACCGAAAAATTCCTCAACTTAATTCTTAAGTAAGTCAAATCACTTTTAAAACACATCAACTTAATCAAAACATCCCTCACGTTTACATATCAATTTTATTTTCTATACGACCTGTCATCAAGTGTATAAACACAACTATTCATAGATAGATATATACATATATATACATTTCAGTACGAATAAAATAATCCTTTTCTAGAATACCAAAAAAAAAAAATATCTAAGAATAAAATTCCAGTAACCTAAAATGAAAATTTTCAGTTTTTGTTTTTGTTTTGTTTTTTCTTTTTCCTATGTATTAAGATTGTTGCGTATGGATGGGAATATAAAATTTATTCACATTAATCTGATGCTAAATAGAATAAAAGGTACCAAACACCTTTCATCATACCTCATTTCACCGAAAATTTACTAATTTTATAAATATACTTGAAACTTGATGTATTAGACGTGTCAAATGCGGAAGAAAAACGACAAATTTTCAGAACTCGATTAACAAAAAAAAATATAAAAATAAAAACAACAAAAACAAAATCGCAAGGAAATTTGTAATGCGGTGAAGTGATGTAGATAACTAATGACAGAAGTGTTGTTATAAATATTCCAAATATATATATATGTATATATATATATATATAAGTGTACCTATATTACTATACAGCTATAATATATAGTTAGGTAACAATTCTAGGATAATTTACTCTAAAAAAAAAATAAAATAAAAAATTTAGAGTTATTACTTTAGCAAGGAATGTTTACTTACACTTCTTCTAGTTCCTTAAAATTAAGCAGGTAAATCTTTTGTATAGAAGCAAAAAAAAGGGGTGAGTGAAATAAATTTAAATAAATTTCATCTAGAAAACGATTTTGAATTTAATAGTTTTACTTACCTTTTATACATATATAAAAAAATATCATATATATACACACTTATATATATATATATATATATATATAATATTGAATATATTTAAAGGTATTTAATTCATCATGAAATCATTCATCCATTTAAAAGTTTCTTCAAAATACTTATAAATGGGGCTCAAATTCTAAAAGCAATACTAATACAAATTAACAAGAAAAAAAAGCAAAAACAAAAACAAAAAAAAAAGAAAATTCCTTTTTGGTTAATTTACTCATCAGATATGTTGGTGTTTTATTGGTGTCGATGTGATGTTATGTGATGATGTAATGAGATGAATGAGGTTATGTTTACTTCATGTCATGTGATGATAATGATGACGATTATATTATTAAGTATAGTGATGTGAAACGTTTTTAAGGGTAGGTATAGTTAGTTAGTTAGGGTATTTCTATTATATAGAAAAGAGTTGATAGAATAATTTATTTTCTATTTTTATTATTTTTTTTTTTTACAATTTCCATATTACCAGTCAAAGTTAACGTCATGAATATTAAATTTAATGTGGTTTACTGTTGTTGGTATATATATGTACAATACATATAGCTATTGGTGATAAAATGATATATTTTTATTGTTGTTTAATTTGGCTGTGAATGAATGATCTATGACTGAAATGAAGAGTTGTGCTTTATTTTGTTAAAATATGAATGAGATGTGTATAAAGTAATATGAAATGAATTTTAATTGATATAATAAATAAATAAAAAACAAAAATAAAATTAGAATAAGAACAATAAAATATATCTCTTTTAAATTTGAAAAATATATTAATAAAAATAGTTAAATATAGATTTACATATTTTTAACGTTTAAATTTTTTTTTTATTAAATTCATTTATTTTGAAATTTTTAAATAAAATTAAAAAAAAAAAATATTATAGCAACAAAAATAATTTATTTTTCATTCTAGAAAATTGTTATAAAAAATTAACCGAAATAGAAATACGCTGATAAATAAAATACAATTCAATTCGAAATAAATGTTAAACTTTTATTATACAACTGGATAAAACGTATTGTTCGTACTTTGTCGTAGTATGATCTCATAAGCTCTACTTGGCATTGATTCGACTAGGGTTTGAAATTGTTCTTGACCAATATTTTACCATGTCTGTTGAATTGCATTGATTCGACCAGTGTGACCAATTATTGTTCTTGACCAATATTTTGTCATGTCTGCTGAATTGCATTGATTCGACCAATGTTACCAATTACTGTTCTTGACCAATATTTTGCTATGTCTGTTGAATTATTGATTTTAGTGATATTATTAAATCATCTTCCACTAGCATATACGAGTCGAGATAGTATCTACTATAAATTTTATATTCCGTTACGATCCAGAGTGCGCTGGCCGATCTAAAACTTGGATATATTTACATTGGAGCCATCTATTTCATTCGTTAGAAGATGAGTACATTATCCAGCTGAAAATTTCATTAGAATATTCTAATCGTGAACTAACATAATCACTAGACTAGACATTTTTGTACAAATCAAGTATTTAGCAGACTCATTCTATCTGCTAAAAGCTACCCAAAATATTAAAGATTATCCACCAAAGTTTCTACTAAAACAAATCTGTAGTTATTTTCGAAAAACGTATAAATCATCAATAATATCGTGTACCATTTAAGTTAAACTTTTTTTCGTCCATTAAATATGACTTGATCTCATTCTGAAATCAACAATATGCATTTTTTGGCAAACTGTAATTTTTTATTTGTGTTGTGGCTTTAAAGGGGGTGTGGCAATTGGCGGTTAATTTCTATGTGATACTGTTACTCTAAATATGTTAAACCCGAATATTCAAATCAAGATCTTTTAAAAATTTTCTGAAAGGAATGTTTTTTTGGAATGCTTTTCGAATTATGTTTCGTTTATCATGTTCGGTAAGTTCGAGCTATACGTTTAGGGCCAGGACAATGTTTTGAATGTTTTCATTTAAATAAAAATGTTGCAAATCATACTATGAGGTCTACCAAATTTATCTACAATCTCTTTGGTATAGAAAGCCCTGTTTGGTGGTATATGTTAATACGAGATCGTTCAATTTCATTTAGTTTAGTTCCTCTTGCTATACTAAAATCATAGTCTGACATCTGAATTAGAAAATTCTTTGTTAAGAGGTAATTCTTTTAATAAATCTGGGGTAATTCTTTTAATAAAGATTTGGATCTGATACAGCGGATGCAAAATAAAGCAATAAAAAATTTATTTGGATACGATAAAAAAACCACTGAAATCCATAAGAAGCAAAACATATTACCAATTGAACTGCTAATAGAGTACAAGCTGGTAACTCATACCTATATGATGACTAAAAATAGAATAAACACAAACATAATACCCTCGTGGAATATGGATTGCCCCAATTATTATACAAGAACAGCAGGATATCTAAGAATAATATCATCTACTATCAGGTTCAATGGGTATGACACTCTATATAATTTAGGCTACAAATATTACAATGAGCTGCCCAACGAGCTGAAACACTATATTTAAAAGCTAAAATTTGTGGTATGTTTAGGTTATTAATCTAGGTATTAATTTGTATTATAATTTTATTTTCTAGAACTTTTTTGTATATTGGTTAGTGTAAGTGTAATTAATTAGTAAATCAATAGTGTAATACTAATAAGTGTTGTTGAAATATTAAATTTTTTGTTTTTTTATTACTGATACAATTTGCTGAAATTATTTTGTTGAATTAGGATGGATTAGTCTTCTTTATTATGGTTTTATATTAAATTCGTACTATTATTATTTTTTTTGTGCACCGATATTTTAAAAAAAAAAAAAAAAACTATTGTATTTAAATACAATTAAATATACACTCTGTACCAGCGATTGGGCTCAATTGAGAAAAGAATGAAACAAATAAATAAAATAAATAAGGGTGATTTTCATTCATTCTGATTATATGTCTGATCTATAATAGACGGCTTCGTCTTTACAAATTTTATTTATCTCGATTTTCTATTGTATTAATTATCAATTCATATATTTTTTGATGCATTCTTCATCTTTAATGTACATGTCAAGCATTAACATCCATATGTTACTATTGATTTTTTGATAGTTTTATTTTTATTACTTGTAATATTTTTCTTTACTTGTAAGTAACCTTAATTACAGTAAGTTTGTGATAATATAGAAGCTTCAATGATTTAATAATATTTTGCAAATATATAACTATTAGTAAGTTTGTCCTGATCAAATACATAACATTGTCTCACGGTTTGTTTGTGTAGATATATTTGGTCAATGTTTTCGGTTTGTATAGAATCTGTAGTAGTTACGTGATGTAATATGGTTAATATATTTTATAATATTTTTTTGCTCAGTTTATTTAGGGCCCAGGTCTGAATCTTAGTCAAAGCATGGATATTTGAATAAAGATGTCATTGTTAATAAAGTTATAAAAGATATAATTTGTTTAGAAAATAATTTCGTAATAATAAAGTTGAAATATGGTATACTTAAGAAGACCTAATTCCTGATAGTAGTTATAGATTTTCAAGTTAATTAATTGATATGTATATCAAAATATTGATCAGCAAATAGATAGCTTTTAAAATAACATGTTGCTGAAAAAAGTTATTATGCCGACCTATAGGTTACTGATCGACTTAGATTGTCACTGGTGATGGTATATAAAAAAGAATAATTTTTTCCTAGAATTTTGACTTTGTTGCTCAATGATTAAAACTGCATGTAGTTAATATATACAAAAATAGACTTGTTTTTTGTTTCCGTAGGTACGAGTTTTCGTGACTTTATAAATCTATTGCCATAGCACCAATATTTCAATTCGACACCGATAGATACATCCTTTTTCCAGTCGAAAAAAAACGAATTTGTCTTCCATGAGATTTAACCTATAGTTTTCTAACCATATCGTCGGGAATAATTTGATTTTGTACATGTAGACTAGGGAGATTAGTTGAATGAAGACTAATAAAGAATATACATCTGAACTATTCATTACACTTTGCTTCGGAGATCTTAAATCAACAAATATCTATTTTTCTATTTATCAAAACATATTTATAATGTATAATAATAATTTTATACACATAATTGAATTCTAAGAATCCTAAAAAAAGAAAATTGTTCATAAAAGGGTTAAAAAATATTTTTTGCTGACCATTTTTATTTATTATTTTCAATATATTTTATAATATTTTTCATTTTTGTTTTTATATTTTTTTTCCATAAACTAACAACATATTTTTTTAACATTTAATGATGGCGGCTAGCTTATAATGATTCTTCGTTGAATTTTTCTATATTGTAGGTATTTGGTGACTTTTTTGTTCTTATTATTTTTTTCTTATTATGTACATTCATTTCTTTCGTATACTATAAATTACACTAAAATCTGTTAGTTTTTCTTTAGTTTTTACTTTTTATTCTATTTTTATTTTTATTTTTTTTTTTTTTTTGTTTTGTTATTCTATAAACAAAAGGTGCTATGTATATTATATTTTGCTCATAATTTTTTATTCTTTACTTAAGTTTTAATTTTTGGATGGCAATAAATATCATTTTTAATGGCCTTGCCATCATCATAGAGTAAAGCAGATTTGTTTTTATTTTTTTTTTTGTGATGTTATTTCTTTCTTTCTGCTCTTTGTACATTTCATTTAGTCAGCCAAGCAGTAATTTTGAATGCGCTTTTCTAGGATGCTAAAAAATACTGTTAAATACCTTACTATGTTGTTTGAAAGAAAAATTAAAAAAGAAAAACTCAAAATCAAAATAATAATAGAAAAAAAAAATTTACCTTGGAGTCAGGTGAGATTTAATGGATTTCTTTAATAATTTTTTGAAATTTTCTCATTTTTTCATTCTCCAAAAAAAATAAAATTAAACATTATGCAGTGTTGAGTCTAATAAATTTTTTGAAATTATTTAGTGCCAAACTACAAAAAAACAAAAAAATACAAAATATAGAAATTGTTTTCATCTTACCTATTTTTCTTTTTAAATTATTATTTTACTCCATTGTGTATAATTTGTTATTATTTGATATTTTTTTCTCTTTTCTTTTATAACAAAATATAGTCTAATTTTAAGGTATGGTATATTTAACTAAACTAAAGGTAATTAGTTACATTATTATATGAGTATATATTATGATATTTTTATTTTATATATGATATAGTAGTCTCTAAGAGATTAGATCAAAGATCATTTCAAAAAAATATGTTTTATTTCAAGTAATCTTAAAACAAATTAAATTTAATGAATTATTATCATAAAAAAATTCGTTTGAAGTTCCGTACAGTTTATTAAAAAAAATAATCAAAAGAAAATTAAATTTAAAATTTTTGTTTATTAATAACAATATTTGAATACAAAAAAAAACAAAAACAAAGTAATAATTTCAAAATTTTAAAAATATGAAAATATATTTCTGAAAATAATTTTGTATATATAGAGAGATAATATTTAATTTATAAGGTAGTAAATTACTTCAAATAAATATATTTGGTACTTTGATAAATTTAAAATGTATGTTCAAAATAATTTTTTTTTGTTAATTAATTTAATTATCATTTCAACGCTTTGTATATGAGTATATAAAATAAGTATTATATAAGTAGAGTTAAAGTCACATATTAATTATGTAAGTAAAAAAATTTCAAAAAACTTATACTATTTTTTTTTCTTTATTTTTTTTATTTAAAAATTTATATACAATTAAATTATAATTTTAATTTTATAAACTAATTTTATAATAATGATTAAATTTTTTAATTATATATTTTTCAAACATCAGAAATCAATTAGTATAGCCGGTGTAATTAATATTAATAACTCTATAATAAAATTAATCTTTATAATATTATAACAAAATACTATAACAAAACCTTCTGAATGCACACTTATTTTTTTTGTAGCGTTAAGTGCACTCATGTACCATTTCTGTCTAAAAAATTGAAATTCAAAAAAATATATATACAAAATTTATTTTTTAATAATTTTTTATTTTAAATTTCAATATTGATTAATTTTTATTAAAAAAAAAATTTAAAAATATTTTTATTTGTTTTGTTAATTACATACAAACAAATGGTATTGAATTCCATAAAAACAAAATCCATAAATGAAAATTCCTAATTTCACAACCGTAAAAACAAAATCTGTAAAAATCAAAATCCTAAAAAATCGCAATAAGTAAAAATTAAAATCCAAACGTACAAAATCCATAAAAAAATTCGTCAAAAATCCGTAAAAAATCTATAATAAATCCGGGCGAAAAACGGCTAATGTACTTTAAATTTTCAAGAACAGTAAGAGTTACATATATGGTTGTTAGAACTTCAGAAAAAATCTTTATTAATACTTAACCCTAAAGTTCATAACATGAGCCTATCAGGCTCATATTTTTTTCAAAACTACGTGTTTTCTAAATTTTTCGTAATATTGTAACGATTTTTCTTTCTAATCTTCATTTAGGGCAATATTTACAAATTACAATTACAATTACAAATACAATTTTTTTTTTATTTTTGCCTAAACAAACTACCACGTAAATTCATAACATGAGCCTGAGAGGCTCTCATATAATATTTCATAATAATTTCTTAATAATGCAAGATTTGACATGAATAAGTAATGACGAAGTGACTGACGACATAGAATTCGATGATGTGGATTGCTACTCTGAAAAGGATCATTTATCTGAAGCTTTAGAAGCAGAAGATGAATTAGCTTATGATTCTGATAATAGCTGGAAACTATACTTTCTCATTGAGAATTTATTGCAAAAGATGGTAAAAAATGGGCTCAAAGGCTTTGTCCAAATTAACATTTTGCACTGGAAACCATTTGCCGCAAAATGCAATTACAGGTTTTCCAAGTCTAGCAACACCGCTCTGATATAAGCATCCTATATCAGATATTTCAATTAAATCTTCTATTCAATCAAGAACTGCCCGTCATAATATAATAAAAGGTCCGGTAAACAAAGTTGTGCTTTCACCAAGTTATATGATAGTTGGTCCTATTGATTGTTTCAAATTATTTATAACAGGTGATGTTCGAATTCAAACAACCAAAGTTATCGATCGTTTTAGGAGACTATTGTTTATATTCAGAGCTATACTATAGGCTCTGAGGAAATTTTACGTTTTATTCGATTTGATGAAAAAACCACAAGAAGTAGTCGACGTAGATTTGACAAATTAGCCCAAATTCGAGACATGTTTGAAGCAATAAATAAGAATTTGAGAAAATATTATATACCTTCAGAAAATCTTACCGTAGACGAACAATTAATGCCAACATATGCAATCAAAGCCTGACAAGTATGGTATTAAAATTTGGTGGCTTTGCCACCCTTTCAAAGGAATTCTATATACTGGGAACAAAGATAATACCAGAGCAACAGGAATTGTTCAAAATGTAGTAGAGAATTTGTGTACACCATATTTTGGAACTGGACGGAATATTATAAAGGATAACTATTTCTCAACGCTAGAACTTGTTATCTAAGGGATTGACGATTGTAGGAACTTTACGTCGAAATAAAACTTATATTCCAAGTAAAAATAGAGATCAACATTATTTGGACAAAAAATTCCAATAAAAGAAATTTATTTCTAAGAGCTCTTGGTGAAAGTTTTATAAATTACCACAATTTCAAAAACGGTAGCGTTAATTTAGTAATTTTTTCTTTTTAAACATCTAAAAATTAATTATTTGAAATAAAAAATTTAAAATTCATTAAAAATAATTTTTTTCTATTACATTATAAGGTGAGCCTTCCAGGCTCATGTTATGAATTTACGTGACAAAATATGTTATGAGGTTTAGGATTAATAGGTGTAATTCCCAAAAACAGCTTGTAGGTGGAATAGCTACGAAATCCCTAATGTAAAAAGCCAAATAGACTAAATTTAAACGACAAAATCTAGAATTCCAAAATCCAAATACGGCAAAATACCATTTTTAAAAATCCAAATGCAACAATATCCAAATGCGACAAAATACAAATTTTAGTAAAATAGCAAGAATAGTAAAAACTTGAAAAAAAAAACAAAATTCATTTTTAAAACCGGAGACTACTGCACTCAAACCTCCGCTACCTATTTTTTGAAACTCTGTTTTCATAGACGGCAATTAAACGCAGACGGCAAGTTTTTATTAAAAAATATAAAAAAAAATAAACAAAATTCATTAAGTAACAACACTATCTTTCGTTTTCAAATAATATAAATGACACATATTATTGCCTGTGAAAACGGGAAAATCCCGAAATATGTCAGAAACAGGTATAACAATATACAAATTATGTGAAAGTGCTGTAAATTTTATATTAAAAATTCACTACCATCTGTTGTTTTATTTTACGGCATTTGTAATTATTTACAGATTTTGAAATTATGGATTTTGATTTTTACCGAATTTGTTATTACGGACCTAAATATTTATGTATTTTGTGTATTACGGATTTAATTTTTATGGATTTCAGTGTGCTCGCGTTTTCTTCATAATAGCTATTCATAAAAAAAAAATAAAACTAATATTTTTGCAAAAGCAAAGACAGTTTTGTATTTTTTTTTTTTGTTTCTTCAAATATAAATCTATAAAAATAATGCAAAAAAAAAAAGCTAGCTTAGTCACAGTGATCAATGCTGCATTACAAAAATAAAAAAAAATAATATTAAAAATTTAAATAAAACGTAATTTACTTGGTTTTGTCTTTAAAGTATGTCACATTCTAATACTAATAACCACAATAAAAAATAAAAATAAAAAAAAGGTTAACATAATAGTTTCCTGAGTCATCTTCTGATCATATATAGTAATATGCTGTGCCAGAACCAACTCCAAAAGTGCTTGTATCATTGATTAATATATCAAGAACCACTGTAATTTGGTCCTTATTTAATTTGAAATGAACAGGCATGCATTTTACACGCAAAAACGGAAATAAATGAAATTAAAAGATTTATAACGTAAAAGAAGGGAAACAAAAAATTAAACGCATTTGAAAAATTACAAATATTTAAATAGTTCCATTCAATGCATACATGCACCATTTTTGTCCAAAAACAAAATTAAAATACTTACAAATACAATCTACCTTTCTTTGTTTTTTTTTTCAAAATGTTTATTCTCTCATAATTTGAGTAATGCTGAATTCTGAATTTACATTAATTTTTTTTTTTTTGCTTTAGTATGTGTTATCATATTTTTAAATTTTTGCTACACAAAATTGGTACATGTGTGCATTCAAAAGGATAATTATAATTGATGAAATGCAAATAATTTTGGACTTAAGATATTTAGAAATGAAAGAACAAAAAATATGGAGCCTGGAGCAACAAAAATATTGCAGGTCTAAAAAAACTTCAATTAAATTCAAAATTAAAAGCCGTATGCGGCATTTTACATGTACGATCTAATCCAAATCAATTGAGAATTAAATTTACGATGAAATCCATTTGATGTACAACAAAATCCATGCATTTTTGTTGAAAGTAAATGTTAAAACTTTATCACAAAAATACTAGTATAAAGTATGAGACTTTTGAAACTCTACATAGTATGGTAATTTGAAAGTTTAAAGTATAAAGCTTTATTTACTATATATATATAAAATAAAGCACAATACGTTATAATTTAGTTCAATTTTAATAAAAATACTAGCTAGATAGTTTTAATTAAATATATTTGTATTTTAATTGTATTAGTTATATTGTAAATAAAATAGTTTTTTAACTTTTTTTTTTTTGTATTGATGTGAAGTTCTATATTGACGCGATCAATTGATTGTTTAAAATTACAGGTCTATGTACTTGGTGAACGCTATTATTGTCTTAATGTCAATTTGCAAATATTTATATCTTTTGCGAGCTATGACATTGCATTCAAATGGAACGTAAGAGAAAGATAAGAATCTTCTAAGCTTCCTCTAAGCAAAATCTAGCATATTCTGTTTGTTTTGCACTTACTGATCTGGAACAGATGTTTGTAGAACAGTTTAAGCTAAATATTAAAAATTATTTAAATGTTGTGTTTCTTTTTATTTTTATTTTATTTTATTTTATTTTAATTTAAGCCTTAAAGGATAATTCTTTGATAAAATTTGACTATATTTCACGAAAATCATAACATCATAACAACAATTTATAACGTGAATCATAACAACAAAATCATAACAACAATTTATAACGTGATGTTAGAAGAGAACTTCAATAATTTTTAAGTAATAATTTCTGTTTTTATCTATTTTGATCCCATCTGACGTCGATTTTATACGAAAATACTTAAACCAATATATGCATTTCGGCAAGGGCCTAATTGTAATTTTATTTGTTTTAACCTCTCCCATCACTTCTGGCTCTATGATTTTATATTGCCAGGATACTCTGTTAAACAAATATTTATTTGTAAAAAGACAGTTGAAAACAACCAGCTCCAGTATGATTATGTTGTAGGCCGATTACAAGGTTATTTTATATTCAATGAATGGAATTACATATTCGGACTAAGCAAGTGAATTCATTGTAATGCACTAATAACCATAATTTGAAAACAATCAAAAATATATTTATATACTTATGTTTAACTCACGAATCATGGCCATATTATTTATTTAACTTTTTCAAACAAGCTAAAATATAAAATTTATTTCCAATTTTAAGTAGGTAATAATATGGTTTTCTGATTGTTTGTAAGTCTGTTTTCAATATCATGATTTTGTCTTCATATGAAGACAAATTTTCTAAGCAAGTGATTTAGGCTGTAATTGAAATATTATTTTATATTTAAACGATTCAAATCCAATTAGAAAATTGAGCATTTGATAACAAAAACAATAAACACACAAAACCTGACACATACTAATACAATAATAATTATTAAAGTCTGTCTGAAACCTATCTAGTAATTATAAATAGAAAGGATATTTTCCTATATATGCATACATTTATAATAATAAAAATATAATAATTTTTTTTTTTATTATTTTTACAATGAATTTATTCTGTGTTTCTGATTGCTTTTCAATTGGATTTTATTGCTTCAATCCATACGGATATGCTGTTGTCTATATAATTTTGTGATGTCCATATACATAAATACTTATTGAGCTTCAAGTGACAATCATTTTAAGCGACTTCATTCGATTGTGTTTCAGTAGATTTTTCAACCCATTACAAATTTTACTTTAATAACCATTTCATATATGATGTCAATGTATATATACATTGGGCACGTATAGGATATTAAGATTAAACACCAAAAATTATTACCTACTATCAAAAGGGATGAAAAATATACCAAAAATTTTGTTTTTATTTATTTATTGTTTTTTTTTTTTTATTATTTACTCTCACCCTCTCTGCTGGCTATAAAATAATTTCCAATATCTACTCTCTTTAGATTCGCTTATAACCAATGTATATAGCTATATAAAATAATCAAAATTTATTTAATAATAATAATAAAAAAAAATATATATATATATATACATTTTTATTTTTGTGTTTTTCTCTGAAATTTAGTTGCAATCCATAAGCTCAATTGGCATAATAAATATGCATATATATATATATATATATTATGTAGTATATTTGTTTGTGTAATATGATATTATGACTATATATGTGTTTTTTTTTGTGTGTACAAGAATACAATATTAAAGTGGGAAATAAATTTGATGATGAAAAAACCATCAGGATCAAATGTAATCAACACTCATTTAAAATTGGTTGAATGCAAATTTTCTACAATTTTTACTATTCATGTATGTATCGATATTTGAATATATTGGTCTGACTATATTGAGTACTATATTGAATTGTATAATTTTATAGGAAAATATCCCATCAGAATGATAATATGTGTGACATGTCCATCCTATTCAGTTTTTCTTTTTTTTGATTTTCTATTTTTTTTTTTTTTGTTTTTGTGTAAAGGCTGTGTTGGATGATTTTAAATCAGTTTATAATACAAAAGCCAATTTAACACCATGAATGTCATTTTGATAAATCCCTAGTAAAGCTTTATTGGTTTTAATTTTTGTTTATATCAACTACCATCATATTAAACCAACACATATCATATGTATATAATATATGTATATAGATAATACAAAAATATGCATTTATAAATTTGCATTTTACCCCAGTATATTTATAGGTAGATTTTATATTTTAATTTTTTGTTTAATTTATTTTTTTTTTTTTCAAAAGTAACTCAAATACATAAAATACTCTGTATGTCCTGATAATAACTGATGTCCTTTCATGTTGTTATGCGTATTTTGAAAGGATTTAAATTTTCACAATTGTATAGAGAAGTCAATTGAAATGGAGTTGTTTTTAATATTTGTTGCTGTTGTTGTTGTTGTGTTTTTTTTTAATTTAAAATGGTAATCGACATAAATTAGTTTAATTATTTTATTGTTTTTTTTTTATTTCTTATTTTGTTTATTGTTATTTTTCAAATTTTAAAATTATATTGAAATAATAAGAATGTGTTAGTATTTTTATTTTATATTAAATTATGTGTGTAAATGCAATGAAATATACAGAGAGGTGGTGGTAGAAATGAAAATTAGAAGAACGAATTATAATCTGGTACCTACACAGTACATGAAAATGTTGAATGATAGAGGCAAAATGTAATATTTTAAAAAATAAAAACAACAAAAAGAGGATTAAAATTTTGTAAAATTTTTAAATTAAATTATAATAAAAATAAATAGAAATGAAAAATTAAATATAATTGTTTTGAATAAATAGATGTGTGTTCAGTAGAGTAGTTTTTTTTAAACTGTAACACAGTAACTATATATTGAAACATTTTATTGTACGTTGGATCCAAACAATTACTGGGGAATTGACTTTCTATAGCAGATTAATGATAATTAGAGTTGTAGGTGTTTTATTTATTTTTGGTATCTCAATAAAATTTACTTTTAGTTAAATATCGACAACTATAATAATTTGCAGTAACTGGGACTTCTTTGAAATAATGGGTCGAATGCATAGAGCTAAGTTTGAACTAAAATACCAGTTTTGCAGCAATACAAACACGCTTGAGTTTAAAATTTGAACTTTTGAAACTTTTCATTTTGGCCGAATTTTTTAACATAGGTAGTTTACTATTGTTTCAATACAAATTTTTACACTTATTTGAAAGCTTTGGCTTATTAGCAATATTTTATAGAATAAAAAATTTGGCATTATAATTAAAAACAAAATTGTATTCATTTCCTCCTTCCCATTTACCATCCTCCTTTCCCAATTTTCCTTTCCCACCCTAGCCAAACGTACCAATCGGTATAAAATCGGGTCCCCACCTAGTGTTTTGGCTATGTATAAGAAAAAATATAACATAATAAAACTGATTAAAAATAACTACCACCATTTTAAATTCGGAAATCACCGTATTTACCGTAAATGAGAGATATTTGAAAATAATAAATACCGTTAACATATAGAGTTCAATAATTTCTGCCATTAATAATGGAAATAAGTTACTTCGTATAAATTCTGAAACTTTTAAACTTTTAAAGATATTATAAAAAAGTTTGAAATTACAAGAAATTGCGATATAAAAAAACCGGGGCGAAAATCGAAGAAAACTGATTGAGATGCCCAAGACTTAATGAAAATATAATTTTGATTCAGGCTGAAGAAACACCTTTTCAACCGGTTCACAAAAGAAAAAACTGTTAAAATTGTAGAGGAGAGGCAGTACTGAACATCTAGACAATGAGAATCAATTATATTCAGTGCCGAATCTAAATTTGATATAACTGGTTGTGATAATCGGTAAAGGATTATAAGGACAAAAATAAAAATATATCATAAAAATTGTCTTTAAATAACAGTAGTTTTTAACAAATCTAATGTTTTGGGGGTGCATGTTGGAAAAAGGTGATGGAAACCTCCATTTAATTGTTGGAACAGTAAATGCCCAAAAAATATATTGATATCTTGAACTGCAACTTACAACCGTTTATTGATCGATTACCAAGTATGGTATAATTTGCATTTTAGTAGGATGGTGATTGATGTCTAACAGCTAAATTAATAAAAAATTGTCTTCAGCATATAAGTTATCCAGTTTCTAAGTGGCTATAAAGTATAAACCCGGACTAAAATCCAATTAACTCTATGTAAGGATCAATGAAACATAATGGTTTACGTACAAATATTCAGCAAATGTGGAATTTAATTCCTGCTGAGAATTGTCAGATATTTATGGACTCAATGACAAACCGAGTAGATGTCGTGATAAGCAAAAGGAGTCGTAATGCAATAATAAACATTAAACGATGTGTGGCGCACATCTATGTTTGATTCCCGACGAAGCAAAAATAAATGCTTTATGGATTTTTTGACCTGATCCAGTACTCGTTGTCTTTTTTTTTTATGTTCTTGACAGTAACTTAGGTAGATCACCTTTTCGTGCTTAATAAAGTACGGTACTGCAAGTTTATACTACAATATCTACAATATTTCGAGCATTTATTTATCAAATATAGGATAAAATAAATGACAAAATATGACTAAGAGTATAATCTGGTAACAACTTAAATAAAATGGGGCTATTCTATTTAAGAAGGCTTAGTTTCTGACTATAGTAGTAGTTTTTCACATTTAATTAGTTGATATGCCAGAAATTTGAGAACTCGGAAAATATTGTAATAAAATATGTAGCAACAATTTGCAATCCAGTACTTAATTAAGACAAAAAGGTATATTCTACCTATGTTAGTATCAAGTATCAAAAAAATAAGAATATTTGAGTACTGTAATGAGTTGAGTTATCGGCTTGTTGCAGTTTCTTTTTAACTTCATTTATATTTTTACTAAACGCTGTTACAGCCATGTTAACTATTGTTGATATTAAGGTATCTACAGTTGTGTTTACTATAGTTGAAATATCGCTAATATCAAATAAATACAGTACAAGTCAAAGAACACTTTTTTGGGATACTATACTGCACAAGTAGGGTAGAGCAATCTTTTACTTGTTTAATTGAAAACATTCGATTTGATACGTATGTATTTCGATTAATTTGACACAGTTATTAGGTAGTGTGCGATATAGAATTAACTTTCATGTCAATTTATTACCAACAAACTTGTTTCTAGAAACACTGAAAAACTTAAACATTTTCTTTTATTGTATTTTCAATATAAACAGTAGTTATTGTCCTGTAAACATTTCTAATAAAAATAAAAATTTTATAAAAGTAAAGTAATATATCTATGTTGTAATATTCAAGAGCACGATATTGAAGCCACACCTTTCGTGGTTTTTCGTGTGCCGTCGTTTTTTTTAATTAAATCATTCAATGATGTAGGCCGTAGCGATCAAAATCAATTTTTATTTTATGTGTATATTTTGGGTAAACAATTTTTATAAGATATTAGATGAGTTACTCTAAAATAAATTTCAATCTTATTTAAACTTATAAGAAAAAAAAAACAAGAACGAAAACACAAACAAAAATTCAAAACAAAACATAAAAACAAAAATCAGATCAGAGATTTGCTTCTGCTATTTAAAAAAAATATACACAGTAAAACACGGTTATAGTCAGTCGCTAAATTTCAGTAATATTTCTGACTATAACCTTTTTGTGACTATAGACGTAGTCAAAAAAAAATTACATCTTTATAAACAAAATCAAATTCAATAAAATATCTTTCGTATAACAATTTTAAGCTTTATTTTATTTATAACTAGCAATTCTGTTATGTAATCACAAAATATACATATTTGTAATAAAGAACAGAAAAAGACTATATAAATGTACCTATAAATCAGTTTTTTAATAAAATAATTTACTTATTTTTTTGTTTTATTGAAAAAATTGAGGTTATATTTTAATGTGACTATAAACGACATCGATTTTATGAGCTTATGAAGTTTATTACTTTCTTTCAAACAAGCTGTTGACAATTGCTATAACAGAATTGGGACTTCAAACTTTTTTGACTATAAACGAATTAAAATACACAGATCTACTGCGTTGAGAGTAATGCAATTTTATTGTGTTAAGTTATATTGAAATTAGTATTAATTTCGTCATAAAGTATTAGGTATTATATTTTAATTTCATTATATATATATTCAATAATCAAGCGATACAGAAAACAACTACAATTATACCAAAACAATAATATTTCTTTTTATATAAAATCGTACTAGAAAGAACTGCTTCTGTGCAATTGCACAGGGGATTCACTAGTATAATTATAAAAGTGTTCATAATATTCATATATAGTTGAAAAATTATTCTGAAATATTGCAACGATATCTAATGTTAATTATTGCCAATGCTGAAATCATCAAATGGTAAGAATATTCGAAGCCCAGTACATCTTTTGAGAACAGTATAAAAAATAATTATATAAAAAAAAATTAAAGAAATAATAATAAAAAATAATTACATCAATACAATAGGTACAATATATAAAAAAATGTATATGGATTAATATGGGTAACATAAAAATGATCTAGGATAAAATTGTAAAAAAATATTAATGAAAGTGATGATGATTCGGTCATCATCTAAAATACTTTAATAAGTAATTTTACTTACTTACTATGTAACACACAAAAATTCATCATTATGAGAAATTAATTTAAGAAATATTTTTTTAATTTTAATATCATAATGTTAAAGTAAGCAATACGAGACTTTTACTTTCTTATTATTTTTTTTTTTTTTGTATAAATTTCAATGAATATGTCTCCATTTTCATTTTGAGAATAAAATTAAGATTAAAATTATATTTTATATTATGTATAAAAAAAAATTTATAATAATAACAATAGTAATAGAAATGGAATTGTATATTAGAGTAAAAATAATGAATTTCATTTTCCATTTATAAGAAAATTAACAGAAAAACACAAATTTTCAATAGATGTCCTTTTTTGTTATTTTATTTTTTTTTTTTTTTGAGATATTTTAATATAAAAGTCAGTACTTAAATAGTAATAATATCCTTTTCATACTATGACCCCTTTCGGTTTGTTAAGATTGTATTAATATCCTTTATTGCTTTTTTTTTTTTGTTTTTGTTTTTTTTTTCTGTAGTTGTTTACTCATGTATTAAATAAGTAAAATTTTCCTTATACACATTTTATTTGAAGAAATTGTTTTTTTGTTTTGTTTTAGTTAATATACGACGAGGTCTTAGACTATACCACTATAATCAACTAAATAAGAATAAAGTTCATAATTGCATCATTATAATATTATATAATAAAATCGTTTCTATGAAAAAAAAAACACGTAAAATCAAAAAAGGAAAACTAAAAAAAAAAAAAAAAAAATTTTTTTTATATGTAATGTACTTCAATATAAGTTACTATCATAGCAGTAATAAGTATTATTATAAATTAAAAACCTGTTACATGTGTAATACATTTTTAGATGTGTTTGTTAACAGGGTGTTTATTGTTGGTATTTGTTTTGATGAAATAAAATTCTAGTCATAACAAAAAGTTCGTAATGAAAGTTACAATTGTTTTTTTTTTTTAAATTAACTTCCTACGTTTATTTCTTCTTCCTATCTATATTAACTTCCAATCTATATTAAGTATAAGTATTCAATTTTATAAAGTATAAATATTCAGAAGAGGATATCATGAATAAAGAAATAACACTCGGTGTATTCTTGAACATTGAAGGGCCTTTGACAAGGCAACTTTTGAGTGACCCCTAGATGTAGCAAGAAAGCACGAAGTAAACGATACACTACTGAGATGGATAGAGAAGATGTTGGAACAACGTCATCTGTTCATCCAACAAACTATTAAAGTTCAGGTGAAGGCGGTTAGAGGATGCCCACATGGAGGTTTTATATCGTCCTTACTCTATCTTTTGCACATGTTGGTAGACGAACTCCTAAGTATACTGAACAGGAACGGATTCAACGGCTTTGCCGATATGATGTTAGTATTCTTCTAAGAGGAGAATATATGAGGCGTACTAAATGAATTAACAATAAGTCCCAGCAAGACACATTTAGTGCGACCTATACCAATAAAAAGAGACTAAACAATAATGTTCTTCTCTCAAGTGGAGGAAATAACCTAGAACTTTGAAACAAAGTAAAATATCAATGGATCATACTTGATAAGAAGCTGAATTGGGCGAAATGGGCTGAAATGGGCAAAATATATCAAGATGAAATGTGCTAATGCCGTGAAAGTCCTTTGACAGTGAAGAAGAACGTTTGGCAACAATTGGGGTCTAACACCGGAAATAGTATTAAGACTATACAAAGTGTGCATTAGGACTATTGTTAGTTATGGGCCCATTGCATGAGTTCCGAGAATATTCACAGCAAATGTCACAAAAAAACTAGAAGCAACATAGCAACTTGCGAGTCTCTGTGCAACAAGTGCTTTTAGAACTTTTCAAATACTTCTTAGGCTTCCATCCTTGCATTTTAATGTAAGAATTAAGGCCCTCAAAGTTGCAAGAAGGTTGTAAACTCTAGAGAATACTAGAGGATGTAGGAACAAACATCAGAGGCTATGAACGGACTGAGAAGAGGAGCAGAAAGAGTTCTTCATGACCACAGAAAACATCACTACATACGTAGCCCTAAAAAAGAGATACTAAGTAGAAATCCTAACAAAAGAGACCTGAAGTGGTTCAGAATAGCAGAATAGGTCCTCAAACATATCGGACATTTTCACTGATGGGTCTTTTACGGCTATAGTCACGAGAGCTGGAGTATTGTTTGAAAAATAACAACTTGAGCTTCACTTTTCTATTGACAAACGCTGCACAGTTTTCCAGGCTGAATTCTTTGCTATAAATGCAGCAGGGAATATAATAAAAAAGCACAGATGATCTACTAAAGTCATTAGAATCTTGAATGACAGTCAGGCTGCTTGAAGAGCCGTTGAAAGTAACATCATAAAATCTATATTGGTGGGAGGATGTTTGGCAGGCCTAAACCTCAAAGGTCTCCGAAATAAAGTACAACTGATTTCGATACCGGGCCATATGACATATGGAATTTTAAGTTTTCTTCGTTTATATTACCTTAATTATATACAATAGATTTGCATGTGGGTCGTCAATTATAATTATATAATACAGGGACATGATTTTGGTTATAATGAAAAATAAAATGAAGCCCGTGATCAAGATCGTTGATTTTTGTGGCAAAATATTTGTACAATTAAAATATTTTCTATATACTGTTTTGTACTATGTTATAATGTTTTCATTATGTTTCTATCAATTGTACAAAATGAGTCCACCCATATGCAAGTATTGGCCCTTATTAATGCTTGATAGCATAATGTTTTGACTGTTTTACTAAAGTTTTTGTTATATGAAGTTATTTTTAGTTATCATAAATGATATATTGCCCTTAGAGATTGTATGACTTATATGCTCCGACTAGTTCAAATTTTGCTGAAGAAAAGCTCCGAGATATTTAACCATTTTTTTGTTTGCTAAAAGTAAAATATTTTTTTTTATGTCTGAACTTGTTTTATCCACCCGTGTTACGAAATAATATTTAAAAATAAATAAATAATATAAATATTGAAACACCATGTCAAGAATTTTACTTATTATTTGATTAAAATATAGATTCAATAAAATAACTATAGAAAAGAATAAAGAAACGAGTTAATAAGAAAATGTATCCTTATTATTATTATACTATATATATACTGTTATATATATATTTACTCCCATATATAATATAATATATTATACATAATAATTGTATGAGTATAAAATGATTCTTAACAAAGTTTTATTTTTAATATTGACTTTAATGTGGTCTTCTACTAAATAACACGCAAATATTCTATTTTCATACCTAGTACATCCATACATATATGATCGCCTCTATATTACTAAACTAACTATAAATGAAAATAAAGAAGTCCTTTTTCTTTATTCTTATTTTATTTTTTATTTATTTTTTTTTTTGCATTCCATTCCCTTTTTATTTAATTTTAAGTTTATGTATATGTATGTATGTATGTTGAATGGTGAAAGTAATATTATATGTTAATCTGTGAATATGAAGGAATTTTATGATATTCATAAGTTGATCTTTATTTTTTTTCTGTTTCTTTTTTTATAGGTATATGTTAGGTATTAATATGCATATTTATATATATATATATACATAAAACATATAGAAAATAGTGGGGCTCATCTTTTTTATCAACATTTTTAATGAAGATTTGTACTTTAGTCTATATAGAAGGTATTAAAACACTATATTTGAAAGGGGTAAATTAAAATTAATGGTGTTAGAAAAACAAAACAAAAAAAAAAATTATATATTAAATTTTAAAATTAAGATATATAAAAAAAATTAAAGTTTAAAAGTTACTGGTTTTTAGTTTTAGAGAAACTGTTTACAGCACCACAAAAGACAAGCACTATTTTCTAAAAGCTTGAGGATCATTGATAATTTTTTTTTAAATTTATAATTATAGCAATATCCATCACATTATTCCAATAAAAACATCAGTAAAATACCTTTCGTGTTTATCGGGAGCCATTAAGGAGTCTTATCGAACTAATTTTATTTTCATAACAATAAAATGTTACGTGGGATACCTAGATGTTTTTAAAAACGGAGTAGTACAAAAGCAAAACATATATAAATTGTCAAACTGATGCAAAAAAAATAGTGTAATTTTAATTAAACTAAATCTATTTAATTATACTTAAACAATTGTACTCATCTATAATTTTGCAATTTTTATGTAAATCTTTGCAGTGTTTTTTTAACAAACTTAATTTGCAACTTTTATTTACGAATACAATTTTTTAGTAATATCAGCACTGCTTGTTTATGAAAATGCCTTCTGTATAAGTGAATGCAAATCCGTGCTTTTAAAATTTTGAAATTTTACTTTACCTTGAAATTAATAAACCAAGAGGGGGTCACTGGTATAATATTATAATTACTTAATTTCTTTCTTATATTAAATTTTTATAAGTTTTAAATCTTAAGTCTTTAATTTTTGTCTGACTTGTTTATTTCGTCACAGACAAAAATATAGCGAATGTCAGCCGTATAATCTGAGAGGAGAGAAAAACTTCAAAGTTGTACGCTACAACAGAATAGCAGGTCAAAACAAATTACTATACAAAGGATTGCAGTTGTTTAACTCACTGCCGAATAACATAAAATTTTGTCAAAGTTAAAGACGATGTTATTTGTATTTGATAATCTTTGAATATTTTGTTTTTGTATTTGCTGAGTCTTCTTATTTTGTTGATTTTTTACAATTATTCCATTTTTTGAATGTATAATAGTTGCAGTAGTGAATTATTGTTAATGGTTATTATATAAATTTTGTATACAAAACTAATAATACAAAAAAAAAAGTTATTAGTGATCGGAACCTGACAACAATTAAATTATTTTATTTAAATTATCACTAAAAATAATAATCAATTTATAAATTGGAAATTAAAACTTTTTTGACAGCTGCTGTCAATTGCTTAGTTACATTTTTGGTTTCTATGTTCTAATATATTTAAGTTGTTGAATAACGCAATCAATAATTCATATTTTTCGAAAATATGAAAAGTGTCGAAAACTATATTGCTAAAAGAACCAGCCAAAGCTTCAACTGACCCTAGTAATTAACCAATAAGTTTAATGTCTAACATCAGTAAAGTATTCGAAACAAATCTTCTAGAATCAAAAGGCATCATAACTGAAAATCAGTTTGGGTTCAGGCACAAATGCATAACCATAAACATACCATAAACAAACTAACACCAGATATCTAATGGATGATAAATAAAAAATATGGCGTAGGTGCCTGTTTGGTCGATTTGGAAAAGGATTTCAACTCGGTCTGGTTGGATGGTTTAATATTCAAACTAATAAAATATGAATTCCCATCACATCTGATTGCGCTCATTCAAAGCATGCTGTATGGAAATAAGTTTCAGATCCACTATCAACAAAATTCATCAGATAACGTATTCCGAATCGAAAACGGTTTATAAAAAGGAATTGTTAACGTACCAATCCGTTTTTCAATCGATATAACAAATTCGTTCCACTTATTAGATAGAGTAAAAGGTAATAATTTTAAATTAGCCTTTGCGGACAATATAATAGTTTAATCTGCGGATAGCTTAGTTAGTAATATACAATCCAAAGTTCAAAAAATGTTTAGTATTATTTTGGACTACTACAAGGTATGATTACTAAAACAGAACTTTAATAAATGCTATTCCATAACACTGTGGACAAAACAAGTTCAGACATAAAAAAAAGTTGGAAATCTTTTTCTATAAAATCTCCAAATAACTCACCCCGGTCATTGCTTATGATAATGGCAAAAAACCATTTTACAACAAAAACGTAAGCACTAGAGTAAAAATAATATGCTATCAGACTTACATATAAACCTTATAAATGTTTGTACAAGCAGCAAATATAATTAGAATCGTAAATTTTCTAATAAAACTGATTCGAAAACATTATGATAAAGAAAAAAAAACTCCAGAAAGTAGTTTTATAACAGGTTTTAGGATTACTACCAATGAAATGAAATAATAATAAAGAATATTCAAGTAAAAGAAATTAATAAAAACGTAAAATCAAAAGAAAAAAACTCTGAATTTTATTTTTACTTCATATAAAGAAGTTGTTATTGTAAATAAAATGTTTGTGTGATATATATTTTATTCTTTTTCAGTTTTCTGTCAGTTCAAAATATAGCTAATGATGTTTATTATGAATATTGTAAGCTATAAGTACATGTATATTAATAAAAACTAGTTATATTTTATTTATTTTATATGAATAAGTTGTTGTTATTGTAAAAGATGTATGAAGTTATGAATAGTATGGATAATAATTTTGAATTTCAATTTTATTTTTTTAAAGGTTTTCAATCAAAATAAATATGTTATGAACCTGTGTATTAGCTGTGGTAGATGGTGTTCTAACGAACGACCTAAAAGTTTTTCAAATCTAATCGAAGTTTCTTCGAATATGATCTGCAATAATTGTATCGTACAAGAAATTTTTGGAGATAGTCTAAATGTGGATAATTTTGCTAACTATTCAAAAAAGGCTATATTTCGCCCAAAAAATTCTGGTGTTGTTACAATTAACGAACGAATTTTAAATATTTGATAGCGAAATGTAATAAATTATCTTGCTACCGATCCCATTTTATGATTGCGTTGAAAATGATACAGTGAATTCCTGTAGAGTTTTTAAACGACTGCTGTTCAAAGGGAATACCTCCACATAAACTACATTTGAAAGTTGGTAGTATAATAATACTACTGAGAAACTTAAATACAAAACGCGGCCTCTGCAATGGGACTCGATTAGCTCTAAAAGCTCTAAAATTAAATCTAATAATCGCGGAAGTCCTTGGCATAGCTATAGGTGAAACTGTATTTATTCCTAGAATAGACCACAGAACTGCCATTTATTCTTAGACGTTCCCTGTCAAATTGGCATTTTCTATGGCTATAAATAAGTCGGACATTGGAAAAAGGAGAAGTTTATTTGCCTCAAACAGTATTTAGACATGGATAACTGTATGTTGCATTTCAGAGTACGGCGGTCTGGTGATATTCAAATAAAACTGACTGATGGAAGGGAGCAAGGCAAATTAATTCGACATTCCAATAAACTATATACAAAAAATGTTGTATACAAAGAGGTTTTGACAACTAATGATTGCAGAAAAAATAGTAAAATGCTGCCTTTGTCAACGGTGTTTTGCGTCGGAGTGTGGAGTAGTGGTGCGGAAAAAATAAAAAAAATTCCAATAAAAAAATTGTCGTTGTTTAGCTCAATTTGCTTTTGTAGAAAACAATTTTCCAATTTATAGAATTATTTCGATCTTTGTAGCAAAAAAAAAAGATTTTTGTACATGACTTACCTTAATACACCTAATATTTGATTAAAGTTCTTAGAATTCACTTTTTTGTGCATTTTTACAAGAAGTTACTTTTTCTAATTACAACATCGTCTTGAGACGGCTTTACAACTAGTATAACATAAATTAACATAAGAAGCACAAAATTATTTTACATGTTAATAATCATATCTAGGCTAAGTAACTATAAAATTCTACAACGGGTAAAATAGAGTTTAAAAAAACAAAAAAAAATGTTTCTGTTTTCTGCTTTTGATTTACTGAATTTATTTGTTTGATAATTAATACACTAATAATTAATACATTTAGATACATCAAACAAAACTTTCATTAAATCAAATTTGCAAACAAAATCTGATGTGTACAGACTGCTTTGAATTCTAAAAATTATTATTAATTAAATATCAGTTGATTTCATGCCAAACCAAAGTTTCTTAAACTTTTAACTTTCCATTTAGAATTTTTTTATAATTTTCTAAAATTTTGAGAATCTTTCATCAATTTACAAAATATTAAAAAATATATTAATAGAATATCCTTAAAAATGAGAATGGACATAGAAAGACATGAAATAATTATATAAAATATAATACAAATGAAAAAACAACAGTAAACAATACCGCATATTATTATATAAAAAAATTAAGGAAGAGCTAAACCAAAAAAAAAAAACAAAATAATTTTTTTATTTTTCTAAATCCTACTTACCCCCACTACTCCAACTTATTTTCATTAAAAGGAATATTTTTAATTTTTTGATGATGATTTTATTTTTGGTTTCATTTTTACTATCGTGTTTTGGTAGAATATTATAACTGTTTATTATTTTAATATTACATTCCCATATGAATATGTATATTTACGTAAAACTATATATGTATGTATGTACATACATATTTAAATATGTTGATTGTAATAACGGTAAGAAAAATTTCTTAGTTTCGAACAATTTTTATAGTTCTTATTATTATTATTATTATTATTATTAATATTATCATTATTATTATATAGGTACATGTAAAGGATAACATACAACTTCTTAATTTTGAATATCCTTTTACAGTTTTCTTACGATTACGGGTATAATAAACGTGATGTGAGAATGAGTTGGGGAATAAACAATTTTTTTTTTGTTTTTTATTTTAATTTTTTTTTTTTTTAGAAGATATTATTATGAATGTGTTAATATTAAAAGTTGGCCGGAGTTGGTTAAATACATATGTTTAGCCTATGTAATAATAATATATTTTAGAAGAAGGATATTATAAAATATGTACCTAACGTATTTTTAAATTATAATATAGGTATGTTGATTTTACTTCAAGGATAACTAAAATTATATGAAAATATGTGGTATAGGTATTGGGTAATTATGAGTTTGGTAAAGAAGAAAAACTATAAATAAAAAAAAAAATAAAAAAATTAAAAACATCTTTTATGAGTTGTACATATTATTATATAGATATAGTAAGTGAGATTTTCTTGTTCAGCTCATTAGATTTTTAGTTTTTGTCTTCTTCTATATATATATACGTATATAATTTTTCATTGCTTTAGCTTATGAAAATGAAAAACTTTTAAATACAGATTTAAGGTGAAAACTTTCTTATTTTCTTCTTACCATTTATTTATTTTCATTTTTTACAATTTTAACAACAGGATCTACCCATATATATACTACGTAGTTCTTCAATCGTTGTTGTATAACATAAAAAAAAATTCGAGATAGTGCTTTCTGGTCGACGTAATCCGTATGCTAAACATTATAATATTTTATATTTATATAATTTATATTATGTTGTATATATATATATATATATATATATATATATATATAAGAAAGTTAATAAGGATATCACGTAATGCAACTGGGACCAAGTATGTAAATAAATGAGAAATTATTATTTGAAACAAAAAAAGAAAAGAAATTATTTGTTTTATTTTTATTTCTTTTGTTTTGTGGAGATTTTGAAGGATAATTATGAATTATTAAGAGTTAAAAATTTTCTTAGGCCAATAAAATGTACATATGTGCATATTTCAATATTTTCGTTATATACTGAAAATGCAGAAAAATTTACACAGTATAAAAAAATATATACATATAACATACATATATGTATGTATTTGAAATGATAGTGTTATAGAATATCTAACTTTCTTTATAGAAAAATAAAAATAAGAGTTTATATAATAAGAGGTACTGAATGTGTATATGTATAAATAGTTTGATTGTTACTCCAGAGGTTAAATTGTATATAGAACAAGAAAAGAAAAGGATTAAAAATTCTAGTTTAGTCACAAGGCAGAACTCCAAGCACATCACCAATATTATTTTTAAAACTATTGTTAAAAAGGACCTGTATGTAGTTTGGCTACAGATTTACCTACAGATTCACTATATTTTATAAATAAATAAAATACTAGGGGCCCCTTGTGAATAATTATAATTCAAGTTGAAGCTAAATTTAAAGTTTAAAAAAAAAACAGTAATTTACGTACTGACATAGACTACTCACGATATAGCAGAAATCATCTCGTGTTTAATAAAAAGTTTTGTGGTTTTGGATACATAAATGCACCTCCCACATATACTGATTCGTTTTCGATATATTCCCTATAGACAGTGGCATTTAATGTATAAAATTACTAAAAATAAAATATTTTTGTAATTAAAGAGGCATTATACATATTTTTAACCACAACTATATGATTACTACAAATGCCCAAAATATAGAAAACAATAATTTGAGACAGTTACTTAAAAAAATTAATAGAATAAATTTCCTCTAATTATGTATAAAAATAATAAGATGTTGAATGACACAAAATGGATATATTTTATTTAAAGGTTTGAATATTATAAAACAAAATAGAAATCTTTTCAACCCGTATGCGGATTTCTGTTGTATATACAACTTATGTATATATTAAGAGTTAATTTAGGAGAACCGAGATAAAATGAAAAGGTGTTTACTGCCCAGGTCCTAAAATGCTTGTCAATTATAATTATAGATTGTCAAATTTGATGAGTATGGTAACTGAAAAATCTTATATGGGAAATTAACCATATTTGATAAATCTTATTAAAAATTTTGTCTTAATTTAGACCGACGATTCCTGTGGAACAAAAAAAAAGGCTTTATAGGTATATTTCGACCTAATCTGGTACCCTTGTTATTGGGATAAAATAAACAATCACAAAATTATATTGTACTAACAATCGTTATACAATGAATTTATTCAGAGGCCGGTATCAGTAGGGTGGACGGAGAACGGTGCCATTGCGCTATTATGTAATTGTTTTCTAATACTATACGAATTTGACGTTTCAGCTTTGATATATTGGCATATTAAACATACATATGTTTGTAAACATTTTGTATTTTTAAATATATATTTACTTAGTAAACGATCTGTAAAATTATATTGTAGCTAGAAGTTTACAAAAATGTAAGCATTTTGTATCTGCAAGAATATAGTCACAACGCTTACTATTTATCTTTACTGTAGATGTATTTTGTATAACATCATTTTGTTTAAGTATATAATACATTTTATTTTCATTTTTTATTGGCTGGTTTTTCTTTAATATTTCGTTTTTAACTAGATCTCATATTTATTTATTATCAATGAGAAAATATAAATATATAATATATATATATATATTAATATATTAACAATTTTTAACTACAGTCAACGATTTGTAATAATGTAGAACCAAAATTTGTTCCTATGAGTTATACAAAATGTTTCTTGGGAACTGAAATAAAATGGAATTACATAAGAAGGCTTAATTCTTGACAAGTAATATTTTTCAACATTTAATGAGTTATTTAGGCGTAAATAAATACTCGAAAAATTTGCAGTAAAAACAACAGTACCGTACATACTTCGAAAAGGTAATTGGTACATTGGTACATTGACAATGGTTTCAACAACAAGCAAATGTTTCTTTCCAAATACTACTTTTATGATTAGACAAGGTATACTTATAATATAACATATAATGGTTGTGAAATAATTTATGAAGACCGTGCTCTAAGTTGAACTTAATTTTTTTTTTTGTAGTAAAATAAAGTCATATATATTTTTCTCATCATGTTAATAAACTTGGGTACGTTAATAATTTTGTACTAACATTCTCAGAAGCAGCAAAATTCCCAGCAAGAAGTTTTTCTAGCTTTAATCGTCTTTTACAGGACCAAATTCAAAGATACAGCCATAAGTATAGCCAAAATGTAACTCAAAAGCTGAGAAAATACTGCAGAAAGCTGAGGATTTCTATAAATTTTTGGTAATCGATAGCCAAAAATGCTGACGTCAACCTGCTTGTCCTATGAAACTAAAGTCCTTTTATATTTTAACAAAAACTACCTAGTTAAGAAAAATCTATATAGACTTTGCTTTAAAAAAAAAACAACCTATGCAAAATATGTGCAATAGAGAAAGAAGCTATTAGACATCTGCTCCGTGAATGCGTAGGTCTGACTATAGAGTTCGTAATCTGGAGACAACGGTTTCGAATCATTACTTCTTAAGTTTTTGATGTCTTCATAACATAGCCTTCTTAAGGTAAAAACCACGAAATATAAAGAAAAAAAATGTAAGCTTAAATAGAAGAATTCTGTTAATTAATGTTAGAAATATTGAATAAAACAACAAGATAAGTTAATGAGAATACATAAAATAGAAATACATATAAAATAGAACAAAAGGATACGCACTTTTATATTTTATAGTTTTTTAAAAATAATACTTTTTATTAGTTTTTTTTTTAAACTAATGTTTAGACAAGCTTTTAATTTCATCTTCGAGTTAATTGCCTCTAGTCCACTCAATATAAAATATGTAGGCTAATACCGCAGTTTATTTGCAGATCTATAGTCTGTTGGCTACATTAATATGTAATCACATTATCTTGTGCTACCTATTTAGTTTTTATTTTTTGTTTGCTTTTCTTTTTTTGATATACGATAGCCTGCGCAATACATTCAATTGTGAAAAAGGACTTTCACAATAAAACCTCATGATTTTACTCAATCTAGAATAATAAAACGAATAATAGTATTTATTTTTAAATAAAATTTTATTTTGAATTCTGTAGATGTTCTTAATTTTGTACTATTATTATATTTGTTTATTTTCTATTTTTAAGATTTTGAATTTTAGTTTTAATTAATTTACTATAATTGTAATGAATTCTAATAAAATATAATAAATGAAATAAAAAATAATAATATTTAATTTCTATCAAGCAAGCATTATTTTTTAAATAATATTGAATTTCAAGTAATTTTCAAGGTATTTAGTTGGTGAATAGTGGCTTTACCAATCCGAATTTTAATTTTCTGACTTGTGGGATATAATCTTAATATCACTGACCATTCAGTTTTGTCTTGCACTTCATTTAAAATAATTTAAAAATTTGGTCTAGTTTAAAGAATGCAAAATCTTGTTGATCTATGTTATTATTATATTAATTTAATTTTTGTTTTTATGTATTTGTCATTTATTTTTATTATTGTAATTATTAAAATAATTTAATAATAATATGTTATTATATTAAATTAATTTTTAAATAAAACTACATCGGAACTATAGAATACCCAAAAAAAAAAATCAATACTATAATACTAAGTCTAGAGTTCCTATCTAGTTTCATATAAAAAATAAAATAATAACCTAGATCAACAAGATTTCTACATCAACAAGTTTCCATTTAATACTAACTATTATTTATGCATAAAATTTCAACTTTAAAAAAAAAACAATACAATAAAATAAAATCAATTAAATAATACATGCTTTTATTACAAAATTTTAATTGACCATTCATTCTATCTCTATACCATCATCTTCATCCCCCATATCAATTTAATATTAAAAGCCTATCAAAAAAAAATATATTAAACAGGTTCTTCATATTTTATTGGAAAAAAAAATTGAATTCTTTCTTTTTTACAAATAAAAAAATCAATAACAAAAACAAAAAACAAAAATATCATAAAAATTCCTTTTTAATATAATCAATTGTCATAAAACTAAAAATTGGTATTAACTAAAAAAACAAAAAAAAAAATAATTTTATTTCAATTTCTATTCGAAAAAAAATATGTATACGTAGCTATATAAAATTATCTGACTAGACTTTCTTTACAAAAAACAATAAAAATTTAATAGAAAGTTCTTTAAAATTCAATTCCCAATACAACAAGACAATAAAAACAAAAAAAAAATAATAACAAAAATCAAAAACAATATTTTTAAAGCATTCTTTAAAAACCAATAAATTTTCGATAATCTTGTCTATAAATTTTCTTCAATCCATTCTCTACTATATAATTTTTTTATTTTATTTATGTGTATGTATGTATGTATGGAACATTGCTTTTGTTTTATTGTCCAATCAAAATTTAAAAAATCTTCTATGATCAAAAAATATTGTTATTTTTTTCTATGATAACTCTTAAAATTATTTACGCATAAATTTTTGATGCATAACGTAATTCAAGAACAGGACAAGTTCTAAATAATTTATTTCTGGTAAAAAAAACAACAACAAAAAATAAATAAAAAAAACAGGCCAAGGTTTTCTTTAGTCTTCTTAAATACCAAAAAACTATATATTTTATAACAAATTCAAATTCAAAACACAAATTAAATTGACAGTAAAAAAAAAATAAAAATAAAAATATGAATCGCGGCATCATAGATCCCTTAAAGCGTATATAATAAATGCATATACCCTTGGAAAACTCATAAATTTACAAATTTTCAAATTTCTTTTCATTTAAATTTAAAAAAAAAAAACAAAAAAAAAATACTTTCTTTCATTTCATTAAGAAGATGAAGAATTTTTTGTTTAGAAAATGAGAAGAAGAATAAACATAAAAACAGACCTAGAACTCTTCTGTTTTCGTCTTCTTTTTTTTGTTTCTCTGTTAAAAGAAAATTTAATTGCCTCCTATATCAAAATTTTAAAACGAATAGATTTTAACTCAAGATGGGTCTCTTAACTCAAAAATCTGAAATTCTTAATTTAATAAATAATAATAATAAAGGAATAACAATAACAAAAGAAAATAAAATTGTAACCTAAGAATATTATAATAAGTATACACATGCATACAAACATATATATTTTTTATTTTCTAGAACTTCATGTTAGCTATAGCTAATAAATAACGTCATTATATGTGATCAATTCCTGACAGATTTTATTACCATCTCACCAAATCAATATTATTCCAAAAATTTCTTATTTTGTTTTTATTATTATTTTTTTGTTTTTTTTTTTATTAATTGACAGAATGGTGTAACATTTCTCCGATTAGAAAAAAAATAAAACAAAAACAACAAGAAAAACTAAATTTATTACATAATATCCTAATCTATATTTATTGGAATAAATTTACTTTCATCATGTGTAAATGAGAATAATATACAAACGCTGGTGGTGCACATACAGATGTATATACGCATTTACAAAAGCACCAATACAAATGTAACTATCTAGATTTTATTTTTTTATTGTTTCAATTTTTAAATGGTAATAAAATTTCTTCCTTCATTCTTTTTTGATGCACTTTCCATCTTCATAATGTCAATGCCATTCGTCTAATATAATAAAAAAAAAATTGTAAGTTTAAATTGATTTCGTAAATGTGATTGCGTTTTTAGTTAATTTTTTTTTTTAATTTATTTTAAAAGGTAAGTGGGAGTTAAATGCGATATATGTACATTGTATTTATAAATTAAAGAGTGTTTGGTTCACCTACTGTTTGGTAACACTACTGAAACATCAATAATAGTGTTGGTCTACCTAGACAGCATCTATCTATATATAGCTATATCTGTCTATAGATATATACATAAAAATGGAATTTTTTATGTCTGTCTTTATGTCTGTCTTTATGTCTGTCTCTATGTTATTTATAAACTCGAAAACTACTTAATCGATTTGGATGAAATTTTCAGAGTATATTACTGGAATAGAAGGAAAAGTTATAGGCCTATCCGCTTTTTAAAATTCGGACGGGTTTGAGCAACTTCCATACAACTCTCAGCACTCAGCAAATATTAAGAACCAAAAGTGTTACAGAGCTGAAAATTTGTACTCAGGTACTGCCTCAACAATAAAAAAATACGTCTTATATCGTTTCTCAAAATTTTTAGTGGTTCGGGCAGCTGCCATACAACTCCCACCATCTATCACAAATATATTAAGAACCAAAAGTGTTACAGAGATGAAAATTTATGATAAGGCTTCGTTTTTCAGTTTTCATATCAGATTATTGCAGCAATACCAATTAACTGCTTCAAAAATGAACAAATATGTCTTTTACCGTTTCTCAAAATTTTGAGTAGTTCGGGCAGCTGCCATAAAACTCTCAGCACCTATCACAAATATATTAAGAACCAAAAGTATTACAGAGCTGAAAATTTGTACTCAGGTACTGCCTCAAAAAGAAATAAATACGTTTATTACCGTTTTGCAAAATTTTGAGTTGTTCGGGCAGCTGCCATACAACTCCCAACATCTATTACAAATATAATGAGCAAACATATCTTTTACCGTTTTCCAATAATCGGAGTGGTTCGGGTAGCAGCCATACAACTTCCATCACCTATCAGGAATATTTAAAAAATTAAAGTTTTTATGTACCTCAAAATTGTATTTCAGGTACTTGGTTAGTATTTATTATATTTTAGTATAGATTCATATATAAATTCTGAGAGATTTTTCGTTTTGTTTTGACAGATTTTAATTTATATTAACCAATTTATTATTTTTTATAACTTTATTATTATTTAAACTTAAAAAATAGTTATTAAATATCCATTTAAATTTTTTCTTAAAATAAAGTGAATGCATAAGATTAAATTTATGTCTTTAAAAAAATATTTTAAATTAGGTATTTCTATTATAGGGACTTTGGGCCAGCAACGCGGACTGGGTACATCTAGTAATATATAAATTTCAAAGAAACTAATATTTGACATTTATGTAAACCGATGTAAAAATATTATATCATTCCTTTTATCTGATTTGTCCTATTGTTAAACCATCCTAACCATCTAGCATAGCATATTCAAGACATATCCTTAGTATAATTAGCTAATGTTTGTAGCCTTTTTTACAAACGCATAATGCAATATGTATGCACATTAATCACGCTAATCACGAACATGTGTCTATCAATGATTCAAATGTATGAATTAAAGTTTTTAAGAATCAAACCCACATTATATCTCTTATAATTTTTGTTGTTAAAATATTTGAGTAGTTTTTTAAATTTAATAAAAAATTAAGTAATTTTAAAAATAAATTACTCCATTTTTTCGGTATTAGTGTAAACAAAATGAAAACTAAATTTTAAAATCCTGAAATGTGTCCACAGACGTCAACAAATTATAGTAGTGTGACCGTAACAAACTAAAATCATGACTATAGTCAGCCATGTATAATGTCATGTCATATAACGTTTATAAAAAAGCCTTGTAATTTGATTTATAGCAACTTTTAGTAGTCTAACATCTTTTCCAAGCCTACATTCAAGTCTAAATTCATTTTTATTATATCGTCGCCTGAGCATTATTTTATGCCATACGCCACTTTGCTACTTTTTTACCTGAGAATAGGTTCTGGAGTTTTAAGACACGAGCTTGAAGCAGTGCAAAGAAATTTTTTAAGATTTGCTTTGCGTAATTTCCAATGGTCAAATCCATTAATTTTACCGCCATATGAGCATAGATTGAACTTAATTCATTTGAAAACTTTGAAATTAAGACGAGAAGTGGCGGATGTTATTTTTCTTACTGAAATTATTAAAGGAAACATTGCTTCTCCTCAGATTTTGAATAACATCAACATTAATTCAATCGCCTACGAAATACAAACTTCTTTACATTAAGTTTTCATAGAACCAATTATGGCAATTATGAGCCAATTCATAGAATGTTACTAATTGGTAATAAACACATAAACTATATTGACTTCACACTTTCGAAACAGACTCAAAAATTTAAATTATATAAGTAATCTGTAGTAATTAAAATATGTGTGCAATTTATTTCAATGTATTTTAACTAGTTCTAAGTTAGATATAATTTTAATTTGTAAATTGAATGTGTTATGTTGTACTGTAAAAACAAAAAAATATTAATTATTGTAATGAAGTTTGAGCTAAACTAAATAAATAAATATTTAGTCCATATCTGTTGAAATAAACAAAAAAATAATTTTAGTATTATTTTAGCCCTCGTGCTCGTGTCCCAAAATAAAGTTTTAAATGTGTTATTTTTATTTTATTTCATGTACACATTACCATATACCTAATTTATATGGCCGTGTCATAAAATAAAAGTATTAATACTGCGTATTATTTTATTCCATGTTCATATAAAATTTACAAGAAGTACATAAGTCTTGGGTTGTGAATAAACTATAGTTAGTTAGTGTTGTTTGTGAACTCAAAGAAGGAATACGTCATCTCCATCACCAATTTTAACAGAGGAATTAAATAAGCTAGTTAAAAACCAACCTTATTTGAATACAACATTTTGGAGCAATTCATGTGTTCGGCAGAAAAAAAAATAGAGTAAACATCACTGCCATTAAAATATTCCTAAAAGCCAATCTTTATATTTCCCTAATTATACATAAATATTTGATTCCTGGACATACGCTCTTCCAAAAGGTGGACTGTGTATACTCTCCGTGATTGACAGACACCTAAAAAATATGGAAATACACAGTCCCTTACATTTAGGTAGGTAGGTAGAAATGTCCATTCCAGTTGTTTTTGGAAAACCTATTAGCACTTAATTGTGTCTTTTAGATACCACGATTCGAGTGACCTATTTCTTGTACTAGGTTGTTTTAGGGGGATCGTTTCCTCATTTTTTTACTCTCCCCTTACATTTAATGAAACTGTTAACTGCAATGTCGTCCGAAAAAACTAAATTCAACATACTTCAAATGATACCAGATGATTTGAAAAAAATATCCGCTGTTTCAGATAAATTGCACTATCGAGCCGACCCATTCTCAAAAATAAAAGTTTTAATGCATGAACAAAATAATCATGTCTCAATTAAATATGAAACATCATTTCAGAAGGTAAACTTAAACAGGTTTATTTTGAATAAAAAAGCGACTAAAAAAATTTTAGCAACTGAAGCAACGAAAGACAATATGGTGACAACTGTAAATAGAAGCAACAAAATTTCTCTCTCTTCGAAAATACAAGATATAAAGGATGTTTTACCCTTTATCTCTGTAATTAACCAGGAATGTTTTCAAGCTATTTTGCGGAATAAATAGAACTATTACTAATAATAATAGTAAGTTTAATAATAGATAAGTTTAAAGATCTATAATGCTTAAAAATTTTTATACTGAATTCTTCATGTTAAAGAATGATATGATATGAAAAATGATAAGATTTCAGTATATCGAAATGATTAAGGTTATTGTTTCTAAAATTTACTAATATTATACTTAGAATTTAAAATTTGGCGAACTTATATTTAAAAATAACTTTATTTTATGTATTATGCATTATCCTATTTAATTTGAACATTTTTATTTTATGACATATCCAAAAAAAATTTAGGCCATGTCATATATTGCGATTTTTTTTATTTTTAATGGAATGAAATCAACATTGGGAACGCTTCTACAAAAGTTGGCATAACTTTTCTGAATGTCGCTTTATTTGCTCTAAAAATTACTTAAAATTAATTTGCTAATATTACAAAAATATATTTTTAAGAAGTTTTTCGGCTAGTTTTCAAAATAAATTTGAACAAACTTTTAAATTCGATTTTCTCGAAATGACGTGAATGGCGTATGGCATAAAATAACACTCAGGCGACGATATATAAAATCATTATTTAACATAATGATTGACAAATCATAATGAATTTTTCGTTTTAATTTTGTCCTTTGATATCTAACTTTCATTTTGTAAAGTCCAATTTATTTGGACTTAGGCTTATGTCTATTGCTATATTTATAATATAATACTCTGGGGGCAAGTTAAATAATTTGATTGAGTTCAATTTTACTTGGCATTTTATTTATACATTAAAAATCATTATTTTAATCAGGACTGCATTTTAAATATCTACACTGAAAAATAAACATTCAAATCGAATTGTTTTCACCATTTTTATCAAAACTTTAAAAATTTTGTATTGTCAGGGTTCAACATTAAGGAATTAGATATAACTTAAACCAATATTCTAAGATAATTTTAAACAATTTAAACTAGGATACAACATTTTCCATTGCATTTTTTTTTTTTATTACATTTCTAATCTGTTACAAAAAATCATTAATTTGAAAACTATATTTTATACACATATATAAAAACTAAAATATAAAAAAATAATTTTTTTAAAAAATTTCCTCCCATCATACATAATTTAAAAAATCAACAGAACTTTATATACTAGCCTCTGTCATTTTCTTTAAAAATTATTACGCTTGAAGTCTGCTGAACCCATGATGGTTTGTTAGATTTTTAATATCGATTGTTAACCAATAATTCATCATGGCTTTAAAATTTATGATCTAATCATAATATAACATCATGATATTTTATAACATAAAATGAATCCACCTCTTTTTTTACATCTCTTTCTTTCTCCATTTCATTATTAATGTTTTTTCATGTCTTTTTTGTTCTTCAAATCTTAACTCTAAAATTAAATGAATAATTTCGAAAATTAATTTCTCATCTGTTATTTTTGTATGTTGTGTCTATGTAGAATTAAAATAATTGCCTTAACATCCTTAGATGTATATACACGTAACATATTATACATTTATATTAATGTGGTTATATGTACGTACATATATCTGATGAATTATAGTTAATATACAGCTGTCATTTTATATGTATACAACCGAAGAGAATTAAATGGACGCCAGTGATGACCAATGTCAATAAATTGAATCTAAATTTTAAGATAAAACATTTTGTTGTTGTTGTAAATGTAAATTCGAATTACGGATGTCGATAATTTTGTGATCTTTTTTTAATTTTTGTTTTTATTGTTGTTATATGAATAATTACCAAAAAAAAAAGAAAGTTCAAGTTAAGATTTCTTTGACGTTCATCGTTTTTTTTATATGAGATTTGAGATATTTTTTTTTTTTTTTCAAATTTATACCTTAGGGGTCATCGGATGCATCGATCGTGTCTTCACTAATTTTATATTTGTATTGATATCTTATTTATTTTAATATTTTTAATTTTAAAGTTCTAAAATCTGTTTATAGTGTTAGTAAAAATTGGTTTTTAATTTCGAATTTTTTATATCAATTTTTATTTTTTTATTTTTATTGATTTGTGGCTTAAAATGGTACTAAAAAATAATGGTTGGTGTTTAAATCAACCAGCGCCATGTGTTATTTTTATTACATAGCAATTAATTTTAAGAATGTTAATAATTTTGTGGGAATGAAATTTTCTCTAGAACTTGTTGTCAGTTATGATAAAATGTAGATAGTAAATTTTATTCTAATGCTATGTTAAAAATTTTTGTAACCATTCAGGGTTGTTCAGTTGAATGTGCATGTAATTCAGAGTTCAAATCAATTCGATTTGAGTAAATTGTTATTTTAAAATGTTTATCTTTTTTAATCAAGTCTATGTAAGATAAGAATATTAATTTAAATAATTTTAATAATAATAAATATTAAGTTGAAGGAAATATTTTTTAGAGTGTAATGAAAGTCTATTTTACGTTGTGAAAATTTCATCAAATATCCTTTAGATCAATTAATATAAAAATAAAATAACTCAATTTTAATTTTGATTAAGGTTTAAAAAATAAATGAGTATTTTTAGAATTATCTAAACTATGCAGAACAATCAAAAATATATCAATAAGGTTGTACTTACAATATAAACTATAAATTTGAAATAATATTTATTTATTTATTTCATGTTTAATTCAAACAGTTACAATATGTTCTTAATCTAAATAAAAATTTATATAGCTATTTTGTATTTTGTACAAAAATTCAATTGTTTCGAAACGAGTGTTAGCACTTAAGTATGAATTAAAAAAAGTTTTAAGGGGATGCATGTGAATTTCCTCACTCATTAAGAATATGTATGAGGAACATAACATCTGCAACAGTCCTTCTAGACTCTAAGGTGTTCATATTTAAAAGTTTTAATCTATCAATGTAAGGTGGAAGTAAAAAAGTATTGGACGAAGGCAAGTTAGTATTTGCGAATATAAGAAACCTTTTTTGAATTGATTCAATTCTATTTATATGACTTTGGTAGTGAGGTGACCAAATTTGACTCGCGTATTCCAAATTAGAGCGTACAAAGGATTTATATAAGGATTTAAGAACGTAAGGTTAATCAAACTCTTTTGCCCCTCTTTTAATAGGATCTAGTTACGAGTTGGCCTTGTCGTCTCAGTCTCAGTGTGGTTTAAATGTGAGTTTGCTATCAAAGAGAACTCCTAGATCCTTGAATTCAGAAACATTACGAATAAAATTGTTATTAAGAGAGTATGTTGTTACTAATGGATTAAAAGAACGAGTATAGCTCACTAAGGCGCATTTGGGAATATTAAGGGAAAGATATTTGTAATTGCACCAGTTAGTAAAAGAGTCTAAATCTTCTTGTAGAAGGTGAGAATCAAAGGTTGAACTAATTTTTTTACGGATTTTCATGTCATCAGCGTAAATAGAAATGAACGGAATGTTTGATGATCGAAACTACATCATTAATAGAGGTTATAAAAAATAAAGGACCAAGGTGACTACCTTGTGGTATACCAGAACTGGAAATGAAGGCATCAGTGGTAATTGATCTAAACTATACACTATAAGTTCTGTTTATTAAGTATGATCAAACCCAATTCAAGAATAAAGGGGGAAACCCTAATTTGTTTAGTTTGAATAAAATTATATCATGTGGTAAAAGATCAAAAGCTTTGGATAAATTAGTGTAAACAACATCAGTTTGTGTTAATTAGATCAGTGGTTGTTTCAATTAAGTTTGTAACAGTAGATCATCTCTTTTTCATACAGCCATGTTGATTAACAACTAATCTATCAGCAAAACAGTTATAAATTGAGTCATATAAAATTAGTTCAAACACTTTAGGTGTCGAAGAAAGCTTATATGCATTAATATAATATGCTGAAAGCTGGAATAATCAAATTGGAAATACAAATAAAAATAAGAATATAACTTAATTCATATAGAAACCTCCATAGCTTGGGCCATTGAAATAAGAATATAACATGAGTATACATATGCTTTGTTCGGTAATTATTGTAAATTTTGTATGCAAATGAAATTTAATAAAGCAAGTTTAAAAATTCAAATTAAAAAAGGTTATATCTATTTTCGACGAATAGATCAAATACGGTATAAAAAAGAATAAATGAACAATGTTATCATTATAAGAAGTTATACAAAGACCCGTTATATGAACAAAATATTATTTTTAAGTTTCCAATTCATCATTGAGCTTCTCAGCTTCCTAGAATTTTGCATAGTATTTGTATATATATATATATATATTTGTATATATATTATCTATATACATATTTATTTATATATATATATATATACTCACAGGCTAACTTATCCGCAGATTATTAATAATATTATCTACAAAAGCTAGAAAGATTATTTATTCACCATCAATACCACTCAATTGTTGAGAAGAAAATCTGGATAAAATGTAGAAGCTATATTAAGAGTAAAATGCATTGAAAAACATTAAGAAATTTACAAAATCTTACTCTATATTACTAAATATTTTATCATGAACCTGATAACTAACCCTGTAAAATCAGTATCTATTTATTTTACGAAAATAGAGAAAGCCTCTTTCTTACCTTCCATATCATTAAAACTGCAAAATGACGAAATTAACTGGGCCGATACTATTAAATACCTAGGTATTACCTTAGATAAAAGGCTAATCTTTCAAAAGCAAACTTCTATCACTATTAATAAAGTTAACAAATGTACTCGCATGTTGTATCCCTTTATTAACAGAAAATCAATCTTATCCACTAAGTCCAATCTTATTTCACTATAAACAAATTAATATTTATTAAGGTAGTTTTACAACCAATAATGTTATATGCGGCACCAGTCTGGGGAGATTGTGCAGCTATTCATATTACAAAATTACAAATTGCGCAAAATAAACTTTTTAAACTTGTACTCAATCTTCCCAGATTGTATCCAACCAAAAGGCTGCATGATAAATTCGAAAATTTCTAAATAAAAATAAAAAAATACAAACTAATTGTAGTAAAGATAATTATATATCTGTATCTAAGTAAGTAGCTTTAAAAGAATTAACTGTACAATTTATGGAGCATAATAAATAAATAAATAAAATGAACCTGATAAAGTTAATTATTATACTTCGATATTAATACCGTTATAATTGAATATAAGTTAGCTTTATTTATTAACTATTATGATAACTATATTATAATACACAAGAGCACGATTTTGAAGGCACACTTTTCGTGGTTTTTCGTGTGCTTCGTTTTTTTTTCATTCAATCAATCAGTGATCATGTAGGCCGTGGCGATCAAAATCCATTTTATTTATAATATGTTAGATTATTAATAATATAATCTACAAAAGCTAGAAATTGTATTTATTATGTGTAAATTTTACGTAAATAATATTCATAAGATTAATACAAAATTTATTTATTTATTAATATTTAATTAAATTAAATAAAACACTTGTTATTGTTTCACTGAATAAGAAATTGTTAAAATATTCTTATATATTTTATTTTAACGTTTTCATAAAAATTGAGTCGACATTTCGCCTTTCTAAGATATTATCAAGACTAAAGAAATACGATATACAATACAATCATCTTTTAAATAATATACAATACAATTTAAATTTAAAAGATGAAAATGAAAATGTAATTAAGAAGAATACATTATTCAATTTAACGTTAATATACTATTTTATAATAGTAGGTAAACAAAAATCAATTTATATTTTTTATTATTATAGAAAAATTATATATACCCGTATAAAAAATAGTAACTGATAAATTACTAGTAAAATTATACATTTATTAAAAAACACACATATCACTTTTATATTAACAAAGATTGACATGTTGTAAGCGACAAAATTTACAAAATACAGAATTTGATTTAAGATGTAAAAAATTTACTATTAAGTAGCGGGCTCTGATTAGTTAAATCTAACTGGTTATTTAATAAGTTGGCTTTTTTTATTTTTAATTTATTAATATGAAAAATTTCATATTTATCCAAAACTCTGCTACCTGTTAATTCCTCTTTACCTATTCTAATTTGTCTGTATCGGTAAAGTGGTCTGGAGATTTTAACTTTTGAGCTAAGCCTCATGACGGATAAGGAGAAGATACCGATTTTATATGTTTGGTAAATCTAGTTTGGAGGGTTCGTTTTGTTTTGCCAACATATACTCCATCACATTCTCCACATTGAATTTTATAAACTCCACTTTTTGTTATATATTTTACTTGGCTTCGGTTGTCTTATTTTATTATTAACAAAAATATTTTTTGTAAAATGTAGTTATTAAAAAACACCGGTTGTATATTAGCAGTACTAAGTGGTTTCGTTAAATATTCGGAAATGTTTTAGATATACGATATTTTTCTATAATTAATTATTTCCTTATCATCGTCAATTTTTGGAGATATCAAATTAAAAGTTTTTATTTAGATTTAATTTAGATTTCAAAATTTTGAAAACCAAGTTTTTTTATATTCATTATATCTTGCAATGTCAATTACAATACTAAGTTCCAAAACAAAAATTTCTTTTTAAATAAAACCGTACCTGAAAGAACTGCTTTTGTGCAATTGCACACGGATTCACTTGTATAACTATACTAAGCTTTCTTAAAAACTAAATTTCATTTTAAGTTCGGTTGCAATTAATTATATTTTCAATTAATTTTGTTCTGATACACAAGTCTACTCGATCCTGTTGCAATGTAGTTGAATAAAGTTTGTTAAAGTTAATTAGTAAGTTTAAAAGACGGTACCAGCCAGAGCAATTCGTCACTATAATGACACTAGGACACGCTTGAGATCCATATCAATCTAGATACATCAGTCTACTCGATCCCGTTGCAATGTAGATGAATTAAATTTCTTAAAGTTTAATTAGTAAGTTTAAAAGAGGGTCCAGCCACAGCAATCCGTCACTATAATGACACTAAAACACGCTTGGTATCCATATCAATCTCCTTCAACACTATACGAAAATGACAATCTTCACCATTTATTATTCTTCAGATCCGTAGTTGTAGATGAGAAGTCTTACGATATTCTGAAAAAGAACCTTTGACATCTCTGTTAGGTTGTCAGACATATATTTTTTCAATACAAAGACCAGAAGTAATTTTCGCATGCATTTTTTAACTATCTGTAAATATCTATAGTAAAACTACCGAATTATCTATCAAATACGTATGATATATGACACGCTGAGTGGCACCTGCTTTTCAAACGATAGATTCCAGGTTCGATTCCCGATGAAGCAAAAATAAGTTCAGATTTCACTTGCATTTTACTCGCACAAAGAAAAAACCAATTTTTCGCATACTACCACAAACCAATCATCGTACGACGTCGTTTATGTTATTATTATTTTATACTAAACCATTTTTAAAGATGTTTAGGGAGATAATAAATAGCGTATAACAGTAAACTTATTATTTCAGAAAAATTCAAAATTCAGTAAATCTGGTTATGTGTGCATATAATAAGCAGCATTTTGAAATAAATTCTCTTTTTTTTTTTGTTGTTGCTTTTATTTTGCCCTCCCCTCCTGTTTAGTTTCCAAACAAATGATTGTCATTCCTATTACAAAATTTTCATGTTTCCACAATAGATTATTTAAAATAATAATTTTTTGTATACTCAATGCTTTTAGCAATATACCAAGTATACTTAAAAATCATCTGTTAGATACAATAAACCACAAAAATATCCAAAAGAAAAGCATCCTTTATAAATACTTAAAATATTCACTTCTCTACCACCTACCCAAATAATAAGCATATATGCATAATACTAGAAAACAAAAAAAAATTATAATCAAAACATCAAATAAACAAAATAAGCAAAAAAAAGGGGATCGTAGATGGATCCATTTATCTTCAGAAGGAATGTGATTTTGTTTTTGTTGTTTTTTTTTGTTTTTTAATATTTTTTCAGTAAGGACTAAAAAATTTGTGATATCGCGTCTTTTATTTTTCTTCTTTTTATATAATTATTTTGATTTTATTTTTTATTATAATATGCGGTCCAGCGATAAATTAGGATATATGGGGCCTTATATTATTCCTTTTTTTTTGTTTTTCAATTTTTTGTTACAAAAATGAAAATTATAGAAAACAAAAAAAAAATGGTGGGAACAAAAATTAACGTTCCTTTCTTCTACTATACAACACTGGTGTTGATTATATTGCAGTATAAAAACAACCCACTCTATAGTTGCAAACATTATAATATTTAATGAGATGACTGGAAATATGCAATTCTTTATTTTATTTAGTTATTGTTTTTTGTTGTTGTTGTTTTTTTTGTATATGGTGAAAAATTAATGATACAATAATTTTTAGATGCAGGACATTGGATTTTTTATACTTTTCAGTTTTATTTTAGTTTTTTTTTTCTTTTAATTTTTTACATATTATACAATACTGGTAAGGATTGCACTATAGATTGTTGTAACTTGTTCAAGAATGTTTTGTTGTTTTATTGTTTTTGCTTAATAATTTTTAGGAAAGGATGTTATGACAAAAATTCAGGTCTTAAAACTTCTCTTAAATAATTTATCAGGAATATTTTGAATTTTGTTGCATTTGGAGAAAAAAGACGATGTTTTAAAATAACTAGATATAAACTTGTATCTGTTGAAAATTGGGACAGAAAATAGCTATTGTAAAGTCTATGTGAAGATTTGACTCGGATTTTAGCATAATTTTTATATAAATTTGTTAAGTGTACGATTCGAATTTGATTTTGACTAATTTTATTTAAATGAATTGGAAAGTACGGTACATTGCCCCATTTTACAACCGATTTTTATTATTATTCTGTTAAATAACAAATATTCAAAATGAGACGTAGCGAAATTAATTATTGTTTTAAATTGTTGTAATTTTCAATTGGAAATTTGAATTTAAAATCTCACTCCATGTAGGTATGCATAAGAAATTTTAACAAACAAACCTTTTAATTTTTTTAAAATAAATTATTATGTATACGGTTGTTGTCTAAGTTAAATTTAAAAAAAAAAAAAATTGTACCAGGGACAATGATAAAATAAAATGTTGGATTACAATTTATAATGAAACTGATTTTAATAAACCATATATCAAATAACCATATAATGCTATCATCATTATATTTTATCTGGAATCTGTAAATTAAAAAAAAATTACGGTACATATATCTGAACCATTCACCTTTTGTAACACATTATTGGTAAGATACGGTACATAATATGAGAGTATTTAAAGTGAGTCAAAGAACACTAAATTATGTTTGCTTTATTGTTTTGATTTTTTTGTTCTAATTTATAAAACAAAAAACGTTTTTTACATAGTTTAAACAAACTTTAAGTTTATTAAAGTGAAATAAGAAATGTTTGTTTCAAAATATAAAATTTACAAAGAAAAAGGTATGAACATGAAAACACCTTATGTAAATATTTACTATAACTGTTACTATACTTACATATAAACTAGACTAAATTATAATTATAATTTTTTTAAATTTAAATTTAAATTTAATACTACGATCATTCAATATATTTAATCAGTAAATTGAAAAAATACGGTACAAATATCAGAACTAATTCAGAATCGATTTTAATTATTATTCTTTAAGTGAATATACACACGTATTTAAAAGGAGACGTAGCGAAAGAAAATATATTTTTCAATTAGAAGATTTCAATTTAAAATTCTTCTCCATGTAAGTATTATATAAATAACTTTCTGTATTTATCTGGATGTTTGGATGTTCGATGGAATGCTCCAACACATATTATACAAATTGCAATATATACAAATTGTAACTTCATGTAATTGTCATAAGCATATTTTCTTTTTTTATTATTGCTTATATATGCCATCTGTCATCTATCATCTGTTATCTGTCAATTGTTATCTGTCATCTGTCATGTGTCATGTGTCATCTGTCATCTGTCATCTGTCATCTGTCATCTGTCATCTGTCATCTGTCATCTGTCATCTGTTATCTGTGTCATTTACCCATCATTTCATAATGATTGTCATGTCTTTCAAGTGTTAAATTTAGATGGCGCCATAGAATTTTTTGCTTTTATTATGCCTTAATTAATTTCAGTTTACAATTTGAATTTTACAGTAGAACGCTGCTCTGATTGTAAAAATATAAAATTATGTAAGTTTATATTATATAGTTAGATTTTGTTTTCATTAAAAATATTATTTGAATTTAGTATTCCTATATTATTTTAAATTGAAATTATATTTTTGACTAACTTATATTATAATAAATTGAATACAATAGAATGTCTAAGAATATTGATTATTTAGAATTATTGAGGCCTTAGGAAAGAAGTGCTAGAATTTATTTTGCTTCCGTCATTTATGGCGGGTTATAAAACTAGTGTATATATAAAAGTCAATTTAACAAACGAAAATTTTAATTTATAAATTTGTCGGAACACATCCATTACTAGAATTTAAATTAAATTTAGTATTTTGTTTAAATAAATTATTACGTATGCGGTTGTTGTCTAAGATAAATCAATAAAAAAATCACAAATGTAGTATAGGTACTTTACATAAATTATTATGCATACGGTTGTTATCTAAGATAAATCAATAAAAATTGATTTTCATTATTATTCTTTTAAGCTATCTTATTAGATATCTTAAATGAGACGTAGCGAAAATAAATATATTTTCCAAATATTTTTATTTTCAATTTAACATTTCAACATATACACATAGATCTTAACATAAAAAATTTAAAAATAAATTATTGTGTTACATAATGCGGTTGTTGTTTAAGATAGGTAAGTAAATTTAAAAATTACATCCGTATGATGTGCTATTCGTTTTTACACACATTATTAAATTCAATTCTCTAAAAGTTTTTGTACATATTATAAAAAAAAATTAATTTATCAAATTACCGCAACTGATCAATGTACAGAGTTTCTTTTTTACCTCGCCAGAATTAAATTTCAATTTAACTTTTGTTCATTTACATAAATTATTGTGCATACGGTTGTTGTCTAAGATAAATCAATAAAACAAAATTATATAGTGTAGAGCGAATAAAGATTTATTATCAAACTTAATCGAATTTGGAAGAACGGGCGAACACTAGTAAATATTTTAATTTTAGAGGACCGTGTTTCTTTGCATGGCCAGACGTCATATTATCCGATTAAATCGTATTAGGTAAATTTTGTATTAGGATAATAATATTGAATAATACAATAGAGCGAGGCGTTGAATGAAATTTATTTAGAAATCAGTTAAAAAAAACTCAAATACTAACAACAGATCCACAACCATATGCACATCATTTCGATGACAATAATTAGATTGATAACACAAATATTACGACATTTAATGTGGAAAATCAACTTTACAGAATGGGTAAAAATTAACTGAACAAGGTTAAGTAATAATAAAATGTTAAAAAAATGTATGCAATATAATTTGTATAACTCTTATGATCAGAAAAGAGGAAGACAAATTAGCTAAATACTAGAATCCGATGTTGACTCAAAATAGTGTTCAAAAATTATTCAAAATTATTTTTTTTCAAAAAGCAAATAGATTTTAATCATAGACTGTTGTGTAAAACAAATTAAAATATAGATCTCAATAGCGGAAGTCTACTGATATTTAATAGAATCAACACTATAAAACCTAATCAAAAAATTTTGGCATTGCGGAAATTTATTGGACTTGTCAAAACAGTCGCTTCATGTACGTTAAAATATTTGCTGTCAAAAATAATTTTTTTCAGTTTGGAACACTGCAGTTTTGGTATTTATTTTTTTGAAAATGATTTTAATTTGGATAGATTTATTGTATAGGGAATGCAACGTCAACACAAAATAAAATTGTTGCCAGAAAGTAGAACTTTAAGAGATTTATCAAATCTTTTAGAATTGAACGAAATTAGATAATCCATGATTTTTGTAATCAATACATAAAAAAATATTGATTGACAATTCGAACGGTTCCAACATTCAACGAAAAAACACTGGGGTATTAAAAACCATTTCGATGTCTTATGGAAGCTATAAAAATTCATTGTAAATCAGATAAGTTCACAAAAATAATATGTATACATGTTGCTTTACAGAATATTTGTATTACAACATGTTATAGAACTTTTTGTGTCTGCTCTATGCCCCACGAATAGCGTTACAGAGTAATGATGGTGATATAATTTGAAGGCGTATCAGAAAGTAATAAGCTACCTGACAATATAAAAAATATAAAACAAAATAAAAAATAGAAATAAAATAGATCTTACTTATTCTTTATTTTAGAAATTTCCGCCACAGTCTATCAAGAAAATGTCATCGACTTTAAAAGTTTATTAATAGAAAAAAATTTCAACCTAATGGACTTCTGTGATTAGGCCAAAAAGAGTTTTTTCTATTGTTGACTTTTATTGTAGAAAAAAGTCGATCCCTTTATCAACTTCGGCGATTAACCTCATAGTACAGAGTAATCTGGAAAAAGTATTGACGCTAAGCAATTTTACAAATGGAAATTTGTTTTTTTTTACATTACGATGGTCAGTTCTGATCGGACCCGATCGTTTCAAATCTATTGCACTTGCCCATTTGATTGCTTAAAATTGCAAGTCTATGTCGTGGGTGGAGTTCTTACAGTATACATCACATGACAAGGCTATATGGAAAATATGGAGCTAATATCCAAAAAATAAAACTGACAAAGCTGGATGAATGATGGACGGCAAACAAAGTGTGTTTAAAGCAAGATAGTTTAAATCAAATGTTTAACAATAACAATTAAATTCCAATCAAACATGAAACTGCCGCAGATGCTGGAGGCGATAACCATATAGTTAGAAGACAATGAAATGAGTAAGTATTGGTCTTATTATTCATTGAAGGGACTGAATTGAGAAAAGAAGGAGAAAATAAGTGCTAAACAAAGTTACAGTTAGATAATTATGTTTAATAATACAGTTCGAAATTATGTTTAAGAACAACCATGTTTAATGTTAAATCCCATTTTTCAAAAATCAGCTCAAAAATCTGATTTTAAAAAATAAATTTTGGGTCAATCTTTCATGGATTTTAATTCCGTGGACATTAAGGAATTTATTTTGTGATCAGTTTTATGTTTTTTAAATTATGATACTGGCTTGTTTTTTATTTTTATATATATTATTTTTGTTATTGTTTTAAGAAATGACAACAAAAATATGTTACTCTGCAAAAGGACTTACAATATATATAAAATAATTTCTTTAGACATTTTATAATGAAAATTTAGAGACAAAAATTGCAATTTTTTTTTTTTGCTTCGCTTTTTTGCCACATATGTAACAGTAAAAATAATAAACAAAAAAAAAGAAAAAAACCGTAATATGATAAAAAAAAACATTCATTTTTTTTTCTTTTGTAATTATCCTTGCAGAAAATGAGTTTTGTATATGTGCATTAATCTGTGATGTCCGTAATATTTTTGGTTTTATTTTCTATTTTGTTGCTAAATAACTGTTACAAGATATGTGCATAGGTATACAAAAAAAAAAAAAATAATAAAAGAAGAATAAAAAAAATTATCAAAAAAATAAGAAAACACATATTCAAGTAATGAGTTTTTAGCTTAAAGGGATCCGTATATATATATATTATATATGTCTACATTATATATATGCCATTATAAAAAAACAAACAGAAATAAAAAGAAATGTGTGTATAATTTGTAAATAATGTCATCTTAATTGTCCAGAAGAGCATAATTTTGGACGGGCTCTGTTTTTAATATAAATAAAAACATAAATTTATAAAATGAACAAAAAAAAATAATAAAAATAATAACAACATAAAGGATATTTATTTCATAATAAAAATTATCCTGATTATTTTTTTTATTTTATTTCATGTTTTACTATTTTTTTTTTTTTGTTTTTTTTTTCAGAAAATAAGTGAATATTTTGCTTGGAATGTGTATCATAGATGAAAAAAGCCTAAGGATAATAGATTTTATTGTGAAATTTTTGTAAAATGGTTTTTAATGTGTAAATTTTTTTTTGTTTTTATTATTTTCTGTAATATTTTGTGAATTTTTTTAATTATTTTCATTGCTTGTAAGTTTAGAATGGATATTTTGTTTTTTTCAAGTAAATTTTCATATATATCTAAAAATATATGTATTTTTTTTTTTAAATCTTAGAGATTTATTGAAATGGTGTGTCGCAATTGTGGTGCACTATAATTTATATCTATTATTTTAAAATTTTACCTGATGGTAATTAAAAGAGAAAATACTAATTTCAGTGAAAAAAAGGTAGAATATTATTGGAGCCAAATGTAAAGTTTATAAATTAAAAGGACAATAGTTTTTTTTTAAAGATTGTTCTTAATTTATTTTTTTCTAGTAGCTATAATATCAAATTATACCGACCGATATACTGTAGTGGTTATGTCATCTAACTATTAATCAGAATATCACGGGGTTGAATTTGATAAAAAGTATTGATGCCTAATTGATTTAAAAAAAAAAACTTTTTTTTAGATTTTGTACCGAGTGTGCCAGGGCATACATATCAGCTTTTAAGAGGGGAAAGAGCCGTTATTTTTAAATTAAAAAGGATTACTACATAAATCGAGGGTGCTCTATCGATTGGGGATGTTTTCAACTTCCGAGAAGGACCGGGAAATGGCTTTTTAAGAAAATTCGATAAAATTGGCCGAAATCGAGATTTTCAAATGGAAAGACGGATATTTTTGTGTAAATTCGGATTCTACTACAAAAAATAAGAAATTCATGTTACATGATTTTTTTTTGTGTTCTTAGTATTTTTCTTTAAAATTAATAAAAATAAATGCTCCATATTTTCCTTTGGTAAACCAAAATTAATAATAATTATTTTTTTTTTGTGGCCCCGGTAGCCGAGTGGTAAAGCACTCGACTGTAGTAATGTAACGACCGAAGGAGCACGGGTTCAAGCCCCGTGAAAACCGAAAAATTTGGTTCAAATGGTGAAAATTACTGAAAAATGTAATTTTAAATACAACCACATCGGTGCTAATATAATTTAATAATTAATAAAGATATAATATAACTAATAAAAAAAAATAATATACAAATATATATATCAAATAGTTAATATAATTTAATAAAAAGGCCCACATTTCGAAAGGGAAAAGTTCTATAAAGTTGGCCTGCAGATTTATCTGTAGGATCAACTGATGTTAAAATAAATAAATTATTTTTATAAATAAATTTATTTTTTATGTTATCATACTTTTTTATCTCAATTTTGGGTTTTAAAAACAAAAAAAAATAGAAAAAAAAATGTACTTAACAAAATTTTGTTGTTTTTTGACGTAGAATCCGAAATTGCATAAAAAAGTACTTCTTCACATTTGAAAAACTAGATTTCGACCAATTTTGGCGAATTTTGAGCTTAAAACATTCTTCTGCGGTCCTTCTCGGAAGTTAAAAATATCACCAATCGATAGAGCAACCTCGATTTAATTAATAATTTTTTTTTTGTAATTTTAAAATAACGTCTCCTTTTCCTCTTAAAAAGCTGATACACATGCTCTGGCACATCTGGTATAGTTATGTAATAGATCTAATAGATAGTGTCTGTCAAATTTATATTTTAGCCGGTTGCTATTTTCGGTTGCTGTGCACGCACGGAAATGGTGTATTTCATTACATTGTCTTACATGGTCATATTAAAAAAAGGACTCTCTCACAGACGAACCATTGAAAAGAATAGAACAAATTTATAAGCATAACATAAAATTTTAAAAAGGTGGTAAAGATAAAAAGGATTATCAAAATTAATAATAATTTGTGTAAATAAAATAAACAAAACATTTATAATTAATTTAGGGAATGAAATTTATGTGAAATGAAATAATAAGAAGAGAATAATTATGAAAACTATACGAGATAAAGAGAAAATATTTCCGAAGAAGAGATATTACTATATAGATCTAGATATTGTAAAATTTGATCTGATAATAATTTAGTAATACCCTAAATAAGCGGGCACTATACATTGAAGACGTAAACTATACTATTGACGCATTGATGGAAAAATTGTAGAAAAAATGTTGCATAAACAAATTTTAATATTTCTATATGAATATGACTTTTGCACAGGCATAGGTACTCGTAATTCACTTACTGACGTCACTGACATGATTTTCGATAAGATATCATGCTTCAACATTGTTTTTGGACTATTTATTGATCTAAAAAAAAACATATGATACACTTCATTATGATTTGTTATTGATCGAGTTGTTTTTTTTTTGCTTTTTATGTTCTTACCGTACCTTTTCGTGCTTAATTAAGTCAAATCTATTGTAATTAATAGACTTGTCAAAAAGGTTGGTACGTGTACTTCAAAATATTTGCTGTCAAAAATATAGACTTTTCACTTTGGAATATTTTGCAAATATGTACAATAACTACACTCGCCTTGACCATTCATTTTAAGTTTTAGTTAGATTAAAGGACCTAAGCTATAGTGTTGGACACTATCGTATAATTTTGATACTGTCGATATAGTTAGTAACTGAATTATTTTTACCATCGAATTGATTTAGTAATTTGAGTTGAGAGTTTATATGACAGTTTTTAGTTGTGTGTTGAACCAAAAAAAAATTTTTTTGCAGGCACCGAAGACAATTTCGTCGACTTTTAAAGTCTATAAATAGAAACATTTCCTAGCTAATTAGTTTCAGATCTCGTCGAAAAAAGATTGAAAACTTGCAAATATAATTTGTGACTAATACTTTACAGAAGAAACAATTTTTTTCGAGAGAGAGAGATATGAGGTTCCTAGCTCCGAAGATCTCCAGTCTCATGTACCTTTTGATAGTGTGGAAATCGAACCCATTAAATCAACTAATGATTTTTTTTCGTAAATTTTTTTGATTGCGTGTTTAGGAAATTATTATATTCTTTCTTAGCATCGAGTGTCATTCGCAAATACTTTGCTGTATTGGCATATGAAACTATGGTGACAGTGCTTAATAGTTTTGACTCAACTCGCTGTAATAATTCAATATTAGAATTACTGGTCACTTTCCACATCTGAATTCAGTAAGTTCATACCGGCCTTATCTTTATTCATCAACAATTTGTTCTCTAGTATCATAGAAGAATTATATCTAATCATCCAATAAAGTTTACTTAACTTCAATCCTAGTTTTTTTTTTTAATATGGATAGGATTTTCCACGTAAGTCGCCTATCCAAGTTGCGTACCAAGATACTTTACAATTTGTTTTTGTGGAACTACTTATTTATTTAGCATAATGCCCGACTAAGTTTCTCTCTTCAATGTAAATATGCTCTGTGTTGATTTGGTTCCATTCATTCTAAATCTCCACTTCTGAAGCCATTGTTGAATTTTATTTATGCTGCATTGCAAGATCTCAGAAGTATACGCACTGGGTTAATATAAGATACTAATATGGTTACGTCATCAGTAAATGTTGAAAAATACAAAGAACTGATAGGAAGTTTAAACAATTCATATTAACTGTATTTTATTTAATATTAACTGGAAGTTTAAACAATTAATATTGACTACTGTATTTCAAGAATTATATGTCTACCTTTAGAAAAGTAACAGGAATCTTTTGTTGTCTCATTTGTTGTTGGTAAGTCTGAAGTGTAAATGAGATATAAAACTGGGCATAAAACACTGCCCTGTTGTACACTTGACACAATTTCAATGGTAGATGTACAAACATAATATGGTGGCACCATACAAATATATGAATAATTTATTTACTTGAAATATGGCAAATTGAATTGTTTATAACAAGTGATAAACCATTTGAAGCCATTAAAAATGAATATTCTAGTTCAGAGGTACTTTTCACAAGATTCCTGTTACTGTTTGTTTGTTAAGCAATTCTATATTACCCAACAATAAATCTCCTAATGAACTATACCAATACATAGCATCATGTTCAATACCTACACAATTCAATTCAAAACAGAAATCTCAAATCGCATATATTGAAATTCTTTATATAATATTTCTATACCAACTACCAACCATCATTATATAGTCATATTATTCATCAAAGCTTAAAGACCAATAGTATTAAAGCAAAAAATAATAAAAATAGAAGCCTCTATTCAAATTCAATATACATACGTATACATACATGTTCAAACAATTATCATTCAATCATCCTGTTTGTTGTTGGAAACGTTCATCTCTTTTTTAACTCTGCATCCCAACATACATCATAGTATACATAATAACATATACTATACTATTCCATAATATATAACAATGATGATGAATCAATCTTCTCATTTCAGATATGCAATATTCATCAACTCAAAGTTAAAAAAAAAGCAATAACAACAACATAAAAAACTCCTATTAAAACTTTTGGTTTATCATCATTTTAAAAAAAAATGAAAAATCCAACTCAAAAAATAAAGCAAAAAAAAAAAAATAATTTGTATTCCATCTCTCTCTTGCTGTGCAACACCAAATTTGGATAGGCGAAAGTAAAAAAATAAAAATTTGCATTGAATGCAAGCATTAGCATTGAATAAAAAACTCAGGTTTTTCGTTGTTATTAGCAGAAATTCACTCAAAAAAAAAAAAAAAATAAACTGAGCATAAAAAATGAATCACTGCTGTTATACTCCTCTTTATTTTGATTTGCTATTATGATTTTTTTTTTATTTTTAACAAAAAAAATTTTTTTTTTATTCTTGATGAAACTATCATCAATGGCATCATCATTGTAATCATTGTCATCATCATCATTATCTCTGAACAAAATTTTGTATTAGAATTGAATACAGCTAACAGGTTGATAAATTTTTGTTTTTTCTTTTTTTTTCATTGAGTTGTCTTTCTTTTTCTACACTGTAGATTTATTCTTGTAAATAGAGTATATAGTAGAGTCATTATCTCATCCAATCCAAATTGTAGATTTCTATACCGGATGACTTAAAATTTAATAGCCTAACTTAATCTCTGTGTATTTGAAAATTATTTCTTTTTGTTGTTGTTTTTCTTTTTTTGTTAGAAAATAAATGCAGCATGTGACTGATGACAGTAAAATGTTAGTAATGGGTTTTTTCCTTTAGGCATTTTATAGTTTTTTTTTGTCGTGCTGATTTAATTGAATTAAAGTTGTGGAATGAAATATAAAAATTGATTTTTCGTTTAGAATACATTACGGTGGTGGTATAAGTTAATGGTTTTAGAGTTATTTTGACTTTGGTCATAATATGAATTTTTCAAGAATAGGTAATCAAAAAATATAGATAGTTTTGTTTTTTGTTTTTCATGTGTCTTCATCTATACAATCTTTATTGTATGCTGTATTGGATAAAGAACCAAAATTATTGTGCTATCACGGGAAAATTTGTCAACAAGGTAAATTGCTGAAAGGAACTAGAGTATGAGGTCAACTTTGTAAGATAAGCCAGGTGGAGAACCACTTTATAAAAATTTATAGATTGCGACACCGTAACCATTTTACGCCGAGGATAAGAGATTCTGATTAAGTGAAAATTTCGAGGTGGCTCAAAACTGACTATGGAAATTTGTTTGTAGATAATTTTTTTCAAATTTGAAACCATATTCTAACAAACGAATTTCCCCAATGCAAAAATATATGCCTACATAACCTTTTCTCTGTGCTTATCGTAGACTCACTACTTTTCTTTCATTGCTCTATGGTTGGATAGACGACTTAATATATTTTTTTGCACCAGTTGAGCCAACTCCTTCAAGAACAATTTACGTTGAGATGATTTCGGCGGGTTGAATAGTTGTGGGTTTGCAATTTTATGCAAAATAAATTGGCAATCGTCTCAAGTCAATTGGCAATCGTCAAAAGTCTTCCTTTCGTATGTTCTTACTAATTTGTCTGGTGTATCAACTCCGCCGTAAGTAAATGTTGGGTTTGTTTTAATCAGAGTAAACACCTTTAAACAGACGAAATGTTAAAATTACAGAGAACAAAAGGGACCATAATTTCATCCTGTTTGGTACAATATTGAGAAAAACATTAAATGTACATCTTGCAGTCAATAAGCCTGAGTTGAAGCAAATACATATGTAGGCACAAAATTGTTGCAAGAGCAAGAGAGCACGTTTCAGAACATGAGACAATGTGTGTGTATATGGTAATATTTTCAAATGAAAGCAATTTTAAATTGGACGGCAGCAATTGGTTCGGCGAAGAGTATAAGAACGATTAAAAAATTTCAATTGCCCCATTTTTCCCCCCAGAAATTTATATTTGATTTTTGCAAAATAGAATTAATTAAACTATCTACATTTGTTTTGATTACCTATTCTGACTAATATTTAAATAGATTCGCTCGTCAAGTCTTCAAAAATTCATATTATAGCCCAAGTCTAAAATCATTAACTTACACCACCACCATAATGTATTCTAATCTATGCAAATGTTGCCACCAAAATCTGAAGATGGATTGGCATGAGAATGTTTCTCCAGTCTGGAAACAGGAAGATTATACTTCATTTCTTAAAAAAAATGAATGTGGATGTTTAGTACTACAAACTTTTGAAAATCAAATGGATTGGAGTTCTAATCTGTTTATATGTTCTTTAGATACACTTTTGATATGACTAGAAATGTCAGAATAAATTGTTGTGTATGTTTTTTATGTAGGTTAAATATTGCACTTTCATCTCGGATTTGAATTTATTTATAACATATAGCTAATTTCTGTTAACTTCGTTTTCAGATTGAAGATCACATGAAAAATAAGACTAGTCGAGTACAAAACACTGAAGAAGTCTGCAAGTGGGTATGTATATTATAAGCATATTAGTCAAATTAAAAGGAAAATATTCCGATCATTTCGACAATTATATTAGAATATCACAGTAATGAAATGACGTCCATTTGGTCCAAATTTAAATCCTATTGAAAATATTGGGTAAATAACAAAGCTACAAGTGGCAAAGCATCGTACAAAAACAATTTCAAAATCTTAATTAAAACCGTATGAAGCTTAATATTTCAACATTTTGAAATTTGTCCGACTCGGTAGAGTGACAATTTTTTTAATTATTATTATACTTATTTTTTAATGGTCTTGAATGTTCGATCCGAGTTTTTCTAAATTTTAAAATTAGAAGTAGAATATATCTAAAAATTTACAACCCAATTGTTTTTCACAGTTATTTTTTTAAATGTAAGTATTAAATATAAATATTTAGCCATGCGATTGATGGTTTTGCATTTTAAATGTTAATTCCATAACATTATAAGCTCTATTTTCGACGTTGTAGTTCTTATACTGTCCTGCAATTACTAACTGTTAATTTATTTCTGTCGTTTGTTTTTATATTTTTCATCTTTGAATACGTTTTTTTGCTTACTATTATGTATGAAATACCAAAAACTGACAATATTTTTGATCCGAATATTTTGAGATTTTGGAAATGTTCTTTTCGGGTCGGGTTTTAAGATATCGTTTTTCAAAATCTTTTTTCCAAAGCTTTTATATAATAATATTATAAAATTTATAACAATTTTATAAAAAATAATTGAAAAAGTTGTTTTCGTCTGTAACATCAGCTACATATAAAAATAATTAAGGTACATGTTCTGGAATTAAAACCATATTTTGAAAGAGTGAGATTTTAAGAGACGAGATATCAATTTTTTCGGTAAAATGCATTTCCAAACTATTAGTATACTCTATAATTGTCATTTAAAGCACATTTGATTGCACAATAATGTATTTATAGAATGAAGAGATGTAGTAGAAAATTTTATTTTTTGATCACCGACTTCTGGACTCTACAAATAATTGAATTGGTACTTCATATGGTAAACGTAAATTAAGTATGTAATGTAGATATATATTATTATTTGTTCCCATATATTTTTGAAAAGATTTTATAGATGGGTTTGATTTTTTATATGAAACAGAAAATAATGTCTTAAAATTGGTTTTAAGTCTTACTTTAACATGTCGTATAAGCCAAGTGATTTTTTAAAAATTATTTGTTAAAAATTATTGAGGACCTTCTTTGGTAACTAAATGTTGAATTTACGGTTTCGTATAAAGAATATTTTTATATTTATTTCTAAAGGTATATCATTTGAAAAAATACGGATTTATTATTATACTCTGTAATAGTTTGACAAAATCGCTGTGCATTAGAGAGGTTCTATACTTACATACATGGGAGATATATATCTAATAGTATTACAAAAAATACACCTGAGGTGACGCAATTTTGTTTGCTTATAATTGTGAAAAGGCACTCTAAAAAATTTTGTTGGATTTCACTACAATTAATGTGTACCTACATTAATTGTAGTGAAATCCAACAGAACATAATTTTGTTAGCTTTCGCACTAAAAATGTGTAAAAATTTTACTATCCTAAACTTGTGAATTTCACTACAAAAAAGTGTAATTTACTGTCATATTTTAAGGGATTTTCAACAAAAAAGTGTGATTTTTGACTTCTCTACAAAAGAAGTTTGATTTACAATCCCATTTTCAACTATTTCAACGATGCTGTATTTCCCTGCAAAAAAAAAGTGTAATTTGAAAACAAATTAATTTTTTAATTATAATTATTATTTTTCAGCTTAACATTAATAACTTAATTAGAGTACTTAATTTAAAAAATATATATAATTCAGGGGTTTTCATAGGTTCGATATGCAAGTAGCTTTTTTTGTATCACACAAACAATTAGATTACATATAATTAACACCATGTTTGAAATTTGACTGACTTTCATAAGTTATCAAATATAAATGCTGACGCTAATTCAACGTATATAGCATGGTATAGTGGACAGTTTTGCCACATTTTCAGATTTAGTTGCTTACCATATTTTTGGAGAATAATCAAAGTTTCACTTTTCTTCTCAAAAATGACACATCCTTTAAGATTCTCACTGATTTTACAAGCTAAGTTAATTATAAAAATCTATAATAACAAGTATTTAAGGACCTGCGCGGTAAACACCTTTTCATTTTATTTCACCTCTCTCGCTAATGAGCTTCTAATATACAAATAAGTTGTATATAAAACAATTATGCGTCCACAGTTGAAATTCTTTTACTCATATGATTATATTATTCAGCAAATACATTATGTATAAGCATATGTGAGATATTATTAAAATAATAAACAAAAATAAGTTTTTATAATTACTTGCAGTGAATATAATGTACATTGTACATATGTCAAATAAAAACAAAAAAACAAATACCTACATCTAAAATAAAAAATATAAAAACAACAAAAAACCAAATCACTTGAATTCTATATTTTTTATCTTCTTAAGTAACTGTTTCTAAATTTTGGTTATTTGTAGTAATAATATAGTTTTTATTAAAATTATGTATATGTAGGTATATATATACGTACCTCTTTAATGACAAAATTTTTTATTTTTAGTAATTTTATCCACTAAATGCCACTTATTATAGGGAATATATCGGAAACGAAACAGTATATGAGCGACGTGTATTTATATGTCTTAAATAAAATTTACTAACTACAAAACTTTTTATTAAACAGAAGTGGTTTCGGCTATATCGTGAGAAGTCTATGTCACTACGTAAATTACTTTTTTTTTAAAAATTTTAAATTTGACTTCAACTTGAATTACAATTACTCAACAGGGGCCCCTAGTTATATTATAATATATTTGAATCATAATATCCATTTATATATTTTCGATTTCGATGTTGCAAAAACGATATGGCAATACTGATAAATTATAAACAACATTACTTTTGTGTATTTCGCATAATTTGACGTAATTCAAACAAAACGAAAAGTGTACATTACCAATAGATGGCGTGGAATACAACATTAAATGAGTGAATACCAACAAAATGTGGTATATTTCGATCGTATAGTGCTAATTTACCCATAAAATTTGCTAAAAATACACACTTTTGTAATGAAATAACACATTTTATGTTGGAAATTAAACATTATCGTCTAAATTAATTATAGTAAAGTGATTTCACGCGATTTTTTGAGTTATTTTAAAAAATACACTTCGATAGCGTGTTTTCACTCGCTTGATCGGTATTCTCTACAAAAAACGTTAAAAACTTTGATTGTTTCAAGGAGGCGTTAAAAAATGTGGAAAGAATTTGGGTCAAATAGTTTCAGAATGTTATCTATTGGGCCAGGCCACATGTCTTTTATTTTATTTTATTTATTTACGAGCTTAATTCAAGCAAGTATTCAACTAATATTCAACATTCCAAAAATTATTAAAGAAAAAAATTGATGTCCAGGTCAATGTCAAAATTTTGCAAATATCCAACTTTACATAAAATACAAAATAGAGCTTGAAAAAGGATCTTCTCAGCGGATTGTTTTTTGAAATAATTTGTAATAAAAAAGGAATAGAAGTTGTCCTGTGCATCATATTATATAAAACACTACATTTCAAGACGATTAAAGACGAATCGAATTCAGTACCCTTATCAAAAGACAGTCCGTTGTATATAATTTGAATGGAGTCCGAAATAAAATTAATTTGTACTAGTCTACGGTTATATCCAGCTATAACAGCTTCGTTCAACTAGAAATGTGATGTTGTGTTCAATGTGGGTAATTACCGCATATTTTAATACCTCTAGACATTTGCTTTTACTAGTTCTTTTTTTTTTGGAAATTTTGCAACCTAATCCAGTTGACATTTGGGATGTTGCAAAAATAATAAAAATATCAAATTCAACTTACTTAGGGAGGTACAATCTAGAAAAATATTTATTATAGCAACAGCTTCATCGCGACTAAGTCTCGTAAGTGATTTTAAAGTTTGACATTGGCGACTTTACTATATGACATAATATGGTCACAAGGTCAACAATACCAATTGGAATTGAATAGAATTTTTTTTAAATATAATTCGATATTACTAACCAAAAATATTTAAGTTATCAAATATAATCCTCCAGAAGCATCGAAGTAAGTGTTTCAAACACCTAATATATACATAGAAGACAAATAGAATGATTATGCTTCTCAACTGTCATAAATAAATGTATTGTTTAATTTTCAGAGGCAATGTGTACTAGCTACTAACATTTTAGTAAACACCATTTAATATTTAGAGTCCTCCTGACATTGTAACGTTTGAGTAAATAACAACGCATAATGTGTGATGCCGATTGGGAATAGGATTTTAAAAAAGGACAAATCCCAGGGCTAACACTAGGTACAACGAATAAAAGCTGATGTCAGTCAAGTTCTAATCGACAGCATAAATATTCAAAAAATCAAAGATAGTGCTGCTACATGAACGAGGAAGTTCGTATTCGTAATTTAGTTCGTAAAATTAGAACACTTGGGAGGGATAAAATTCAATATTCCACTTTTTCTTACTTTTTATCAAATTCAATAAATCCACTCCAGATTTTCGATTCCTTTAGTTTGACTGCTTTTAAACGAATATCTCTTTGTACACCTATTATAAACTCCTCCTATACTATATCTAAAATTCTACATCATCAATTTTATTTTACTTTATTTTACAATACGTACCCTACTTATTCTCCTATAACCAATGTATACCAAAGTTGAACAACATGATGATAATGATGACGAAATGTTGATGACAATTTGAATGAAAAAACTAAAACAAAAAAAAAAAAAAAAATAAATAAATCAGAATGAACATCATATCTTTGAGATCCTTGAAACGTTTGTTGAGGATAAGAACGAATAGTTTTTCAGTATCTGAATACTATGATGATGTTGCTCTGCTCTGACTACTTTCATTCGTCTTTTTTTCCATTATTCAACAACTAGAATTTCGTATAGTTATACATCTATATATATTATATATAATATATATATATACATATCAATGGAGAAAACTTAAAATGGATTAATGATGGGTCTGCAAAAAAGTAAAACAAAAAAAAAAAAAAACAACAACAAAAATTCTGAATTTATGTTGAAATGTTGATTTTTTTTTTCTATATAGCAAATAAGATGCCTTTGTTTTGTTGAGAACAGAATTCCAGGTTCAGGTTGTGATGAATGAAGCTTTTGTTTTTTGACAGGAAAATTATTATTTTTTTTTTTGTTTTTTTTGTTCTGCTTATTTACTTTAAAGTACTCCGAATGGTTATGGAGTTATTTTCCTGTTTTTGTTTATGATAGTCCTATAGGAAATTATTTTGAAATAATCTGGGCGTGGAAAGAATTTTTTGTATATTGCTGGTATTCAGAAAAATATTTTTTTTTTGTTTTTGGAATGTCATGAGTTGATGAGATTGAACAACAACAAAAAAAAAAAAAAATTAAATAAAATAAAAATAATTTTCATACAAAATGGACGAATTGAATTGTGGTTGGTTTCATAGCTTTTTAATAAATTTGAATTTTATATTTTGCGAGCAAGTATGGAAGTTTAATAAATTGAAAATATTCTAATTAAAAAAGTTAATTTTTTGTTTTAACTTATTAAATATAATTTTGATGTGTTTTTGTGTAATTTTGATGTGTTTTTGTGGTTCAAGGGTTGAGATTTAGGTAGTGTTTGAATTTAAATTTCACCAGATTTGTTGGTTCATAAATAAGAACTTTGCGGTTGGTGCCTGTCTCATTGATTTAGAGAAGACATTCAATTCGGTTTGGTTGAATGACTCAATGTATAAATTAATAAAATATAAGTTCAAAATGCGCTTGATAGGACTCTTATTAAAAATATGTTATACAATAACAAATTTTTAGTACATAGCAAAAATAATACGTCTAATAAAATATTCGTAATTGAAAACTGTGTCCAACCGTTACCGCACCATTCCTATTCTCGATCTACATAGCATAGAGTTGTTATTTTTATTTGACCGAGCAAAAAGAAACAATTATACACTAGCCTCCGCAGACGACATTATAATCTATTCAGCAAATGATAACGTAAATAGTATTCAGTATAATGTTCAAAAAATATTTAACATTGTCCTTGATTATTGCAAGATTATTGGATATTAAAAATTAACTGCAGTAAATTAATGTGAAACCATCTTATTTCGAAATACGGTGAATAAAACTAGTTCGGATGTTAGAAAAATCATCAAATCACGTTTTTCATTTCTCACAAATAAAAAGTCGTTAAATACCTTAGTATTCAGCTTTATGGCAGCAAAAAAGGTCTTTTCAGTAAAAACATCTAGCAATAGAGTTAAAATAATATGCTATCAGCCATTAATCAGGCCAATGCTTGTATATGGTGTACCCATATGGTATAATATAAGTGTAAGCCTAATGGAAAAAATACGCATGTTTGAAAGAAAGTGTTTAAGAGTTTGCATTAACAAGTCTAGAAAGTTTGAATCCGAATACAAACATTTTCACTGTAATAAATTTTTGTATAAAGAAGTAAAAATCATAAGAATCGACAATTTAATAGATATCGTTATGATAGGGCATTAAAAACTCCTGAAAATGGTTTAATATTACATATGTTTTACCACAATGATGAGTAAATTAAAAAGACAATGCTCACCGGCTTCATAGACCCTGAGCATTACATGTTTTTAGATGTTGGTGCTTTTTAGATATTTAAAACCAAATTAATGTCTCTAAACTATTTCATTATAGTAAACGGTCTACATGTAAAAAAATTGAATATCCAGCATCAATCCAGGAAACAACATGAAATATGACATGCCTATGACAGATGACAGATGACAGATGACAGATAACAGATAACAGATAACAGATAACAGATAACAGATAACAGATAACAGATAACAGATAACAGATAACAGATAACAGATAACAGATAACAGATAACAGATAACAGATAACAGATAACAGATAACAGATAACAGATAACAGATAACAGATGACAGATGATAGATAACAGATGGCATATACAAGCAATAATAAAAAACAAAAACTATTTTTATGACAATTACATGATATTACATTTTGTATATGTGTCGGAGCGTTCTGTCGAAGATTCATCCACCCATCCAGATAAATGCAGAAAACTATGTAAAATACATAATTTCAATTTTGTCGAACTTATTTCATTATTCATTTTTTTTCAGATAGAAGAAAATCATCAAAAGAGTCTTCATTTATCGTTCCATTTTCCTGGGAGCAACGAAGTGAAGGACTGTGTCGACTTTAACGCACTAAATAGTATTTTTTTTTATATTAAAACTAGTCTTTTAGACTAACCATTAATACATTTTTGGCTCTATTACTTCAGATATCTTTGATCCATCAAAATCCCATTAGGAATTATTGAGAGATAAAATATTTTTTCCTAACACAGTTAGAACGGTTTCGTCCGTTTAAGACTTATTACACGTCACTTTTGACTGTCAGCTAAACGTAAAACTTCTGTATTAATATGTTGAGAAAGATTAATTTCGTGGCATACTGCCAGTTTTTTGATTTCGTCTTTTATGATAAGGATCTTAAGATCTCTATGAATGTCAGCATTGCAAACATACCAGGGAGCATTGACAATATTTCGCAACACTTTGTTTTGGAACGATTGGATAGTTTGAATATGAAGTTGTGTAGCACAACCTCATATTTGAATACCGTATGCCCAGACTAACTTTAATATTTGATCATAAATCAAAACTTTATTATATGTTGAAAGCGAAGATGTCCGCCCAATTAGCCAATACAGCTGGTTGTATTTCAGTTCTAACTCTTGTCTTTCTCTTGTCTTTTTTTTTTGACATGTTCTTTCCATCTGAGCTTTGCATCAAGTGTCATACCAAGATATTTTTCTGAATTTTGATATGGTATGACGACATTGGTTATAGCGATGTTTTTAATTTCAATAAATTTTTCCAACTTGTTTCGTAATAGAAAAGGTTCCATAAAATTAAAAGTGAAATAACTTCGACAAAATATTGTGAATTTTTTATTGAAGTTATTTGAATCGTACTAATTTCGCTGCGCCACAAAACCTATGTAGGTATAACAAATTTTTTTTTGTTTTTTGTTTTTGAAGATATTGATGGTTTTTTGTCAAACTTTGACGCTAAACTTACGCAGCTATTGAATATTAACACCATTAACTTGATTCTTAATTATACGATAAATTTTCAATATTGGTAAATAGGGTGTTGCTAAAGTGATCGAGTAACTGACCCTTAGGGAATAGAAAATTTTGCTACTTACTACAAATATTCTAATAATATGGTAATTAAAAGCGTTCTAATAAAAAAATAAAGGTATGATAAATTAGTAAGCAAATACGTACGTTTTTCTTAAACTTGAAATGAAAACTCTAATTAAGGAAATAAATGCTAGAATTTATTTTGCTTCCGTCATTTATGACCGGTTACAAAACACTAGTAAATTAATAAGTACTTATATTCAAATAAAAATTTGATCGTAATCAAAGTGATGATTTTTTTTTAAACCGTAGAATTAAAATTTTTCCAAATAACAATTAAAATATTTTAAATTATAAGAAAAAAAATGTAATTATAAAGATATAATACAAATATACAAAAACTAGGCTGGTCTTTTAATTGTAGATAATATGGACTCGAATACTGAATAACGAATCTCAAAACCTAAAAGTTAAATAAAAAAACATAAAAACTAGTATTGAATAAAATTTATTTAGAACTAACAAGAAATTTATTAAAATTAAATATACATCCTATGTATTGCATACCAGGGTATGTTAAGTGTTGTTGGACGTATATTTTTAAGGTATAGACAGCAGGATTAAATAGCAAAAGCTTCTGTTCCAAAAAAAAAATCAATGAAGAGTTTACAAAATTTGAATAGGGAATCTATACTTCTGATGGAGACTGGGAAAGTATTCCGAATATACTGACAACTACTAAATAAAAGCTGCCCTAATATAATAACAATAACTAAAAGATTAGTATATTTTAGTTGATCAAATTGAACACTTCTATCATTGTAATCGAAAATAAGAAATTTTGCAATAAATTTTCTCAGCTAGTCTTACTAGAGAACATAATTTCTTTTTCATCTCAATTTATAAAATCTAATCTGCCTGAAAATCACCTTAAAAATATTTTTTTTTTTAATTCTCAAAATTTATTAGTAATTTGTGCAATCAAATCATAAATCTTTGGTATTCAAGTAGAAAATAAGAAAAACAATATTGCTTTTTGCCATTTCAAGTGAACAAAAAAAAAAAACAAGAAAGAAAAATCAAACAAAAAAATTAAGACCATTCGTTTTTCTTAAATTCAAAATATCTCCTCTTCCCTTACAATTATTCTCACTTAACAGAATTCTAGCTATATAAAATGTTACCACCATCTTTTGTTCAATAAATAAAAAACAATTACAAAAACAAAAATAATGATTTTGAATGAAGAAAACTTAAAAAAAAAAAAAAAAAAAAACCGAAAAACAAAAAAAAAAGAAACATTCAGAAGAATTAGATGCGTTTTGTATCCTAGCAATATAATTTTCTTTCACGTCTCCGTATGTTGTAGGTATGTGTTTATTGGTATATCTGGTAGACAGGATGAAAGTCTTCTTAATTTTTTTGTTTTTGTTTATTTTGTTGTTGTACCCTCAAAAATTATTTATTCCTAATTTTCTCTCGTTTATTTTCCTTCACCTTATTTTTATTATAATAAACAAAAAAATATATATATATTTTTTTTAAGGATAACACATAAACACCAACACCTAAGGCTACAAATTAGGATTATAATTTGTCGTTGACATTTATTGTTAAGAGTTTTTAGTACAAAAATATTTCATAAAAAAAAAAACAATAATAAAAACAAAAACTTAAATAAAATATTTTTCCATAATACTGTGTACTAAAGAATATTTTGATAGGTAGGTTAGGTAAGTAGATAGGTTAAAAAAAAAAAAAATAGAAAGAAAGAAATAAACCTGTATGAAATATCCTTCAAAAATATAATTTTTTTTTTTTTAAATAATTTTTATCCATACTTTGAGTCCTTGAAGGAGCGGTGGATTAAATTAGAAAAAAAACTTAAAAAAAAAAAATTAAATGACAGAAAGGAAGAGAAATGTGAATTTAAATTTATTAGAAGATCATCTAAATAAAAATAATGAAGGAGCAAGAGTATATCCTCTTCGTTTATGGTATTAAAATGAATTAATGTCCTTAGATAGAGAATCATAGTATATCATAACAGCTATAGCTAGCTGTATTAGAAATATTTTCTTTAAATTTAGTGGTCCGTAATATAATTTTAGATAGATATATATATATTTGAGATATATATATATATATATTTGAGTTTTGCAATGTAAATAAGGATTACTCCAATAAAAGAAAAATTATTTCACTTTTTGAAGAATTTTCAGAAATTAAATTAGATCAGTCCAATTAGATTTTTGAAATTTTTATATTTGTAATTTTAAGGTGATAATAATTATTACACATCAGATGGTATATAGCTACCCACGTAACAATTTTATTGCTATAAGACTCTGGCGCACTCTTATAAGCACTCTTATAAGCACTATTATAAGCACTCTTATAGCAGTATTAGTGTTAATTTGAGTGATCCACAATTGTTACGAATCGTTATAAATAGGTTATAGCACTAAAATGGGGAATTGTATAAGGTGCGGGAGCAAAATTTCATCTTTGAAATGTTAAATAATGTACATTGATTAATGCATAACATAAAAATTTGATACTTAAATAATTATTCTGTTAAGTAAAAAATTATACTTTTTCGAAAATAATGCAAAATAAAGATTTTATTGAGTTTTTGTTTATTTAAAAAAAAAATTTTTTTTACCATGTTTGTAGAAAATAATGGGTGTTTAATTTTTAATATTTATTCAAAAGATACAGTAAAAATATTAGTACCGCATTTACAGTATAATATAGGAATGCAGTAAAATAATAACACTACTACCGGTATTCCAGCAATTTTATTCTTCTAACACTTTTACTCTCATATGAAAATCCCTGCTGAAAATTTTATTCTAATAACAATTTAACTCTCGTTACAGGTTTACGCAATTTTAGACTTATAATTGAATTAAATCCCAGCTGAAAATCCCAGTATAACAACACACGCAATTGCTACAAAAACATTCTTATAACAATATTAATCACATTATTCCCATAAAAACATCATTTTAACACCTTTAGTGCTTATCGGGAGTTATATAGGAGTATTATAACACTAATTTTGTTTTTATAGCAATAAAATGTTACGTGGGTAAAACCCAAAGTTACATACCATACCCGACCCTTTCATTAAACTTAAAGTGAAGTGTCGAAACAAATTTTATCAAATGACATTTAAATCGAATGTGTTGAAAAAGATTTGTTATAAAAGCGAGCACATTAACTTTTGGCCAATATTATGATACTTTAAAAACTATGGGAACTTTAGTCAATTAAAAATTGATGAAATATCTTGATAGTGAGAGCATCATTCATGATAGTCAATACGACTTTTAAGGCCACCATCCTTCCACCGGTCATGTTATGACATGCTTCTGCGAAAAGCTCAACTTCAGTCTTCATCAATCTTGTGAATCTGCTCTATGATTTATCTAACGCTTTTCATCGAATCTGTTATTCTGGTCTTATAGAAAAATGCAACGCTATATCGGCCTTGGTTCAACCTTTTCAAAATGCATTGAAAGTTTTCTTTTAAATCGATCTATCATAGTTTCAGTTGACGGTTATTTTTCCAAACAACTTCAAATCAATGCTGGTATTCCACAAGACCTTCCACCTACTTTATTGCTCATATTTATTAATTTTGTTTTTTTTGTTTTTTTATTCACAATCTGTATGTTAATTAAAAATAATACAATAAGTAAATATGGTTTTGACGGACTTAATTAATAATAGATATGTGAAATTACAATCCAATAAAAGTAATTTCCTAATTTATAATAAAAAATAATAAAGACATTTCTACAGATCTTCTGGCGTATTTCGTATGTAGTATTCATAAAGTGTACTTGCTATTACATTGGGATGACCTTCTACCGACGAGCCAATACAATTTTCTAAAATTTGTGTTTGTTCCAGATCACACGGCGATCCAAATGCATTCCGAGACACTTGATACTTTCTGTTTGAGAAATAGCATTACTATTTAAAAGTACTGTAGAACATGTAGCCCTCCTCAATGTGAACATAACGTGATTAGACTGAGCTTCATTGGCTTTAATCTTCCATTTGTTATATAACCATATTCCATTTGTCGTATAACCATAATACGATATTGTTTAAGCTCTCTTGCACGAGCCCAGAAGCCACATTCTTATCCTTGTGAGATGCAAGTATGGCTGTATCATCGGCAAATGTAGCTATCATTGTGTTTGATGTTTGTGGTAAATCGGCAGTGTGTGCAGCTCCCGAATGAATTTCTTTGACGCTGGTAAAATATTAAATTTGTTTGACAAAATAATGGCGATTTTCTAGGTAGTTTTAACAATTCTTAGTACTGATATGGTAAATTTTGTTCTAATTTGTAAAGAATTCCTTTGTGCCAGACTTTGTCGAATGCCTGGCTTATATCGATAAAAACTGCAGAGCAAAAATCTTAATTTATTTTATTTAAAATTCTATGTATTTCTTTCACTGTGGAATGTTTATGGCTGAAGCCAAATTGGTCTGCCGGGATTAATTTTTTTTGGCTCAACTATTTTGTTTTGGAGTTTGTTTTTGTTTATTGTTTTTTAAATTTATTAATGTAATTTGTATATAAAGTTTGGGCAAAAAAAAAAAACAGAAAGAAAAAAACTTTGTTAAGAACAAAATAATAACAATAATGGACAAAGTACTGTCATAGCCAACAAAAAAAAAAAAAAAATTTCGTCGTATGATTAGCTTTTCCATCACTTTAGGTAACCTGGAAGAATACTGATTGGTCGATATGATTTGACGTCTTCAGATGTTTTGCCTGGTTTTAATATTTTTATTAATGACGTTCTAAAACTAAATTTGAGTCCAATCCATAGCTTTGATGACGATAGCACTCTAGTAGCATCATATTTTTTTCTTAAAAAAGAAAAAAACTAATTATACAGCTTTTATAGTCAACTAAATAATGGCTGTCGTGCTCAATTATTAAATATTGAAATAATTAAAATAATGGCTAGCGTGCTATTGAAGCCAAGGCCATAGCCAAGAGCGATATAGCCAAAAGCGAGATAGCCAAAGACGTGTTGTAGAGTGTAGTGTGAATAGGAAATAAACTTGCTTAATACTTGTGAAACAGCAATAAATTGGGTGATAAATGAGTGAAAAAAGATACTGACGATAGTTACATTATTGTAGCTGTGTTTATTGATAGAGAAATATTGATAAAAAAATTGAGAACAGTTGGGGTAGATGGAGTAGAACTGAGGTGGTTTAAACAATATTTAACCGGAAGACAGCAAAGAACAAAAGTCGATAATAGCTTATCAGGTTCGATGCAAACATTGAAGTACCCCAAGGATCAGTGTTGGGAGTTCTTTGATTCCTTATGTACATAAATTCTATTAAATCAAGCATTAGATTTGCTAAGATAGTACTTTTTGCAGATGATGCCTTGTTGTACATAAAGAGTAAAAGTATGGAAGAATGCAGAGAAAAAATTAGTGTAAATCTAGAAAATCTGTTTGAATGGTTATGTGGTAATAAACTTAAAGTGAATGTGGATAATACCAAAAGTATGGTTATTAATGGGGGAAGACAAACTGTAATATTGACCTTGAATAATCAAGAGATTGAATGTGTAACAGAAATTAAATACTAAGGTGTGTACATTGATAATAAATTGAATTTTAATTTGCATGTGAATTTTGTATATAAAAATATTTCGAAGAAAATTGGATTTTTGGCACGTATACAAGGTATCGTATAATTGTGCAGTTAGCATGTACAACACATTAATATTGCCACATTATGATTACTGCTCATCTATGCTTTTTCTGGGTGATGCTGGTAGGATATAGAAAGACTGCGAATTATGCAGAATAAAGTAATGAGAATGATATTAAAATGTGATAGGAGAACACATATACAAGAAATGTTAGAGCAGTTAAATTGGATGAGTGTAAAACAAAGGTTGAAGTTCAATGCATTAATTTTCATGTTTAAAACAAAATATGAAATATATCCGGAATATCTGAGGAGCAATTTAGCATACATATCAGATAGTCACACGTACAATGTTAGGAATGCAGAAAATTTTAGATTGCTTTTGTATAGAAGAGCTAGGACACAAAACAACCTACTATATAGAGGATCAGCACTTTTTAACAGCTTACCATATGAAATAAAAATAGAAAGAAATTTTGTAAGATTTAAGAAAGGATTAAAAGAATTAATTAAAAATAGCTTAATTTGAAAAAGTAATTTAAAAATTTAATTTTGAAAGTTTAAATTTGTTTGTGAATTTTGAATTATGTTTTATGTATATAGTTTTTACTAATAAATAAATAAAATAAAAAAATAAAATAAAAATACGTTACTTCATATCTTCAACTTTTGAACCGAAAATTTTTTTGTAAGCAAATTTTCTAATAACAATGAAAAATGTAAAATATTTTGGTATAGAGATTTTGGTAGTTCACAAGGTTTAGTTTAAAACCATTAATTGTCTTTATAAAATAAAAATAATTAATTTTCTCTTAGCCTTCGCAAACATAATAAATGTATAGTCTACATTGTGCATATATTTTTTTTTATATTTTTTTAAATTTCAATTTTAATAAAAATAAATATCCTTTTTTTTTTTATAATTGTACCAATTTGTATTTATAAATTTAAAATTTCCAAACAGTCATAACTAATCAAAAATTTTAGACATTCATAAAATAAAAAAATAAATATAAAAATTAAATACAAATTCTTCAATTTCAATTTCTTTGCCAAAAAAAAAAAAACAAAAAAATAATAATAACAAAAAATAAAATCTAATGGCAGTTTTATTTTTCTTTTTTGTTAAATTTTTTTTGTTTTTTTGTTGGCTATGACAGTACTTTGTCCATTATTGTTATTATTTTGTTCTTAACAAAGTTTTTTTCTTTTTTTTTTTTTTTTGCCCAAACTTTATATACAAATTACCTTAATAAATTTAAAAAATAATAAAACAAAAACAAAATCCAAAACAAAATACATTTTTATCTTTTAAAACTCTACAAACTTTTCTCATTCTATTCTCTGTTAATTTCTAAGAGTGACGCCATTTTATTTTAAAATTTTCCGTCATTTTCTACCCTACTTAACTGCTGTTGTGTAGTTATTTTTTTTTTATTTCTGTATTTTGTTTTGTTTTCACTGTTCTGGCATTTTGACGCGTTTAAGATAGATAACAAAAAATCAAAAAAACAAAAAACAAAAAAACATCAAAACTTATAGCCCGTAGGGTTGTGTGAAAACATCAAACTTAATTCTTTGAGAAAAAAAAGGACGAAATAATCCGCTATTCGCATGATTTAATGATAATTGCATGCGATATTTTTTGCGATTCCTTTCGTTAAAATAAAAGAAAGTTATGAAAATTATTTTTGTTAGCAAGGCCAGAAGTTGAATTAAAAATGGGAATGAGAATTTAAAACACAAAAAAAAATTTATAAATAATTTTCATAAAACATAATTTTTAATGAGATAAAATATAACAATGCAAAAAATAATAAAAACAATTGTAGAAAATATTGAAGTGGAATGAGATAATAGAAAATTACCATTAAAACTTGAATAATTTTTCCGGATATATTTCAATTGCTTAAAATTATTTTATTAGATATAAGAGATAGAATATATAGATGGATTTGCTATATTAGAGATTCCATTGCGATAGGATGATTTTCTTTAAAATTCTTTAACTTAAAAAAAAAACTGAAAATAATTTTATTTTCCTTTAATAAAGTTTAGCACTGCTCCTGTCATCACAATCATCGGCATTTTAATATTTTATAAAAAATATCAAATGGAAATTGAAAAACTGCATTCTATCTAGTATGATGGTTGAGAATCATGAGCTGTATTTGATCCACATAAGATTTTTTTGGCGGTGGTGAGCTCTATGTAAGCAAGACCTTCGCAGTTCTATTACATTACTCAGTTTGGTTGTTTAAAATTGCAGGTCTTTGGCCACTTCCAGGGATTCAAATCGACTGTTTCTGAGTTTCGAACTTCAAAGCAATAATAGCGTTAAACATAGACCTGCAATTCTGAAATGGACGGGGAAGTACAATAGATCTTAAGAGGCCGCGGTTACTTAAAACTCTTCAATTTACAAAAAAAAAAACAAAAAAGGTCCTTGGTCCAAAACTGTTATTGCGGTAATGTCAATTTCAAAATTATAAATCAACTAATTTGAACTGAACATTAAAATAATAGCCATATGGACCTGACAATATTATGTATTTTTGCGAGCTATGACGTCACATGCGAATAAAATGTGAGAGGAGATTTATTTTTTTATAATTTGCTTCTGTCTGTGTTGGACTCAATAATCTGAAAGGGATATTTGTTGAATGAATCGTTGCCTGTGATAAACCATGTTAATGCTCTGATATTGAATGTATAACCAAATAACTAATCTGTGGATAAGTGACGGAAGAAGTGGCGGAAGAAGTCAATCTATCTAGAAGAATATCTAAACTTTGGAAAATTTTACTATACTCGAGACAGACATCAATAGTGAAATTTAATCGATAGTTCAAATCTCGTGAAATGTTATCCTGTTGGGGTGGTAGAGTCAGAAAAAAATATTACAACATTTTATTTAAGTAAAATGACGATTGGTAAAATGACCAGACGATTGAAATTGACAATAATTGGTCAAATGACGATTTAAGAAGAATAAAATATTACCAGAAATAATAGTTTTTAAGAAGATATAGGTAAAACCTTATCAATATAATTATTGTTAGTTTAAATTGTTATAACTGTTATCATGTGTGAGTAATAGCTAAGTACGACTGGCTGTCACAGTGGGCACATTTAAATCAATGAAATTTATTGTGATACAATGATCATTATAGTTTCTTTGTTTTTTTTTACAAAGCGATGTAGCTGCAAAATCAGCCAGTGAGAACCACATTTAGCGGTAGTGCAATGTGATGAAATGCTTATACATTACAGTAATAATTGATATTTAAATTTAAAATGTATGGATTGATCTTGTATATTTTTGTAAAAAAAAAGTTATTAACTGTACACCTATTGGGTACTTAATTTAACATCTAAAACCAATCGGAGGGAAATTGGGTTTGAAAGATTTAAAAAGTAAACTCTTAGATGGCTTTTGCTTTTATACATTGAGAAAATCAATCACCAGACATATGGTCCAACATATTCAGCAGACCAACATATTTTTGAATTGACGGACCTATTCTAGTTATTCAATTGCTGTATGGCTATCTATGAAGATACAAATATTACTGACAGATATTTCGATAAATTTCCATCAGTTTAATAGATGGACACTTTCATTCACTCTAGCGATGTATAGAGGTGTAGATAGTTTCTGCCAGTAACATATTTATTTTTTTATAATTCTGTTTGTAGACAATAACGATCTGGTAAGACTTATCAAAGTTTTCTAAAAGAAGATTTTCAACTATGAAAATTATTGAGTCGTCATGTTTCTACGTATTGTTTTTCATTGTGCATTGGTTTTAATATGTGAAAAAACCGCTTTAGCTTTCATTTTTCTCTACATTATAGATGTCCAATAGTAAGATTAGGAAGGAATATTCAGTACAATAGATGGAGATGTTATTCGTACTCTATTCTTATTAACATATCTGAGGTTGATCTTTGAACTTTGACTATTGATGTGGCGAATTGATTCTGTATATATACGTCGGTCCACCATTAAATGACATAGTTAATTAGTATATAGACCTGAAAACTGTTAAAATTTTGTTTAACCAATGAACAAATTCTGGCCACCACTTTATTCTCCACCTTTTACGAATTATACATTGAAGCGATATTTTAGCTTCTTTACTCTTTCTGGCTATGTTTGGTTTTCAAATTAATTTCTTATCGAAATTAAGACACAAGTATTTAGCTATTATATTGATTGGTATAACGAAGAGATAGGATCATGTGGAATAGAAAATACTAACAAATTCAAACGGATTGAACTAAATTTTTATTTTATACTCCAATTATTAGATTACAAGGTTATTGTTAAACTTATTTATATATATTCAAATACAATTCATAAAGATGAACCGAAATTTTTCTTCTAAAGTTTGATTAAAATGTGTCTTCACGCAACATTTTGTAACAGATTTCGACAATATTTAATTAATTATTATTTTTTAGATATTTTTTAGATTAGAGACACTATAATCATTTTTATATAAAAAATACCATAAAATTATGGAGTCTTACTTTCTACAGTTTAAATAAAATTACGGTTATTAGAGGGAGCTATGAATCTGTAACATATATCCAGAATTGATTTCATATCAATCTAATATAACTCTTTTCTTCGATTATTATATTATTACTTTCGTTATTAATACCTTACTGAATTGTTCAACTGTGTGGAGGGGGGGGGTATCTATTTTTTAATTACAATTTTTATGACAGAAACTAAAAATGTTTTATTTACAAAATTTTGTAAATTTAAATTTTCTAATTTAATAATTTTTGTTTTTCATTTTATTTTCAATTTTATGATTCGATTTCATTATACTATTTTACATATTTCTTGTCTTATTCACTTGACTTTCATATTTATTCAGTTCATCACCGTCGTTTGTTATTTTCTTTTATTTTATTTATTTTATCCTTGAATCCTTGAAAAATTATGATAACATTTGCATTTTATTATTAAAATTATTTAAACAGTTATAAAATACATAATGTAAATATGTACATATTATTATACATAATATTTATGTATTTTATTATAAAATTAAACAAAAAAATAGATTTTCAAAAATTTTTATGAAAATTTTACAAAAACAAATAAATTTTTTGATTTGATCCAAAAATACAAAATTTTAATTTTCATATTATTTTCCATTAATTCGTCTAAATTTAAATTATTTTTAAGAACGTAATTTCACAAATTATATCCTTGCTTATATACTTACATTTTTCTATATCTATAATATTATCTGAATCTCATTATAATTTTCAATTCATAATTTTTTTGACCTTTCATTCTGTTTTTGTTTTAATTTAATGCATAATTTCTTCAAATACAATTCATAAATATGTACAAGTATTATTTTTTAATATAAAAATGTATATATATAATTATAGATGTATATGTATGTATATAATGAATATGTGACTGGGTGAGTATAATAATGTTCATCTTTCAGTGTACTAAGTGTACATCAAGGACTATGACAGCTTAAAAGTTATTATATACCATATATAATATCTTTTTTTTCTCCTGTTAGTTTGTTTTTATGTAACGCAGGCGGTGATAAAAGTTGATGGCGCAATCTTTTACAATGAATAAGGATCATGACCAGTAATTTGTGAGTTGAATTGATAACCATATTCAAAAATGGTGAATGGTGTTAAAGAATAGCATTTAAAAATTTGTACTTTAACTGTGTATTATAGAAATTTATTTTGAATTGGAAGATCGAAGTGGAAGAATAACAGTATATGTGAAGAGGCTATCAAAATGAACTAAATGAACATAAATTATAGATTTCACATTTAGATTTTGGTCCATTTTTATAACTCACAGATGTATGAATAATATGTTGTAATAAGTTATAAAATCAACCAAATTAATCAGGAGTTGTACAGATTATAGTCTAACATTATAAATACCTACTGATGAGTTCAAGTAGGGTATATGAACGCAATACTGCTAACAATAAATATTGTTATAAATCAAAATGAAGTTGGCAAATTATGACTATTGATAACAGTAACCTTAATTTCAAATTAGTTTTAGAAGCTTGAAATTTTTAACTTGCACACTTTATGTGGTGCTCAAAATGTCTTAATTGTCACATTAACAGGTTAACTACAAATGCTACCAGTGAATATTTTCATTTTCAAATACTATTACTTTAATACTATTGATTTCATGATTTTTCTTCTCCCAGCTACAAATCCGAATATTGTAAATACCACTGGCGACTACGGTACCTGGGGATGAAAACATGAATGATCACTAGGGATATATTGATCCTGGAAGTAAGAACATTTGTGTATCATTGCTTTATTATCAGTAGCAAAATTTTTATCACTAAAAATTTGCTTCAAAGGTCTGAAAGCATTAGCTAGGATAACGATTTTATATTGATTGAATTCAAACAATTATAGTTGGAAAAAATAAGGACACCTGGGGTATTAACTTTATGGTTAACAGGTGACCTAACATATTTCAATCAAATCAAACAAAAATAACGGGATGGATTTCAGGGAAAAAATATCATTTTTAAAAAATCTAAAAATGTACTAATCAAAGAAGTCTAAGAATTCGGTAATATTCTGAAGACAATTTTAAATTGGACTGTTTATGCAGAAAATACATGCATGGCGAACAACAAAATAAAATCGGTGTTGTTTCTAGAGTGAAAGTACAATTAAGTGCTAATACCGGCCATTTCTACCTACCTATTAGAACAGTTTGTTTTCAAGAGTGAGGGGAGTTTGTTGATATTTTATTTGTCGACGAGGAGCACCAAAGACATTGTAATGACAATTACAGTTATAACAATAATTACAAAAATTAAAATGTATCACAAAATATTAGTCGAATTCGGGCTACTTCAAAATGTTATTATGGAGTTATTATTTTTGTATTTTCAAAACCGAGTAGATACTTTGATACAAGAAATAATTTAAATTATATGGGCTAAACTTTTTCTTCATATGTTCCACTAAAGCCATTCTTTAACGATGAATGTAAGATTCCAGAGGAATACTTTACAATTGATTGCATCTGTCACTATTTTTTCTCTTACATATACCTAAATAGTTCTAATATTCTAAAAGCAACAACAAAAATACAAAATGTGTTAATTTTCACCAATATTGCTGCCCTTGTGCTTGTTATCTAATAATAAGTGTTATACTAGGATGGCAATGGGACACACTGAACATTTTGAAGATACTGAAGCTGATCCCGGAAAATTGTTGGAAGCATTTTATTCTGGTATATTTTCATACACTTACTTACTTACTTACTTAGGTGGCCACCAGACTATGTAGGGCGTGGGTCTGACTACGTCCTACATTTTTTTAAGGGCGGATTTTTTCCAGATGAAGATTCGAAATTGATTTATACCCTCCGATACTTCGTCATTACAACGAAGGTTTTGTCTGCCTCGACGTCTTGTACTTTCGGGTCTGGATTCAAAGACTCTCTTGGCTGGAACACTGGAAACACTGTAGTCTCTTGGCATTCATTTTCGTGACTACGTTCATCTCATTATACAGCTCATAGAGTTCGAAATTATATCTTCTTCTCCAGAACCCATCATCAATTTCAGGACCCTATATCCAGCGAAGAATTTTCTTCTCGAAGATACCAAATGTATGATCAGTTGCCTTCAGCAGCATAATTCTGATCCGTAGAACAAAATCGGTAGTATGGGCGTTTTGTAGATTTATACTTGGGTGTTTCGGGAAAGGATCTTTAAACGGCAAAGGAACTTTGAAACCCATTCCTTCCTCTTTTTCTTCTATCTGAGTAAAGGCCTCGCCGACCGTCCGTTGTGATCTGGCGATGATGCTAATGTCATCGGCATACCCTAGTAGTTGAACAGATCTGTAAAACATAGTTCTGGTCCTATGTTTACTTCCGCTAGTCGTGCTTTACGTTCCAATACTATAGATTGAAGAAGTCGCATGATATTTTCATATGCCGATTGAAATTATTTTTAATTTCATGACTGAAGAACAACCATCAAAATTCAAATTGGTACAACATAATGATTACCTATTTGTTTCATTATTTTGTTTTGTTCTATACTAAAACAGTTAATTCTACCTCTTCCTACCTAATTTTCTGTTACCTTCTAGTTGTTATAAAGTTATACTTTCAATAATTTAAAAAAAAAAGTATTCGTTGGAACCATTTACTGTTATCTCATAAAAATGAATGACTATGAAATAAAAGTGATTAGAAAACTGGCAGCAGCATTTTACTTTACATATGTATATACATAATATATATATATATACAGTATACACGTATATAAATAAGTTACTTATACTATTATACTATATTTATTCTCCCCATTTTTATACTTTGCTATAATTATGAGTTATTTTTATGAATTTTTATTTTCTTTTTCTTTTCTTTATTATCATTTTTATTCAGAACCAAAACAAAAACGAAAAAAAAAACACAAAAAGAGCAATGAATTTTTATAATAAATGTTTTAAGAAAAATATAGCGGGCGATAATAACTGTAGCGACAGTAAAAATATAATATAATAGTATAGATACAGGAACAAAATAATTATTATTACTGTAGTATATAATAATACTGATGTAGTGTAGTAAAGTAGTAGAGGAGCAAAAGAATAACAAAAGAAAGCATGATGTTGGTATCATACTATAAATTTGTAGAATACCTACACAGTTATAATGCAAGGATAATAATTTCTGTTTACCTCATCTCCAATCCTATAATTTTTTATACTTTATTATTTTTATTTTTACTTTTATTTGTTTTATTACTGATGGACGGGCTGCTACAGAGATAGCAAAAAAACAAAAACATAAGTTACAGTAAGATGATTTGAAAATAGAAATAGGAATACGAAAATTTTTAAGCTTAAATGTATTGAAAAGTAGTTTGAGGGGCCAAGGGTCTTTTCCAATTTCTTTGATATATTTTCCAGCAGAATAAATTTTATAAATAAAAAAAAAATGTATATAAAATTATTAAAATTTCAAATGAAGTTTTTTTTTTACTGTTATAAAAAAACAAAATCATTTTTTCATTATAATAATATTACCGTTAGTTAAAGACAAGTACCAGCAATAACTTAATTGTGACTTCTTTTTGTGTTCTCATGCCATTCAAAAATGAAACAAACGGTGAATGGTTGTTCGACCAACTTCAAACACTTTATGTTCTACCTAAGTGAAATTTTTTTACCGTATTCGCTCTGTAGAATAAAAAAAAAATAAAATATAAGACTAAATATTTATAAGTTATTTATGTGGGTGTTTAAAAGAAGGTGAGAAATAAAAATTAATAAAATTAAAAAAAAATATATCAGTCATTGCCACGTCATACTCACTATACTCATGGTGTCATAATTGTCATAGAAAATATTTTGCGAGAAAATTATTTTACTTGAGAAAAGAATAAAATTCATTCAAAAGTGAAAATTTTGCATAAAATTACCGTTAATATTTCAAATATATATGTATTAGTTTAATAAAAGTTGTTTTAATAGTAGTAGTAGTAGTGGAATATTAAAAATGAATGACGTGTTGGTATTAAAAATCATGAACACTTTTTTTCTTTTCTTTTATTTTTATGACGTTCATAATCACTTTAAAATGTCCTTTTTTCTTTTATATTGAAAGCAATTACCAACTCTATGATGTCCTGGGTTATTTTATATTATGATAAGTTATTAAATGATATGACATTGTAATATTTAACAGTCATAATAATGTTGCGGAAAATTTTTGCTGTTATATATTCATCTTCTAATGTGTGTTATGAAAATAATATAAGTAGGTATAAGTATCGTAACTAAATTTTATTTAAAACGGTTTTTTTTTTATAAAAAAAAATATTATTTTAATGTTTATGAAATTATAAAATGTCATTAACTGTTTTTTTTTTATAGAATCAAGTTTAATGTTAAATTATATTGTGCAATAAAATGACAATGAAATAATTTAAAATAATTTGATTGTCATTTTTGTGAAACAGTTTTAATAATTATGCGAATATGGAATAGAGAAACGGTATATTTTAATAGATACTTGGTTGGATATCTGAAAATTATCATCAGTTAAAATATATTATGTGTTTTATTTAAATGAACATAATTTATTTAAATATTAGGTACTTGAAGTTAGACTCTAAATATTATAAGCTACAATGAATGAATATAGACTGTATGAAAAATATCCCTGTATTTTTCATACAGTCTATATTCATTCATTTTTTTTTGTAATAAAATTTTTTGAGTGATTTTTAGTTTTTTGTTTGGGCGATTTTGTCTTTTTAATATCATTGTCATAATGAAAAATCGCCCAAAATATTAGAAATATTTTTGGAGATATTGTTGGGAATATTAGAAATGTTTTGGGGGAATATTTTTTGGGTAATTTTTCAATTTGCTTAAAATACTATTTTTAATTAAAATATTATCTAGTTTTTGTTCTTATGATACAATAGTATATAAATTACATTATATTTCATAACCAATAATGAGCAGGACTGTTGTTAAATTTCAAAAGATTAAATAAATATTCCGGAAAAGGCAGGTTTACTATACAAAAGCCTACCGTAATCCTATTTTATAAAATTTAATTTTATAAAACCTTTTTAATTATATTTTTTATTGTATATAGGAAGGATTTTATAGGTGGTTTCAAAATCAGGGTTATTCCAGAGTACGCATAAGATAGAATATGAGCCATTTAAAGGTTTGTTTCAAAGGTAAAACACTGATCTTGTAACCAACTATAAACTTCCAATTTTTATAAATACATATTCTGGAAAAAGCGTTAAACCTATATTTTTTAGAGAACGAATCTAAATAGAAGCACGATGAAAATGTTTTTATTAATTGTTTGAATTTGCACTCAAACTTGTCATATAAACATCTCAATGCTTACAGTAAATGTACATTAAAATTACAGATGAATGCATAGAAAACTTGATTAATATTTGATGTTTTTTTTATTTTATCGTCAATTAGGGGTTTAGGATGACGCTTAGGAGTTCAACTGTAGAGCTCCAGGCAGACAGAATTGTCATTTAGTTGTAAGTTCTATCAAGTAAGAAGCAAGGTTTTCTTTTTCTAGTAAAGACACATGCGGACGTTTTTAAGGTATTTATATTTATTTTCTATTTGTTGTAATATTGGTTTAAAGATTTTGAAACCGTTTTCCATCAGATTCGAAATAATTTATAAATCAAACCATTCAGTCATACGGAATCAAAAGCTTTTTCAATGTCAAAAATTACAAAACATACATTCTATTTATAAAATAGATTAAATTGCTTTGAAAAATTATGTAGTCGGACAAATTGATGATCAGGCGAATAATTGTTCTGGAAACCGAACTGGTCATCAGTAGCAGATTGTTTTCGTAAAAATTTTGCAGTCATGTTTTAATACCTTTCTCCAGCAATTTGCCAATGGACCTCCAGAGACTAATTGGGCTATAGCAGGTAACCAAGTTTTTCGACTTGTTAATTTCTGGTACACATATTACCATGTATCTTTTCATATTTTCGAAAAAAGGATGAATATTATATACATTAATTGAAGCGTTTTGTAAAATTTGATAGCGTTTTGTAAAATTTTTTTGGCATCATCTTTAGGTCTATATTCTTAATAGCATCACAAATTTTGTTTTTACAAAGATTTTTTATTTCCTTACCCGTAAGGTGAATGAAATTTCTTAAGTTTAATGTATCTAGTTCATTGATGATATTTACTGTTTTTTTTTTTTTTAATCTAAATTTAATTTTTCCCACTATTTTTACTATAATATTGTTATAGTAAGTAAAATTTTATAACGTTAATATTGCCCGTGTTATAAACAATTGCTTTAGATGAAGCCCGGCTATTATAATCGTATAATAGACGAACATGATTACGGCTTAGAATATAACCGTTTTTATCTAAATAGATAAAATGTTCAGGAGCTATGAAGCCCGTGTGCAAGATATTTTTAATGTACTCCTGATTGTGGTAGAACATATGCGATATTAAACCATTTTCCGGCGTGTTTTGTGCTTCAGCATGTCTTCGAATTAATTTTATAATATTAGAGTAGTAATGCTTGTATTCGAAATTGAGCTTTCTATATATATTAGTACAAACTCTTATGCACTTTTTTTCAAATTTTCGGAGAGTTTCCATTAAGCTCGCATTGATGTTGTACCATATTGATGTTGTACCATACAAGCGTTGGTCTTATTAGTGTTTGGTAACATATAATTTAAATCTTTTACTAATAATTTTGTTGTAAAAAAGTTTTTTTGAAGCCATAAAAGCTTTGTTACCTTTTAATAGTATATTTGCTCAATATAGTTTAAGTTACGATGTAATTCTCCTCCTAGATATTTAATTACTTTTTAATTAGTTAAGATAACATTTTCTGCTGATTTTATTTCAAATTCTTTCCAGTGTTTTTTTATACCTGCACTAGTTTTATCAACCGTGTTACGAAACAAAACTGTCTCGCATTTGTTGATGTTGATTTTCAGCAGCCAAACTTTGCAGTAGTCCCGAGTAATATTAAATATTTTTTGTACTTTGTCTTTGATGTAATCTACTGAACTTCCGGCAGAATAGAATATGATGTCATCGACAAAGACCAATGCATAATTATTTTCTCTAACCCGGTCTAGTGAGGACAATAATTCTGATAAATATATTGAAAACAGTAATGGTACATTAACTGTACCTTGTAACAGGCCTTTATCTATCGTGAAATATTCCTTACTCTTCGTTGTGTTAAATATTCGCGAAAGTTTAGAGTCAGTTTGTGTTGATTTTCAACTTTTGCATTTTTCATTATTTGTTAGAATTATGTCATTTTTTAGTATTATTAAGGGAGGGAACGATTTGGTTTTTTTTACAGAATCGGCTAGCTCCATTGACTAGAACTTGTTAATAGGAACACCATTCAATATTTTTCAACTTCTTTATTTCGTACTTTATTCGTTTTAGCAAACGGTTTATTTGGTTTTACATCGAATTTTCGTGGTCAACGCCACTTACGTAGGCGTAAGGTGTATTTCTGCATTGATATTAAGTGTAATATAAGTGGAGATTTAATTTTTTTAAATTATTTTATTTATTTATTTATTATTATTTTAATATAATATATTAATATTTATAATAATAATAATAATAATAATAATAATAATAATAATAATAATAATAATAATAATAATAATAATAATAATAATAATAATAATAATAATAATAATAATAATAATAATAATAATAATAATAATATAATAAATAATAATAATAATAATAATAAATAATAATACTATGTATGAGCATCGTGGCTCGTACATAGCTTTTATACAAAATACACACAATTATTTGAGCTATTTGGTGTAATTTAAGCCATAAAAAAAAACACTAACTTATTTCCTATAGAATTTTTAAAACTAAGTGACATATTTTTTTTTATAGAAATTTCAAATAATAAATTTTAATTCAACTTTACCGTTATCATTATTTAATTAAATAACATTACCAATTTAATTAGTTAATTGTATAAAATTCAAAAACAAAAATGTTTAATTACTTCCAAATTTTAAGCAATTATTAAAGGATACAATTATTATTTAATGTATATATATATATATATAAAATAATTATATAAAAATTTAAATGAAATAAAAATATTTATAAATAAAGAAAATATTTTTCTATAGATTATTATTTTACAATATTTTATTTTATTTTTTTATTGTTTTTGTTTTTTTTTTTTTTTTGTTAAAAATGTACCACATCGCATATTCTAAATAAAAAACTAGACAGGGATCAAGATAATTCCTTTTACTTGTTACTTTTTTTGTTATTTTTTTTTATGTTTGTTGTTAAAATTTTGTTGTGGCTTATGCTACTTTTACAAAACCATAACATAACATTACAGAGAGATTTCCAAAAGAATTTTTATTTTTCTTTACTATAAAAAAAAAAAAAAAAAAAAAATAATAAAAACCAAATAACACAAAAACAAACACGCATGGTATAACTGTTTAAATGTTATATTCTATATTCATTTTACTTACTTATCATATTCTGTATGTCCTTAATGGAAGTAGTTCCGAAAAAAAACAAAAAAAAAAAAATAGTCAACATCATCAAAAATCCTTTTGGAAAATACATTCCACATATTATCCTTAAACAAAAATCCATATATATGATCCTTTTTTCACTAATCATTATGTACAACTATATAAATTGGTACATATTATGTTAGTACTATATATATATACATATTAATATAAAAATAAAAAAGATAATGAACATAAGGATGTTTCATTTTATTCGCATTTAATATGCCTTTTGTTTTTTAAGTAGTCCGAAAATAAAATAAGCAAAAAAATATTTTTTAACCTTTATTTTTGTTTTTGTAATGGTTTTTATTTTTATTTTCTATTTTGGATAAAATATCAAAAGAATTTTGAGGAAATACTTAAAAACCGACCACACGTATACTGTTATGTATATATATATATATAAATATATATATAAGAATATATATTGTTATGTTTTTATTTTTCATACACAGTACATTGAATTTACTTAGATGAATATTTTGTTGTTGTTTTTTTCGTTTTTTGTAAACTAATGTTAAGTTCTTTTATAGATCAAGGATCAAGCTGGGCGGTTTTAGTTAATTTTTTTTTTGTCTTTTCATTTTTTTGTAATGTATAAAATAATAATATAAGAAATTCTATAAAATAATACAAATGTATACAATATAGAAAATAAAGAGATGGAATTATTTTTCCTATAGACTTTTTTTTAGAAATACTGAATTATCTGGGTATTATAAAAATGTGTATTAATTTGATATTGAATCACTGATTTCTAAAGGATATTAAGGAGTTTTCACATACCTTGAAAAAAATAATTTATTCTGATATAGTTTTTATGTAATTATTTGGTATATGTTTGTCAAGGACGATGAGGTCTGATGGAAGAGATGATATGATGCCGAACTCTATGAGGTGTAAGTGAAGTGAATTTAGTCATGGAAATTAAAGTTGAACAGTGGCTACTTACACTGAATGGATGAAAATGCTTCAGCCAAGAGAATCTTCGAATCGAGCTTCCGAAGGTACAAGATAATGGGGCTGACCAAGTTTTCGTTAAAGAAACGAAATATTGATTTATTATTATTCTCTCTAAAAGAGCTTGAAGCTCATACAGAGTATGTTATAAAATATTTACAATTTTACCTTTGTAACCAAACTCAAAAATTCAAAGTATTAAGTATACAACATCTTGGGTACAGAAATAAAACGAAAATAATAATAATAATTTCGGAAGACATAAAACAATTTCGTATCTTCAACCGCCCCTAAACGACCAAAATGGATAAGGACGTTGATGAGTCAGACCCAGGACCTCTATAGTAAGTCAAGTAATCAAGTAATGTTTCTCAACTAGTAAGAGAGTTATTCTGTAAAGAACACAATAGCGATTGTACATTCCAAAAATCGTGTAAGTGTATTTCTAATAAGGACGAATAGAAAAAAAGTTTCAGTGCTGGTTCAAAACTCTAAATTTTCATCATTTTATTATTAAAGCTTTAGAAGTTTAAATATTTGGAACATTTAGATTAATTTGGACTCTGATTCGGATTAAAACACTTCATTAAACTTCATCAAACAAAAATCCGGAAATGTTATCAGAAATCACCCAAAATAAAATTGATACGCATTTAAGGAAGAAAATTTTAAATTTATATGTAAACTATTCATATTTAGGCTTGTATCTTTATTTTATGTAAATTATTTAGACTAATATTACTATTTAGACTAATATGACGAAATTTAGACTGATACATTTATCACTTAAAGCGATCCCTATCGACGATTTTGAAATGTGATAAAATGCTTCTATACTGCGTAATTATTGATATTTTGAATTTAAAACGCAATAGCTTACCTTGCCCGAAAATCTTCCGTTCTTCCGTAATCGGTTATACATATCGGTACAGAAATGTGTTTCACGGGTTCAGAAGTCACGGGATCTTTTCCCGTTGGGGTATAAAATATGACTAAAAAGCAATATTCAAATAATATATAAAAAATTATAATAAATATAATAAAATAAAATTTATAATCAATACTTTATAACTAAAAATAACAAAAAATTACCTATATCAACATTCATATGTCTCATACAACACAATAATCAATAATACAATAACTTAATACTGACATAATCTCTAATTATACATCTGAAGAAAAAAGGGACATGACGTACCCAGTAAACATATAATAACGTCAGGTATCTTAAAGTCAGGAATGGATCAAATCGCAGCAACATCTTACAGAAATATGACGTGTAGGCGCAGATAAAGTTATCAAAGTGATTTTTACAGTAGGCCAGTCCCCTACTTAGACAGTATAAACAGATTAAAAATGAAATTAGACATTATCTCAAATGTCAAGGGGAAACCTGGGAGCATCAGGTAAGGGAAAAGGAAAAAATAAAAATATTGTGGACGGACGCATTTGTTGTTTCATTAGAGGGAACCTATGATCAGTACTTTTATTATTCCTATTCAAGTGAAAAGAAAAAAGAGCTGTAAATGTCCTACATGTTATTTAAAATCATTATATGAGGATGATATGTCCCCTACAATTGGTTTGGTCCCCTCATCGCATACTCGGAAATGATAAACCAGTATTTGCAAGATTTTATTTTGCAGCACGACAACGCTCCCATACATAAGGCAAAACCCAATATTTACCTGGTGTTGAACAAAATTTGTTAAAAGGATCTTCACATGGCTCTGACCTAACATTATCGAACAATGAAGTCTATAATTCAATAAAGAAGCAATTATTTAACTTACTGAAGTCTTGAAATGAAATTGACCCCCCAAATGTTATGAAATTTAGCAGACTACATACCAAAACGCATTCAAGTGGTGATTGATATATAAAGAGCACCAAAATTTTTTTTACAGATTTTCAACTTTTTCAACTTTTAAAAGCGAAGTGTAAATAATATTGAAACGATAAACACGTATGCACATTAATTAATTATTTTTTATTTTGCTTGTTATCTCTTGTTTTTAAACTTTAGGGACTCTGAGGGAGATGGTGTACGGGGTAGGACCTACTAACTATATCCCAAGGCTACCTGGTGGTCCTAACTTTCCAAAAAAATATATCTTTAATTGCGCATCTTATCTTTTAAGGACGAAAAGGAAATTTGAAAGTATCCTTGTTGTTTTGATGTTTTTGTATAGGTATTCATTGAAGGGGTTTTATCGTAAAATCTTGAGATATTTGAAAAAAAAAAAAAAGATTTTTTTTTTTTCAAAAATGTTCTACTTTGAACTACATTTTCTCCATAAACGCAGCACCAATCATCATCAAATAAATGTTAAAACATGCTCCAGATTGTTGTCTTACTAGATGAAAATGACTGAATAACAAAATATATACATTATATATATAAAATAGATTAACAGATATAACGGTTTATGTACAAAGCAAAACAATAAGGATACTTCCAAATGTCTTTTTCGTCCTTAAACCTACGTATGCTGTTAGTATGCTGTGCAAAAATTTAACATAATTTCATGTAATTTCTTGTTGTAGAAAAATGATAGCAAAAGTTTTGCTTTGTAGTACGCTGTTAGTAGGCTGAACAAAAAAAAATTAAGTTCTTGAAATTATTTTAAAGGTTAATTTTATTTTTTATTTATTTATTTATTTCGTTTAATTCAAACAAATTACAATAATTATTTTCCTTTTTATTTTAATATAAGACTAAAATTTAACAAAATCAAAATTTTAAAAAACAATAAAAATTTACAAAAGATAATTACCTAATGGTTGGAGGGGTTAGTTAGAAGGGTTCTGATTACAGAGGTATAGTCGATTCCTTAACACATCTTTTGAGAGTGATAAGTAAATAAAGTTCTTATATTTGTTCCCTATTGTCATCATTCTGTGGATAAGCTCATTCATACCATAGTTGGTTCTATGAAATACAAGTGTGAAAATATTAGGTGATCGGAGTCGAGTGTTATTGGAAATTGGGGCAAAATTCAATATAAATGGGGATGTTCCCCTTCACTACTTGGATGATGAAAAGAACGTCAGCAACTTCACGCCTAATTTTTAATGTAGCTAAATGTAGCAAATTTAATCTGTGTTCATATGGAGGCAGGACAAGTGCATTGTACCAAGGAAGGTGACGAAGTGCATATCTTATGAAGTTCTTTTGAATAGCTTCCATTCTTTTAATATGAATTTCGGAATATGATGACCAGACCTGACTAGCATATTCCAGTTGTGGCCTCACAAGACATATATAGGGATTTTAAGATATAAGGGTCATCAAATTCTTTAGATCATCGCTTTATAAAACCTAACATTGAGTTAGCCTTACTAACATCACGCAAAGAAATTATCGAGATTATTTTGAAGCAAACTCGAGTCTCGAAGTGGATGTTATTTTCTTAAAAATTTTCATGTCATCAGCATTTTCATTTTCATTTCACTATTTTTATTACTGATACAATGTCATTAATAGAGATTATGAATAGAAAGAGACCTAGATGGCTTCCTTGAGGAACTCCTGAATTTGCTTCGAATGACGTTGACGTAGCTGCTCTGAATCGTACAGTATACTTTCGATTAGACAAATAAGATTCAGTCCATTTCACAAATGACGGTGGAAATCCAAGTCTAATTAATTTTAAGAGAATGACGCAATGTGGAAGAAGATCGAAGGCTTTACTAAAATCTGTATAGACGACATCAATTTGAAAACCTTTTTCCATATTATTAATAAACTAAGAAGTACACTCAACCACGTTCGTGACTCTGGACCTGTTTTTGACAAACCCGTGCTGGTTTGGGATTAGAAAACAAGTGTAATACTCATATAGTTGATCAAGGAGAATTAAATCGAATAATTTAGGAATAGTGGGCAATTTAGCGATTGGCCGATAGTTACTAACATCATTTTTGGAAATTTTTTTATGCACTGGTGTTATATAGGATTTCTTTCAAAAAGAGGGAAAAACCCCTTTAGAAAGTGATAAATTGTAAATTTTTGATAGTGATGAAACCAAGGAATTCGCGCAATTTTTCAGAATTATTTCTGGGACTTTTTTACTTGAGGATAACGATTTATTTATTTTTTAAATATTTTATTTAAGATAATAGATAGATTAATTAATAATAATATAGGTTTATTAAAGATAAATAGTTAGATTTTATTTTCACACGTTATTGATTGTTAAATGAACAAATAATGCCACCTGTTATTGATTAAACGAATTTCTGATAAAATTTTGCTATCGACTTTGCAATAGTTTTTGTGTTCATTTTTTGGCATTCAAAAATTTTTAACAGCATATTTAGCTTTAAGGTGGAGATGCACCATTAAAGATATATATTTTTGGAAAGATAAGAAAACAAGGTATCCTTTCGATATGGTCATTGTGTTCTACGCGGGTACACCATCTCCATTAGAACAGCCTAAACTATTTCTTATTATACTTTTGTTGAATTGTTAAAAAAATGGTAAATAATTTAGAAATAAAATTTGGGTTCAATTCGATGATAATTGTAGAAGATTCTGACTTCAGTTCATAAACATTCAAATTTCTGATCTGTAAATAATATTGAAACTTACTGTATATTGTAGAGGTTGTCCAACACTTCATCGACATGTTTTTAAAAGTAATAATAATATTGTAATATTCAAAAACCGAATATTTTTACTTAAATAACAATAGTAAAGCATATATGGTGTGTTGTAAAATAAGTAAAAACGGTTAAATTGAAATAGGTTAACTTAATGTCACCATACGTGAACACAAAAGGTAAAATAAATATATTTTTAGTATAAAATCTCCTTGAAATAAACTATAATTTTTTTTTTTGACATTTTATTTTATTATACTTATTTATTTTATTTTATTTAATTTATTCTGCTACATATAAGACGATTAGTCTTTTAAGCATGCAACTAGAATTCATAATTTAAAACTAACAAAACTAAACATATTAAAAAATAACCTGTTGATAATAAAAATGCCTGTTGAACTGAAATAATACATTTGCATACCTCTACTCATGATTTCTAAAATACTCACTGCTGAGCTCAGTAAACCTTTTAATGTTATTAACGCGCTAAATGTAGTTCGGCATGGAGTTCCACAAAAAAGTAGTTCAAACAAAATACGATAGGTGTCTTAATCGACTCGTGTGACGAGGAACTATAAATTCATATTTCTTGTTGATCTACCAGTAGTGACCTTTTCAGAAAGGTATAATATGGCATAAGATTTAACAAGATCTTTTTCATAACAACAATATATCTTGCTTTCAAAAAGTTGCTTAGTGTAACACCTAATATTACGTTGGAAACATCACTAATGTTTACCCCGACTTGTGACAAAATGAGTGCAAGCATTAAAAATTAGTTGCAGCCGGTGAAATTCACTTTCAGACATACCAGTGTAAACAGTATCACAGTATGTGAAATGTGGAATCAATAAAGCTAGGACGAGTTTAAGTGTTAACCATTCATTTAGAACATAAGAATATTTCCACAATTTTCTTAAAATACAGTAGACATTTTTGTATATTCTATCAATGAGGTCATTCCACGTTAGGGTATTATTAAAAATCACTCCTAAATTTTTAGCTTTAGTGACATATTGAATTGCTAATTTATTCATTTTAATTTGGGGTAATATAGATGTATCATGTACTTCTCTAGAATAAACAATCATTGCTTGCGATTCAGATGCATTTAGCTTTAGCCCATTATAAATTAGCATCAAGATCATAGTTAATTTTTGCAATGTAGGTAATGATATTGGTAATAGGTCCACTAATAAATATTTGGGTATCATCACCATACAATCTGCATTTTAACTGAGATAAACATAGTGGCATGTCATTAACAAGCAAACTAAACAATAAGAGTCCTAATAGGGACCCTTGAGGTACACCACATTTTAGCTCAAATATATCCGATTTCATCTCATTCAAATAAACAAATTGATTCCTTTTATACAGGTAATTAGCTACATAATAATTTAATAGTTAATAAGTCAAAGCCAAATGACTGACTAGTTTTTTTGCGTAGAAGTTCATGATTTACACAATCAAAAGCTTTGGAAAAAATAGTAAAATAGTTGAATTTTTTTTATCCAATAATATTGTCAATATAATTGTTGACGTAATATACATAGCTCACTTCACTTCATAATTCACTTTATTGCAATTTTAGAGCTTAAATCAAAAACATTTTTAGTATTATAAACATAATTAAATTTAATAACATCTCTATTAATTTATTTATAAAAAAAAAAAATTAAAATTTTATAAATCTTTACATGATATGTTTTGATTATAAAAATTTTTCTTCATTTTTGTCCTTTTTGTTTACCATATTGTATTTTTCTTTTATTCTATCTTTCTCTGTTAATGTACTGCTTTAATTTAACTACTATTATTACAACTATTATCATTATTAAAGTTTTTTTTTTTTTTGTTATTGTATTTTATATAAGCAAAATATATACGTATACAAAATATATATTCATTGAGTTGACTTGACTTTTGAAATTCTTAGATTACATTAACTGAGCTGTTATTATGATTATTATATTTACACATATGAACTTTATATGAATTTAATTCTGACAGTTTTAGAAAAAACCAAAAGACAACAAAACAAACGACAACTTCAAACTAAAAACAAAACAAAAAAAAGGATATTATAAAAAAAGGATTACGATATGAAGAAAATCTCTTAAGAATATATATTTTGTTCATGCATGAGTATCAAATTTTATTGTTTGGATAGCATTTAACAAAAAATAAAAACAAAAACAAAAACAAAAAAACATAAAGGACCTCTTTTCAATGGTAAGTGGTACGAATATCCATAATGACTTTTATTGCATGAGACATGATGATTTCTACACTCCTGCTGCATTCTTTTTAATAAAACATTTTCAAAAACAACACGAATAAAACTAGAGAATTAAAGGATTTTTGTAAATTGTACCTTTGTAAAAACAACAAAAACATATTAAATTTGAATCCTAAAACTTTTTTAAGATTCTTTTGAATTTCTTAAAAATTTTTAATTTTTTTAATATTTTTTTTTTACTGAATACACAACAGGACATTATTATTAAATATATGTATAAGTATAATTATAAAAAAAAAAAATAAGAACAAAAATTGTTACGTGTACTCTCAATTAATGAAATAACTAATTGTCTTGACATTATTTTGAAATTCAAATAAAGGATTAAAATTTAAGAGCCACTTTAAAACATAAATATTTTAAAATTTTGGAAATATAAAAATAATTTAATTAAAGACGTGCAAAAGACATTGTTTCATTCGAATTGCAGTGTTAAAAATATCACAACAGGTCACAGAAGGACTCTGGAGCAAAAATTTAAGATAAACATGAAACGGTTTACCGGTATGGGTTCTAAACGTTTGAACAAGTTTGATCATTGGCCGAACAATAATGTAAATGCAGTTGTAAAGGCAAAGTAAAAAGTGAATCGTAATAGGTCCAGGACTGCAAATGAAAACTATTTGTTAAATTAACAGTGCGTAAGTAAATACTAGAATACATTACATTTTTTTATCTGCGGGCATTTTATATTATAGACCCGACTCTTCCAGATCTACTGTATTTATATTTTATCGATCTATCGTTTGGTCGTTTCGAAATGCAATTAGATTTTACATTTTTTGATCTGCGAGCATTTAGATTATCCAGATCTATTCCAAATATGTTGTATGTCTCTGTTTGATCTTTTCAAAATGCAATTCCAAGCCCCTGGTGAACGCTATTGTAGCGTTATTGTCAATTTCTGAAAAAGGCAATGTCTGACTTGTATAATATGTTCTATAAAATATAAATTAAGATTTGACAAGCCGGCATTTACACATGGTGTAGTGTAGTGATTATATATTATCTGACTACTAAACAGAAATTTGAGGATTCGCATTCCGCTCAGAGCATTGATGTTTATTGAATTTTTTGTTCATTATTCATTAAGCAATAAAATTACAATTTTGTAACAACTTGAGAAAAGTAGATTCTATTTAAGAACATATAGAATTCTTAGTTCCGGATTAATGGTTGTTTTATTCTAAATTTAATTAGTTGGATATACTTAAAAAATAAATAATTAAATAAATATAGCAACATTTCAATTAAGGGCCAGTCCAAGCTCATTCTATTACGAACTTCAAATTTCTTTCAACGAAACCTCAATCAAATTCAAAGCTGGCTTCGCAGTTGGAAAATAAAAGTCAATGAAAATAAATCAACTCATATGACAGCTATATTGAGGCAAGGTAACTGCCCTCCAGTAATTTTGAATAGTACAATTATAACATATGAGTATTTTGTCAGATATATGGGGATTCATTTTGATAGGCGTTTCATATGGAAGAAGCACACAATTTGTAAGCGCATATTTGTGAGTATAATCTGGTAACAAATTAAATAAAATGAAACTATTATATTTAAAAAGACTTAGTTCCTGACAATAGCAGTAGTTTTCCACATTTAATGAGTAGATAAACCGATAAATTGTTAAATAAGTATTCGAAATATTGTAGATATTGTAGTGTAAAATAGCAGTACCGTACTCACTAAAAGACGATCTACCTAAGTAACTGTCATGAGTGTAAAAAAGAAAACAAGCGCATTAAATTAGGACAAAAGCTGAAAAGGCTGTATTGGTTAATGAAATCTGAATTCCTTTTCGAAAACAAAGTGCTGCTGTATAAAGGTGTACCTTAAGCTGTATGAATGAGCGAAATTCAACGCTGAGACGCTGCTGCTAAGTCCAACATTGATGTAATTCAAAGATTTCAGAACAAAATCCAAAGAATAATGGTCAATGCTGATTTGTGCCAAATAGTTTAATCCACAATGATTTGCAGGCTCCGTCAGTAATGATGAAATAGAAAAATACAAAAGTAAATTGGAAATACATTCAAAAATTCTGGCAAATAATTTTATGAGGGATCCAGGCCATACGAGACTGAAACATAAAATACAATGCGACCTGTAAAATTATATAATAAGTAGCGAAGCGTTACATAGGATAATTTTCTTCAAGCCAGTATAATTTACAAAATTATTTAACTTATTGAATTGTAAATAAATATTAATTGGGAATTAAAGCATTCAATTAAAGCATTAGCAAGTTCTGTTACTGTAGACAAGTAAATTACTTTACTTGAAGGAGTACCTATACTTTGTTCACCAGCCCTATTGGAATTCATTGGTAGGTATTGTAGTATTGGGCTCAAGAATCAATCGGTATAGTAATGTATATGGGTGTAAATAATGTGTCGTACCGTACTTAATACACGAAATCGTATTCTAATAAAATTACTGGTAAAAAAAATTCCACAATAAATATTACAGAGGTAAGTCATCAAATTATGATGAAATTTTCTGAATAGATGGGCGCAACGAATGAGTAGCGTAGAATTTTATAATTTCGAAAATTTTCTTTTTAAAATTTTTACTGTTTAATTTTTTACTGTTTAAGTTATTTATTACTGCCACGTCAATATCGAAAACATTCAAAGAAAAGTATATAAGACTAAAACGAACAAAAACATTAAAGTCAGAATAACATTTTTTTCACTTAATCTATCAGCATAATAATACCTGTTAGATCAAAATTACTTTAAGTTCTTGTGATGTAATAGATTAGATTTTAGGATTTTTTTATAACATCGTTGCCCCACAATTATACCGTCGTACATCACAAAATCGAAAAAAATTAACTGAAAATGTCATTTTTATTAATTTTTGATGCTCTATCGATCTGTGCATTTGGCATTATCCTAATGTAACACAGATCCAGAGATATTTCATTGCTACTTTGCCATAAGCGACACCAAGATTTATGTTTTTATTCTTATTTTGATTTAAATGCCAATTTTTGGATATAAGTTTTTGTGATGTAATAGATAAGATTTTGGGAATATTTTTCTAATATTTTAAGCGATTTAAAGGTTGATATGAATTTAATTTTATATTTTATTAGGTTGGTAAGTGATTTTCTAAGATTTTTTTTTTTAATTTGTTCTAAAATGTCTTTCCTTTCCTTAAAAATAATTAATTTTTCAATGCATTCATTTATCACAACACATTTTTACCACAATTTTATGTATAACCTTTACAACAAAAAATCACCATTGAAATTAACCAACTGTAATAAGGTATAGCCGTATGCTTAGTTTTAGTTGCAATATTAGTCATAGTTTGAGCTCTAGCTTAGTTTAATCTTTAAGTTATTTTGATAGAGTTGTGACTAAAAGCTTCTTGATAGGTTATGTTCTATAATAATAAATGGACGAAAACACCGGGTGGAGGTGCGAAAATATAAAATGCAAATTTTTAGAGTAACAGTAATAGAATGTCCTCAACAGATTCGAATCACAAATTTACAGGGGTATATCAACCCATATCTTACAGTTTGATATATTAAGACATAGATAAATACTTTTAAATATAATCATAAGAAACAATACATGAATTATGCTTATTTGATATACAGACACAATAAATGAAATGAAAAATATTTTTTTTTTCTGCGGGGTCAGTATCAAAAGTCACAGTCAGTGTATCAAAAAATAGATGCAAAAATAACAAAAATTTGAGTCTATATAATTAAGATAAATATAAGAGCCTATACGATTAAGGCTCAATGCTTTAGTAATAATTTTTTCATCACCATTATCATTGTCCTGTAACATATGCCCATCCGTGGGGTATAGGACGGATAAATAATTTTGTATAGTAATATAAATTTTTTTGTGTAAATTTGTGATACTAGCTATATTTAATTTTTTTTTAGTTCATAAATTATATTTTATTTAATGTGGAACTGTTTTACTTTAATTTAATTTTTTTTAAATCAATTGAATACTTATGTCTTCTACTTGAATTAGAGATTAAGTGTCTTATACTTTTAAATTTATCTTATCCTATACATTAATTTTGTGATAACAATGTCCAACATTCATACTATTTTTTACAGGGTCTTGGTGATAGATAGTTGATGATGATTTGTCGTTCATTGATACATCATTCGCCAGTTAATCTTCTGCCATTCTATTAACGTGATTTCTCAAGTGTCTTCGTCTGTTGTGACTTCAACGGACAATATGTCGCATTCGTTGCTAGATAGCTTATCTCTTAATTGAGACCACATTTTTACCTTAGAAATCACATTTTTTGTTTAGTTTTAGATGTGTCGGCGATTATGTCGATAGTGTACGTTAGTACAATTTAGTACATTAGACGTTAGTAGATTAGAAGTTAGTACAATTTTTAACACAACCTTTGTAAGTTCCTGTTTTTATTATCATCTACATATTTGTTTCTCCATAACGTCTCGAATGTAAACCAAAATGACTACGACATTTCCTACCTGGATTCTTGTTTCTGTTTCCGTGTTATACCTGCTAATATTTGCATTCAGATATTTGAATTGACTCCATGTTCTATAATTTCATTGTTAATATGTATTTTAGAATTAATTAGTCATGGATTTTATTTTTGCTGTAAATACCTCGGCGTTAAACAATTTGGCAGTTTTACCTTTGCAAATTATCTTCCTTCTCTGCGAGCAGTATAGTGTCATCTACGTAACATATGATATTAATGTTTTTGCCATCAATTCGTTATCCCCAAGACGTAATAACTATATTTCTGATTACTTTATTTATTATTAAGGTAAACAAAGTTGAACCTCATCAATGAAGTAATATTGACCTTGTTTAATACCTTGTTATCATTTCTTTGATAAGCATGTTATTTGATTAGATTTTTGCTTTATTATTTGTATATAGATCTTATATCAGTCCAATTAACCTGTTATTGATTTCTTCTCCTTGTATTATATGGATCATTCTGTTAAAGTCTGTTGAAAACTTGACCCAAGTCAACGAAGCATATAAATGTCGCTACAATGAATTCAATCGATTTTTGAATGAGTTGACTGAGTATAAAAAAACAGATAAAATAATGAAAAATTTGATTAGTGTTAGATTAGTGTTATAATAACATTTATATTTTGAAAATTCAAATAATATTTCACATCAAAACAAAATGGCTCCAACACAATCAATATTGAATCCCAATAATTACTCGATCATTTTGCTCAATATTTGACCATAAACCGGTGGAACAAAACCGGGTTAGAAATTAAAATAGAAATATAAATAAAAATAGAAATTGTATTCAAGATTACCAATAGCAAATGTATTCAGGACCTAGGTGAATTATATTTATTCTATAAGCATTTAAAAAATTTAATTCGGATTTACTGAATTTAATTACGATTCAATCAAAATATCTTAAAATAAAATGAATTAAAAACCCTGCCACAGTGCCACCCTCTACTATATTATTCACTCTTGCCTTCAATTTATATATATAAATAAATACACTTCCACTGAATAAAATAAAAAAACAGATGGCTTTGCCATTTTATTCCTTAAATTTTTATTATTTCAATTTTCATTCTCTCACTTCTTTTCCAACCAACTTTTGTTTTGCAATATCTTACAAATTTAATAAATATCATAAAATAAATAGGTACAGACTAACGTATATTTTGTATCTGTAGGTACTTACTATTTTATTTAAACGCAAAAACTTTTGCAAAAAGTCTTTAATTACAAATATGTGTATGTGTGTGTGTTGTATAGAAAATATTCATATGATTATCGTGAGTTGCATATTTTTAGCTAATTTTCTAATTAAAACACTTTTCAAAATTTATTCATTTCGCAACAAATACAATAACGAATATATTTTCTCTTGTACTTAATACTTATTTACACACCAATACATAAACATTCATTTAAAATTCAACTCAGAATAATTATTATCATAAAACAATGAAAGTAGCACCATGCTACTGCACCAGAAATGTAAATTTTTTTCTAAAAAATTCAAAGATTTTGGAAAATTTCATATAATTAGGTATAACTGAGGTATAGTCAAGTGTATTTGAATTCTTAAAACTAAAATTACGATTTTTTTTTTTATTTAAAGGTTGATTATATACATATATACATAACGACGCAAACTATATTATTATTGTTGAATTAGAAATTTCTATACATGGATTGTGTACATGTAATTAGTTTCCACCATCATCCAACTATGATAACAATGGGAAATAAAATAAAAAATTTTTGGTCGATGTATATTTGTATATACATAGTAGAAATGTAAAGTGAGATATATTTTGAAGTTTTTGTTTTTTTTTTTCAGAAGAAATAATTTTTCTTATCGCATCCTGCAAGACTTTGATAGAACAAACAAACAAATATGAACATCACGAATGTAATATTCTCTATAATTATATAGCAATATAGCTATATATAGAATAATTTTGTGGTGTAGTAAAACGATTAAAAATTTTTGAAATTAAATGCACCTCTAATAACTTGTAGGTGAGATTAGTCAACTTAAATGAGATCATAATTTAAGGTTTCTTTTGAAAATTTCAAAAACAAAAAAAAAATAAATTAAAATAAGGTTCTATCAAATAATTCGAATTTTGTTTTGGTTAACACCATTTTCTAGAATGTAATTTTAACATTATAAAAAATTAAAAATGTTTTGTCTAACCATTTTTTCATTAAAACTAAATAATAAAAATAAGATGAATAAAGAAGAATATAATTAATTTGTTTTTATTAAATAAATAATTTAATTTTAAATATATATATAATATATATATATTATATATATATATTATTCTGCATTTATCTGTTTGTTTATAAGTTCGACGGAACGCTCCAACACATACACAAATTGCATATGTGTACAAATGCATATATATACAAAGTGCTTTGGTGCTCTTTTTAATGCCTCCCCTGTCTACCATGCTGAACCTTTGCAGGAAAAATTGATTGCATGAACTATATTTTTTTAATTTAATGTTAGTGTTCTTCGCAAATAATAAGGAAAAATAAAAAATAATAATAATATAAATAAAACAAACAATTTTTTTGATTTATAATAATAAGGAGTAATAGAAATTTAATCAATAGTTTAATATGGTATAATAACCAAAAGGCAAACAGCATTTAACACAAAAAAAAAACATAATTCACTCAAAGGTTATTCTTATTACTTAAAATTATACATAATAATACACATGTGTATCAGCATATTTGTATTGTATAATATTATACATTATACTACTTTATTGCTTACCTTTTATTTTTGTCATTATTGTGGCGTAACTCACTTCACTCAAAAAAAATTATTTTTGTTTTTTTTTTATTATTTGCTGTATCTGTGTTCTGTATGCTCCATTCCAAAAATATTATTTTATTTTCAGTGTTAAGCGTTCACTGTTCACTTCACTGTTCAGGTTCACTGTTCAATCAATAGAACTTGATAGAAGTAGAGTAGGATAATTAACTCTACTTCTACGTCGGATAATAAAACATTGTTTTTTTTAAATTGAAAATTATTGATGAAAATATTTTTGTATTTTTTGTAAATTTTACCAATTTAGATACAAAATTTTGAATATTTTTTTAAAAATAACACAATACCATAATAACAGTTTATTCATATAGCAAAATAATATCCCTATACAGTATACAAAAGACAAAATTTATATGGAAATAAGATCCCATTTTTAAATTTGCTCTCCCAGAGGGCACAATAACGCTAATACGGTATAATTTATACTAAATGGAACCTAACTAACGAATTATAACTAAATGGAAGTGAGTACGAGTATACCATACAAATATACAAACATTTTATTCAAATTTGTTGGTATGGTACTTCTTTTTCTGTTATATAAAAAAAAAAAAGATTAGTGTTAGGCCAATATAAACATAAATAAAAATAAATAAAAAGTGATATAAACATAAGTACTGTAATTTCGGAATAAAGAATCTAATGAAAGAAAAAAAGAAACTAGGATTTATTTTGCTTCCGTCATTTATGACGGGTTACAAAGCTAGTATATATATATTTATATTATTTTTAATATTATATTTATTATAATATTCATTTCATCTCTATCTCTCTCTCTCTCTTCTCTCTACCCAGCTCTATTATAAATACAAATAAAGTAATCGTAGATGTAAAATACATATTATAAGCTCCAACTAAAAGTAAACTCTGTAAAACTTTAATTTTTCAATAATACATTTTTTTTTTCTAAATCTATAGGATAGACTTAAAACAGCAATTATTGTGCAAAATTTTACTTCTTCGCTTTTTATTTTTTCACTAAACAAATTTTAATTTCCGTAAATGTTTTACAATTTTTTCATTATGCCGCTTACATTGATTTTTTAAATTTTTATTTTTTATTTTTATAGTTTTATAATTTTAATTTTTCATATCTTATATAGTCTGTAATGAGATAACTCTCTTTAGACATTGTTTTTGAAATAAATAAATAAATAAAAAACAAAATAAAATAATAAAATTAAGGCGAAATAAATAATAATAATAAATAAAAAAAAAATAAAAAAATTTTAACATTTTTTTTCAATGCACCTTTTTGCTCATTGAGGTAAAGCTAAATTTGAATTGTGAAGCTATATTTATTTAATTATTTTCAATTCAATTTAAAATGCCTAAAGAGACAAGTCTCAAAATAAAGCTGTATAAAAAATTATAAAAAATTTATAAAATATAGAAAAATTAACAAATGAAGTAAAATTAATAAGTGCAACATAAAAGTAAATAGAAATTAAATACCTATATGCAATTATTAAAAAAACAAAAGTTAAAAATAAAAATTAGAAAAAAAAACAATTAAATTAACAGTTCATAAAGTAAGAGAAAAAAGAATTATAAAACATAAATACAACCAAAAAGAAAATAAAAATCAATTTCAATTTCATTTATTGTAACTAATTAATTAAATTACAACTTTTAGAATATATTAATTTGCTTATTACAACATGATAAATGTTTTTACTTGTAATTTAATTATTGTCTGTTCCAGTGACTACAGTCCTTAAAAGGACAAGACTAAAACAACCTAATAATCTATTATATACCAACCTAAAGTTAAGTATATTAATGCAAAATTAGAAAATGGAATAATAATAAAATAAAATAAAATATGATAAAAATAAAAGAAGACAAAAATAAAAAAGACAAAATAATTTAATGAAAATAAAATAAATTAAAATAAAATAAAGTAAACAATATATAAGTAAATTAAATTCTTCTTACCCATAATCCGTAGTAAATAATATTGCAGTACAATAATATGATATGTCATATTATAAGTACTTATCCGAGTAAGATTGTACCTAGAAATTATAGTAGTTCTTGATGTCGACAACAATATTTACAGAAACCAAAGGCAAAAAAAAAATTTCAATTTAATCTCCTAGTTGCCTTTTTAATATGTTCGTTTGGCTAAAACGAAAACTTTCACAATTTCCGTAGTTTAGAGTAAGCCTTGTTATTAGAGATTATTAGAGATATGATTAACGCAAAATTAAAGTTTTATTGAAGATCACCCCTAAATGTAGCGATTTTACTATAATAATTTTTATTATTATTATTAAATATGAAACCAAATTCGTTTTATCTTCTCAATTCATAGATCTCTCAATGTCAAATATAATAACTAAGCAATTCATCCTTTTAACTGACTTTTTAATGTTGTTTTTGTACAAAATTTAATACTCCGAAAAATAACTTAAAAGATTGAATCTTACTTTACAATAATTTAGAAGAGTACCGCCGACTGATTAGATTATATTAGGTAATTTCTGGAGGGGATCTGGCCACTATAACCTCTATATCACCGCAGCGGCAAATAGCTTATTATGATTACCCGTGTTAGTTAGTGTTATTAACCATCTGAGTCCTTAAGGATACCTGATTTTGTGATCAAGATATTCTACAATGGTATTACTATTTACTTCTCTCACTACCTATAAATCGTTGAAAAATTAACAAAACTGGAATGAAAGTATAGTAAATTATTTATTTTGGTTTCAAATAAAAACAGATTGATCTAAGTTAATGACAAAAAATCAATACTGTCATTATAAGAATGCATGTTAAGTCCTTGTAAAATAAATAAAAATTTAAATTAAAATATAAATGTTTTACAAAATAAATAAATTATACGAGAATTGAGCTCATTAAAATTTAATTAAATATTTGCAGTAAAAGCACTTAATTCAGAAACAGTATACGATAGAAAGATATTTTTCTAATATACAGTATGTCTGTAGAAAATTTTGTTCGTAATAAATAAATAAAATAAATAAACTTTTTGCTGAGCCCATGTTTGATAAAACTAAGCTATGAGCGTACTTTGAGGCAGATAATTATAATCTAAGCACTTTATTACAACTTTATTCAAGTCGGCAAACAGAAATGCAATTTTACACTAGATTAGGTAAAAATGTAATCTAAAATTAAGTTTGACTTTTTAGTTCCAGCAGTTTATGCCTTTGTTTGTTTTTTTTTCAACTTTTATCCTGTCAAAATTATTTCTGATTTTTAAATTTTTAACATTTAATGAATTACGCCAATACACTGAAGAAGGCAACATATTATTGCCAAAATACCGAAATTTGTAAAATAGACAAATAAAGATTTTAGTAAAATAAAAGGAATCATGCGTTTTTCTCTCTTTTTAATTTCAAAATATTTTTTTTTATGTTAAATATATTAATTATTATGTCTTATGTATGTATAAGAGTAATTTTTAAATGTAAGCATAATTTAATTGGTAGGTATATCTTCAATTTGAATTCATTGTAAAAATAAGACAAAAAACCATGTTAATATGTTTTTATAAAAACTTGTTTTCTAGGAATAGAGTGAAATTTTACGTCGAGTACAAAACACTGAAGAAGTCTGCAGGTATAGTAGACGAAATACGCTTATCTGTATGATAAGTAAAATTAAAAGGAAAATATTCGACTATTTTCGACAATTATAATGTTAATTATGTTTTTTAATAGTATAAAAATTGTGAAAAAAATATCACTCTTTTTGTTCACGAGTGTTGATAAGCGATTTAATGCTAAATTATTTCCAATTTTTTTATAATGTCTGAGCTTGTATTACTTGTTCAATCGTTTCGCATTATTATGTTGAAGTTAATTTTTAACATCCATACTTTATAACAATCTAATACAATGGTATCTGATTATAGTATCGTCTGTATAGTAAATTATAATATTATCTGCGAAAGCCAGTGCATAATTATTTCCTTTAATTCAGTCTAATAATTGCAGGTCTGGTATATACATATGTAGATAAAAAGAAAATAGAAAATAATGAGCATTTACGATACCTTGTTAGAGACCAATTTCTATTACAAATTAATGTTTTCCAGACTTTTTTTATTATTATTATTATTATTAGTATTATTATTTCTTTATTTACGATAATTAAAATTACAATAAATGTGAGCACTAGTTGCTAAGGCTCATCGGCTTGTGTGTGTTATACATTTTATTTTTTGACATGTTGTTATTCAATTTTTGTTTTTTTTTAACTTATTTTAAGGTTTACTTTTTTATTTACTTATACTTTCTATAACAACTGATAAACTTATTTTTTTATATGTTTAAAAATCAAGCTTAACAAAATTTAAATTATTTTGCAGTTATAATAAAACCAAAGCTGATATATATACAAACAGAATCAGAAGTAAAAAGTTTTTTGAAAAATGGCAGTACCATTATTTTAAGTTACTGATGATTTTAAGTTTAGTTAAAATTTGGACCATTGCCTTACATTATCATCAGACTTGTTTTATCTACTATTTATACAGGGTGGTCTGGTTTAGAGCAAAAAGTTTTTAAGGGGTGATTCCTTGAAGTATTTTAGGAAAAAAATTGTTCTAGAAGGGGGGTCTATCTTTAAATTTACCTGGACTACAGAGGGTTAAAGAAAATCGGATTAAAAAAATTATGTCTAAAGAATATCAACTACAGGTCAGAAGAAATTGAAACTAGAGCAACATCTTCTTCATAGCTTTTTTTTAGAATTAATACACCTAATTAACGGTATTTTTGAAAGAAGAAAATGTTGCTCTAGTTTCAATTTCTTCTGAGCTGTAGTTGATATTCTTTAGACATAATTTTTCTAATCCAAGTTTCTTTAACCCTCTGTAGCCCAGGTAAATTTAAATATAGACCCCTCTTCTAGAACAATTTTTTTCCTAAAATACTTCAAGGAATCACCCCTTAAAAACTTTTTGCTCTAAACCGGACCACCCTGTATACTAAGAATTTGCTATTGTGCAAATAATTTTGATAAGTATAATCAGATGCGTGTGATGAATCAGAATGCCTTTTCTTGGTCAATTAAACAGGCTACCATAATTTTTATTAATAAACCACAGCAATATTCAGCAATATCGGACAACAACCAGCAATATCGGATCGGAGTGAATTCGTTTGTTTTATTATGAGATGCCTTCATTTATTTTATATTACCGCTGTGCATTCAATGAATCTGGAATATGAATTTATATTCTTCAAAGAATTGTTTCTTATTGAATAAAACGCTTTTAAAGGAGAAGTAGGCAAGACCAGTACTCAATACACAAAATATCATACACCTGAATACCGTAAAATAACTGAAAATCAATCCTCAAAACGTTAGTATAAGCCGACACCCAAAATATTGGTATAGTCAAGTCATTTAAATTAAATTTGATATTTCTTAAATATAGTTTTCGATTTTATAACCCAATTTATTTTTAAATACATCTATCTCTCTCCAACATATTATAATCATAATATAATTGCTAGTCATATTAGTAAAAATGAATTTAGCTTGAAGGTAAAACAAAAGAAAAATACGTAAGAAACAAAACTGATTAAGTTATTTTTTTTTGTTTTTATGTGTTTTTTTTTTTGTTTGTTTTCTGTCACAAGAAATACAAACACAATTAAAGAATATTTTTTTATATATATACCAATATCTACATAATATAATATTGTTATATGCATTTTTATTTTTATATAATAATCCAAGAAATGAAATTATCCTTTTAACTAATAACTTATATACACACCACATAAGTAATATTTATAACAGTTATTATTTTTTTTTTATTTTAACGTTTAACTTTTATGTAATTTTCGGTAAATTAAAATTAAAGAACAACAAGGAAGGATAATTATTTTTTAGTAGTAAATTAGATGTATATTTTTATATGTGTAAATGCATGTATAGAACATGTATTGCTTCTTAAATGAAATCTATTTTTGGAAACTCATTTCTTATATGAATCTAAAGAAAAAAAACAAAAAAAATAACAACAAAAAAATTACAAGATTTCTAATTTGTTTCTCATTCTTTACATTTTCATTGTTTATTGTTTTTGTTATAATTATTGTTATTTTCGTTTTTTAGAGGTGTGTGCATATGAATGATATGCTCAGGTGTAAATACATAGGTGTATTCAAATTTTATGGCCGCAAGTCATAAAGTCTCATATAATTCTAATCAGAATTTTTTTTCCTATTGTTTTTAATTTCTTTCATTGTTTTAATAGGTTTTAAGTATATATGAGAAGTTGTAGTTGGCATAATATGTATTTTGTTAAGTTCTTAAATAAATTTCAGGTAGGTTTTAATTTTTATTATTATAAAGTAACACCTGGTCTAACATATTATTTCCTATCCATTATTTTATTCTGTGTATAATTAAATTTTAATAATATGAATAGATATTTTTAATTGTGATATAGGTAATTAAAAAGGCATTGTGATGTCCTTGTATATACACAAAAAAACTTAATTATATAAATAAGATAATTTTAAATCGCGTTGCTGATATTATTTTTTATTTAGCAAATTTTATTTATTTGTTTATTTTTGTTTGTATATGCATATTAGATAGAATTGTTTTAATTGAATGTAAAATTTGTAAATTATGTATATAGAGAAGGTATTATTTCGCTGAAAAAAAAATTAATAAATAATTTTAATTTAAAAATTTACACATTGTTAAAAATGGTAGATTGTGCTGTGCTATAACAGAAACGTGAGTTTTTATTATAATTTTTTTTTGTTTTCCTTAAATATTCTAATGAATTATTAAAAATGAAATTTCCATTAATTTTTATTATTATTAGAAAATTTCACATATATGTACATATATGATTATGTAAAATAGTGTGAGGGTTAAAATCGCGAATTTTCTTTTTCAATATCATCAACAATGTCTTCAATGAATCCTAATAACAAAAGAAATTCCCAAATCAGTCATATTCAGATATATTAGAATTTTTTTTTATTTTGTTGTCTCTCGTTTTTTTTTTACTATTTATTAAACTTTTTTTTTTTTGTGGTTCATATAAGACGTTATCCTTAATAAAATATTCATTTTGTATTTGAATTTTTGAAGGATATTTTTTTGGTTTTTCTTTTACTTTTTTTTTTGTTTTTTGTTGTTGTTGACACTCTGAGTGTGTTTTGTATAAAAAAAAAAAAGTATTTTAATATGAAAATCAAAAAAACCAAAATAAAGGATATAATTTCATTTTAAAAGATTTCTCTTTTAATATTATTATGGGTAGTATATACATATATAAATATATACCTTAATATACTTTGTTTGAATAGTAGTGTGCGTTTACAGTTTGTTTTTTTTTTTTTTTATTTTTTTAGAATTAACTAATTACATATGGGATTATGATTAGTATTGTATTGGGATTAATTTTAATGTTATTTACTGTATATTGAAAAATATTAAATTGGAAAAGGAACTCAAGTTTTCAATTTAAAATTCTAAAACCAAAATACAAAAAAAAAACAACAAAAAAGAAAAACAAAAAGCCATCAGCATTAGAAACAGGACGAAAAAAAAGATGTATGAAAGTAAAAGTTGACAAAATGAATTTGAAAGAGATAGAAATAGAAAGAGATGGATTTTAAAAATGAATAAAATGAAATCATTAAAATAATGTAACATAAAAGGTATAAAAACCAATAATAATAAATTAAATTAATTTAGCTTTCTTTATATATAGTTAGGTATATACCGAATTTCAGTTTTTTTTTTATCTGAATTATAATTATATATATACGAGTAGTAGATATAAATATAATATAATCCAGGATGAAACTGTTTATAGAAATTATTTATTAAACAATTTTTTTCTTCTTATAACTACAGAATTATATTATGATATGATGAACTTTATTTTAATCCCAATAGTAAAGTTAATTAAATCTACATATATGTATAATTTTTTAATATAAATTTAGAATATTATTAAAATGGAAAATGAAAAATGAAATTTTAAATTTATATTAAAATTTAAACAGATTCATTTATTTCTTGTTTCATTATATTAATGAAATATTTAAAATAAATTTTTCTTTTTGATAAATCAATTATGATAAATTATTTTTAAAAAAATTAGTTAAAATTCAAATTTTAAAGCGTTGTGTGTAAGTGAAAATTTGTAAATTTTATTATTTATTTCTTTTTTAATTTAAGGTATTAAACACTATTTTTATTTTGAATTCGATGTTGTTCTTGTTTATTATTTTGGTTTTAAGTAATAATTTAAATATTTAATGAGTTGTATACTATTTTTATTTTAATTTTAATGATTGCTTAAAAACAAAAAACAATCATCTTTTTTTTCTATCTATCTATCTAAATTCCATTGAATGTAATTCATTATTAATACCACTACTGTGTATCTAATTTTTTCTGTGAGGCATAAAATGAAATGAAAACGAATAACCATTTAAAATATTGACAATTTATTCACACATCAATTTATTTATTTATTTTAACAGTGGATCTTACAGATAAATCTGTAGGACAACTTTATAGGTCCTTTTCCCTTTCGAAATGTGGGCCTTTTTATTAAATTATATTAATTACTTGGTATATATTTTTGTATATTATATATGTACATATATATATATTTTTTTATTAGCTATATTATATTTTTATTATTTATTAAATTATATTTGAATCGATGTGGTTGGTTGCATTGAAAACTACATTTTTCAGTAATTTACCATTTGAAAAATTTTCGGTTCTACACTCGAGTGATTTACCACTCGGCTACCGAGGCCACTACACATCAATTTTAATTGATATTATGTAGTTGTGGTATATAACAAAAAATTAATTAATCAATATTCGAAAAACATTATTCGTTTTACTTTAACACGACATTCTGTGTTCTTAATCACTTTGTATTTATATATAATAATCATATTCATATTAAAATTAACAATCAAAGAATATTTAAAATGGCTTGTATAGTACTGAATACTGCAAAACAACTGCAAATCAATCAAACAGACGTTCAATAGGTTTAAAAAGTTATATAATATACCTATAAATAAATGAAACAGACCTACAAAACGTTGAAGGAACAGTTCAACCTCTATACATCGTGTTCTTAGAAACTTAATATGCAAAATAAACAATAATATAATATTAAACACTATATAAATAAACTTTGAACTTTTAATTTGAAATTTATGAACCTTCTTAATCGTCTTCGAACAAAATAAGAATATTAAAATTATTTTTTTTTTTTTAATTTATAAAATAATTGTAATGATTTGGTCTTAACCATAATTAACACAATTCAACCACAATTACTATACTTCAAACAAAGTGAATTAAATCATTAAATACTTTTATTTTTGTACTTAGGTAAAATTAATTTTTTTCTTTGTTGTAATTGGACAGTGAATCACCATTATCATCATATTTTAGTGAGCCTTAACCTCTTTTATAACTTTCCTTCATTCGGCTTTGTTTTGTGCTATTCGGCTTTATATCGACTTTATTTTGTGCTATTGTCACCTATCGGTTAACTGTAATATGTATAAAGCCTATAAAAGAGATTTTAATCTCATAAGGCATTTGAATTCGAAATAAATAAATTAAATAATTAAATAATTGTCCAGCCATCTTGATCTTTTTCTACATCTTTCTCTAGTATTATGCGGCACTGCTTCTAACATTCGACACTGTATTGCTTATTAGGTAAATTCTAGTTTACCCTATCTGTTAAATATTTACCATGTATCTAAATTTTTGTTTGATTTTACAGCTTTGAAGGTGCAAAATTTTAAAGAACAAAAATATTTTTAAAAAATATCCTCACAGCCATAAGAATTTTTTTTATTTTCTTTTTAATTTATAGTGACATGGAACATATTATATACAGAGAAAAAAATCATGGTAAATTAAAAAAAAGCATTAATAATTTTACTACTTTTCAATTTGAAGTCTAATAATTAATAATTTTTATACTTCTTCTGGAAATCTGAAAGTTGGTAATATTAGCAATCAACTGAACCTAAAAAAAATTATTATATTTTATTACTAAATTAAAACTATTGGATTTTAAGCTATATTTAATGTTCATACCTTTAGATTGTAACTGCCTACTTGTAGCTAGTAAGCTTTTTGATTACTTCTCGTGAATATTGTCTTGATAAAGAGGAAGTATTTTACATTAAAACTGAGTCCATTTACTTAACGGTAAATATATTTTTCCAGGATAAATCAAGCGAAAGTCATCATCTAAATTAGATAAAGAAATTCAACCAAATTAACGAAATATAATTTAAATCAGCAAAATTACATTCAATTTTATATCATTTTATAAGCTTTAGAATACTTATTCTGGGCCACGGCCAACTTTCTAGAAACTCTATATTTTAAACCAACTGAATTTTAAACTCTGTTTGTCAAGGCAAAAATGTATTTTTCCAATTAATTTTAACTTCGTCCAATTTTAACGTCGCAATTCCGACTTAAACTTAATTTAAAGACTGAGACGAAATCTGGAACATTAATTGTTAGATCCATTTATTTTTTTTCGTTTATTTATTATTTTAACTGCGCACTCGAACTGATGAAAAAACATATTGAAGTATGGTTTTAAGTGCTTTCAAATCAATTACAATAAAATCGAAATAGTATTTTATGACTCATATGAAGCATTTTCCAATTTAAATTTAACATGTATACTTATCGTTTTAAACTCAACACTATTTAGTTTCAAAAACTATGTGTATTATAGTAAATTCCACATTGTTCTCATATATAAAAAAAAAATATCAGAACAATGTTGAATTTACTATTAACATAATAGGAATCTACAACTAGCACTGTCATTTAATACCACTACTAATTAATATAATTTTATATGGATCAAAAATTGACTAATTACAACGTTTTCGATAATTTTAATCTTTTTCCTGTTAAGTTTCTTTTATATAAGATTAATGTTAAATTTACTACTTAATTATTTGTTGGGCATAACAATTTTGTTATTTGTGTTGTACTAACTAAAACTAGATGTTTATTGGATGGACCCCGCATTTTGTGATAAATCCTATTAGTCTTCTAACAAAAATTTACAGATTGCCTGATTTTATTCAGTTAAAATGTTGAATATTTAAAAATATACTACTGTGTGGACTTTCGAAAAAAAAAAAACAAAAATAAGTTAAACAACTTTTCTTAATATTATCCAACAAAATTCTAATTTTATTTTCAATATGAGATCGATAACATTTTTTTTACCAGCTGGATATCAAATCTGAAATTTATCTCTTTGTTATAATAAAATAAATTTCTTAAACCTTAACAATTAGTAACGCTTTCTTTTTGTATTACAAAAAAAACATGAGAAACCAAAACCATGCAAGCAATTTCTACTTTCTTAACAGAACTATTGATAGAGTCATTAAAATTATGTGAACCAAAGAAAAAGGACATTAAAAAAATCTGTTAAAATGACGCAATTTATCGTATTAACCCTGTTTTACATTCATCCATACATATACATATGCAAGGTTTTTAATTAAACGCATATTTAAATTACATTTTAGGTACCAATAGAAATTTGAAACACATCATTAAGGACATTTTGTATTTTTATTGCATTTCATTTGTTACTTATATACTTGCAGTATTTAGTAGCATTAACATTATTTATAAATCATTGTTCATTAATTCAAATTAACTTAAGATTTACATATATATAATATATATATATATATATATATATATATATTATATATTTTAAAGTAATTTAAAAGTTATTGTCTAACAACTTGTCAAAAATAAAAATTAGAAAAAAATTGTCTTATATAATTCAAATCTCATCTCATCTGTATACAAATACGAGTATGTAATGTAGTTCTAGTATCCTTTTAATAAGTCCTTCTTATTTAAAATACAAAAAAAAAAGAAAAAATTTAAATCTTCTTTGACTTGTTTTTACTTTATCCATGGATCATAAAGTATATTTAGAGTAAAAAAAACAAAAATAAAAAAATAGAAAAAAAATCATAAATTACGTCATCCTTTTGAAAATCTCTAAAGTATTTATGTGTTTTTGATGCACAAATCACGAATATAACAAGCAAATAATACAAAATAACATTATAATATCTAGTAATGTGTATCTTTTGATATACAAAATTCAGAAAAAAAAAACACAAAAATTTAAAATAAATAAGGGAAAAACTAAGAAAAACCTGAAACTCTAGATTTTTATTCTCGTATGAAAAAAAAAATTTCTATGAGTTTTATAAAAGTAAAATAAAAGAAGAAAAAAATAACAAGAAACAATTATTTATTACTTTTCTAAGGAGACAAGGATATGTGAATATAAGAAATACACATATACACATAAATAAATGCTTTAAGACATAAATACATCATATCTCATCTCTGAAGGACATGGACTTCTTTTTGTATTTATTTTTGTTTTTATTTTTTTTATTTATTTCAAAAATGTGCCTGATGGCTAAGATCCTTTTGTTTTGTTCTTTTTTTTGTCTTTTTTGTTTAGATTTTATTTTATTACTGTTACTGGTGTTATTAAAACTTTTTGTTTTTTGTTTTTTTCCATATTGTCGTTTATTTAATTTGAGCAGTGGATTCAAACATTTAGGCTTTTCGATTGCAGTTTTAATGTTTAGCCTAGCTTGAAGTTCAATTTTTGCTTTTTACCTTTTAAGGCTTTAATATCAAATTGTGCGGATTAGAGAAGTGGTTTTAGATCTTAGACATATTGCTGGGACTCAGCCGGATTCTGCCTGATCCTCTGAAGTAAGTTAACTGAAATTATTTATTTATTTATCAGTTGGTCAGCAGGTAAAGCAGGCATATTTGAAGACCAACTTCAGGTCGGATTCACTTTCTGTATGTCCAATACTTGGAACTGTCCTGACTGAGTCCTGTAGATAAATCCGTTGGGCAATATACATATATGTATAGTTGTGTGTATGATTTTGTTTTATGTGAAATTCTGCTTTATTTATATTTTGTTCCATGTTTTTTCGGTGAGAATTAATTAGAGAAATTATGCCTTTGTTTATGGCTAAGAGCACTTTCAGTGCAATTCAATTTAATCTCAAACTTGTAATTTTAACCATATTTACCACATTGTTTTTTTTTTTTATAAATTGCTTTAATTTTTATTTTCACGTATTTTGTTTTGATCTAAAATACGAACATTTGTATTGGCTAATTGGGAGAACATCTACGCTTTCGACGTATAACAAAGTTTTGACTACAATCAGATATTAAAGCCAGGGCTACGGTATTCAAATATGTTGTTGTACTAAACTACTACATATTCAAACTATTCAAACGTTCCAAAACAAAGTATTCCGAAACATTGTCAATGCCCCCATGGTTTGTTCGCATTGCTGATATTCATAGGAATCTCAGGGATAAAATTCGAATGGAATTTTGTTTGATCAAAGATATCTGAAGTAATAGAGCCAAAATTGTGTTAATGGTTAGTCTTAAAGACTAGTTTTAATTTTAACAAAAAGATGGGAGTTTTTAGTGCGTTAAAGTCGGTACAGTTCTTCACTTCGTTCTTCCCCGGGACAAGAACAGAAGTAGAAGACTTTTAATGATTTTCTTCTATATGAAAAAATTTTTATTGTTCTTATTTGACAAAATACGACTTAAAAAAATTGTAATTCTTTTCATTTCGTATCTGACTGACCCTTCATTACTTAACACAACGTTTGATTTAATTTTTTTAAAAATTTTACTGTAATTGAAAGTGCAATTGAGTCTTAAAAAGTGATATACCGAATTTTCTTAATTTCTTAGCTTTGCAGATTACTCTAAAATTTTTAATACTATATCTTCCTTATCGAATTTTCTAAACTTGCAAAATGATTTGAACAATTTTACTTTTCTGTGTTTAAAAACCGAATTTTAATTGAACATTTCATAATGCTAAATGATTATATTTTCAAGAAGAAATCTTGTTCGGGTAGTTTGCTTCCTACATATTTGTCAGCCTAAACTTGCAAGATGATGTGAACAGTTTCGATTTACAGTGTTCAAAAAGGACTTGAATTGAACAACTGCTAATGCAAAATTATTATATTTTCAAGACGAATTTCTACTTTGTATAGCTTTGTTCGATTACCTACAAGAATTTACAAGAATTAATTCTATTAAAGATATTTTTCTATCCCATCATAATAAAAATAATAAATAAAGCCATGTCAGTATTCTGACATTGGATATACTATCTCTAATTACCAGATTTAATCGGTTAAAATTATAATTTTTAAAAATTTTTAAAAGCTATAGATTTAATCATACGATAGTCTTAAGAATTTTCTGATCTCTACCTTATGAAAAATCTCTGGGTTATATATGTGAGGCCTATACCATTGAATATATCAACCAAATATGGTATAGTCTCCTCATTACTGGACTGACACTGGACAACAATTCAATGAAAATTTTGTATGTTTCGCACTTAGATTTTATCACGGAATGATTCACTGTTACTTCCATTTTATTTCCACCATCTTAATCTTACACACTGTCAACTAACACCATACATCAAGCTTATGTTATTTTATTAACATTTCATTTTCATTAAAGAAAAATATAACTTGTAGTTGTCAAGCAAAAATATAACTTATAGTTGTCAGAATTAAGCCAAATTTTGGCAACAAATACATTCGAAAATTGGGAATATGATGAATATTTTATATCGATTTTTTTATGCTAACATAAGTTATTATGATCTGTCAGCACGTATTTAATACCAAATGATTGCTGTTAACTACGAATTAATAATTTGTTTTATTTTTCAAATTTCAAATTCACGAAGCAGAAACAGACAAATACAAACAATTGGTACTGAATAAATTTAACATTAAACATAAAGATTATACACACAGGTATATACAAACGGATCGGAAACACTCGCTTCGAGTAATAACTACAAATATGCTTGTGACCTTAAATTTAGGCAATTTGAATCCAATCCATAGACTCTTTGCAGAATTATACGCAATTATAAAAGAAATTGAATATTTCACGTCAATCAAAACAAGCGTAGCACCCTGACTGGCATACAAGGTATATCAGCTCCCAATCCGGCATATTCTACGATAATAAGGATTCAATAGATAATTCACGTTTTCTGGTTACCAAGCCACACTGTTATCAAGGAAAATAAGCCAATATGCTTACAAAATCTGTCACAAAAACATTCTGCCACAAGCGTAACTCCCTGACTGGCATACAAAATATATCAGCTCCTAATCCGACAAATCCTACCATAATAAAGATTCTATTGATAATTCACGTTTTCTGGTTACCAAGCCACACTGGCATCAAGGGAAATAAGCCAGTCAATATGCTTACAAAATATGTCCCACACATTAATCCTGGTCCGCAGCAGTTGTTGGTAAGTGAAAATTATAGAAGGTTGATAAAAAGATATGGTACACACATGCATGAAGCCACATAGAACAGTGAACCGTCGATAAAATAAATAAATCAAACGATCAACCGCAAAATGGAATACTATTGATTCTGTAAGCTGGAAAACGGAATCTATAATTACAAGACTGAGAATAGGACATTCGCGACTTACACATAAGTACCTATTTGATGACCAGAAGTGTACCTATATGTTCTTGCAATGTGCAGACGCCAATTAGTGTTCAACACAGTCTTGAGGCCAGTCTACACTGCAAATATATAAAAGCAATACATATGGTATCGAAGGTTTGAGTTGATACTGAGGAAGAGCTCTGCACCACATTATACAGTTCATAAGGGTAACTAACAAGTTACCAATATCAAATATAAACTCATCTCTTATCAGCTATATATTTTTTTTTTTAATTTCCATTTCCATAACATTCTTACTATATTTAGCTACTGTAGCATAGCTACTGTAGATTTGAATTTGTTTTATCATTTTTTATCATTTATATCATATCAATAGCAAGAGTACTGGACCAAATATAAAAACACATAAATCACTTTGCTTTCATTCACAATGAAAGCTAGGGCCTATCTCTAACTATACGGCACCAATTATAATAATTTTCTAAATATTCAAATGAAAGGAAAAAGACCTATAAAGCTGGCCTACAGATTTATCTCTACTGTTAAAATAAATTAATAAATATTCAAATAAAATATTACAGAATCACTGATTATTTTTTCACTTTATATACACACAAGTAATTTCTTTTGATTTAAGTAAATAAATTCTCAATGTAAATCTTAAAATATTCTAGTCTTCTATCTACAAAGACATGATCATCTCTTCTTTTAAAAAAATACAAAAATATCAACATTGTTTTTCTTTATAATAGAATTCGTTCTTAAAATGAATTTTCTCTCAAAGTCCATATACAACATCTTTAAGTAAAGTAATCTAGTCAATAGTAGTAGTAGTAGTAAGTATATTCAGCAAACATCATATTTGAAAAAAAAAAAAACAAATAAAACAAAACTTGTATTTATTTTTCTTTTCTGTTCTTTGAATGCATATATCCTTTTTGACATATGTCTGATGACTTGAGCGATTTATGACAAAATTATTCTTTTGAGGTTATTTTTCTCTTCTCATATATACTTACATTTAAGCATTCAAAGACAACACACACACACACACTTAAATTATATTATATAAATAAATTTCATGTGAAAAAACAAAAAAATTTTCTCAAGAAATGTTTGGTACTATTAAAATTTTCTTGTATATAAGTAGCTATCTATAGCTATAAAATTGGTTAAAATTTAGTACTCAAATCATAACTGTGTATAAAAACATGAAAAAGTCCTTAAAAACTTCATTTTTAGTTTTTGTGTTTTTTCGTTTTTTTTTTGGGAAAAATGAAATGGAAATCTACTAAATTGTATCATGAAACAAAATTATAGAAGTGATCACGTTTTAACGTAAAAATGTCATTTAAGATGAGATCATTTCTGTGTTGTTGTTTTTGTTGTTTTTGAATCGTATATACATAGTTACATAAATTATTAAAATAGTGTATAATAATAATGAATGGTGGTCGGGTTCATTCTTAAGATGCCTGATATAAATGAAATTTCTTCAATCTGATTCTCTGCATGTGACTGAATCACATAAAAAATTCAAAATAATATAAATGTATGTATATGTATGTATAAATATGTATAAAACATTAATTCATGGGTTACTGAATTTTTTGTTTTTTTTTTTTATTTTGTAATTTCTTTTCAATAATAATAAATCTGACTGGCTAGTGAAGGATATAATTCATGATTTCATAAAAGAAATTCTACATTAATGTGTATTTATATATATATATATTATATATATATATATAATATATACATAAATGTATAATTATTAAGAAGAAAAGAAAATTTGACATAAATTATGACTTCAATCCATCCGGTTGTTTATTGAGCGTAAATACATTTTTATAGAATAAAAAATAAAAATGTGATATGAGATTTTACAGAGTTAAATTTTCAAGGATTCAATTTTTTTTTTGTTATTTTCTTCTAATATGTTTTTTTTATTCGAAATTTCAATTCAAGTGTAAATTCGATCAGAATTTATTAATTTTTATTTTTTTATTTTTATTTTCAGACGGGTGAAAGTAACATAAATTTAAATTTTTTTCTTTTTTGTTTTTATTTTGTTTTTTCTTTTATATTATATTAATTTTGTAACCATTAAATGAATTCGAAATAGTATATTTTAGTTATAGATACATACATACATATACAATTCTATTGTATTATGTATTTAGAGTTATATTGTAAGTGAAAATGTGCTATATGACATAAATTGATTTTATAGGGGAGTGGTGATTTTAAAAAAATTATTTTTGTTAATGAGATCCTGACTGATTAGTATAGTGAGTTTGTTGGTTTGTTGGGAGAGTGATATTAGGAAAGTGATAATGGGAGAGTGCTAGCGTAAAACAATCAAAAATAACAAATTAGTTACTCGAGTCGTGGCAGATACTATTAAGTCCTAATTGGTTTTTCGGAAGTAACTGATGGAATGTTCATGTCAACCAACCTAGCTAATGAGCTTACAGCTCTCTTCTCTTTTGTCAATGAACTCACAGTTATAGTCAGAGTAATTTTATTAATAATTCAAGTGAAAAATAACAAAAGGTAATTAATTTTTTTTTTCGGGATAATTAGAATCTATATGTCCTACGAATGGTGTCACAGGACAATGATGATGTATAAAATCATAATACAAGCTATAACTGCGAAGGCTGGATCAATACTAACAAAAATGTAATTAAAAGTATTTGATATAAAAATACTGTGAAAAATATTTGGTCCCAAAATAAATTACGATGGTGAATACTAACTAAATAGAATAAAACGAGGTGTTACTGAAGCATTATTTTGTTAAAATTTTCGGAGGTTTTATAGGATTTTAAGAATGGCACAATATTGTAGAATTTGTTAAGGCACAACGAATAAGATGGGCACAATATGTGGAAAGAATGAATATAATCAAATTATGCCAAAAATACTGTACAGTACCGCGTCCAATATTACGGTAGGTAAACGTAGGCCAAAGGTAAGATGGCTGGACGAAATCGAATCCATTTGTCGAAAAATTTAAGTTTGCAGATGGAGGTCTTACACAATATAGATCAGATGATGATAAAAAAATTTGTTTCTATAAGTAAAAATTATGTTTTTTCAACCCTTTTAATTAAAATTGAGGTCTTATGGTATAACAAAACCTCGATAAATTGAAATATCTTCCTTAATTGGATTAGTTTGAAAGTAATGAAAATAAAGGGAGTTTTTACGTCTGAATTTTAATAAATAGTTTGAAAGTGCAAAAGCAAGGTCGGTTCTATCGAATTTGGCACCCTATACCGTTTTGAAAAAATTTATTTAGTTGAAAACTAATATGCTGTAAGCAAATTTCGCGTTTTAAGTATATGAGGCAGGCTATTTTAATGCATTTTAATTTTAAAAAATTGAATAACATTTCATCTTAATATCCAGAATTAAAGAAAAATTATACATTCTGGTTTTAGAGAATATACAACAATCAACTGATAAATTTTGTTTCCGTTTTATTTCCGAATGTTGTTTTGCATAATGAAATCTTATAAATGAGGCGCACGGTTGCACAACTTGCACCTATAGCAGGACCGGCTTTGTGTAAAATGAATCAATCATTCAAATTTGATATACTAATTTTTTTTATGATATGTTGATTCGGATTTGTTGAAATGTAGAACGTTGAGTAAAATTAAGTCGTTTAAGAGTTTTTAAAGACTCAAAATTTTTAAGTGAAAACGACTGTGTTATTATATTAAATTGTATAAAATATGTTTGTTTAAGAAGACTTGTTTAATGTAATATTGAATACGTAATTACTCAAATTCAATCCGGGTTGATATTAACAATAAATATCAAATTCTATGCTTTATATTTTCTGCTTAGGATGTATAGCTACTAGATTCCTGGCATGTAAATTCCTTTGAATTACTTAAATAGAGAACTTCACTCACTTTGAAAATGTTGGATGGAACAAGCTTTTCTAATATTAAAATTTTATGAAAATTTTTTGATGGAGACTATGAATTATTTAGCGTAAATAGTTTTTATAAAATTTCAAATAGAACCTACACTTTTGTTTATATATTTTTATTTGTTAAGCTTTTGTACGAAAAAGTCCAACACTAATGAAATCAAATGCGAATAGATTGGTATTAGGAAAGAACTATTTAAGTAATTCACAATTAAGCTTAAGCGATCGAACGCCAAGTAAATTGAATTTGGGTAATACAACTCTGGAAATTTTTCTGTTTTTAGGAATACCAGATGTTGGCTATCAACAACCATATCATCAAGCACCTAGTTTACCATTAATATTAAATAATTTTGTAAGCTCATCCTGTGAAACAAATCCAAATAGCAATATGCCAATGAATTTAAAGGATCTTGATGATTTATCTTGATAAAGTATGCTGAAGAGCATAGTAATGAAAATTTAAATCATCCAAATCAGAAACTAAAGGGTCAATTAACTAAGGTTCAATTGAACCTTGTAGTTCCGGTTACCAAATTCTTAATACACCCTCGCAATTATCAACAGAACAGCAATAACAGCAGCAACAACAAGATGTTAAAAAAGAACAACAATTACAACTAAAGCAATCCCAAGATTATACCAAAGCAGCAAATTTCGGTTCAGCAATTCGGTTCGGTTTCAGCATTAGCATTTAAGAATCCAGTATATCAATTACAACAATCATCATCGGGCTCAACAGCTCACAATAATCATCCAACAAATAATCATCATAATCGTTTTAATGATAAATCATATAATAATTCTGGACAACATCACAATGGTCTACCATTACGTGGAAATTCATCATCATTAACACCATCTAGTAGTGAGGAACGTTTAAGTAATGATAATTTTGGTAGCCTTAGTGGATATTGTTCTAATAATCATGTAAATTCACCTAGTAATGGTGTTCATTTAATAGGTAATTCAATTGTTGCTAATGGTGTTGGTGGTGGTGGTGGTGGTGTTGGAATTGTATCTGGTGAAAATGGTCATTTAGAAACTCAGCGAACATTAAGTGGTAGCGGTAGTAGTGCTGGTAGTGTTGGTAGTGATGGTAGTGGTAGTCTTGGTTTAAGTACAAGTCGTATGCCACGTACAAATCCATTAATTCAATATAAAAGAGATGATTTTATAAGTAATAATGTAGTAGTAAACACACATGACAATTATATATCAATTTTATTTCAACTTCAATTATATATCAATTTCATTTAGGCCTAAAAAGATAATTCTCTTAACAAGGCAAAGTTTGGACATTGTTTTGAATATTTTTATTAATTAGAACATTATATAGAAGATCAATTATAATATATTCAAGAAATATAATATTCAATAGAAAAAAGTAACAATTTAAGAAATAGGGGAAACACATTATAATATGAAGAAATTCATCATCTTGGTTTTGAATTCGAATTGAATCAGAATTGGATAAGTATAGATCTAATCAAAATACCTAAGTGAACGACCATGATTTTGAAGTGTTCAGTTAATTTAAATATTTGAATATGTATCTTTATAAATAACGATAATGAATGTGCAATTGACACTATTGAAAAACTAAAAACTATAACTATATATAAATTGCTTTTATTCCCTATTTTCATGATTTCAAATCACAGCTGATTGACTAGCCAAAAAAAAAAAAATTATTGAATAAAAATTCAACAAATTTTGTGTTACTGATCTGAAAGTTGAACTCTAAAGTTAGATGCAGTTATGTTAGATATATTGTAATATTTAATATTGTAAAATAGTTTGACCAGTCAGAACACAAAATGAGACTTATAGAAGAGGTTAATTTAGAAAATAATATGAGATTATATAATAAAGCACATTAAAATTATAAAGCATATTAATCAATTGCAATATATCCAATTTTACAAAATCTCAAAAAATACGATGGACAGATATATTGTAGTAAGTCTCAGTTTGTTATTGTAACACACAAAAAATACTATTCAATAATACCGATGGTACAAGAATAATAAAATGAATAAACGTTCGATGGCTCAAAGGCGAACCTGATTGAACACATGAGAAGAACCAGCAATAAATAGAGAAGATCGGAGAATTATTGTTAGAAATCATAAGATTGAATTTTAGTTGTAGCGCCAAGAAAGAAGAATATTATCATAACACGTTGATGAAAATAGCATGTTTACATTGTCTTTAAATTACGTTTCATAACTATGGTTGAAAAAAAGTGTTTTTATTAGGTCTCTTTACAAGGTAAAAATTAAACTTAAATTATTATTTGCAGAATATGTGATTTTGAAATTTTGATTGTGTTTGCATGAGTGTTTAATACTGTTTTGAAATTTGAATAAAAAACTAAAACTAATAAATTTTATAATTTTTTAAAAATTTAATTTTTAAAAATGGAATAAATAAAAATTTAATTAAACATCATATTTTTGAATTGTTGCAACAAAAACAATATTGAATTTAAAATAAATAATATAAAACGAGAAAAACACGTAAAAAACGGATGAGATTATTTACAAAAAAATGGTTAAAAGACTTAGACAAAATTTTAGACTACCTACATTCTATTTCAAATGCAGCATTCTCAACTCCAATATCTATTAATTTGTTCTTGCTCATTTTTCATTTAAATTTTAAATTATTCAAATTATCTAAAAATTATTTAAATCATTCAATTTTAATTTTAAAATCTTTTGTTTTAAATTACACAAAAACTTTTAATTTCAAATTAAAATCTTTTCTTTTTAAATTATGAAAAAATTTTTAAATTATGTTTTATTATTGAAAAGTATTTCAATTTGTTTATTTAATTTTGTTTATTTAATTCCTCTATTACACATCAATGAATGGTCAATCAATGGTCAGTATATTGTCAATATATTGATCGTCGATTGACCGATGATTGATGGTGGTTCTATTCTCATCAATCATGCTATCAAAATTCCCATCAATCATGCTGTCAAAATCAGCGGGATTTGGGGAATGTTCAGATAAGGTTATAATATTAATTTGTAATGTAATTCTAAAAAAAATAATTTTTATATTAATTTTAATAATTATAGCAAGTATTGTAAAAAATCAATTGATACATTATTTAAATGTGCAAAAAAATAATTTGTTGCTTTTTATACACAACATTTACTTTAAAAATTCAATTTAAACCGAAGTCAAAAACATTCCTTCAGAAATTATATTTTCAATATTCATATATGTTTGGAAATTATCAATATATTCAGAACACTTCCACAGTATGTCCTTGCAAAATATCAAAATTTGGATAAAAAAATCTATTAGTCCATGATTGATGTGTAATCGGTCATCATTCTTTTCATCAATATATTGTCAATATATTGACGAAAAGATTGATGAAAAGAATGATGTGTAATAGGCACCTAAATGTCAATACCAAACTTCAAATTACAAGTATATGACACTAAATAATTATTCACCACAAAAACATTTAATTGAGCACCTAGCGAAAAGTAGATCGCTATTAACCATTTTCTACACACTAACAAGAGGTAGTGCATAGCTGTGTTAAAAAATGTGTAAAAATGGTTAGTTTACACAGCATAATGGAACGCTACTATTACATCTGGCAGGAGTTTTCAAATGAAAATAATTCAATTAACTTTATTTGAATTATTTGAAAACTAGCCCCAAGATTTGTTATTTTCAAATAATTGAATTATTTTAAAATAAGTAGTTCTTTTATACTGCTTGTTTGAAAAGTGTAACAAACTTTTAAATGTAATTTTGTGTTTGCACAGTCTTATAAAGGAACAAAATTTAACTGTCAAAAATAATAAGTTAATCGAATTCAGTTTAATTTTTTGCTCGTGAAGAGACCTATTATACTTAATCATATAGTTAATTGAATGACGTTTTGTTTTTTTCTTCGCTTCAGCTGTCACAACAAAAAATAGAGAGAGAATATTTTTGAAAAATTTTGTGCTGAATTATTGATTTAGGTTAATTTTTATTATTGTTGTTATTTTAGATTAAATTTTTAGTAATAGTAAGAATAAAAAATAATCTGTACGAACAAATGTGCTCTCTTGAGATGAATTGAGGAATAAATACAAATAGAGTAAAAAAAAAAGTCACCCTTTGTGAAATCAAATATTGTTTATACTATGGTTAGGGGCTGAACACAGCATAATTTCATTTTTTACAACAATTCAAATTATCGCTAAGCCAGCTATTACTTTTAAAACATTGCTCTTTAATAAGAATATAACTTAGGTACTTAGAATATTTCTTAAAGTTCTGAATTTTTAATACTAAAATAAGTTGAAATTAAAGTGTAAGTATTTGCGATTTTTGAATAGCAATAAAAATTTTATTTTCAAAAATTTCAAAATATTTAATTTAAAAAAAAAATATATTTTTCAATTGAATTATTACAATTTAAAAGAGTAATAAGAATACCAAAAAGAAAGAATAAGAAAATCAACCCTCATTATTTCATTCCTCAAAATAATATTCAATAACAAGCAAATTCAACGGTATCCCGATGTATACGATACATAATAAAACTTAATTTTCCAATCGTATCCATCCAAAATTCCACCATAAAACAAAAAAAAAAAGCAAAGAAAAACAAAAAACAAAAAACTGTAACAAAAATGTCAAAATTGAACAGGCAATTCGATTGGTTTGAAAATTTATATTCCTTTCAATCATTTTATTTTATATTTTGTTGTTCTGCACGTTGTGAATGTCCTTTTTTTTATTTATTATTTTTTTCACATTCCTTTGTAGCACTCCTCTCTTCTCATCATTATTAATTTATTTATTTTTTTTGTTTTGTTATATTTTATTATTTTATTGCCTTATAAGTTGTTCTGTGTTGTTGTAGTTGTTTATGTCATTGATGTTGTTGTTGTGTTACGTTGTTTTACTTGGTTGAGGATTATTTGGAACGCATTAACCTAAAAATAAAGAAAAAAAAAATAAAATCAAAAAGGCAGATGCTATTAAAAATTCTTCTTATAATACTAAATTGACTCTCCTTTATATTTTCATCTCGTCTCGTCTCGTTTCACAAACAGTACATAACCATCACTCTCTTTTACTCTACATAAACATTAAAATATATTGTTTTCTATCTCTCACTACAATGTCTCTCTGTGTTATTTTATGAGTTGAGTTATGTTGTTAAGCTGCCTGGGGGACGTTTTTTGACAGATTTATGATTTTTGGATGGTGCATTTTAATGGATGTCATTCACAAATACATTAACAATAATAAAATAAAATAAAAAAAATTAAAATGAAAATAAATATTCGTAAATGGATTGTTCATTTCTTTTAATGTATTTATGTACTTACATATATATAATATTATGTGAATTTTGTATATTTATTTATTTATAAATAATTTTTATTTATTATATATATCAGAAAAAGAAAAAAATAAAATAAAAAAAAAAATAATAAAAATATTAAAATAATAAAGTAAAATGACAGAGAAAAAAAACCAACAGAAATGTCAATAAAATATGGCGGCTGATCTTTATTTTCAGCATGTTTTATATTGGATTCTTTTTTTTTTTTTTTGTTTTTTTTTGTTTTTTATTTATCGAAATTCTGTTAATGATGATGATGTTGATGATAATAAATAATAAAAAAAAAAAGAAAACATAAAAAGAAATAATTTAAATTAATGGCATTTCTTTTTTAATAAAATTGTTTTTTATTGTAAAGATTTCATTAAAATAATTAAAATTCAAAATAATACTCACAAGAGACTTAATAATTACACCGACACCGCATAAATATCCAATCAGTGCAATATGAAATTGTTACTATAGTAAATTATTTTCCTAATCATCAGGAGGTTTAAATATTATACACTGTCTGTCTGATTACCAATAAACGATACAACTTCTAGCGCTATCAGAATCTTTATTCATTTATAGTTAAGTGAGATTCGGTATATTTCAATACTTTAAGGTTGATAGTTGTCTTTGACTATAGGAATAGAAAATTTTATTTAAGCTAATCGTCTCAAGTTGCAAAATATTTTTTTTGGGTATAGTTATAAATGTAACATATAACAACATAACAATATAATATACACTAGAAACATTTAAATTAATCCAATGAGTCCTATATATTGTTTTTTTCTTTATAACCCACTTTCGTAAGGCCTAATTCAAATAGGAGCAGAACAAGCTAAAATAAGAAGAAAGGTATTTGATAGATTAGTAAGAAGTTGAAGTACAAATATATTTACATTAGTAAGAAGACATTAACATTTTCGTTAATTTTCTACAAAACACATCAGAGGGATGTTTCCACATTCTTGGAAATAAAAATCTCGCATTTAAAATATTTCGCAAAAAAGTAGAAATGTAAAAAATAAAATTAAAAGTTGTATGCTTATGCGTAGCCGCTGTTACAAAATAGAACATATATTCTCTTTCCAGATTATATACCTAATTAGATTTTATAGCACAAAATTTTTAGAAACGAGATTTTCTAACGTGAGATTTTATAATACGAGATTTCGTAGCCAACCCAACAGTGATTTTATTTCTGCTGAGTATGTGTTTTCACCTACAAATTATGTTTAACACAGAGAACGTTGTGGACATCCAAAAGATTTACAGAATTTCCATCGTCAATTGGTTTCACAATTTGATAAACTTTCTTTACAAATAACCTCAATTGAGTTCTCAATTCGATAAATAACATGATTTAAAACACAATCAAAGTAGCTGGACTGTATGAGAAGCACCAAGCCAATTTGCGAATTAAATTCCATCTTGGGACGTATAAATACGATTTATAAAATATTAAATAGCTGCAAAGATGAAAATAAAAACAAATTCACATCGCATTCGATAGCCAATACACTTGTTTTGCTCATTTCGCGATATAAAAAATATGATAATTTCAAATAGTTTTTTATATCACACCCATCATCCCAAAATATTTAGATTATCCATGTTTGGTAAAGTAACACTTTGTTGAAAAGAGAGACTTGGATTTAATCCTAGAAGTCTAGTTTAAAGTAAACTAACTGATTCTAGAATCATAAATTGAGACAGTAAGTTGTTAGTTTTAGACGAGTTAAACTCAACTAAGTTTTATTTTAATAAAGATTTAAAAATTCAGGCATTTTTCGCCAATTTTAATTAATTTTAATGCTTTTTTTTTACCACACTCAGCTATTTTAGTCAATATGGTTAATTATGCAAATTGGTCTTCTATTGCCAGCTTCGGTGGTTGTAGAATTAGATTAGCAAAAAAAAAAATCATAGAATGCCAGCAGAGTACTGTCACCTACAAAAATCTGGATTGTATTTGTAAGGCAGTTTGAATCATTGATGAAAATATAAAACAGCAAAATGATTGAAAGAACAAATGTTTGCCGAACTCCAGCATTTAAGTCTTATCACCAACAATTTAGATAATGGAAAATTTGCAGCTTGTATTTTCTTAGATTTTCTTAGAATGAAAGCATTTGATTGAGTAGACCATAACATCGTTCTAGCGAAACTTAGTAATTTCAACTTCAACGAAAGTCAGCTAAAATTTCGTGAAAACAGAACCCAGAGTGTCAAAATTGGCTCTACATTCAGCTCGAATAAAATATGTATATTCCTCAAGGGTCTATTCTGGGCCCGGATATGTTTAAGCTATATATAAATGATATATCAAGACTTATAGTATTAAAGGTAAAATACAACTTTATGCAGATGATGCAGCTCTGGAATACGCAGAAGATTCTGAGACAGAACTAAGATCATCAGTAAAACACGATTTGGAATTAATAGAGAAATGGCTCCACTTTCATAAATTGAAATAAAAAAAACTAAGATCCTATTACTTGATCAAAAAAAATATATATTAACAACCCATTCAACTTTAATACCAAAAATATAGAAATTGTGAATAGCTATATTTATGTATTAAAAATAAAATTGAAACAAATTTTGGTTTTTCTAATTTTCCAAAATAAAAATAGGCAGTAAAATTATATCACAGTTATTCACAATTAATAATTAACAAAAACATAGTAAAATAAAGACGTAAGCAGACATAAACGAAAATAATTAAAACATATAGTTTTTAAGGTTTTAGTCATAAGTCATACTAGAATGAAGATTAGTTTTGTAAGCTTTTGTTTTCTAATTGTAAATTAAAATAAGAAAAAATAAATAAGAAATAAAAGTAAATAATAAAAAATTGTGAATAGCTATAATTACTTAGGATTAGTCATTGATAATAAATTGAAATGGATAGAACATATTCATAAAATAATCCAAAAAATCTCTCCATACATATTTATAATACGACACCTAAGAAATTTCATATCAACTGAGGCGCTTTACGCAATTTATTCTTCATTAATTTTGTCCCACATTACCTACCTAAATCCAATTTGGAGTGTTGCCACTCAGCAGTTAATTTTGAAACTAGATATTATACATAAAAAAGCCACCAAATAAATCCATTTCTATCATGTCAGACATCCAACCAATCTACTTTATTCTGAGAGACATTTAAGTTTAAATAACATTTGTACCAAAACCACTAAATAATAATTGAAAGTACAACTTTATTCTGAATAGAATCATTGACGTTCACCGTTATAACATACGCAGTAAATGTAATTTCTATTTATCATTATTTAGAACGAACAATAGAGATAATAATTGTTTATATAGGTGCCTCAAACAATTTAACGATTTACCAAACGCGCTTAAGGCTGGGTTAAAGAGATTTTTTTTTAGCAAACTAAAGTTAGAGGCATCCCCATTTTTGTCCGATTTGGATGAAACTTTGGATATAAGTTCTTTATTGCAATACCGAGGTAACTACGTGGCTTGATTTTTAAATTTTATAATTTAAAGGGCTTAAAAAATTCATTGAGTCTTTAATTTTGGTGTTTTTTTTTAGAAATAAACGAAATTCGAATATTTAAAAAACAAATTTAAAAATATATTTTAAATCCATAATAAAAAATAATAATAATAAAAAAATTAATAATAATAATAAAAGAAAGAAAAAATTTTTTTTAGAAATATTTGCATTCAATTTAAACGTACTAAAACTACAAAAATAAACTTTAGAATCGCAGCTTGATATAATTTCTTCAAAGCAAGTGAATTTACGGAATTCTAATTACGGAAAAAGTAAATAGGTGGTATATATATATGCATAAGTCGAAATTGAACTTTCTTTACATGCGAGAAGAGTGATTTGTAACTGAGTTATAGATAACTGGTAGTAGGTTTCAATTTTGTTTTCTTCCATAATGTTTGCATTTTATTTTCAATTAAACTAAGCCATATGATTATGAATGTAACAAATGCAAACCCTATATGACACATGTGTATGTACATAAGTATATTTAGGGCGTTTCCGAACCTCTCGCACTTGCATTTAATACTCGCACTAAACCTGTCAAATCGCACTATATTTGTTAAATTTAATTTTGCGATATCTAGTGTACTTGAGACTACACTAATATTGTGACAATAAATCAAGTGCGATTTGACAGGTTTAGTGTCAGTATCAAGTGCAAGTGCGAGAGGTTCGGAAACGCTTTTAGTGAAATAAAGAGAAATAATAAAAGAAAGATTAATAAAAAAAACCAAATTAAAAACTCGATAATGATGATTGAAAATAATTGAAATTGAATAATAATAGAAAATGATTGAAATATAATGATAATGATTTGTATTGCACACTATTTAATACATATTCCTTTTTTGTTTTTTTTTTTTGCTTCTTTACACCATAGAAATGTCAATAAAAATAGTGAATTTAAAGAGAAACCAAATTTTAACTTTATCAAATATCCATATTCCATTATTAGTACACACACATATGTAAATTTCACCTTAGTTGAATGCAAAGAATATCTATAATCTATATTAACAAGAATATACAGTCCCAGCTTACGTAAGTCTAAGACAATTTTTAAGAAATACTAAACCAAGCAAAATATCATTAGTTAAAAGAGGTAAAATTTACATTCACTTATCATATACCAAATTTATTATGAGAGAGAAAAGATACAAAACAGATGTTTGCCTTTTACTTTATACTGTAAAATTTTTTTGCCATTATTCTTCTTTGAATTTGTTTGCGTTCCCATTATTTATATGAGGCAAGGTGGCAAAAAATGTTAATTCTAATTTAGTTTGTTCCCTTATACGAGGATCAATTCTGATCTTTTATTATTTTAATATTTTCATTTTAAACATTATTATTTTCTTATATACCTATTAAAAATATTAAATTATAATTACATTACAATAATAGGTATAAAATATTATTAACTTTTTTGTCAGTAACAATTTGGAGTTATAAACATTATTATTTTTTATTAATTATATATTAAATTATAGTAAACCTTTTACCGGTATACAATTATAAAATAATACTGAGTACAACATCTATTTACAAATCACAGAATTTAAAGAATATGATAACGCTGTTTTAGTTAGGTCTCCTAAAAATCTTATGTATAGTGTTGATATAATTTACAAAATTATTGTTAAATATTTCAACAAATTTTTTTTAAAATTTTTTTTTTTTTTTATTTAATTTCTGCCCACTTTTTTTGTTACTCTCTTTTGTTTACTATATTTTTTCTTTTTCTTGGTCGTTAAATTCTAATTATCGTCTATTTTTTACATTTCTTAGCAAATTTGCATAATATGTATTTGTCTGCAAACAAATGAATCCATACATGAGTGCATATTCTTGTATGCATATTCTTTGGTTGAATGGTTATTGAAATGGTTATTTTGTTTAATTGAAGCAAATTGAAACTAACATATATAACCATATTCTCTTAGACCCATCGTTGACGAGAAGAAAAAAATTCATCTCGTCTCGTCTCGCTGAATATGCCTTTCTGTTAGACACTGTAAGCGGCGCGATAGAACATTTTATTTGTTGGTAGTACTGATCATTTTTTACTGTCAACAAAAATTATTGGTATACCTAATATAAACAAAATATGGTTTATAAAATTTTTGGAAAGTATTAGTGGGGTTTAGTTTTAAAATATGTTTTTAAATTAAATTTTTTTAATGAAAAATAAATATAAATATATTTATGTTTTAAATTTAGTACATAAACAGTAGTAAAACAGTAATAGTAAAGATGTTTTTTTTTTTTCAAAACAAAAACACAATTTTAATAATAATGCAAAAAAAAAATAATGAAAAATCGTTTATTAATCTTTATTAAACTATTTTATCTATTCAATTTATTTATTTAATTCAATTTTTTGATAAAAAAAACAAAAAATACTTTGACGAGATACTCTATCGCTTACAACTGTTGACGAGATAAAAAATGGCTATCTCGTCTCGTCAAAGGCCTAACAGAATACAAAACTATCTCGTTGGAGATATTCTCACACGATCTCGCGAGATGGGTCTAACAGAATATGGGTAATAAATAAAATCCAAGGCGAGTTAATTAAGGCAAATATAATAATAGGCTATAAATATAATTTTTTTATAATTCTGTAAAAATAATTCTTATAAACCTAATAATTTGATCAGACATCAATCGCTAAAATCAATAAATTTAATTTATTTAAAGAAATTGTAAACAATTCGAAATATAATTGAAATTAATAAAGAAAAAAAAAACAAAAAAGTAATTTTGCAAACAAGAACGAATGGTTAGAAAGAATGCTTTCAATCTATTTAGAAAATAAAAATACCAAGACTTATAGTTTGGTATTGTGCTATTAAAGTTTCGCACCATACACGATAGCAAGTTTTTATCAAAATATTTAAAGCATTCACCAGAGTTATGAAGTCTGATATGTGGATTTTGGCAAAGTCAAGAAATAGAGTATAGACCGGTTCAATGTAAAATCATTTTATCCGTCCAAGGTTATAGCTTTGCTCTTAAGAGGGCTCCTCATTAATCATACTTTTCATAACTTGGAATAAAATCTAAACAATAGCTATGGGTCTATAGCTTGTGGGATAGTTATTAATGGATGAAAAATTCACCATTTTGGTTGGATTTTTATTATACTTACCATTGGAATTGGATGAGCTTTAAATATTGAATGATCTTTTAAAAATAAAATATTAAATTAGTATTCAGTAAGATCCAACTACAAAACAAATTATACTTTTTATACTACTTTAAAATCAGGCTATTATACATAAATAAATATAAATATAACACCTGTTACTGAAATATAAAAGCCTTCAAATAAATAAAAAAAATGTTAAAAAAAAATAAATCTTTATTCCTTCAAATTTTGCTAATTAAAAAAGAACAAACAAACAAAAAAACGCAAAAAATCATAAATTGCCTAAAGTGATACTCAAACTATATTGATGAATAATTTTCTTAGAATAAAATTTCATTCATTCCCATCATCAACTACCGAACTACCTACATATATATTCCACAATAATTTTCAATTAATAAAATTAAATATTTTTTCTATATACATAATATTTGAGGTAAATGAAAAAAATTTCCTGGAAAATCTCTCAAATTCCTACTACAAATCCCAATTTTAATACAAAATTATAGTATAAATAAGCCTTTAATGTTCCCCACAAGAATCAACGAACTAATTTATTATTTAATATGCACATGTAAAAGTATATACATATTACATATATAGAATATATATATACAACTATACCTGATGTTCAGAAATTTTAAACAGGTGCTGAAATATTAAAAGTACAAATAAATATATAAAAAATAAAAAAAAAAAAACTTTAAACACAAATCATTTAATAAAAACCGCAAATTTATACCTTAATTGAGCTATTTTTCTGCCTTTTAATGATCCTTTTTTGGTTTTTTATTGCTTTTTTTTTGTATTTATTTTGGTTAAACCTCAGAAAAATGTTATTTTACCAAAAAATCTTAAAAAAACAAGAAAATTAAAAAATTATAATCAAAAACTGATGCTGCTGCCTTAATTCACCTAAAGGCAAAAATAATTTTATTTTTGTTTTTTTTTTTATTTTTTCTGTTTCAACTCTATTAATTTTTTAACGTACTTATATTCAAAACTATGTATATATATATATATATATATATATATATATATATATATATATATATATCTATACATAAGACGTTTATTTACAGAGTGTTCCAGAAATATTGAATAGTAGAACCGAAGTTGATTGTGTAGGCTGAAAAAAAAAAATTGTATGAGAAGAGAGGAGGGGCTCCTACATATTCTCATTTTTTGTTTCGTTTAGGAATTAAACGTCTTTAAGGGTCTTTCACTGTCAAAATACATTGAATTACATATTTTCATATAGTAAGGAATAAAACGAATCGTTAATTAAATATAGTTGGAATAAATATAAATTAAGATTTCTAAACGCACCCAATTTTTGTTTAATTGTCAAATAAAAAATTTAATTTTGCCTTTAGAAATTAGTTCTTTATTGGTGTTCATTAAAACAAACGTTTTTCTTTTATTAATTTTGTTACAAATTCTAAATGTGATAGATATTCATATATATTAGTTAGAATTTCAATTAGAATTGACTAATTTGAAATTTAATGGTTTGCGTCTTGGAGTTAGCCAACTTGAAATGTTTTTAATTGATGACAATCCAATTCTAATTGAAAAATAAACAAATAAAAGATAAAAATTGTCAAATTAAATTGGGAATATGATGAAAACTGTCCATCAGTTGTGTCTAGGAAATTAGAATTAGAAATAGTTTTTAATCATATTATATGCTAAGAATTATTTAATGACAATTTGTCCGACACTATCATCGAATGACAATTATTATAGGGCTGCCATATAGATCATATCCAATATACATAACACATTAGACAAACACGCTTAAATTTTCTATTAATATTCATTTGCAGTTGAATTGATTTTAAAAAAATTAAGGCTTGAAAATTAAAATTGAGTCTAAAAGGTGTCCATATAAGCTTTAATTTATTTAGGTAGGGACTATGATTTTTCCACATCAATAGCATAAGTTTTATAATAACTCTAATTTCCATATAACTAAATGATATAAGATGGAACTAGGTAGGTAGGTTTACGTAGGTAGTAAATGCTGCTAGCAGTATGCCGACCCACTTAAACCACTAAGGTGCATTATTGTGATACCGTGGGAAGTTGTTACTAATTAACTGTAATATGTTGTTGCATTTCAAAGATGTTAGTTATTATGTTCTGATTTATCTATGATGAAAATGTCTGCAAGAAAAAGGGGGAATAATAAAATTTAAAAAAATAGTGTTGCAAAACTCTTGAGTCAAAGGTAATTCAAATCTACTGAAAGATTGAAAATAGATTCATTCCACAATCATTTTTAATTTTATTTATTTTTTTTTATTATTTATACTTAGGTTGATGGGAATTTTCAGAATCCATAATGAGCTTCGTAGCTTTTTCACATTGCGTGATGGATTCTTACCCACTAAAAATATCTTATAAATATTCTTATTTTGCGATTGCTGACTTTAGACTTTATTTTAACATTGAATGTAGACTACATCCTTAAAATGTATATATCTAACTTTGCTTTGACATATTAGTGCTATACTAACTCAAATGATTTTAGGTATAGTTTCTGATGAATCAGGGCGCGTTCGGACTTTATATCGGAACCTATACGTCTGATTAATATATGTATTACTTGTTTTCCTATACGTGGATGCCATATGACCATACTGGTTTCAGTATTTGTTTTTGAAGCAGAAGTTTTTTTTTTGTATTGTCAGGGTAGAACGCTTACCAATGAACCAGTACATTTTTTTTTTTAATTCATTTATTTAGTAAAAATATACTATTTAAAAAAAAAATGCAGGTATATTTTTTTCTGTGGCGGATTTTGCAACTATTCTTTCTTTTTTTTCCAGCGAAACTTCGCATAAAACCCCATACCAAGATATTTGGGAGTATTTGTATGAGATATTGACAATTTATAAATATACTGTTGGTTTATATGGTAAATTTTTTTATTTGTGAAATTCACATGTACTGACTTAGCTTCATTTAATTTTAAGCTCCATCTTTTTGTGTAATCTTGGATTTTTGTTATAGCTTTCTAGCAGCTTTTCAGTAGATTTTTTATTATTTTTAATTTTACGATTAAATATTGGTGATACACCCTGTATACATAATTAAATTAAAAATTTGTTAGCACTGATAACTCACTTGCAATTGTACAGTGTATTTTTTTTCTTCATATTTTCTAAAACCAATTCTAAGTTAATAATTTCTGAAGAATTACAATGACAAAAGCTACAATTCAAAGAATGAGAAAAAATAATAAGAAAAATAACAAAAATATGAACATAAAATTTTGTTTTTTTTTTTTTATTTTTGTTTTTTAAATCAAATCCTTTGAGGATATAAGTTTAATATATCTGTATATTTTTGTTGTTGTTGTTATTATTATTGCTCCTTTTTCATTTTTGGTTTATAATATTTATTTATTTTGGTTTTTGTTTTTTGTTTTTTTTTTATACATAACTAATCCAAGTTATTTTATTTTATAAAAAAAAAAAAAACCACAAAATAATTTGTTGGTTTTCACTTTCATCAAAGTGAAACCTCAAGAAAATATTTTTCAATTATCCTTTGTATGTCTTAAGAGTACAAAAAGAAATTGATTTAAAATTGAAATTAAAATATATCCTTGAAAATTAAAAGGTTTCATGTATATTTTTTAATATATATAATTTTAATATATATATTTTGGTTTTTTGTTTTTGATTTTGTTTTTTTTTTTTTTAAATAATTGGTTTTTAGGTTAGCAAATTTACCATATTTAGGTAAATTTTTAAATTTTTAAATTGAATGATTCTATATTATATTAGTATTGTGTGCATGATAGGATCCGAAAACCAATTCAATTTCTATTCAACCATTGTGTGTGTGATTGACCAAATAAAAAATATTATTACATTGTGTTGATTGTGAATTAAATTTTCAGTTTTAAATTATTTTGGTTGTATATGAATTGTGAATAATTTTTGTTAATAAAATTATTTATTTTTACGACTGGTCTGGTGATTGCATCAACAGTTTACAATTTGGTAGCAATTTGGATGGTTTTGAATTTTTGTTCTGTTTATGAATTATGTATATCTACTTACTAATAGAAAATGAACCAGAATTTAACTTAATAACATTTTTTCTGGCATTCTTGCTTCATGATTTGATAATTACATCGAAACTCACCAGCTCTTCGACATTCGAGGAAGTTTGATAGAAAAATTGTACTGAATTGTACTTTCATTAGGAATTGTTTTACATCATCTCAATTTATGCTTGGGACATACTATATAATTATTTTTTTATTGATTTATCTTAGACAACAACCGTACGTGGTAATTTATTTAACAAAAAAAAAATTTAATTTAATTCTAGCAATGGTTGAGCTGAGGTAATTTAATAAATTAAAATTTTTGTATGTTAAAATCACTGAGGGGTGAAATTTCTTATTAAGAATTAGTAGTTTCGCTACGTCTCCTTTAAAATATCTATTATTTAAAAGAATAGTAATGAAATTTTGTTAATAAAATTATTTATTTTACGGCTGGAAAAACATAATTTTCATCAACAGTTAAAAATTTAGTAGTTGGTCAGACATTTTTGAATTTTTGTTCAGTTTATGAAAAATTTGAAATTCCAGAAACATAATATTATTTCTACTTATAAAATGAATCTACATAAAAATCATATCTACAATATAGACAATGAATCAGAATTTAACCTAACAACATTGTTCAGACATTCTTCTTACTTTGCACTTGATAAGCACAACAAATTTATGGAGTTTTTAATAATTATTTATTTTTTTAATGTAATTTAAATGTCCAGAAAGTATGATGCCAAGTTTTATTATAGTTAATTTTATTCTATAAAATAACCTACTAATTATAAAATCATAAAATGAAGAAAAAATAATATGGAATACACACAATTTTAAGCGTGTCTACCCTATAAATAAAAAAATTAATAAATTTAACAATTAAAATGAGTACTGAAAGCCAAAAAACAATTAAATAGAAAAAACCAGTGTCAATTATTCAAGTTCAAAAGAAGCTTGCATTGACAAATAAACTGATTTAATGAGTAGGATTCCGCAAGGGTATATGGTAACGAATTCAATTGCCTTTATAGTAATTAGGTAACAAATTAAAAAAAAAAATAGAACAACGCCATTTAAGAAAGCTAAGTTCCCGACAAAATAAACTTAACACTTTGAAAAAAAAGAAACAATTCAATTGTACCAGTACCAATTATTCAAATATGTGCATTTGTATCGCTAAATCCAAACCAATAACACTAGCAGTAGAACAAAACAAAATGATCATAACGGTGATGAGAAAAAATAAATGTTGTACTAGAATTACAATATCTTACTAACCTTGAAAAAATTCAAATATCGTAACCACTGAAAAATTCAAAACCATATAAACAATTTGGTAAAACTAAACTTTAAATTAACCTAACCCGCATGGAAAATGGAAGAACATTTTTTATAATATCTAACAGCAATCTTTTAATGATTTAATAATAAGTTTTTTGTTTTGTTAATAGAAGAAATACGTTTATTCCATTATTAAAATAAGGGAAAATAACCCCATAATAATTATTAATCACAAAATTAAATCATATTATCCAAAATTTTCAATGGCAGTACATCAAATCTCATCGATTGGTATAATTCGCAATCTCACAGTTTAAAAAAAGACTAGAGATTGATTATTTGACATAAATGAAATCGAAAATTATGGTTATATTACATCAATAAATGCCACTATTAATATTCAAGTAGATAATGAGTTTCCAAATTTTATTGGTTTGTTCATAAAATTAGAATTTTGAAGGCTGATATTTAAAAAATAAGTGATTCTTAAATTTTAATGGTATGAAAATTGGTCAATTTATTTTGTCGGACACTCTTGGTAAATAACACAGGTAAATAACTAAAACATGTCCTAAAAATGGTGACAATTTTATAAATTTTTATTTTTTTAACGCATGTTGGCACAGTGAACATCCCTATTTTTGTTCTCAGATACCGTTATCACTAGTGATACCGAAATTTTCCTTCTCCCATGTACAAATGCTAACATTGGGCTTATTTTGTTTTACTTCAGAGTAATGCTCTAAGCAGGGAACGAGCATATAGAGCGTGCTCTGAACAGAGTAAAAAATATTTTAGATCTGAGCTCTCTGAGTTAATAAAAAAATACGATGGAGTTCAAATAATTTTCTTTTTTTTAAATAAATCTATTAAAGGGAGCGTTGACTTCTTAAGTAGCATGCAGACTATCATTTCATTTATCATTTCAGTCGCGACTGTCATTTAAAATTATGCTATGTGTAATAGTGTTAAATGATGAAATATCAAAAATTTTTGATTTGGACTGACAGTTTTTTAAAATTAGAATAGTAAGAAAAACAACAACAATTTTTTTTGGAAAATGACAGTTTTTTTTATAGTAGTGTGTGGGATTTCATCTGTTTAAATGACAGTCGTGCAAATGATGAGAAAACTGAAATGATAAATGAAATGATAGTCTGCATGCTACTTTACTCCACTCGAAAAATATTTAATTTGAAAAAATTTACCCTCAAAAACATTTATTTTTAATTAAAAATTACGTATTCATCATCACAGCTACTAGGGTCACCCATTTAGTTTTAAATATATAAATTACTTTTTGACATTTAAAATTCAAATGCGGTACGTGCTCTGTTAATTTATATAGAACACGTAGAGTAATGCTCTTAGAGCGTTTTGAACCACAAAAAAATACAATTTTCAAGTTCTGAACGCTCTGAATCAGAAAAAAATACGCCCATTGTAAAAATTATAGGCCAGTTTAAATCTGTTTAAAAACTTGTTTCGAAATTTGTGAAACTTAATCGTGTGTGGGTTGTTTCGAAACAATTTCTTAAACAGTTTACAAAATAAATGGGCAGAGTCATAAGTTTCTGAAATTGTTTAAACGTGTATGGTGTAGTTTCGAAACCAAAATGTAAATAAAATCAGTTGTTTATGTTTTTTTGTTAGAAGTAGCTTATATTTTTCATATTATGTATTTGTAACCAATCTTTTGTATCATATATTTTTTTTTTTTTTATAAATATCTACAATTATTATTAATGCTAAATATATCTTGTCTTGACTTAACTATAAATAAATATATAAACATATAAATAAACATATAAACAGACACTGTCAAGTTAATATAAAAGTATATAAAATAGTAAAGTTTCTCTGTTTTTTTAAGCAAAAGTTTAATAGTGTGTGGTGAAGAGCAAAATTAGTTTCGAAACTAATTTCTAAACAGATTTAATAGTGTATTGGTCCTATTACTGGTGATCACAAGTACTTCAAGGGAACAAACATGAGAACCGCCATTGCTGATGTATTGCACTTTCAAGGAGTAAAACTTATGTAAGACAGATAATCGGGGTAGTCAACGTGTTTGTTACAATAACAATCATTGCCAACATTTTATTTACGAATTCAATGATTTCTTGATCTACTCCTGGATGAATTATCGTAATCCACCTGTAATTAAGGAAATTTGTTTGTATGTCTGGTGACCACGGTAGCCTGTTAAGTGTTAAGTCTTTTGAAAAAATTTATTAAAAAATTTTTAGTGCTCGAAAACAATTTGAAAATGGGTCTGGAATTTAAGTGACCTAATTAATTTTTTTTTTACTAAGGTATTATAAATACAATTCCAATTCAATAATACTTTTTTTTTATGTTTGAATTATTTTGATTTTAATATCATGATTCTCCTTCTTCAATTTACCTTCTGTGTACGAAAAAAAAAAAAAACACAAAAAACCAAAAACTAAATAAAAAAATTATGTTAAATTTCATTTTAAAGGATTTTTATAAGATCTGAAAGAGAAAATTTTTTTTTTTTTTGCAAAAATACAAAACAACAAAATTAAAAACATTAAAATAAATACTCTCAGCCATTGGCAATATTTAGAATTTTTTATAAAAGAAAAAAAAACAAAAAATAAATAAAATAAAAATTAAAATTTTTGCCGGTTAGTTTATTTTTTGTTTTTGTTGTAAAAGGAGTGGGAATGTCCTGTAGGACAAAAATAAAACTTAGGACACAAAACTTTGATTTTTTTTGTTTTTGTTTTTCTTATTATTATTTTTATTACGGTTTTGGTTTTAAGGAATTGTTGTCTTGAAATCGTTTAATTCCGTTTCATGTTTCACAATTTTCTTAGATTTTGTTTTGTTTTTTTTTTTTTTTTTATTGTCTTTTAGTTTTGTATTTTCATAATTTCAGCGAATTTTCTTTTTTCACTTTGTTGTCATGAAGAGAAAATCTTGTAATTTTATGAAAAAATTTGCAAAAAAAAAAAATTAAATAAAAGGATTTCTTTTATGATTCTGACATTTTGAAAATTAATTTTAAAAAGTTAATTTTTTTCAAATAGTTTTTTTCTGTTTTGTTTTTTTTTTGTTTTTGTTATTTGTAGTATTTGAGACATGAAATCTCTTTTTGAAGAAAAAAAATATAATTTTTAATGGTTTGTATTACAAATTTAATTAAATTAATTTCTAGGATATATTCTTTAAGAACTCAAAATGAAAAAATATAATTTAAGGTTGAAATTTATATCAATAAAATGTATAAAAATAAATCTAATAATTACAAAACTCCGTGAAAGTGAAGGGTTGACTCGCAGCATTTGGAAACAGCATTTCCCGCACAATGGGAGTTTCCTAGCATACCACTGAAGAACATATTGGGTATATTATCATTAAATCAGGCAATTTTATGAACTTAGATTTTCACATAGTTGCATTTATACGGATAATTACAATAAGCCTATTTGTGGCTGTGATGATATAGAGACCACACACTCATCGAGTATATACTTATATTTAATTTAATCTACCAAATTTATTATACCCTTAGTACATTTTCTTCTAATACTTCCATAATACATAAATGTAATTAAATTAATATGATTCAGTTAGAGTAATTTAATTATCCTTTAAATTAATTTATTTCTAGATTAACTTTACATTTAATTTCTATTAAAAAAAATAATATTACAATTAGAAAACAGTAACAGCCATTAAATTTTAATTTGTTTCATAAAATTGTCATTCTAAAATGTGATCATATTTCCAAATATAAGTTCCATGTTTTTTTAAATAGCAGTAAATTACGGTTATAGGTATCAGAACCTGTGTCTTATCGAAATTTAACTCTAACTATTGAAACTATAGTCTTATAAATACTGACCATTGGCTCAATTTTTTACTTGCATTCTTTTTGAATGTTTAGATACTTTCAATATGAAGTTGTTAGCATATCCTGGTTTTAGATATAGAAAAATAAATTAATTAATGTCTTAGTTAGTTTGCAAGACAAGTTTTAATGTTGCAATATAGAAATAAGTATTTGGTGAGTATACCTAAACTGGCGTAATTGACTTCTATTTGGCAAACTGGCTTTGGTTAAATATATATAGTTATATCCAAATATAACGTCACTCTCCCTTACGTTTTCTCCTAACACTATTAATAAATAAAGATAAATTCATCATGTGGTATTACAAGCATAATAATAGTACCGTAATATCACATGATGAGATAATTTAAGAGAGCATCTTAGAATATAAGTATAGTTTTAAGTGTTAAATTGTTAGAAATAAAAAATGAAAATAAATGCAAGCCACTTCTGGTTTCAACATCAAACAAAAAAGTCGTTTTTTTGATCGGCAAGTTTAATTATAACTATAATATAATATTGTAACTTGCTTGATTTAAGCTTGATATAAAAATAAAAAAACAAAATTATAGGTATTATAAATCAAAACCTTGTTATAGGTTGATATCTAAATTTTTAAAATTAATTAGTTAATTTAAGTCACTGTATTTGAGCTGGAGCTCTTGTTTTTTCTTCTTGATGTGCTATTGCCATTTAAAAATCGCATAAATAGTTACGTCAAGATGTTTGCCAGATTGTCATTAATTTTAACTCTACTCCCTTAGTTAAAAATAATGACGTAACTAATTATCTTTTCATTCCCTTATTATCACTCTTATTAATTCTCGGTTTCTCTTATGAATTAATTCATAGGTACTATTTTTTTGCAGTTAATGCAAATCAATTTTGTTTTAAGCCTGAAGTTCAGTTCAATAAATTTATCGTAAATAAGAAAAAAATTTTTAATTTAATGTTTTAGAACTGTCAAAATGAAATGTCACAGTGTAATAACGACAAATTTTGAATTTTGATAAAATTTTTGTTGTCGACTACGGCACAACAACGTAATATTAGTTGCGTTTTTTTTTAGCTAAGCAGTTTGCTTACTCAAACTTTCACAAAATTGCTCACAACTACGCAATCCTTGTATTTGCGGAGCTCTAATCAGTTGAATTTGTATATTAAAATTCAACTTCACCACTAAAGATTTTAAAATATTCTAGTGGTGAAATTTTGTACTATACAAGATTTTATTAATTTTATGTCAAAAATTGACTAAAATAAAAAATTTATAGATGGCCATTCAGTTTTGAAGATTATGTCGATAATTTTTGTTGCTAATAAAATTCTAAAATATTTTTCTAATTATTATAATAAATTATTTAAACTAGCTTTGTAACCCGTCAAAAATGACGGGAGCAAAATAAATCCTAGTTTCTTTTTTTCTTTCATTAGATTCTTTATTCCGAAATTACAGTACTTATGTTTATATCACTTTTTATTTATTTTTATTTATGTTTATATTGGCCTAACACTAATCTTTTTTTTTATATAACAGAAAAAGAAGTACCATACCAACAAATTTGTATAAAATGTTTGTATTTTTGTATGGTATACTCGTACTCACTTCCATTTAGTTGTAATTCGTTCCATTTAGTATAAATTGTACCGTATTTATGAGGCCTCCTATTTATGAGAGATACGTTATTGAGGCCTCCGGGAGAGCAAATTTAAAAATGGGATCTTATTTTCATATAAATTTTGTCTTTTGTATACTGTATAGGGATCTTATTTTGCTATATGAATAAACTGTTATTATGGTATTGTGTTATTTTTAAAAAAATATTCAAAATTTTGTATCTAAATTGGTAAAATTTACAAAAAATACAAAAACATTTTCATCAATAATTTTCAATTTAAAAAAAACAATGTTATATTATCCGGCGTAGAAGTCGAGTTAATTATCCTACTCTACTTCTATCAAGTTCTATTGATTGAACAGTGAACCTGACCAGTGAAGTGAACAGCGAACACTTAACACTGAAAATAAAATAATATTTTTGGAATGGAGCATACAGAACATACAGAATACAGATACAGCAAATAATAAAAAAAAAACAAAAAAAAACAAAAAAAACACAAAAATAATTTTTTTTGAGTGAAGTGAGCTACGCACACAATAATGACAAAAATAAAAGGTAGAAGCAATAAAGTAGTATAATGTATAATATTATACAATACAAATATGCTGATCCACATGTATATTATGGTATATAATTTTAAGTAATAAGAATAACCTTTGAGTGAATTATGTTTTTTTTTTGTGTTAAATGCTGTTTGCCTTTTGGTTATTATACCATATTAAGCTATTGATTAAATTTCTATTAGTCCTTATTATTATAAATCAAAAAAATTGTTTGTTTTATTTATATTATTATTATTATTATTTATTATTTTTCCTTATTATTTGCGAAGAAGACTAACATTAAATGAAAAAAATATAGTTCATGCAATCAATTTTTCCTGCAAAGGTTCAGCATGGTAGACAGGGGTTAAAAAAAAGCACCAAAGCAATTTGTATATATATGCATTTGTATACATATGCAATTTGTAGCGCTTCAGAAGCGCTTCTTAGTAGTTTGCTCAGCTAAAAAAAACGCAACTGTATTTGCTATAATTCCATTTAAGCACACTTATTCAAAATATAAATGGCCATATTTTGTTGACATACAATGTCGTATCGTTTTCATTGGAGTTGAGGCTTCATTCAGTATTTTCTGTACTACTGTTATTGTAATTTCATCTTTTAATTTTCGTAGTTTCTTCTACACAGTACAACAAATATATTTCAATTATGCCTTTGATCAACTAATTAAAAAAAAACATCATTTGAATTATACCAAAAACTCTAAACCATATAAAAAACACATTAGTTATATTTAAAAATCATTATTAAATCTTTTAACACCTTTTGTTTCATAATTCAATTCCATTTATAAGATTCGAACCAATAATTTAAAAATAAAAAAAAATTAACTGTAAATAATATAAATTTCCAAATAATAATTATGGTAACATATTAACCAAACATAAACCTAAAGTAGAGCCATAAATTCATTTAATTTATAATCATTTCTTTACAATTACCAAAAATTCATGTATTTGTATGTACATATATGTGTGCGTGAGTAGTTTTCATTAAAAATTTACATCAAAATAAAATAATTTTATTTATTTATTTCTGTTTTTTTCAATGTTTTTATTTTTTAGTTACATTTCTACAAAATTTTGTATTGTATAGAATTGGAAAAAAGTATAAAAAACCAAAATATGTAATAATAAAAATCTCCAATTCATTTTAATGATTAATGTAACAATTTTTCAATAAATTATTTATTCTTTTAAATAACAACAACTAAAATAGAACAATATTAAATCTACACAACATTAAAACTCTACCTTTTATCTATAAAAATATTGTAATAGACTCTAACTAAAATAATATAGGTACCTATCTAAATACAAAACAATTTATGTAAAAATTTTCTCCATTTTGTATATTTTATATAAAATAAATAAAACTTTATATAAAATAATTTCAGTTGTAAATCAAAACTTCAAAAAATTAAAAATAAAAACAAAAACAAAATTTTTTTTATTTATTTACAAAATTTATTGAAATTTTCTTCTCTTTATTAATACTCGGCTAATTTTAGTACAAAATTATAGGAATGATTTGGGGCTCATAATTTTATTTGTACCTACATACATACATACACACATACATATTATAATAACATTAAAATTTTTAAAATATATAGGTAGTTGAATATTAATTGTTGCCAAATGTATCTTAACAAGACATAAAACTAAATTTACTGTAGAAAAAAAAAATGAATAAATAAACAAAAACAAAAAAGGACATTCATTTAATTAAGACACAACATGTTTATTATTATTATTACAGTTGAACATAATATTATACATATTATATGCACATATATGAGAATATTCTTAAATTTTTGAATTATTGTATGTTTTGTTTATACAAATTCATATTTTAATGAATGTATGGATGTATATAATAATATGTACTGTATTATTTTGTATATAAATTTAAATGAGTTAAATTTAAATATTATTATTTAATATTGCACGTTTATTTATACTTATATTTGATAAATAATATATTTATATATAAATGTACACGTTGTGTAACGTTCATGTGTTTTTCGTCCTAATTTCAAATATAATATTATATAAGTATATAAAAATGCAAATTAAAATAATATAAAATCTTTATACGTTGTATCGTTTAACGTTGATTTTTAATGCATATACTTTATGTAGTCCTTTGTGGGCTTTTAGGGCTGTCTCGTGTCTTTACTTGAACTGAGTATAGACTTATGATATTTTATTCTGATTATCATACATTTTTTTGCTTTGTAGATTCCATTTTTACAACTGGTAAACACAATTGAATGAGCTGTTTTACGTACGTATATACACACAACAAATTTTCCTTTTTTCAATAACTAAGTATTCCTGTTTTAGGTATATTTTGAAAACAAAAATTGGGATGTATCACCCTGTATGTACTTATTGTTGCCTCAGATTTGTGTACACAACAAATTTTCCATTTTTTTCAATAACTAAGTATTCCTGTTTTAGGTATATTGAAAACAAAGATTGATATGTATCACCCTGTACTTAATGTTGCTTCAGATTGCAATTACAACAATTTTACAATGATATAAAATAATACTGTGAGTCAATAAAAAATCTTACTACAAATTTAAACATTTTGTCAGGTAGGTACTGGTGTTTTTACTTTGAACAATTTTTCAACCGATTTACTAATCGATCTATCGTAGAGTTACTTCTGTTTAACCATGTTACCAAGTTGTATTCCCATGTCATTTAACAAATTAATGGAAACAACTTTATTATTTATTAAATTTTTTTTAAAAAAAACAACTGTAGATCCTGGAGATTGGAGTGATGAAACAACTGTATATATTGCAGTTTTGACAAGAGCAATAATGGAGAGGAGAGATTAAAGTCTATGTCTTTAATTAGTTTTAGAAATATGAGCTGTATAATGTAAAAATTTAAGTCAGGAGACTACAGTGGTTCGGACACCTAGAGCGAGAATGATCAAAAATGCTCCAGCCAAAAGAATTCAGACCCAAAGGTAGAAGACGTCGGAGGAGACCAAACTTCCTTGGAGACACGAAGTATTGGCAGATTTAAAACAAAATCTTCAACTGAATCCATGACGGACAAAAATGGAGGACATTGATGAGTCAGGCCCAGGACCTACATGATCTGTTGGCCATCTAAGTAAAGTCTGTAAGTATGATACTGAGCAAATAAAAAACATCAACATTATAATATCCCTTTTCATAAAATACAAAACATATACTTATATTGAGTCCCTCCTGTTCATTATATAAATCTCTATACAGGATTGAGTAGCTAGCTATACTGTGAATCGATTATAAATTTTAATTTTATGTGAAAATAAATAAAATCAATTCATAAATATTTTACTCCACAATCTGAGTAGTACTTATTTACCGTTTCATATATTGTATTCTCTTTAAAATAATGTAATAATTTACCGTTATGAATTAACTTAAAGATATACATTATATCTATATAGATGTATTATATACAATTAAAATATATATATTTTAATAATAAAGTTAAGTAAAATATTTTATAGGCAAAATATTATATGATTCCAGGATGTTAATTAGACAATAACATTATATTATTAATTGAAGAATATAAGAGTAAAAAGAAGTGAAGAAGAAAGAGATGTAGGTAATATATAGTTGAAATGTTATTTTGTACATAATATAATGTAGATGTCGCCAAAAATATTGTTATAATAATTCTATTTTTCTTTTCTAGTTCTAATGAAAAATTTCTCTTAAAGAATATTTCCTAATTACTACCAACCTACCATTATTTATAGTCACATATTTTATTTATATTATTTACTCATATATACATTCAGATTCATTTAAAGGATATATTGGAAATTCAAAAAGAGGGTTATTTCTTGAATTGGGGTGTAAAAATAATATGGGAAGAAAGATAAATTAGAAAATAAATAAATTGCATTTTGTTGGTTAATTGGTGCTTCTTCAAATTCAAATTAATAAAAATTATAGGCGATATGTGCAATAAACTAATTTGTTTTTATTGGTTTGAGTTTTTGATATAATTTATATAAAATGTATATTAATTAAATATTATTTAAATAATGTATTTGTAGGAAAGAGTGAATGATAAAAAATGGATGTTGGAATAAATTAATTAATGAAGAATATGCCGTCAGTAACCTCTTTCGGTATATGTTCGGTTTATAAATTGATTTGATTTTACTGAACTGTTATAACTGTTATAAATATATTATATAATTTTATTTTGCTATTCTTGCAATTTTTAAACAATTTGGGGTATCAGCATTCGTGGGTTTTAGTCTTGAGTATTGTTTACTCCCCCAGATTGACTTGAGCAATATTCATTTCTTCCCTCCATTCCCAATTTTTTCTCCTTCTTTTTTAAAAGTTTTTTTCTGTGTAGTTATGGAAAAACTTTATTATATAATCATTGTCTCACATCACAAAATGATTGCTCTACAATTTAGGGGTGATTTCCTTAATTTTGTTAGCTATATGCCGTTTACTGTAAACGAATTTCGGAAATAACTGTTTTTTATGTTATTAAATAATGGCTAAGTTATTAAATAATGAACTTCACCTAATCATCGGCCCACCCACATTTCGATTGCGGTTTCTTTTTATCATTTTGTTTAATTACCAAACATTTTACTCATAGATAATTACCCTTCAAACCAGTATCTTGCACAATCTTGTAACGAGCTGATGTTATGTAGTATATAGGTTTTTAAATCCCGTAATTATGAATTAGAACCAAGTGTAAAATACAAAAACAAAACAAACAAACAATTTGCCTTTCATTAAAATTTTTTTATACAGTTTTTTATCACTATACGAACTTTTTTTAACTTAACTGTAAAATTTGAAAAAAAAAACTATTAAATAAGTTAATTGCTACTCTTTCAATTAAAAACTACTCTTGCTAACTAATTAAAAATATCATTGATATCAAATTTTATATAGAAAAAAAAATAAGACGAATGTAACGAAATTTGATCTTTTATAATCTTACTTTTAAGCATATTGTTTAGGGCCTTTGACGATGCATTTTTTGAATTTTAACTACAATCGGATATGTTCCATAACGAACTACATATATACAATATAAATAGTTTGAAAATGTTTTCATAACGCTCCAACTACGCAGAAAAACTGAATATAAACATTTTGAAATTATTTTCATTGTATAGAGGATGTTATGGAACGTGTTACATTCCAGTTAAGGCATTAATACAGCATTTGAAATATACAATATTATGTATAAATTACAGCAATGTGAAATATTTTAGTATTGGACTACCTCGACAATTTAATTCTGTTTAGTTTTATAACTCATATAATATAGATTCAAAGTAAATTCATATGTGAGTTATAAAAACTAAACAAAATTGAAATTGGTTAAACCTAATAATTTGTTTAATTTGCTGATACAATCTAAGGGCGTTTCCAAACCTCTTGCACTTACACTGAACCTCTTGACTTGCATAGTCGTACTAAACCTGTCAAATCGCACTACATTTTTTTTTTATTTTCACTTTTAACAAATTTAATTTTGCGATATCCAGTGTGCTTGAGACTACACTAAAATTTTTACTACAAATTAAGTGCGATTTGACAGGTTTAGTGCGAGTATAAAGTGCAAGTGCGAGAGGTTCGGAAACGCCCTAAGTTGATAAATAAAATTGGTTTGTTTCCCATTTTTTACTAAAACCTTGCTATTTACTTTTATTTGCAATCTACAAAAACAGGTACACTCAAAAATAAAAATACACCACCAAAAAAAAAACTGGTTTTTAAAATCAAGATTTTGAACGTGCCCGACCCATTTTAAATATATATTTTATATTTTGTATACTGTTTCTTAAGTAGAGCATTGATTAAGAATAATAAATAAATCATAGCCTATACACTTAGTACTAGTAAATTAATTTATTTTATTCAATAATAAAAATAAAAAAAAAAGTACTTTATTATATTGTAATCAAAAGATAGATGTACAAAGAACAGAAAAGTCTTGCCACTGATTTGATTGAAATATTGTTGGATCCTTCCATAAGTATTGAAGAACTTATTAGTATATAGTAAGTTTATAGTAATTAGTACTAGTCATTAAATTATAAAATCTGCCAAGTTCTACGCGCTTAACATTTTTGTCTGTCCTTGTACTTAGAGTTATAAATATCTCCATAACCCATAGTGGGCTGCCTCTACTATTCAAAAACACACCCTATAATATTACTTAACTTACTTAGAGTTATAATTATCCCTATAATCCATATTGGTCTCCATCTACTAGTCAAAAACACACCCAGTAAAATTACTTCGCTTAGTTCAATTCATAATTACTGAAAATTTAAATATTTTTCCCTAAAAATAAATTAATTTTGCAGATAGAAGGTTTTTCCAGTTCACCAGCTATATGATATATAAGACTGGTTAAGTTAAGTGATCTATAAGTTTAATCAAGGTTGATTCTATTTCAATACTAAATTACATGTATTTTTATTTAATTTATTTATTTATAATTTCAGAGAAGCTATCAGAGCTGGTGTTGGGTATTTAATACCATTCATTAATAATTATTATTAATTTATTCAAACTATCAAAATGATTTCGACCACAATAATTTACAATTTTGAATTTTAAAAAATGAAAGATTAGATTATTGATACAATATTTTTCATAATTTTTTATTTAACTCATTATCTAAAATTTAAGTTAATTAAGACAATCTTTAAATATTTGCAAACATAATTCAAATATAAATTGTAATCAATGTACTTTTAATTCATTTGAATATTAAAAAAGAAAAATTAAAACATTTAAAATAATATAATTTTATTTTTACTGCATAAATAAGAAACTAATAACTATATACATAATATATAATAAATGCATTAAATTTAGATTTCAAATTGTAAGACAAAAAGATTTCTTGGATTTTATATACAGACAATTTTTAAATAAATAAAAATTTTCAAGACAATTACATTTGAATATTGTTTACTATTTTATAATATGTATCTTAATTTTAAGAGAAATTACTATTGAAAATATAATGGATAATAATATTCTTTGTATTATAGTAAGTTATAAAGAAAATATGAATAATTTAACCACGTTATATATGTATATGTATATAGTTGTGTATATATAAGAAATATTATAGAAACATCTTGACCACGTTTTAATTGCGTATTCTTAATATAAGATATTTTCATATTTCTATACATATGTTATCATTGCAAAGCATTTAATTGTTCCAAACTATTATGTATATATATATATAGATATATATATGGATAATGTACTAGTATATATAGTTATTTTAGATAATATTTTATAATTTGTATCAATATTTTTGATATAACATCATAATATTACCACCTTGAATATTCCAATATAATAAAATAATTCTTTGATAATAATACGAGTCCATAAATGAAATGTTTGGTGAAAATTTAAAAAAAGGATATTATATTCAGAGTTTGTGTGTTACCTTGTAACACATTGTGTGATTTAATTGCAGTATTCAGATCAGGTACAAGGCTATTTTTTTTTTTAGTTAATTCATCATCATCTCAAAAGAGCCATTCTACTCGTACAGAGTGTAAATTTATAAAATGACATTTCAAAAACAAAATAGTAACAATCAGTTGAAATGTATACAAAATTATAATTTCTTATATTTCTTTACTTACTTTCTATAATTAATATTAAAATTAAGCACTAGCTATACCAAGGCTATCAGCTTATAAACAAAATTAATACTAATAAAACAGTAGAAAAAAAAATAGTAACCTTCAGTTGAAATGTATACAACATTATAATTTCTTATACTTATATCTATCTATCTATCCATCTATTTACTATCTAGGACTATCAGCTTATATACAAAATTAATTTACAGCAAGCCTATACAACAATCAATTAAAATTAATATTAGTAAATATAAAATTTCAAAAAAAGATAAGGCAAAATTGAGATAATATGCTCGTGAAAGTTATTTAATATTTAGATAGCAAATAAGCTGTTAAAATTCACTATTATTATATTATTTTATTTGGTTTATCGAATTGTATTTTTTGCAACATAGATGTTCTAAATTAGACACAAAAATTCATGTTAATTTCCTTTTTATTTTCCTATTGTTCCATAGTTTTTTGAATTTTTCAGAGTGAAGCTGTTAATGTAGCAGTTGAACAACATTGGATCTATTGAACTACCAAGCATTATACCACAATTGATGTTTGCATTTATATTTGCCCACAGTAGCATATTGTTGTCTGTTTGTAAAAAATTGTTGTACCATTTCTGCTACAACAACATTACCATTGGTCTATTTATTGTTTTATCGGCGCAATAAATTAAATGAAAGATTGCTGCATTAGCGCTTGAGTTTTATTTAAAACTGTATTGTACTTACTGATATAATTTTCTAAGTGTCGTGTAAGCAAATGTTGTCTTCATAATGTTCCAAGTCTTTTTACTATTGTTGACAACATTTTTAAATTGTTTCTTTTTTTTTATTTAGCTAGTTCTAATATTATTTTGCCTTTCAATCAAGTAAATTTGTTTAGCCTATAATGATATTTTGTTTTAAAATAGATTGCCTTAATGTATTTTATACAATATGTTTAATTTCATATATTTTAATTGTATATTTCAAGAGCTTATATTACTAAAATATTTACACCTCTGATTTGTAATTATTTAGAGCCTGACTTAAATATTTAAATAACTTTAATTTGTAAAGGACAAAATTGCAATTAAAAACCTTTAATTAATTATTTTGATGCTAATATAAAATCTAATTTAAACATAACCTAAATCTTAACGAGATGTTATTATAATATGCTAATGATGCTAGTATTTTGATTTAACCCAGTTGAGACGTGAATATGTGTTACAGTTCTCATATGGTTTTATGTACATCACTCTTACTTATAATTTTTGGATTTGATTGGATGAAGTTTTTATATACATATTTTATGTAAATTGCATCATTTGTAATATAAGTACATTGTAAGTGCAATGATAAATTCGACGGTTTAAAGAATCAAATTTGACTTTCAATCATAAGAATGTGCAATATCAGTATAAACAATGGGTGAAATCAAAAAAATAATACTGCAGTAGTGTTTAACGATTCAATTCATATTTAGCATATGCTGAATTGTTAAGCAAGCCAATATCTCAAACATGACCCACAAATTTTAATAATATTCTAAATTATGTTATTTTTCATTCTATTTCTTCTGTACAGTGGCGATTTGTCCAAATGAATACGTTGTGCATTGCCAAGTTTTTCAACTAATGGAAATATTTTTTGTGTACATTTGAGCTATCCTATCCATAATTAAATAGACACCACAATCCGATGTTTGTTTTTTTTTGTCTTTTTTCTTTTCTTTGCATCCCTCTTCACTTCATTCTGTTCTGGAATATCCTGTTAGCTTGTACATACCATATTATATGTACCCAGCAGCGGATAGTTTTCTTCTTTCATTTTTTCTTGTTCTGCCGGCATTTATAATTTCTTGAAGGATCCAAGATAACGATGTTTTAAATACATACCCAAACACATTGTATTTTCATGCTATTATTTCTGCAAGCCCTTTTTGGTTAAAAATCATATTCGTCGTACATATGTTTGGATTTAAAACTCATCGTAGGTAAAACATTCTACTACCAGTAATTTGCTGAAGAATAGTTAGAGCTGATTTTTATTATCTCTTTTTATCAGCCATTGAGATCCTCTTATTTGTATTTGTTTTGAATTTAACCTGAGTTATAATTAAAGTATTTATCATGTTTAGGGATGTTTATATATGAAATAGTATATGTAGCTTCACATTATTGACAAGCTCATGAGCAGATTGACATTCATTAGTATATCTTTGTAATCAATGAACTTTATGTAATATTTTATGTCGTAATCTCATTAAGAACTTTTTGTTAATTACATACAATCAAGTATCAAGTATCAAACTGTTTACAGTATTAATATCCTATACTAATATAAAATATTCGAACCGTAATCAAGTATCGGAGACATCTGAAATGTATCAATGTACATACAAATATAATATATCAAATTTTCTGAACTGACAACATTGTGTTAGCAACATAATATACTTTACTTACAATAATTCCGATCTCTCTGAATACAGTGTCTCTGAAATAAATGTCAAATCAAATGTCAAAATATTATACTCATTTGTGGATACCTATCCATGTGAATATAATATTTTCACATTTGATTTGACATTTGATTTTGTGGATAAATTTTTAAAATATTTGGATTGAATATGGACAATTTCGTAAAAAACTATTATAGTTAATTAAAGCATCTTCTTTCATGAGTTCATTTCCTATTAAAAATAAAGTAAATTAAAATAAAAAAAAAACATTTTTAAATTAATTTTTAAAACACGAATTAAAATTTATGCTTATTTTTCTTTAATATTAAAATTTTTTCTTCTTTCATCTTTTCTATTTATTACTTACTGTATCAAACTATACTAATAAATTTTCGAATACATAATTTAACAACTAGTGTCGTGAAAATGAGTCGCGCATACACTGTAAAATTAATTACCGATGACAATGTACACAATTTTTTTTTTTACATTTAAGAACATACGTCAATGTGTTGGCAACGTTGTCGATACATTTACGATATCACGCTATCATTAAACATTATACGTAGTTTCTCGTGTTTGGATTGACGTACGTATATTTTCCGAGGTTTACTTCTTTTATTTTTTAATTTTCTCTATTTAGAACATAGTCACAAATCACGAATTTTAATACTATCTGATGATTAGGTTTAACACTATTAATTTATGCAAATGTATAGTTTATTCATAAATGTGTAGTTTGGACTAAAATATGAGTCGTGTTATAACAATTTTCGTAACACTCTAATGGCGATATAAAAATGTCAGTAATGTATGTAGGGAAGGAATTAGGGATGTTTTCTAATCTCAACAAGTTGTTAGTGATGTTTTGAATCTTAATAGGGATTTTTTTTAAATTGTTTTGAAAGATATTAATCATGTCTTCTTTATAATATGTTTGTAATCAAATCACCTTTCACTTGGTAAAACAAAACAAGATTTGAGGAATTAACTCGAATTCTGAATTACAAAATTTTGCGTAGGTATCAACATTATGTGTAGCAACATCCTGAATTTTAATAATTTGGATTACAAAATTTGAATCGATTAAATTCTAATTACCTTCATTGAAAAAGGTAAATATAATTCTCAAAAAATTCTTAATATTGCAACTCTTTTGCTAAATTTTAAAAAAAAATATTTTACACAAGCCAGAGTGTATAAAATTGGAACTAAAAAAAAAATCATAATTTAATAATACAAAATTTTTGTAAGAACACATCAAAATTAAATAAATAAAAAATATTTTTAATATATACTTTTAAGTCCAATTCAATTAAATTATGACTCGTATTTAAGTAATTTAACAATTTTTGGTTGTTTTTAAATATCAACTCTAAATAATATTCATATAAAATAGAATATCCCTATGTATAAAATATACCTAACTATCTATATACTTTACAAATTATAGACAATAAAATAATATTGTATATAAAATAATATTTTCAAATAAATATAAATTAACTTATAATAAATTAATAATAATTATTATTATATTATTATTAAGGATTATAAATTTTTAAATAAATATTGGTATCATGACATCTTGGACTTCTACAATTAAAGATTTTGTCACATTTAATATAGCTACATGAATAATACATAATGGTAATAATAATAATAATTGTTCTGTGTTTATTTGCATTCGGATGTACAAGGATGTAGATGTCTTTATAAGCCATAGTATTGATAGTTTATTAACATTTAATTATAATAAATATTATTTTGAAAAACAAAAAAATAAAATAAATTTGTTTGTTATTTTTTATTTTTTTTTTATTTTAATAATATTGAAAATAATATCTAAGAAGCAGTAGTGATGATTAAGTGTTGAAAGAATTTTAGATTTTTGTCACGTATAGTACCTATAATAGTTTAAGCATTATATGTTTCAACATAGTTATTTGGAGTTAAAATTAAGAAAAGACATTTAACTTGTGTGTAATTAGATATATTTTAAAAAATTGGATGACAGCATCACTGACCACTTTTTGAGATTGATTTTAGTTTAATAATTAAGTATAAGTAGTATGAATGTCTTTAGTTTTAAATACAAGCCTTCATTTAAGTCGAAAAATTGTAAAGTAGGAACCAATGCACAAATAATGAGCCAGTATGTTGTTAGCAAGTCTATTCATTTAGTATATAAGGTACGGAAATAACTCCATTAGAGAAACACTCATGTATTATAAAACCACTTATAGCTGAACTTACCGTTTTTAATTTTTTTTTTTTGGTTTTTTATTTATTTATTTATCTTAAAAGAGCCCAATTGCTCGTACAGAGAATACTTCATTGTTTTAACAAATAATGTACTACTACTAATTTTAGGTCAGTGCAAAATACTAAAACTAACCTAATCTATAATATAGTCTACTAATTAAATATTTATATTTTAGTTTTTTTTTTTTTCCTTCATTTCATACTTAGTTCAAGGTACATTAATTATTACAACCTAAAACCTTCCACAAAAATTATTAATAGTTGATTAGAGCATCCAATTGAACATGAATTCAAAAAGTTTTTCACAAAAGTCATTCACAAAAATTTCAAACATTACAAAATTTTTCATTTTTAGGAAAAGGCGCCAACATATATAACAAAACAAAATATTAACAGAAACGCCAAAACTACTAACAATTATGTCAAATCCCTAACATTTCGAAATGATGTAACAGTTTTATAATTCCTGAATTTGTATGGAAAAATTGTTGAGACTTTTGACATTTTTTTTTTAGTTGAATTGACCTTTAGAAAACTTGATGTAGAGCCGTATTTCATCAAACATTGTTTGCGCTGTTTGATATAATATCAGTATTAGCATTTTCCAGATTTTAGAAATGTGAGTTATTTCCCATATTGAGTCGAATAGTAGAACAACATTATATAACTTGCATCTGCTTCAGCGCAACAGAAATCAATATACTGCCCTCTTTGTAGCAAATATTTCTTTAAATGAAAAAATTTATATAAATAATAAGAATGAATGAAAAATCAATTTTTCTTCGTCTTCAGCAGCATATTAACTTCTGGATGTCTGCGATCACATTCCTGAAGCTCGTTTTGACGCCCGACCATTGTTTGATGTTTCTTAACCATGACATTTGTTTTCTGTCAACACGTCTACTACCTTCAATTATACCTTACAGGGTCAGTTGGGGAATATCCTATCCTATTTGTTTAAGTTGTTTTTGATTTGAGAGTCTGATTTTTAACATAACAACGCACGGTCTCTACCAATTCTATTTAGAGCCTCACTACTGTTCACTCGATCTACCTATGATATTTTCAGTATTCTACTGTATACCCACATTTCAAATGCTTCAAGCTTATTCATTGTCATTATTTTCAGTGTTCACGCTTCCATACCATAGAGGAGTACCGACCACACGTATAGCATTTAACGAACCGAATACTTGTTTCGAGATTGATATCATGGTTACACAGGACTTTTTTATATTGTAAAACTGCTACGAGCATATTCTATTCAATATTTTATTTCCATATATTAACATTGGTTATATTAACGGCAATTAGTGTTGAATCATTTTCGTAACGTGTGTTGTTGATATTAACACCATTTACTTTTGCTCCAACATTTGTATTTATTTATTTGTTTATTTATTTGATAACAGTTGATCCTACAGATGAATACCAATTTTATAGGTCCTTTTCCTTTCGAAATGTGGGACTTTTTATTAAATTATATTAGTTATTTGGTATACATTTTTGTATACATATTATATATTTATACTAGGGGCCCCTGTTGAGTAATTATATTTCAAGTCGAAGTCAAATTTAAAGTTTTTAAAAAAACAGTAATTTACGTACTGACATAGACTTCTCATTACAAAGCAGAAAACACTCATGTTTTAATGAATAGCTTTGGAATTAGTATGTTTTCGTTAAAAAACATAAATACCTTACTTCTCATTTTCTGTTTCGTTTCTACCTGTTTAAAAAATTTTCAACTGTGTGTGTGCATTATTGTTTTATATACAACTTACTTATTATATATTAAGAGTTCATTATGGAGAGGAGAGATTATTTTTTATTTGAGATGAATTTGTTTCTTTGTTTTTATTTGGCATATCTACATATATTCATTTGCAAGTATATAATGTAAATTATAATAACTGATTTGTTTGCTTTTGTTTATTATTTTATTTTAATAAGATCTCACATGTGCATAATGTATTTGCTGAATGATAAAATAATACGAGTAAAAAATTTTTAACTGTGTGCGCATTATTGTTTTATATACAATCTTATATATTATATATAGTTACATCTACACCACCTACTGCCGACAAAACCATCACTATTGTGGTACCTACCACGGTACAAAGGGATGGAATTTGTCAACAGGAAACTAAAATACCGTTTCTTTAAATTTTGTAATTATAAAATAAATCATTGTAATTTAATAACTTTATTTACTACCTTTTAATTACTACTTTTGAACTCATTTGAACTTTATTTTTCTTTCTTTTGTTTTTATGTGGCATATGCAAATATATTAGCCACTCATTAAAATCATGATCGACAAATGCTGATAATGCACAATCAGCAATTTGTTTATAAAATTTTAAAACAAAAATTAAGCATGTAAAATTATATTGAAAAAGAAAGTCAGTCTTATTTCTGAACTAAAATAAAAAAGAACCGTTTTGCTTTTTTTTTAAAAACTGAATAACATTATTATATATTAGAAGTTCATTATGGAGTAGGAGAATGGAAATAAAATAAAAAGGTGTCTACTGCGCAGGACCTTAAATGCTTGTCAATTATAATTATAGATTTTTTTTTTCTTTATTAGTTATATTATATCTTTATTAATTACTAAATTATATTAGAACCGATGTTGTTGTATTGAAAACTACTTTTTTCAGTCATTTTCACTATTTGATCATTTTTCCGGTTCTCACGGGGTTTGAAACCGTTCTCATTACTATATAATACATATAATATGAGACTTTTTTACTGTCCTTAATTATAATAAGGACTTTTCTAAGCTTTCTAATTTTTCGGTCCTTAAATTACTACACTCGAATGCTTTACCACTCGGCTACCAAGGTTACAAGCCCAATATTTGTATTTTGCATTGTTTCTTTAAATACTACTTTGGAGTACAAATTAAACAGTAAAGGTGACAATACGCAACCTTATCGTATTTCTCTTCTAATTTCAATATTTTTTGTAATGAATTCTTCTAGGCTTTTTGGTTTTTAGTTTCAGAAGAACTCTCTTCTAATACTAATTTCTTCTTGATCTATATTTATCTCACTATAAAGACCTCCATAAGATGATGTTTTTCATCATCTATGAATCAGAGAAAGCTCAACAATTTTAAATCAAAATTTGAAGGCCAAAAAGACTGTTCCCAGTACCAAGACCTGCTCTAAAGCCGATTTGTGTACTACTAATTGTACTTTCACATTTCTTATAGATTAAGAAGTGAATAGTTTTTAAAAAGTTGTTAATTATCATCATCATCATCATTGTCCTGCAACCTTATCCGGGGGCATAGGGTGGAGAAAAAAAAGTTGTTAATAGCTTTCTTTATCTCTTTCTTTGTTATCGGAGGATTTAAGAGCTTTACTTACGGTAATTTGTGAACACTGGTTCTATTTAGATCACTAAATAACTCTGGTATGTATTGTTCTCAGTTTTTTTTTTCTTTTCTGGACCCAGGGTTATCTGATTATTTCTGTCAACTATAGATTTGAATATATTTGTTTAAAATGAACTCCAGCGGATTCCTTGACCTTTTTATAAAGATTGAAATCATTATGTAGGTTTTGTAAGTTCTCGATTTCTTAACATTTTGAGTTTAGCCACTGTGGTTTTGCTGGCCTTATTTTTGATTTTAATATTTTTTGCGTTTATTGTGGTCAACATTTTGAATGTTTCTTGAAGTCTTTGTTAATAAACCAAAGATCTAAAATCTGATTTACCATTCACTTATGCTTCGGTGTATATATTGGTGGTTCCAATTTGGTTGAAGCTACATAAAATTGCTTTCTGAAATATATTTCTATCAAATTATGAACTTCATAAACAATTTTTATACAATTAAATTCTCAAAAAAGACAACAATTGTCCAAAATAAATATTTTTTAAATTTTTTTCTTCAATAAATCCAATCCAGAAAAAAAGGATATTATATACATACGAATTCAACCATTTTATTCCCATTTATTGAAGCGGGTAAACTTTTTTACAAAAATTTACTTAAAATAATATTAAAGAACCCATCATTGCAATAAATTATCAATTTTCTTCCATCAAAATACACCATCACATAAAATCGAGAGTGTAACTTATCAAAATGTCCTTTGAAAATGACACTTTGTTTTTTTTTATAGTTAAATTAGAAAAAAATAAATATATATAGACCGTATAAACTTAAGCCCACAAACAAGATTTTTATATCATACTTTATTACACTCTAAAAATCCAAAATAAATGGCATCTATCGGAATGAATTTGAGTCACATGAAAAGTTTTATTTTGTCGTTTTTTTTTGGATTTTATCTATTTTGATGTGCCATTTTGAGTTCTTCCTAAAAAAGAAAAATAAAGCAAAAAAAAAAACAAGAAAAAATTCATACTAAGATGAAATCCTGTGATTCCTCAAGACATTTTTATTTTTTTTTCTTATTTTTCTTTTATTCCACATTAATAAATAATCCAATTTTTTTTTTCCTCTCCCAAGGTTTATATTTTCTTTCTGATGAAAGAGGATGAAGCTGTCTTTTTCTGAATTCCAAAAATCAAAATAATCACAAAAACAATAAAAAAAACCGGAAAGAAAAACAAAAAATATACAACCCTGTAAACCAATCCACATGAACTCAATTTTTATGTTATTTCTCTTTTCAAGTGAAGAAAAAAAAAATTTATAACTGTAAAAATACAAACGGAAAATAACGTTTTCCAAAATAAAAGAAATAAGCAAAAAAAAAAAGAAAAAAAACGATATGATAGTAGATATAGGTACCGTTATTTTTATGCTGACAAAAACAACAAATAAATCAGTCGAACTTTGACAACAATGTCACCATTGAGACAAAGACACACACACACACAACTACGTTTAGCTGTTCTTAAATTTCTTATAAAGTGATATATATTCTTGCTATTTCCCTGATATACTCTACCAACCACCCACCCACCCATTTCGCATTCTTTACTACACTTCATGATGTCATTTCTTTATTTTATCTTATTCTCAATTCTGGATTTTATAAAAAAAAAAAAAAAACAGAAAATAAAAATAAAATATGGAAGAAAAAATGTCATACTAGAAATGAAACCGTTATTTTTTATGTCACAAAAGACATTGAGGAAGATGCTGTCAAACTTGAACAGAAAAGGAGGTAATAAGACGTAACGGCGGGATTGCAAAATAACATTACTGCAAAATATTGTTATCTTTATTAGATACGTTAGAAAGAGATGGCATTTGAATCGAAGGTTAGAGAGTGTAGTGTGGTGGTGGTGTGTTTGGGTTTTGTGTTTTTGAAATTGACTGAAATTTATTCGATATGATGTGAAAGATGGATTTTTACCTCTCGTTCTACACAATATATATGTATGTACATTACAGTTAGTTATATTTTGTAATTTTATAATATTTTTTCTGTCGTTTTTTTGTTTTTTTTTTTTTTTGGTTTTATTTACAGTTAGAATTTTGCAAATATTAGCAAGAAAAATCAAAAAATAATGAAAAAAAAAAAAATAAGAAATTGAGTAAATCTCTTAAGGACTTAATTTATGAGAAAAATGGTCGAAAAACATTTTCTGAGATTGAAATTTTTTTTTTTTAATTTATTTCTTCTTTTTTTGTTATAAATTTTTCATCTCGATATAACGGTATTATTGTTGTCTTTCATCTTGAAAATTATACAATGTAAAATTTGTTGTTTTTTTTTTTTGTGTTTTTGTCATATAAAATAAACTTAAAAAAGTTTCACTGAATATTTTTGTTTGTTTGTTTGTGTCCGTATTTATAGCAAAGAAATTTTCATTTTATAAAATTGTCTCTAAATGTCAGTTAAGTGAGTCCTTAGTATACGATAGAAAAGAATCAACGTTCATCACAATTTATTATTTGAGTTCAAAACTAACTGTATAAATAGATAATATATATAATATATATATATATATATATACATATAATATATATATATATATATATTGAAGAAAACTGTTATTTAAAATAGAACCAAATATGAATGTGTTAGTAAATTTGTAATTTTTGTAATTTACTATGGAAGAAGAAAATACAAAAAGAAAAACAAAAATTAAATATTGTTTACTAGTGTTGCCGTTTTATATATATATTTCTAAGCAGATCTATTTATTTCTTTTTTGTCCTTTTTCATTACTTTATTTTTTTTTTTTTGTTATTTTGTTTTAGTTTTATTTGTTTGTATAAAATAAACGACAATGAAGAAATTTATTTATTATGGTAAGAAACATCAGCATAAATAATGACATGAATGGGTCATCATATTTCTTATGGAAACATTAAAGTATGAAGAAACGTATTAAATAAAGAGGAGAAAGAAGACAAGAGAAAACAAAAAGAAAAAAAAACCAGAAAAATAAATAAAATATTGTAGGAAAATGGAAAAATACTGTTATTTATTCAGTTTAGCTTTATATTTTCTATAGAAGAAATTATGATAGAGAATTTTTTTTTGTTCTTATTTTTCTTGTTTTTGTTCATTTTGTCATGAATGATAGTGTCATTTCATTCTCAAAATTTTATTCTATATTATCATTATATATCTATATAATGTAGGAATAAATATCCTTATATATCCTTTTTTTCTTGTTTATTATGGTTGTAAATAATGTCAATGCCCATTTCTTTAATACAGAAAAGAAAAAAAAAAATTGATAGTTTTGTCCAATCAAAATAAGGAAAATTATTATAGGAGAACACAGAATGGTCCCGAAAATATAAGAGAGAAAAAATAAATATTTTTTTTTTTGTTTTTTTGATAAAATAAAAGAAAGTAAGTACATAAAAAAAATGAAATTTTTTTTTTGTTTTTTTTTTTTTTTTGAACGACAAGCAAAAAAAAAGTGACTTTTTATTTATTATAATGCTTAAATAATACTCGTAAATTTATTTTTTTATTTTCTTCATAATTATTACTATAGAAGAATATACACAATAATAATATATAATTTTGGATAGTGAATAGTGAATGTGAAACAGAGATAGGTATATAAAATGATACTAACTAAAAGTTGTTAAGTGAATTTATGTAAAATATAAGAATAAAAAATAAGAAAAAAAAATTAATAATAAACAATTTATTTTTGTGGTTTTTATTTTATTTTTATTACAAAAAATATATTTTAGTATAGCACATTTGAACTGTCATTATTTTTTGAAATGTTTTTTTTTTTTTTTTTTTATGAAAAGTTAAGAAAATTATAAAGTTTTCAAAATAAAATAAATTAAGAATATTCTATAACGGGTAATTGTACTCTAATTAATTTTGGTTATTATTCAATTTCGAATACCGGGTTAGGTTGGTTAGGTTATAAGAATATCATAAGTTGAAGAAAAAAAATTTTTTTTTTTAAGCCCAATTTTAACCACAGAACACATTTGAATTGTGATCAACGGAAAAGTCGAACGAGAGGAGCATTAATAGATGAAGATGATATGAGTAAAATTCGAATTACTAATTTTTAAGAATCATTCTACAATCGAATTGATTTCAGTGGAATCCAATGTAGTGCTTCAAGGCCATTACCATAGCCATTAAATTATATGCATAATTTAAAAGGGTTCTTTAACTATTAGAGTAATTGTAAAAAAAATTGTTTGCGTTTTTAAATTTGTCTGTTACTGTTTTAATCTTCCTTTCTTGTCATTTACCCTATTCGTAGGACGAAGTTAACATATATTTTTGTTTTACACGTTCATTACAATGTTTTTTTTACATTTATCTTGACGTTGAGATTTTTAAATGCTGTTTTCAAGCTAGTTTGTCTTATGCCATGCTTGTTGATCCTGCGATGGTTCTTTTCGTTAGAAGTTGCTTTTGAACATTTGACAGATTTGCTTCTTTTTTCTTTTATATCTGCGTGTTTTATTGTCCATTTTTATTGTGCGCTTATTATTATTATTATTATTTTTTACTGAATACAATTTAAATGATACAAAATAGTGATTTACAAGCACTACCCAGCTGCCAGGGCTATCGGCTTGAATTATTTTATCTATAGTTATATTATATTTTACGTTGAAATTTTTGGTTGATTTTTTATAACTCACAGATATTGTATTTTATACACATAATATAAACATATAGCTTCGATTTAGTTATAAAATCAAACGAAGTAAAACCTAGTGGTTGTATCCTACTATCTAGTCTAACACTATAAATAGTTACTGGTGAATTCAAGTATACTGTTACGATGAACGAAATCATTCTCTTTAATAATTATTATAATACAATTTTGCAGTTTTCACAATGTAAAATTTATGAGCACTCATAATTTACAAATTTTGTTTATGAGCAAAGTACTGAAGCAGTAGTAGCAGTATTGCTTATGTTTCTTTATGAAAAAGTTTTTTTCCTGTTTTTCAAATTATTAAAAAATTACTTTTCTGCTGCTTTCAAAATAAATTTGACATAAAAATGCTAGAAAAATATGCGTTAAGGTAATACTGATTCCACTCCTAGAAATATAGTACCTACTGTCATCAACCGGACAAAAATTTAGTAGCAAAAATAGTGCAATAAATTAGTAGTTTCGGAAAGTGCGAGTGCGACAGGTACGGCAACGCCCTAAGAGTGTGGCGTAATAAAAGTATATTTCCTGTCAAATTATTTTTAAATACATATTGGTGGTACATAATTCAATGAGAGCTATCGAAATACACGACGTACTTTACGTTGAATTAATTTAAATAAATTTTGTTAGAGCGTACAAACATTTTTTTTTATTTTCTTTCTGATAATAGTAAATGAAAAGTTAAATAGTTTACTTTGAAAAAAAATATTGGTTTGACAAAAATTTTATTTAATTTATTTTTTTTTTGCAATTGATAGACTTCTTTGCCAAATTTGAAATAGCTCATTTTAATTTCGGTAATTACGTCGTGTATCGAAATACTGGTGTATAAGTAATACGGTTTTATTTAGTTTGATCTCTGCATTATAAGGATTTTTGATGATAAATTAGTTTCAAAATAAATATTGGCGAATTTGAACGAAGCCTTTGAAATAATATTTTGCTATAAAATCCATTTTGTATGTGTTTTTCATTGTGAAAGAAAGCTAATCCATCATATCATTAATAATAGTTTTATGTTACCTTTATCTATATTGCATTATCATTATTCTGGAGATAAATACAGATAGGTATTGCAATAATCTGGAGTTAACTAAATATGTTAAAATAATTACAATAATTAAATAATTGTTTTCAGTGTTTTGGTAAATCTATTATTATACTTTAGTTTGTGCTTAAACCCTGGGCATAAGAGTCTTAATCCAGTTACCTTTCCTAATTCTATAATCCAAATATAACTTGTTATAATTATTTTTTTGTAGAACTGAAAGCTACTCAGTTTTCTGAAATTTTTCAATTATTCCATCACACGTATTCGATACCTAATCATTGTGCTCAGATTAGTCTTTAGATTTCGGTGACTTAAATTTTTTGTTTTTAGTCTTCTATTATCAATTTATTTCTGATAGATTAGCTTTAATGATGATTTAAAAATATTTTGAGTACGTAAGAGTTTAACATAATAGATGTCAAGCTATATGAGGTTCATTCAGATTTAAGTATTAACTCTTAACGATCCCCATCAACCTATCGTAAGGAAAAATTTTAAAATTGACATTAGGAATTAAAAAGTATATATAAGATTATAGTGCTATTACACACAATAAATTACGCATTTTGGTACAATTTAAATTCTGTACGCTACTTTTCTTATAAATTTATGATTAATTATTTTTGTATCTATAGATATTAATTAAAGCTACCGCAGACATGCAATTTTTATTTTTGAGACTGTATAATTACATAATTTCTGTTCCATTAGTTTATATGAAAGCTCGCATACCTGCTACTGATTTTATGTGTTCGCGTTTTCATATAAACTAATGGAACACAAACGCTTAGCCTAAGGATATTATTTTAATATAAGTTTGTATTTTTATTTAAAGTTGTGTAATGTATTGTTTAAAACCCAAATATTTTTCAAAATCACTGTGATTTGAAAGTAGCAATCACAGTTAGTAGCAGTGATTGCAAAATCTAATTGTAACATTAATTAAATTGTAATGTTTTTTCATCAATGTAAATTTTTTTTTTTTTTATCTTCTTGACAGTAGGTAGAATCACCTTTTCGTGCTTAGTTAAGTACGGTACTGCAAGGTTACACTACAATATCTACAAATATTTCGAATATTTATTTAACAAATTACTGGCTTATCAACTCATTAAATGTGGAAAACTACTGCTATTATCAGGAACTAAGCTTTCTTAAATAGAATAGCTTTATTTCATTTAACTTGTTGCCAGATTATACTCTCAATTATTTTTTGTCATTTATTTTATCCCAAAGACAAAGGGTACTGGACCAGGTCGAAAAACCCATAAAGGCACATGCATTTCCTTATAAATTTTATATTTTATATTATAATTCAAAAACCAGAAACAAAAATTTTAATTTCATTTGAAAAGACATAGCTTCGTCTAAAGTATGTAAAACGCTATCAACACATATTTTCAAATAATAAATAAAAATTATTTAAATAAATTATAGTATTTTTATTTATTGTTGTACAATCAAACAGGAATTTTAATAATTTATTTATTTTATCTATACTTGTAGTTGCAAAATTGTAGTTAAGAGCGCAGAGTATAAAAAGCTACACTATTTTGACAGTTTCTTTAAGTAATTAAATTGATGTAAATTCAATTAAAATGACTGTACTGAAATATAATATATGTTTTACAATATTTCAATTACCTTTTCTGCATGTCTGGAGTTGGAAACACATTTTGCAGCACTCTGTCTATGTGAAAACAACTTCTAAATGTTTAATTCGAATTTTCTCTGCTGAGCAAAAATTGTCAACTTTAAAAATATTTTAAAAATTATAATTTATCTATATATACATATACAATATATCAATATACATATACAAGAAGAATATAGATTCATTTTGAGTATCCGAAGTAAAATAGTTTGAATGTCAAGAAATTGTTATTATTATAACAAACCAGAATATTTAATTTAATTATTTTTTTTATATTACGTACATAAATAAGTCAATTCAATACTCGGACTATAATATCTATACCATAGTGAAGTTAGTAGGACTCATTGAAAATAAATACTTAAATTATATTCAACGTCTTCATACCTATATTATCGTGTATAATATTAATTTGACTTTCTTAATAAAATTCTAAATATTATTGATAAATGTGTCCTTTACACCCTGTATATTTTCATTTTTAATTTACGTTTTGCTTTTTTCCATATAGTATTTATTCCATTCAAAGTTGAATTTATTAATTCATTTTTCGACATTTATTTTTATTTCGATATTTTCTCTTCTTTTTCTCTTTTGTTTTTGTATACTAAAGTTTTCCAAAAACAAAATCAAAAAAAAAAAAAAATTTAAAAGAAAATTTTATGGTTTGTTTGTATATTTCTTATTAATAAGCAAAAAACAAAAAAAAAAAAAACAAAAATAAATAAATAAGAAAATATTATATTTATGTGTTCGATATAAGGATGGACATTTTGCTGAATATTAAAGGACATCCACATCAAAAATACTGACTGATTTTACACATTCAACATTCTTTTTGGTTTAGGATCTATCAAATTCTAATTGTATGTGTGTATGTTCGTCTTTCTTGTAATATTTTCTTTTAGTTTTTTTTTTTTTGCTTATTTCATTTTGGGTACAGGCAAGTAAAGTGGATCAAGTCTTAAGAATTTATTTATTTATGTCCTTTTGAGTTTCTTGCTTTTCTAGTCGGTCGTATATTTTCGTTTGTCAGTTGAAAAGTGAATATAAATTTTTTTTTTTGTTATTGCTTTTTTTATTTATTTATTTTTTTTTTTTTTTTGACTATTTATGTATATTTTTACTCTATATTTGAGGGCTTTAAAAGAAGGAAAAGAAAAACTTACTTGCTTTAAGATTTGAACAAAATTTCTTTTTGTATTTGAATTTTGTTTTTTTTTGTTTTTTTTTTTTTTTTTTTTTTTACTGTATAAATTTTGATGAGGAATTCTGATTTGATTTTGAGTATAAAATCTAAGTTTAGAAATTGTATTTGGAGAAAAAAAAACATTAATATATATAATATATATTTGTATATATATACGTGGCTTCTATATAGTATTACTATAAATTATTGAATAAAATTTTATATAAATTGTCCTTTTTCAAATACTATTACTTGAAATTTCTAGTTTTCTTTTTTTTATTATTATTATATTTTTTAAGAAAAAATTTCCTATGAAAATAGGGAAAATTGTATTTTTTCTGTTTTTATGGTTTTTTATATTTTTGTAGATTTTTTCTTTGTTTTTTCTCAGTATGAATGGCAAGTCAAGCATTGAATAAATTTCATTTAATGTCGTATAAATTTTGTCAGAAAAAAAAAAATTACAAAATTAGATGTGTAGGTTTCATATATCTTCTTTTAAGGATTTGTGTCCTTGTTGCTATATATTATATTGCTATATATAATATATATATTATTTCTAGATAAGTTACACTATTATAATATATCTAGAATAAAAACAAATACTTAAATTGAAGAAAATGTGAATAAAGAATTTATAGAATTTTTAAGATTATGTAATTTATATCAAATCTACATTTCAAAAACTGATTTCAAAATGAAGGGTTTTTTATTTTACGAATTGAAAATTTAAGAATGTATGTATATGTAGAGTTAAAATAAAATTTAAGGACATTATAAATTTCTATAAGAAATTCAATTATGTTATTTTTTAGAGTGATTTGTATATGTATATTATATACATAAAATTGAATTGAGACAATTCGTAATTTGTTATACCACTTGAGTGCTAAAAATGGCAGAAATAATTTATTTTTATTAAAATTTGAATTTAATATTTAAAATTATAGAATACTATAGTGGAAAAGAGTTTGGAATAATTTAATTTACTAAAATGAAATGTTTTGGTTGTTCACTAAATAAAATAATATTAACAAATCAGTAATGTGTACTGATGGTGATGGACAAAATAAATTGATTTATGATTTGAATATTTGAGTGAGCACGATTTTTATTGTATGTTTGATACTGGTTCCATTTAAATTAAAAAATTTATACTTAAATTAAATATTCAAACTTGTTAGAACTCTGTGAGTGACCTAATTTGTTTAAAGCTGCTAACTGGTGGTTATTTAGCATGAATTTTAATTGCTTTGTGCAATATTCGTGACTATTGTAGTATATCCAGACGGTATGTAGTTGATTCATTTAGATTCCATTCTAAAGGAATCTAATTTTGTATAAATAGAAATAATAATTGGAAATAAAATCAATAATTATTTTGTACTCAAAGAAGAAGCATATTTTTATTCACTACTGGCAATTAACATTGCCAATACAATTACATTAAATTGAGCGAAGCTTATTTGCTTATTTTATTTAGAGATCGGCACACGATGCCTTAAATATTGCCAACTTAACCTTTGCCATAATGTCTATGTAGATCTAATATATATATATATATATATTCTATTCAACTATATTGCGAATACATTTGGCGATATTATTCAATCATATAAACAACTATAGAATAGGTATAAGTATAAATATATTTAACTGTATAATGTTAAGTTTATTCCGTTACATAGTTATGAAGCCCAATTAGTAACGGAAGAGCTTAAAATCAAAATCTAAATCTTAATCCTGAAATGCAAGTGCCGCATTATGGTAATGAAGAATTTTGTTCAACTATTATTTTCGTAGCTGTAATCGTAAAACGAAATAGAACTCTTGAATAGACTTCCTTTGCAGATTAAGTCAGATTTCTAATATAAGACAGAGCCTTCTTTAACCAAGGGTTCATTTTGGGATCCAAAATTAGTACTTTAATTGACCTTAATCACACAGATTGGCTCCAGTACTGAGTTTCTTGAGTCATTAATTCCCAATCCTCTAAACATCCAATATGAAGAAATTGATCAATCGTGGCATCACAAATGCACAATTAACTGCTAATTGATTTTCCAGAAACAACTGAAATAGTCACTTCCACCTATCTACCTATTTATAACTATATTATAATAAAAATACCTAGCTAAATAGGATTACCAACATAATAGCAGATACAATAAAAAAACAGAAGAGATAAAGTGATAAATTGAAAATGAGTTAGTCATAATACTAAACAGAGACAGAGTAGTTACAAATTTGTTGAACAAATTTGTTGAAAAACGTTTGATTGGAGAACACAAGATACATGAAAACAAGGTGGACAAAATAGAACTATCAAAAAATAGCGGTGAATTCATTCCAGATTGGACTAACCTAAAAATATAAATCATCGAATAGGATTCTATTGCATTAAACGATCTTTAAGCCTATGTAGAAGCTCCAGAAATGAGGTACCTGTTCTAATATTTCTAGATTTGTCATTCAAATTACAGATCCATTTAACCCTGCATTACTGCCACTATTTTAGTGGTCATTTAACCCTGCATAACTTTTGCCATTTTTTTCTACATCGTTGACGTTACTGCCGATAGGTGTACTCCATTTAATACTTCAAATTCATGCATAAGATGAACCATTAGGGTCTAAAGATATTAATTTTTATTATGGGCATTATAATGTATTACATAAGGTAAAATAAAAATATTTTTACTAAAATAAAAAAAAACAATTCATTTTTACAAAAACAATAATAATAATAATTTTAAAAAATCTATGCAAAGTCCAATTTTTCAGCTTGATCGATCTGAACTGACTTTTCAAACACGAAATCCATAAACATCATTCCATCCTTTTTAGAATATTTTTTTCCGGGAAAATCGATAAGCTTATCATGGTACTATTTATGTCTTATATATATTAAAATATTTTTACATCACCTCATCATCACCAGCATCCATTGTTGTTCCTTGCCGCAGTTACATTTGATGATTCATAACAAATGCAGCAAAGTGGGATTGAATGATATTCACAAATGTATATGTTGCATGTGTAACATTTAGTTTTGGTTTTCAGGTCTTTTTTAGTGGCAACAATTTTGCTTTTCTGCTTTTTTATTTTCTTTTTAGCTTCTTTTGTTATAAATTAGAATTAAAGGTATTATATTTACTTAATTGGTCTATTTGTACTTTGTAAAGCCTAAAAGCTAGATCCTTGGTAAATTTTGAACGTTTCTTATACAATGTTGAAGGATTTTCTGTGCAAAAGAATTTTTTTTAATTTCGTATGGCGTTGTTACATATTTAGAACTTTCGATTAATTTTTGTACAGGGTCAAAAATATATTTTCAGTACGTGTTCATTTTTGTCCAAATATGGTCTTGCGCCATAAAGATCCATTTTTTCCAATAAAATTATTTTTAGTATCCTGCTTCAGTTTCAGAATTAACGTACATTTATTTTCTGTTTCTGATTCACTCTTATTCAAAGCTATTTAAATAATAGAAGTCAACTTACTTAAATGGTGTTAAATCTATATTCATTACTGATTTGTTCAGTTGAGCTATTATTTGAAATAATATTTCTTTTTTAACTTTTGTTATTTATTTATTGTATAGAGTTTTATAATGGTCCCATATCAACCTCCTTTTTGTCGGGCCCAGAATATGTTTATCTACATTTCATTTTTTTTTTTAAATCAAAACTAATTAATTCATATTAATTTTACTTAAAACTAAATTAACAAAAGAATGATAAAAATTCATTTTTTTATTTCTACCCTAAAAGAAAATGGAGGATTTGATTAAAACGCTCCCGGTGTTACATTTCATCGACGAGTTGTTTCTAGTTTCAGAATTTCCAACCCTGTTATACCAAGTTTGATTCTTACATTGTTGTACAAACGATATGGCTCAAGAATATGGTGATTTGTAATGGTGGATCCTGCGGAACAACCACATGCAGGTTGGTTTGTTTGTGGACCATCAAAGAGGTAACTGTGTGTTAGCCTACTGGGACCTATGCGCTAGTTATCATGACCAAGGTCTTACGGTTTAATTTTTGTAGGTTTCTCCATTTGAATACATTCGTTTTACAAGTCTTAAGCTTATTTGCAGAAGGCTTATTTTGCCATATTAAGGTTTATTTTTCCCATATAATTTTGTTGCACAGGTATTTGCAATCCTGATAAAATAATTTGTGTTTAGTATCAAGTGGTTCCATTGTAGCCAATACGCCTTTTGTTAAATTATTTTTATCATTATTATTGTTTTTCTTTTTATATTTTTCTTTTATGTTACTGTTAACCTCCATAGATTAAGTTAGTTTTAGTACAATGAATTTAAACTTTTTTTTGTTATCTTATACTCTTGTAGAGACTTACCGTTTAATGTATATACGCATAATGAAATAAATAAATTACATGTTCACTCACTAATTCATCAGTCGTTATCACTCTCACTTATGTTACCATCAATAAATTCTTCATCATATTAAACAATTCATATTAAAGCTGTCAATTTTGCTTGTTCTATTTTAAAATCGCACACGTTCTTAAATTTTATGATTATCGCAATATTTATTCACTTTTTTCACACATTTAATTAAATTATTATTTACACTGTTATAATCTACCGGTGACATCGTAAATCTCTTAAAAAAAACTTCAACCTGATACCATATAAAAAAAATAAATGTAGTCCCGCATTACTTATATTAAGGCACGCTTGTATTTTTGATGTTTTAGTCGATGTAAAGTTGTGTCAGCGGTTTGTTTGCATATAAATTTAATAAAATAATTATGAAAGTGACAAACAACTTTCATTTTTTCACTTGCAACTACATTCATAAAATAATTCAATTAAAATTTTTGAATACATTTTAGTAGTTTTTACTTTCTTTTTCCACACCACAAATAACAATTTTTTTTTTCACATATACAACAATGAATGCTCAAACAAATCGATTAGCAATGGGTTCACCATTGTCCGGGTTATTAGCTGATATTTACTTAAACCACATCGAAAACAATTATATATTTAATGAAACAAGAAACCCACTGGCAAATAAATTCAGGTTCTATTGTAGATATCTAGATGATACATGCATTATCCTTAACGGAACAACTAGGCAAATCAACAATCTGAATAAACACATAAAAAAGTGAAGAATTTTAAATTCACTGCAGAAATAGAATGCAATAGAACATTAAATTTCTTGGAACTTACAATAAAGCGAAACAACTATAATTTGAATTACAAAATCCATAGAAAGTCTACAATCAGTGACGTCACCATACATGAAAATTCACATCATCCGCACCAACATAAAATAGCGGCTTACAATAGTTTTGCACATAGATTATTAAACGTCCCATTGAGTAAATCAGAATATAACAAGGAGGTAGAAACACTACAATACATAGCAGTAGCCAACGGTTACAATAGCAAAATAATAACGAATATAAGAGTAACCAAACAATGAAGAAAACAATTAATGAAAAAATGAAATACATATCAGCAGAATTCTCTAAATTCATCCCGTATGCAATAAAAAATACAATAAGTATATACAAATACCAAATCGCTTATAGAACCAATAACAATATATGTAATAAGCTGAGGGAAAAAAGCGAAATAGCAATAGAAGATTCAAATGCCGTCTATAAAATAAAATGCGAAACATGCAACAAATTCTATATAGGTCAAACAGGTGGACCATTTCTCAAAAGATACAAGGAGCATTTACCTGTAAAACACATAATAAACTGCACATCAAATTACGCAGCACACATAATACAAGAAGGTCACGAATCTGGTGATTTTCAAAGTAATTTCATACCGTTGCATAAATGCTTAAAAGGTAGAATAATGGACACTATTGAAGAGTATAAAATATACAAGAACCACAACACCGAAATCTTGAACGATAAACTTACGTTCAAGAGTAATGATTAATGAGAAAATTATATGACACTGCAATGAAAGCAACAAAATAGGCGGTGAAATGACCCAAATTAGATTAGAAATGTAATCTTAATTTTTATATAAATATAAGTAACTATAATAACTTATGCACTGTTTACTGAAGATGACAACTTTAACGTTGTCGAAATTTGTCAAGTTTTAATTTTAGTTTTTAAATTTAAAAAAGAAAAACGTCCGGAACAGATGGAAAATAGAAAAAGGAAAAATATTTCCTAATTTTTTTTTTTTTTTTTTTTTGTTTTCCCATTTTTATTTACATCTGTCTTAATATAAGACACCTAGTAATTTTCCTTACATTTTGGGTAGAGTATAACTATACAATCATTTTATATAGTAATTTTTTTCTAAAATTCATTTACACTATATTTTTGCTTATTTTTTTATTTTTTTTTTTTTTTTTTTAAGCTTAAAATCTATTTATTAAATCATTTGGTCTGTATTTTTTCAGGCGTCTATTTCTTATTCTTTCTTGTTCTGGTAGAGTGCTAATTTCATTGTTAGAATGGGTTGATATTTTAAACTTGTTTTTTAATTTCTTCATTTATTGTTAGTATTTTTAAATCACGCTGTAGATCATCATTTCTCACATACCATTCGGCTCTCGCTATCGTTCTAATTATTTTTGATTGCGCTCTTTGTATTAAATTAATGTTGGTATTGCTTGAGGTATCCCAGATTTCTGCACCATATGTCCATATCGGTTTTATGATTGTTTTGTAAAGTAGCAGCTTTTTGTTCATTGTCAATTTAGATTTATTTCCCAAAAGCCATTGTAGTTGTCCGGATTTTAGCCTTATTTGATTACGTTTGTGGATTATGTGGTTCTTCCATGTCAATTTATTGTCAATGTGCATCCCTAGGTATTTAGCTTGATTTTCGATTTTTATTTCTTTATTATTTATCATTATTGGTTCAGGATCGTATCGAGTTCTTGTTGTATATATAACTTGAGTAGTTTTGTCTTCATTAATTTGGATATTCCAAGTTTTGAACCTGTTTAGTAGCTGTTTTTAAGCAGTCATGTGAAGCAAGTAGAACAGTATCATCTGCAAATGTTGCTAATAGTGTATTTTGTTTTCTTGGTATTGGAATATCAGCTGTATACAGGAGATATAAAACTGGACCCAAAACACTGCCTTGTGGTACTCCTGCTTTTATTTTACTTATATTTGAACATTCAGACTTGTATTTAACAAAGAAATAACGATCACTTAAATAGCTTTTTATAATTAGGTAATATTCCTTTGGCAAGAAGTTTCTCAGTTTATGTAGTAGGCCTTCGTGCCAGACTTTGTCGAACGCTTTTGCCACATCTAAGAAGATACCAACACAGAACTTTTTATCATCCAGGTCCATAGCTATTTTATTTATCACTCTATGGACTTGTTGTATTGTTGAATGTTGTCGTCGGAATCCAAATTGGTGTTTAGGTATTAGATTTTTTTGTACTAATATTGGTTCTAGTCGATCAAAAAATAGTTTTTCGAATATTTTTGAAAGAATAGGCAAGAGACTAATTGGTCGGTACGATGTTGCTAATGTAGCATCTTTTCCAGGTTTAAGTATTGGTATGACATGGGCTACCTTACAGACTTTAGGAAATTCTTTCAACCTAAATATAACATTGAATATATTTCTTAGAAATTCAATTGCTTTTTCAGGCAGCTTCTTCATTATTTTACCTGTCAGTAAATCATAACCTGGAGATTTTTTATGTTTTATTCTCTTTTTGATGCATAATTTTATTTCTTCTGTAGTGACCCATTTAATGTTGACTTCATTATTTTCATAGTCAGTTATCGGTAGACTGCAGGTATTGTTGTTTTCATTTGTGAATGTTTGTTTGAAGAACTCGGAGAGTAATATTGCTTTTTCATTGTTTGTTCTAGCCCACGTTCCATTGATTTTCATAATAGGAGGGTTATGTGGAGTCGTTTGTTTCAAATTTTTTGTAGCCTTCCATAAGGAGTAGTTAGTTTCAGATGTTGCTGTTAATTCGCTTAGATAATTATTAATTCCTTTGTTTTGTTGTTCTTTCAGTATTTCTTTTAATTCTTTAATAGCTTTGTTTAAGATTCTCTTATCTTCTGGTGATCTTGTAATTTGCCATTTTTTCCTTAATTTCCTTTTTTTTATTTTCTTCTTTATCCTATCATTAACTGGGTAGAATGATTTTCTATGTGTTATGCTAGGTGTTGATCTGATAGAGGCTTCGCTGATCACGTCACCAAAATATACAATAGCACTTTCGAGCTCCCTTGCTGATTTCAAACTGATATTAGTGCTTAACTCTAATTGTATTATTTCGCGAAAAGTCTCCCAATCTGTTTTTTTTGTTATGTAGAGTGCATTCTTGTTGCTCTAATAAGGCAATCGTGCTGTATTCTAGTATTATAGGTGAATGGTCAGATGACAGCTCTAAGCATGATTTGATTGTCATTTTATCCATAGTCAAGTTTTTTAGTATACAAAAATCAATTAGGTCGGGCTTTTTGTTTATGTTACTTGGCCAATAAGTAGGCTCTCCAGTGCTTAGGTGCTTACAATTGTTAATTTTTATAGCATTTAATAGATTTTTACCTTTGCTATTTGTGATTCTGGATCCCCATTCTGTGTTTTTTGCATTGAAATCCCCTCCTACAATGAATCGGTTTCCTAAAGCTCTTGATATAATGATCATATTGTGCCACATTTATGTTATGTTTAGGAGGACAGTAGAGAGACGATATAACCATAGGCCCATCTATGTCTTCAATTTGTATTAAAGTTGCTTGTATGTGTTCCTTTTTATATTCTTGTAGTACATTGTATTTAATTTTGTTGTTAATTATAATAGCTGTCCCACCATGTGCCTTCTCATCTGGGTGGTTTGTATAGTGTATATTATAGTCATGTATTTTTAGGTAAGTTTTATTGGTAAAATGGGTATCAGAAATTAAAAAAGCAGCTGCTTGAGCGAATCCAGGGACAACAGAGTTGTCATACATTATTGCATTGTCTGGTACTATTTCCTTGCGTCGTAATGTTGGAAAGCGTTGTATTCTTAGTTCTTTGTATATTTAGATTTAGATTTAAAGATTTAAAATTCATTTATTTTCTTAAATATAAAATTTTTTACAAATTACATTAAATTAAAATTGAATATTATCAAAACATAAAGCTCTTAAATCTAATAAACTAATATAATAAATTCAATAAAATTAATAAAAGTAAAAAAAACTATAGTTTATTAGAATAGTTAATAGGAACAAAAATAATAATATAAAATTCAATAAGAAATAATTTAGTAAAAATAACAAAACTTTATATATGTAAGAAAATAAGTAGGATGATTCGAATATATTCCAAAGAATACGTGTTGAATGAAACAAACATAAATGAAAAAAGAAATATAAATATAAATGTTTTTGTTTTAGCGGGGTACTAAAATCATAAGTAATTACAAATTAAGATTAGACAAAATAATTAAAAAAAAAAAATAAATAGAATTAAAAATAAAATTATAGAATTAAAAGTAAAATTAAAAATAGTGTAAACAATGTATCAAAAAATGTAAAGAAAAAAGGAATAACAAATAAAAAATGTATGAAAAGCTTAATATTGAAGTAAAAAAATTTAAAAGTATACTATAAGTTCAAGCAAAATTAAAGAATATAATATAATTGAAGTATGAAGAGAAAACCACATTTAATTATAATACATACACAAAACAGTTATTTAATACAAGTTTCCACCATTAAATAGTGATTCAATTTGAGAGTGATCGAACTGAAATAACCAGATTTTCAACTGTCTAAGAAATGAGTAGAAATTACGTTCACTTCTAATGTGAATTGGTAGTCTATTAAAAATTCGTGGTGCCATATTAACAAAGCAATGCGTAAATTGTGTTGTTCTGGCCATTGGAACAGCAACATAATTCAAATAATTAATACGTAGGTTGTAAGTTGGCGTTAACCTTTGATCGAGGTAACCAGATCTAATGAAAAAAATTTTCATAGTTTTGTAGATATAGAGATGTCTGAGTGGCAAAATACAGACTCTTTTGAAAAGTGGGAAACTAGATGATAGACGATTAACATTAAGCATGGTTCTTAAGTAATGTTTTTGTGCTAGGAGAAGTGGACGAATTCTGTTATTGTAAGAACCACCCCAGCAAGCTAGACCATAATTCAACTTGGAATTGAAAAAGGCGTAGTAAAATATATTTAAAATTTCCAACGTACTACATTTTCTCAAATGGTAGCCGTAACGAACAATTTTATTTAAATATTTTTTTAAATTATGAGTATGTTCAGACCAATTTAATTTATTATCCAATATAATTCCTAGGTATTTGAAAGAGCTAACATTTTCAATATAAAAACAACCATTATCGCAGAGGACAGAATCAAAGTATGACATGTTTGAGGTTGGAGAAACAAATAAAGGAAAACGTTTACAAACCGGCGAGTGATAAGATAAATCGCTAATTTCATTACTATTACAAGAAGTTTTGAAAAACATTAACTTAGTCTTAGGGCTTATAGTTAAATGATGAACAAAAAACCAGTTCCTAATAAGCTGCAAATCGTAGTTAATTTTAATTACAACATCCATCAAATTAGAGCCACTATAAGAAAAAGCAGTGTCATCTGCAAAAGCAGTCGACAGCCCATTATAATTTTGATTTAAGAGAGAGTTAATATAAATAAGAAATAATATCGGCCCCAACATTTCGCATCCTTTGTAGTTAGCAGTGTGATTTCCGTTGCAGAGAGCACACTTAATTGTTTCGACAGTGAGGGCCACAGGACAGTTGATTGTTTTGTGTTTTCCTGCACATTTTACACATATAGGTTCCTTGGAACAATAATTTTTTGTATGTCCGTATTTTTGGCAGTTTGTACATTGTGGTATAACCCTTTTTTGATGAGGTGGTTCAAATACTATCTTGCATTGGAGTAAAGAGGTTACATCATAAATATTTTTATTGTTTGGAATATTTTCTAGTTCGATCATAAATAGTGATAATAATGGTTTCTTAGTTTTTCGATCTAGAATATTACTAATGTTAGTTACTTTGTGGCCTAGTTCAGCTAATTCTTCTTTAATGGTATCATGCTCTGCTGAGTAATGCATGTGTCTTAATACAATCCTAAATCCCCCCGTTCTTTAGGTTTATAAGTGTAGTACTGCGTATTTTTTTCTTTTAACATTTTAGTTATATTTCTATAGCTTGCAATATCTTTTAGTTGAATTTTCACTTCGTTACTATTTAATATTTTTAGGTATTTCCTAATTAAAATATAAATTTTTTTTTGAAATTTTTGATTTAAAAAATTATTTCCAACTATATGGATTGCCAAATAAATGGATTGACTTTACAATTTTTAAACTTAAAAAGTAACACTCCTATTACACATTAATGTTTGCATCAATACTTGACAATATATTGATGAGAAATTAATTGATGGTAGTTCTATTCTCATCAATTTTCCATCATGCTTCAAAATTATTAATATCTTTTGAACACTTCCACAATATATCATTGCAAAATGTTAAAATATTGATATAAAAATTGATGAGTTCGACATTGATGTGCAATAGGCACCTAAAATGGCAACTAAATTACAATACTAAATTGTACAATATAAGTTTGAGTCTTGTAAAAATGTACACTACAAGTCTTGTAGAATATTATTTAATATAAAAATTGTACAATGGAAATACACTTCTACACTATTCTAAACCTAGTACAGACTACACGTTCAATTTAGACATATTCATGAGTACTCTTCCAATACTCATATATTTCATTTAAATGTTTTTATGTTTCAAAATTCTGTTAATTACTTTATTGTGACATACAAAAAATAATTTGAAAATTTTTTTTACAGAAATTTGTATCCAATTTCGTTTTTATAATCCCATCTCAATGCACACATCTTTTTTGAAACGTAAATCGTTTTTCTTTCAGTTTACCAAAATTTAGAAAATACATTTTTCAAAAATCAAAAACACAAAAATAACACACACATTCATACAAACTCTATATTTCAAAATTTTGTATTCGCATATTTTATCTAATAATAAATTTTCACATCAGAATTTTCCACCTCTGCTATACATTCCATTTTTCTCAAAATGCTTTAGTACGATCTGTTTTTTTGTGTTGGAACCAATCCATAACTTCTGTAATGAATAAATGAACAAGTAGCAGGTATCATCTTTATCTCAGTTCTATAAAATAACTAAGTTTAAAACTAACTGTATATTATTTTGTTCTATATAAACCAAAACCATATAGGGGGTGGTAACGGAATTTGACATATAGTGTAGTTCATCATATAACAGTAGCTAGTGTTCTATTCACTCCATCACCATGTTTTTTTTTTATACTCATATATCTTAAGTTTATAAGGCGGTTGTTGTTTAGTTTTTTGTATCATTTTTGTACCATATTAAGAGAAAAAGAAATTACGACAATACGATATTATGACAACAATAACGACGGTGGAGCTATCTATCTTGTGTTTTTATTTTTTTTTATTTTTTTTATTTTAAAAAAGTTAAAATTTCACTTCTTTTAGAAAACTACACCTACTTTCGTTCATACACAACTACTCTCTAACATGTAGATATGTATTAAGAAAAAAAAGGATTCTAAATTTTATGAAATCTTGTCTGAAATAAATCAAATTTTATGATACAAAAATTTTCTTCAATTTTTATACAAAAAAAGAAAAAAAAATTAACGAACAAAAATGTATGATAAAGTTTATTTTGCTATACCATAATAAAACAGTAGATATTTATAGTTGTGTAGGTGTTATAATAGAGGTAAATTATAATAGAGGTGTCTGATATTATAAAAACGTTCTGTTCTAGATGAATTATAATGTTTTGATATTTGAAACATACTGATATGTTGTTGGTTTAAGCATACGTAATGTATATATGTATATGTAAGTATATGTATAAAGAGAAAAAGATATTTTTTTTTCTTTCAAGGATATTTATTTAATACACTAATACATACACACATATGATATGCAAAAACTAAAGAAAATATTTTGTAGACTATAACTTTGACTATACACCAAAATATGAATGTGTATGTAGAAACAAAAAATATAAAAATTGTAAAATTTATATACAAATCGTTGTTTATTTTTGTAAATCTATAAAATAGTGTAAATTTATTAATAATTAAAGTTGTTTAATTTATTTCAGTTTATTATTTTAATTTTAAAAGTTTTGGGTTCTATACAATCTATCTAGCTATTTAATTAAAGAGAAAATATTTTTTTTGTTTAAACTCCAGACATAATATATATTTTTGTATGCCTGTTTATTCTACAATTTTAGACAAAAGGTCTATTCAACTCTGTGCTTTAACTAAATTAGAACGTTTATGTATACACTCGTATATTATTGTATGTATACTCGTATAATGGGTATAAATATGTTTTGATTCACTTGTCTGATGTTTTTTTTGTGCATCTTAAACATTATAGATTTCTTTACAAAGCTTATTTATTTATTTATTGATCAACGAACCAGGCCACTTTCAGGTTTTTCCTCTTCGAGATATAGGCTTTTTTAACAAATATATAAACTAATTACATTTCATTGAACAAAGCTTATATTGTGACCATTTTTCGAACAGTAAGATATACCATTCAAAATAACGATATTAATATATAAATACAATCGACTGGTAAATATCCCAGTGAAAGATTGCGCATGTTTCTCAATTCCCAAAAAAGGTGATAAAAGCGACCTCTCAAACTACCGACCAATTGCCATTACTTCGATTCTTTCCAAAATAATGGAAATCGTAATAAACAAAAGTCTATTGAGATCGCACGTAACATTTTATTGTTATAAAAACAAAATTAGTGCTACAAGGAGTCTTATGACTCCCGATATGACTTCCGATAAACATTAAAGTCAAAAAAATGATGTTTTTATGGGAATAATATGATTAATATTGCTATAAGATTTTTCGTATAGCAATTGCGGGAGCTGGTATAATGGGATTTTCAGCAAGTGCTACAGCAATGTTGTTATAAGTATATAAAAGCTTAAAGTGTTGTTATAAGAATATAATTGATGAGCTAGAATAGCAGTAGTAGTATTATTATTTGACTGTATTCCTATAATGTTACTTATAAACTTATTGTAGTTTTTGAATAAATATTTTGCGACTGCCATCATTTTCTACAAACATGGTAAAAAAATAAAAACCGAAAAGCTTTATTTTGTAGTCCTTTCGTAAAAATATCATTTTTACTTAAAAGAATAATTATTTAAATATTAAATTTGATGTTATGCATTAATTAACGTACATTATTTAACATTTTAAAAATGCAATTTAAAAATATATTTTCTTTTATATATTTAAAACTTTTATTTAAAAATTATTATTTTAAAATAAAAAATAGTACCTTTCTCACTCTCGCACTACATAAATTATTTCAAATGAATTTCATTTCAAAATAAAAACATATGTATACAAATCCTAACAATATTACAGCAATTGTTCCGGTGCCTTATAGGATTCTTCATTTTAGTGCTATAACGTATTTATAACGTTTTGCAACAATTTTGGAGCACTAAAATTAACATTAATACTGCTATAAGAATGTTTATAATAGTGCGCAAGATTCTTATAGCAATCAAATTGTTACGTGAGATACCTAAGTAGTTCGCGTATTTTACATGATCGTCAGTACGGCTTTAGAAACCAACGGTCAACAGGCGATCTTTTAACTTCTCTCTGTGTTAAGCTTAAGACAAGTATTCATTGTACCGCTGAATCTGAGGTTATAGCTCACGATATCTCAAAAGCCTTCGATCGAGTATGGAATTCCGCTCTTTTGAGCAAATGTCAGGTTATTGTCTTGGGCAGCCTCTTCTGTACATTTCTCTCGAATCGTAGTTTACGTCTCGTTGTCGATAGTTTTATGTCCGACAACTATGAAATAAACGCTGGCATTTCACAAAGCTCTGCCTTATTACCTACTCTTTTGTTAATTTTTATCAACGGCTTCTATCTTCAACCCTCAATCCAATCCATATATTTTTAGACAGCACCCTGGTGGCATCCTACGACTTTTTAATTAAATCTAACGCCACCTCTACCGCAATCAACTTGAAGAGAAACATATTAAGTAGCTCACTTAACCATGATCTAGCAGAAATAGGCGATTGGGGTAACGCAAACAGAGTTGAGTTCAACATGTTCAACACTTAAACTTGTTTTATCTATATTGTAAAGAGCTCAACCCGACCCAACTCTGCGATCTCAAGGAGATATACTACAATGGTCTGAAAGTCTAAATATTTTAGGCATGCAGCTAAACCAAAACATGCAATGGAATGAGCATATTTTTGATATAGCTAAGAATGCTGCCAAATGTTTGGGGTTTTTTCCGATGTAAAGCCTATTTTTCTACAAGATATCTGTCCAATATCCATTAAACTTATATCCGACCTAAGATGGAGTACAATTCCCACATATGGGCTGGTGCACCCTAAACTCTGATAAATGGGTTATCTCGTCAAAATTCAAAAGCTCGCCCTACGCCTTATTGGCGACTAGACCGTCCAGATAACTCTTATCCCTTTTAACACACGTCGAAATGTTGGAGCTTTCTTCAGTGTTGTTCCTTTACGCGTAATTTCTAATTGTCTACACTTTGAAGTAAACTTTAGTGTAAAGAAGCAATTTACTGTATAGACAATGTAAACTATACTGTATAGAATAAAAACAATTCAAATAGGATGTAAACCATAATTATTTTTTCAGGATAGATTTGCTTCATTTCAAGTACTTTATTAAAAAAAATCGGCCAGTGTATTTACATAAAGTGCCTAAAGTAGGAAAATAGTGTCATCAACTTGGCTTGATAAAGCTTATAAAAATGTATTATGTCAGCTAAGTTTATTATGAGTTTAAATCAGTTTTATTTATTGATGGCTGGAAAAATTGTTGCATCAATGATACAGTGCTATCCGAGATCAAGCTTTTTTTTACATGCTTAACTGAAGATTAGCTGAAACAGCTGTGAAATTGTCTGAAATTGTTGTGGAGTCTGTTGATATTGCAAAAGATCTGAATTCCTACTGTTGTTTATGCTATTGTATTCGACAGTAGCATAAACAGATTGGAAAATTTTCTCAGCACTTCATAGTAGTGCTATAGTAACTGTAACAGGCACGCCGGTAATCTATTTGCAAAAGATGTTATAAATAAAAAATGAATGTATCAAGTGACATCTATTTTAAAAGAATTTAAGTAAGTGATTTTGAAAATTTGTTGGTTGATTAAAGTGGAATTGGGATTAACATTAAACCATGTGGTCTTTGAGCTACCTTTGGAATGGTTGAATCAATAATATAGAAAATTTTACAATAAATTCATAGAACATATTAAAGAAAATATAAAGCTTTTTGTACCAATTATGTGACTTGATTAATACTTGTCAATCGTAGGAGTGTTTCAAGAAACAGAGGATCTGCATGATTCGGATTAAATTTATGTTACACATTTTGTAATAAATACATAAAACTAGCTTTGTTACCCGCCATAAATGACGAAAGCAAAATAAATTCTAGGTTTTGCTTTCCTTCATTAGAGTTTTCATTTCAAATTTATGTGATTGTGGGCCCTACTGATCCCACAATACTTATTTGTTCTTCTTTGTTTACTTTTATTTATTTTTAATATTTAATGCACTCTGAGTAGCGAAATTTATTTATATGTATTATGTTAAAAAAACAGATCAAAGCAAATTTGTATATGTATTGGACTGTTCCGTCGAATCGACAGATATATTCAGAAAACTATATATTATAAAATAATATAATTTTGCTTTATTTTTGTAAAAAAAACCAGTATTTTCATTTAACTTAACTGTAATTCATTATTATTTAATTGTAAACATTGTCTACGCAATGAAGTAGACACAATTATATTGTCTACAGGGTATTGTCGACGTGTAGAAAATAACGTAATCTACATAATGTAGTTTACGTGGCACAACACTGGCTTTCTCCCTCTTTTATAGATATCTTGTTGAACACTTGTTCTATTGAAATAACATCAATAATACCTCCCTTCAAATAATTCCAGCGTAATACTAGGCAGGCTGCAAGTGCCCATTTCTACACTGTGGAAATACCTAGCTGGTCCAAAACCGGTTTTGGAAATTCTTTTATTGTAAGAACCAGGGTTTAAAAAACTACAGCAGAAATAGTAAAAGCACTTAAATTATTGCTGTTGCTGACTATCACAGCATTTCAAATTAAAAAAAAAAACTATTACTGCGCTTTGCTGTTACAACTTAACCGAAGTAAAGTAATAGTTTTATGCTTTTTACACATACAAATACTACGCATGTGCTTTTGCTTTTCAAAACATAATAGCAATAGTAGAATTTTGCTGAATGCTTTTTAATATTTTAAGTCAAAGTAAAAAAAAAGCTATTTGCTGTGCTGATTTTGCTGTGAAGCCATTGCTGTGCATTTAGAAAGAAATTTTATTTCGAAGAAAAAAGTGAAGTAAAAGAAAAAAAAATATGTCCAAAAGATTTGTTCAATATGCAAATTAATATTGAATAGAGTAGAGCCAATGTGTATGTATTCAACGGGACCTTGTCATATGAACTACATCTTCTAGGTGGTGACTGGTGGAAAGAGCCAAGTTCAAGAAATTGAGCAGCCTCTAGCAAAAATAGGTCAGGGTCCCACCTCACAAAGCCCTCGAAAATTTTTTTTATTTTTTTTTAACTTGTCTTCAGTAAAATCGCTCCTAGGCTCGATGCAAACAAGCGGTCCCAAGAGTCGGGACCGAAGACCTCAAAAAAAATTTTTTTTTTTTAAATTTTTTTTTGTCATCAGTACAATGACCCTTAAATGTGATGAAGACAATAGGTCCGAGGTCCTAGGAATTGGGGCCGAAACTCTATTTCACCAGTTTAAATTTTATATTTCTGGGAAAAGGTTATTAATAATTATTATAAATAATTTCTAAAAAATTTTCAGATTGTTCCGCGGTTCAGAAGTCGGGACCGTAGACCTTGAACAAAAAAATTGTCCAAAAACCAAAATGTCAATAATGTTCATTACGTATCAAGTTAAGTATAAAAAAAAAAAGTTTTTTTTTTTTTTGTTCAAGGTTCTTTGGTTCCGACTTCCGGACTGTCGGACCAATCTGAAATTTTTTTAAAAATTATTTATAATAATTATTAATAAACTTTTCTCAGAAAAATAAAATTTAAACTGGTGAAATAGAGTTTCGGCCCCAATTCCTGGGACCTCGGACCTATTGTCTTCATCACATTTAAGGGTCATTGTACTGATGACAAAAAAAATTAAAAAAAAAAAAAAAAATTTTGAGGTCTTCGGTCCCGACTCTTGGGACCGCTTGTTTGCATCGTGCCTAGGAGCGATTTTACTAAAGACAAGTTGAAAAAAAAAAAAAAAAAAATTTTCGAGGGCTTTGTGAAGTGGGACCCTGACCTATTTTTGCTAGAGGCTGCTCAATTTCTTGAACTTGGCTCTTTCCACCAGTCACCACCTCGAAGAATTCTTAACTTTTTTCATGTCCACTTATAAATTTAAAATAAAATACTTAAACTACTAACTAAAACAAAAGTGTATTATAAAGTGCTGTAAATGCTGAATAGTAATTCAAAGCAACAGCAAATGCTGTTTAGCTGTATTCAACTCATTTTGCTGTAGCTATTTAAAAAAATAATGAAAAAGCTTTTTTTGCATATTACTTTTTGAAATAAAAATGCGCAGCAAAGCGGAAGCAAAACAACTACAAAAAAAATGCTTTTGCTATGCCTTTGCTGAATTGATGTTAGAAAGCAATAGTAAAAAAATAGTAAAAGCTTGAAATAACTACGAAGTTTTTTAAACCCTGGTAAGAACTGCTAGAATGTGGAGCATGCTTCCATCTCATGTGTTCCCCTCCGATAGAAATGCTCCATTATACAATTGGCAACTTTTCAGAAAGAACCTCTTCAGGTTCATCTCCAACTTGTCCACCAATTCTCCTCTATCATCCTATTTCCCTCCTAATCCTTTTTCTCCTTACCCATACCTACAATAATTTTCTATAAAAAAATTCTTTCCTAGCGTTTGGGTAGCGTGTAAAAAAAAAAAATTTAAAGAGAAACTGAACCAGCTGTTGACCAATAATGAATATTGACATGCGCCAAGAAATACACGAATCTTGTGCTCTTTTGATTTCGTCTGTTTTATAAGGGATATTTTAGATCTCTATAAATATCAGTATTTGGAACGTATATCAAGGAACGTTAAATGTGTTACACAGGACTGTAGTTTGAAATGTTTGAATACTTTAGATTTATATGGATGAGTTGATAAGAATAAGCCTATAATTGAATACCTTTGATCCAGTCTGGCTTCAATATTTTATAGAATACGAAATTATACTGCAATGAAATTGTACGTTGGTGGGTAAACGCATGACTTTCAACTGAAAGGTCCCAAGTTCAGGTATAACTTTCAATACTATGTAATGCTACTTTCGAGTATTTTTTGACATTTTTCATTCGATGGCTATTTTATTTTTGGATGTGTTGTGATAGAGTTGTTTAATAGAAAAAAAAATAGAAAAGCGTAATACTGTAAATAAAAATATAAATATTTTATAGATTTATTTTTTTTTATTCAGTAATTAAATTTAGTTTTATCCTGTTTCGATATATGAATAAAAATCACGTTAAATATTTTAGGTCAAAACAAACTACAAGACCATTGCAGTTCCAAACAATGGTAAATTTTATGACTGCTCATCCAAATTTCTAGCACATTGGATCTATCCCTCATCAGTGTTCTTCTTTGAAGTGCACCCTCCTATTTTCTTCTTCTCCGCTATCGCTAAAATAAATAGCTGCACATGCATCCATCTTATTTTTTATTTTTAAAATTAATATTAAGCATAACTTTTTACTGAAAAAAATTTGTTTGAAAGTAAAACAAAATTTGACAATGAAATGAATAGTCAAAAACTTAAATTAAAAAATTTACAATGACAGCACTGTTTTCGAATGCGAATTTGATACACAGCTAAGCACCAGTTCCCGATGAAAACTTGCTTCATAGGCTTTGCGGCCTGTTCTATAGTACAGTCTTTGTCATTGGGATATAAACCGTCTGTATATAAGTAAACCGTTTTATCTGTTGATCTATTAGATATAATTCACAGAGTGGAGGTCTCCATTTAATAATTCCATCAAATGAAATTAGTAAGAGACAATTATTTTTTACGCAAAAAAATTTTCGATTTGAATTTTTCTGAATTATTGAGCACTACACTAAATATTTAGAAAATTGTTGATATTTCCACCATTTTAAAACCAACCCAACTGTATAGATAATTTACTAATTGAAGATATGGAATTTAATTAAACCTCTTATTACAGTAGGTACCTATATTGTAGATATTTTAAAATTAAACTTACCATTCCAGTTTTTATTGTTTTGGATGCAAATATCTCATTCAAACATCTTAACTTAATCACGAAATAAATAAATTCCATTTAGTTTGAAAATACATGAATTTATTATTATTATTTTTTGTTATTGTTGTTTTTTTTCTTTTCTTAAAAATATGTTTTTTTTTTGTTTTTTAAATATTATTATTATTGCTTTGAATTCATTTTCGAATTCATTTTCAAATCGATCTCTGATTGGTTAAATACCAGTGTACATTTATATGCCCAATTCATGTTATATTGTAAAACCAATCCAGACCTACATATTTTTTAACTAAAAACCATTAAAAATAATAAATAAAATAAATAAAAACAAAATAAAAAAAAAATGAATGTAAAGATCTTAAAGTTACTAGAATTTAGAATATTAAAATGACAATATTTTAAATTAAATTCGTATAAATCGAAAAGCAAAAAAAACAACAGTAATGTCCTCCAAAAAGATGGGGTTTCTCATATATATATAATTTTTTTTTTATTAAAGACAACAATTTAAAATAAATAAATAAATAGGATGCATTTATATTATTGAGCTTAACTGGATAGAGCTAAGTATAAGTATATAGGTAATAGTGATTTATCAATTCAAAATTCCTAGAAAACAAGTTTTTTTATTTTTTACCATAACCGAGTCAAAAACTAGAAGATCTCAAAAAAATTACAAATACTTTATAGGAGTAAGAGAGATAGCATTATGTGTAAGATGAATGCGCATCACGGTAATATAATTGTGCGGAAAATTTTTTTGAAAATTTTTTCATCAAATTTTTGTTATAATTTTTTTGTTTTCGTTTTTGCTTTTGTTTTTGGACCTTATTTTCTTCTGTTTTCTTTGTTTGTATATTTTCTATTTTATAGAATTGGCAACTTGATGCAAGTAACAAATTCTTCGATTTTTATTGTTGTTTTTATTATTTCACTGCCTCCTAAAATAATATGTTGACAATATTAGTTTTGTGATGTTGATCAACGTTGAATGGGAGATGTTTCTTAGGCTCATGCTTAGAATCCAAATGAATCAATCCCAAAGCCAAAAATGTATTGATAGAGTTGAGGGGTTTTAGTATTGAATTCAAAATTCGGATAGAGCACATCACTTTTTTTTCAGAATGTGTATGTACTTGTATTTTAGTGTATTCGGATTTTAAAATTTTGAATTTTATAATTTGTATTTTGGGCTTTGAATTTTGTTTTTTGTCTCCGTGTTTGTTTTTTGTTGTTTTTAATCTGTTCACTACCGGTAGATATAATCGTAAAAGATTCCACACTAGATGGTTGGGTTGATTTAATAATCGGCCAGTATAATTCCATGCTCTTTTTTTTCCAATGGAGGCGACCCTAATTCAAATATGTCAGGGCCTGCATGTGGGCTTCTAGTTCTTTATGCCCTACTCCACCCTGAACTTTCGACCCTTTTGATAAAGGCCAATAGGCTTAGGGGTTCTATCCTGCAGGAGTTTTTTGAGGTTATGTAGTGCGTCTCAAACAACCTGAGTTGAAAGAGTTAGGCAACATGTGTGGAGGTATCTTCTTTTTCCAGAAACTGTCTACAGGTTGGAGCGTCACTCAGTGCTAGTCTGCTTATTCATGTGGTTTTGACCAGTAAGTATGCCCACCATCTTCCTAGAGTGTACTCTGTTGAGACTTAGCAGGAAATTGTTTATTTTGGTTCCTTGTTAGTCTTGAAGTTTATCCTCAACCAAAAGTATATTCAGATCCTTGTGTGTGGTGGGATTTTTTACGTACCAAGGGGTTGTTTTTGAAATTATTTTTAATATTTTTGACTGTGATCTTTGTGTAATTTGTACATTACATTTAGAGGTTTTTTCCATAATTGGTGTTCATATGACCAAATTAGTTTTAAGATTGAATTTCAAAAAAATCTTTTATAGTCGATTTCGAGTGTTGAAATTTTAGGTATAAGGCAGTAAATTCTATTTAATTTTAGCTTCATTTGTTCTTGTTTCGTTTCTATATGATATTTCTAAGTAAACCTTCTATCGTATCAAATAACTCTTAGCCAGGCCCTGTATATTTTAAGAGTAGTAGCCATCAGTATGGGTCGTTGGTCGATAGAAAGTCACGCGGCCAAGCCACTTATTCGTTCCAATCTTCATTATCGCAAATGAAAATGAGTTAGAAAGTATTGAACGATTCCTTTTGCAGTTGCCAAATTAGTTGGGACTCTAGGCTTTAGGTTAGGTTTTGCCTGACTAATATATGTAATATTGTTGAGAGCAAAATTTGTGACTCAACCGCACAGGGTGGCTCTAGCACTAACTACTTTCTTACGAGAGTGATAATGGGAGAGTAATACCCTAAAACAACCAAAAACAGCAATAAATAGGTCATTCGAGTCTTAGTATCAAAAACGCACAATTATTATTTTTCTTTAATAATGCATTTAGTACCGGTTTTTTTCATATTTTAAACCCGTCTCCTGTCTATCAAGGTCCTTCTGGTTGATGTTTTATATTGATTTACTATTCATTACTACTTTAGCCAGTCAAACCTATGCGATTCTATTTATTTCTCTTTCGACTCCAGCGGATAATACCTTGAATGTCATATGCGTCCCTCATTCGGTTGCTACGTTTCTTATCTCTTAATGTGTATCCACATCTTTGTCTTATAGTTCGCACTTTTTATTTTGATTTAGATTCACCCGTGGTAGTCTGAATGGTATATGTTAGAATGGACTCAATACAGCTTTTGAATATTCATATTTTGTTTTGGGTTAGTTCCCAAATCCAAAAAAATCGACTATTTTTATCTTATTGCTTTTACTCCACTTTATTATGTACGCGACTGCAATTTCTCACTACATATTTTTACTACAATGTTTTTAATAAATTATTTTATCAAATTTCTGGCTTATTTCCGATAGTTTGCGTATCGCATCTCGCCAATTAAAATCTCTCGTTTCATAAAATCTCATGCTTTGTAGTGGTATAATTAAAGTAGAAATGGAAAAGATACAATAATTATTAGGAGGTTCATGAAGTTGTATTGAAAAAGTTTAGTGGGTGTTTGGGGGCGGTAGTTCCCTAGATTTTAAATGATTTATGTATTGTTTTTAAATATGTTGTTAAAATATTTTTCCAGAATATTTACCTAAATCAATTGTATGCGGAGCCCCTCTTGGACACAAAAAACATCATACCTTCAAGATTAATCTTGCCACAATGTTATAGATTTTTTTTTGTTGATTTTTATTTCTGAATTTTGGTTTGTCGAATTGATCACTAAGCACCCTTTGTTTTCTATTAGAATGTATTTTTATTTTTGCATATAACATTTTGAAAATAACCGGAAATGGTTGCAGCCTTTTCTGCTTTGCTTCTTATTTATGTCTCTGCATTGCGAGAACTGGTAATATTTCCGCCCATATATTTGAAATGGAGCCCTGTTTCGATAATTTTATTGTTTATGATAATAATCAGGTCTCATGCAATCTAAAAAAATTCAATATGTGACACACTCAGGAATCTAAATGTTTTGTAAGATAAAAAATAATATTTTTTACTAGATGGTAGGTGGCAGAAGCCACAGTAAATAGAATAAAAGCAGTAGACTAATCAACTATTACCGTAAAGTTCTGAAAATAATACACAGGTACTCTAATTGGAAGATGCCAATATTCTAAAAAAATAATAAATCCAATTGGTATACCCAGGCACTCTAATTGGATTTTTACACCCGGGTACACTAGTAATATTAAAAGAAAACTGATTAACACAATTGATTTAGTAATAGATAACATGAAAATGATTTTAGTATTAGATGACATCCAATATCGAAATATTTCGAAATTAATTTTCGAAAAATATAAAATCTAATTATTGTACCCGGGGATGTGTAAATGGAAAAATGTTTCTATTAGTTTACCCGGAGGTACTTTATGAGGAGGTGTATTACATTTAGAACTTTACGGCATAGAGCATTAAACTGAAATGGATATAGCACACATTTCAGTATTGTAACATTCAATACGTATCAAGTAGTGACTAACATCAAGTACTGAATATTCGGCAATCAGGGAGAGATCTTAAAATTTTAAATGAATTAAAACTCAACATCTGAGGGTTTTTAAATTATCAAAAATTGGTTATGAGTTTTTACAAATATTCACAATAGTATCATATGCCACCCATTGTACGTTTTTATCTACTATTATATACCTACTTCAATTTCAATTACCCCCATAAGACACATCTCTTTCATATTTTCTTTTTGCATTATTTTTTATCTCTTTCTTATGTTATTTTCTTGATTTCTTTTCAATATTAAATATTATAGTCAGTTGATTGTTTTAGAAGGGTATTTAAAATGAAATAAAAAATAGAAAGAGATAGAAGAAAAAATGTATATTATTTTTTTAATTTTTTGTTTTTTTTTTATTTTTTAGTTTTTAAATTATTATTAACATTAAAATCAATCTTTAAATTTCGATCTCAATCTGTTGTTTTATTTATTTTTTTTTATTTTTTTGCTTTTTTTAAGACACAAAACACAATAGGACAGCTTTGCACGATTTTTACCTTTCAACAACAAACAACTTGACTTTTTTATTTGGTTTATCAGTTTTTTTTTTTTTTTTGCTTCAATTTACTTTAGTTGATTTTCTGTCTTTTTCTTTATTTATTTGGAGTTGTGATGTTGCTGTTTCTTTTCTAAAATTCACAACTTATCAAGTGAGTTTTTGTCGTTATTTCACGGGCTTTTTTATATGTGGTTTTTTTTTTGTTTTCTTTGTTGCTTGTTTGTTTTGTCGTTTAAAAAAAAAAAAACAAAAAAAAAAAAACAGGCTGACGGGTAAAGTGCACCATATTGGTTATGTGATCGTTTGTCGCATTAAATGGTCGATTTTAGTTTGTATTTTGCCGTTTTTTTTTTCTTTTTTTTTTATTATTCTTCTTGTTCTTTTAGGGTTTACTAATGTGATATGATCAAAAATAAATATTGTAAAAAAAATTGTATACTATTATATGGATAAACTGTCCAACTGTCAATATATTATTCTAGAGGGTGAATGAATGTCGTGAATGTAGAAAATAATTATAATTTAAATAAAATAAATTAATTTAATTTTTTTTTTTTTTTTGCAGATAGTTAGGGGTTGTTAATATTGTAATAGGTAAAAATATAAATAGAATTAAAGTCGATGGCCCTGATATCTAGTGCTTACTTTTATTATAATTTTGATTATAGTAAATAAAGAAATAATACTAATAATAAATAGAATTGTTAAGCAAAACCTGGATTATTATTAAATTTCAATAATTCTAAACTGGTATGAACTTAGGTTGAATAAAAATGGCTAGCCAATATCAGAAGCGAATTGTAGTTCCAGTTGAAAAATATTTCTGCAATATTGTACAATATAAAGATATCGTAAAATCAAATTTCACTTTTACTCGTTGCTTAAGACCTGTTGCTACTAACTATACTTTCAGCAATTCTGTTACAGATTAATTAGTTAGTTTGAAAATGATATGCAGCCAGAAATATCAAACATTATCACAAAACTATGCCACGCAATGCCAATAATAATTCTTTGCAGTACAACAGGACTGTTACGATTAACGTCGCATATATTATAATTATATAGGCATTTTAAATATAGATCTTAGAAATTAATATTTTTTAAATCATCAAACATAATGACTTGCCAAACACCGGGAAACCTTTCGTCAGACCTGGGCAGCCGCATAGAATATACTTGATAAATATATTTTTTTTTTCGTTCTCTTATAACTATTAACAATTGTAGCCTTTGTGGTTTATTCAAATCTTACAATCTAAAAAGTTGGAAGGTTTAGTCCATTGATTAGACATTTCATATTTGCTCTTTCATCCAATTTTGTGCCATACAGTGACTTTTTTTCAACCTATTGATTATTGGGATGTTCTGTAAGTCTCTTGCCAAAGGGCTAGGGTGTTGCATCAGTCTGGTTGCATATCTGTTTTACATTTTTCAAGTTTTTCTAGAAGCAACGGTATACTCAAATCTTCATGTAGATTAAAATCAAATATCTTAATATCTATTCTACATTAAGATATTAATATCTACCCAGGTAGATTAATACCAAGGGGTCTGGGTTATGGTACGTAAAATTTTTGATTGCATCCTTTGAATTATTTCGATGTTACTATTAGAAGCAGTTCTTCATAACTTACACCCATAGGACCAGATTGGTTTCAGAATGGCTTTATATGTTCAGCAACACTTTGTATTCTAGATCTAGTGTACAATTTTTCCCAATAAGTCAATAAATCCTGTTCTTCTCTAGTTTTAGTTGCTTTTATTTTAGTCTTTTGTCTAGGTGTACTCACAAGTATTTAATCCAGTTATCTTGCGTTAAAATAGTTATCCAATTTATACCAATGTTACATGTACACTTTTACTCTCATATTAACCTTCATTTTCCACTTATAAAGCTATTCCTGTATCTGCTGCAAATGTTCTTGCAAATTTTCTAGATGTTGTATATGAATTTGGATGGCAGTTTAAAATTGCAGCGTTCGTCTACGAAGGTGATAGGTTAATGTGTTTTTGCTTTCCGGTAGATCAGACGTATATACCAGTTATGAAAATGATACCCCATCATTGATTTTATATCCTTCAGTTAAATAGGCTTTGAATCTAACTCTAAAGCATCTATTGGTTATATATAGGAATCTATAGGTTATATACATGAGACTAAACTACGTAGCTTTTTTTTGTATTTTATAGATTAATACAACGTGCCGTGCCACACTTTTTCAAATGCCTAGCTGACATCCAAGAGCACGGCTTAACAAAACTTTCTTTCTTCAAATCCTGGTTAATTTGGGCAGCTATTTTATGTACTATATAAATTTTTCATATACTTTTGACAGCATATGCAATAGATTGATTGGTCTACATGAGTTGACCTTTGTTGGTTCTTTACCTGGTTTTATAAGATCATTATAATTATAGACTGCTTCCACAATGATGGAAAATAACTTAATCTGAAGATAGCATTGTGTAGTAAAAATCTAACAAACCCAACATATTTATCTATGATATTCATCTGACAAGCCCAAAACGTTTCACATGCTTGGTGAGGTAATATAGCTACCTGTCAATATATACTTATTAGATTACACATTTTATACTTTTTCCGATTGAATAGAACCGGTTTACTAGTATTTCTCTCATTAATATTCCAGTTACAACTCTTTCAAAATTTTACCGAGCCTAATCTTATGCCAGTCAAACCTTAACTATACCTTGTTTGACCGCATTGATATTAAACAGAAACATCTTTCATCTCTCTTATCCTTAACAACTTAGACGCTCTTGATTTATTCAAACTGCAGTTCTCAATTACTTAAGCAAATTCTTTAAATAATTCTTCTACAAACAGCAAAAAAAAAAAACAAAAGCAAAATTATAGAAAAACAGAGTCTCTTTAGAACAAGAAGAAAAATCAAAAACTTAAAATAATTTTTTTCTTGAAAAAGGCATGCTTCTTATTTTTATTTTTTGATTTTTTTTTTTTTTTTTTTTTAACAATTTACTGTCATCAAAAAATTATTGTAATGTTAACGATCAAAATGTATAAAACTAAAAGTCAAAGTTACAAGGTAAATTATGGCCTTCCCTGTTGTTTGGTTTTTTTTTTTTTTTTTATTACAATTTTCAAAATCAATAGTTTTCCAAAGTAAAAAAAAAGCATAAAAACAAAAAAAAAAAAAATGTAAAAGAGAAAAACCAACAAGATTTTAATTTTTTTTTTTTCATACAAAAATATTGCAAGTAAATGAAATACCAAATATTCAATAATGTTCTACACACTGCACTGTACTGTAATATTGAGCAAATATGCATGTGCATACAAGTTTATGTTGATCCTCCTTTTTGATCCTCAACAATTGATATGTAATAATATCGATATAATAATGTACATAGTTTGATATTGTTACTGTTATACACAGTAACTGTCATTGCATTGAATTTTATTTGTTTTTTATTTTTGTATTTGTTCTTTTTACTGCATTTTTGCTTCTTTCATATTGAATATTTGCGGCACCATACAACACACAATAGAATCACATCACATCTCTTTAAGTTGAAGTAAATTTTTATTGTTTCGTTTATTTATTTATTTATTTATATATATATATTTTTTTTGTTGACTTTGGCCTTTATCTGAAGATATTTTTGTAAAGAATAAGAAAAATTAAATTATAAAAAAAAAGAAAAAAGAAAATTCTACGTTTAAGCCCTTCCATAATATTTTCGGTAAGTTTCTACCGAAGTTAACTAACTAGACTAAATTCGATTGATTTTATTTTTGTTATATATTTGAAAAAAAAAAAAAAAATGTGTAAATATGTTTAATACATTATGATGCTCGTTTAATAAATGTTTATGATAAGAAATTTCTTTAATTAAATAATATGTAGTAAATCTGGAAAATATCTACAAACATAATAATTTAAGATATAAAATGCATTTTATACTTTTATTATTAATTTATTTATTTGTTCAGTGAGACTGCAGATAAATATGTAAGCCAACTTCAATTACTTTTTTTATTATTAATTTTTGTAATTAAAACAATCAAAAATCTGCATAGAATATAAATTAGAAGTTAAATGAATACAGTGGAAACGGTTGCAAAGTGCAAGAAGCTCAAAGAAGTAGAGCATGAAAAACTCAAAATAATGTCTGTAAAGTCAATTTTCTCAAGAACAACTGTTAAACAATTATTACAATTAACGAATGGTGGACACTTGCATAAAACAAACCAGAATGGAGAATGATTATGAATTTGGTAAAGGTTAATGCCGAGATATATGATGTAGCATAAATAGGCGATAATAACATGAATAAAATTTACTATAATATAATATTTACTAATAATAAAATACACTAATAATTTATTTTTCGATATTTCAGAAACAAGTTACTTCCTTCATCAATGTTGATGACTAATTTATTTATAACATGAAGGAAATTTGTAAGTTGCTTCCGAAATATCAATTTTTGCATAATATTAATGTATTATTAGTGAAAAAAAATTCATCACTTTAAGAAGTGCCTCAAGAGCATTAGCATATTATCCAGTAAGTAATATACATAATTTAAAAATGGTTACTATCACATGCCTGTATTTTCATTTGCCTGCTTTTCATTTGACTGGATATGATAAGTATTCATAATACAAATTTCATCTAGCAAGTTTTTATCAATCAACCAGTATCAGAGCTACATCTTCTAGGTTGGAACTGGTAGAAAGTGCCAATTCCAAGAAATTTAGCACCCTCCAGCCAAATTAATTCCGAATCCGTCTAACAAAGCCTTGGAAAAATTTTTTTTTTTACTTTTATTTTTAAATTGTCTTTCCTACAATGGCCCATAAGCATGATGCAAAACAAGAGCTCCGGCGTCCCAAGTGTCGAGACCGAAGACCTTGAAATTTTTCCGGACTTATTTTTGCTTGAGCCTCCTCAATTTCTTGGACTTTTCACCAGTCATCACCTAGAAAATGTAGTTCTGATATCCGTTGATTGATAAAAGCTACATGACATTTTTATTATGAATACTTATCATATCCAGTCAAATAAAAATCAGGCATTATAGCGGTATATTTTTCCGTTTAGATTAATATTTCAAAGATTCTAGTTGAATAGATACTGGTATAAATTCATTCACACCTATCTATAGATATTGTAGATATTATAATTATATTAGATGTATACGGATACGGATATATATGCAATTAAGGAATAGCAATTGTTCCTCTGATAAATATTAATTATTATGTCTCGAAAAAATCGAATGTAGCAGCTTTTCGGAATAACTCTCAATATATTTATTGAATTCATATTTGTTTTAAATTGTTATCCAGCTATTGTTTGTTTTTCTGTTAAGCTTAAAAGTCTAAAATACAAGTTTTTATTTATTATTATTATTTTTTAACTCCTTACTCCGCTTGGGAGTATCAGGCTCGCACTTGACATTTCCATCGTACTCGATTGCTAACTAGTACTGTTTTTTACTTGTTGCCACGTTACTTGTTTATACGTTAATGGTATAATCATTTCAGTTTCCGACGCAATGTCCAATTTCATTTTTAATATAACTATAACTGTCTAAATACATTAAAATTTTAATTATTGTTATTTTACGTTTTGGATCGAAAAGGGGATTAATTGGATTTAAGTTTTGAAAGATAATAAACCGAATATTGTTGGGAATATTTCGGAAAGAAGGTGAATTTATGTTAGTGGGAAGATGTGTCAAAATTGGCAGCTAAGGCTGAGGATTTATTTTTGCTAAGGTTAATTTTTTAGTAAAAGTACATGTGTTAAACTGGTACGTCCAATTCAGACCCTAGCGAATCTTTTGTTCATTTCAGTTGTTGTTGTTGAAGAGAGTTTGGTTGAGAGCTTGGTTGTGAGCTTGTCAGAGAGTTCGATTGTTTTTCTCAGCAGATTTATAACTTTGCAGATTTATGATTTTATTTATTCCATTTAATTTGAATATTTTATAGAACCGCTTTACTTGCAGTTCTTTTTCCAAAGAAAACAGATTTTGTAATAGGCATAAATGAATGTAGCGGAGTATAGGACAGCAAATGTAGCAGCAGCTCTGTAAGCTCATTCATTTTCATTTATTTCGATGTCCACAGATATCCATATTCATTTGGCATTTTCACACGTCTCTATTAGTAGTTGTTGTATGAGATTTATGTATGTATGTGTTGTTGTTATTATTGCTATCTCTTAAGATCTCTTACAGCGTTAAAAACTGAGAGGCTGTCTGTACATTTATTTTTATTAATGATGAGTTCTATTGTAAGCGCAATTTCTTAAGATCTGTTGTACTTCCCCGTTTGTCTTAGAATTGTATTAATGTCAATTTCAGGATCAGGCAGTGTGTATTGTTATAAATATTTATTTTTTTTCCGAGCTATGGCGTCGCAAACAAATAGAATATGAGAAGAGAATTCCTATTTTTCTAAGCAGAATCTGTATCTCTCTGTGTTTGATCTACCAATCTTGAACAGATGCTTGTTAACTGGGCAATAAGCTATCGTAAATCATATCAGTATCTAAACATTACATCCCCTTGATTACCTGATTTGACTTACCCTTGGTAGACTTCATAATTTGTAGGCAGAAAAGAACTTTTCTAAGTGCTTGAGCTACTTTGAAGTAGTCCATGTATAAGTTTTGAAACAGTTTCATTAACAGCTTTAATTTAAATCTAATATGTACGATTTATAATGCCAGTAAACATTTCTAACCATTTATATTATAACCCTATTGTACTGCAATCGAATACGTTAACAAATTTCAATACATTTTGCTATCGTTTACAATTTTTTGATATTAAGTTCATCATTTACAATGGCTGAATTGGAATTCAGTAAATATATATATATATATACATATTGAGATTTATATTAAATTGAAGATTTTTATAGAAGCTGATCCATATGTATTATTATTATTATTTTGTGTATATATTTTTAAGATTATTGTTTGTTTTTGTAATCTTTGGTTACATGAAATGAAATCTGCCTTTTTTCTTTATTATTTTTCATTTTTAGTGATCCTTACATTTTCAAGCCCTTCAATTTTATATTACAAATAAACTTACTGAATATATTTTGTTACTTGCTCTTTGTTAGTTATTTTTTTTTTTTTATTTTATTTTAGTGATCTCAAACTGATATTTATATTTTTGTCGATATCTCAAGTTTGAATTTAAATTTTGTTTTTTGTTTTTTTTTTTTTGGTGGCATTCGTTTATATCGATTACATTTGTTTTAAAATTTGCCAATGGCATTATTGTGTTTTTTGTTTTTTCGTTATTTTGATTTTTAATTTTCTTTTTTGATCAATAAAGTAATTCAGACTCTGAAATACAAATGAGTTTCAAGTTTAGAAAGAGAAAGAAATACAAAAAAAAAGGAAAAGAAATATTGTCATCGTTGAACTTGAATTAAAAACAAACAAAAATAAAAAAACGAAAAAATTCCTTGGCGGTAGATCGTTATGTCCATCGAACGGCCTAAAGAACTATTTCAAAAAAGCAAAGAAACAAAAGACAAAATTACTGGTTGGAAAAAAAGATTTGTGACTTTTTCAATTCGTTACAAAATAACAAACTGTAGATACACATATTCAATGTTGTGCAACATGAAATTAGTAAATTTTCAAATTTTAAAGTAAAGTTTCAAGTTTATTTATACTCAATCTTAAATTGAAGAGGTATGGTATATGGTATGGGGTATATGGCGTATTTAAGAACTCTATGATGAACAAAAAAAAGTGTAAATTTTGTGGTAAAATCGTTAATTAAACGATAAAAATCTATGCGAAATAATTCCATTTTAGATTGTTACATTTTGTATGTATGTATATGTATAATATGTATATGTATGTACATAATTTTGTTTAGATTAAAGTTTTTTAGATTCTGAAATTGGTTTTTTTTTTTCATAGGGAATTCAATTTCAATGTTGGGATTGGTATGATTAGTTTTTACATTGAAATTTGAAGGAATCTGAATTTCCAAGTTGATTTAATTGTCTTGACAAGTCTATTTTGATTGAATATTAAGTTTATAATTAATTAACACGTTTAATGAATTCATGCTAACTCCAAGCTATTCTTATATATAAAAGTTTGTTAAAATAAATCTTGGGTGAAATTTTTCATAACGGTACCTGACGACGTCAAACAAAAGACAACTTTTGGCGCAAAGGTCATTTAAAGGTCAAATTGTCTAGGCCAAAATATTTTATAGATAATTTGGAGGCATCTGTTTACAAAATGCTTTTAATAAAACACTGCAAAATTTTAGGACCATTTTCAAATAGACAATTTGACCTTTAAATGACTTTTGCGCCAAAATTGGTCTGTTGTGAAATATGTGTGACCGTTATGTAAAATTTCATTAGATTTGGACGTGGTTCCTATTCCAAAGTTTATTCTAAATCTCTTCACTGTTGACAATTGAGCTTGATAGCGTTAATTTCATAAGTGTTTGTGTTCCTCATACTTTTTATTTTACCCTTCAACGTAGTATCACTGCTTAAAATAGAATAATCATTATATTTCTATACAAGCTTACAAGTAGTACAATATAACACTGTCTCAAATTCCAAGAATTTGTAATCTATACATAAACAAAGATTGGCAGCAAACTAGAAAACTTCAAAAAATAGAGCTGCCGGCGAAAATGTACAATCCTATGGGGTATAATACTTCTCAACACAATATTATAAATATCATATAGGAAATACAGTAAACAGATGTCTCAACATTTTGGCCACAATGAATTTCTAATGTGAAACTGTAAAAATAAGCAAACCACAATCCAATCTGTACTCAAAATAAAAGAAAAACATTGCACTGGATATGTCGTTCAAGCAGAAGACCTGCAAATTGGAGAGGTTAGATTGGAATCGACCGGGACACCCGAATTATTTGAAATTTCATCGATCCCACAAAATTGATAAAATTTTATGAAACATTACAACAAACGGTAGCTCTCCAGCCTCGATCGTAGTAAACCGCACACCAGATTCGGGAGTGCAGCATATTTCATGTGGTGATGTCGACTGGAACACCGCGATAACAGAATCGAAAATAAATTATCGAAATAGTATCGTGCCACCGGTGATACGAACAATTTTGGGAGCTTGGAGAACGTTAGATTTATGTACAATTCAGGTCGATTCGTCCTATGCTCCACCTACGAGGGGTTACAGAACAATGATAATGAACAAAACCATGGTTATGCGCTTTTTGGCAGAAAATATGTATTCAAAGGTATTCAGAGTGTCTCCGAAACTCGATAATATTATTTGCACTGTGTGAAGGTAGGAAGGAAGGAAGAAAGAAGGTATTGTTTTTTTTATTATACTCTATAATTTGGTTTCTAAACTCCTGTTTGCTTTGTTAAAAAATGAATTTTTACAAATGCTTTGTATATAAAATAGAAGTATTATAGAAAATATGCCAAAAGTATCAAAATTAATAAACTAGTCATCCAAAAACCTAGGTGTCGTTTCAATTTGGATGTAAGTATTTTTTACGTTTCGTAGTATATTATGTATTGTATACATATATTTATATTATATAACATTGCCGCAAGCCATTTCAAAATTTTTTAATTTGCCCATTTGGTCAATACTGATTTTCTTCTTTGTTCTATTCTGCTCTACGTAGGATACCAAATGGCTTTGAAGTAGCTCAAAATAGTTGATTAGTCTACTATTCTTCTAAAGAGATAAAATCCGAAATTAATTACAGGAGGTTTAATTTTATTACGCATACTAGTTTAAAATATTAGCAAACGTCTTAAAAAATATAATATAAATCCAGTTTTCTATAATAACAACAGAATTAAGCATAAACTAGTCAATAATAAAATCGTTACCACGAACAATATCAGTAAATCGGGTGTTTACCAAATAAAATATAATGATTGTGATTACACATATATGTATATTGGACAAACTGGAAGAAGTTTTCAAACTATATTTAAGGACCTGCGGTTAACGGAAAAAATGATTTAAACGTAATGGGAACCATCTTTTAGAAAATAATCACGAATACTCAATGAATAATTTGGAAATTTTACATTTTGCAGAAAAGGGTAGGAGGTTAACATACCTGGAACCATATGAAATTTTATCAGCTCAAAATCAACACAAAAATTTGATAAACAAACAGGTAGACCTAATAAAATCAAATCTTTCAAAATTCATTAAATCTTTGTAACTGTAATTATATATATAATTTAGTTAGTTCGACGGAATACTCCAACACGTAATATACAAATTACAATATTAATACAGATTGTAACATCATGTTATTGTCGTAAAAATAGTCATCTTTGCCATGTGTCATCTGTCATCTGTCATCTGTCATTTGTCATCTGTCATTTGTCATTTGTCATTTGTCATTTGTCATTTGTCATTTGTCATTTGTCATTTGTCATTTGTCATATGTCATTTGTCATATGTCATTTGTCATTTGTCATTTGTCATTTGTCATTTGTCATTTGTCATCTGTCATCTGTCATTTGTCATTTGTCATTTGTCATTTGTCATATGTCATTTGTCATATGTCATTTGTCATTTGTCATTTGTCATTTGTCATTTGTCATTTGTCATTTGTCATCTGTCATCTGTCATTTGTCATTTGTCATTTGTCATTTGTCATTTGTCATTTGTCATTTGTCATTTGTCATTTGTCATTTGTCATTTGTCATTTGTCATTTGTCATTTGTCATTTGTCATTTGTCATTTGTCATTTGTCATATGTCATTTGTCATTTGTCATTTGTCATTTGTCATTTGTCATTTGTCATTTGTCATTTGTCATTTGTCATTTGTCATTTGTCATTTGTCATTTGTCATTTGTCATTTGTCATTTGTCATTTGTCATTTGTCATTTGTCATTTGTCATTTGTCATTTGTCATTTGTCATTTGTCATTTGTCATTTGTCATTTGTCATTTGTCATTTGTCATTTGTTATTTGTCATTTGTCATTTGTCATTTGTCATTTGTCATTTGTCATTTGTCATTTGTCATTTGTCATTTGTCATTTGTCATTTGTCATTTGTCATTTGTCATTTGTCATTTCTCATTTGTCATTTGTCATTTGTCATTTGTCATTTGTCATTTGTCATTTGTCATTTGTCATTTGTCATTTGTCATTTGTCATTTGTCATTTGTCATTTGTCATTTGTCATTTGACATTTGTCATTTGTCATTTGTCATTTGTCATTTGTCATTTGTCATTTGTCATTTGTCATTTGTCATTTGTCATTTGTCATTTGTCATTTGTCATTTGTCATTTGTCATTTGTCATTTGTCATTTGTCATTTGTCATTTGTCATTTGTCATTTGTCATTTGTCATTTGTCATTTGTCATCTGTCATCTGTCATCTGTCATCTGTCATCTGTTATATGTGTCATCTCTCAACTGTCAACTGTCATTTGTCATCGGTTATATGTGTCATTTGCCCATCATTTCATAATGATTGTCATGTCATTCAAGTGTTAAATTTAGATGGCGCCATAGATTTTTTTACTTTTATTATGTCTTAATTAATTTCATTTTACAATTTGAATTTTACAGTAGAACGCTGCTATGGTTGTAAAAATATAAAATTATGTAAGTTTATATTATATAGTTAGATTTTGTTTTCATTAAAAATATTATTTGAATTTAGTATTCCTATATTATTTTAAATTGAAATTATCTTTTTGACTAACTTATATTATAATAAATTGAATACAATAGAATTGAATAAGGATTAAGAATATTGATTATTTAGAACTATTGAACTATCTTAGAATAATATATGTTTAAATTTCCAATGATGGCAAATAAGATGTCGTTAAAATAATCGAGTATATAGCCCTTAGGGAATTGAAAATTTTGCACCTCACTACAAATATTCTGTTTATATGGTAATTAAAAGCATTCTAATAATTATTTTAATAAAGGTATGATATTGATAAATTAGTAAGCAAATACATATTTTTCTTAAACTTGAAATGAAAACTCTAATGAAGGAAGAAATGCTAGAATTTATTTTGCTTCCGTCATTTATGGCGGGTTACAAAACTAGTAAACAAAAAATATTACAGGTAGCCATTATGTAAAAAATTTCAAAAATACTATAAATGTTAACACCTGTGTAATTACTTTATCATTTTTCTGATGATGGTGTGATAACCGACATCAATTAAGATATTTAATAAAATTGTAAAACATTCCTAGAGTTTTAATATTTATTTAATTTTAATAATGTTTCACCCAGACCCTATAGCATGTTCTATAAATTATACTTTTCTTGTAGACTACCTAAATAAATCAATAAATAAATGCTGTAAAGGCTTTGCAATAACCAAAATACGAGAAGTAGAGTAGCTTTTATTGATTTCAAATACAATGGAAATTTTTATCATTTTAACATCTAATTATATTCAATTTAGAATCATTTTAAAATAAAAAAAAATATAAGATCCTACTAATGAAACTGTTAAATAGACTTCCTGAAAATATTTCCCTCTTAAAATCAAAATAGAAAAAATATTGCAAAAAAAAACCACAAATCCATTCAGATTTTGATTCCAGAAAAACAGCAAACTAAAATCAATTTAAAAATGATTGAATAAATTGATTAAAGGATATGAATGGTGTATGTTTTTAAATGCTTACATTTATTACAATTATATTACAAGTATATACACCTAGCTATACACGAAAAGGAAAAATCAAATAATTTCACCTTGATACAAAATGAATTCTAAAGTTTAAACATATGAGTATAAAAAAAATATATTCCAAAGTGTACGTAAACTTAACTGATTATTTCTAGATAGAACGATTGATCCTTTTTACGCAAACCGAAAATTATTTTGCTCCTGGGCATTAAATATACACAGGCACAGTTTAAAAAAAAAATTTAAACATATTGCAATTTTTTTCTTATAATAAAAATAATTCAGAAATTTTATTTAGAAAATTTACAAAACTATAAAAATAAAAATAAAAATGAAAATGAAAATTAAATATTACAATAAGATACAATTTTTTGTTGTTCTTTTTATTTTTAATTTTATGAAAATTTTTATTGTAATTTATGATCATAGTTAATATATGCAAAAAAAAAAAACAAAAACAAAAATTACATAGAGAAATACAAATAAAATAAACAAAAAGAAAAAAAGGTAAATTTGACCAAATGTTATCAAATTGTAAAAATCTTTTTCATTTTCCCTATATCTATCTCGTTCTTTTGTTGGTTTTACTTTGTATGAAAAAATAAAATAAAATAAAACAAAGAAAAATATATATATAAATTTTTTTCGTGAAAATAAAATAAAACTGAGAAGAAAATTAATTCACTATTGGTTTTAAACTCCTGTTTGCCTTGTTAAAAAATGAATTTTTACAAATGCTTAATCTGTCCAGCAGACATTACAATTTTTTTGGTTTCTTGTCCGTTTCGGTAATATCAATATTGTACTTGAGCTAGAAAGTTTGTTATGCTGCGTGGCGCAGTAGCTAGAATACCTGCCTGTCAAACGAAAAGTCGTTAAGGGTCGATTCCCGACGACGAAAGCCAATTGCTTCATAGATTTTTCAACCTGGTCTTTAGTACTTTTTGTATCATTTGGATAATATAAATCACCAAAAATAATCTAGTGTAGTAACTTAAATAATACCCATATTGTCACTAGGATAAAATAAATTTATATATAGGTAATAATAACCTACCACAGAAGGTTAAATATCTAGAAATAATCTTAGATTCAAACCTTAAATGGAATGAACACTTAGAGGAATGGAAAAAACAAATCACTAAGAAAATACTGTTTCTACAGCATCGCAATTGGAAAAACAATTGGGGTCTATCTTCAAAAATTGTGCGCTTTGGATACATAACTGTATAATGCGAACTATTTTTAGGTACGGGTCGATAATAATCTGATGGGGGCTGTTTTAAAGAAAAAAGAACATAAAAACACTTGCACAGATACAACGTCAATGCTGTTTAGGCATTACAGACGTAACAAAGATAACCTACAAAATCCTGAGAAACTATGCTGAATTTAACACCCATTGAAATGCATACAAAACGTGTGGCAATGGGTCCAGCTATATGTTTACGTATTACAGGAGAATGGTAGCTGATAAACAGAAAAACGCAAGTGAGGAGTTTCAAATAATTTTTACAGAGGAACGACAATTAGACTATAACATTGTAGCACAATGTCCTGACAGAAAATTTAAGATGAAAATATCATGAACTGGTGATGGTACCGACACAGTATACAAAAATCACAGCTCCGACACAGTATACAAAAATCATATAAAGATATATTATACAGATGGAGCCAAGAAAAGTAAATATTGTGGAGGCATCTAGATACTGTGAAGATCCTTTCATAGAAAAAAAAAAATAAGTTAGAATGCCACGATTATACAATGGAAAATCATATTAAGTAAAAAATTTTGTAAATAGAGGAACAAATGCAGATAAGATAAATATTTTGCTGTGACAGGCAGGGAGCCAGCGAAGCAATAAATAAAAAAAAAAAAAAAAACAGCAACGACTATCTGCTGTAGAGAAGCACTAAACTCCTTAAGAGTTTTGAATGAAATTTTACTCTGCTGAGTACCCGGCAATTAAGGGGTAGGGAGAAACATTAAAGATATTGACAAACTTTCAGAAGAAAATTCAAGAAACAATAACCGTGAGGAATTTGTGTTAGGACTAAAAATGAAGGACATGAAGGCCATGATGTTTGATTCAGACGAAAAACTTCTGGGGATTACCGGAATATAAAACATGAAAGTTATTCTGTCGCTGGAAAATAGTTTTGCACACTTAATTAGTTAATGTGGTATAAAAATTAATAAATAAATACCCGAATAAGATCGTATAGTCTCCTTCCCATATATAATTACAAATGGCAGTACCGTACTTAATGTACGAAATATTATACACAATCTTAGTTACGGTCAAGAACATAACAACAAAAATAATACACAGATTGCATTTCACAGCTCTTAAATTTAACCTTTTAAGAATGAACAAATACGAATGACAATTTTTGTTGGGTTCTGGATGTGATATCTTGTTTTTTCAAAATCTTGTCTCACAAAAATCTACGATTTTTCAATTCTTGAATATCTATTTTTGCAGACCAGGTAAACGCAGACAACAATGTTTTAGTAAAAATATAAAAGAGAATATAACAGCTGGAGCCAACGCCTTCGATCACATTTTATTATCCAATTAATCCTTTGAAATCCAATTTAAGCAATTGGGAAATGTGATGAAAAGCTTACTCTAGAATAATTGATATTTCGATTGAAAACCCAAAATCACGGATTCATTACTTTAGTTGGGTAAAAAACATTATTAAGTGCCACAGTTGCGTATTAAATCTTAATTATGTAAAACCAATATAATCGATTTTTTTTTGTTGGGTATCATAGGGTTAAAAAAAAATTTGTATAGATAAGCATTTCGGAACAGCCCTTTGTGAGAAATATGAGGGCGTAAGTATGTTCTATAAACCTTAAAATTTCATATCTATACATTAAAAATGTATATGGGTATTCAAAATACAAACGATTGACCTGTAAGGTTGGTGTAAAAACTCTATTTACTTAGAAACTAATAACTTAACTAGTATTCGCCCTCTTCGAATTTCGAGGACATTTATTAAAAATCGTACTCCATATTTCGTTACGAATTGCTTTCCATCATTTCAATTTTTCGTGGACACCATGTTTTATATTGATTTATCTTAAACAACAACCACAAACTTAGTAACAATTTATGAAAAAAAAAATTAAATTTATATCGGGGATGTTGCTGCGGCAATTTGATAATTTAAGATGTTTGTATAAATGTTGAAGTGATTTATGAATGGGGTTCAAATTTTAAATTGAAATTTCTAATTCAAAATTAAAAGAATTTAAGAAAAATATTTGTATTCGCCACGTCTCTTTTTAAATATCTATCATTCATTGGTTTGATAATGGAAATCAGGTTTGAAATGGTTCAGATATTTGTACCGTACTTTTTTTATTTTATAGATTAAATATAATGATCCCATCCCATCATCCCATCATCCCATGTTATTTTCAAATAAATACTACACCTTTATTAATGTGTTTATATTTTATCAAGTGAGAATTTAGTTTGGTTTATATATAAGACACATATTATTTTTTTTAATTTGTAATATATGAGTCTTACTAAACTATTCATATTCAAATAATGTGTTGTATATGCACATTTAAACACTACTAAACCTACTGATGAGCTCTAGTAGTGTTGGTTAACGAAAAACTCCTTTAATTTCATTTTTAATTTATTTATCTGTATAAATATATGTATACATAATGTAAATATTAGGTTGAAGGGCATTGTTTAATATTTTTACTATTTTTACATATTAAGTAGATATAAAATAATAGCGTTTATCAAGGACATAAACCTGCAATACTAAGACAAGAAATAGGGAAGTACAATAGATCTGAAGAGGTTTTGCTTCCTAGCCAAAACAAATAATGCTATGTACGTATTAATCTCCTCTTTCACATTTTTAAATTAAAATAAAATGTTCACTTCTGTGTGAGATTAAAAAATATCTGACCATTTTATTCTACTATTGCAATATGACACCCATTTTGGTTTAATTTTTAATTAAAAAAATTAATTCAAATATTTAATTTTTTTTTTTTTGTTTTTTGTGGAAAATTCATTTTAAGCAACCAATCTTTTGGCATCAATACCAACAACTTAATTTTTTTTTTCTGTTATTTTTATTGTTTTTTTTTTTTTGTTAAATGGAAGTGCGCACAATTATTTCCATAAAATGACTGCGCTATTTGTTTTTTCCCAAATTAAACGATGTGCACGAAATCTACTGTAGTTGTGCATTTCAACGAAAGCAATATTTTTAAATTTTAAGGCAGACCTTTTGTATAAATAGAAAATAAATAAATAAAAAAAAAAAAACAAATACAATTCTTAAATGCGAATATCAATTCAAAAAAAAAAATAATAATAATAATAATAAAATGGTAACAAAACAAAACAAAAATAAGAAAATTAATAAAAAAAAAAAAGAATACAAAATGGCTACGTCGCATTTTGTCGTAGATCTTCATAGATGATTTCATTTTCATGATTTTAATTTGTAATATACTTACTTTGTTTCGTTATGTTATTGCTATTTTTTTTTTTTTTTTTTATCTATATTGTCCTTATATACCTGTATTTACTTGATATAAAAATAAATTTTAAATGGAGAATAAAGAAAAATAAATTTAAAAAAAAAAAAAGAAATAATCAAAAATGCCAATTGAACTCACGATTTTGCATTATACTTAACATAATCATGGGTGTATCAAATTCAATTACTTTTTGTTTTCCAATAATTTTTTGTTTTTCTATTTTTGTTTTTTTTTTTCTTTTTTAACGTATTGGTAACATGTGTAATAAATTTTGTTGCTTATTTTTTCTTGCTTTAATTTCATAGATAATTTTTACATTTGTTAAATAGAGAGAGAATTGTTTAATATGCATGTACGAGTATATGTAAAAGTAATCAGTTTTTGAGATAACTCTTCTTATGAAATTTATTATTATTTTAAACATAATAAACATAAATATAAATGGTGGAAAGCCTTTCTCTAACAATACCTTGTTTTTTGTGCGTCGTTTTATTTACTTTGGAAGTTTGGGTTGATGTTTTACAATTTATAAAATACTTTCAGATCATCAATAGTAGATTTTTTTCATGAATATATTGTGGAAAACCAACTCAAGGGGTTGAAATTACAAATCAATATCTTTTTTTTTTATTTATTTATTTATTTAGTTTATTAACTATTTTAATTTCATTTACAATATAATATATCTAGATATATAAATGTTAAAATTATTTCTATTATTTTTACAAACTTTCTTTTACGTAAACTACTAATAAACGTTTAAATCGATTTCAATTATTCTCATTTCTTAAATAACTAGGCAATTCATTAAAACTTTCTCTTGACCATATCTCAACCTTAATGAATCCCTCTGATGAATTATTAGTTTGCGGTGACTTTAATTTACCGAAAGTATCATGGGTACATCACGAGGATGACACATATTTAATTCCACTTCAGATTAATTCTGACTGTGAATATACTTTATTGGATGGTTGTAATTTAAATGGTCTTCAACAAATTTCTTCAGTGACTAAATTGTATGGATAGGCAACTTGATCTTATTTTTGTAACAGATTGGGCTAATTGTACTTTTAGTGTTCCTATTATACCCTTAGTAAATGTTGATAATTTTCATCCTCCTATATTTCTTTCATATTGTTGTAATAGCCCAGTATTACCTGCTTATGATCTATCTTATAATTATAATTTTGCCAACGCTAATTTTTCTGCGCTAAATAATTTTCTTTTATCAATTGACTTTGATTTTATAGTTGAAGATGATGACATCAATAAAGCGGTTTCTAAATTCTACGAAATTCTATCTAAAGGTTTGGAATTGTATGTACCCTTGGCTCGTAATAGAGACCTTAGTTCTAGTCCTCCTTGGTTTAATCATGAAGTAAAAAAATTAAGAAATAAAAAGAATAAAGCTTGGAATAAGTACTTAAAAGAGAAAACCAATAAAAACTATCATGAGTTTGTAATTTTGTTCAACTCCTACAAACTGACATTAGATTTCAGTTATAACAACTATTTAATAAATGTTAGTTCTCAGCTAAGGATTAATCCTAAGTCCTTTTGGAAATTTGTTAACTCCAAACGTAAATCTGATCAATTTCCCGTCACCATGTCCTATAATGATGTTAGTGCTAACTCTCCGAAATCTATTGCACATCTCTTCAAGCTATTTTTCTGTAGTTCATATTCAGAAAATCTCTTTGAAGTTGATGAAAATAATTTTAATCACATGATAAACCAACCTGAAAACCAAGTTATCTCAATAGACTTCTCTACTCAGAAAATAAAGAGTTATGTGAATAATCTCAACAGTGATGTATTTCCTGGACCTGACAAAGTTCCATCTTTAATCTTAAAAAACTGTTCTGAATCTTTTGCGTTACCATTATCCCTTCTATTCAATCGATCGTTTACTTCTGGAATATTTCCACAATATTGGAAAAATTCATTTATTCGCCCTGTTTATAAAAAAGGTGCTAAAAATATGGTCACAAATTACCGTCCAATAGCAAAACTTTCATGCATACCTAAACTTTTCGAATTAATAGTTTTTGATTCAATTTATGATATTTGTTCTAAACATTTATCAATTAATCACCATGGTTTTGTAAAGAAAAAATCTACGGCTACAAATTTAGTTGAGTCTTGCTCACACTTCCTGAACACTCTGGAGGCTGGCTTTCAGATTGATGTCATTTACACAGATTTGAGCAAGGCATTCGATTTACTGCCTCATAGTGTTATTTTATTAAAACTTAAAAAACTGGGATTTCCTAAATTTTTTATAATGTGGATTAAATCATTTTTATCCAATAGATCTTATAGTATAATGTTTCTGCCACCTCTGGTGTACCACAAGGCAGCCATCTAGGTCTCTTACTATTCATTATCTCAATTAATGATCTCAACAATCTCATTAACAATAGTAACGTGATCATATATGCTGATGATATGAAAATTTATAAAAAAATATCTTCATATAATGATTGTACTGTACTACAGAACGATCTTGTTTCGTTTTTTAAGTGGTGCGGCTATAATAATCTTCTCCTTAATATTGATAAATGCGCTGTTATTTCCTTTACTCGTAGATTGATTCCAATAATAACTGATTATACTTTTAATTCTAAACTAATCAACCGAGTTTCTCATTTTAAAGACCTTGGCGTACTTTTTGACGATAAACTCACATTTAAACTTCACTTTAATAGCATAATTAACAAGGCAAATTCTATGTTAGGTTTTATTAAAATATGGTCTAAGGAATTTGATGATCCATACATTACTAAATCTTTATTCACTACTCTTGTTCGCCCCCACCTTGAGTACGCAAGCCCTGTCTGGTCACCTCACTATTCCACTCATATTAATAGAATTGAATCTATTCAAAAAAATTTTTTGCAATATGCTCTACGTAATCTTCCCTGGTCTAACCCAATAATCCTACCTCCATACATAAAACGTCTGAAGCTTCTTCAGATGAACACATTGCAATCAAGAAGGGTTGTTGCAGATATCTTATTCATATCCCAAGTATACAATGGTGAAATTGATTCCAAAATTATAAAAGATCAGATTAACTCGTACATTAACACCGGTACGCGTTTTCGTATAGAACATCTTTTTAATCTTCCTTTCCATAGAACTAATTATGGTAAATTTGAGCCAATTAATAGAATGTTAATGGCAGTTAATCAATACAAAAACAGTGTTGACTTTTCTTTGAACAAAATCAGTTTAAAGAAAACCTTGTTTCACTTGCTTCCTTAGTCCTCCTAATTAATCTTGTTTTCCGCTACTTTATAGTGTTATAATTAACTTTTAATAACTTTTCAACTTCTCTTTTTTTTTCTGATGAAATTTATTTTATCTAATTTTGTTTTTTGTTTTTTATAAAAACTATGTTGTATTAAATTTCAAAGTAAATTAAACTTTAAATCATAAATCTTATTTGATACATTGTGTTAATTCAAAATTTTAATAATTAAATTGTATTATATTTTGTAAACTGTTTGAACTAAATAGTAAATAAATAAATAAATAAATTAAATAACTTTAAACCGTTGTACATTAACATGTTCTTACATGTTCGTACATTAACATGTTGTTTTTTCGTTTCTAAAAAAGTCTAACCTAAAACTAAAAATATTTCTTAAATTATAATGGTGAATTTCATTATTATATATACTAACCTGTCACATAAATACTTTGGATAATTTTTATTTTTTATTTTAAAAACTCTTACTAAGACATTAAATTTAATTGTTTGATTTACTTTTAACCACTTTAAAGCTTCTAACATAAAACGAACGTACCTATCGACTCTTAAGATTATCCTCATCACTTAATTTTGCAATTTTTGCATTCTGTCTATCATTTCATTGTTTGACATAAATAAAATGATATCCAAATTTATCGTTTTTTTGCTTGTCTAATGCGTAGATTTACAATATTACTAAGTATGTCAAAGGAAGTTCTACCGTTAGAGGTTTTAGTTCGCTTCCATACTTCATAAGCAACATCCCTGTCATCAGCAAAAGTTTAATAATTTCGGGATTGAAGAATGGAATGAAATTAGCACGTGGGGAGATTGAGAAAAAACTGTAATCTAAAGTTGGAGATGTTTCTTAAACTATAATGTTGAACATCACCTACATATGTTAACTTTTCTGATAAATAGTTCGGCATCATATGGTGCTTAATTTTGAAGATGAGCACAAGTGTATTAGGTTTTTGTTTAATATTCAGCCAATATAATGATTTCAACATATTATCTATATGTGTTAATCTATTACATTTCAAAATACTTCTCATATTTTTATTTTGTAGCTTTTACAATCGACTTATCGTCTTGCTCCATACGACATTTTTGGATTTTTTAACGTAAAAGTTGATTTAAGGGCTTTAAATTGCGCTCTTTTCAATGTGCTTATCCGTTTTATAGTATCTATTTTCAGTGCTGAGATACTCAGTGTCGCTTTTACTCCATAACCCACATTTTTCAAGTTTGTTCGTTCATCTTTGCTCCATACCCCAACTTTTTGCAATTTTTTGGCGTATGGAGCAAATTTTGTATGAAAATATTTTTGCTTTTTTTTTTAATTTTACAATGCTCCTTACAATGCGCCTTACGACATAGAGCAAATTAGAACTTACTTTTAAAAAAATTTTTTTTGCTCCATGTATATTAACTAATTGGATTTACTGTGTATAATAGTAATGGTAGTGAAGCAAATAGACCTACAAAATAAAAAAATTCTTGTTGCCTCATGAACACATATTATTCTAGAGAATTTTTTTTGCTCTCTTTTGCTCTATATACATTAAAAAAAAGGATTATGTGTCAAAAATATCATAGTAAAATTGATCAGTTTGGGTTTTGATTTTGTAAGATGCTTCGCGGATAATTTAATAAAATAAAATGTCATCACCAATTCCCTTCGTTCCAGAAAATATTTTAGAGTAAGAAAGTCATATTTGAGTTGTTATTAAATAGTTTAAGATTTTAAATAAATTTAATTATTTAGAATGGAAGAAGAAATTTTTTCAAATTGTGGACGCTTAAAAAAAATTGATTTTTCTTGTAAGTACCTACCTATTATTTTTACATTATTTTTTGTTATGCAAATGACTGTAAATAAAGATTTTAAGTTTCATTTTGTTAATTTAATTTGTTTCTTGTTAAGTTTTAAAATAATTCTTAAATTTTCAGCATAGGAAACTAAATTTTTTTGAAATATCCGAATTAAAAAAATTAACATGAAAGAAAATTACTAATTTGCTCTATTGACACGGCATTATCCCATATTTCATTGATATTAATGATTTGTTATTTGCTCCATGTAGAACAAATTTTGCTCCACGTGCAACAAAATTTTCAAAGTTGGTATGATACAATGGATATGGTGCAAAAATTAAAATTGACCAACTTCAAAGAAAATCAGATATCTCATGAACTTCAAACGTACAGTACATGAAATTTTGCATTTCTTTTTAGAAATACTCAAAAAACTTCACGGTAAAATTTAATAAAAATCGCTTTGCCAGATTTTATTTTATTTACGTTCAAACTTTGTTTTTCGTTTTTCTCAGTTTTAGGTTTTTGGCGTATGGAGCAAGATAGAACTCAGCCGACGTTATTTGTTCGTTATTTAAAAATGTTGTTAAACTCGAATATAGTTCAAAATTAGGCCTAATAACTGTATTGTATACTGATATTGCACATTTTACAGACATTGTTAAAGAAATATGTTTTTTTTCCAAATTTTTATTGCATGGATAATCAAGATGCTTATGACATTTTAATTGTTCATCTAGTATTAACCCTAAGTATTTAATGTCGCTTACTTTTTCAACAGGTTCATCATCGATTTTTACTTTGTATTCTGAACTACCATTAATTATCAAGAACTTAGTTTTATTTATATTTAGTTTTAATTTGTTCATTCTTAGCCACTTGTTGGCTCTTTCAAAATTTATTTTCTCTATGGAATCATTAGCTGATTTTGCTGAAACATATAGAAGCAAACAAGATCAGTTGCGTTAAAATTACAGCTACATATCTCCATATCATTTGTGTGTATTAGTAACAATAACACCCCTAATACAGATCCTTGTGGAACTCCCAAAAAAACTTCAATTGCCTGTGGGACTACACCGTTGACTTTAGTTTTTGGACTTCTATTGCTTAAATGTGACTTGAATCAATTAAGTTCTATATTTTCAACGCGTAATGCTTCTTATTTTGATAATAGAATATTCCTGTCTACGGTTTCAAATGTTCTTTTCAAGTCAAGAAAAGGTTATATGCTTACATTTATTTGTATTTGGATAAAAGTAAGGTATACAAATTGTTATACTTTCGATTTATGTCGGACATTAAGTATGTTGAATTCAGTGTTTTCAAAAGGACATATATAAGCCTATAAAATTATTAAATATAATTATTGAAAAGTTAAAATAAATATAGATGTGATTCCAGGAGCTCCTATAGGTTCTAATAGAGTTTTAAACTCTTTGTGGAGGGTAGAAAGTGTTGAATTTCAAATTAGAAGGGCCGAGAAGGAATCAGTCAGAAAAGAGGAGGAATTATTAATAGTCTTTTATTATGGAATAAAAGTCGAGTTTCCTTTCACTAATCATTTGTATTTATTTTGCAAATATCGATATTTAGGAAGCAACTTACTTCCTTCATCAGTGCTTTGCGAGTGCGAGTAAATCTAAATATATCACTAAAAACAGATCTGATTATCAAAAACAATATTAATAGTCCCAAGAAGGTACTTATGTCCCAATAATATGAAGTAAACCTCAATTCAAATAAGTGGTTGGAAAGTATTCTACAGGTTGATGATGATGTCAGTAGCAAAAGCTTGGAAAATTTATGATGAATTACATCGCAAAAAAACTTCTATTCTTGAATTTCTAATTGAGCTGGGTCTACCGATCTTTCGAAACCTTTGCTGACCTTCAACAATTTACCTAACAATCTAAAACCGTAGTTTTTGTAGGCTATCAGAAAAATAAAATTGAAACAAAAACTAAAACACTGTGTAACGAATGTCAAATCCCTTTATGCAAAAACTGTTTTGCCCCTTTTTCATAAACAAATAATTTCAAACACAATTTTTTGATGGGTACAGTTTCTTCTTAATCTTTTTAATTGTTTTACTATAGGAATTTATATAGGTTGTAAATTTCTAATAAGGGTTATATGACCTGTGTTTAAAACCTGATAGGACACATTTGTCTCATCTCTTCCACAGCTGTGTGAGTACAGAATTGACAATTCAATGCTGAAAATTACGAAGAAAGTAGACCTCTATCATAAATTACTCACAAGATCTGTACTGAACTTAAAAATTGTTTCTAATTGTTACTGCAAAGCAGCAACATTCTAAATATTTACACAAAAATTTCATTTCACACACAAAATATGATCTACATTCTTTTACGTAAATTCAATGACTCACCTAAGAAAAATTACATTCCTATAAAAAATAACTAATAAAACAGAATCTCATATGTCGTTTTAAAAACAAAAATAACGGCTTATCCAAACCCTTAGTCATAATGGTTATTTTATAGTTTTAGTTTTTATGACATATTCAAAAAAATGCATCTCTTTTTTTAATACAAAAAGATGAATTTTACAATCTAAATAAAATTTAAATATATAAAAAGAATCTCTCAAGCCATTTGAAAAAATGTAAAAACTTGCAAAAAAATAATACTCAAATTGCCCTGAAAAATAAATGCCAGGAAAATTCAAAGAAAAAAAAATAAACAAAATCAACCTAACAAATCCTTTCATAAAACACTAGAGAAAATACTTGATATTCTTCTCTCTAATACAAAATATCCTTAAAAATGGACACAACATTCCAAAAACAAAATAAACCACAAATTTACAAAAACACAACAAACAAACAAAAAAATTAAAGGTGTTTAGTCACTTTTATCCTAGGTTATATTTCATACAATTGGGGTACGTATATAAATTTGGTTTATATCCTGATGGTATTTCTAGAAAAAAATAAATTTTATTTATAAAAAACAAAAAACTGAACAGGACCTCAATGTATTAATTTTTTACATAATTTTTTAGTTTTTGTTTTTCTCTTTTTTTTTTTTTATAAACATAAATAAGAAAATTACTGAGGAAAATTTATAATAGCGAATTATTATAAATAAACTCTTAAAGTCCTTTATTTTTGTAAATTATTACAAAAACAAAAACAGCACAAAAAAAAAACACTTAAAAAAAAACAGATCCAGTGACATTAACCAAAAAGACTAGTGATAAAATTATAGAATACAAACATACCTTTACAAGCTCCAAAGTAACTGTATATAAGTTAAAAGAAAAAAAAAATAACAGTTAAAAAAATTTACCGTAATATAATAATAGCAGTAAAAGTGTTGATATACATATGCATTTATTTCTTTATTTATTAATATATATACATGTAGGTTGCAGGGCATTCAGGACATCCTTAAAACTACCCTTTAGAAACACCACAACAAAATTTATGAAAACTCAAAAAACAACAAAAGAAAAGCACACAAAAAGACATTAAAAATCTAGAAAAATAAAAAAATAAATCTAAAACATTCATACAAACATAAATAAACGGGATGCCTGAAAATCTAAAGTAACATAACCACATTTGAAATAAAAAATAATAAACATAAAAAACATTAAAATAGAAAAAAGTATGTACATACGATTAAAGAAAGGACACGATGAAGCATAAAAAGGAAGTCAATGTAATTTTTGTTATTGTTTTTTTATTTGTTATTATTTTTTTTGTTTTTTCTTATTTTAAAAATCCATTCATCCTCAGAGCGCACTCACTATTATTCTGCATCACATATCTTGCCTTGTCTCTTATTTTTGTTTAATACATTTTATGTTATTTTATATTTAAGGACATTTTCCATACATATTAGTACATACATATACCTATATAAATTATATGAAAAGCTCTTTTTATTGTTTTGGTTTTTCTATTATTTTTTTTATTTTTTTTTTGTTTTCTTTGAGGATAAAACCTAAACTATAAATCTTAAAGCAAAAATAAAAAAAATAAAAATTAGAGAATCCTATGAAATTCATTCGTCCATCTATATGTCTCGTTTTATTGTTTTTGTTTTTTGTTTTTTTTTTTTTTTTATTTGTAAAATCTTATTTTCTCCCCAATTTTTCTTTTGTATTGGTAGTTGTAGAACGATTAATATGGATAGTTTGAGTTTAAATTGATTCTACCTTTTAGTATTACTCTGTGAATGCAAGGAAAGAAAACAAATTCTATACAAAATAATCCAAACAAAAAACAAAAAAGGAAATGAAATAACAAAATTTAAAAAAATATGATTGGAAGACAAGAGGACAATTAAAAAAGAGACAAAAGAAGAAAATAAAATGACATGAGATTTAATTCCTTTTTGTTTGTCTATTTTTTGTTTTTTTTTTTTTGTGAAAGAATTTTATTTTTTAAAATTTAAATTTATAATTAGGATATAGTTTACGACTTATTAATTTTGAGTTTGAGTTATTTTACGGCATTCAATTTTTACTTCTATGGGTACCTATTCTACAATAATAATATAATTTTATTAATATTTAATTTAACTGTGGCAACTCTAATAAATAGTTGTTATTATATAAAACAGGTCTTGTGGACCAATCATTAATTCAACACTAATGTTGGTTTTTTCACATAAGATAAATGACTTAAGGTCACCCAACGGTTTGCTATAGATTTAGCGATTACATAATAACAGATTTACTTGCTTCAATCTTGCTTCATGTGCAATTGCAATTTTTTTAATTATTTCACACACCTGGTCGATGTGTAAATCTCGGTGTATGTTGTTATTTCTGCTGCACCCAGGAGGATTGCTACATCTTCTTTAGCACCTTGTTTTGAAATCTTTAAATAGATTTAATATGGATTATAGCCGCGCATCGCCATATTTCAATACCATATACGCAACCCGGCTTTAGTACTGGATTATAAATCAATATTTGATTTTGTATTGACCAACATTTTTTTTTTGTTTTTGTACGCATGCTGGTGGGAATCTTTAAAACACACAATGAGCCCCGTAGCTTAGCATTGCTTGTGGAAATCGTACCCACTAAACCACACCCTACCTATATTGCGATCTAGTCCTACAGGACTAATGAACAATTTTTGCTTGGCTTTATTTTAATTTTCAATGTAGACTACATCCAGCGATGTCTATCTAATTTTTCATTTGACGTATTCACCCATACCCTTGAAGACAAACGTATTGCCAAACGTGAATTTCTTCCTATAAGCCAATACAATTTATGATATTTCATATTTAATTTCTCTTTCTTCATTTTTACATGAGCTTTCAACTTAAGTTTAGCCTCAAGTGTCATACTTAATTGGCTGTGTTCTTTATCCTAATAACTTTACCATTAATGGTAATAGTTGGTTCATATTTCATTTTTTTGTAGGTACAAATTTATGTGAGCTGATTTTTCTTCATTTAGCTTTATACAACAGTCCTTTTACTATTTAAGGGTTCTATCGATTTCCCTTTCAAGATTCTTTGACACTTGATTGTTTCACATTTCCCTAGCTATTGATGTGCAGTGTAATTTAGACAGATCCCACATATATAATAAATATGTCATCAACTTGACTTTTTCACTTTTGTAACTAATTCAACTCTTACGATTCGACACCAGGTGTTGTTGTCTTTCTCTCTTTCTACTGCCTTGGGGATTCCATTCTTTGGCCATTCTAGTCATATTTATCGGTAGTTTTATCATAATGTGACCTATCCATATCTCTATTTTCTGTGTATAGCCGCCATAAGTCCCTATTACCCTAAATGGTGTTGGGCCAGATTATTCTTCAAATTATTATTTTCTACACTTATTCGTGAATACTTGAAGTTTTAGATTTATCTTATCTGTCGTCATCCAAGTTTTGCTGTCATACAGAAGTCTTGACATAGCAACAGCTTTAAATATTCTAAATTTTGAAATAAAAAATATTTTGTATACGATAAATCATAGTATCTTACTTGATAGATTGTATAAAATTGGTATAAGTGGATCAGCTCAGGATTTACGTAGCTCAGGAGTTTCTCAAATGTCTGTGTTAGGTCCTACATTATATCTGGTTTATCTTCATAATATTCAGTATGCGAATTTAGTAACAGAATATAAGATCTTTGCTGATGATCTCTCTACTCATTTATAGTGTCAGAAATTGTATTAGAAACAGTAATAATTTCACATTTGCGGAGATGCAACAGTCGGCCTAAAGGTAATAAATTAACTATAAATGCTGAAAAAATAAAATATATTGTAAATAAAGTTTCTATGAATCTAAAACTACTGGTAAATTATAAATTAAGATGAAATCTAAAGGGTTACTACTCATAAATAATATAGTGGCATTGTAATTGATTAAAAGTTAAAATACGAAAATTATAATAATAAACTAGAAAAATAAACTGTGCCCTTGTTTGGGTGCTATCAAAAGAGTAGGAATCATTCTGAGTAGATCGCAGATAGTCCATATTATTCTTGAATTATATCACATATTAGATATAATATATGAAAGTGGTGTAGTTGTTCCTCTTGGCTCAAAAATAAAATTGGTATCATAATGAACAAGGCAAAAAAAACTTACATAAATTTAATTGGCTTAAACCTACATATGAAATTTTTAAGCGAAAGAATTATCTGAAGTCGGATATGTCTAAAATCATTCTTTGGAAAAACCTGAACTATAGTTTTTACTATAAAAAAACTATTCATATTACTAAAGGAAGTAATATTCACAATTACAATGCCCGAAAGTACAATTACAACCCAAATCAAGAACACAGTTATCACGTAACAGCTGCTTTACGTCAGCTGTAAGCCTTTATTACAGATTACCATTTAAAGGAGAGCAACTGACATATTTATTAAAAAATAATTTTTCAATAAATCGGCAGATTAATGAAGAAGTGAATTTCACATAATATACATTTTTTATATTATGAAACTAGGGGCCCCTATTGAGTAATTATATTTCAAGTTGAAGTCAAATTTAAAGTTTTCAAAAAAACAGTAATTTACGTACTGACATAGATTTCGCACGATATAGCAGAAACCACTCGTGTTTAATAAAAAGCAATTACGGCGAAAGGTTATAAATACGTTATAGCACTAAAATGGAGAATCCTATAAGGCACCGGAGCAAGTGCTGTAATATTGTTATAGGATTAGTATACATGTATTAGTGTATATGTTTTCATTTTGAAATGATATTCATTTGAAATAATTTATGTTATGCGAGAGTAAGAAAGGTATTATTTTTATTTTCAAATAATAATTTTATGGAGTTTATATTTATTTAATGAGAAAGGGAGATAGTTATTAATTACATATTTTTATATTTGTGTGTAAATGATTAATAATATAAAAATGTCTTACTAATAAATAATATTTTGCGGTTAAGAATAATTGTATTAATATTTATAATTATTGTGACTAAAATGCAAAATTTGGCTGGGATTGAAATTTCATTGACATTTATTATAAAAATAATTCGAAAAAATACAATGCCCTCTAAAAATAACCAATTTTTAATTAAATAAAAGAAAATATATTTCTAAATTTAGCATCTTTAAAATATGTAATAATGTATGTTAAATAATGCATAACATCAAATTTGATATTTAAATAATTATTCTTTTAAGTAAAAATTTTTATTTTTGCGAAAAGAATGCAAAATAAAACTTTTTAGTTTTTGTTTATTTAAAAAAAATTTACCTCGTTTGTAGAAAATAATGGCCGTCGCAAAATATTTATCTAAAAGCTACAGTAAGTTTGTTAGTAACATTATAGGAATACAGTAAAATAATAACACCACTTTAACTCTTAATATAGGATTACGCACCTTTAGATTTTTAAGTGCTATAAGAACATTCTTATAGCAATATTAATCCCATTATTCCCATAAAAACATCATTACAACACCTTTAGTGCTTATCGGGAGTCTTATAGAAGTGTTGTTGCACTAATTTTGTTTTTATAATAATAAAATGTTACGTGGGCTGCTTCGTTTCCGATATATTCCCTATAGTAAGTGGCATTTAGTGGATAAAATTACTAAAAATAAAAAATTTTGTCATTAAAGAGGTATGTATATATATACCTACATAATACATAATTTTAATAAAAACTATATTATTACTACAAATAACCAAAATTTAGAAGCAGTTACTTAAAAAGATGAAATTGAAGAATTCAAGTGATTTGTTTTTTTGCTATTTTTATATTTTTTATTTTAGATGAATTTGTTGTTTTGTTTTTTTTTTTGCATATGTACATAGATTCATTTGCAAGTACATAATGTTGTTTATTATTTTAATAAGTTCTCACATATTCATAATGTATTTGCTGAATAATAAAATCATATGAGTAAAAAATTTTGAACTGTGTACGCATTTTTGTTTTATATACAACTTATTTATTATATCAGAAGTTCATTAAGGAGTAGGAGAATCGAAATAAAATGAAAAGGTGTCTACTGCGCAGGACCTTAAATGCTTATCAATTATAATTGTAGATGTTTAAGAAACTTAGTGGAAACGTAAAATTAGAGGGAGGGTGTGTAGCGAAAAAATTTAGACCAAATTTTGAATACAAGTCACAGAAAAAGTTACCAGAATTAAATAAATTTTAAATTAATATATATTTTCAGCGAAAAATAAATTTATTGCCAAATTATAACAAAATATGGTAATCAAAGATAGTTTTCCGGCGAAAATATCTGCTGACCTATGAAGATCGGGCAATATTAATTTTGATGAAAGGAAAAATAAACAAAATGTCAGATTATTACCGATTTATATTTCAAAAACACAAAATTATAATTCAAATGTCAAAATGTATGTGGTGTATTTATGTTGTCTTGACAAAAGTGTGTTACAAAATGTACCAAAAGTTTTATTATATTTTTACAATGAAGTTAGTTAAAAAAGTTTTAAACGGTATAGTAGAACTATATTTGAACTGTATTCAAACTTTCTATACTACATTTTGCAATTCACCCATTGTAAGTAATTTACTTGTTTTGTTTAATATGGAATTTTTTGTAATGTTTTATGCCAAAACTTATTTTTTGCTAACATTACAATTAATAAAAAAAAAATGTGTAGAGTAGAAAAATGTAAAAACAATTTTTTTTTGAACTTAAAGTAAAAGAAACAAAATATATATAAGAAATTTGATTTCGGTAAATACCCTTTAGGTTAATAATACTGATGAACAACAAAGAAACTGGAATGAAGTAAACAAGACAACTAAATATAAACATTTCATAGTATATAAGAGCTTATAAGCAGCTAAAAAGAAAATTGTATACTAAATTATAAAACTAAACCTAGTCCGATTGAATAACATAATTTAGCTAGTAATATAATTTACATCCTGTATATAATTCTTTCTCTTAATATTAAACTTAACACTAACCAAATTTTCTTATTTTATTCTGAATATATTTTCATATTCATACTTAATTTCAATTCTATCAGATGTATTTAAAATCAATCCCCATGTTTACCAAATTACTAATTCATACCTGATACAACAATAAATGTAAACTTTCACTCTGTCATTATAAATTTACACACAATAAAGGTGGGGGTATTAACATATTAACTATTCTATAACCAAAAGTTTCTTTCAAAATACTCTATCATAAGGAAACTAAATAAAAACAAAAAATTACAACCGAGTTGAAAGCTTTACCACGATCGCATATTCTAAAGTGTCGTAGCCTTCAAAATGCAAAACTATTAAAAAAAAAAACAGCAAAAAAAAAAACAAAAAATATAACTAAATCGGTTATCCTTCTTGTATCGTCCTTATTTTACATTTATTTTCTTTTTTTCTTATTCTTTTTTTTTCAAAAAAAAAAAAAATAATTCTCTTAGCTATTATAATAATTCATAAAATTCAAAAGGATTTCACACATAAACTTTATAAATGTATGTACATATACATTTTGTAGTAATGGTAATGTCAGTATAAAATAAAAAAAAATATTAAACTAGCATAACACTATAAACTCTATATCATAACAGTGGATTTAGTATAGTAAAAAGATCTCACGATGAAATACTAGATGACGTTGCTGTGTGGTAATGAAAAATAAAAAATAGAAAAAAAAAACAATAACAACCCTATATACATTTTTGTTGTAAAAAGAAATGAATAAAATAAAGATTTTTAGGTAGGTAGATAGGTACTTACACTAGATATATGTATATACAATGGTATAAACTGAATTTCATAGATGAAGAGATGAAACAATTTGAAAGAGAAAAACTTTTCTATAAAATGGCATGACAGTTTTTAATAATTTTTATTTTTTATTATTATTATTTTGTTGCTTCTCCAAATGTTCTGCATTCTGATGAACAACCCCTATATAGATATATATAATTATAATAATGTACAGAGTGCATACATATATATATAGATAGAGGTGGTAGGTAGGTTCTCTGAAATTTATTTTTGGTAAATGTTTTCTATTTTTCTTTTTCCTTTTTGATGGGCGGTAAATCAAATAAAAAAAATTTTTTTTTTGTTTTGTTTTTTTTTTTTTTTTTTGAAAATTTGACTTTTGGAAAAGTCTGAGAAAATCATACGTACCTTTTTTTTCGTAAATTAATGTTATTGGGCTTGGTGCATGCTTTCATTTTGAATCATTCGTTTTTCGTTCTTGAGATGAAAATTTGTAATTTTTACTATTTTTGTTATTATTTTTAGGTTCGTTGCAGAGAATTCACAAACGTGTATATTCGTATTCGTAGTCTGATTGCTCAGATTGCTTGAATTTTAAGAAATATATAAGTTGATATTTAACAAGAGTTAAATTTTGATATAGTTATAGGTATAGAAAGAGAGAGATGCAATAGCAGTGCAGTAATTTTGACATGAATTTATATGTTTGCAAGTGCAACGAGATGAGAAGAAGAAGAAGGAAAAGTGGTGCTGTGTAGAAAGATTTTTGTTTATTTTTATTATTTTTTTATTTTTATTATAGTTTTTTATGAATATCCTTTTTAGGGTCATAACTTATCCGGATTTTGTTCATTTTTATTTGCTATTTTAGTTTTACTGTTTTTTTTTTGTGTTTTGTCAGTTTTAATATTTCTGTTCTGGTTTTTACTGGTTTCCACTTATTTTAGAGGGCAAAATTTCAACTTTTCTGATTATATTTTTTTTTTTTTTTTTTCCTGTTTTAGAAAATTGGGCCAAGTAAAGAAAGTAGTATAGCAAAAAAAAAAAAACTATATTTATATTTATAATATGTGTATATAAATTTTGTATAAGAGGTGGATAAAGATGAAGAATAGAAGTTTTAAAATTTTTGGAATTTCTCGATGGATAATAAATATAAAAAGGATATATTTTAGAAAGATTTAAATCATATTTTTATGACAATTTTTTTTTTATATATACATATATACAAATACAATGCAATGTATAGTTTGGTTAGTATAGTTTTTATATACGATTTTGTATTGAATATGTCTGTATGAATTTTTGTATTTTGTAGTTGATGTTTTTAAATGCATATTTTTAAGATGTACTTGTACAAAAAAAAAAAAAACAAAATAAAATATAGTGTGGCATTTGTATAGCACTAACAGAAATAGCAGTTATAGCAATACCAGTACAACTGACACCACTAAATTGTATTCTAATGGTTGTATGGTATTATTTCAGAGAATCCAATAAAGAATAATAGCAGTGAAGCATTTTATATACAGGGTGTTTATAAATCAAAAACAATGAAGGAGAATAAAAAAAAAAATACATATTTTTGACATTTGAATTCTGCGCAAAAATTAAGTTTTTTTTTTTAATCCTTTCTTTATTTAATGTTTTTTTTTTTTTTTTTGTTTGTATGAACAATAAAATATTATATTGAATTGAATATAAAGAATTTTTTAAAGTAATTCATGTACATAGGTATGTATAAAAGTATAATATAAATGTAGCTTTGTATATTAGGTATGCATTTATACATACATACACATGTCAAAAAGTTTTATAAAATGAAAGTAAAAGTAAATATTTGCAATTTTATTTTTGATTTTCTAATTTAATTTTATTATTTTTTTTGAATTTTGTTTTTATTTAATTTATTTTACTTATAAAAAGTTCTTTATTTTATTTTTTTGTATTTTTGTTTTTAAAAATACGTGATGATATGAAAGTTTTGACAAGAGTGATATATAAATTGAAATAGTAGTAGTAATTATAAACAGGAATTCAACTAAAGAAAATTTTTAATTAAATTTTTTGCAAAATTTTTAGATTTTTTAATTAAAATTGACTTATGACTCTGAAATTTATTAAATTTTATTTAATTAAAATAAATTCAAAAATTGTAGTATGTATTCAGTCAATAGAATTGCAAGTGAAATTTGAATAACTGTTAGAATTTACTTATTTATTTATATATCAGTTAACCTGAATATTAATATGAAACCAACTTTCAGGTCCTCTTCCCTTTTGAGATGTGTGCCTATTATTTTTTTATTCGAAATTCCAAAATTTGCTAAAATTTTCCAGACATTAAATTTGTTGTTTAAAAAACCTCAAATACCTAAAGTTGGTTTACAGACTTATTTTCATTGAATAGTGGGTCTGCAATAGTGGGTAATTTGTAGTGCCTATTCTACTTCTGTTTTTATGGTCAATGAACATCACTTTAATCACCTGAATGATTATCCTAAAATATCTTTCCCACACATAAATATAAATGAAAGTATCGTAGAGGATTACTTATTAAAACTCAGTAGTAGTAGATCTCCCGGTCCTGAAAAAGTGCTCAAAAGCACTTGCTCTTCCTCTTTCTATGTTTTTTAACACATCAATGCATTCAGGAATCTTCTCCAAATCAATTTGGAAAAAGTCCTATGTACTACCTATGTACGACATACAATAACAAAAAATTGAAGGATGAAGTATGGAGTATACTCAATTATCGTCCTATTGCTAAGTTCTCGAATTAATTGTTGTTAATTCTGTTTATAGTCACTTCTTTGCTCATTCATAGTCAACATGGATTCATAAAAAATAAATCGGTGGTAGCAAATTTTGTTGAATCGACTTCAACGATTATTAATAATATGGAGAAAGGCTTACAAACAGATGTACACGGATTTTAGTAAAGCTTTTAACATTTTACCACATAGTGTAATATTGTTTAAATTACGAAAATTTGATTTTCCGTTAATATTTCTAAAATGGATCAACTCATATTTAACCAATAGAATCTATAATGTTTTGTTCAGGTCATCTATTTCAACATCATTTATAGCCAATTCAGGTGTTCCACAAGGTAGTCGCTTTAGGGCCTTTTTTGTTTATAATTTCTATTAATGATGCTGCCTCAGTAATCAAAAATAGCAGATTACAAATTTACGTGGATGATATGAAAATTTAAAAAAAAATTAAGTCCGTAAGTGACATGGTGTTACTTCAAAATGACCTTGATAATTTCTTTCTCTGGGGTACAAATAATAACTTACTTATCAAAATTAAAAAGTGCGCATTAATGAGTTGTAATCGCCGTTCTAGTCCATTAGCTTATAATTATTCTATAATCCTATATAAATATAGGATTCATAAAATGTTGGACAAAGGAATTTTCCGATCCTTATATTTTAAAGACCCTTTATACAACATTGCTCTGACATATAATTGTGGAATATGCCAGCCAAGTATGGTATCCGCTTTATAATGTCCAGTTCTTCCAGTTCTTTTAGATGCGAAACATGGAAAACAAGGGAGAGAATAGTCTTGCCCATATAGATATTTGTTAAGAAATGTTTGAGACGGATTCTCCAGATATTTTGGCCAGAAAAAAAATCGAAACAAAAAATTGTGAGAACGAAGAAGAGTTGAAGGAATCCGAGAAATTACTAAAAGCAAAAAATGGAAATGGATCGGACACATACTTTGCCGGCGTATAGGAGCTTTCGTAAAAGCAGCTCTCAAAATCCGCCCGGTTAAAGAAAGCATGGTCGTCCTAAAATACGTGGATCCGAACAGTAATGAACGAAGACAGTGCATATGTAAAAACTTACAGTGAACTGATGGAATACGTTTGTTGATACACTATGCATCCACCTTATAGCTATGGGTAGAGAATTGCTATTTGTACATTTTTAATTATTTTTCTGAATTTATTTTCAAAACAACAATGAGGGAAATTTTTGTAATTCCTTTTTTTTTTTTTGTATTATTTGTTAAAATATATAGAGTTACAAAAATTTTACTTAACACATTGACACGCACGCAAATTATTTTAAAAAGCTCACTTGTATATCTTGTACATTTTTAGCGATAATTAACATCGGAAAAGTCATAATTATTTTAGGTGTGTAAGCAAATCGTTTTGAGGTGCTTTGGAAGAAAAAAATTTGTAACGTCTAGGGTTGTCATTTCATTTTGTTAATACATATTCGAATAGAAAACAAAATGACGAAGAAGTGTTAGAAGTTTTCTAAGGGTGTTAGAAGACTCCAAGAAGTATCTTTCTAATACCTTTAGAAAAACAAAATCTACATCTCTTTTTTTGAAGATGTACCAGGAACTAAAATTCTTTCTGAATAATGTTGATAAGCAAGTGGAGCTAATGAAGAAGAAGCTGCAGATGTTCTTGGTGAAGAAACTGGTGACGAAAAATGTAACCGTAATCTTTTAAAAGTACAACCTCGATTTGTTTTTAGAACAGCTAAATCTCTTTCAGTGCAGTTTAGGGGAAGACATATAAGAGAAGAGATTAATTTTTCTCTAAAGCTTAAAAAACTTTCTTTCATGTGAAATTTTTTATATAAATTAAGAATGTTCCACACCGATACGTCCAAAAGATGAAATAAAACATCATGTACCATCTAACTGTCTTGCGAAGACAGGAATAGTACGAAGTCATTTGATCACAACGATCAACTCCAGACATTTTTCCATTATAATCAGCTATATAGTTTGGTTTGATCTTAGTTCTAACACACCGATTAGTAGTTTCAATTAACTGTGGATGATGTGCTGTGCTACTTGATAACACATTTCTTTTGTCTCTCCATTTTGATAAGTACACATTTCCATTTCTCCTCCAAATGTGGTCACCTTTTTTCAACTTTTGATCCACAATTTCTTTATGATTATTCTTTCTATTGGATCTCAACGTGCCAGTTGTATGTGTTTTCAAACTGATGCTGTTATAAAAAATATCCATATACAAATTGTAATCTTTATATATGGGTTTATTAATCTTCAGACTACATCCCTAGTTTTAGAATTAGACGTCAAATTTAAATTTGGTAAGTTTCCAAATTTAAAACATACCCAAAAGATGTTGTTAACTCGTATAATTTAATTCTATATCTTGCTCTCTTTCCTTTTACATACTGTCTAAAAATTAGTCGACCACGAAACAACAACAGAGACTGATCAGACTCAAGGATAAATGTTTAGAAGGTACAAATGCTTTTTGAAAATTATGTAATAGGGGATTTAGCAACGGATACATTTTATGCAGTCTACTCATATCTTGCTGCTCTTCCTCAAAGGAATGACAATTGAAACACCACTACAACTGAAGATAACGGCAACCGCTCATAACATGTGCTACACTAGACTGTAATATAATGGATTTTTTTAAAAACTGTTTTAGAAAATAATTAGACCAGACAGCTCAGGCTAGGTCACAAACCATTGATTTATTTAATGTATTATATAGTTTAAGACTAGGTTAAGTAAATTGTATTAAAATTGAAATAAAGAAAAAAAAAAAACAAAAACAAAAACATTTTGAATTGATGGAAACTTATTTTGTCCTAGATGAAGACTTAAGCCTAAAAATTTTAATATTTCCTAAACAGATAAGTTTTAACAAATTTGTAATTTTTTTTGAAAAACGTGTTTTTTTCTGGGATTGGCTAATCAGATTATGTTCGTATTACACTGAAAAATTTTTTACTGTTAAATTAATAAAATCGTTATTAAATTAACAAAACTGTTAATTAAATACGTCCAATAACAAATCGTTATTAAATTAATCACCAGTGTAGTTAAAGTAATAACCATTGAGAGAAAAAAGAGAGAGCATAAATGAATATGAATTTAACAACAAAATTGTTGATTTAATAGGCAAAAGTTTTTAATTTAACAGTAGAAGTTGTCAATTTAAAAAGAAGGGTTATCTATTTAATACCTAAAATTGTGGATTTAACAAACAATATTGTAAATGTAATAATAATAATAATAATGAATCTGTTGGTTTACCAACATGAGCTGTTATTTTAATAGCAATGGCAATATTCTGCTATTACTTTTGCAAACCGCATTATTATTTTTACAATACAAGTTGTTTTTTTTAAAAATAAGTTGTCCTAACAAAAAACACAATATCCAATCAACTCTGATTCATAAACGGTCCTAATCTTCTACATAAACAAAGAAAATTGAATAATAATTATTAAACTTACAGTTTTTCATAAGAGTTTTTTTTTGGATGTCTTAAATGAAATATAATGCATTATATTTTTAATTCAAAATAATTTTTTTTTTATTTGCTAATAATTTTTATATACATAAAGCACTTCTTTTTAAACACATTTTTTTATGGCCATCTATAGTTCCTGCTAGAAGTAGTAACGGTTGAACTGGCAGATTTTCTTGAATCCGTTTCTCTAACAATTCTTTCAGCTGTTGAACAGTGTTGCCAATAATTACAAAAGAATTTTGTGAATCGCAAATCGACATTTTTTTATATATAGCTTTTCTTTATTTGCCACAATAAGAACAATTCTTGCTGTGGGTACTAGTATGTGGCGCAATAAGTAAAACGTTGTTAATAATTTCCCATCTGTAATTAAATAAAAAGAAATAGAGTAAATTTACTTTATATTATACAAAACAAGAAGATTAATTTTAATAGATTATACCTATTATAAATTATTGTGCCTATTACAGGTGTCACACCACTTTTCCAGTCATTTTTCCCAGTCACCCGAATGAAATTTACTTTCGTATTACAAGTCTCATCCGACAGCAACAAATTTCTGAACGTATTTTTTATGTACTTTGACAGAAAAACTCATTTGACGTTTGAATTTAAAAAAAATATTTTTATAAGAATACAAAGTTGGTTGATGTGTTTTTTTATGTTTTTTTTGAAATTGTGTTTTTGTTTTTTTTTTAAACTAAAATAAACAAAAATGTTTATCATCCAATTTTTGAATTAATATATTCAAATATATATTATATAATATAAATTCAAATTCAAATATATATTATATATATAAATTATTGCAATAAATTTGTAAATATTTACATACCCTTTCTTTTCAGAATCCTTTATTTAAATTTATATAGACACAAAAAATTACAAAATTACAGGCAAACGGAATCCTGTCACATATAAATTGCAAGTGACAATTGAGTCGCATTTTTCAGTCGGCGCGTGACAGTTGTAATAGTAATTAGTGCTGTCACTTGAAATTACTCGGATCCGACAAAAAAAGTGATACCTGTAATAGGCACATATATTTTGTATGTGTTTACCATATTGAAATCAATCTTATTTTGTTAAACATTTTGCAAATTTTTAATTTATATTCATAAGAAAAAACTTACTATGTGTTACTTTATAAGCTGCAATAAAATCAATCGTGGATTTAAATGAAGATTCTTCAATTTTGTCTTTATATACTGATGAATGATGATTATAAGTCAATTAATCTAAAACAAAAAAAAATCGTTACGTTAATTTCTCAGTTTATAATTAATGTAATAAAAAAAAATACTTTTTACTTATTAAGTTTAGCTCGGTTTGCCATTGAAATACAAACTATATTTTTTCTTCTACACAATATACATGTGATTGTAATACCTATTTCTAAAAAAAAAGAGCATACAATATAATTTAAATATGGATCATCGCACTATTTTACCTAATTAATATAAAATAAAACTTACCTCTAGAAATTTCCTTAAATTTATTCCAATTATGTGTTAATTCAATAATTATTAAGAAATTTATGTGTATTAAATAAGTATTTTTTATCCAATATTTATTTATTCTTTTTTACACATTTTTATTCATTTTTAAATTAACTTTAACAAAAAGTTTTTTCTATTTTGCGATTACTTTTGAACTGCATAAGAATTGATAAATTTGAAAGCATTTTTTCCCATTTTAAGAAATGTTTGTTAAAATATTGGTAAAAGTTATTAAAAACAACTTACTATTATTTTAATAACAAGTCGTGTTTTTTTAATAATTTCGACTGTCAAAATACAATTTGTTATTATTTTAATGCTTTTAATTATTGCTATAACAAAAGTTTTCTTTTTAATTACAAATTTTAACAATTTCTGTTTTTATGTTAACAACGATTCTGTAACAACAAAAATTGTTAAATTCACAATTATGTTACAATCTTAATAACCAAAATTGTTATTTTAACAATTTTTGTTATTAATATTATTGTAGGTACAATTTTTATTGTTTTTTTGTGTTAAAAAATCATTTTTGTTATAATTTTAATAAAAAATACTCTTAATTTAACAAATATTGTTATTGGCATTTTTTACAACCGATTCAACAACCGATTTATTGAGAAAACAGTAAAAAATTTTTCAGTGTATATTTGTAGATTTCACCAATAACTTGACCATGTCTTCTGTAAATATTTTGTAAAATATTTCCATGGGACTCGAATTTTCTGAAACATCAATTTTTATTCCTGAATTATTAACATCGAAAAAAAAATCTGGAATATCGTTTGTGTTGGAGCATCAGTTCAGATTATTCACAGTTGTGGATGTATAAGATTAATAATATTTTGCACATCACCATCCTCTTCACTTGCAGAATCGAATTCAGCTGGTTCATAGTTTGGATCCCTTCAACGTTTTACATTCCATCCTTATCAAAAATATCTTCTTCGGATTCGAAATTTGATAATTCAAGAGATTCATCAGCTTCGAAACTACTTCCGCTATCTTCGAAATCACTTGCAGTTTCGTCAAATAATTTCTCTTTTTTATCTTCTATACTTATAAAAGGGAAAGTTTGTTTGTTTGTTTGTTTATTTGTTTGTTTGTTTATTTGTTTGTTTGTTTGTTTGTTCGCTATACACGCCCACAGTTTTAAAGATAGAGTTCTGAAATTTTGCACAGTTATTCATGGTACCGGTATGCAAATAACGCGGTACTCTACAAAGCCATCAGAGGACAGGTTCGGGTTGCTGCCGTACAACTCTTACGAAGACTCAGGAATATTTTAAAAACCATGTGTGTGACAGATATGAAAATTTACATTTAGATTCTCTTTCACAAATAAAGAAATTCGACTGTTACCGATTTCGAAAATTTGGACTGGTTCAGGTTGCTGCCGTACAACTCCTAGCACGTACGTCCCGGGACTATTTCAAAAACCAATTGTGTTACAGGCATGAAAACTTACACTGAGATACTCTTTCACAAATACAGAAATTCGACTGTTACCGATTTCGAAAATTTGGACTGGTTCGGGTTGCTGCCGTACAACTCCTAGCACGTACGTCCCGGGACTATTTCAAAAACCAATTGTGTTACAGGCATGAAAACTTACACTTAGATACTCTTTCACAAATACAGAAATTCGACTGTTACCGATTTCAAAAATTTGGACTGGTTCGGGTTGCTGTCGTACAACTCCTAGCACGTATGTTTCAGGAATATTTCAAAAACCAATTGTGTTACAGGCATAAAAACTCACACTTAGATACTCTTTCACAAATACAGAAATTCGACTGTTACCGATTTCAAAAATTTGGACTGGTTCGGGTTGCTGTCGTACAACTCCTAGCACGTATGTTTCAGGAATATTTCAAAAACCAATTGTGTTACAGGCATAAAAACTCACACTTAGATACTCTTTCACAAATACAGAAATTCGACTGTTACCGATTTCAAAAATTTGGACTGGTTCGGGTTGCTGTCGTACAACTCCTAGCACGTACGTTTCAGGAATATTTCAAAAACCAATTGTGTTACAGGCATGAAAACTTACACTTAGATACTCTTTCACAAATAAAAAAATTCGACTGTTACCGATTTCGAAAATTTGGACTGGTTCGGGTTGCTGTCGTACAACTCCTAGCACGTACGTTTCAGGAATATTTCAAAAACCAATTGTGTTACAGGCATGAAAACTCACACTTAGATACTCTTTCACAAATACAGAAATTCGACTGTTACCGATTTCAAAAATTTGGACTGGTTCGGGTTGCTGTCGTACAACTCCTAGCACGTATGTTTCAGGAATATTTCAAAAACCAATTGTGTTACAGGCATAAAAACTCACACTTAGATACTCTTTCACAAATACAGAAATTCGACTGTTACCGATTTCAAAAATTTGGACTGGTTCGGGTTGCTGTCGTACAACTCCTAGCACGTATGTTTCAGGAATATTTCAAAAACCAATTGTGTTACAGGCATAAAAACTTACACTTGGATACTCTTTCACAAATACAGAAATTCGACTGTTACCGATTTCGAAAATTTGGACTGGTTCGGGTTGCTGCCGTACAACTCTTAGCATGTATGTCTCAGGAGTAAAAACCAATAGTGTTACAGGCATGAAAATTTACACTTACATACTCTATCAGAAATGTTTCAAAAAAAATATTGTGTTACAGACTTGAAAATTTATTCATAGGTATTCTATGAAAAATAAAAAAACATGTATTTTCCTGAAAATGTATTTTCGAATTTAGGAATCAGTATAAAATTTTTACATGACATGGCTATGTAAATTAGCCACAAAAATGTGACGATTCGTTTTATTAATCAGAAAATACTGGAATTAAATCATCAATTGGAATTAAAAGTAGTAGCTTCAATATTGCTTCTACGAAACTTGAAGAAGCCAAAACTACGGTACTAGATTAAGAATAAGAACTTGGCATCCTCATTTCATTTAAGTACAAATTCCAATTGATTGTGGAAAAAACGAACATTTCTTTATTTCAAGAATACCTCAACAGCAAGGAGCGTATTTGCTTATACTTCATCAGAAAAGATCACCAAAATATTGTTTACAAAGAAATAATTTTAATATAAGTATAGCTTAAGTTGGAGTATTGTTGATATTTTTTTATCGTAGTGAAAAAAAATATTAGAATATTTTTGATAAACCAATTTTTTTCAATTCGATTCATAAATCAAACTTCATTGAAATAAATTCGATTCATTTTGTGGTCGACCCGGACAACGTCGGGTAACTTTGCTAGTATCTAGATATTTCATATGGATCCATTCCTATAGTAAAAGTACAAAAAATTATAAAATCCGAAAACAAAATTTTAACTCTCCTAAAAAACCCACTTTTTTGTTACAATGTAAATTACATGGCCATTATGACTACTATAGCCGCCATTAACCTTTTAAAAAAATCTATACTAAAAAAGTACTAATTTTGGTACAATTCTACTTTTATTAGAAAAGAAAACATAATAAATGTCTTCAAGAGCAAAGAGTTTCACAGCATAAGGAGAAAAACCTTTTTTTTTACATTTTATGATTTGGTTTGATTTTTGCAGTAAATTTTTAAATTTAAACTATATTTCAAGACGACTGTAGTAGTCATTTGTAAATTAAAAAAGTTTTCGCTGACGTCTATAGCCGTCATTAAGACGAACGTGTTAAAATGAATAAAATATGGTTTAAACATTTTGTGATAATGTATTGATAACATTGGCTTATAAAGTACATATGGATTTTTGTCATTTTCCTCTCGAAATGAAATATTAATAAGTACAATCTTAGATTAAGAAACAAAAAAAACAACAGTAGACTAATTGGTATAAGACTTGATCTCTGTAAAATTAAAATTACTTGTATATATGTAAATGTAAATATTTGGATAAATAAATGAATTGAATTGAATTAAAATACATATTAGAGAAGGCATTACAGAAAAATACATTTTATTAAAAGACAAGGTATTAATTTAAATATTAAACTTATAAAATATTATAAACAAAGTCAGACTGAACCTGCTATACATTTAATTAAAATTCACCTTGAATTAAATTATCAATAAATTATTACAACTCATTCTTTGTACTTTCTTTATTATAGAGTTGTTTAATATTTTTTTATATTAATTTTTTTGTTATATTAAAATCATTTCCTTTTATATTAATTTTATGTGATTCAAACAAAATTCTATTGGTATTTTTTAACATTACATAATATATAAAGACAACAAAGAGACAAAAAATAACCGGACAAAAAAATAACCATTAAAAATAAGAGTAGAAAAAAATCAACAAATCCTGCCGGTTCTTTTATTATTGAAATAATATTCACGAAATTGTATCGAGCGAGATTCCTTTAGATTTACGTTTAATTTTTTTTTTTTTTTTTTTTTACTTTTAAATAATAATATTTTCTAGGTAATATTTTATGTAACCTTCCGGGATCATACAGGATATATTATTATTATGATTATACACGGGATTTCTTATTCCTTTTGCGCACTGTAATTGTAATATTTTTATTTGTTATTACTTTTGAATTAGTTCATACCATCACTTTTTTTTATATTTTTTTTTTTGTATAATTTATTTATTTAAGGTAATTTTTAGTTATATTTTTATTATTATTTTTTTTTCTCTAAATGAGTGTTTTGCAACTTAATGGTACATATTTGAATACAGAATATCCTCTTTTGTTATTTTGTGTTTATTTTTATTTTTGTCTTTTGTTCAATAAATCCTGTTGTTGTTTGGTTTTAACACACCATTCTCTACTTATAAATTGAATTTTATTAAAAAAAGTAAAAAGAAGAAATCACCTACATACCTATTACAATACCACCCAAAGGTTTTATTTGCCCATTCTAGCAAGCAAAAAAAAAATGTTTTAACTGTCGACCGGATCTATTTTCAGCAGGTAAGCAACATCTTTCTATTTTATGTATATCCTGTTTGAGGACTTCGTTGTTAGTTTTTTGGTTCTTATTTATTGCATTTTAATTTTTGTTTTTTTTTTTGAATATTATTATACTGGACCTAAGAGCAATGAAAAAAAAAATAATATTTCACTTTTTTAATTTTATTCTTGAAAAAAAAAAAAATAATAAAATTGTAAAAAGCATAATTAATTTAGTTTTTAGTTTTGAAGGTTTTTATTAAAGCAGGACTGTAAGTATAGGAATTATTGCCGGACGCAAAAATGGTGGTATAATTGATTTTTTCAATATAGCAAGAGGTAGTTCTAGTACTGAGTTTTTTTGGGCGTGTGATAGGTTCCAACATCGACAACAATGAAATTATTAGGTCAAGATCAAATAGGCCACTCGTTGTATAATAAAAATAATAATAAAAATATAACTAAAAATTACCTTAAATAAATAAATTATACAAAAAAAAAAATATAAAAAAAAGTGATGGTATGAACTAATTCAAAAGTAATAACAAATAAAAATATTACAATTACAGTGCGCAAAAGGAAAATCGTTGAATTTAAAAGGTCGAATATGGTAGATTCAAGCCAATCACTAGAATGCTCCGTGAAGTAAATTCTAACTATTGTTCTTTTGATCGACAGCTAAGTGTTTTAACTGTTACAAAACGATTACGTTTTAATGTACGTAAAACTGCGATTTACTATCAACTGTTGTTTTTTTTAGCTTTGGTACTTTCGGCCTAACTTTTGGAAGTATTTTTAATAAATATATAGCTATTAACATAGGTATTAACTTATATTATCTTTTACCCTTCTAATAACAGCATGTATCTGGTTTAGTTTATTTTTATTTTTTTCTAATCAATGGTGGCGGTGTTTTACTAACCCTACTGGATGATGACTTATTCGACAATTAAATGAAGCAACCCTTCGTCTAGTAATATACGTCTGATGTGCTTGCTGTAAGCATAAATCTGACAGTATTAAAAATCATGATTAAGTACTAATTGGCATTCTAGAAGCAAATAGAATGGTCACTTCTATCTACATATCAATTAAGTTCGTCTCTTAATTACTTTAACAAAAATATTTTTTTTTAAATTCAGTTATTTGAATGACTATTTGACTATTTCACCCTAGATATTAATTCATATACCATCACATCATAGCTTATAGTATGGGATTATTTAGAAATACTCAAAACCATGACAAAAACAAATAAAGTCACAATAATGTGGGTACAAGCGAATTCTGGCTTAGCACATAACTGCAAATTATCTAGCAAGAAAAGCATGGAATACGCCTTTCATAGGGCCAGCTCTGTTATGTGGAGTTCCCCGCCTGAACACATTTAATATGTAATTGAAAAAAGCTTGAGTGGAGCTAAAAACTGAAGATTTCTGGACCAACGTTCCTGGAAATCGAAAAGAAAAAATGCTCATGCTTGAACGGTATCTTTAAGTACTCAGAGGACTAACTAGAACTAATAAACATGGGTATAGTCACAATAAGCCAATTTGCGGCTACGGTGATATAGGGGAAAGATTCCCTCCCGAAATTACACAATTTACAATCAATCATTATCAATCAACCAATGAAATAAATTCAAGATATTTTGCATATTCAGGACCTGTTCCATCTCTATAGTAAATGGCAATTTCAGTTGAATCTGTTTAAATTAATTTTTCTTCTATTACTACAAATTAGATCATCGTTGTCCTGTAGCCCCGTCCTTGACTGAATTTTGTACAGAATTAAGTAATTGCTTTGTGCCGTTAGGATAGCATATACATTAAGTATAAGTTAATTTATTCATAAAGCGTTCACATTTACGATCTCATATCACGATCATTTTTAAATCCTATCATACCAGAGATTTCATTTATTTTTTTTTTTTTTAAATAAACCTTAGAATTCTGAAGACCAGTAATGATTTTTCTTTCTTTACTAATTCTTTAGTAAAAATAAAAAATTATTGAAAACGACAAAGACACAAAAATGAACTTCCATTGGAAAAATTATGATCCCTTTTTTAACAGTTATTTATTTTGTTTGAATTTTTTTTTTCTTTTTTTTTTGTATTTCTAAGTACGAATATTTATACAGAAATGAGATCCTGTATACATTATAAAGAATTTTATAGCTATATATATACATATTATAATATATATATATATATATATATATAAAATAATAATGTAAATTTATTTTTATTTTTGTGGTTATACTTTTTTAGTTATGCAGGTTCATGGTGAAATAAAGAAAGTAATAAAAAAAAATTTTAACAAACGTAACGCGGAAATACTCGTTAATAAATAATAGTATATAAAAATATAAAACATTTTTTTTTTAAATAAATATCATAAATAAATTCTTGTTCGAAAATAAAAAAAAAGAATAGTGTCTCGACATTTTTATAACTTTTCTTTTTTAAAACGAAATAATAACAAATTAACAGTTTTAGCGAATCTTAGAATTTGTTGGAAAAAATCTAGTTATAATGAATTACAAATTTGAATTGACTTTAATCTGTTTCTAATAAAAAAATTTGTATACATAATATACATATGTATATAAAAATCATATTAATTGAATAAAATGTGATATGGTCTTAATAGAATGAAATTTATTAAATACGCATCTATAGATACTACAATTGTCAAAGATTTCAAAAAAAATTTGAATTGGACATATTCATTGTTCTTTTCGTCCTTTTGACCAATTTGTATAGCGAAGTAATACTGTAGTTGTGTTTTTTTAAATTATCCGGATCTATATGAAAACGACTAAAACATTATTTTTGACACATCAAAATTAAACTTTAATTTAAAGATAAATAATAATTTCAAAGTTTAGTTCTTAAATTTGTGCAACAAATCAAAACGATTTTAAAGTTTGCTTTTAAAGCAAAACATAACATAACACAACAGTCTATGCAATAATTACAGTAAAACCCAACATAAATATATGTAAAACACTTAAATCAAATAATATAAAAAATAAAAAAAAACCTGCAACTATCTCATATATAATACACGAGATGAACGACGTGGTGGCAAGAATAATAGCAAGAAAAAAAGCAAGAATAATTGAATAATAACTTATTTACACCACAAAAATATTAACATTTTAGCAAGTTCTTGGTGCTGAATACTTAAAACATTTCAAATAGTTACACCAATTAAATGACGGTTATATTCAAACTGAACGACATCTGTACTCTAAAATAAATTTCAATCAAGGACAATTTTTAAAAAGGCTTCATAAAAATTCTGTCATTTTAAATAAACACACAAACTTATAGAAAAAAGTACAAAAACAAAAATCAGATCAGATCATACTTGTCAAAAATTATATAATAAATGTTAGCTCATTTGCTTCTGATTAAAATAAATATATACAGTAAAACAGGGTTATAGTTATTCGCTAAATGTCAGTAATATTTCTGACTACCTATAACTGTTTTGTGACTATAGGCGTAGTCAAAAAAAATTGCATCGTTATAAACAAAATCAAATTCAATAAAATATCTTTCGTATAACCATTTTAAAATTAATTTTATTCATAAATAGCGATTCTGTTATATAATCACAAAATATACATATTTGTAATAAAGAACAGAAAAAAAACCTATAAATCAGTTTTTTAATAAAATAATTCAATTTTGACTCATTTTGTTGTTTTATTGAAAAAATTGGCTTTATATTTTAATATGGCTATAAACGACATCGATTGTATGAACTTATGAAGTTTATTATTTTCTTTCAAACAAATTGTTGACTATTGCTATAACAGAATTGGGACTACAAACGTTTTTGACTATACACGAATTAAAATACATCGATCTACTACGTTGAGGGTAATGGGATTTTATTGTGTTAAGTTATATTGAAATTAGTATTAATTTATTCATAACGTATTAAGTATTATACTTTAATTGCATTGTAAAGTAAACAACTACAATTATACCAAAACAAATATTTCTTATTATATAAAATCGTATCTGAATGAACTGCTTCTGTGCAATTGCACAGGGGACTCACTAGTAACAATTTAAAAAAATTATTATTAAGATTTATAAAAAACAATGAAGCATTTTTAAATGACAACATTTTTTTTTGATTTAAGAACCATTAAATATTTGTCAGAAGAAGGAAAATTTATAAACTTCCATAATCTGTATAGAAATTCCGATAAAAAGCTAGATTAGCAAATTTGTATGAAATTCAAAATATCTCTGTAATCTATATGTATCTGGATAATTAAAAAATTGCACCTCATGCTCTTGATTGTTGTATTCGTATTATATATATTATTATCTATATATTATTATATATATATAAATGCAATTTTTTATGTCTCTCTTTATGTCTGTCTTTATGTCTGTCTTTATGTCCAACTTTATGTCTGTCATTATGTTATTTATAGACTGGAAAACTACTAAATCGATTTGGATGAAATTTTCGGAGTATATTACTGGAATAGTGGGGAAGGTTATAGGCCTACCCGCTTTTTAAAATTCCGAAGGGTACAAGCAGCTGCCCTACAACTCCCAGCATCTATCACAAATATATTAAGAACCAAAAGTGTTACAGAGCTGAAAATTTGTACTCAGGTAATGCTTCAAAAAGAAATAAATACGTCTTATACCGTTTCTCAAACTTTTGAGTGGTTCAAGCAGCTGCCATACAACTCCCAGCACCTATTACAAATATTTACACTCCAAAGAATAAAACAAGAAATGTTGTATACCAACAAGCGTTACAATAAATTGGAAAATAAATTGAAATAAAAATAATTAAATAACAACATATTATAAATAATTATTAGTATGTATGTAAATAATAAATTTTATTTTTAAATAATTAATTAAAAAAATTTCACACATTGTATTCAAATATTAGTTTAAATTTTTTCTTAAAATAAAGTGAATGAATAAGATTAAATTTATATCTTTAAAAAATTATTTTAATATGTACTATATATATATATATATATATAGCTAGTATATATTTAAAAATTATTTGATCTATCGAAACAAGGTCTAATATGTACATATATGTTGATGAAAAAAATTTAATTATAAAACTAATCAAATTCATAATAGGTGGTGTTTCAGCAAGTTAACACTACAATTGGTACTGATGACTGTTAGTGAACGAAACACTTACTTTCATTGAAAAATAAATATTATATTATGTATATAGATAAATTTACCGTTCTATGTAAACATATAATAGGGTTTTAACGCAATTTATTATGATTGCAGATATTAGAGATTTTAAAGTTTATGAAATTGTAGAGAATATAAAAATTCAACATTTAATTTCCTAATGCTTCTGACTGCAAAAATTTTTATAAGTAAATACTTTTCAAAGAAGTAGGGCAGCTGCTTGAATTTACTATATTAAACTTATTCGAACTAATTAAAAAAAATGTCATTACTGACGAAATCTTATTAAATTTCCTTAGACCGTAATATAATGAAAAATGTAACATTTATTTATTCGGAAGTAATATTCTAGTTAAATACTTTTAAACAAATTAATATAATTATTATTATATTCAAACTATATATTTATTTCAAATAAAAAATAATAATATATATATATATATATATATACATATACATATAGATAATAATTTAGATTCCATTGAGGATAATAATGTAGTTAACAAACATTAATATTTAAAAACTCATTTTATAACTTTGTACATTATGCAATTTCAATTTAGGCTGCATAAGAATTGTAATTTACTGAAAATGATATGATCACTTAAAGAAAAACAATAATATAACAAACAAAAAAATCATTTATTAATATTATTTTAATACATTTAAATTCACCAATATACTTTTACAGTGATTGTCTACAGTAATATCTACAGACAATTAATAAAAACAATATTAAATAAACACAAATTACATTATTTTAATAATCCATTTTCATAAATTGAAAAAAAAAAATATTTAATGAAAATAAACAATAATTAAAAATAAATAAATAGAAAAAATTCAAATTTTATGACAAAAAAAAAAACAAAAAAGTGGGATCTCTTTGGTAAAGAACAAAATTGTATATCTAAAAATTGAAACCAAAAAATTAATACAAATTTAAATAATATAATTTTCGATTTTATAATTATAGGATATAATAAAAAATAAAAATGGTGTATGATTTACATTATACAGCATACTGATACGAATTTAACTGCAAATAACTGTAAATTATTATTAACATAATAAAGAATGTTAGATTTACAGTTATATTGTGATGTTAAATGGTTTTAGATATTATTTTACATATGGGTAGTTCTATAAAAACTTAATTGGGTTTAGGTTAAGCTTAATACATTTTTTTTTTCTTTATTTCAATTTCAATACAATTTACTTAATCTAGTCTTTAACTATATAATCCATTAAATAAATCAATATTTTGTTACCTAGCCTGAGCTGTCTGGTCTAATTGTTTTCTAAAACAATTTTATATTTTACTAATATGAATCAAAGTCGCACATAATTTTATAAAAGTAATGTAGTTATTTTACTGCACATATTTAATTCTAAACTTTATTTTAATTTATTTTTTTTTATTTTTATTAATAAACAGAGATAAAAAAAGCAAAGAAACAAAAAAATGTTCTTTATTTTTTTTTATTGATTTATCTTAGACAACAACCGCATAATATGCAATGTAATAATTTATTAAAAAGAAAAAAATAAATTTAAATTTAATTCTAGAGAGTAAAAGAAGAAAATCTATGTACTGATCAGTTAAGGCAATTTGATAAAATAAAATGTTTCTATGTTAAACTGTATGTATATACTTGTACAAGGGTTGAAATTTTAAGTTGAAATTTCTAATTGAAAATTTTAAAAATTTTAAAAAACATTTGCCACGTCTCCTTTGAAGTACCTATATCATTTAAAAATAATACTAATGAAAATCGGTTGTGACATGCGCTCCAGATATTTATAGCATAGTTTTTTCAGTTTACAGATTAAAGTAATAATTTTATTTCTGGGTTGGAGATCATTTCTGGGTTTGAAAAATATCCCAATTACCACTCTAAAAAAAAATGCGAAAATACTCAAAAATTTCAAAAATAACACGGTTTTTCGAAGTAATTAACTTATTTTTCAGAGTGAAATTAAAAATACTTAGTGAAATCACATTTCTCAGAGTAATATGCGAAACAAAGTGTGATAAAAAAACTTAAGCAATAATTGTTAGTTGTTGATTATAATGATAGAGGATACCTTGGGTGTAAGGTGCGCCTACCATATACCGAAGTTCTATTAGCCGAGAACAGCCACCCTTTATGAAATAAATGTTTAAAAATAAATTATTGTAATATGATGATTTGGTGATTCAATAACCGCTTCATTTAATTTAAGAATGAAGTACACTATGTTTAAATTTTATTTCGAACAATATTGTTAAATTTTGCTAAATACCCGTAATATTACAATGTAGTATGTTAACAAAATAAAGTAAAAAAAATTAAGAATACTATGAATAATGTGATTTACTTTTACAAATTGAATTAAATTTTGTTTTTGTTTTTATTTTTTAAATTTGTTAAAAATATATAAAAATATTAATTATATGAAACTAATTAAAATTGAGGTATAAAAAAAACATTTAAAGGGTTCTTAATTAATCTTTCTTATTAGCTATATTTCAGGAACAATCAAGTCTATTCTAAAGGTAATTTACGAGATGTGAGAATGTAATATGAAATGTAATATGGAAACTGTGGTAGAAATTTAACATTCTATTAAACTACCATGTTGCATTTAAATCTTGTAAAACGATATAAAATTATATTATATTCAAACTAAATAAAATGCATTGTCATACTACTAATAGAGTAGTATGACAATGCATTTTTAATACTTTTGATGGCAATAGTTTTCCTACAACAAATGTAGTGATTTTTTTGAACATTGTAATTATGATTTTAAAATTATTAAATTCCCATTATATTTTGTATTATGTATTAGATGAGACATACAATCAGACATACAATGTCCCATATAGAATGACTATAGAATAACCCATACATTATCATAATAATTATGTAGTTGCATAATTTTGAAATACAATATTTTGAAATAGAATATTAAGTATTATTTTATTTAATGTATATATATAAATATATATATATGAAAATAAAATTTTATCAAGACCATTAATCGAGGTTTTTATTTTCATATTCTTTCAAATAACTTTATTTTAATGTTTATTAAAATAAATTATATATGTTAAATAATTGAATAATACTCTTTTAATATTATTAATTCTTTCTCATATTTATTCTCTTTTGTTTTTGCATTTCATATTTTGAATAAGTAATAATTTGAAAATTTTAAATCTCTTTCATTGGTAATTATAAAATTTTGAAATTACATATTCTAAATAACTATTAAAAAACTTTTCAAAATAATTATTTTTAATTATAATGTGCATAACCTTTTGGTTGGAGATTTTTGAAGTTTTGTAATATTCGTATAAAATTTACTGTAAATGAAACAAATATCTATTGTAAATTCTAATTATATGTTTGAATTAAATAACTATATTTATGTATATTATAATAAATAAATTAATTAATAATTGTATTTTTTACATATCAATACAATTATGGAATGAACAATTTAATTATTTTGCGCAGACAGATTTCAGACATAGCTACTAACAATCACAAAAAAAAATTTATTATTTTCTTGAATGTGGAAAACTATAGTATAAAGTAAGATTTTTTTTCAAAATAGCATAATTTAATTTAGTAATAACTTAATTGTATTTCCAATCAACTTCAAATAATTAGGTGAAAAATATATTTTTATAATCTCCATGCAACAAGCGGAGGTCGAACCAACGACGTTCATATATAACAAGTCAAATAAGATACTATTATACGTATACCACGATAGTCGGATAAAATAAAATATTAAAATAAATTTAACTGGGTGATTTAGGATATTCTGAAAAAACGACAATCGAAATGCCGTTGTATTGAAAAGCCATCTTTACTGAAATCGCGAAAATCCTGCTTTCTTACCATCTTCCCACTTCTTACTCTTTTATAACCTTTTTCCGAATTAAAAAAACAAAACCAAAAAAGACAAAATTTTATAAACAACAATTATTTCTTATTTAACCATCGATAGATTCATGTACGATACCTGAATATTTTTCACCAGTAAAATTGGCCATTGCAAGAATATAGCCGCTGATTTTGTTTTAAATGATGATGTGGGCACAGTATTTAATTTTTGTTATTATTGTTATCAAATTATACTTTTTGGTGTGCAATGCAAATTGCGATTTATAAGATTCAGAAAGTACAAATATTTGTGATAGTATTATAGACCCTAATTGATATTTTAATGAGAAGATAAGTTTTTTTATGTAATTATTTTGAAATATTTAAATTAAAACAGTGAGCTATGTTTTGCCAATAAACGTTGTCACGTTTAGTGATAATATTAAAGAAGAAATTATTAAAACATCAGAATTTGCAAAATGAGTACGAAAATGGAAAAATAAGTCAAGACGAAAATGATATCTGATGCAACTAGCGATGCAAACAAATTTAGATGGTCTAATAAAAACCAATGCATACTAAGCATTTACATAAAAGTCCCAAATTTTGTTTTGGCTATACTATATTCATTCAGAATTTTATTAAATATAAGTACTTATAACATAATATATACACGTGTATTTCGTCTACAGCTTGCAGACGTCTTCAGTGTTTTATACTCGACTGAGAAAGAAATCTAATATTGTCGAGAAAGAAATCTAAAATTGTTGTTTTTTCAGCTGATTGCTTTATACTCTATGAAAAAGAGCTATTTTATGTATTTGATTTTCAATATGGCCGTTAAGGAATTACTTGCTGTTCCCGGCGTAACATTTGCTGGTCTAGCACTAAAAAAAATATTTAACTTTTCTCTTCATTTTTATATTTTTTATTTATTTTTATTTGCCTTAATTTGTCTAATTATTACTTAAAAATAGAGTTTTATTTATAGTGTTACAGGAAATCCTCTTCATCTATATTATTTTATTTATATAGTCAGCAATTTTCTTTTTTTTGTTGTAATGAATTTTTTTTAATTCGTTTTTCTCTTGCTTTATGATTTTTTATTATAATTGTTTTTGTTTACTAGATTTTTAATTTTTGATTTTTAATTTGTAATATTGCATTTGTAATTTCTATTTACTTTTTTTTTTGCTGCACTTATTAATTTTACTTCATTTGTTATTTTTTCTATATTTTATAAGCTTTATATTTATATTAATATAGCCTTATCTAGAGACTTGTCTCTTTAAGCATTTTAAGTTGAATTAAATAAATAAATAAAATAAATAAAAATAAATTAAGCTATAATGAGGTATATTTTGTTTAATTTTTAATTTGAGTTAAGGAAAAATGACAAAAAACCTTATTATATAATATTTATAGATAACTCAAAACAAAGTTTAATATTTCCGCAAAACAAAATTAATTTTTCTATATATTAGCATATCGTCCAATTTAAGCATATAATTTTTATAACATTAGGTATTTTTTTCTTTTTCTAATCTTCTTATTGTTACCTCCGTGGTATCACCGATGTAAAACTGTACATTCTAATAGTTTTAAATTTTCCTATTAAATTCTAATAGTTTTTAATTATAGTTTTAAATATAACGGAGACACTATATGTGGAGATGATAGTTTTGTAATTTCAGCACCAAATCAAGAAGAAATAGTCAATATTGTCCTTGATGTTCTCTATAATATCTTGATTCTGGTGTTTTTTCTATATTTTTAAAGATGAAAAAGCAAGTGTTTCCAAAACAATAGGAATATGGCAGCAATAGCAAAAAAAAAGTTTGCTTGTTAATATTTTGCTTTAAAAAATAAACATTCATTTGACTTTGAAGATGTACGCATGCATTGATCAATTAGAAACATTTCGAGGTGGTTAATTCAAAGACACAAACCAGACAAATTTAAAAAAAAATTAATAGTTAATTTTCAATTGGATAATTTCAATAATTGTTTTGATGACTTGAAAAATACCGTTAATTTGAAAAACTTCATATTTGATTGATTTTATGATGTTTTGCTATTTCTTCCTCCATGGGCCTTAAACTTGAATACGTTTTCCAATAAATTATTTGTTTGAAACATGGGTACAAAAATTAGTACTTTTTAATTTTTTGATTTCTTAATCGACAAATTTTTGCGCTAGTATTTCGAAAAATGCTCACAATTAAATTTTAGGGTTCATGTCACTGCTTTTCGCTTTAACTCATTGAGGTGTGGAAAGTTTTACAGACATTATTAGCGTAATTTGTAAAGGTTGTTATTCGATATATATAAAAATATTTGTATATGTTGCAAGGTAAAAAATCGATCATTCCTTAGCCCAAAGCAACATTTTTGGATATAGGTAACACATACGAAATGTGAAGTTCGTGTTTTTTTTTTTAAAAAGAGATGTGAAGATGTATGGTTCACCATATTAACCATACATCTTCACATAGTGGGACAAAGTTCCACTTGACGCAATTATATATGGACAAAATTTCATAAGAATTGTAAAAAAAAAAAAAAAAAAAAATAATAATTGTAATGAAGTTTGAGCTAAACTAAATAAATAAATAAATAAATAAATAAAAAAAAATTATATAACAACAATTTGAAATAATTATTTTTTAATTTTTTACAATACAAAGGTCAACCATAAAATCAACACCCTGTTTATAAAATCATAAAATACGAATTTTTCTTAAAATAATTACATTCACCAAAACTAGTGCTCTATTATATAAAATAAAATTAACGGTATAATTATAATTATATCATGCAAAAAAAAAAAAAAAATTATAATAACAGTTAATAAATTTTCCGAACAAACACATGCACAAATATTATTATATTTTGCTTAAATGTATATGAACATTGCGCGCAACATTATTTTAATGTCACTGATAAATCATTTTTATGTTCATGGTAAATCAAAACGAAAAAAAAACAAAAAAAAATATATATAAATATGAAAAAAACAAACTCAGTTAAAAACAATAAAATATATTATAATATAAAGTCTGCATAACAATTTTAAAAGGATAATTCACAATTTTAAGTAAATATTTTGTTTTCTATTTTTTATTTTTACACTTTTCATACATAACGGTATAAGTACATATAATAATTAATGCTATATATTTTTCTGTGGGTACATATTTACACCCTAGGGTTAAGAAGGGGTTAAATAAAAGAAATTTTTTTTGTAAATTCATATAGTTTTGTTATTTTATATTACATAGGTACATTGTAATTTTTGGAATAATTTTTATTTTTTTTTGCCAAAGATTAAAAGAAAGAGAAAAATAGTAAAGAAAATGTGTAAAATGAAAATTAAAAATTTACGGTTAACGTGGATTTTAAGAAAAAAAAGGCAATTTTAAAACCAAATACAATATTATTGTATTTCAAATTGTAACCTTCCCCATATTATCATTTAAATTTTGAAAGCAAAGGAAAATGGAATACTGATGAGAATTTTTCACACATTATAGGTAGATTGAAAGAAAATAGTTAAAAATAACATTAATAATTTTTACTCAAAATAAAAATAAAAAAGTAATAAATTGTAAAAACAAAATAAGAAATATTTCTTTATGTTTGAAAATAAAATGAAAACGGGAGAAAAAATTTTAACATTTCATAATAATTCAAAATAAATTTTCACACCAAAATGTATTATTGTAGAATTTATGAATTACTACTACCACTACTATACTAGTACTTCTTCTTCTATAGTATTCATATAGTTACATATATACATACATATTATAATAATTGCATAATACAATATAAAACTGAATTTATATATATATATATGTATATAATGGTCCCAAAATACCATCAGGACTTATCATATTTTGCTATGATATAGTAGAGGATGCAGGATATTTGTTTGCACTGAAAAAGAATAATTATTGTATTCATAACAACTATGCAGTCATAATTTTTGGGGATCTTTTTTAGGATTTGGTTTTTTTTTTTGTTGTTTTTTTTTTTTATATTAATAATAATTATAATTCAGGATATTTTGTTGCATAGCATAATAATATAAAATATGAAGAGATTTATTTCTGCGAATTTTCAAAATTTATCTTATTATTAGGTGGATATTTTTTTTTTTTTTATTTTATTTATGGATGCATACCTCTTTGGTATCTCTGTTTAGTTAAATTTTGGTACAGGATACTAATTTTATTTTTCTATTTATTATTATTTTTTTTGTCTTATGTTTTAACGTAAAATTTCAATACACATATGCAAAAAATTTTTACTTTGAATGAATAAATTATTTTTGAAGGATTTATAGAAATGTTTTTGTTTGTTTTGTTTTTTAATTTTTTTTTTTTTTGTTTTTTGTTTTTAGAATTGTGAAGTTCTCAGTTTTAATGTTATTTTGATGGTTTTATTTTTATATCAGGTGTACAATCGTATATAAATTGGAGTCAAAAAATATTTGGTTTTAGGGGTATAAAATGTTTTGTGGTACATTTTTGGAACAAAAAAAAATATTCATAAATTTGGGTTTAAACAATAGTTCAATGATGTTGCAGCAATTAATCAGGGATTGTTCACAGTGTTTTATTTTTTGGAAAAGCGTATTTTCGTTTAAAAAATTATACAATTTGTAAACAAATATTTTTTTATATTAGAATCATATTCAGCTACCTGGAACTTTACTGCAACTTATGTAAGGTTGGTTATACTAGAATATAGTTTTGGACTACAATATAGTTGAAGACGGGGTTATTATCATGTCGAGGATAATTTTTAAAATATTCAGAAATTTCAATATAATTAAATAACAAAATCCCCATTTCATTAAATCCCCAAATACAAAATCTTCAAAAATAAAATCCAAAAACGATTAAATTTAAAACCTAAGACAAGTAATATAATAAGCGAGCGCCATAAAACCCCAAGTAAAGCCATTATATAGAGTTAAGAAGTACCTAGCAAATGAGGAAATATTTTAGTACGGATTTCTGAGCAAAAACCCATCAAATTTATTGACAGAAAGATTTGTTTGGTAAATATCTAAGAACAAAATAATTGGGTGAATTGGGATTCAGATGTAAATACGGAATTCTGAATTGGAGGGATTTTAAATTAGTTACTTCATCAAGATAATACGCTTTTTCCCAGATATTTATATATATATATATGTTAAAGATGTTTGGAGATCCAACATAATGTAACAATATTTGGTGATTTTAAATTTAGAGATCTTGTAATAGGGATTTGGAGTTAAGGCATTTTGTAATTAGGGATTTTGATTTGAGGATTTTGATGTGGGGGTCTTATAATTAATGATTTCAAATATAACCAATAATTCTATTATTAAAAATGATTTTAATAAATTTTAGAAAATTGTGTCTCCTATATTTTTGGAAATATTGATAGCTTCATCATAAATCGGTGGTAAGAACATCTACAATAGCTGAATACACATTTGATATTAGCATTATACAAAAATATATATAACACTATGTAGAACTCGCTGGAGAGCACATCGAAGATAACAGGTAAATTTGTACACTTAAGCAAGTTGTGCTTTTAAATGGATAAGCCCTGAACATTTTTTTTTAATTAATTTTAATTATGTATAGATGCATTGTTGCAAATAATAGTATGAAAAACATATTTGGTACATAGCATAGTTATTATGTCATTTATATTTGAATTTTTGTAGCTATGTATTTGTGTATATGTATGATATGTATATATGTATGCAAAAATTACTTAAAACTTTCTGTATTTTTATTATTTCTAAAGCATTATGTTCTATTGTCTCAACATATTGACAAAATTTGACGTCATGTGCTATTAAACAACGCAAAGATTATGCTAATTTATAAAATATTATACAGAAATTTATGCATTTAAAGATATTTTGCTGTTAAACGATTTGCTTTTAAACAAATTGAATTATATGAAAAAATAAATCGAAAAAATTGCATTCAAAATATAATGCACTTAAAAGCGTTTATGTTTTTAAGCGAGGTGATCTTAAGTGGACTCGACTGTAACATTATTCATTGTACAGTAAGTTTGTGGATCCGAGATGAAATACATTTAATATATTTAGGCCGGCTCGTTGAGAACCGTGTTAAATTTATTTGACAAGATTCAAAAGTGTGGTATGTAGGTTATAAGGAAATGAAAGAGATAACACAGTCTTCTAATCGTCTAATTTACAACACAAATGTGACGCTCCAATAGAATTAAATAGTCGTATATTATTAAATATTAACCATATTTTATAGGTAGATGTACATAATTGCTCTTATGATTTTAAAACTATAGTACCCCTTCTCAAACCGTTCCGTCGTGGAACAAGAGGGACTTCAAATGCTGCACAGTAAAAATTCTTAGGTTAATCATACCGGCTATAGAAATTCGTTCGAAGTTAAATTTTCTCGAATGTCATAGTCCAACAATTGTGTTCTCAAGTTCGAATAAGCAACTTATAAATATATATTTTCAAAGATTCAACAAGAATGTAAGCAACTTCGTTCAAAATATTCCCAGTGACAGTTAGAAATTTTATTTCTATCGCTCTTCCAATAGTTCAAACTGTACTTTTATGTACATATAAAAGTTTTACAATTTAATGTTTGGCAATATATACATAATATATATAAAAAATTATATAGAACTCCTACAATATTTTTAATTTGTACAATTTTACTAGTGAAATTATTGCATATTTAATTTATTTGAAGAAATATGAGTTAATCAACGATAAATATACATCACTCACTTCAGATTGAATATGTTAAGGACGTTACATAGTTGCATGCAACTATGAAATCCTAGTGTTATGTTGGCGTGTCATTTGACTACCCTCTTTAAACTAAATTAAAGTATTATTCACAGTATAAAATAAACTAAAATATAACATGAAATGTAGATATGTCATATGATTGCTGCAAATCCATTGTACCATAATAAATTAAATTAAAAAATTTCACTTAAAGTAGGTAAGTTTAATTGGAAGTATATTAAGTAGTAAATTTTGAAAGGAAAGCATATAGATACATTTTTTTAAAAATCTGTTTTAACGATTTGTTAAAGAAAAAATCATTTTAAATATAGGCTTGAAAATTGAGAGAAATCAAGCTTGTGAGACCAAAATTAGAGTAAAGAAGTGCAGGCGAATATACAAGAAATTTAGACTAACTTGACAGAACCTACTCGTCAGTGGAGTAAATCGAGGACAACATAGGGTAAGATCCAGCATATTGAAAGCCTGTATTTATTTAAAATTAAGCAAGTACTTGACAATATTGCGTAATATCGTTTAAGGACCGCCAAGGCTTTTATATTGATTGGAAAGTGAGTGCTAATTAAATTACATACTTTTTATCAAGTTATTGTATTTATATTACACGTTTTCGATATATTGAAAAGGGTAGGTAACCTTAAAAACAACTCAATTTATTCATTAAACTACAACAACACTATAATTAATATCGCATATAATATCCTGTCTACTAAAATTTACGCTAACGATGAAATTTAAAATTTAAAAAATGTTTTTGAATGTTTTTGTCACATTTAAATAATATAACCACTTATTGTGCAAAAGCAAAATAACAACATAACATAACAATAATAATAATAATTGTTAGTAATAATTTCTTGTAATAGAAAAACAAAATGGCTGTCCTAATAATATATTATTTTATGTTTTCTATAGTTTATTCTTTTATTTATTTTTATTTTATTTGTTTCGCCGCATTCAAATATATCATCGAAATTACATTTTAATGTGATTTACATTAGTTTTATTCGCATTTTATATTATAATACACAACACTAACAATACAATACAGTATATACTGTTAAAAATAATACTAACAACAAAAATAAACATTTATGTATAAAAAAAAAAAACAATCATAAAAAACTAAATAACATCATGGTAATATTTTTCATTAAATAAAATCTAATAATAATAATTTTCGCATCATAAATAAAAACATAACGAATAAACATTAATTTAGAGGTAAAATTATTATGTACCTACAATATATATTTACATATAGAAAATGGCGGCCACATTTCAATTGGAGTGAGTTTACCAGTAAAGTGAATTAGAAAGTATTAGCGGATTATGTCAGAAGGCAGTGAGGGAGATGCGATGTGAGCTGTATAGGAATGGGTAGGAATTTTAATTTTAAATTAAACATGCTAATTTCATTTTAAATACCAAAACAAAAATAATAAAAAAAAAATCAAAACAACAAAAATAGAGTACTATATAACATATTTCATTGCATGCATAGGTGCTTCAATCTGATGGGTTAAATTTTGAAAAAAAAAAATAATATAATTTTTTTAGGGGGCACCTACCTACTATTATGCATATATATATTCACAATTTACATTAGTAATATTTATATGTATTGATATATGTAATTTTTTTTTTTTGGTGGTGGTGTATTTTCGCGTATGCTAAACGACATTACAACAATTTTTGTATATAACATGTAATATGTTTATTATTATCGTCATCGTTAAATATTGTTTCGCGTTTGTTGTCGCGTAATATTTTGGCATTTTAAAAACATGAAAATTGAATAAAAAAAAAACAAACACACACACAAAATAAAATACAAAACTCATACTGAAATGAATGAGTGTTATAATAAATTTTAAAATGTTTTGATGTTATGTTTTGGTTTACATTTTTATGTTTAATGTTGTATTATGATACCGTTATGTGATGTTATTTTTCCTTATTTTATGTTATTTGCTTTTTATTTTTTTTGTGTTTTACAGTTATTTTGGTTGAAATTTTATTTTTTGGTTTTCCGTTTTTTTTCATTTTTTGATGACTTTCTTTTTTGTTTTTTTTTTTGTTTGTTTGTTTGTTTACATTTTGTTTTTATTTCGCGATGTTTATGTGATGCAAAATATTAAAAGTTTTCGGTAGGATCCAAAACAAAAACAAATAAAAAATCAAATATGGTTGGTTGTGTTGTACATAAAATATGAAAGAAGATTGAAAGGTTTGAGGTTAGTTTTTTTTTTGTTTCTTTTTTTGTTTTTGTCGAATATAATGTCGAATTTTAGATGGTAGAACTCGGAAAGAGAATATTAATAATTTCAAACATAATATAATAGAAGATTGTTGTAAATATTACAGAGAAAAAAAAAATAATAACAGTTATGTTTTTTGTTCATTATTTTCCGTGAAACATTTACCACATTACTGTGTTATTTATTGTATGTATACAAAGTATATATATATGTAGAAAATAATGTTGATTATTTACTTGTAAATAGGTGTAATATAAGAGCCGCAGAAAATTTTATTTATTATATTAAGTTCAAGCTTTTAAAATTAATATTTTATATTCTATACCAAGCACAACCAAAAAATTACAAAAAAAAAATAATAAAAAAAATAAAAATCAAAAAGGATATTTTGAATGTCCACATAACATAATATGGTTTATGGGTAAATGTATGTTAAATTAATTTATAAACCTTATACGTAATGTACATAAGATGTATAAAAGGTACGTAAAAAAAATTACAATGACAGAATAAATATACTAATTTGCATAATTTTTTAGATAAACATAATATAAATAAATATTTTGAAGTTTTTTCGTGAAGATTGGATATAAACAAAATATGAATTAGAAAATTTTAACGGGTTAACTTGCCTGTATAGTATTTGCCCGTATGTCATTTGCACTACAATTTACAATTTATGCGTTGACAACCAAATCACAAATATCAAATACCAAAATACAAAATCCCAAATTTCCAAAATCCAACTTTAATTGATTTAGTGTTTTTAATCATTTTGTTTGTATCCAACAGCGGTTACAACAATAATTATGAAAATATACTGTAAAAGGCGTAGAACTTTGATTTTAAATCCAACTATAAAATTTCTCATATATATAATATATATTACTTATCATATTCAGTATCCAGTATATCCAGTCAAATGAAATACAGGGAAATGAAAATACAGGTGTATGACACGCTTTTAATTTTAACTTATAATTTTTTTAAAATGATAAAATAAAATAAAAATCACTAAGTTTGTTTCATAACAAATTTTTCATTTATTCTTATCGATCTCGGTTATTTAACCATTGTAGAAGACAAAAAAAGTCGGAACAAAATAACTAATCACAAATAAACTGACCATATTGCAAATAAATTTTTTTTCAATTTATGAATTCTGATTAGTTTATTAGAAACCTACAATCTACTTATCACATCAAAATTTAGATCAATATTAAAAAAAAATATTTGTTAAATTTTATTTCAGTAGAATATTTGAACTTATATAACTTAAATTGAACAATTTATTAATTTTCTTGATCGGCTTAAATACTATAATACACTTATTTATTTAATTATTTATATTATTTTCTTATGTGATTCCAGTTAACATTCCATTCAATATTTCATTGAATTCTCTGAACAAATTTTCTTCAATGATTTCTATTCTGCGATATAGTTCTACATAGTTCTTATCATCTGATATTGAGCCTTTTTCTGCTGTTAAATGTTTACTATTTATGTGTAGGGTTGTACACCACTACTATGCTTTACTTAAAACTTGTTCAATTGAGCTTAGAATTTAAACACTCATATTTGGTTAAATTCTAAGCTCTCTAATTGAACAAGTTTTAAACAAAGAATAGTAGTGGTGTACAAACCTACAGATAAATATTAAACATTTATAAATTTATTTTATTTGTTTTATTTTTAAAACCTAAGCTAATATTGGTATTAAACCCATATATATATTTTGATTTTATATAATTAGTGATGTTTTCACAAAGTGTAATAATCTCATAATTGTATATACAGTGATGATAATGTGATAAATAATGAGTAAAGGTACTAAGCTTATTAATGAGGCATGTACTACAATCATCAACAATCTACAAACAAAGTAATGGGTACAAAAAAAAAACACTATAGAAAACCACTTTTTAATATTACAGCTTTTAATAAATATATTTTTCAAATCTCGAAAATATACAACATCTGTGTGATGAATACAAGGGTACCATTCTAATTTCAATTCTTTTGAAGAGTTTTTATTAAGAAAGTTGATTTGCTGATTCGTTAGGTATTGACATTGTATTAAGCTCTTCATAATTAATATGACCTTATTTTAATTTTAAAGTTTTTTCTCATTTTTAAATTTTATTTGATATAGCTAACTTAATTTAAGTCTACTTACCCACATTATTTAAAATGAAGTAATTTTTTTTGACTTTTTTGACGAAGTAAAATATAAAATCAACAAAAATATTTATCAAGTCAAATATAATGAAAAACATTATGCAAATTAAATGGTTTTAATAATGAGCTCAATACAATTCATTAGATAATGATATTGGGTATGGTGTTTATGAAAACTACACTCACTTGTACAGTTAAAATTACAATTGTGGTACCTTATACGTCACTCTCCTCGCCGGAAATTTTAAATGTAGGTGGATTAGCGAAAATTGCACACGTAATTGATTATTGACATCTATTAATAGGCTCACATCTCTCTCCAGAAATAACTCCCAACCAAAATTTCACAAACATGTCTTAATTCATTATGAAATAAATCACAAATTGTGGAAATTATTTAATATTTTTTGGTTGGGAATTATTTCATTTTAACATTGAGTTTTATTTTAGATTTTGTATCCCAACTCTAAAATCATCCGTAATTAAATTTTTCTGCATCAATAATGTGAAACAAATTATTTTAATTCATTAATTACAAGAAATAACTGAATAACCCCTATATTGTTCCTAATACCATGTAAACATTTAAAATTTTGAGTGTGTATTAATGAATGTTTATTACGCTTACAAGCAGAAAGTATTCAGCAAAAATATAATTGATTATTGTAAATTGTGGCTGTTAAAAATAAATTACAACAATTGTAAAACTATCCTCTTTCGAAGTACCTACAAGAATCTTAATTATAATTTGAAAAAACATTGGAGGAAGTTTAACATTAAAAGCCCTACAAATGACATTTTACCAAACAAAAAATCAGTTAAATAGGAGTTTTTCTTAATTATAAATTAAATTATTCCCAACAAATCAAGGAAACATGATCTAAAGGCCCTAAGGCCTTTATGACATGTAAATAATTATTTTATAATAGAATTCTAAACACCAGAGTGAAAATGATTAGCTATCAAGCTTTTATTAGACCCATAATCACTTATGCAGCACGTATCTGGTACAACATAAGGGCTAGTCTAATGGCAAAAATAAGGAAATTTGAGAGAAAATGTGTAAGAGAGTGTATTAATGAAAATAGGAAACCGGAAACAAATTACGTACATTTTTACTCAAACAAATACATATACAAAAAATCAAAATTAAAAAGAATCGATAATTTTATAATTAACTTGATTCGCAAACATTTTGATAGAGCAATTACAACTCCTGAAAATGTTTTAATATCTCATATATTCTACCATAACGAGGAGTATATAAAAAGAACATTAAAATCAGGGTTTATAGCACCCAAATATTTTTACTACCTAGATAAAGAAGGCTTTATTTAAAACCAAAGCCATATCCCAATACTATTTCACTATAGTAGACGGGCTACGTGCACTAAAATAGAGTTGAACCAAGTGATATTGACATTGGTAGCTTAAAATTCGATAATTATATTCCTATTAAAGATATTATGTTTGATTACAAACATTATTGGTGGTTAAAAAATTAATCAGAATTTAGTAACTTTTACACTTTAGGGCTATTGTAGGTTAAGTTAGTTATTAAGTTTTAATTTAAGATTTTTATCTCACAAACTTAAAGAAAATGTACTGATTTCTTATAAATTTTTTTTCACAATAGTTGACCTAAAACCAAAAATAATAACAAAAAAAAAACAATATGAATATTTTTTAGTTTTTTAAACTTTTTTCTGGATAATGTAAATAGAAGAAATAATAATAAATAAAAGCAAAAAAAAAGTATTCAGCAAATAATGTTGATTCAATTAATTGTCCAGTTGCAAATAAAGTTTTTATGTATTTTATGAGTTATTTGATAAGGAAATAAAACAGAGGCTCTACGAAATAACTCCCAATGAAATAACTCCTAATATTTTGGGATTTATTTTATTATGAAATAATTTCCAATTTTAAAAATGAAATAACTCCCAACGTCCATAGGTTTATTTTATTATGAAATAACTTCCATCACGAAAAAAAATTAAATGGGGATTGGAAATGAAATGCAAACATATTTATTTTAAATAAAAACTTCAATTGTATTTTATCTTCAAATTGGACAATTATTTAAATCAACAATTGAATACTTTCTGCTTGCAAGCGTAATAAACATTCATTACAAATTTTTACAGGGTAGCAACAATATGTTAGATTTTGTATTTGTACAAATTACACATAAATTACACAAAAACACAACACTAGTACTTGCTTCTTTTTTTTTTTTTAGTTACATCATTATAATCAATTATTTCATCATATGAGACATCGTCCATCTATATTACTGTATTGCATTTCATCGAAAATATCCTCATCTGGTTCCATTTCTGTGCAAATTTCATTCTTATGAAACATTATTCTATTTAAAAACATTGCAACAGTTATATTCCCACTAATTAATTCATTATTGGCCTGTTGTATTAAATTTGATTTTTCAATATTTTTCTTTTTACGCTTATTTTTTTCAATAGCAACCCCGCTGTTTATTAACAACTAAAAATTGTTCATCATTCAATATTTTGACAAATCTAAAGAAATTTTCATTTCTTGGTACCATGCGACTTAACACAACATTATATACTTCCTCGGCTGTTGTAAACAAAAAAGAGTAAACATTTTTTAATTTTTAAAGAAAATGAAATAACTCCCACCATTTAATTGAAAATGAAATAATGACCACACATTTTTGGATTTATTTCATTATGAAATAAAACCCAATGTTAAAATGAAATAAATCCAGCTGATTGGGACTTATTTAATTATGAAATAATTCTCTACCAAAAAAATTAAATAAATCCTACAATTTAGTATTTATTTCATAATGAAATAAGTCCCACTTTTGTATGAAATTTGGTTGGGAGTTATTACATAAAAAAAGTGGGAGTTATTTCATTGTTTTTAAATTTTATAATGATAAAACTACGAAGATGTGCGATTTAATTCATTTTTGCCTTGAAAATTATTTAATTTTATATTAGTAGTTATTTCATTGGAAGTTATTTCGTCTTAATACAATGACCTTATATTTTAATGAATTACTTCTGAACTACTTAAATAATTTAGCATTAAATTTCTTAATTCAGTTCGTCCTTGTTTCAAAATTTTTTCATTAATTGTTTAATTTTAATTAAAACAATAAATTACATATTATTATTATTATTGAATTGATGATAATTTATTATGGCCAATTTTGTAAGCACTAGCTGCAGAGGTTGCATATTACTTTAAAATCTTCTTAAATTAATTATTCGCATGCACAAAAAAAAATATATATTACAAAAAAACAGTGATACTCGCTCAATTTATTATTGAAAAACATTAAACAAAACTTAAATAAAACATCTTCAACATTTTCTAATTGATTTCTTTGTATTATCATTTGTATTTTTTTTTTAAATTGAATTTGAATAATAAATTTTAATTAAAAACCATTTTTTTTTGTCGTCTCTCTTTCTGTTTTTTTTTATTGTGTATTTACTTTTTTTTCGTTAACAAAATCGTCCAAAATTATACACAAATCAAAATTTTAATTTGTCTTCTTCTATTCCATGTTTTTTTTTTATTTTATTTTAATTTAAATAATATTCTAAAGTCCCCAAAATCTCAATAAAAAACGAAAGCATTCAAATTTCAAATTAAAAGTCGTAAATAATTACAATAAATATTTATATAATATAGCTATATTTATTTTTACTGTTATGTATAAAAATATCAGTTGTAATAGAGACATCCTGGAGATATCCTTTTTCTTTATACATTAGATTTTGTGTAAATAAGTATGAGAAAGGTTATTTTTGAACATTTATAGTCTGATATATTGGCACAATAGCTATAGATTTTAATGTATGCCTTTTTTCTTCTACAATTTCTGATCACTGCCTCAAAATTTTATTTTGAATATTTTACTTTTGTAGTATTGAAGACGACCATTCTTATTATTGTACCACTATGATAGAATATTTTTTTGTCCTTACTAAGATTTTCTATATTAATATGAAAATTATCCTTTTTTTTAACAATAATTCAAAATGGAAATTAAAATTTAAAATTGTTTAAAGGTTAAAAAAACGAAATAACTTGAATATTCAAACTGTTTTAAAAACCGCAAAATCTATAGAAAAACACTGAAAAATCAAATGTTGAAAATAAAATATAAAAAAAAGAAATAAAAGTTATTAAAATAAGAACGAAAACAAATCAAAAATATTTTAATTCTTTTACGGGATAATGAAATTGAAAAAAAAAAAAAAACGTTGAAATATAAGATAGAGAAATATTGAAATGATTCCTATGGTGAGTAAAAAGTGATATCAACTCTCATTCTGCTGTTGAAATTTTTTTGAACAAATTTGTTGTATACACATTAAGAGTATACGAATATTAAACGGACCGTGTATCTAACGATGAACCACTGAAAAGAAAATTTTTAATTTTCATTGATGAAAAGTGAAAAGGAAAATATTTTCTGTTACTCCTTTTTTTGCTTTTTTATTTTAATTGAAATTTGATTTATGAGATTGTCGATTTTTGTATAGGATTTTTACTTATGTGTATAATTTTACATGTCCTTAAATTGTATTGTACCGTATTAGGTATTGTTTTTTTGTGTTCTGTAAATGTTATAAAAGATTCATTTTTATCTTAATTTTTTTTTTTTTTTGTTTTTCAAATATTTAATTTTTTTTTATAATAATATCGTACATATGTGAGATATAGTATATTAGACCAATGACATACATACATATACATTCATATTTATTTTTATATTTAATTATAAATTTTTTGTTTTATTTCTTTTTATGTTAGTTGTTTTTTTTTCCTATTAAAATTTCGGTTATTGATTATGTCCTTATAGAAATAAATTTGTGATTTTTTTTATATATTTGTGTTTTTTTTTTTAATATTAAAATGTTGGTATTTTTAGTATAGATTTACTTTTTTTACATGTTTTACATTATTATAAGAATTGTTTGATTTTATCTGGACATTGAACTAAGTAAGGATATCAGACTTACATATACAAAAAGGAGTAGATTTGTAATTTAAAAAATATTAAATTATAAAATATAAAACAATTACAATTCAAATAAAGTTGAGTAAGTTAAAGAGGTGGATGACTAATACATATAAAATAATGGGAAAGAAAATAATTCATATAGGAAGCAAATAGTAATACAAACAGCATGTATAGGTAGAAATGTATTATAAAATAAATAAACAGAAAGGAATTAATAACCATATGTGAATCAAATGTAAATAGCCCAAAACTTAAATAGAGGAAATTACAGTTGTAATTTCAACAATAAGTTTATTGAAAGCTCAACACAAAAATGAATAATTTAAAGATGGAACCATGTAGCTATAATTAAGGGTGCATACCTAACGTTGTTTATAAAAAAAAAAAAAATTAAAAATAAAATGAGATTTTAAATAAATATTTTAAAATTAAGAATTTTTGAATATTTTAGTTGTTTTGTATGGTTGCATACTTAACTAAGTTTTAAGCCCACTCTAAAATTAATGTTATTTTAAATTATTTTATCTTTATAATACAATTTTACAAATTCATCTGGCTGATTAACGTCTAACATATTTAATTAGGATATGGTAATTTTTTATAGATAGAAGAAAATCATCAAAAGAGCCTTCATTTATCATTCTGTTTTCCGGGGTAAAGCTAAATGAAGAACTATGTCGACTTTAATGCACTAAAAACCTCCAATCATTCTGTTTTAAACTAATCATTAATACGATTTTGGACTATATTGCTTCTTGGCATATCCTTGCCTAATACAAATCTCATTTGGGATTATTGAGAGATAAATGCCTAATTTAATCTTAACACAGTCCGAACGGTTTGGTTCAAAGTTTTCTGACTGTTATCTAAACGTAAAACTTAACGGTATTAACATGTTGGAAAAGACGAATTTTGCAGCGTATTTCCAGTTTTTTTATTAAGTATGAATACCGTATGCCCGACTTTAAAATTTGATTGTAGATCAAAATTTTGTTATGCATCGAAAGCGTTGATGTTGATCCAATTAGCCAATTCAAATGATTGTATTTCAGTTCTAACTGGTTTTTTTCTTGACATGCTCTTTCCTTGTGAGCTCTGCATTAGTAAAATCATTATTTGGTTATCGTTTTCAATAACTTGTACTTGATTTATGTCGATATCCGATTCTATGTTATTTGGTTTGAACGTTTAATTTTTTTTGGCGCTTAAATTTGGAAGTGAGTTTCAGTCTATTAATCAAAATGCTGATCAAGCGAACTAATAAATTATTTTGACGATATGATATGAAAACATTATTTTGTAGATATGATAGATGAAACTTATTTTGACCTTCGTCCTTGCTGGTCTGAGTATAGTAATGATGATGTGAGATTGTTTGAATATTTTTCCAACCTGTTCAAGCATTTTCAAAGTGTTCTTTCACCAATAACTGTTGTATTGAGTTTACTAATTTGATTACTTCTCCGGAGCCATTGTAAATTCCTCATACTACATGTAAATTTGAACTGAGAGACTTTGTAAATAACAGTATCAAATCGATAATGGCACTTTAAATAATGTAATCAAAGTTTGATGTTTATATCACAATTGCAGACAACTTGTGTTTTCAACATAACAGTTTTGCCATTTCTATTCTATTCTACATTTGATAACGTTATCAGGATTTCAACACTGTTCAAGTCAACAACCCAAATATTTAAAACGGGACACTCATTTGTTTGCGATTTTATGATAACGGTGTTGCGTAAACAAATTGCTTATACTTTTGCTTATACTTTCATAGTCTCTCAGCTCTCCATAAGTAAGGTGTATATTGGACAAATATTAGAAACTAAATGCAACAAAACTACATATGTCACTGATGATTTTAATTTAAATTTACTTGAAAATACACAAAAAATAAATTATTATAAAAATTTTATGGCCATGAACACTTTTTTTAATTGTAATAATAACTATATTACTAGAAATATATCAAACACATTAATTGACCATATTTATTCAAATAACTTAAAAGAAAATATAGTAATTTCACATGTAAACATTGACTTATTAGACCACAATGTTATTGTCATAGAAGTGTCAAATGATAAGATAACAGGAAAAAACAAAAATGAAGATAGAGATGGGACGAATATAGAAATTACTAATGTAGATTTGTTAAATCGATTACTTAAAAGGGATTCGATTGTTTTAAATACTTTTAACAATTGCTCAGAGATGTTTAAGGAATTTATTACCAAATTAAAAATAAAAATTAAAACGTCCTCTTTTAACAAAAATATCACAATAACACTAAAAAAACTAAATTATGGTTTAATAAAGATTTGCTTCTATTAATAAAGACAAAATGTATGGTACAATAAATGCAAAATCCGTTCAACATATCATCTCACATGTTAAAAATTTGCAATGAATCATTATGTGAAGCAATCTTAAGTTTAATATTAATTACAATAATTAAATTACAAATGAACAAAGCCATAATACAACTACTCTTAACCTGTAGCTGCAAAGCCTGAACAATGACAATTAGTGATAATAAATTAAAAGTATTCGATTGAAGAATACTGAGAAAAATATTTGGTCCTAAAATAAATAACGATGGTGAGTACCAAATAAAATCAAACGAGCAGTTAGAAGCACTGATTGATGGACACAATATTGTAAGATTTATGAAGGCACAAGAAGGGCAGGATGAACGATGAAAGAATGTCAAAGATATAATATTAGACGCAATACCGTGCATACTATAACAAGAAGTAGACTAATATTACAATGGCTGAATGAAAACAAGAAGAATTGTCGAAAGATTGGTGCTAGCGGATGAGGGCAGTTGCCAAAGATAGATCAGAATGTAGGAAAGTTATAAAAACGAAGTTAATGTTCACTCTGTGTTGTAGAACCAGCAGATGATGATGATCTTATATGAGAGTATTAAAGATTGTTTTATGGTATTATGCTAGTTTTATGGTTTTTTTTTTTTGTTTATTTTTTTTTTATTTCATTGTTTAATTAATATATAATAACTGCTCTATAGACAAGAGATTTTTAATATATGTAAAAAAAATATACATAAAATAATTAAAGTAATATTTAAAAAAATTTAAGAGAATAAATAAAAAAAAAATACAAATTTACATATTTTATATATTAAACAATTAAGAAAATTAACAAATTTAAGTAAGTAATTATTTTAATATAATTATAAGAGCAGAATAAAAAAAGAAACTTATAAAATTGTATTCAAAAATAAAGTTACAAATTAATATATCAATTAAACGTATGGTCAATTAAATCAATTAAATCAATGAAATCAATTAATCAATTAAATTATGGTTGTATTTATCTTATATATATTACACATGTAAGACCACGTGGGGAATATCTTATATTATAATACACAAGATCAACGACGTGGTGAGTAAAAAAGCAAGAAAAATTTTAGCAAGTTCTTGGTACTGAATACTTAAAATATTTACACCAAATAGTGGCGGTTATTTCCAAGTTGAGCGACATCTATACTCTAAAAGAAATTTCAATCAGGGACACATTTTAAAAAGGCTTCATAAAAATTCTGTCATTTTAAATAAACACAAACTCATAGAAAAAAGTACAAAAACAAAAACACAAACAAAAATTATATAATAAATGTTAGTTAATTTGCTTCTGCTATTATTAAAATAAATATATACAGTAAAACACTGTTATAGTCATTCGCTAAATTTCAGTAAGATTTCTGACTACCTATAACCGTTTTGTGACTATAGGCGTAGTCAAAAAAAAAGTTCATCCTTATAAACAAAATCAAATTCAATAAAATATCTTTCGTATAACATTTTTAAACTTTATTTTATTCATAAATAGCAATTCTGTTATGTAATCTCATACATTTTTGTAATAAAGAACAAAAAAATACAATATATGAATCAGTTTTTTAATAAAATAATTCACTGCTTGTATAATAGTTTGACTGTTTTATTGAAAAAACTGGTCTTATGTTTTAATGTGGCTATAAACGCCATCGATTTTATGAACTTATGAAGTTTATTACTTTCTTTCAAACAAATTGTTGACTATTGCTATAACAGAATTGTGACTACAAACGTTTTTGAATATAAACGAAATAAAATACATCGATCTACTACGTTGAGATTAATGGGATTTTATTGTGTTAAGTTATATAGAAATTATTATTAGTTTCGTCATAAAGTATTAGATATTATACTTTAATTTCATTATATATATATATTCAATAATCAAGCGATATAAATATATATATATATATATATATATTTAAATATATATATATATTCAATAATCAAGCGATTCAGAAAACAACTACAATTATAGCAGAACAAATATTTCTTTTTATATAAAATTGTGTTTGAAAGAACTAACTACTTCTGTGCAATTGCACAGGGGATTCAATAGTAATAATATATTTGCCAACGAGTCCAGAAAAAATAACGTAACCTGCTTTTTTAAGCTCGTATATTTATTGTTAGAGCCGAGATATTCGAATATTATTTAATTCACCAGTTAAGTTGTTAAAATCGAAAAAATGATTTCAGTTGAAATTCGGACCCATTTCATATTAACGAAAGAAATAAATCAAAACAAAATAAAAACTATAGAAAAAATACAAAAAACAAATTCCAAAAATTATTAAATATGACAAAAAAAATCAACTTAAAATTAATATAAAAGTATATAATTAGAATTTATCAAGGACACATTTTTCTTAATCATCTTCATAAGTCTATCCAATTTACTAGCATCTGTATACTATTTATCATAAACCAATATTTTAGTCTTGAGATATTGTAGATTGTTAGAAAAAAAGAAAATGTTTTTTTTTTTCATCTCATCAAATTATAAACAACAACAAAAATAAAAATATACTTAAAATTATTTCAAAATTTTAAACATAAATTACATAAAAAAAAAATAAAACAAAAAAAAGTCAGCAGGATTTTTGACAATTTTAATATCATCTTTTTATCCTATTTCACTCAATATTAAATAACAGTTAAAATAAGTTTGAACAAGGTCCTTTAGATCATAATTCACCAAATAAAAACAAAAAAAAAAAAAAATTCAAAATAAAACGAACTAAAATGACATCAAAAAGTCGATAATTTAAGATTTATGAACTCCGAAATTATTGTTTTTTTTTGTTCAAAATTTCATATGAAAATCACATAATCTCATAAATATATGACCGTCGTCTACATTAGTGATGAGCCCATTTAAGGATCATAAATTGTCAATTTTTTTTTTGTATTTTTTATTTTTTATTCATTTTTGTTTTTTTTTTTCTTAAAAATAATAAAATTAAAAAGACATAAAAAAGAAATCTTTTAAATTGTTATTTTTGTTCTTACTCTCTTCTTATATATTCTACATATTTTTGATACATTCAAATTTACCCATACAAAAATATAATATGTATAACAGTCTGCCTACTCAGTCAGTCAGCCTGCCTTGGGCAAAATAAAGAAGCTGTGTATGAAACTGAATGAAACAAAATATGTATGTGAACAATTTCATAAGACAGATTTGAAGAAATCTCACAATGGTTAGAGTTTTTGTAAAATATCCATAAAACATGCAAATATTAATATTTTTGTATCTCCTTAAGGTTAAAATCTTTAACATCTTCAGTGTTATCAGTATATTATCAACATTATCATCATTTTACTGCGTTATAATGATCGTAGAAAGCTGTCCTTGTTGTTTTTGTTTAATATGGTTTTTTTTTCTTTTTTGTAATTTCCCTACCAACAAAGGTCTAAGGAGTCCTGTCGTTTGAACTTCATTTTTCTGATAATATATATTTTTTTTTTTATTTTCATTTTTTTTTTATGACAGTAGATATCGTTTTGAATTTTATGTGTTTGTATATGAATGGTTTTTGAATTGGTTCACCAAATTTTAAAATCGAATAAAATAAGAACCAATAAACCAAGGCAAAAAAGTAAAGAAATAATACAATAATAATAAATTCGACGAACAAAAGTGTGTCGTTTTTATGACTCTCATTCTTTTTTTTTTTTTTGTTATTGTTTTTTCTTCAATTTTTCGTCTTTTCTTGGCATTTTTATTGAATTTTAAATTTCTTGTTTGCTTATAAATCATCAAAAAAGTTTAACAAAATTTATTTTTGTTGTTGTTTTGTTTTTGTTTTATCTTAAATTTCTCTCCACTTGTACAAATTTTTTGAAGAAAGAGAAACATGAGGTGTATTAAATCTCAGTGGGGTGTAAATTCAAATTTATCTAAACTTTAGGAAAGATTTTTAAGAATATAAAATATACTTATCTGGACTTTGATTCTGGGATATTTATTGTATATATATATATATATATATATATATATATATAGAACTAATTGTAAAATATGTATACCATACGAGATGGGACAACTTTCAAAACAATAAATAGAGTATAATACTTTTAAACAAGGTATTGAAAGGTTGAACAACAACGCTTGGAATTAGTTAACCAACTTTACTTGATTATTTAATATTAAATTAGAGTACTCTGTACTCTGTTAAGTACTCTGGTTAAGTCAAACAATTACAATGTATGAAAAGTTTTATATACAGCATCGTAGTAGTGTAAAATCGAGTTGAGTTGGTGTACCATCAGAGCCGATTTTAATCAAAAAAATTATAACCTGAAGTGGAGTTTTGTAAGGTGATATTGATAGTAACTATGGCAAAAAGTAAAAGCAATTTTACTGAAAAGTGGTCATTTATAAAACTAGCAACATTAAGCAACATCTACAAATTTATAATAAAATTCAAGCAAAACATTTAATTATAACAAAACCAAATATATAAAAAATAAAATAATTTTATGACAAATATATGAAAAGTTGTATAAGAAGAGAAAAAATAATATCTTGTATGGCGGTGACAACGAATTTGTTGTCACGTTCAATTTAACAAAAAAAGTCACTATCCCCAGTGACTTAAGTACCAAAACCCAGTGACTTAAATACGAAACAGAAGACTTATGGCAGCTAACAGGTAAAGAACCGATAATGCATCAAATTAAGCGTAGAAAATGGAGATGGATAGAACACACTCTAAAAGAAAACCATCAAATAATATAACCAGAATGGCCCTAGAATGGAACCGTCAAGGGAGCAGAAGGCGAGGAAGATCCAAAAACACCTGGCGTCGAACTGAGCTCACGAAATATGGACGAACTTGGAAGGAGATAAAAATCATTGCGTATAACAGAGAACAAAGTTGATGCCCTATGCTTACACGAGGAGTAACAAGAAAAAAAATTTTTCTTACAAAATGCCATCACCCCTGACTTTAGATTAGATTAGAATGAGTAATTTCGGGAGTGAATCTGTCCCCTATATCACCGCAGTCGCAAAAGGGTTTATTGTGATTACCCGTGTTTGTTAGTTAGTCTTTCAGTCCTTAAGAATACCTGATTTTGGGACTCCTGACTTAAACCAATTTAGAAAAACTAAAATTTATTATTTTTAGTTTTCTCGTATCTTATTCTATGCTTTGTTTACATACTATTACGAAATTACCTGTTTGCATGGCGTTTGATGATTATACTCTTAACTGGTATAATGGGAGTTGAGCATGCGTATTGCGCATCAGTTTTTTAAGAGCAGAAGGAGCCGTTAATTTAAAATTAAATAAAAATTTGGTAATTAACTTAATTATTTTCAACTTCCTGGAAGGACCGGAAAAGGATTTTTCAAAACCATAAATCGCCGAAATATGCCGAAATAGAGATTTTAAAATGGGAAGGTGTACTTTTTGTATACCGCCTTTAATGATGATGAATAGGTTTTATAATTTTATGATGTTTTTAGATTATATATTTAGCAGTTGTTCACTTAAAATTGCTTATTATTGCTAATTCGGCTTCCCTTAAATCGATATTTGCAATCAAATATTAAAAATTATTTATTAGTAAACCTGGCAATAATTAAATTATTTAATATTATGGTAGTTTTGTCTGTTAGTAGGTTTTTCATTAACCTTAATTCCAAACGATATAGAACGAATGATTAAATGCACATCGTCCAGTAAAGATGTATGAGTTGAAGCCAATATATAAGGGTGCATGGGCGAAAGAACATTTGCCTTGGACAGAGGTATTGTGGAAGTAGATAACATTTTCACATGAAAGCCAGTTTAAAATGCACGACAGTGATGGCAGACAGTTGATTCAGTGATGAGTAGCAGAATGATTAAGCAATGAATGCATGCAAATGTTACCATCAAAATCTGATGGAGTAATGGCATAGGAATATTTGTACGATCCAGAAAATAATTTTAAAATTACCAAAGTATTCTAAAAAACCTTAATTCTGAGTATTGTAAAAAAAAATCTGAGAATAAAAAAATTTAAAACTTAACATCTGACGAGATTCATAATGAACTCTGGATTATGGTGTACAAGTATATTAATGGTTTTCATAAACAGGCAATATTGGCAATATTTCCTATATTGAAATGTATTTTATTAATAACCAAAATGTTGCAAATGAAGTTTGTTTATTAACATTATTCTAACTTAGCAGGACAACTATAAAATTATAGTAGATAGAGAATGACAATCAATTGTACTGTTGTTTATATTAAACAGTTAACGAATTAAATTCTGATAATTCATCGGTATTATAACATAACATCAATCAATCTGCAAAAATTAGAGAAAATCAGAAAACATTTTTATATAAAAAAACTAACTGGGGAAAATTCGGTAAAGCATTAGACACATCTTTACAAAAAATTAACTTTACTAACATTTCAAATGTTCAACAGGTCAGCAGGGCTGTGGAGTATTTTCATGAGAGCCAAGATACAATTCATAAAATAGTCCGCAAAAATCAATTGCACTTAAAGACGGGTTACCTAAACGACCTGATCAGATGTAACATTTGATTTCATTAAGGAATGCAGAACGCCGGAGATGCCAAAGAACCAGATATTTTGGTCATAAAATATTATTTAATCATTTCAACTATTTGATCAAAAAAGAAATATTCGAATTTAACAATGTAAACTGGAACGGCTTCTTATCAACTTTAGATAAAAACTCTAAACCCTTTAGGAACGTTTGCAAGGTTTTAAAAAAGAAAAAATTCTAAATACCAGCACTTATATATAAAAATTATTAATTTTCCACTGATAAAGAAAAAGCTAATGTACTAGCGCAGCACTTTGCTAATCAAAATTCTCTGACTAATAATTATAGCGACACAATCACCATTGATACGATTAACGACTCAGTTGAAAATCTAAAATATCAATCTATAGGTCATCCTGAATTTACTGCTGTTAAAGAAATTCCTATGTTAATTAAGTATTTAAAAATTAAAAAAGCATCCGGCCAGTATCAAATACCCAATATTATACTTAAAAAATATTAACTAGAATTTTTAACAAGAGCGTGGAGCTAAACTATTTTCCAGAAATATGGAAATTAGCATAGTTACATGCATTCCTAAACAAGGAAAAGACCCATCAGGAAGCTAGTGTCCAATAAGCTTACGCAATTTCTTAAGAAAAATTTTCGAAAGAATTTTAAAAATTCACTTAGAAAATTTCCTGCTAGATAAAAATATTCTACCGAACGAAGAATTTGGATTTAGAAATAAACATTCCAGCACACATCAAGTCTGCAGAATCAAAAATATAGTTAAAAATAGTTTAAATAATAAAAAATTAGTTTGTTTGATAACACTTGATGTCGAAAAAGCATTCGATTCTGTATGGCATCAAGGCTTGATTCACAAAATGATTAATTGCGAATTTCCGGATTACCTTGTTAAATTAATCCAAAGTTTTCTTATCGATCTTTCATAGTCAAAATCGGAATAATACAATCAAACAATATAAGTGTTACAGCAGATGTACCACAAGGCTCATCACTTTCTCCCATTTTATACAACATGTTCATAGCAGATTTACCAAGACCTCCAAATTGCTATACAAGTTTATACGCAGAAGATACTGCCCTATTATCATCTTCCATATGTCCAAACGAAATAATAAATAATCTCAAAAATGGTTTCCAAATATTTCAAGAATTTTATTATAAATGGAAAATCAAAGTCAATGGCGAAAAAACAAACTCGATTTTCTTCACAAAAAGAAAGAAATCATGTTACTTGCCAACAGAAACTTATTTTTTAAATAATAATGAAATAATATGGGAAAGAGATGATATTAAATATCTTGGTATACATTTGGACAAAAAGTTACTGTTTAAAGCACATCATATAACTAAGACAGTCAAAAAAATAGATCTATATATAAAAATGTTGTATACAATTATAAATAAAAAACCCAGGCTAACTGTAGAAAGCAAACTAATAATATTTAAAGCTATTTTTCGCAATATTCTTCTATATGGGTTCCCTATATGGAGGAGCGCTGCAAAAACAAACTTAAATGTGCTACAAAGAAAACAAAATGCAATCCCAAAATTAATCTTGACTAAACTTTTTTATTTTTCTACCAACAGATTGCATAGGATAGCAAATATTAATACTGTTTCCGAACAAATAGCAAAGATGTCACCTGCCTTTCTAGAGAGCTGTCTAAATTCAGTAAATCTGCTAATAAGAACGATTTTAGATTAAGCTTTTACCAATTAGGTTTGTTTTTTATTTTTTTTGTTTTTTTTTTATAATTAAGTTAGTTTTTAAGTTTTAGGATAAAAATAAATTGATCAAAAAGGTTTTTACTTGCTACTTTTCCTTAAAAATTATATTATTAATAGAAAAGTTCAGGTTAGTCTAAGTAAATTAAAAATAATAGGTGTAAATACATTGTTATAAGCTCTTAATTATTAAAATGAGAAATAAGGAAAATTGTACAATGAAATCAAGGCATAATAAAATAATAATAAATAATAATAAAAACTGCAAATGTAGAAAATTCAAGTTTTAATAACACTGTCAAAAAAAAAAAAAAATGTCTGCAATATTTTGTTTTTGCAGTACTATGTATTTGTAAAAAGGCATATTTTTATAACTTTGTGTAAAATCTGCTCAAACTGATTCAAACCTAAGTTACCTACGCAATTACAATATTATATGAAAATATTCGACTAATAATAATAATGAAAGAGGATTAGTCACAAGAGTAAATAAAGTACTGTTGATATAGACTGGAAAAAATAAAATAAAAAAATAAAACAAACAAACAAAAATATCTAAAATCAATTTATTTTCATAATCTTTACAGAGCGAGCTATATCATAATTACCAACTATTTTACAAAATTCAAAAACTGATAGATTTATAACATTTCAGGCTCACCTTCAAAATAAATAAATTTCAAAAATTTGTCCTTTTTCTACCTTGTCTTTTATTTTCTTATTATCCTTTTATTGCGTTTCATTTTTATTATTTTTGTCATTAAATTTATTACCTTCCATCTTCATCTCTGGTTATCAAATCTTATGTAATTTAAGGTATTTTTACTATCATTATAAATCACTTTTTAAGTCATTTCAAGGACATTTTTATGTCGTAAATGCTTTACTTTTATTTTTATTTTTTTGTTTTGGAATTTCTATTTTTAATAATTACAATTAGAAAAAAATAAAAAAAATAATTATTTTTAACCATTATTATACAAAAAAAAAACCTACAGTACAATAATCTCTCACGTATACAAATTAATAATTTATTACTTCTTGTACAATACACAATATTCTAAACAAGAAATATTACATATGCTAATACTAGCTAGTATGACATCCTTAAAATGCAATAAAATTTTAATGAGCAATTTTAAAAGAAGGAAATGCCACATTATTACACACAGTGGGATATCCTTTTTTTTTTTGTTAAATAAAATTTTAGTTTTTAGTTACTTTGGTTGAAAATGCAATTTGTTTTGGTATTCGTTTAAAAAAACGAAAATATCAGAAGTCCTCATTCATTGTGGGTTATTTAGTAAAAAAAAAAAAAAAAAAATTCTGACTTTTTATGTATTCTTAAGTATCCTTTTAGCATATTTGAATTTCTTAGTAAAAAATTATGTTGACTAAAATTTTGAGAATAAATTATTTTACATCAGAGGAGTTATAAACAACTCATTTATTTTATAGTTTTTTAAATAGACTTTAAATTTACAATAATGACAGCTGGGATAATAAAATATTGCAATTTCGGAATATTAACAGTTCATTTTAATCATTTTATATATATATATTGAACTCATACTCATTATTAAAGTGATAAAAAAATGGCAAAATTATTTGAAAAAAATTAAAAATGTAGGGATTCGTCTTTTTTAAGTCGTATTGATTTACTTAAATTTTATAGAAAACACAAAATTTAATATCAAATCATCAGTTTGCATTTAGCAAACAACATTCAACACTGTTAGCAAATCCATCCAGTTCCAGTTATACAAATAAAAAGCATCCAGTTAAACAAATCCATCGAATAACTGATATCATCGAAAAGGCAATAGACGAAAAATGTGTCTGTTTTTCAGGGGTCCGTTGTGTTGCATATAAACCTTTGATAAATAGGTATATCATGATCGCATCTTACTTATTAAAACAAGCATTGCAAATCAAACAAGGGGAAAAATACTTTCCTACAAACAGTGCATCACTTCGTTTTACTTACGCATTACTTACTTATTTACTTAGATGATCAACAGACCATGTTAGAACGATCTGACGATCCATTTTTTAGGATCACAGGCGGCTCTTCTCTAGTTGAAATTTTTTTCATATTTGTCGATATTTCGTCTCTACCAGAAGGGCTTGGTCTGCAGAAACGTCATGTAATTGCTTGTCTGGATTAGAAGATTCTGTTGGCTGGAACATTTTCATTCAGTCCCAGCCACTCTATTCTCTTGACTTTAATTTCATTTTCGTTTCAGGACCCTATATCCAGCGAACAAATTTGTTCTCGAGCATATAACGTGCAACAGTGCGTATGTTTCTGATTCGTAAACCAAAACCGGTAGGATGAGGGTTTTATAGATTTGTACATTAGTGTTTCGGGATATGAACTTTGACCCGGGATGTTTTGATAAACCAAAACAAAAACGGTTTGCAAGAGTTACTTTTTACCGTGCTTTAACATTGATGTCATTTGTGGGAATAGTAGGCAAACAAGCTGGTTTCAGAAATGTTATTTCCAATCACCACAGCATATCTTGTGTTTTCAAGTATCATTTTAGACAATCGGATGCTTGGCCGGTACACCGTATTCTGACATGGCAAGTCATTAGATATGATTTCTTCCATCTAGACATTGTTAATGATTTTGTACATGCAGTTGACCGAAATATCGCTTCCAATTTTGAAAAGTTCAGCTTGGGTTGTTCTTTGTTCTCAAATTACATACCAGAAAAGCTTTAATCTTTAAACTTCGAAATACAATGCAATAATAAAAAATTATATTTCAGATTGATTGATTGATTGATTGACTTATATTCTTATATGCTATAAATACATAAACTACAATTTTTGTCTTCCTCTAATTCCGTAAAGTGTATTACACAAAAACGGTTGAATTTCGGAAAAAAAATTGAGTAAGTGGGTCTTTGGTGCACTTTACTATACAAACGAAGAATTATTGGATGCAAGCTGTTTTTGTATAATTTTCGCAAAACATAAAAATATGTAAAAGGACCTGTAGAAAACTGTTTTTGTTTATCATAATGAATACAGGGTATGAATACAATCCACTACTGAATGTTTATGATGTGATCACATTTTTGAAAATTTTCTAATCTTAAGCTGTATTTAATATAATTGTAAAATTTTTTTAAGGCCTGTTTAGCTTTCAAGCATCTCCATTTTGGTTTAACAGTGTATTTGTGTTTTATTTATGAATCTATGAATGTCAAGATGCTCTAAAAATGTCTTAAATTTCTTCATTTTTTATTTACACATACATATATTATTCGATTTACATTACATATAGCTTTTATTACATTCGGAATGGGCTAAAATTTCATTCTAATTTTAAAAATAAAATTTTTGAACTATATATCTTTCCTGTTATACTGCAGTTATTGTATTGCTAAAGATGTCCAACCTTTGTTACAGTTCCAATTTCATATTGAATCGAACTGTTAATTTACTTGATACAAAGTCAATCATAATAATTGCAATTGATTTCCAATTCATAATAATTCCAATTGACACCTTCGTTCAATTGTTATAAAAAATAAAATAAAACAAAAACAAGAAACCAGAAATCTCAATCCACTCAATATAACTAAATCCACATCTCTTCTAAAAAAATTAAAATTCCAACTAAATCTCTTCCTACACTGTCCCATCACATCTTAATCCAGTAGACAATCCATACTTTGAGTCTGAGTTAGTCAAATTAATTATTATGCGTTAAACAGTTCAAATGGATACATTCATCATTACCATTTTTACCAAATTTTTGAAATCAAACAAAGCCCCTATAATATCTGTCATAGCATTTTTGAAAATAATGTATTCAAAAAAAACATAATGCCTCAATCTAACAATAATTGAATCCTTTAGAAATTTAAAATATGTAGTCATATACAAAAATATAATATAGCGAAATTAACGAGTATATAATAATATATTTTTTTATACATTTTTTGTTTAGTCATCACAGACAACACTACAAAAATAAAAAAAAAATATGTTTATTAATGTTGATTATGACTACAAGGCGTAACTAATATACAAAACGTATATAAACGCATAAACTCAACCATAAAAATAATAATAAAAATAAAAATATTAAAAATGATACAGGAAGAAAATCGTAAGGATATATTATTATATCATATAAACACATATACATATGCATAATTACATGTATATAAAAAAAATATAACGTTTTTACAAGCGGTTTTATTATTATTTTTATTTTTATTATTATTAACAGTCGTAAGAATCTATTTACGATCATATTTTTATAACTGTACATATACATTTTATGTATTTGTGTAAATAATAAGGAATTGCAAAGTGTGTCTATCAATGTAAAAACCTGTTGATATTAATTTGAAAGTTTATTTTAGCGATATTTGATACATACATAATAAACAAACAAACAAATGTATATGTATATAAAATAAAAATAATATCTTGAACTTAAATTTGATACTGTACTTAAATTCAATTGCTTTATAGTTTAGTTTACGAATTTTGGGAGTTGCTGGTTTTAATATAAATGATCTTGTCATTTTTCAAATTGCCTAATATTAGTTTTCATTATTATTTCAATTTGTTCTTTTTAACTAGATATTTCTTAAATTTAAATTTTTAGAATTGTCTAAATTATGGGATGAACATCCTGACTCTAAAATTATATTCAGGAATAGAAATATTTAAAAGTGATCAAAATGTCTGTAATACAATTGTAGTGTAGCAGAAAATCACGTCAAAGAGAAGTTGAATAAAAATTTAAAATTATCCAATGATGAGTTCTAGTAGTATTGTATGAATGAAACACTTCTTCAATTCTTAACTAAGATTTTTAACTACTTTTAGAGATAAGCTTTAGCTCATATTTGATATCTCAAAATAAAATGTAAACATTAATTAATTTTTTATTTTAAAATGATTACCAACAATTACAATATTTTTTTTTAGATAATTTTTATTGAAAACACAAAATTAATGAATAATTATAATACTATGTAGATTGTAGAGTACATAAAAGATCAAAAATAATGTTACTTAATTTTTTTTTAATTGATATTCTCAACCTTATATCACAATTTTTTTAACTTAAAAGTAAATAAATAATAATAATTTTTAATTAAAATTGTAAATATTATTTTAAATTTTTAAATTAAAATCACAATCGGTTTCTCAAGATGAAGTTTTTAAGTTTATACATATACTTTTCATATTATGTTTTACATAACAATCAAAATATGTAAACAATTTGAAATTTAAATTAAAAAAATTATTAAATAAATTAAATATTTGATGAAATTCCGATTTGATTTTTAAGATTGCTTAATTAAAATTGTAGGAATATTTATTTTTGTTTTGTTTGCAAATTATCTGAAGATTTTAAATTGAAATAAATATTGTTATCTTAAAGATGGAAACTTTTTAGATTAATTTAAGTAGATAGTCAATTAAATTAAAAATAAACGTAAATGTTTTTTTAATATTAATTTTTTAAGGTTAATAATGAGCTTAATTATAATTTTTAATTATTTATAAAAAATATTTTTTTGGATCATAAAATCCTATTAGACAAATTGTATAAAGCTGGCTTTCGAGGTAATTTTTTTGATTTATTTTCTTCTTATTTAACGGGTCGAACTCAGAAAGTTAAAATTGATGACACCATCAGTAATCTTAAGAGTATTTCTTTGGGTATACCTCAAGGATCTGTTCTGGGTCCTACATTATTTTTAATCTTCTTCAGTTCTGTTCATCTTCAATAATTTAAGGGTTGTTCAACTGCCTTTGCTGATGATGTTGCTCTATCCTACAATAATAGGTCAGTTTTTGAAAATGTGTGTAATATTAATTATGTTTTGGACTTATTACATCGTCGATTTTGCTGTCACAAATTTCATGATCAAGTGAATGACTTAGTACGCATAGTTACGTAAATATTTGTATTTAATTAAACTGAATTGTTTTTCTTAATTGATTTTTATTTTTGGATATTTTTAATAGGTTTTTAATCTCTTATTTTCGGTGTTTATTCGTTATTATTGTTCTATATTTTATTTTGGTAAATTTTTTTTTGTCACACTTGGTACTGCATGCATAGAGTATTTTTAATTTTTATTTTTATTGATTGCTTAATTTAGTATATAATATCTTTTTGCCTTAGTTTTGTAGAACGCTAGTCTTTTTTCGTTTTTTCATAATTATTAATATTATATTTATAAGTTCTTAAATGATATTTTAATTGATATTTTATAAGTTTCTTTTCTTCTTTCTGTCTTTCTTATAATTATTATATTAATTTTATTATAATAATTACTTAATTAAATATGTTAATAGTTTAATATATAAAATGTGTAAATTTTTATTTTTGTTGTTATTTATTATCTTTTAAATTGTTTTGTTTGTTTTTAATATCACTTCAATTGTATTATGTATATATTTTATTACATATATTAAAAAACTCTTGTCTATAGAACAGTTATTGTCTTGAGTGAAAAAAATCTTGAGAAAGACCGTATAGCTTGTGATTGCATGTGGGATTCCTACCCACTAGATCATACTCCTTTTCTTTTCCGATATAGTTCAGTCAGATTGCTGACCAGTTTGAACTAGGTTTTAATTTAATTTTGAACGTTTAATTTCGTAGCGATGTGCATTAAGCTGCTCCTTTCACATATTTTCGCTACTTCATCTGGCTAGTTATGTTAGAGTTGTCATAAAAAAAATAAGCTTTCTTAACAACTTTTTGCCAAATTATCAGATACATTTCGCTTGTTTAAAACAACAACGGCATAACTCAAAAAATTGGAGTTTTGAGTTATTAATGTAGAAAAATTTGTTTTTTTATTCTTTATTATATAGCAAAGCAACTAAGTTGTAGCTTTCAAATTGAAACCGTGAGAGAAAAATTATAGTTTTGGTATAACTTGATTTTCTCGGAAATTTTAGTTAAATATTGATTTATTTTTCGTTGTGCCAGTAAAAAGGTTAAATATTTAAGTAAAAAGTGGTATATTTCAGGTTAGTTCTTCATTGTAGTCAACGTAATTATTGCTTTTATTATAATTTTATGTACGTATAACGTACTTTTTAGAGTTATGACGCTGTTCATTTCAAAACTTTACTGATTACAAAAGTCTTTTTCTGAGTTATGCCGTTGTTACTATAAAAAATATTATTTATTTGAGTATTATTTGGGATAGTGCGTTATTGCAATCAACAGTTTGATAAATTTTAATATTGATAGTTGGCATAATATTTCTTAATGTGACGATATTGTAGTAAACATTAGAATTTAGTGAAGAATTTCTTTGGCTTGTGTCAATATTACTTTAAATTTTATGATAAAATTTATCATTATTTTTAGTTTTATATATTTATTTCAAAAGAAATAAGCACATTCCAAACAAGTAATACAAATAAATTAAATTGTTCAATGCAGAATTTGAATATTCAAAAATTTTGGGGGCCAAAAAGTGGAGTTGGCGGCTTGTTAAAAAATTTTTAAGCTAATATTGACAGGAAGAATAAACTTTTATTAAAAATTATATTAATTTTTGATTCTAAACGTCACTAGTAATTATATCATTTTACAAACAAAGATAAGCTTTCAATGTGATTAGTGTAAAATGTTAATTTTAATCAGGGTTTTACTCAAGATAAAGACCAAAATGTAATATCTAACTAAGTTTTTTTAATAGTAAAATAGATGACTTTAGAAATGCTTTCAACAAATTAGCGCAAGTGTTAGAACGATTAGAAACTTTCAAAAACTTAATCTACATTAATTCATTTCAGAATATTCTGCTTTGATTAGCCAGGAAAATAATGCATTCCCTTAACATCTGTCGAAAAATTTCCGGAAGGCAATGTTGTGTATTACTTTTATATATAATACTTTCATATTTGTATTATTTTTTTTTAAATCATGGTTTGCTATTTTTACATTGCGAAAACTTTACTGCTCTTAATTAAAGAAAATCATACACGGAATTGATGCCTCTGAAAGAGCATTTGGAAAACTGTTGTAACTTTGTACCTTTAAGTCATATAAGATTGTTTAGTTAATTTTTCAACATATTTTTTTTTAAATTCTATAATAATTAAAAAAGATTACATAAGGAGAAAAAAAAATTATAACAAAGAATTGTTTTATAAAAAAAAAACTATATTTTTGCAGCTTCCTCAATTTCTACCTACACTTCATCTTCATCTAGCACATCTATGATAAAACCATGATAAAACTTATTTACCTGATGATACTTTTTGTGATGATAAGATTTAAGAAAATCATACACTTATTAGTAATCCTAGTGAAAATGCTTTTAGCTTGAGCTCAATGCTAGATCTTCTTTAAAAATATATATTTTTTTTATACCTCTTTAACTATATCTTACTATTCTAAATCTTAAAAAAACGTAAGTAATAAATCAAATTAAGAAACATAAATCATTAAATTTTTAAAACAAGACTGACATAAGTAAAAATAATTCGCTATTTTTTTTGTTTTGTTAGGTGTTGTAACATCACAATTCTATTTAAGTCGTCGTACAAAACAGATTCTGCTGCAACAACGACATACATTGGAACCCAGGTCCTTTTAAGGACTCTAAGTATTTTAAATAACTATCTATCGAGTTCGTTGCACCTTTACTTTCTAGTTTAATGTTCATAGAATACAAGATTTTAATTTGAAGGAGAAATATTATTTATTAGCAAGGATATAATAGCTTAAAACCTTAAAATGCGTCTAGCAAAAAACTATGTTTTTAGAGTTATGCCGTTGTTGTTTTAAACAAGCGATTTATCAATTCGATTTGCTTATCAAATTGCACATTATGGTTTCAGAACGTTAACATTGTTCCAAATTATCATACCTATAATTAGATGATATGACCATATAATGCTTTCGTTATTTATTTGTACAGAATTATGTTTTTGTATTGTCAATGCTTGTCTATGAGCCTGTACTTTTTTCTATAACAGATTTCCACTTCTTGTTTTATGATTTTCATTTGGGCATTCTAACGAAACTTTTCTAATCTCTAATCTTCTCATGTTTAACACCAGAATATTAGGTAATATCTGAATTCGTTGTTTCTGTAAAATTTACATATGGATTTAGTGAGTTAACATAAAATTTCATTAAAATTAGCCCCAATATTTTTGTTTAAGTTTTATTTTAATTATAGTTGCTTTAGTTTTACTATAGACTTTTGATATGATTATTCTTAGTTTACAATCAAAAGATTTATGCTATACCATATCGAATGATTCAATAACATATGAGAAAATTCAATAACAGACTTTCCTTTCTAAGGTTTTTTCAATAGTTTTAGTTATTCTGATGTGCTCCTGGTGTATTGTTTAAAAATCGGATATCAAACGAAATTAGGTTCTTCCTTTGAATAATAAGTTTATAGGTTCTGAGAATCAACTCAATTTAGTTGAATGGAATTATTTCAAGCAAACTAAAAAAAGTCGTTATATTTAAGAGTCAATTTCAACTAGTTGACTTAAATTTGGACTAGGTCGGAAAACCCATAAAAGCATTTTTTGCTAATTTTTTTTGTTTTCTTCATGAATCAAGCCTAAAACTTTCGTTTGAAAGATTGCTAATCTACCTACTGCACAACCCAGTGTGTAACCTTGACTTATAACTAATGAATGTGTATGTTTCTATTAAGGCCGGAATAATCTCACGTTTTTGAAAATCCAGAAGTAACTTCAGCAAACTTTTTATGTCATTTAGTTTTGCCTTTGCAATAATTTTACCTCCAATTTTTTATTAAAAATATTTTGTTGGTGTTTGTAAATTGTTTTTAGCTGCTTTTTGAATTATAAATTTGGTGTTGTATTTATAATTTCTGCCGCAGATGTTTAAAATTTAATAGAAAATTTATCACCAATAGCATCCACATTTTGGACAAGAGAGTTATCTGGTTCTAAAAATTGTTGATACATTGTGGATGTATTATGTTTCATAACATTCATTACATTTTAATAGCAGTCGTGTTAATCTGGTTTTTATTTGCGAGAGTCACTTCATAAATTAAATTTAGCTATTTTGTGATTATGGGTATGAACTAGTACTTCTTCAAGTAGTAAAATTAAAGCATAACCATTGGAAGAATGAAAACACTTTGTATATAAATCATAAGATATTATGCAATGCTTAGTTAGAATTAATATTTTTTCGGTCCATAACTCGTTCATTTCTAAAATAGTTTTTTTCTGCTTCGTGTTTTTCAAAATTACTTACTTTGAAAAAGTAATTTAAAAATTTAATTTTGAAAGCTTAAATTTGTTTGTGAATTTTGAATTAAGTTTTATATATATAGTTTTTACTAATAAATAAATAAAATAAAAAAAAAAAAAGTTACTTTTGTCCTTTTTAGTTGAAATTTCTATATGATATATGATTTTAATGTGTATGTAAATGCTTGTGGGTCAATTAGTAATTAACGTATTTGTCAAATTGTTATGACCCACGTGACAGGCATATGGATATGGGGTATTTCAGAAATAAACCAATTCTGACATTAAACTTCATACAAAAATAACCCATGTCTCATAAATTGGGGTGTGGGTAATTTTACAACTAATAAATTCTTACAAAAGTGGATTATGGATCAGTTTGGAACTGCATATCTCCTAAACGATAAAAGGCAGCGTAAAACGATTTGGCCCAAAAGGAAGAGCATATTCGCAAGCCTATAAATCTGTTGCTAAGTCAAAAAAGTAAAAACGGCTTATAAAGCATTTTAGACTAAGCCGACGAATTGAAAACCAAATTTAAAATTAAGTTTCATTTATTCTTCACAATTCTAACATAAAATTTTTTTTTTTTATTGTCATATTTAATGGAAACATCTTACTTAAAAATTTTTTTCTATTACATTTATAAGCACAAAACCAATTAAAAGTATCCAATTTGTTACTATCTCAGAAAACTACACCACAACATCAACCTATTTGAAGGATTTCAACATAAATTTTTCCAATTTGAAAGATTTTAAATTCTACAGTATCCTAGTATATTGCTATTCAGGATGCTGGTACTACTGCTGTTCTCTACCCAAAATAAGAAATTCGAAAAGATGAAAAAAAAAATAATAATTTATGTTTACGCGAAATAAAACCCATTAAAATAAATTTTTATTTTTTCATAAATTTTCTGGTATTTTAAAAAAATTTAATTTTTTTATTTTTATTTTTATAAACTATTATATACAAGAAAGAAAATACATTTTCTTTACTTCAGGAGCATATATATATATACAAAAAAAAAATATAATTTCAAAATTTATATTTATGCCCACGAAAAGTAACTATTTATAATAGAAATAAAAAAAAATAATAATAACAAATATAATATATAGAACTCCAAAATGAATGAAAAGCGTAAAAAAAATTAAAAAACGAAAATTTACAGTTATGCCACATTACTTATACAAAAAAACACAAAAATAAAAACACAAACAAACTACAAAAACTCAGCCCTTCGGTATAGTTGTAAATTTGTGTAATAATTTTTAAGTTTTATGAAAGCGAAACATGCCATCGCTGCCAGGACATTAAGATTGATTGCAAATTGCATAAAGGATGCAAGTGAGTTGATTTTATTTATTTTTGTATACATATAATTTAGTAGTTTTGTAGTTGTAGTAGAAAATGGAAAATTTTCTTTAAAATAAAAAAAAAAATAAAATAAATACAATTTTTTTTTTTATTTTGTGGGAGTTTGTTTGGTAATTGGATCGTATTTTAATACAAAACAATAATAAATTATTGAATATGAAATTTTTATTGGACTTTTTAAATTGTTCAAAATTTGTTATTTTAAAAATTTTCTATGTAAAAATAAATTTTTAAATTAACATTAGAATTTACCAATAAATATAAAAAACAAAAAAAAATTAAACTTCCAAGAAGTAAGGAGAAATTTTTAAATTTTTATTTAAATTTGATATTTCCTTCTGATCTCATGATTTAGTTTTACTACATACAATTGACGCAAGCAATGAAGTAATGTGACCTACAAAAATATTTTGTTTCAATTAAAGTGGTACATATTTCTCTTCTTAATGCCACACATATTTTTTTAAGAGTCGTTTCCAATAATAGTTTACTTTGCCTATAACATCTCGGAATAAAATTGTTTCGTATTTATTAAAGTTTATTCTTAAACACCAGATCTTACAGAATTTTATCAGAATATTAAACGTCTTTGCAGTTTTATTTTGGATTTCTCTTACTGATTTATTTGCAAAATAAAGAATAATATCGTTTGCGAAAGCTAAAACTTAACTATTACCTTGTATGCGATTTAATAACTCTATCAGCTCTATTATGTATATTGAAAACAGAGATCTGGTGAATTTACCGCTCCTTGTTGTAATCCATTTTTGATGTTATATATTTTATTCGCTGTGACATTATTATTCGCCATAACGAATACACCCTCTGACAACATATCCGGTATGAAGTTGGCTAATTGTCTGGGAAAGTGTAATCAACCTAATACTTACTTACTTACTTAGGTGGCCAACAGACCATGTAGGTGCTGGGCCAGACTCATCAACGTCCTCCATTTTAGCCGGTCACGGGCCAATCCGAGGCTTGTATTAAGTTTTTCATAACTAGACTCTTTATGGGTTAGGTAGTTAACCTAACGCTAACCTTCAATCTGAGGGGTTTGCTTTTGCGCACTTACAATTTTGGCCTATCGTATAAGCGAATGCTGTATAGGATAGTTTCCGAAGGTCACCACGTGGAGGTAATGTAAGCAGTTGCTCAGGAACTTGACAGTTATGCATCTGGGTCAGCGACTGGTCAGATGTTACCCTGTTAATCCCAAGCCTAACCATCAACCTATTACCTGCTATAAAATAAGAACATTGATTAGAAATTCAATTATAAGAGCTTTGTAAAACTATTATATTAGTTATATTTATATAAAAATTAGATTAAATTAAATTAAGTACAAAAAACATTAAAATTATTATTTCTATATTGGTTTTAATACCTAATTATATTTGTCCTTAAAAATACATTTTGATTTTGTCTTTAAAATAGTGAATTTTCTGCAATTTCATTATTTTTGCTGATGGTCGTGGAAGAGAGTTGAATGCTTTGTATGTTTTTTGCATGTAAACCGTTATTTATTTACAAATGTATTGCTTTTTTATATTGACTATAATTAAATATAAAAATACTATAAAATCATTGTAATACAAAATGCTAATGAACGAATTAACTATATATTTCAGACTTCTAAACACTCACGAACTCAACACCACTAATATAAAACCTATTAAAAACATCACACAAGCAACAAAAAAATCTCAAAAAACTAACAAAAGCTCTAAGTGACAGCAAAAAAATATTACAAAAATATGTCATCATTAACCTTTTTCTTTCCTCAATTCCTCATTTCAATATCGACACCGAAATATATCAACAATTCTAAATTTTAATGAATTTTTAAAAATGATATAAATTTTTTTTATAAAATTCACAATAAAAGAACTGACCGCAAAAAATAACCTCTGAGTAACCATCCCTTTTCTTTCAATATAAATTTTTTTTTTTTTTTTGTTTATTTTTATTTTTTTTTTGTTTTTCTTGAGGATCATATATCATAATAGTGTGCAACAAAAATGCAACTTTTTCATTTGATAACAGCATACCACAAAAGCAAAACAAAATCACAATAATAATAACAACAATAAAAATTTTCTATCATTGATGCCTAAACATTAATCCTTGGTGATGAACTGATGGGACCGCATGCATTTTTCGTATTCTCAACTAACATGTTTTTACCATTAAAATTGAGGCAAACATAAAGAAAAAAAATAACGAATAAAAAACCGAAATGACAGTGAACATAATATCAAAAATCAACAACCAACAAAAAAAAAGACGCGAGAACAACATTTACAAAAACAACAACAACAGCGATAACATTAGTGTATAAAAAAAGATGCAACGCTAGTATATTATGAATTAACTTAAAAAAATAAAATAAAAAACAAAAATAATCGAAACTAAATCCGATGACATCAATAAAAATTACTAACAGTTAGGAAACATGAATGAATTTATAGCATGCAAAACAGTAAGAAAATTTCAATGAGTTGAATTGAATTTTTTATCAATAACAAAAAAACAAAATCAAGTAAGTTACTTAATTACGAATTTGATGTGAAAAAGGAGGGCCTGAAGGTGATGTACTGAACAGTGCCAAGTACTTTAAACTGATTTTATGTTTATTAGTTAAATTATTAAAGGTTAGTTCAAAATATAAAAAGTCAGGACCATATCACCTATGCAAAATAAATATTGCAAAAAGCAGGATAAACTCCCCAGCGCTACCCGTTATACAACAGAATAAAATTTACTTATAAGAGCCACTATGTAGCAAAAGTCATTGAAGAAGAGAAGGCGAATGGTAATAAAAATAAAAATGTCAACAGAAAAGAGAAAAAAATTATCAGAAACACTAAGCCGGAAAAGCCAGTATATTTTGTCAAGGCTGACAAAGACAATGCATTGGTAATATTGAATAAAGAAAATTACCATAACAGGATGCAGGACAAAATCATGAACGGACCTTTACTGGAAGCTGTCAAGCGAGTAGACAACACTATCAAGGAATATCAACAAGTAATAGGGATCAACAAACAGTTAAGTTTTACAATCTAACATTGGCTAGAATTAAAGGGTTACTTTTAACTTCACAAATAAGGCAATGAGATAAGAGAAATTGAGACGGCACATATGTCTCCAACATATAAAACAGCCAAATGGTTATAGTGGAAAAGTATGGAAAATGGATAAGTAGTTCGAAACCCAAACGACGATACGCTCTAAGGAGCTGGCTTAACAATTTCAATCAATTGGAGACTTTGGAAAATACAAAGGCATGGCCTCTTTCAACGTCAAATTCATAGCCATTACTGTAGTAGATGAATTGTTACTACAACAGGAAATAAGACCAGAGTAGAGGACAAAGCTGAAAAAGTACATTTAAAACTGATCCGCCTTTGTATGGAAAAAAATTATTTCACTTTTATAGGGGATTTCTATAAGCAATTGAAGGTAGATCCAATGGTTAAATCAGGAACTTTGAAACAATGGCAAAATTAAAATCGAATTTGGCTGCAGAGGGACGGTTACCAACGTTTTGGAAAAGATACGTGGTATATATTTTTTTGCTATAATTAGAGAAAGAGACTTAGAATCAACACTCGCTACTCCAAACAGACTTAATAGGAATATACAGTTAAACGTTGAGGTAGAAAGAGAAGTTCAAATACCGTTCCTATTATTTATTAATAACCAAAACAAGAACGTCCCTTATAGATCTACAGGAAGCATACGGATACTGAAAGAGTCATCCAGAATACCTAGATCCACTTCTATTAACATAATTTGACATCTTTCAACAACATGATCCACAGAATGTTAACCCTTCCAATCTCTTATATAAACGTATAATAACTTTATAGCGGAATTCCCTCACTAGCTTACTCACTGATCAATAACTCAAAAGAAGAGCAGCATTGGAATTTAGTAAAATTTTGCTTCCACTTAGAGCGAAATAAAAAAAATACGGGTTAGACATAGTATAAAGCAGCAGAGCCAATCACCTCAAAACTATTCTAAGATCAACCATTAAGGACCGAAATTGATCAAATGGAAAAATTGGGAATATACAAGCTCATTTATAGTCATTCCAACAAAGTTTATAAGGAGAAATTTCTACGCGACTCAAGAAATACCTGAAAAAATAGCAGAACCAGCTAAGAAGAAAAATTTAACCGAATTTAGATTCAAATTGGCAGAACACATCATCCAAGAGAGTTATAGTATTTCCAAAGAAGACATAGTAATGGTAAATTACATGCGATATTCAAAGAAACTTAGCAGCATTGAAATTTATAAAACTAATCATGACTCATTCCTGAATTAAAAGACCAAAGCATTTCTTCATTGTTTGAATTTATAGTAAAATATAATAAAACCGATAAAATCACCCCTATTCGTTATTCTAACGTTGAAAATTATATTTTAAATAATAACAATATAATTATTCGACCCTCTAATATCTGACCTATTTCATTGGAAAGTAAACCAAATAAACCAGCCAGAGAGAACGAACAAGGACAAATTGCTATTTGTCCAATAAAAGTGCACCACTTTCACTGCACTAGAAACACTGGACTGAAGAAGTCTGCAAGTAGTAGTGTGACAAAGCATTATTTAGTAAAATCACAAGAAAAATGTTCGACTATTTGCAACTAATATTGCTAAAAGGCTAGCAGATTTCTAGTTCAAATTATAGTCTGAAATAATATAAAACTACTTCCCTTCGTAGTAGGTACTAAAATTGATTCAGACACTGACATATTTGTAATAATCTGATATGAAATGTATGCAGACAAAACGCTTAGAAATTTAGTTATGAATATCTATCCACTATTAGATCATAATTCAATAGTGTTCAAATATTTTACTCCGTCCTATGTCCCACGGATGGAGTTGCAGGACATTGATGATGAAATATTTTACTACTACAAATTTTCGTAAATTTCTTGTGTAGCAAAGAGCATTACAAAACCATTAGAATTATTCTGAATCAAACCATTAAACTTAGAACACTGTACCACATCATTATTTCTTTTCTTTATTCTTAAAACAATAATTAGTGGCTCGGCTCAACTTTTTGTTGTTCCACATATAAATTTTTGGACTGTAATTCTATTTTCAACATGGCTACACTAAACTAACTAAATACAATCGACTTCTAAGTCTATTCAATTTTTAATATTTTCCCTATTTTTTTTTTTTTTTTTTTTTTTTTCTTACCTATAACCATATTTACTGAGTCCAACAGTAAAGTTAATTTTTTATTATTATTATACATGTGCTATGATACTAATCAACCAAAAAAAAAAACAATAATAGCAATAAAAATAACGATTTAAAAAGAAAAAACAACAAAAATCAAAAATACTGAAATTCGATAGGACATAACCGATGAAAACAGAATGTAACGACAATGAAAAAGTGACTGAAAGCGTCTATGACATTGACAAATTTCATTAAATACAAATAAAAACAGTCAAATATGATATTCAAAAAAAACAACAAAAACAACAAAAATAACAAAAATTTGATTTATGACAATGCAATGAAAATGCATTCATAAAAGAAATGAGGGAATTTTTATTTTAGCACAGATTAGGTATATATATATACAAACAGATATACCTATATTATTTACCTTTATAAGCCACAAATCGTTTTGAGGCTTATTTCTTGGTTATGGCAAAATTTTTAAAAATTAAAAAAAAAAAACAAAAAAAATTACAAAATAAATTACAAAAAATGAATAAAGTTACGGGTAATTAGTCATTTAAAAAAAATTTTCTTAAATATAAAAAATGAATTAAGTTCCAGTCTTTGATTTGCAATTCCTTTGCAATGAAGAAATAACAAAAATAAAAAAAACAGAAAAAGAATTCATGATTAATTTTACGAAATTGAGTAATTACATTGTTTAAAAGGAGGTGCTCTTCCAATACCACTTTTAGAAAATTTTTATTTCATAAAAAATTTAATAAATTTCAATTATGAAAAAATAAATCTTGAATGCGCTGTGATTTAAAAATCTATGGTGGTAGAAATAGACAATAAAATACATACCGAATTTCGGTTTCGAATTAAATTGTGAATGAGTTTTACAGATTTTGTAATTCAGTAAAAATATAAAAATACAATTATTTTGTTAATTTACATGGTAGTGGAAATGAGCTTCATGTTTTGCAGCACAACACGTTATAATTTTCCTAATTATAACTAAGTGTACATTCAAGTAAATATCTTACTGTATAGTAACTGTAAATGTCCTTATTAAGTAGGCATCGACGATGTGTTGCAATATTTTCTTTGAAAATGTTTGTGTAATACTATTATGGCTTTTTTTCTCTATTATTGAATTCTAGAAACCCAGACCGGCTTAAAATCCGATTATTTGGTTTATACTCAATTTATTTCAACAATCTGTTCTTAGTAGAATATTAAATTAAATTTTTTTATTAAACTTAGTAAAATCTTAAACAATATTCACAATATTCTTAAATTCAATTTATAACTCAGTTAAACAGGGCCTTCAAGTTGATACAATATTTACCGATATTTACACTTTAAACTCGTCGCAAAAAATAAAACGATAATCATATATAAATGATATTGGTTGTAATTTTAATTGTTCTATTCTTATACACAAAATTACTACACAAAATTATAATGTCTTTAAAATCTTCATCTTCTTCTTCCTTTGATAAAATTTCAAATAATATTCTAAAAAATGTTTCTTTTCAAATTGTTGATGTTCTATGTTATATTTTTGATTTCAGTATACAGAATGGTATTTTTCCACATGCTCTAAAAACAGCTGTTGTTATATCTTTGCATAAAAAAGGAGATACTTTATTATTCAACAATTATAGGCCTTTTTCTTTATTATCAGTTTTTTCAAAAATTTTTGAAAAAGGCATTAAGTTTAGAATTATAAAATATTTGAATAACATCAGCTTTTTTAGCGAATTTCAGTATGGGTTTAGAAGTGGTAAATCAACTGAAGATGCCTTATTAAAATTATGTAGTGAGCTCTACAAATCCTTAAATGACTCTGAAATTGCGGCTGCTTTATTTATAGATATCACAAAAGCTTTTGACATGGTGGACCATACCTTATTATTAAACAAATTGTTTAAAGCTGGATTTAGAGGTTTTATTTTGGATTGGTTTAGTTCAAACCTCAAAGATCGGATGTAAATAGTAAAAATTTCAAATGTATACAGTTCCGAAAAATTGATAAATATCGGAGTTCCTCAAGGTTCTGTACTAAGTCCAATACTTTTTTTTAATTTATGTCAATTCACTTTTTGCTCAAGCGTTTAAAGGAAAAATTACTGCTTTTGCTGATGATACAGCTCTATCCTATTCAAATGTAAATTATTTTAATACTTTTACTGATATAAATTTTGATTTGGATATATTAAGGCAATGGTTCAAAATGCATAAACTAACAATAAGTAACAAAACAAAATTTATGTTTTTTAATCTGTCAGGTAAAGTATGTGAAAGTATTTCTGTAAAATATCACTCTCCTAAGTGCTTAAAATTCAGTTTATGTAATTTATGTGTAAATGATGTGTCTGGTATTTTGTTTAATGAGAACCATAACTGCTCAGAAGATTGTTTCTATGTTGAACGTGTGGATAGCTTCAAATATTTAGGTATCTCGTTAGATGCTAGACTAAACTGGAAAGATCACACGTCTTATCTAAAAAGATACCTGAATAAAGCAGTTAGGCAACTGTATCATCTAAGTTTATATTGTCCTTTCTCTGTTTTAAAACTTTTTTACAATGGTTTGATTAAGTCTAAACTACAATATGGTCTGTGTTGTTGGGGTGGTACCCATTATAATAAAATTGAGCCTTTGTTAATTAAACAAAAACATTGTGTACGTATTATTTGTAAGGTCAGTCGTAGAACTCCCAGTTTTTATTTTTTCAAAAATCTAAAAATTCTTCTATTAAGACATCTATACTATTTTAAGGTACTTAAACTATTTTTTTAAAAATCGGGCTATAATAATTCGAGATTGTTGGTGGATCACAATTTGCGTGTAAGTAATAGAAATGTTGTAAATGTACCCAAAGTTAAAAAATTTCATTTTCGTCACTTTTTTACTGTAACTGCACCTCAGCTGTTTAATAAGTTACCTGAATCCTTTAGAACCGAGAGAATACAAATTAGATTTATAAAACAAATAAAATCCTGGCTCTTTTCATTTTCTCATGCACAAATTGAATCCCATAATTTAAACTTACCAAACCCATAATTTAAACTTACTTTTTATCTGTTTTCTTATTTCCTATTTTTTTATTTTATTTTTTTTCTTTTTTTTGTTTCTAATGGCTTTTATTCAGATCGTAATTCATTGTACTATCCTATATTTTATTTTATTTTTTATTGAAAACTTCAAATCTTTTTATATTATACAATTTAATTAAATTCATTCTTCTACAAATAAATAAAACATTATATCAAATAATTCTACACTAATTTTATATTGTTTTTCCCCATTAATACTATTATACCTGTTATTTTAATAAAGTAAGACATTCTCTCTTGCACTATGGCAATAGAATGTCTTTAACTATTTCATTCAGAACTTGAAGCTTAAAAGTGACTAGTTATTTAAGGATATTTTATGTACAAACTTTTTGATTTTTTTTTATAACTATAATATTTACAGTACATTTGTGAACAATTATTAATTCTTAATGCATAATTCAAATGTTTGTTTTTCTTTTTTTTAATAGTATATAATTTAAATGTTATTTAGTATAAGTTAAAAATGTAATCTGAATTATTTTAAATACTAATTTTTAATTTGAATTAATTATTAATTTGATTAAGGATATATTGTACAAAAAATTAATTTAATTTGTATGTATTCAAAATTTGTTGCTGGCTTTGTAATTCTGTTGAAATAAAGACTATTTTTATTATTATTATTATTATTATTATATTTTGCTACACTAGTTACTTGCCATAAGTAGATTTTGAAACGATTGTAATAGGCTCCAAAATGATCTTGTTAAATTCTACGAATGGTGTACTTTAAATGACCTAATTCTGAATTTTGATTAATGTAAGTTTAAATAAAGTTAAAACTTCATTAAAATAAACTATAATTTAAATGATAAATACACTGGATACAGTTCTTAGAATTAAGAATTTGTCATTTTGTGTTTTCTTGTGATGAAGAATCAATATATTATTAACTTCCACAATCTGTTTAGCTTCACATGTAAACCCAAACTTTTTTTAGGCTCTTCAATTCTTGATTATCATCATAGTTTTCAATTCGTTTAACATTTCTCATTACACCAGCTTCTACTAACTGCTCAGCAATTTCTTGAGAAATATTAATTTTTTGTCCATTACCATTTCATGCATTACCGTTTCAGTGTTATCGTTATCAGCGTCATTTAAACTTAAATTTTCTTATTAGGGTCCTCTTACCCAAACAATATAGCACATAGTAAAAAATTAAAGTCAAATCAAATAAAAATAATATTATATTTATGTTGCAGTTACCTAAACATTTTTAAAAATCTATATTGTTGCAGTTCCATGGATGCAATCCACAAGCAAAAAATCAACAATTTGAAATATTTGATATTTTTATATTATCTACTAATACCGTTACAAATCTAGTAAAACCGTTACAAAACTAAATGCCGATAGAATGTTATTTATATTATTTTGGTTTCAATTTAAAACAGCCTTTTTCACTCGGTTTTTAAAGGTTTAAAAGCTGATACGGCCGCTGGTTGCAACATTCTGGTTGCATTTGCATACAATATAATTTGTAAATAGTTCCATAATAATTGCATAAGTTAACTGAGCACGTAACACCATATTTTTTTAAGCTAATTTCTTGGGCATTCCTTCTTTTATTTCTTCAATAGATATTTTCAAAGTTGGTTCGTCATACTTTTTACTGTGACTTTGACCCTTTTCAGTGCTTGGCATCTGTTAATTAATGAAGTGTGTAAAAATTTATAGGTACTGACTGTTAAATTTAAAAATATATTTATGGCAATAGCCAAAAATTGGAACAGTGGCATTAATTCGGTGATTAGCACTAATGATGGACACAGTGCCAAGCAATACAATAAATACTGTTTTCTTGTACCAATTGTTAGAGTTATATAGTAATTATACCGGGTGTTCCAGAGCACGTGTATCAGCTTTTTAAGAGGGGAATGAACCGTTATTTTAAAATTAAATAAAAATGTTATTAACTAAATCGAGGGTGCTCTATCTATTGATGATAATTTAAAGTTCCGGGATATTTCTTGATTTTTATCATAGAATCCAAATTTGCACAAAAAAGTATCCCTTCCTATTTGAAAACCTCGATTTCGGCCAATTTCGGCGATTTTTGGGCTTAACAAACACTTTTTTCCTCACTTCCCAAAAATCTCGTTTCCATTTTGACATTTTGTTCAGTTTATTTTTATTATTATAGTCATCTATAACTAAGGGACTAGTTTGCGTTATTTAGTATAATAAAAATAGTTTTAAAACTTAATAAAATTATTAGCAAAATATAGTTGGCAATAATTGACAATAAAGTTTTCTTTTTTCTAGTGCCAAGCATTGCAGCAGTGCTAATTATAGACGGTTTTACCCTATATATATACAAACCAAAAGAACAAGTACAGAAATTTACAAATATATTAAATTTGAAAAGAAATTTTAAAAACGTCAATAATACACATTCAGTTCTCGTCCTCATGGCTAACATCAAAGAAGTACAAATGTCAACTGGATTTTTGAAAATATATAGCTATACAAATGCTTGATTTAATTCTATCACGGGTGGGCCTAGTGTTGCATAATCAAATTCACAACTCACTCTACTAGATTAACACTTTAAATATTTCAAAAAACTGTATTAAAATTATTTCAATTCAAAATTAAAACCCCACAATACAAAATAAATAAAATTAAATCTAATAAAACAATGACATGAACAGAAATCCTATACCTAAGCTTAAACCTGTATTTACATTTCCTAAACAAAAATTTTGAAAAAAAATATTTTAAAACAAAAAAATATTAAAACAACAAAAAAAAATAAAAACATCAAAAAACAAAGCGTCCAAAATCCACAAATCTCCCGCAAAAATTAGTGTTGACTTACACCTAGTTCCTATAGTTTGATTTTTTCTATCTCTTTGTTTTTCTATTTTTTGAGGTTTTACAAAAAAAAAAACTACTCTCACTAAATCATAAAATTAATGACACAAAATGCAACTCTAAAAACTTTCATAAAAAAAAAATAATAAATATAAAAAATATATCCACGTAGTACATAATATACAATGCATCGCAACCTTAATATACAATAGAAAAAAAAAATCAAATAAAACCAATCCATGATAGATTCTATCTCCCACAAAAATATTTTCATATTTCTATCTCTTTTCCACACTATATTATCATTTAACATAAATAGGAAATCCGTTTTAGTTGAGTTGAAATCCTGTCAGCAATTGCATTGATTTTTTTTTTTTTATATTTGTAACTATTTTTAATTTAACTATTGAAATTTTTTTATTCCACTAATAAATTATCGTTATTCTCTCATCTATATTTTACGTATACATTACATCACTAAAAAACAAAACAAAATGTGAAAAAAATGCATCATAATTCGTATAAACAACGCATTCGTTACATTGTCAATATGAGACAAAAACACAACATCAAAATGCAAATATAAATCAGATCCAACAATAACATCAACAACAACAGTACAAAAATTCAATACATGCATCCAAATCCAATGCATATTTATTCCAAATAAAAATATCAAAATATAGAAATGAAATGTCCTTACATTTATTAATTTATTTTTGCAAGGATTCACACAAAAAAAAAATAAACAAATTTTTTTTTCATTCTTTTTTTGTTGTTTTTGTTTGTTTTTGTTTTTGTTTTATTAGCTAAAAAGTATTATTAACGTGTTATTGTTATACAATCACAGTTAAATTACAATCCTCTAAAATCCAAAATTTTTTCAATTCTTTTGTTTCAATTATTTTTCAAAATACGAAAAGCTTAAATGAAAGAGAGAGAGAGAGAAAATATGTATAATTCATCAATGCAACACAAATTTCTAACACGATAACATCGTTATATTTATGTTGTTATGCAATAGTGCATTACCCAAAAATAAACAAAATATGAATGGTAAAAAAATACCGTTTTTTAGAACAACCACCCAATTTTTTTTTTTTTTTTTTATTTTATATTTTTAGAAGTATTGTTATCTCTGGTCCAATGCTGCAACATAAATTAACGCATTTTAAAAAAAAACTTTTCTATTATATCATCCAGTCAGAGATTGCACAATAATAATGTATTTGTATGTGTTGTTATCCTTGTATATAAAATTTTCTATTTTTCATTTTCCTTATTTTTGTTGGTTTGTTTTTTTTTTTTTTGTTTGAGTAAATGACTGATTTATTCCATTTTACCACCTTTTTATGACCGTCCGTTGTAAATTGTAATTGTCATTTGTTTTCTATTGGAATGACAAAAATTTTTGCTTTTAAATTTTGACATTTTCTCGTTTGCACCATAAAACAGGATACAAAAACAAAACAAAAACAATATAAAAACATTTTTTTAAAAGCGCATTAGATTTGTAAAACTCTGTAGTGCTTGGATTGGTTGCAATCACTTTGCATAAAAATAAAAAAAATTAAAAAATTAGAAAATAAAAAAAATATCACTCAGCGGGTGATGCATTAAAGTCGTAAAACATTAGAATTCAAAGCAATGCATTCATTCAAATTGTAAACCTCATACATTGGTTTGTTTTTTTTAAATTTTTATTGTTGTTGTTTTTGTTGGAAAAGTCATTTATTTATATTATATTATTGTTGTTATTATTCTTGTTTTAAGTAAATTGAGATAGATGTTGTTGCAATGGCCTCATATATTATTTTGTTGTTGTTATTTAGATTTATATATAAACTTGAAAATTGCATCATCAAATATTCAACATTTTCAATGGATGGTTGGTGTCCAGTTGTCCATTTTTGTGTGTTGTTACTGATGGTGTAAAACTCTTAATAGCCATGACTGTGATCTGGATGTATATATTATGTGTGGTTGGTGTTCATAAATGTTCATAAACCATTTCATCATTTTATTATACTACTGTTATTTTTTTTTTTTTTATGGTGATGCTAAAAAATGCATCAAAAGTTTTGAATATCAAAATTGTCAGGCTATTAAGGGAAACATGATATGATATTCGCTGTCCATTCATTCATATTTTATATTTTATGAACCCTTAGATGATGCTCTAATAAAATAATAATGGGATGAAATTTTCAGAAATTGTTTATATATATATAAAATAACAGTTAGCAGAAAATAGTAAGCAGTAATTTAGAAAATTTATAATGTATGGGTTTGATAATGATGATATTACATCATTGTTGGATTTATTGCATTGTGCAGGCAGGTTTTTAAAAGGGGAGTAAAAAAGAAAACAATTCAAATTTAAGGAGTGAAAAAATGTTGTTTTGTACTAAAATAAAAAAAAGTATATTATTGTCATCATCATAATTGCCGTTATTTATATGAGGCAACATATCACATACATCATTTGTTTATTTATTTATTTATACACTAAAAAGGATGCATACAAAATGCATAATGTTATTGCCCTTTGTAATGCAAAGCATTGTTTTTTTATTTTTTTTTTTTACTTTTAACTCAGTTTTGTTGATTAATGGACGTTTAGAGAATTCAAAGTTTTTGGGGTGTTGCTCCTCTATTAAATTTTAAATTAGGAATATTTGTTTTGTATATTGCCATGTGCTGACATTTATTTGAATTTTGTGGTGTTTTTATTAAGCCACTGAAAAAAAAAATTAATAAAAGTGAATTATTGAAATGACAGTTTAAAGAAAAGTTGTTGTTGTTGGTGGTGAAGAACTTGTTGAAATTAATTAACAATAAAATGTCTACAAATTATTTATTTAAATATAACTGTTGGAATCAATAAGCAATACTTTGTATAGAGTATCTTTATACAAAATATAAGCTTTAAGGATTATATAAGAATCTGCATTAACGTAAAACACACATAGTGTTTTGGATAAACCATAACTATACAATCAGTTTTCTATAGTCAATTTTTTTTCTATTTTATAAATTAATTTTTCTGATTTTTAATTTATTTATTCAATCATACGGGCTGTATTTTTTCAGGCGTCTATTTCATTTTCAAACTGGTTCTGGTATAGAGTGTTATTATTTAATCGTTAGCATACAATATTTTTAAATCACAGTCTATATCATCATTTCTCACATACCAAATGGCTCTATAGCTAGCGTTCTAATTATTTTTGTTCTTACTCTTTGTATTAAATCAATATTTACTTTGATTGAGGTACCCTATATTTCTATTCCATATCTCCATATCAGTTTTATAATTGTATTCAGTTTTAGTTTTGATTTAGCCCCCAGAAGTCATTGTATATATATCTGAATTTTGATTTTATTTGATTATTACGTTTGTGGATTGTGATTCTTCTATGTCAATTTATTGTCAATGTGCATACCCAGGTATTTAGCTTATTTTTGGATCTATGTTCATTTAATTATTTTTTATTATTGATTCAGGATTGTATCGAGTTTTAGGTGTCATTAATTTCACTTATAAATATTACACAACATACACCAGGAGATCTGTAGAAATTTCTTCACATTATTATTAATATATTTATATTTTTTATTGTAAATTAGGAAATTACTTTTATTGGATTGTAATTTCACATGTCTATTATTAATTAATTCAGTCAAAAACATATTCACTTATTGTATTATTTTTAATTAACATACAGATTGTGAATAAAAAAACAAACAAAAAAACTAATTTTAGGCTTTGAACCAAGTTATTGTTTTGTTAATAGTTTTTTGTAACTGTTTAGTTTTAGTGAAAAGCAGTTAAGCAGCTTAAGCAGTCATGCAAAACAATTAGAACTGTATCATATGTGAATGTTGCTAATAACGTATTGTGTTGTCTTGGTATTGGAATATCATCTGTATACAGAAAATATAAAACTAAGCCAACATGGCTGTTTTTGAAAATATATCCTACTTTTTTTTTATTTGAATACTCAGTATTAGGTGTATTTAAGGAAAAAATAACGGTCACTGAAATAGCTTTTTTTAATTAAATAATATCTCTTTGGCAAAACTTTTCTCAATTTATGCAATAGGTCTTCATGCCAGACATTTTTGAACGCTTTTGTTACATGCTAAAAAGATATCAATACAAAATGTGTAGTAATATTTCAGGTTCTTAGCTATTTTATATACCATATTGACTTATTGCATTATCTATGTAATTTAAAAAAAAATATTTTTGAAAAACGTTATTTAATCAAGTTGATTAAAAAAATAAACAAAGGTGCTTGAAAATATAAAATGTATTTGGATTCAATAATTCCAAAAAGCATCACTATTGTGAAGGTAATTATCTCAAGCTAATCTACAAATGGAGATATAATTGTTTATAATTAAACAAATTTTGAGATCCGTTCGAATTGTCTTCGACTATTTCAGGCAGCTGGTTTTTAAAGAATTTAAAAATTTTGATACTTTGGTAGTGAAACCTCCGTCTAATCTATAGACTAATTGAATAAATTATGAGGCTACAAGTGTAAATTTAACGATTCGTGAAGTAGGTCGATTATTGTAGAGAGTTTATGATGTAAGCTCAAATGAAAGCAATTCACGTTCTATATATTTTAATATATATAAATATCATATCTTCAAATTCTTATTTATTTGCTTTAAATTTTTAGCCTAATCAAAACTAGACTTTCAATACACTATACAAAAATATTTTTTGAATTCAGCTACATTTTCAACAAGATATTCAAAAATAAAAATTGAAATGAAAATACAAGCCGTGAGTTAATATAATGGCATTTTAGTCATCATTTTAAAACAGAGTTTATTGGATGAATATAATTGATGTTTATAACAATAAATTAGATATTGTATATTAATTAATTTTACAAAAAAAAAATGCCTAGTTAATCGCAGTTGTAATAGAAAAATATTAAAAATTTGTTAAATGTACCGCAGGACAAATATTAGGGCTAGTTAATTCACATAATTAATACAATTGAAACTTAAAAGTATTTGACATTAATATTTGTAAAACATTTTACTTCTGTTACAGTAGATTTCATGTGACTCAAACTTGTCAGTACAAATGATTGTCTATACACAGGAAGATATCAAGGATATTCTATGACTAGTTCTGGAGAAAACTAGACATAGTCGTTTGGAAGGTTATATATTTGAAACGTGGACAGATATCTCAATCGTTATGTTTATGCTCTGGTGTCGATCGAAGATTACGATTGCTATGACCTAATGTATTGGCATCGATGGATTACTCTATTATCTCTTTTTTCAATGAAATTAAAGTGAATAATGTATTAAATTGAATATTGCTGTGATCTATAGGTATGTAACAATTGGATAGCAATGGTGTTTTGTGAGATTAACCAACAAATTCTGAATTTAAAACTTTAGAATCATTGAAAATTAAGATTTAATTTATTAAGTACAAATATTAGATTTAAAAGAAAACTATAAACGAAATTATTATTATTATTATTAACAAAAATTATATGAGGTATTTCTAATTATTTTTAAAATAAGACTTTCAAAAATAAATTTACAAACGTATTTTTGTTTATGTTGTTATTAAAATTTTAATAATTTATTATTGATGTCAAATTGAGAGAGAGTAGAGATTTCTTTTTCATGGCACATATTAAAATTAAAAAGATATAAGGATAGGCTAATAGCAATAAAATGTTAATCAATTCCAATACTATGACAGAATAGTAAAAATACTAAAAATAGAAAAATACATTAATTTTTTGCACTTTTATATTTTATTTGATTTTTAAAACACTTTTTAGAAAGCTTTATTTTAATTTAAATTTACAAATTTCTGTTTATTTTTTAAAATATGTCAAAGTCAACTGTGTTCATACTATAAAGTCGATCATACTGTAGTATACAACTTGATCATACTATAATTAAAATTAAAAAAAAATTATTAACGTGCCGTGTTGAATTACAATATCAGACACTTATTATACAGAGAATATTATAATATTGATACCAGAATATCGATATTACATGTCTGTCAGCATAATAAGATGACAAAAAAGCAAATAAGAAAATATTATTTTTTTTAGAAATATAAAAAAAAAAATAGTTACATAATAGAAACAAACAATTACTTTATTTTATACCGGGTGTTCCAGACCATGCATAACAGCTTTTTAAGAAGGGAAGGAGCCGTTATTTTAAAATTTTCAAAAAAGTTTGTTAACTAAATTGAGGGTGCTCTATAGATTGGTGTTATTTTGAACTTTCGGAAAGTACCGCAAATCGGTTTTTTAAGATCAAAAATCGCCGAAATTGGCCGAAATCGAGATTTTCAAATCGAAAGGGTTGGTTTTTAATGCAAATTCGGATTCTACATCAAAAAATAAAAAACTTTTGTAAAGTAAATTTTTTTTTTTTTTGTTTAAACTTTGTAGGAACCCAAAACTGAGATATAAAATATGATAACATGAAAAGCAAATTAATTTATAAAAATGATTATCATTAACTTTAGTTTACCAAAGGAAAATATTGAGCATTTTGGTTTTATTGTTATTAATTTTGAAGAAAAATACTAAGAAAACAAAAAAAAAATCATTTAACATAATTTCCTTATTTTTTGTCGTAAAATCTGAATTTGCATTAAAAAATACCCCTTCCCATTTAAATATCTCGATTTCGGCCAATTTCGGCGAATTTTGATCTTAAAAAACCGATTTTCAGTCCTTTCCGAAAGTTGAAAATACCACCAATCGATAGAGCACTCTCAATTTAGTTAACAAACTTTTTTCTAAATTTTAAAATAACGGCTCCTTCCCCTCTTAGAAAGCTGATACGCATGGTCTGGACCACCCGGTATATTTACATGAATTGAATTAATTTTGATGATGAAAATCCATCGCGAAAAAATATTGAGACAAAAATCTCCCTTGGTGGGAATTACTATGGTAATAATAATATTCTTTACGAAAATTATGACGTTATATCCTGGTAAGGATTCATTAGTTGATCTATCATGCATTTGTTATGTACCAAAGACAAAAAAGAGATGGTTTTAGTGGGTTTAAGGCCTTCGCTATCATTGTTGGCCTGCACGTGCCTGAAATAAATTGATATAAAGCAAAGATGATGTTGTTAGGATGTTTTAAACAAAGCTAAGCTACTACTGTGAAATTACACAAGGGCTCACTAGTATACATATATTATATAACAACAATTAATATATATATTAATACCATATTAAAACAAATTCCGATTTTCTCTCAGATCGGTCCTAATATTATAAAGAGTGATTGTTTTTATTAGATGGAGGTAGAGTTCAAAAAAATGCTTTAACTATACACGTTAAGCTGAAAATATGCATCTTATAAAAATTAGCATTAATTTTATTTAATATTGTTTTTTTTTTTATTTAATTTGCATACATAGTTTCTGAATAAATTTTTTTTTCTAAATTAATCTTAAAAATGGAAAATATAACAAATATGTCACAGTATTCTCAATATCATAAATTGTCTCACCATATAATATCTTTTTATGAAATATATTTTTAAACTTGTTTAAAATTTTCATTTATCCTGTATTTAATTTTTCAATATGGCAGAGCAAAGCAACAAAAAAGTAGAGTTCATATTTTCTCTAAACCAATGAACAAATTTTCTATAAATCTTAAATTTTTTTTTATTTTTATATTTATATTTTATATCACATCAAAACATAATTCTAAGTTAAATAAAATTATATTTTTGAAAAAAAAAAAAAACCAAAAACAATAATAAAAAAGGACAATATAATAGAAGAACATTCTTCATCTGTATATCCAGAACTGAACCACCATAATTTTTGCTTTTAAATAAGCATATAACATTGAAAATATACAACTGTTCTTAAACTTGATATATATATATACATGTTAAATATAAATTCAGAGGAACCAAAATGAAAATTTCAAAAACCTTCAGAAAAACAACTATGAATTTATGAATACAGTTGTGGTAATAGAAGGAGATAGAATTATATTAAAATGAAAGTTACAGCTACAGTCACCAGCTTGAATTGGAATCTCAAAGAAAATGAAATATAAAATCAACCTTAATAAAAAACAAAACAAAAAAACAAAAAAACCTGAAAATCCTTTGCCATTTCGGATCCTTTCTTTTATTTATATACATATATAACATTTTTTTTTTTCCATTTTTATTTGAATTTTTTTTTATTATTCTATTTTTTTGGTTTTTTTTTTTTTTAAAGTAAATAAATATAAATACCGACAGAAAACGTTCCAAAACAGATGATTTATGTGACAACTTCATGCATGATATGTGCATTTTCAGTGACTGCACAATATAGAACACAAAAAAAAAAAAAAAACAATTACAAAATAAAAAACTAAAAATCTGTGCACACATTGCATTTACATTATTGCATACAGTGAGGCGAAAAACGAATAAATTTTCGTTAAATAAACAAAAACAAAATAATAATAATAAAAAAAAAAAAAAATTAATATTTTTCTTCCATTTTGTATATATATAGCTATACAAAAATAACAGTTTTCATTCATATTTTCTTGCAAATAAATATGAAAAACTCTAGAAAAATCCATAACAGAAAAATCATATTTACAATATATAGCATGTATTCATAAAATACATATGACAGTTAAGTTAGCTATTTTTCTTCCTCCATTTTGTTTTATTATTTTCTATTTGATTTTTTTATATTTTGTTAATTTTTATTTATTCATTTTTTTTTTTATCTTAGATAAATAAAAAACAGTATGACATTATGAATATGCATTTCAACATAGTTTTCTAATATAAGATGGTTTAACATATAAACACCAAATTTTCATATGTATATGTTTGGAGTGTAACTGACTTTGAAATATAGAAAATTTCAAGGATAATAAAAATAGAAAGAAGAAATTTATAAAAAAACCGTTATGAAAATTAAGAAAATATTTTTTTTGTAATTGCAATAAATTTTTATTTTGAATATTTTTTTTTTTTTTAGGTTTTAATGAAAATTTGGTTTTTTAAGCATATATATTGTTGTTAATTATTATTTTCAATTTGGTCCAAGTTAAAGTTTATGTCCAATTATATTGAAATAGTCAATTTCTAGTAGATTAATTATCACAAAATTTAGATGGTGTCATATGATAACTAACCTAATTATAACTTCCATGGACATTGTATCTCTCCTTTAGTGGAAAATCACCTCCATTATCGATGACTCAAAATATTTATGAATTGGTAGGTCATACGTCCGAATAGTATTTGTTTTAATTGCCCCATTGACATACCATTTTAATGCAAAAAAAAAAAAATTTCAGTAAATTTTTTTTTATTCATTTTTTTCGTCAGTCTAAATTACATTTTCTTGACAAAAACAAAGTGATTTACGCTTATTACAAGAATTATATTTTTCAATTGTCTTGGACATAATTTCAAATTTAAATATGATTTGTATTTATATTAGTTTATGAAATATCGCAATTCAACTTGACGATTTGCAATTTAGAACTTTGAATACATTTTTGATCTATTTCTGTTATAGTAAAATAATTTACACAAACCAAACGATTGATATACTCCTAGTTATTCTATCAAATATAATTCTCACCACCTGCCGTCTAGTATAATAAAATTAATTTTATATTTTATAGGATTTTAACTTTACCACAATGCGGGACTCCATTTTTCTGTATATTTCTACCTATTAGGCTACAAAAAGAATACTAGGTATTTTTGTTTTTTATTTATTTGTTTATTTAGATTCTCTATAGTACCTACAATTTTGTTGTAAAAATCTATAATATAATTTTTCATAGTTTAGTTATAATTAATACTTTAATTTATTTTAAGGAACTGAGAATTATTTTTTTTATATTAATTCTAATTACCATTTAAATAAGAATATAAAGTGTCTAAAAATAATATTATTATATATTAATTTTACATAATATAGTAAAACAAAACTAGATTACGACTATAACTACAATTTATAAAATCTTACTATAGTTTAGGCAATTTCACTATGCATATGCCATCATTTAATGACAAAAACGACAAATTGTTCGATTGAAAAAATTAAATAATCAAATTATCATTTATTAGTGATAATAATTTATTAATCAAACACTGAAAATCTAAATAATTGACTCAATATTACCTTAGACCATATTTGTTGAAAATTTAATTGAAAATATATTCTGATGATAAGATGAAGACTTAAAAAAAAATAACAGCGACCCAAGATGCTTCAAGACGACATAAACAATTGCTTTATGCTTATTTAACGCACGTTAATAACAATCTCTAACTAAACATTAGTAAATGTATTAATATGTGCTATACAAGTCAAACCGAACCAATTAGCTTTAGATACACCCTCAAAGGCGAACCTTTAGCAAAGGTTCATTTTATTAAAGATATGGGAGTACACTTTGATGATAAACTATATAACTAACATTTAAACTCCTGTATGAGTATATCATTAACAAACCTAGTTCATTGTTGGACTTCATAAAACGATGATCGAAGAGTATAAAACGAAGAGTTTATTTATATATTTATTTAACAATTCTCAAATGAGCCCAATTGCTCGTACAGAGTGTATAATAATAAATTCTAATAAAATAGATCAGTGTAAACTAAAATTCAAAATATACAAAACACTAATATAATTCAATGTACAAAGTGTAGGATAATAGAAAAACAAAACAATAACAGAACCAGCAAGATTCACTTATTATAAAATAATTCAATATTAAACATTAATAAAACTAAGATAAGATATAACGATCCTAACATCCTAAAATCACTGTATACATGCCTCGTTAGATCAGATCTTGAATATGCTTGTCAGGTTTGGTCTCCATTCTATAAGCTACTCATACAGAGGATTGAAGTTGTTCAAAGAATTTTTTGAGATTTGCTTTACACATCAGCCTTCCTTTTAATGACCTTTTGGAGACTGTCACCGAATGAAGACAGTTTAAACCTTCTTCAACTTAAGAGTCTGTGGAAAAGGCAGGTATAGTATTTTCTTTATCTTCCAAATAATTAAAGGCAGTATTATCTTCTCTTGAATTCTAAATAAAATCAATGTTAACAATAATACTCGAGTACGTCCTTCTAATCTATTTACATTATCATTACGCAGAACAAATTATGGGCAATACGATGCAATTAATAGTATGTTAATAATAGTAATAAATATAAGAAATATATTAACTTTTCTTATTCAAAAGAATCTATCAGACGAAAATTATATAACAGTAATTAGATATTATATATAGTTGACTTTTAATAGTCCTTTTTTTTAAAATTATATTTAAAAAAATTAAAAAATAAAAAATAAATGGTTTTTTGTACATGTTAATATAAATATCTATAATACCTAAGTTTAAGTGTAATTTCTGTGGTCGAAATCAATAACCGCTTATGTCGAGATAAGAAAGAATTGAGTTATTAACACCATTATGTTCGTCTTATTCCCTTTCATATACACACAAAAATTGGAGTATTAACCTCTATTAAACTCCAAGATATTTAAGAAAACATAATCGCTTAAGTCATTAATATACCAATTTACACATACAATAAAAGCGTAAAATTACTTAAGAATTATAATAGAGACTTTTTTTTTTATACAATTTAAGTTTATATCGACCTAAGTTGTTATTGCATATCGCTTATAATAACATACATTCACCATATATATGAACTTCAACAAACACTTATATCGAATTAAAGCGTTTATTTCTTTTCGAAAATAATATTTTATGAAAAATTATTTAGAGTTAAGCACTTATTTTATTTTAAAAGTACTGCCTTTTGGATACTTATGTCAAAATAAGCTAATAAACTCAATTTAATACTGAGAAAACGAAATTATTACATATATGTAACAAAGACTTATATCGACTTTAGAAAGTTAAATAAAATTTTGTTATTTTTTTATAACCGCTTATAACTTCTTTAATATTATTCCTTTTAATTTTAAACCTACATAAACTTATTTCTCTTTAAAAAACCTTTCTTTTGATGAAAAGCTTTATTTAATAACTGTCCAAATTTTCTTTAGAAACATGTTTAAATTTTGCAAATTTTTCAAATGGCAATTACACGAAACAGTGATTTTCGACCTAAGCGGTTATTGATTTTGACCACAGATTTAATAATTGTAATGCATATATTTTATAACTGTAAAATTTTGTAAACTACTTGAGTTAATTAGTATAAATAAATTTATTTTTTTTTAATTTCCCAGTGAAACATTACAATATGTCTCTGAAGGAGACATTCAGTAGTTTGTATGACATTTTTTATGCAGGTAAATTGCACTGACTAGCGGATAAGATAAGCCAGTGGTCAACCATCCATCAAATGAATAAAAAAATAAATAAACTTTGAAAAATTAGCTTATTTAAAGTGGAAACTATCTATACATATATGTATATAAGACTATTCTCCTTCTCCACATTACTATATAGTAGCTACATTTTATTTTAGTGTTAACAAAATTATATTTTTAATCAATTTCAAGAAATAAAAACAAACCAGAACATTTCCCCACAAGTGGCATTTGATCTCATGGCCTTAGTAATAGCACTCAGTTTATTAGATTACATAACTAGTATACTATGACAATGGACAACCCAAAACTTGCCATTACAGTTATTTAACCTCATAAAAATTAAAAAAAATACAATCACTTTTTATTTCAATTATTGCATTGTAAATCTCTAAATAAGTGTTTAAGACGAAACTAACTCTTTTACAAACTATACTTAATTTGTCTTTAAGCAACATTTAATATTGTTTGAGTAGTTCAACAACAAAAATAAAAATTATTAAATAAAAACATAAAAAGCACATTCAAAAAAATACAAATACCTATTCAAAAATAAATAATGTTAAATTGTTCATAACTATATTATACAAATAATAACTGTTTACGAATAATTAAAAGTCCATTAAAAATTAATATTATATATATATTTTTTAAACTATTATATTAAAGATTTCCAATTAATTAACAAAATGACTATATGTAATTAAAATGACAAAATTTATAACACTATTTTTTATAAAACTCATATTTTGATTATTATTTAGTTTATGATGATGATAATCATCATCATCATCATAATTTTATATCATTTTTCCTCAGAACTAATTGTCTTTATTTATTTCTTTTAATTTTAAAAATAAAATGTATACTCAATAAATCAATAAAAATGCAATAATCATAAATTTTTATTAATAGTCACCATTTAAATTGAGTTCTTCTTTTACTTTTTCATTTTCCCCTCCCACAAAAACAAAACAAAAAAATATATATATAAGAATTCGAAAAACCATCATTAATTAATTATATCATAATAATAAAAATTAATTTGTTGCCCTGTGTTTGAGAGAATAAACTTAAAAACAAAATTATAAAAAAAAAAAAAAAAAATTAAAAAAACGTTTCTATAAATAAATTTAACTTAACAATACTACTCCTATCTCAGTCTATACTCATAAAGTCAGAATTCTAGAATTTATATTGTCTCCATTATGCATATTTAATATGAAACAAGGATATAAATTTTGTACTTTAGATTGAATGAAGAGCGTATAAAAAGAGTGCGCTACTATGATATCAATCCTTATAAATTATACCATTGTGCGTAGTCATCATTATTATAAAAATGAAACATTTTTAATTAAAGTTCGTTTATCTTCTTAAAAATTATTTTATTTTCCTATTATTTAATATGTTAAGTGCTACATGCGGCCGCCACCACAGCTGACTATATGGAATTATTTAACGCCCTATAATAACAATAACAATAATAATAAAAATAAAAAAAAATTCATAGTTCAATAATATTATTAAAGTAGTCGTCAATATGAAAAACTTACTTCCTATATAAATTAAATTAAGTCCATAAATAATCGATTATAAAAATGATAAATAAAAAAGTTAAATAATTTCAAGGATACGTGACAAGGATATTTCTTATTAAAAATGTTTATTTTTTTTTTCTGTTTATTTTTTTTCTGTTTTTGTTGTTACTGTTCCATCCATCAGTGATCATAAATCAATTAAAAATAAAAAAAAAATCAATATAATTATTTATAGCGGGGTGGTGATAATTATAGATGGTGTTTATTTAAATGGTGTTTACATTATAATGAAAATTTAATTAGATGTAATATTTATGATAAAATATTTTGTAAATTATCTTTTGATTTAGTAATTTTTTTTTTTGTAATAAGATCGCTTTTAAAGCATGACACACAATGTAATTTAAGCCTATAGATCTATATGTTATTTAGAGAAATATAACGCTTGCTCATCAGAATTACAATGTTCAATTCTTAACAAAGTAAAAAAAAATAAAAGTCGATGATCTGAAAATGTTTTTTAATATTATCACCTACATTTGATTATTATATTTGCATTTAATTCCAGTGTTCACATAGTAGTGTATCATAGTAGGCACTTTTATATCTTTCCTAGTACAAGATATTTAAAAAAATGTTCACCCATCCTCAAAAAATTTCGTTAATCAGTTTTCCTGGTATTCAATTCTGTCATTAAATTGATAACATTCCACTTAGATGTTCTGATTTTCTTGTATTCTTTGATCCAGAATCTTTTGTTTTTTCGATGGTATTCCGTCTACTGACATCATAGTAGGAACAGTTAATAATGTTACATCTATAACAACATTGTGGACGTGTTTTCCATAACAAAAACTCTCATCATATGTATATAAATTTCCCGTTAAAACAAAATTTCTAATTTATACATATTAACCTTTATTTATATTATTACTAACTATATTATTAACTATTTTCTGAAATATTTTTTTGAAAGTTAAACATTTTTGTTTGTGACGAAGTATTAAGTATAAAGTTCGGACTTGAAACAGCAAAACTGCATTTAATTCAAAAAATATTATAAAAAAAAGAGTCATAGTTCCAGAAAGGTATTTGATCATACTATAAAGTTCTGCAACCAGCAGGACAACTTTGAAATTTTATCTGTCGCTCAGGTAGCCGTACCGTTTTTTATTATATAAACTTACCAAATAATACAAATGGGCATCTAAAATATATCAATATGTAAATCAAAATCTTAAAAATTAAAATTTTTTTATAAACACACTTAGGATATCTTTAATCTATATATTTAAGGTTTACACAATTGTAGTAAAAAAATAACTGAAGAAAATTAAAAAAAAAAAAAATTGTAAGTAGTTAATTCAATTTTCAAAATTCATAAAATTGTCAAAATGTCTAGAATATTTATTTACATTTGATTTTTTTTTTTAGTTTATTCTTTATTTTTTTGACGGACAAAATTCGAAACCATGCTTAACCGATGAAAAAAATTTCAAATGTAAACATTTACGCACATATGTATAAAGATGCACTTGCAAGTAAGGCATATAATGTAAACGTGGGAGAAGTTTTCAACCAAGTTTGTTGATTGCAATTGTACTACAATGTGAACACAGCTAATAACTCTCATTTGGGTTTGTTAGTTTGTATCTTGTGCTCCATCGGTATACCTATTATTTTCAAATACAATTTTTATTATATGGAGTTCTCATAAAACAGGGCTCATGCTTTATACTATGCAAATTGAGCCAGCTTTAATTTTACAAAATTATTTATATAGACTTTGACTAATATGAAAAAAGACCCTTTTCAGTCTTTTATGCTGTATTTATGGACTTGAGATAATTTTACTTTATACTGATGACATGTTTTTCGCGTGTCTTGTTCTTTAAGGACGAAAAGGACATTTGAAAGTATCCTTGTTGTTTTGATGTTTTTATATAAAAACCGTTATATCTGTTGATCTATTTTATATATATATATATTCTAGATATATATTCTAGAAAATTAACGGTTTGGACCATATTTTAATTACCATCCCAAGTAACACCAATAATGCTTATAGCACGAAAAATTCAAAATAAGCATTATAACTGTCGTATAAGCAACAAGTACCATGATAAAGGCATGACAATTATTGTACAAGCATTATAAGTGTCGAATAACAGTATATACGCATTTATTTCATGCTATGCTTTAAAGCCAATATAAGATGCACTATAACTGCTATAATGCTTTTTTTATTGTGCAAATAGCATAATAAGCTAGATTTCAGCACAATACTACATTATTTCTTATATTTTAGTGTTGTTATTGCGCTTAATCCGAAAGGTGCTTTCTCGCATAAATTTCATAAAGACGCAATATTTCAAAAAAGAGTTTTTTTTCTAATTTATAGTTAAACTAAATTTTAATTTACAAAATGGATAAATTTACTTCGACCTGGAAAAAATTCAAAAAAAGTGGCACTTTATACAGGCGTGCAAAAACAATTGACAAAAAGTTAGGTTTTAGATTCACCGAAAAGAATACAATTGTATATATGTTAAAAACAATAATATTCCGCAATTTTCAAATTTTGTATCAAGTGATGTAATTACTGATCCGCAGTCTACTTTAGTAGAAACAAATTTTATAACAGAAAACGTTGATGAATGTACCTGGGATTTGTAACTGGGATTTGGAATTATCTGATATTAATGATGAAAACATTGAAGATGGTGAGATGAAATTTTCAATAACAACATTGAAAATAATGTACTTTGAAAGTTTTATCAGCATGTAATGGAATTCAATATATTTCAAGTAATCTACACAATTTAGATTTTATTTTAATTGGGGATAATTTCGAGAACCAATGGTTTTTGACAAAAACAAATCAAATAGTAAAAATAATCAGAGCCATTTCTTATAAAAATGAAAAAGAAATTTTTGGTGTTTCTTTGAAAAGCGCAAATAATTTATTTGAAATACCAATGAGATCTTCTATTTTGAATATATTCGTATCTAACTGTAGAGAAGAAAATTCACCAGATTTGTACATGATAGATGACATTAAATTTAAGCTTGTACCGATTAAATATAAAACGAACATTGTTTTTATCCCTTTACTACATTCGTGTGAGCATTAAACTTTTTTTATTAATTTAATTTATTAAGAAATGAAATTATAATATGTAATTAATAAATAAAAATTCCTTTAATTTCTGAACTTAAAAATATTTTTATTTTAATTTTATCTAAAAGAAAGTATTTTTATTTCAGGTTAACATTGTTTTTATTTCAGGTATTTCGTATTACATAATTAAGTTTGACGTTTAAATGCTATTGCTATTATGAATGCTATTAGTCGACTTATTAGTCGAATAACAGCACTGTCGCTAAGGTTTCTCTATACACTACACCTACAACTATATCTATGAAATGAATTGTAATGCGTTATAATATAGTGTACCCCTTTTTTAATACTCAAGAAAACAAGAGCGATAGCTCAGTGGTTAGCGTGTTGGACTGAAAATCAACTCGTACGTGGTTCAAATCTCAGCGAGATAATTTTAAAATATTAAAAAAAATGTAATTAAAATATTGACTTCTACGAAAATTTAATAAATAGAAGGGATGATAAAAAAAAAAAAAAATATTAAAAAAATAATATTTAAACATAAAAATCCGAAAAAATAAAAAAAATAATTTTTTTTTTCCTGTTTTACGGTAGCATTATTACATTTATGAAAATGCTTTTACCGTGCTAATATAATGCTTCTGAAATTGCTTTATAAATGCATAGTAAAAGTCGTTTAATAGCACGCCGTGCTGTAATTGTGCATTTACTCGACCCATACATCAACAATGAAGCATTATAAAGTCGCCACTTTGTAGATATAAGTGTAGTATAAATGCATTATAGCAGTTATATGACTAATTTTGCATGCTTTAAGCATAGTAAATTAGCATTAATGCAGCATTAATGCTTCTATAATGCTAAAATAGTTACTTGGGATAATGATGATGATTGGTGCTGCCGTTCTGAAGAAGTAGAAAATTTTGGAATACAAAACCAACTTTTTTTTTTCTTAAAAACCCAAATACCTTAAGATTTTACCACAAAACCCCTCAATATTTATAAACTGTTGGAAAGTTATTTTTTTACATACATACATACTTTATATCTACGTCGAATAGTTTAGATGATATAAGCATTTTTTTTTGTTATGATCTTGACAGTAACTTAGGTAGAATCACCTTGACGTGCTTAATTAAGTACGGTACTGCAATTTTACACTACAATATCTACAATATTTCGAGTATTTATTTATCAAATTACTGGTTTATCAACTCATTAAATGTGGAAAACTACTACTATTGTCAGTGACTAATCCTTCTTAAATGGAATAGCTCCATTTTATTTAAATTGTTATCAGATTATTTATACTCTCAATTATTTTTTGTTATTTATTTTATCCCAATGACAAAGGGTACTGGACCAGGTCGAAAAATCGATAAATAATTTTTTTGCTTCATCGGGAATCGAACCTGGGACCCTTCGGTTGAAAGGTAGGCGCTCTACCTACTGCGCCACCCAGCGTGTAAATTTATTAAAAAAATTGATTTTTTTTTAACCTTTTCCTGTATAAAACTAGGAATGTGCCTTTACGAAATAACAATTTTGTGAAGTGAATGTAACACAAGCTTGTGACCAAATCACTGTATCTCGAAAATAATTGATGTTGCAGACTTTTAAAATGTATGTCCTTAATATGCTCCAAACCGTTATCTTTCTAAAATATATAACTGAATATAGATATTTAATAAATCAACAGATATAACGGTTTTTATATAAAAACATCAAAACAACAAGGATACATTCAAATGTTCTTTTCGACCTTAAAAGACAAGATGCGCCACTAAATATATATATTTTTGGAAACCTAGTAATTCCAACTTTCCTTGGAAATAGGATCATTAGGTCCTACGCCGATACAACATCTCCCTCAGAAGAGCCGAATTTTTTCTTTAAGATTTCGTGCCCAACCCCTTTAAACAGATTCATACATATATATATTTAATTTTATGAATAATGTATCATAATTAATGTTTTTAATGCTAAAAGCCCTATATAAAGTTTTTGCTGAAATCTTCTTCTTATTTCATATTGAGATGTGACTCTATATTCAAATAGAAATTAACTAATTTATAATCACATCTGAGTCACCAATATATTGACATAATTTTTCTGATTTTTAAATTCCAAATTCAAATAAAATCAAAATATTTGAAATTAAATTTCAAATGCAATGCAAAAAGAGAAAATTTTCACAATTTACATAAACATGTATCAAATTTGTTTTTATTTATTTATTTAATTGTTAAAAACGGTATATCTCATATACACACATTTAACTTTCTCGTTTTAACATTCTCACTCGCATATTTGTTTAAATCACCAACAACTTCATATCGATAAAATCAATAATTGTGTAAAAGCAATAACATTCAATTACTTATAAACAAAATTCTAAAAACAAACTTGAAAAATGAAGAACAAAAAAACAAGAAAAAATTCAATTAAAAAAGGACATTAACACAGCAGCAGAATAAAAATTTCATTAAATTTAAAAACATGATTTTCAATTTTAGTAACATCTATCACATTCGTTTTATTACAAGTTTTGATATATTTCGATATTTCGATTCAAAAACATAGCGATGAAATTTCTAAAAATTATTTTTCCTTTTTTCAATTTTGAATTCAAATATAAAACAAACAGACGCAACAACACATTTTGTTTGAGAATGTTGACAGAAATTAATTGTAATCAATAAATTTAAAACTTTTCATTATAATACTGAAATAAAATAAAAATTCGTTGACATTGATTTCTGCATGTTTTATATTTGATTTTTTAGGGTTTTATTTTTTTTTTTGTTTTTTTTTTATTTTGTAAAATATCTTTCAAGCCATTTACAAAACAATTGACTTTGATCGTGATTAATATTCCAATAAAATGCTTAAGCTAGAATATAAAATTAAAAATAAATTCATTCATAAAAACAAAATTTTTGTTTTATTCTCAATAATGAGAATTTTTGCAAATAATACAAAAAAAAAACAAAAACAACAACAAAATAGAAAAAAATTTCAAATGATCTGAATGTGTCAAAAAAAAAAAACTCTAACAAAAACAACAAAGTGAAAATGAAATTAAAGAAAATTTATTATCCGTAAAAGTTTACATCACTCACTCGTCACTCACCCATTCATTTATTATTTTGCTATTGCAAATATTTCTAAAAATATATCGATAACTGACTACATTTTATCCTATACCAATATCCTTTTAGTTATTGTGGGATTATTAATATAAATTTTAACAAAACATTTTTTTTTTGTTTTCTTTTTATTATAGTTTTTATGAAAAATTATGTAGAAAATATCCTGACAGATTCGTCAATTCTATTAAAAATGAGAATGAATCAATCAAAAATCAACACCACACTAAACGATTATGCGAATATTGTGGTGTGAATGTATTTGAACATCTGGTTTGATTCAAAGGTCCTTTTCATATAATATTTTTATACTATAATAATTTTTCTTAATTTTCAAAGTCAATTAATAACTGACAAACTATATTATATTCATGTTCATGTATATTTATTTATTTATTTATTTTTTACCCTCTTCGGTCATTCATTCTCTTTCCCACTCCCATCAAATTGTTATTAACTTCCTTTCGATTTTAAATTATTGTTATGTGGTTTGAAAGGTTAAAAATTCAATAAAAATACAAACATTTTGTATTTGATATCCTTTTCTATCCTATTTTTTTGTATTTGATATCCTATAGTATGTAATAATAATTGTTTTTGTTGTTATCCTTTAATTGTATTTTTATCAAGGTAGATTTGTCTATAATGTTTCTCATCATCTTAAAAATTTCAAATTATTTGGCATGATGTCAAAAATCAAAAAAAAAAAAAATAAAAAGTGATATTTCGTGCGTGGACAGATATTTACTTTGTTATTATTCTTTTGTGTATAATTTTTGTATAAGAAAGGTCTTGGCATGTAAAAGATGTATAAATATTGAAATGTGTTTTAAAAAATATAAAATGAAAAAAAAAAACAATTAAGGAAATGTATTTGCTATTGTAAAAATGGAAGGAAGAAAAATGACCGAAATTAATTTCAGTTTTGACATTTTTCTCTACAAAGCAAATTTTTACAATTTTATATAATTTTATGACTAATTTAAGGATAATAGAATTAAAAATCGCAAAAGTCTACGGCATAGATTGTTTTCTATAATAGAAAAACTCTATCGGATTTAATGCCTACAGAAAATTTCAGATAAACTGTATATGGACTGTATTCCGTATTAAAATCATCAATTATGAAACAATTTTAATATATATATGTATGAATGTGTGTGAAGAGGTTGTACACGAAACCTCAAATAGAATAAAAAAGTAAAGTATTTGAAAATTTTTAAAAAACAACATTATAAGCAACTTAAATGAAAAATCTTTCTAAGTAATTACTAAAAAATACTCTGCCGTCCATGCTACATATACAAATTAATTTCTAATATATGTTGGAATATCAATAGTAAAAATTGTGTTAGGACACTAGATACTAATAGATTTGAGTGACACTTTCACAACAGTGTGGTATGATGGGCTAATAAAAAACTTGTTGATCATAGTTTAATCAAGATAATCAAAAGTATTATACAAAGTAGACGCTTCGTGATAGAATCAAGCGGCAAAATGACACAAAGAAGCTTCGAAATCACTTCAGGCCTCATGCACGGAGCTGTGACATCACCGATTCCATTAATTATTAACACAAATGAACTGCTAAACATTTTAAATACGAACAACGAAATTACTTCATTTAAGCAAATTTCCGTAGCATTCACCAACGATTTAACTTGCTACGTAGATGCTAAATCATTGAATGACATCCAAGATAACTTAAAAAGAAATGTTTGAAATCACTCAAAACTATGTCTCTTCATGGCGCCTAAAGATTAACTATAGTAAATGTGAATTAATTCTATTCAGAAATGTGTTATCCAAATTCCACGTCTCAGTTCGGCAAAATTGGAAACAATTTTTTGTCAGAGCTGAAAATGGGTCAATAATCAAACCTAAGTCCATTCGGACTGTCCATCGAAAAGTATATTAAGGCTTTTTTTATAGCAAAAACTTTGTTCTATTCAAAATACTTTACTTACTTCAATATTAGCGCTTCGATATGTGAGAAACTAAGGTTATTCGAGTCTTGTCTTAGATGTCTTAGATCCTTCCGTAGTGAATATAGAAAAACCACTAATCCAAACCACTATTTATCAAACAAATACATTTATAATAAACCAATTGATAATTTTATATCAGATCTTATCAGGAGACACTATGCTAGATTATCGGAAAATACAGAAAAAAGCCTGGTTAGTCATTGCACTTTCACAAATGATCAATACATTGAAGAACACTTTTCACAGACTTTTTACCGCCTAAAACATTCCTTTATCTGGATAAAAATTGTTACATCCATACCCCAGATAAAATCCCACTAATCTATCACTCCGAAAGACGAGCCATCGACAAAAGAATTTTGTATAATAAAAGGGATTACTATGACAACAGTTCATAAGTCAAATATACATATATATATATAACACTCACTCGTCTACAGATACAAAAACAAAATGGTAAACAGGAGTTTATATTGGTGGCTAAATTAAACGAAAACTAGAAAGTTATCAACTAAGTTGTATCTTTCCTTTTCGTTTCCCTATATTTCCCAATTCTCTCATTTTATTATCTTCTAGTCTCCTTCTTCTAAATAGTTTTTTTTCATTTTATTAATTTCTGTTTTTCTTTCTATGTCTTCAATTTTAATCTCTTTATAATATTTAACTTTTACCAATTTGATGAATGAATTGTAACGAATGAAGTTAAGGCTCATCTATTATTACACCCAGTATTATTAATATATATTCTGGAGCAAATGAAAGATGACATAAATTAAATACCTGTGCGATATATAGGAAAATATGACCCCCTTATAACATCAACAAGCCCTGACAAACTAAAACAACTCTTAGCCAGGTCCTGTATTGATATAAAATAAGGGTAGTAGCCATCAATATAGATCATTGGCCGTTAGGAAGCCACGCTGCTAACGTAGGTATTCCATTCAACCCCCATTGTCACAGCTGCAAAAATTAAAATGAAACAGAAACACTTGATCACTTTCGTAACAGTCACCCAGCATTAGCTAGAATCAGAATCCAGACTTTTATTGAGGCTTTCCCCAACAATTTAGATAGATATTATTATGGAAACAAAATTGACGATCTGCTCAACGATCTGCTCAACTTTGATTCGCGCTCTATTGTTGAATTCATTGGAAGAGTAATAATTGGAGATGGATCCCTAAGACAACCAATAACATATATAGGTCACCCGACTCGTGGTATAAAATAGACAATTAAGTGCTAATTGGTTTTCAAGAAGCAACTATAATGGCTGTCTACCTACCTACCTATAAATTGATGATGGTGATAAGTTTGAGAAGTTAGCTTAATTTTTGTTTTATATTGAAACAATGTAGGATAATTTGGTTTCACAAAATAAATAAAGAAATAGGTTTAGTATTGATATTAAAGATTAGGAAAAGATGAAGAATTTAATAATTATTTATTTACTTAGCTCTTGAAAATTTCCAAGGATGATACGAAAGGTGTGTAGGTAGGTAGGTAGAAGATATTTGATCTACATAAGATGACAAAGTGTTTCATTGCTTAGAGGTTAGTTCTAAAAAATATTATGTTTATATTTTACAGTTCTTAGATGCTCGACTACAAATTTATGGGAGGTAGCAGATATTTGATCTATATAAGGTAAAAAAGTGTTTCATAGCTTAGAGGTTCTTAGCTGTTCGACTACAAATTAAGGGAGAACGTTATTTATTGTGTGCTAGTTTTACGTTGCAATGGTTGAATTTTTAAGGTTCGCTGGAGTAGTTTTCAAAAAATATTTATATATATAACAGACTAGTTGCTCCTACATTTCGGCAATCGCATAACCGATGTTATGGGTTTTGTACCATGTTCATCATTAATAATTCTAATGGCTTATGTTATTTGACCATCTGACAGTATTACCGGAGGATTCTGTGTGGTGCACCACCTCATATATGTATTAAAAGATTCTTAAAATTTCGGAATTTTCATATTCCTTCCCAGGCTGCATCAAGTTTCAAGATTTTCAACATTTACATTATCGAAAAGGATATTTGATATTGGATTGATTTGCCTTGTTAATATTTGGCCACTTTGGGTTTTGAAAGCGTTGAATTGTACCTTATTGACATGTTTCCAACCTAGCATTTTTCGCAAAGCATTTTTACTGTTTAAAGATCGCGTAATGTTATTTCGTTTTCCTATATTTATTGAAGTCTGATTCACTTCATTTCAGTAGTTTTCTCAATTAGATACAAAGAATCAATAATACTGTCATTGCAGTGAAGCAATCGATATATATTGAAGATGTTGATAGTAAATAATTTATAAATACTATAAATAATATTGGGGGTATCGGCTTTAACCCCGGTGTAGTAGGATGGATAAGGCACAGATGAGAGGGGTAGCATGGCGTGTATCGGACAACGACGGAGGTAACAACCAAAGGGTTAAGATCCATGCCCGGAATTGAGCCACGTTCCAATTTTGAATTTAAGGGTCTTTTCCGTAACCATGTATGCAGCGTCTGCATCTCCTAGTTGGAGCGGCTGCAAAAGGCGTCTGTACTTACAATGAGCGGCCTATAAGAAGATGTATCTGACCATCCAAAGGGCAGGCGTGCCTGTCAGGTTTGAGCTTATGGTTTTATCACCCATATCTCAGAAAAAGCCAAAGGGTCAACCAATTGATAACATTTCATGAAACATGACGACGAACGGTAGGTGCCCAAGAGGTAATCGCCATAAAATCACGGTGAATCCTCCTACAGCTTCATTTGTTCTATTTTAAAACTTGCTATGTACTAAAAAACATAATCATCTTAAATGTAAGTACATAATATAAGCTTTAAACAAAAATAAACCCTGTAAAAATAAAAATATTTAATCAAGGTGAAATAAATACACACAATAAAAATTTTAGTTATTTATTTTTCCCCCCATTCTAGGTTGCGAAATAGGTTGATATATAATAGAAAAAAGTCACAAGTCCGAATCCCGATAAAAGCAAAATGCTTCATGTATTTTTCGACCTGGAATAATAATAATACAATAATTACAAAATATAAAAATAGATCCTAACATCTCTAAAAGGGAACCTTTCCTATACATTTTTAATATATATATAGATAAACTAATACATATGCATACATAAATAAATAAATTTTTATTTAAACATACAATTATTATTGCCAACTCAAACCAATTTCCTGCATTTAAAATACCTATTCTAATATAAACCATTTTTTTTCACTATAAACTAGATTAAAATATTTTTTAGCCGCAATCAATTTATAAATCATAAAATTTAACAATATATAAAAAAAAAAAAAATAAAAAAAAATGTAACATATCCAAAGGTTGAAAAAACAAATGTCCTAATTCCTGTCAAATATATTTAATTTTCAATTTTAATCAGGATTAGATTTTTTTACCATCACCAAAAAAAAAAAAAAAAAAAAACAAAAAAAAACTAAAAATAATAAAATAAATAAATAAAATAAAATTGTTGTAATGTCAAATACGGAAAATTTATTACCCGTTACAAAACGATTTTTGTTTAATTTGAATTTTATTTTTTTGTATAAATGTATTTGTGTTTATATTAAATGAATATTCATTGCATGATGTCCTTTTTTTTTTTGTTGTTTTGGTATTTTGGTTGTGACTTTTTCAAAATTTTGTATGATATTTTTAAAAAATGTTTTAGATTTTTTTTTTTGTTTTATTGCTTTTTTTTTTTTTAATATCGACAACATAATTCATGTAAATAAATTTATACATACATTTTTTTTTTTTTAGTTTTTATAAAATTCATTTTATTGCAATCAATTTATTAATTTTTTTTTTTTAATATTTAAATAATGTGTAGGTATGTACATTTTACATTTGTAGTTGTTTTTTATTTGCTAATTGATAAGCATATTACTTTTTAAACTAAAATTGTAGGTTCAGGTCGTATTATAGGAATCATTTTAAAAAATTTAGCACACATTTTTCTATTATAAATAACCAATCTGTCTAAATGTGAAAATGTGCGTTGCATAATTTTTTATATAATATTTTAAATATAAATAAAACGGAAATTAATATTGAAATATTTTTAAATATGACCCGACCCACTTTTGTTTTTTTTTACGCTCTTGACAGTAACTTAGGTAGAATCACCTTTTTGTGCTTTTAATTAAGTACGGTACTGCAATTTTACACTACAATATCTACAATGTTTTTCAAGCATTTATTTGTCAAATTATTGAATCTACTCATTAAATGTGGAAAACTACTGCTATTGTCAGGAACAAAGCCTTCTTAAATAGAATAGTTTTCATTTTATTTAATTTGTTACCAGATTATATATTTCTTCCATCTTAGCTTAGCATCACAATAAGCCCATTTGCGGCTGCATAATAAATAATTTTAAATCTAATCCATTAATTTTAAAATTACTTCAAATCCAACATTCCATTGGAACCTTCTTTTCTCATATTTATTCAGATTACTTTGAGCTTTGTTAAAGATTAATCTGCAGCCTCAAAATATTAGACGTTAGTATGTAAATGTCAAATTGTAACTTTAATTTTACGTTAGCAATAAATTTATTTAACAGAATAATGCCGAAAAATGGGTAAATTTTAATTTCAAATTTTGTGTTCTGTTCTTAATAAATTTTTAAATAGACTTAAATATATTTATGTGGAAAAATAAATGGAGTAGGATCATATTTATATATAAAAATTTACTCTGAGTCAATATTCCAACAAGTTTTGTTTCTATAAATACAGTTTTCCAAGCTTTGAATATATGTTGAACTTTGCGTTTGGGAGTATTCAAGAAAAAATTACAAGAAATGGAAAATTTACATTCCCTCAGATGACAAAGTAGCTATACAAGGTCTTTAATTAATACACTATCAAATCAAAGCTAGAATGAGATAAAGTGGAGGTACTAAAAACTCTGGCAAAAATAAATAAAGTCACATAATGTATACCAGGACTTTCTGGCATCGCAGAAAACAAAGTTGCAGATTACATAGCAAGCATCAACATCATCTACGCCATTTATAGGGGAAATTTGTTTTTGCAGGATTTTCCTAACCACAGTTAAACTGTAGACTAAAATTTGGCTTGCTCAAATTCGGCTTAGAGGATTCCTGGGTTAGCAATTGGCATGCAAAATGCACGTGTCAGAACATAATAATATTGAGTAAACGATTTTTGAGTATTTATTCTAAAAATAAAGTGATTTTCGAATTGTCAGTTCACCTATGAAAATTTTTAACTACTAATCAATTACAGGGCGAGGCACATTAGTTTTTCTCAAATGTATTGTCAACACATATTATTAATATACTTCCAATTGGAATAGTTTTTTAGTACAGGAAATATTTCATTCTATGTCACAATAACTATAGCTCACTATTTCAATGAATTACTTCTTCTGATACTACTACTTCCACTTATAGAAGCCAAGCGATCATTTGGATTTTTTTTTACGTCTTCAAATTTTTTCGACTTATCTGGAACATTGCCCACGGTATTTGAATGTATATATTAATTAGTAAACGATGGAATAAAAATAAAAACGTGAATGAGTTAATGAAAATGAATGAATGAAAATGAATTAATGTTTGACCCAATTCTCCTAGTGTTTGTAACATGATCTAGTTTCTGATGTTTCTTATCCAGAACATTTGTTTTCTTCCAATTTTTTGCTTGCTGTCAATTCTTCCTTCGATAATTAATTAGGAACCTCATACTTGCTTTTCTTCATTATATGACCAAAATGGCTTGTATTTCTGCGTTTGATGACTTGAATAAATTCTTTGTCATTTTATATCATTCTGAGAACCTCAACCCTTGCGATTCTATCTACGTATTGATATTCTCAACAAACGCCAGTAGTATCACATTTCAAAAGCTTCTAATTTATATAATATTTTCATTTTTACATTCCAAGCTTCTATACCATATGCTGACCGAAGATAGCATTTTGAGTGACGCAATCGGAGTTTAATATCTATATTCCAAAGTGAACATCTTGCCATATCTATTCTACATCTGATATCCTTATTCCACTTCCAATCTTATTAAGTTCAACAACCCAAATATTTAATACTAGATACTCGTTCGATTTGGTATTTATCCATCGTAATGGTGTTGATGTTAATAAGATTGTTATTTCTGTTCACCATCATAGATTTTTTTCTTATAAATTTTAAGTGAATAAATTACGGCCAAGTAACCAGTAAAATATTTTGTGTCTGGATTTTAGCTCCACTTTTTTCTTTCTTATGTGTTCCTTCCATCTTTCACTAGCATTAAGCGCCATTCCCAAATGCTTTGCTGTATTAGCATATTGTACTATTTTGTTGCTGATTGAGATAGAAACGGTTGTAATCTTCTTATACGTAAAATTCATATGAATTAATTTGCTTTTATTAAGTTTCACATACAATTGTTAGGTCCATAATCTAGTTTTATTCACTAACACCATAAATACTAACGAGGACCAATAAAATAAATATTCTAATAGATTTTAAATTATTTGTTATAATGTTATTTACTTTATATTTTAATACAATTCAGTCTTCTGATGATGACGGTGGTTGAACTGAATTCGATTAAGTTATTTAGTAAAAATTAGTAAAACATATACCTGGAGTTTTAAGTCTTTATTTTAAAAACATAAAAGCTTCACGTAGAACCAACAGTATATATCTGCTATCTATATGAAATTAAATGTTTGTTTGTAGGTATGTTTGGGACAGAATTCCTACGAAACACATGGACCGTTTTCAACAAAATTTTACAGAAAGTTATTCTGTTACATGGAATATGTTGCTTTTTAGCTGGTTCCGATAGCTGCCACACAACTGCTAGCACCCATCAAACATATCAGCCCGTTGTGATCTGGCGATAATGTCAATGTTGTCGGTCTACCTTAGTAGTTGAACAGATCTGAAAAATATAGTTTCGGCCGTGTTTGCTTGCGCTCGTCGCACTATACGTTCCTGTACTAGATTGAAGAAGTCAAGATGTCGCATGATAGTGCATCATCTTGTCGAAATCCGGCACACGTCTGGAAGAATTCAGAAGTGTTATTGAAAATCACCATAGCACATCTTGTGTTTTTAAGTGTCATTTTTGACAATCGGATGAACTTGGCTATCGTATGCAGACTTAAAATTGATAAATAGGTGGTGTGTATCGATTTGAAACTCATAGACCTTCTACAGGATTTGCCTAAGAGCGAACATCTGGTCGGTTGTTGACTTTCCAGCGAGAAAGCCGCATTTATAACTGCCAATAACAGGGTCAAAATAGGGCGACAGACATTCACACAAAATGTTAGACAAGATCTTATAGGCGATATTTAACAGGGATATATATGCCTGCTATAGTTTTTACGTGACATGACGTCGCCATTTTTGTAAATGGGGCATATTAAACATTTTGATTCGTTCAGGTAGCTATGATACAACTCCTAACCTACTTCATATATTTGAAAAGGCAGTAAATACAGACGGTGGTTTCCAAACATCGTAGAAATATTTTTTTTACTAGAGGACCTCACTAGATAACCCGCTAGGGCACATCGATTTGTCAAAAACTTTGTTGTAGGTGATTTGTTTTCATTTTTAAAGTACCACATCTTGATTTGTACAATCGGGTTCAAAATAACTTTTAATTAGGGGTATTAAAAAAAAAATAAATTAAACAGACTAGCAAGGTAAATTCATATTACATTAAAATATTCATTAGTAGTATTTTCAATTGAAAAATGGCTTATGGAAACTCAAATTTTGACATAGAGATCTGTTTAGTCCCTGTAATTCATTCAATTTATCATGCGATTTTCTGATAAAAAAAACCTGTATGTACACAATTTCAACACAAAAGCTAATACTTAAACTTGAATTATAAATACTGAAGAGGGGCCCCTAGTATTGAAATATAGTTTATTTGATTCTAGTTTCTTCTTGTAGGAAAGAACTCTCAAAAATTTACAAAATTTAAAATTTTTGAATTCAGTAATTTTAAATTTTAAATTCAGTTTCGGTTGTTATATTTCAACACCATATCCAAATATTTAAACTGTTTGATATCAAATTTTTAAAATACATTCAATCTTTTCAAAAACTTGAAGGAATTTTTTAATTAATTTATTTTCTACTATTTCGAACTGTTTTAAGAGCTTTATCATCAGAGATATACCCATAATTATTCATCATAAAAAATAATTACTTCTGCTACTGTTCACCAATACAAATATTAATAACAAAAAAACAAAAAAAATCATTTGTGGCAGCAGACCAAAAATTCATCAATTCACGAATCAATCAATTTTTTACCCTAAATTTTTTCACGAACGAAAGAGTTCAATATTTTGTTTTTTTTCTTATATTTTATTCATTTAAATTCTATTCGTTTTTTTTCTATTTAATAACTTTCTTAGTTTTATAATAATCCTCGCCTAAAGGCAAATCAATTATAAAAATATAACAAACACTTCTGCATAGACATCATCATAGTATTATGATAGTATGACTGTTATAAGGATATAATAAAAGAAAATATATATATATAAAAAAAAATTCTGTCTTTTGGCTGTCTGTCCGCACGCGATTTACAAAAAACCTATATTCAAGGATTGATTTATTGCCTAAAAATTATTTCAGGATAACATCAAAAGTACAAAAAAAAAAATTGATTTATGGAAAATGGCCCAAATGCATGCGAATTTTTACATTTCGGTTTTTGTTTTTTTTTTTTTGTTCCTGTTTTATTTCAATAAATATAATAAATATTTATATATATATATATATATATATATATATTTTTATTATTATTATTATTTTATTCCTTTGAGCTGTCCATTAATTTTTGATATATATCATACAAATTTTTGGGACTTAAAAATAAAATTAAAACAAAACAAAAAAAAAATAATAATAATTTAAAACATAAAAGTTGGAAAATATAAAACAATAGGGAAATGTCAATACAATTTAACAGGCAGTCAGGCACCAATGTGATTTTGAATGTTTACAGAAAAGAAAAAAATAAAACACAAATTGAAAGAAAGATGAAATTTTGGAACAATAATGTAAAATAGCCACTACCTATTCATATCAATTAATATATTTAAATGTGTTGTATATAATATGTTGAACGAATTGTTAGTGTATGTAGCATAGTCTGACTATCAGTTTTAAATGTCGAATAAAAAATAAAAAACTTTATTATAATTTTTTGTTAATATTGCATACCAAAAGTTTTCAGAGATAAATGGGCAGTGTTGCAGCATATTACAGAAGAATGAAATGGTATATTTCAAATTTCAAAACCAATTAAGTGTGTCGAAACATTATTTACACACGAAAGTGGTGGTGATTCGTTTTATGTTCGTTGTGTGCAGTTTACACCACTCAGCCTCTCTAACCTTAATTTCTTATTTTCTTTTTGGCGAAATGACATCTGCCAACTCTAGTAATGCTCACAAATATTCACCATTCCAACGCCAGTGTAGGATAGGAAGGACAAGAAAAAAAAGATAGAAGAAGCATAAAGTGTATTGGGCAACGGTGATTGTGTCCAACAAAGACGGAGTTTTCACATTTTCAATACATCTTTGTTTATGCAGCATATGTATCGCCTCGTTGCAGCAACTATAAAGTATTAACAATGAATGAATGAGTAACCAAATAAAACTGACTATCAGTCAACGGGCGAACTTCCCTATCATGTATGATCTTATAATTTTATCCTTCAAGGGAGCTGGTCAGATTATTCTCTCTAAATGAGAGAAGAAGTTTTAACATTTATTCCAAAAAAAGAGTTTTCATTGGCTGAATGTGTCTCTGACATATCATGGTTACACCAGCTTTCACACCTTGGTGATATTTTTACTAAGTTGAATCAGCTAAATTTATCTATGCAGGGCCGTAGTGTTACCGTTCTTACGACAACAGATAAAATAGGAGCAATTAAATTGAAAACGGAAGTTTGGATTCAACAAGCAAATCACTATAAATTTGAGAGTTTTGAAAATCTTAACGATTATTTAATAGAGACGAGTAGTGTTGATGTGTTTAAGGAAAATGTCGTTGAACATCTGACAATGTTGAAAAAATCGTTTCAAGAGTATTTTCCAAAATAAAGATGAACATTTTAATTGGCTGAGAAATCCGTTCCTCGACTCGCTACAAAATGATCATTTGCCAATCAAGGAACGTGAGCAATTTATAGATATTAACACAGATCCAATGCTTAAGCAAAAGTTCATCTGTACAAATATATTAAGTTTTTGGGCCCAATTAGTTGAAGGGTATCCTGCTGTTTCTAACCGCGCAATTAAAAAGTTGTTGCCATTTCCGACTACATATTTCTGTTAATCAGGATTTTCCTAATACTGTGCAACAAAATATAAGAACAGATTGAATGCTGAGGATGATATGAGACTGCAATTGTCGTCAATTAAACTCGATTTTAAAGCAATGTGCAAATTGAAGCAAGCTCATTACTCTCATTGAACTAAAACAATTTTTTCTTTATTATATTTTTATTTTGAATCACTTTTATTTTTGTATTTAACTTTTTTCTTTTATTTTATAATTAAAATAAATTAAATAAATGTAGTGTGTATCTATTATTTGTTTAACTTATTTTTAATTTTTGGGTCTCCGTTTTTGGGAAGAATATATAACAGTGCTCTGTTACCAAAAAAATTGAAATCCCCGCTTCAAACAATTGAGAGCATTTCTTGAAAAACGACAACAAACGGTAAGTCTCCAAGAAATAATTTCGATCGAATAACGATGAATACTCTTATCTAGCCTCTCGACTGTAGTAAACAGCAAATTGGATTTGAGAGTACGACATATTTCATGTGATGTTGTGGAGCGGAACACCAATATAACAGAATCGGACATAAAAAATGTTCACCCTATATGCCCAACTCATGGGGTTGCAGGATAACAATAATGATAATGATTCCAAGAAAACTATTGAAGTTATTATTGTAATATGGAATATGACTCGACTAATTTTACTAAAATTTCTTTATAAAACATATAAATATGTATATACGATATATATATAGTGATAATACGAAATAGAATAAAATAAGTGAACTGAACTGAAATATCGAAAGCTATTGCAAACTCGAAAAATGTGCATTCTTTATTTTGATACATTTTGATGCTGTATGCTTTATATCGACTTATATAAAGACCCTTAAGTAATTAATACTCTATTTACTTTTTTATTTCGTTCGAATCTTGAATAAGCTAGTCCAGTATGGTCACCTATCACAATGGACTTTATCGGTCTCAGTGTGTCGGCGTACTGTCGGCAGCCACTACTACCTACATATGGTCACCTAATAAATATGGTCGACGATATTAATAGGATTAAGGAAGTCCCTTATATTTGCTTTACGAATTCTTTCTTGGTGTTCTAATATACGTTTACAACCTTACATAGACAGCTTAAAATGTTAACCTTATATAAACACGTTTGAATCCAGAAGAATAGTTGTTGACGTCGCATTTGTTTTAATGATTTAATTTTATTTAATTTTATTATTTCAACTGTACATAAATATACAGCAAAAATTTAGGACCCTTTTCCAGGTACGATGTGGCCATCTTTTAATGATTAATTCTGTTGTAATTGATTCACTATTCAGCACAATATTAGTGCACGTTTTCGCTCTGATATTCAACGTTGCTCACCATCGTACAAATTATGGTCAGTTCGAACATTCTGTTTGAATTGAAAAATTGTGTTTGTTGTTATAATTTATTATTTTTTATTCTAAGTTTAAGATATATTTTTGTAATATGCTTATGTTAAGTATAATAAAATTAAATTTTTGTAACAAGATGGATCAAAAGTTCAAAACTGATTAAGTGAGCTCAAATATCGAAGACAATATGGCTTCCGAGCCCACCGTATAACTGGTGAAGTTGCCTCTGCGAAAGGCTAAACATCTGCTTACATCAATCTGGGGAGGTTGCTGTTTTGGCTTTAGATATTTCAAAAGCTTTTTATAGCAAAATGTCATGCTATAAGTCTAGGTCCAATTTTCACTAAATGGGCTGAAAGTTTTCCAGTTTCAGTTTATGGAACAACTGATCTGATCAACTTCAAATTAATGCTGGTGTTCCACCAACTCTCTTTCTAAGATTTATTAATAATCTCCTCCAAAAAAACTTTCAATGCGATCCATAGTTTTGCAGATGAGATCACTCTTGTAGCATCCTACGATTTTCTTAAAAAATACAATGCTATAGCTACACTAAAAGAACAATAATCGGCGGCATGATAAGCCATGACTTAGTCAAAATTTCCGGTTGAGGTAAAGGAAACAGAGTTGACCTTTACTCCTCCAAAACCCAAAGTTGCCTAGTTATACAAAAATTAACGCCACTCGAACCTATTTTAAAATTTTAAGGTAAAAGTTTAAAGCGACTAGAAAACTTCAACATTCTCGGAATGCGAGTAAATTAAAATATGCTCTGGAATGGCTATATTTTCAATATTATGAGAAGCGCCGCAAAATGCTTGGGTTTTTTTAAATCGATGAAAGGCATATTTTGCAGCTAAAGTTCTGTTTAATATCTGTAAAGCCTATATACGACCAAAGATGATTGCATCTATGGGCGGACGCCTCAAAGACTACTCTAAGCTTTCTTGACAGACGGAAACATTTACGCCATCTGCCTCATTGATGATGTTAATGTTTCATCAACACTTGCTCCACTTTGCCATCGTCGTATCGTTGGAGCACTAACCCTTTTTTATAAATATCTCGGGGAAGTAGGTGCATGCTCGGAAGAACTAAAATCACTACTTCCGACTCTTAAGGAATTCCATCGAAGAACGCGGGAGGCTCCAAAAGCCTATCCCTACACCGTGGAAGTACCAAAATCAAAACTGGGTATGGAAATTCGTTTATTGTCAGAACTTCTAGAATGTGGAATCGCATTCCATTACAAGCATTCCCAAAAAGGGATAGTTTTTATTTGTTTAATTTACAAAAATTCAAAGTGAACATCAATATCATAATTCGCAATTTTCCTACTTATTTCTCTTTTGTTTCTCGCTAACAATCCCTTTTCTTTTCTTTTCTAAAAGAAAAACGGTACGAAAGTATAAAGATTTCTCTGACCTAAGTTTTGGATAATAGTATAAGAAAACAAAGACCACTGTTATTAATCGAAAATAAAACATCTCTAATGGATTTTAATTTATGTTTGCTTGTGTTGACTTATTCAAGTCTTATTGAATTCTATTTTAAATCCTGAAACCCAGTAAATCTGATGTGATAATAATGAAGTGAACAACATTAGTCCGATCTTAATTTATTCAGTCTTCAGTAAAATAATATAAACATTCTCTTCAGAGCTACTGTGCGATATGGCTTTAAAAAAAATCCAACACGACCACTCCGTTATTTGACATCGTAACACATACACATATACAAGAATTTATTAGCAAGGGAAATAAGTCAAGCGCAATATTCTTTGATTTAGCTAAAACATTTGACTCTGTTGCCAGGAAGATGTGATATAATGGGCAAATGGTTTACAGTTACAGATGGTTTGAAAGTTACTTCGTCAATAGAAAACAATACTCAGAATGCGAGAATATAAATTGTTAAATAAAAAATGTTTAGTATGGTATCATACAAAGAAGCTTGTTAGTGCGAACTATATTCTCTTGTTATGTGTGTATGAATACCTTAAATAACCTACAATAGTTAAGAAAAGTATTTTTGTATGCAGATGATATATATAGCATATTCAGAGGACAAATATTTAAATCTCCAGCTATAAATTAACCGAAAAATACTACAAATACATAATTGGATAGCGCTGTACAAGCTCAGAGTAAATGTGGTAAAGACAAAATATATGATGATCAAAGCCAAAAATGAGCAAATCTCGTTAACATACAATGGAATCAAAATAGATAAGACTATTAGACAAATATCTCGATGTTAGGTACTATGTTGATTTAAACTAAAATGTTCATGTAAATGAGCTGATAAAAAAATCCAGAAGAATTGCAGGAGTATTAAAAAAAATGATATACGAATTTGGGGAAACACAAATGAAAGAAATCTAAGCTTTCCCTAATAAATTCAAAATATGGCAATTAAAAATCTGTTTTAGGTTGTTTGACAGAACTTCAACCACTTATATTACTTCAATAATAAAATTTTAAAAAATAAAGGACTCAAGTAGATTAAGCCAATTAACTCACATATATAGTATTAGCAATAATTTTACAAAAACAAATACTGAATTAATCGTTAACAATCAAATAAATCGATACAATACGATACGATATAATGTTGGGCACACTTAAATACAAGAATTATAACTTTAAGCAACCTACCCGCGAAAGATATGTCCAGATAAATTTTTAAACAGGAGCAATGTTATCAAAGACTTAGATGAATACATTTTTTTTTCTCTTATGTAAACTTAAATTCTTAGATATTAATTTTGATTTTTACGTGGATTTAATTAAAACATTTGACTTTAATAAATCCAATAGAAACGCACCCATGCAATTCAATTTTTGAAAATAGTTTCAATTATCTTCACTAATCGTATTCACTATTATAATCCAAAACTCTATATACAAATTTTGCAATTATTACATTTAAATATTTCTTAAATTTTGATGCATTCTAAAAAATGTTTGGTGCATTTGCGGTAGCAATAATTCAAATTTTATTTAATTTACAAAAATAAAAAAATAAATTCATACGTAAACAAATATAATGGTTTCAATGCAACAACAATAAATTCAAAAAAAAAAACGAAAAAACCAACAAATCAATTCTTGTGCTAACAAAAATTCAAAATGTGAAAAATTCTTTCAAAAAATAAACGATTTTTGTTCTTTTTTGTAATAAATAATAGATAATAAGTTTTATATATACATATATAATATATATATATAACTAAATTTGTGAAATATTTCCAATTTTTCTGATTTGGATTTTGTGCCCTCGTATTTGGAATAAAACAAGGGCAGTGTGTAAATTTTGCTAAAAATTATTACATACTTTTTTTATTTAATTATTGTTTTTTTTTTACTTTTCATTTTTATGATAAATTACATTTAATTTTCGAAAAAAGTAGAATTCTTTTATTCCATAACTTATTTATTTTTTCAGTTCATTAGTTTTTGGTGTCTTTTGGATGGATTTGCAAAAATTTCATTCTACATTACAAAATCCACAATTAAATAAATTTCTTTTATATTTTGAAAAATGCATTTTTTTTATAGTTTAACTCAAATAAAAAGAAAAATGGCTGAATATGATATGAAATATTAAGTATTATGTATACAGAAAAGTTGAAGTTAATCTTTACAATCAATAAATGTGTATTATTTTTGTGATTGGTAAAATGGATGAGGTGCTCACAGAATATCCTTTTTTTTGTAATTTCTAATATTAACCTATTATATCTGACTCTGTTCAAATCCCGTTCTCTAATCATCATGAATGATTGCAAAAATGGATCTGAGAGTCGGTAGTGTAGATCACACAAGCTGTTTAGAATAATTTTATAGTTCTAATTCTTGTTACACCACTGATTTGGAATTCGTGCTTAAATATCCAATCGGCCTTAGTGGTGTTATATTTAATATATAATTTTTTATGTAAATGAAAATTTCAATATTCTGAATGAATGCAATGAAATCGGAAAATATCTATGTACAGTATTATATATTATATATATATATTATTCTGCATTTATCTGGATGTTTGTAAGTTCGACGGAACGCTCCAACACATATACAAATTGTATATGTATACAAATGCATATTTATACAAATTGCTTTGGTGCTTTTTTTTAACCCCTGTCTACCATGCTGAACCTTTGCAGGAAAAATTGATTGCATGAACTATATTTTTTTAATTTAATGTTAGTCTTTTTCGCTAATAATAAGGAAAAATAAAAAATATTAATAATAATATAAATAAAACAAACAATTTTTTTGATTTATAATAATAAGGACTAATAGAAATTTAATCAATAGTTTAATATGGTATAATAACCAAAACGCAAACAGCATTTAACACAAAAAAAAAACATAATTCACTCAAAGGTTATTCTTATTACTTAAAATTATACACAACAATATACATGTGTATCAGCATATTTGTATTGTATAATATTATACATTATACTACTTTATTACTTCTACCTTTTATTTTTGTCATTATTGTGTGCGTAGCTCACTTCACTCAAAAAAAATTATTTTTGTTTTTTTTTTGTTTTTTTTTGTTTTTTTTATTATTTGCTGTATCTGTATTCTGTATGTTCTGCATGCTCCATTCCAAAAATATTATTTTATTTTCAGTGTTAAGTGTTCACTGTTCACTTCACTGTTCAGGTTCACTGTTCAATCAATAGAACTTAATAGAAGTAGAGTAGGATAATAAACTCTACTTCTACGTCGGATAATAAAACATTGTTTTTTTTAAATTGAAAATTATTGATGAAAATGTTTTTGAATTTTTTCTAAATTTTACCAATTTAGATACAAAATTTTGAATATTTTTTTAAAAATAACACAATACCATAATAACAGTTTATTCATATAGCAAAATAAGATCCCTATACATTATACAAAAGACAAAATTTATATGAAAATAAGATCCCATTTTTAAATTCGCTCTCCCAGAGGCCACAATAACTCTAATACGGTATAATTTATACTAAATGGAACCCAACCAACGAATTATAACTAAATGGAAGTGAGTACGAGTATACCATACAAAAATACAAACATTTTATACAAATTTGTTGGTATGGTACTTCTTTTTCTGTTATATAAAAAAAAAAGATTAGTGTTAGGCCAATATAAACATAAATAAAAATAAATAAAAAGTGATATAAACATAAGGACTGTAATTTCGGAATAAAGAATCTAATGAAAGAAAAAAAGAAACTAGGATTTATTTTGCTTCCGTCATTTATGACGGGTTACAAAGCTAGTTACTGTATATTTACAAGTATATTTATTTTCAGTTGGATATATCTGTACTCTATTTACCATCATAGTAACGAATTTTTCTACCAATTGATTAAATTGTGAGTTTGTATAGAGAATACTATTTCAAGAGACTGGTTCATAACCAAAATAAAACAAAATTTGCATGGCTACGAAATGTATATAAAGATAATTAATTTTCGAAAGCATTTTCATTCATTTGTGATAACGAGTCGTACATTTGAGTACACATGAGTGAATAATATTATAGTACAGGCAAATTAGTCTCATCAAAGATAAACTAATCAAATTTATATTTCAGTATTGGTATACAGCCCATATATTGGAGATCATCCAATAGATTCTACTACCAATTCATATGCTGCCTCTAAAAAGCAATATGCTACAAAAGACTTAGCAAATTTGACATTTCCTTGCAGTTGTTGACTCATGTGAAAACTTCACAACAACATAAAATTACATTCGATCATTTTTTCACCAAGCACAAAATAATGTGTTGATTGACTTATCATATCAATTGATATAAAAAATATATTAAAGAAACCACTTAGAATATGAGATTTTACATATAATCCAAAATAATAATAAAATAACCACATTTAACAAATGAATTGAGAGCCATGAAATTTATATCTATTGTGACCAGAGTGTAAGTTGAAGCTCTCATGGGTCAATATGATCTTTAAATAAACATTGTGGAATCATTAGCGATGCTAATGAATTTCAAAAAGTTCACCATTTAGCATTATTCTAACTATCTACCATGGCAATACCCTCAAATCGTAATAATCATATAGTGGGGTAAAACTACTGCACATAGTCGTTTAAAGACAATGCGATATTAAAATTAAAGTTTGGTTGAAAAAACCGATCAATTACTCTGCGTTCCAAATACTTCTTAGACTGTTCGAATTATGTACCATAGAACGAAATAAAAGTAAGCAAAGTAAAATGATTTAAAAAACATTTTAGCATTATAACAGTAAATTTTACTTCCTTTCTTAATAAGTTATAAACTTTGCTTCATTAATTTCTATACGAACATTCTCCCTGCTTTGGTTGGTTGGGTCTTTACATTTAGTAAATTATCTGCTAAAACAATTCAATTTAAACTCTTATTTTTTTATTAAATTGAGAAAGTTTAAGACCAACTTTGATTTAAAAAATCGATTTCCTGATTTTTTCATTTTTCAACATTCAAAAAATTAATTCTTATGAAAATTTTCGGGTTTTAATATCCCCAAGGTTATAAATGTAAAAATTAATGTTTTCCCACTGCGACTATCCATATCAAGTCTTCAGAATTCTAATTAGGTGTATGACAATGAATTATAGTCCAAATAGAAGAAAAACGAACGCAATACCGTTTGTCTAACGCAAGATATTTTAATTAGATCTAAGTTTTTGGGTATTTAAACACCCAATAGACAGTAATGGGTTAATTAATTTTTCGGATTTAAAATATTTAAGCAAAGTTAGAAGATATCCAAATTCAAAACTATTTAATTGTATTTTAAAGCCAACTCTGGTATACATTATGTATTTCCCCAATTAAAAAAGCAAGGCTTGAAAGCTATCAAAAAACAATTAAATACGTTTGGTTATGTTTTTACGTCCACAGGAAACTTTACCAATTTATATTATCCTATACCTCTGTTAAAACTCTGCGCAACCCATTTATTATTACTAAAAGAAGGAAAAAATACATATTATCTAAATAGTTATATAAAAAAAAAACAAAGAAAACAATAACAAATCTGTAATTCTTTGTTCTTGGTCGTTAAAACAAACAAAATAAAACATAAAAATCAAAAAATCAACAAAAAAAAAATGCACAAAAATCCTCAAAATGTCAAATTATGAATTATGATTTTTGATTGAAATTTGAAATATTATCCTTGACGCTGCATGCCAAAAACTAAAAATAAAACAAAAAACTACAAATCCCAAAAAAGAAATATATATATATATTTAATTATATTGCCAAAAATATACAAATATCTATTCACATACGAAACATTAGACATTTTTTATTATACATATATACATATATATTTTATTATAAATTTATTATTTGTATTATAACTGTGTAATAATAATTCACATATGTGTAATTTAAGATCGGTAGGAACAGGATAGACACACTTTTCTACTACATTTTTTTTTATTTATTTTTTTTTTTTCACTTAACATTACAAGTCTACATTCAAAAAGAATTTATTTATTATCACTACCAATTTATAGTTTCCTAAAAAGGATATAAATAATAATTTTATTGTAATAAATGTGAATTATTTTTTTGTTTAATTTTTTTTATTGTTTTTTTTTTTTTGCTTTTTATGTTTTATAAATGAAAAAGAAAAGAAATTAAATTATTTTTTTTTTGTTGTTTTGTTTTATTTTTTTCTTATTATTATATTCGTCAATATGTACATACAATACATTTTTTTTTAATAATCTAGTTAAATAATATCCTTTATTATTTAGAATTTCAATAATAATAACAGTGTGTACTTTCGATGGGTAAATTTGTATAATAAAAAAAAGGGTGATGAAAACGTGATGAAAATTGAATTGAAGAATCAATCTTATACCCTGAATATGTGATGTAATGATGAAAAAAATAATAGAAAGGTGTTATAAATTTGAATTATTTATGATACGTTAGTTATTTAGGTTTGTATTCAAATTTTAAATTAATTTTATGCTATGGATTTCAACATAGTTTATATACTGAAAATGTTGTGTGGAGGATTTATTCTTGTTGTTTGTGTTTGTGTTTCAGAGTTTAACAATCTAAAAATGCGGTAATAACAAGCAGTAAAATAGATAGGTAAATTTTTTTGTTTTCAATTTTACTATCACGATACTTATGACATTTTAATAGAAATTATAAAAAATGTTCTGACAAAAACAATTCAGTTTCAAAATTTTAACATTTTAAGCTTAATTTTTCGTATAAAATCAATTTTAACACTTTTACGGGTCACTATTTATTTCTATGAATAAATGAAACAAAATGAGGCTAAAAACCACTGTTTTACTTGGTTAGAAAATTTTTTTTAAGCAATCAACAACAACAACAAATTTTACCGTCCACACTTTTAGCAAACTCCACTTAGCAAAAGGATATTTCGATATTTCGTATAATCAACTTAACAAAATAAACACTAAGGGTGCTATTCTCATTCACAACTTAAAAATAGGTTGTAATTCAAACTTAAAAATAGGTTGTAATTGACTTAATAACTTTGTTGTCTTTCTCTATCCTGATTCACAACACAATCTAATACCCTGTCAAAACAACACAACATAATTTTTAAGTTGTGTTGTCTGCAAATATAACTATTCCGATTGACAACAGTTTATGTTTAAGTTGTCCTAGACTTGTGTTGTCTATTGGGTTGAGTTGTGTAGAGACAACTCAACTAAATACTGTTGTGGATGGGAAAAGCACTCTTAGTACACAAATATTTGACAAACTACATGACAAATGGACACTTATCAACTCTATAATTTCAATATCTATTTATAATAATTGCCCTGTGAAATATTTCTTTGGAGATTCTGATTGGGGTATATGTAAAATTTTAAACTACGAGAAATTTTGGAGTTGTATTCAAAAGCAGGATATTCCCTTTTTCCAAAATATGAGGTTTACCTGACGTTTACAGAAACAAATAAGTATATACCCTTTTTACAGAATAAACCACGAGATATTGAAACATGAATTTTAAGACACTACAGTGCTTTTCTAAAAGATTTTTTTTCCAGTTTTTTCTTTTCAAGTAGCAACTAAACTTTCAACTAAATTATAATATTTTGTTTTGCTGTCTAGCAGAAAGACTGGCGTTCCAGAATTCCGAACTGAAGTTTTCAAATGTCCAAATGTTAAATATCCATTGGCTAATTTTCATTTTGCTGTGTCCATTGTGACATTTTGTATTACAAATTAGTTTTCTATTACCCTGCTTTACTATCGCGCACCTTTAATTCCATTTAAACACTATAATTAAACTTCATGCAATAAGCTTAAGCTTTTATGTAACGATTTTGAAATGTTTACACTTAATCTACAATAATTTAAAGTACAAATATTTAGCAGAAGTAGGAGAAACATACATAAGTTGAAAATTGGCCTTAGGTAGATTCCACCCACGACAGCAATGGTGTTATAGTACTTTTAAGTTGGTTACACACATCAGTAATAGTGATACAGTAATATATTAATATTATTTCGGAAGCTTACACCAACCATAGCAATAGTGATACAGAAAATATATTTACAATCACTGAAAATTATATGCAAACGTGCAACGTGCTAAGAATTAATGCTACTGCACCAATACTGTTATTTTGTCAAACACAAAATGTTTCTAAGTGAAACAAAAGAATAACTAATTTATTTTTATTTCTCTAATGTTCAAAAATATCAGTTGAAACAGTTTCAAATATCAAAATGGACTTTTTAAATAGATTTTCTAAAATTACTAATGGTTTGGATTTTGTCAAAATGAATGATTTTTGTACTTTTATCACACAATATAAAAAATTTAATAAATTAATACGTTAATGTTTAGATTTAATGCGCGTAATAAAGATCTGGGTGTATTACACATTTAGGAGACTTCATCCTGGACTCACTGAGTGATCTTGAAGGTAGTAAAATCCAAGACCAATACTGTTTTGTAAAAAGGTCAAGATTGTCTAACGAGTAGGTTTATGTGGAGACGGTTTCCATTGTATAACAATGGACCTCACTGGTTTAAGTGTGTTGATGTTCGGTAGCCATTTCTACCTACTTACATACACCGATGAAAAAAACATAATGTAATTTTAAAAAAAAACATAATGTCAGTAATGCAAGAATAACATCCTGTGAATATACGTTCATTTAAAACTTGATATATACAGTAGGATCCATAGTTAGGATAAAAAGCTACTAATTTTCTATATCTTTTATATTATCTAATTCTAATATATACAATAAAAGATATAAGTATTATATTTTGAATATTTTGATATATAATAATTACATTATGAGCAATATTTATTATTGCACTCTTCGACTAAAGCCAACCAAACATCATCAATTTTTTTTTTCATACTCTTATTGGGAGCCGATGGAAACCGTTCCACTTGACATTTCCACCATACTCAATTGCTAGCTGCTGTTTCCGAGGTAATGTCTAGTTTCATTTTTAATTTGGATTGAAGACCACTTTGATAACTCTATCTGCGCCTACGTGGTAAGACGACGTCATATTTCTGCACAATCTCGCTGTGATTTTATTCATTCCTGACGTTATTATGCTTGACGTTACTATTTTTACTGATAGGTACGTCATGTCACTTTTTTTTGTTTTGTCAGATGTGGTTGACAATTGTGTAATTATTATTAGAGGTTATGTCAGTATTAAGTTATTGAGTCATTGACTATTGTGTTGTATGGATATTGATATAGGTAATTTTTATTTTGTTATTGTTATTATTTTATTTATTGCCTTAATGTATTTGTACAATATGTTTAATTTCATATATTTTAATTCTATATTTCAAGAACTCTTATTACTACAATATTAACACCTTTGATTTGTAATTATTTAGACTATCCTGGTTTAAATATTTAGAATAAATTTAATTTGCAAAGTACAAAATGGTAAGTAAAAATCTTTAATTAATTATTTTATGCTAATATATATTTTAAGCCTAATGTAATCCTAACCTAAATCTTAGCTAACGTCTATTAACTAAAATGATCTTAATACTAAATTTTAATCTAATATCGCGGATTTTATCTTATAAGCGGATTTTCGGAATTGTAACAGCTTAATTGTAAAAAAGGCAGGTGCTGTTTTTTGAATTTTTTCTAGAATAGTATCAGTGTTTGATAATAAGTGCAATCTGCTTGTGGAGAAATAAAAGGGTTTGCTTAGGATTAATTTAAGAACAGCGTTTTGTTTTCTATGCAGCAAACTCAAATTTGTTTTGGCAGCACTCATCCATACGGGGAACCTTTGAAAAATCGATTTATGTAAATATTATTAATTTATTTTCAACAGATAAATTAGATTTTTTATTTATGACTGGATAGATGTTTTTTGAAAAGTAGATTTTTATCAAGGTATACGCCCATGTATTTTATATTTTCGCTTTCCCAAACTATTTCGAAGTTTCCACATGGTAGGTTTCTGTTTGGCAAAAAAACAAGATTTTCTTATTTTTGTAAATAAAATCGATTTAGTTTTTTCTCCATTGATTTGGATTTTCCACTTCAAATAGTGGTCCTTCAAGGTTATTTGTGATTTCATTTGGACAATTGGAGACAGATAATAACGCAGTATCATCATCGTACAAACTAGTGTAGCAATTTGAAATATTGGGTAGATCTGCTGTGAAGATGTTATAGAATAAATAGAAAGCTAGAACCTTGCGGAACACCTGCTGTAACAACAATTTTATTGGATTGTGTTAGTCCAATTTTTACTGTGAAAAATCGGTCGCTCAGAAAACTTTGAATCAACTTGACAAGATAAACTGGGAATTTTTGAGAAATTAATTTGTGGATTAAGCCTTTATGCCATACTGAGTCAAATTTTTTTTCAACATCAAAAATTATTAATCATATAGACTTTTTGTTTTTTAAATTTGCTTTGGCGATATTTTTGATTTTTCAGACTTGATGTATAGAACACATCATCCTTTTAGGTAATTTTAGTTGAATATTAATTGTTTATAATGTGTATTTTCTCATTATAGATGTAAAGTATTGTTTTATAAATTATTTTGATATGTTTGTTGTTTTAGTTATGTTTTATTTGATATACGCTACCCCATGGAATCATAATTGAAACACATTTCTGTGCTCCAAGTGATTAGATCATAAATAAATAGCTTGTAACTATCATTTGAAATTAATTTTATAATAAAACTTCAAAACAAAAACACATTTCTCCTTATTTACAAGAAAAAAACAAAATTATTAGCTAGTCTACTTAAATCGGGTATTGCAAATAGTATTCGGGTTTCGGCAACAATCTTACACGCCTATTATTATCATCCCTCAAGCCCAATTAATGCACATCCTTTTTGAATGTCATTCAAGATTTTCACAACTTCCTCATTAAAAAATATATTATGTACCTACAAAAAAATATACCGTTTTGAAATTACAAATTTTGAATTAATATTACAGTAAAGTATGATAAAAATGACTAGGAACAGTAAAATAAAATTAAAAGGACTCAAAATTTTTAATGATTTTCATTTTATGAAAATATAAAGTAATAAATTTTAAAATATGTAATTAAAAATTTCTATTCTTGAATATTTAATTTTTACCGGGTCCGAAAACAGAATAGAATATTTTTTAAAGGATATAATATACACAATTATTATATACATATATAAGAAATTAATTTATTTTTATAGATTTCAATTGCGAAAATAAAATTGGTTCGCTTGGTAAAATATGCCAGTAAAATCATTTTAATCATAAGAAGGATACGTCATATCAAGCCAATTCTCTTGATGTTTATTTTTATACTATAAAATATAATAATTACAGCTAGTGTAGGTAGATATATGTATGTCGAAATAAATATTATAATTTTCATCTATGGAATTTAAAAAAAAAAACGAGCGAATGAAAGAGATAGATTGAAAAAGAGGGTGAGAGTGAAAATTTTTCATATAATTTATCGCAAAACGTATAAATCATTTTTAATGTCTTTTTGTTAGATCGTTTTGTTCATTATACGATTCCTTAAAAAAAAATTGTGATATATTTAATATCAAAAAAATAAAAAAAAAAAAACAAACAAAAAAAAATATAACAGAAAAAAGGTGAGGTTTTTAATATTCGCCAGTTTTATTATTTTTTTTTTGTTCTTCTATGCTTCCAAAAATTTTAATATCTATTATGTTATTAAGAGAAGTGGTAAAATAAAAATAAATATATTAGAAAAGGATAGAATAACAAAATATTATTTTGGGTTCAAATAACTCATTAAAGGTATAAATCTTCTGGAATCTTGTTTTTTTCTGCTTTTTTTTTAATTTTTTGTGGGACCTTTTTTTGAATCATTTTGAGTCATTTGATTCACTAAAAAGCTTGAATATTCAACGTCACATACATTTTATTTTAATTTAGAAATAGGGTGATAAAGTGAATCGAAGGTAAAATTATGTCTTTCATTCTGACATGATGAAAATTTTCTGATGTTATTTAGGGTGTGATAAAAATTGTCGCATAAAATTTGATTGTATTGAAAAATATTTTTTTAAATTTTGTTTGTTTTATTTTTATTGTTTTTTTCTGTGTTTGAAAAGAATTAAATGACCACTTTAAAAACAAATTGAAAGTTTTGTTTTTTTTTATTAAGGACATAAAATTGTCAAATATGAAAGAGAGTTTGATGATAATAGATGTATTTGACAGTATTTGAAAAAAATTAAATTTTGGATAATCAGTATTGATTTTTGTGTGTTATGTTAAATTTTGCAATTAAAAGTCGAATTACTATTACACTATTGTATTATATATACCTTAGTTTAGGTCGTAATAATGTAAATTAGAATCTTATATACAGGGTGTGCCAGAGCTTGCTTATCAGCTTTTTAAAAAGAGAAGGAGTCGTTATTTTAAAATTTTAAAAAAAAATTATTAACTAAATCGAGGGCGCTCTATCGATTGGTGATATTTTCAACTTCCGAAAAGAACCGGAAAAGGGTTTTTTAAGCTCAAAACTCGTTGAAATGGACCTAAATCAAGATTTTCAAATAGAAAGGGGTATTTTTTTTACAAATTCGGATTCTACGACAAAATATGAGAAACTTATTTAAAACGATCTGTCATCTTGAATCGAGCATAAGCCATGTTGAATTCTGGTACATGCTATACAGCTTTTAGCACTCATCAACTATATTTCAAAAATTAAAAGCATTACAGACCTAAACATTTGTATTGTGGTACTTTATTACAAACAAAAAAATACATCTTTTACCGTTTTCTAAAACGGGGACTGGTTTGGGTAGCTGCCATACAAATTCCAACATGCCTATAAAATATTTCAAAAATCAAAAAGACCTAAAAATTTTAAATTTGATATACTACATCGAAAATAACCAAATATGCCTTTTACCGTTTGCTGAAATTGAAACTGGTTTCAGTACCTGTCATATAACTCCCAACATGCCGAAAGAATATTTCAAAAACCAAAAGCGCTACAGACTTGAAAATTTGAAATTTGATACTTCATCGAAAATTACCAACTAAGATGCCTTTTACCGATTTCCAAAACTAGAACTGACTCGGATAGCTATAATACATCTTCTAATGTCCATTAAGGATATTTCAATATATTGTGTTTTTTTCTGTTTTTCAAAATTTGAACTGGTTCCATTACCTGTCATAAAACTGAAACAAAAAAAGGTGTACAGACGAGAAATAAAAATGTTGGTATTCTGTAGAACTAAAATTATATTTTTTATATTGTACCGTTTTCTAAAATTGAGTCTGCATATAACGAAAAATATATTTAAAAAAACTAGCTCATGATAATAGTAGTAGTTTTATAACATTTAATTAGTTGATATACCACAACATGAATAAATAATTACTTGAAAACATACTACACACGTTCATTTTATTTACTAGAATGGAGTATCGGCTCTTTGTCATAAGCTCAATTCAAAAAGTGACATAAATTCGACAAAATTTTCCGTCGAACTGATGTCATTTTTAATTTTAATAATTTTATCGAACTTATGACAAATTAAAAATGACAAAAGTTCGACAGAAAACTATTACACTTAAAAACGACATAAGTTCGAAAGTTGAATTAAATCGGATTTATGTCGTTTTTAATTTTAATAATTTTTGTCGAACTTATGTAATTTTTTCTATCGAATTTATGTCGTTCGAACTAATGTTAAGAATATACAGAAAACAAAATGATGAAAAACGTAACATTGGTAAAGCTAAATAAGTGGTATTTAGAATAAAGCAATATAATTGCAGTAAGATGTTTTATCAGACTGGCATAATTTACTACTCCTTTATTTTACTAAATGTATAGTATAATTGAAATACAGCCTACCATTAAAAATTGTATAGTTGTAATATACCTATCTGAATTCATCTCTAAAATCAATTAATTAAATAAATACTTACTTTATTTATATCATGGTTTGCTTGTGTACTCGTAAATATATTTGGTAAATAGTACCTTTTTATCTTAAAAAACCGTCTTGATATTCCTTCATAATCTCTTCAGAGTACGGTGAAATTTTTCTGTGTATTAAATTCGATAGAACTTTTTACGCGGTATTTAGTAACTAACTAAACGATATTGTTGTTGCTTTATTCATAGAATGATTTTTTTTAATTTACTTAAATTCATTTAACCTTCATTTAACCTTTTTACCACTCCGTCTGATGCTTTAGGTATAGATCATCTGTCTTTCCACCCAGTAGTCCCGGGCTTGACTCCGTATGAAAGTACAACTAAGTACTATTTTTCATTGGGACAAAATAAATGACAAAAAGAGCAAATAACAGATTTATAATCCGCAACTTAAAAGAGTCTGTAAGTGCTCTTGATACTAATACGTATATAGGAATACTCTTATATAAAAATAAATAAATAAATTTCCCCCATTGATGTGCATTTTTAAATTTCGTTTCGGTCTACTTTTTATAGCTTTAAGCTTTAATTCACTTATTTGATGTTAATTTTGAAGTTAGGAATCAACTTTGACAGCTCCATCAGCATACGTTTTTTGTGTATATTTGTTTCGGCCGATATATGATGGTAGGTAGGTATAGGCAGTAGCGACTACCTACAGTACGCCGACACACTTAGACCAATAAGGTTCATTGTGATACCACAGAAACTTTCCTCGCATAATGCTCTACTCGTTCAATCATTTCCAGCTTTTTACAAAGTGGCGGGGGTCTTTGATTTTAGTGCCCTTAAGATCACCCAGCGAGTTTAGAAAGAAGGCTCCTAGATGGGTTTTTCTTTTATGATGAAAGTATGTAGTACATAGTAAATGTTGAACAACTTCATGTTCTTTCTCGTTGCTACACGCTTCCGGAAATGTTGCTTGAGGTGAGTCCAAGTTTTCTTGTACGTTTAGCAATAAGACAATGACCCATAATTACCCATACCATAGTGCTGATGTCACATCTTTTCAAATATAGTAGGTTGTTAAAGGACCGCTCCAAGTTCACCATAGGCTAGATTTGCTTGGTGATGTGGCAGTCAAGTCTACCTTACCATCTAAAATTTGAAGCTTTTAATGCATCTTTACGAAGCAATATATTACCAACACATACATTTTGTTCAGTTTTTATACCCGATGTACATTTTTAGATTTCGTAATGTTTAAAATCTTAAATTCTGTCAATAAAAAATACAATTTACTTACAAATCACAAAATTAAATGCAATATTAAATAAAAATATCTAATTATAAATCTACAATCATTTTTATAAAATTAAATTTTAAAAAATATATTTTTATTCTGAACCTCCATTTTTTTTTTCTTTTTTTTTCAATATTTATGACAATAAGTATTTTATTTTACTGACGTTTTCATTATCTTTATTTTTATTTTTTATTTTTTGTTTTTGAAATTATTTCTATACTAAAGTTAACTATTTTTACGATTTGTCTTGATCTTTTATTTAAATTTTATTCGCTTTTTGTTTTTTTATTTTGTTATTTATTTCATCATTAAAATGTACATACAAAGGACACAAATAAAGTGGCATAAAGTAAAGATTCATAAAGTACCCATATTTAACAAAAAAAAAATAAATAAATAAATATTCACCTTTTATTTACCCATCATTAACAATAGAAATATACAAAAAAAAAAAATTATATATATATATATATATATATACCTTAAGGAACGAGTAGAGTGACTACAAGGAAAGGTACCCTACAATATTCCTTCACAAAACCAATAAATCGTTTTCGAAAAAGTTTAGTTGGTTTATTTTTATTTTTGTTTTTTTTTTTACCCATCCTTTAACCATCTCTATTATATCACACTTCCTTGATACCATCAAAAGAATTTACAAATAAAATGAAAAACAAAAAAAAACAATAATAATAACAAAATCTGAAACAACAACACTCTTAAATTTGAATATCTTGAAGAAAATTCTCAAGGGAGTAAAAGAGACAAAACATATATTATATTTTTTTTCTTCTTTTGTTTATTTTACATATTTTGTTTTAACCATCGCGCAATTCTTTTTTTCGCGCGATTTGATGCTTTAACGGCAACAACAGCAGCAGCAGCAACAGCAGCAATACCAATAACAATATCAACAACAATAATAACAACAACAACAACAACAAATACTAACAAACAGCAAACAAAACGGGCCATTAATATTCTAATTGCTACGCGTTTGACAGTTTTGGTGATAAAGACCAAAATTTACGACTATCGAAAAGAAGAGAAAGAAAGACAAAAAGAAAAACGTCGTATCGTCATTCAATTTTTGTATTATACACCACTATGATGTGTTGCTGTTGCCATTGTTGTTGTTTCTATATATATTATTATATATATTACATTTTTTTTTTGTCTTTTGATTTTGTTTTGTTTTGTCTATATTATGTACATAATATTTTTTTTCTTGAATCTTTTCACTTCTCTTCAAGTTTTCTTCAAGCATTGATCCTTCATTTGTTCGTTTCGTATACGAGTATGGATGGTGTATGATGATGAATTCCATTTGAATATAATTTTTTGTACACACTCTCACTTTAGAACATTGAAGTTTTAATTTTTTTATATTATTCATGTATTTTCCCTTTAAGGTATTGGTTATATTTTAGGTCTCAGTTTTATATGGTTTTTGTCTTGGATAAGGTTTCAGTTTTAAGGTTTTACTTTTTTACAATTACGAAGCCTATGGGCGAAAACTTTAACTGCAATACCTTGTAGATTAAACCGTATTTATGAGAATTGACCGATATTTATCCTACTGAAAAGCTTGCAGGGTGGTAATGACGATTGATGATTGATGAGTAGTTTGGCTTTCATAATATCATAGCTATATTCGATTTTAATGATAATGAAGGTGTATTCTTAATTAATTAAAAAAAAAATAATTAAAAATTACAACTTTGTATAACATCTATGCTCTGGTCGGGATTTGGGACTCACAACCTTATGGTTAGTAGTACTTAGTGGTATATAATATAACCCCTAAACCGTACCGCTTGACTTGAGTGTAACTTGAATTAAAAAAAAAACTAAATAAAAACATTAAATCTGGTTTAGAAGTGAAAATTGTTGATTTTTGTGATAGAATTTAAAAGACAGGGTATCAGGTTTTAGGTAAAGGAATCAAAGCAGGGTAAAATTTTCCTTATGACAGGTTTTTTTTTCAGTTTTTCAAATATTGATTTTATGATTTTTATTGAATTTGTTTTTTATTTTTTTCTTACTTAATTATTTACATACGATATCAAAATTAGTAAGGCTGGTGCAAAGCCAGTTACAAACTTATTTTATCATCTTATTTCTGAATTTGCTTTGTTAGTTGAATTTTAAAGCTAATCTGAGTTATCTTATTGCAGTCAAATTCATATTAAAGATTTTAGTATAAGCCAGATATATTGTCCTGAAAACGACAATGGGGCCTGGAGGAGAAGATATAATTTCGAATACTACCAGCTGTATAATGAAGTGGGCGTAGTCATGAAAATTAAAGTAAAGAGACTACAATGACTCATACACTTAGAGTGTATCCAATGGGGTAGACCAAACCTTCCTTGGAGAGACAGAATATGGGCAGACATGAAACAATTTGGTATCTTCAACTGCATAGCCGTCCGTGAATGACAAAAACTGACGACGTTCATGAGTCAGGCCCAGGACCTACATGATCTGTTGACCACTTAAGTAAGTAAGTAAGTAAGTGTAGACCAATATATTATCAGGAGATTCCAATATAAAATCACAAAATGAATATGAAGTCTCACACTATTCTAATGTTGAAAAAAATTATAATGAAGCAGAAACACTAATTGAACATTAATTCTACAATGCTCAAACTTCATCATCCAATCTTTTGACTTAATTGACTTAAATTAGCAAATATTTTTTAGAAATGTTCAGTATAGAAAATAATATAGACATTGAACACACAGAAGCCCGAAACTGGATAAAGCACTCAATACCTGGATATTTTCTATAATCCACTTTATCACTCAAGCCCAAGCTCAAGCTCAAGCTTATACTTCTACATTGACCAATTCCTTTATATAGGTACAATACATCATATATTTCATATTCAATCAACCCACAAATACTTTTTGGACCCTATATTTATTATTACATAAAAAAGTGTGCGGTGTAACCTCTGCTTTACGTAAATAAAATTTTCATACCGAATTCAAGTATTGTTCTCTACTTATATTTTATTATTTAAGACATAATAAAACAAAATGATAAACAATAACAATAACAACAACACACAAAAAAACAATATTGTTCCTTCAAGGCTGCAACAACAACAACAACAACAACAATTGAAATCGAATTAAAAGAAATAAGAAGAAAACACCACTAACAAAACAGACGATTTGCTGCTTCTGTTTTTGCGATTGAATTGATCAACAAAAAAAAATCGTTTTTCTTTCTCTTTCTATCTTGATTTCATCTGCCAAATCAAATAAAACGCAAATCACAAAAATTTCAAAAAAGAAAAACGAATAAAATTCCTATGCACAAACAGTCGTAAAAGTTAAGTTCTTTTTTTTTTTTTTTTGAAATAGCAATACACATATAAGAGCAAGCAACATCAATAATAACATTATAGTATTAACCATCAACAGCAGCAACAAAAGCAGCAGCAGCAGCAGTATCATCATCATCATCATTGGCAATACCAATAACAATAGCAGTTAGAGAAGAAGAATAAAAAATAATAAACCGATACCGATTGAATTTCAATATACTCAACATACTCAAGCCAACAGCTAAAAAACATAAATAAAAACAATAACAAAAAAATTAAGTATGAAATTTGAAACTCTACAGAAAAAAAAAATAAAAAGAACAAAAATAAATTACCAACGAATTGAAATTCATCAGAGTATTCAAGGTGCCGAATATTAAAGCAATGAATTTACATTTTCAATCATTCAGTTTATAAGAGAAATTCTTGAATTCGGGTTGTTAACGAGCACTTTTAAAGTAGATATGTTGTCATTAAATTACGAAAATCTAAATTTGAACGAACTCTAAATGTAAGTAATTAGTACTGTTAAACATTTAAAATTATTTGCGAATATTTTGACAAACATTTTAAGCTACTTTTCTCAGCACATTAAAATATAAAATTAATTAAAATTAAGTTAATTTGTTTAACTGCTCATTATATTATTTTATACCCTTGTTATTTATACGATTATACCCTTAATATCTTACACCTCTATATTTCTACATACCATTGGTATTACCCTTATTATATACCTAAATTATACAAAATATTATACAAACATTGTTAAATTCTTAAAGTCTCCAAAACAGGAATGACATGTAAATTACCACCTTATTTTCACCGTATATATTGTGTCATTTCTTCAAAACATATTATGTTCATGTATCCTTTTTTTTTGTTTTTAAATTATCAATTTGTAGTGAATACAATAATTTTAATAACAAATTTTTTTATAAATTTTTAAAACTTTTAAATAATATTTCTCCACATTTCTATTTATATTCATTTAATTTTAACAACTCTCCACTAAAGGTAAATTTATTGATATCAATTGAATATTTTCAAAACACAACACAAATTTGATTTTAAAAATTTCCAGAATAGAAATCTCCAATTCTCCAATTTATAAACTCTTCAAATTTTTACAAAAATTAATACGCTTTTTAAATATTTTTTCTCTTAATATACATGCAAATCTATTTATAGAATCACATCCATTGAATATTTCCAAAACACAATTTTGAATTTAAATTCATTAAATTAATAAAAATAAAAACTCTCCAAATTTTTACAAAAAATAATACCCTTTTGAAAAAATTTGCTCTGATAGTGCACATGCAAATCTATCCATAGAGTCACATTCATTTCACATTTCCAAAACACAGTTTTGAATTTGTTAAATTTATAAAATTAATAAAAATAAAAAATTTCCAATTTATAAACTCTGCAAATTTTTAAAAATTTACTCTCATAATGTACATGCAACTCTATCCATAGAATATTTTTCGGAAACACAATTTTGAATTTGAAATCCATAAAATTAATCAAAACAAAACCTCTCCAATTCTCCAATTTATGAACTATCCAACTATTTAACCAAAATAATATACTTTTGAAAAATTTTGTAAATCTATCCATAGAATATTATTGTCCAAAACAAAATTTTGAATTTGTAAAATTCATAAATTTAATAAAAACAAAAACTCTCCAATTTATAAGCTCTCCAAATTTTTACAAATCCAATACAATTTTGCTCTCATAATGTACATGCAAATTAATCCATAGAAGTTATATTCATATAATAATGTTCTCTTATACACATACACATTATATAATACATATATATATACATAGTAAATTTTCATTCGATGAACGCGTTGCAGATCCAAACCTGTCGATTCTTCAATTCAGTGTTCCTTGTTTGGTATGTATACAACATTCTTCGATTTCACATCTTGATTGAATTAATATTTCCATGGAAAAGAACCAAACACAAATACAAAATAAAAATTGAGAAAAACCTTTTCGGGTTTACTCAATTGACTGGTTGGAAAAAAAAATATATATATTTTTTTTTGTACGTAATAAAAAAAAGAGCAACGAAAAAATTGATGTGCAACATTTTCTAAAAATATAAAAAAAATAATTTTTTTTTTTTTATTTTGTTTTGCTATTTGTTTTTATTTATTTTTCTGCAACTCTTTTTGTTTGTTTTAGTTTTTATTTATTTATTTTACTTATTTATTTTTTATTTTAAATTGGAACAAGTTGAAAAGCACAAAAATAAAAAAACAAAAGCAAAAAAAATAAATAAAAATTCGCCAATGAGATTCGATAAATTGAATATTGATAAGGATATTTGTGCAAAAGGATATTTTGTATTTGTATTCGCTCAAGGAATTTTATGTGTGTGATTATAATTGGTTACGGTTAAATGACGAAATTCGTGAAAATTAAGAAAATTATGTTTTATAAGTAAAAATTATATAGGGGTCTATAGTGGAAATCTATTGGCTAGGAAATTTGTTTATTAATAGATTTTTAAAGTCGACGATATTTTCTTGATACACTTTGACTTCAAATTTATTTCTTTTAGTATTTATTGGTAGAAAAAAGTATACCCGACTTCCGCGATTGACCTTGTGGTTTCATTGTTTTATCAATATCAGTTTTAAATGTTTAGTTTTAATAACTTATATATAACTGTAAATAATAATATATTGAAGTGTTTAGTAGAAAATGCTCAAACCATGAAAAAATTTTAAACCAATATAAAAATTACTATAATCTAGGATACTTATCCCACTGCTTGACATTATTTTTGTCAGAAAAATTAATTAAATGCTATAGTTAAATACAACCTATACGTGTAGGTAAGTATTACGTTCTTAGTCTACTAGAAATACAATTAGATATGAGTAATTCATCATTTGGCTCTTAAAAAGGTCAAAATGTTCATAAAATAAGTACTTCAGACATGATAAATATAACCTAATACTTAGTCCCCTTATATCAATAAACGTAGTATTATACATAATTTATACGGAGCATTTTGAAACAAATACAAGCAAAATACAATTTTGGTTCAACACGAATGCGGCTATTTTTGATGTCCTAACCTGTATTCAAAATAGACTAAGGAATGAAAAAAAGGTAGCAGTGATGTTTTTTGATATCACGAAAGACTTTGATATGGTAGATAGGAAAATTCTCTTACACAAATTCTATGAATATGGAATAAATAGCGTTCAGCATTATTGGTTTAGGAGCTATCTAACAAAAAGAAACCAATTCGAATGTACAGAACACTACATATGTATATAATTTAAAAAATTGACTGTGTCATACTACACGGTAACTCCTACACTCTTTAATTGCTATATAAACACTTTTTGCCAAACTAAATTTACAGAAACAACCGTTTCTATAGGCTGATGATCTTTTAGTTGTATATGGCAGAAGTAGTAGTGGTAGATAAAATGAATTATGACCTAACCCCAGTATATATAAATCGATGGGCAAACACAAATTAACTATAAATTAAACAAAGTATATTATATTTTAATTCTAAACATTTTGAATTTTTAAAACTGCTCTACATCAACATTGAAATTCGAAAATCAGACAAGTTAAAACATTTAGCTGGAAACGATGAATAAAAACATTATACATTTGGAAAAGGTATAAAAATAGTAGGAATATGATAATAGGACAAAGGTTACCACTTCAGTGGAAGAGAACTCTATTTTTTATCGTATTCCATAGTTCATTTGTATTTAACATTGTGGGATGGGGAAATATGAACAAAATCAAATTACAAATAATTCAAAACAAAACAATAAAAAAACCTATAAGGACTAAAACACCAATACAACAAATACATAAAACACGCAAATTATTACCGCTGCCTCTCTACATACAATAATAATAATAATAATAAAGAATTTATTTCATCAAAACTAAAAGCTAATTTACATTAAATACTTAAGACTTAAATTAAAAATTTATAAAACAAAAAATATTAAGTATAGTAAAATAAAAATTTAAAACTAAGCCTAGTTGATTAAATGAAAAATTTAGGTTCAATCAATCTCCAAAGATAAGTGACGAAAAAACCTTTAAAATAAATTACATATATTTAATAATATGGGGAAAATTAAAAATAAAACAAAATAGGAATAATTATAAAGCAAAAATAATGCTTATATACTAAAATATAAATGAAAATGATGGAAAAATTCAACAGTAAAACAAATTAAAATAAAATATACAAAATAAAATCAATGAGAAAAGCATATAATAGCATATAAAGCAAAAAATGCTCGGCATAAAATACATAAAACGCTTATTGGGACCATTAGTACAAATAAAAAAAACAAATACACGAACACAATACATACTAGAACATCGCATTTGCTTCAAGCAAATAGAGTTGCTAGTGGTATCAGAAATGTGAACTCTATTTACAAAAATGATGTGAAATAATACAACAAACTATCGATGAATATTAAAAACATAATAACAGTCTAATTTAAAATGGAAGTAAACAAATATTTTATTGAATTTATTCAATTTAACTTCTTTTTGTAAATATTTTTAACTCTTTACCTTTGTTTTTACATTTCGTTATCATTTTTTGCCATATAAGCAAATTATTGCTATTTTTGAGATAAAAAATCAAATAAATAAATAAAAAAACACAATTTAGTTTTGATTATCTCTCAATGAGCAACTCGGTCATTCAATTTCAATCTTGGGGGACTGATAAAATTAATTTTTTTATGTTAGTGGCTTAGTTTTGATTCAACAACTTTTCCGGAACGATATAACAATACAAATGAACTACTTTGTAAAAATTGAATGATTCAAGAAAAATCCTCTGTTCCCAAGTGGAGTATGATGCAAAAAAAAATTTTAAACCTTATGACTCAGGGTTATAAATTATCAGTAAACTGATAACTGAAAAAATTTATCAGAAATGGAATCGTGATACTGATACATACTGATAAACTTACTGAAAAAAATTTACTATTGTGAATACTGATAATTTGACATTTCGGAAATCAGCTGATTCTTTGAATTAATTATTTTTTGTTTAGTTTTGTGAAATAAAATATAAAATAAAAGTGATAATCTAATATAAATAAAATAAAAAGAGGTTAAAATAAAGTAATTTCATAGAAAAGACAAAAATATAAGTGAAATAAAATAAGCTTGAAAATAGTTTTTTTTTTCAGACAACAAAAGGAGGTTTTGTGAAATAAAATATAAATTAAATGTAAATAAAATTAAAAATAAGCTAATTAAATATGTATTGTGGACTGTTGTTGAATCAAACTAACTCATCAGTCTTTTATTTGCTATATCACACAACTATTTATAGATAATATAAAATTAATTCATATCAAAACAAAAAAAAAAAAAACAAAACCAATTAAAAATTATTTTATATGAAAAAATTGTTAATTGAATCCCGTTCTAATTTTTATTGGTTTTCCAGTCTTTTTCTTTTAGTCTTTGGTAATTTTCTTTTATTATCAAGTCAGTTTTTTGTATTTTTTATTTTAAAATTATACTTACTATTTTTTTTAATCTAAATGAATTTTATTTAATAAATTTTAGTATTATCCTTATATGCATTGTTTTGTAAATTTATTTTTATCACACAACTTATATGGAACTGATACCGATTATGACAATTATCAGAAAATATGACAAATTTTAAGCACCCCAATACCAATTTATCACGTTAATAAAACGTTAATAAAATTCACAATCGAACAGAAAAACTGATAGTTCTGACAACCACGATAGGGCGCATCAGAATTTCTGAAACTGGTCATAAATACTGATAAATAATACTGATAACTGACAACCACGATTGGGGTGATTGATTGTTGAGGTTTATTTTAAATTATTTTTGGTTCTTGACAATTATTCAACGAAAATTACAATTTAAACCATCCAAAATCAGAATTAAATTTAAATATCCAAGCTTATTTTATGAACACTTCAATTACCAAACGATTTAATCTCAACTTCTTATCAAAAACAATAATAATAATTAACATACAAAATTTTATTTCCATGGCTTTTGGACATTAACAGTAACGTCATATACATTAATTTTTGGGTTACTATAAAGACGAAAGTTTTCTTAAAAAGAGGAAACAAACTTAAAATCTTAAAATTCTTAAGGTTCATTTTTTATTTCATTTTATAACTTTTTTTTTTTTTGCTTTTGCCTATGTTGTATCTTAAGCGTGTTGATTAGTTTCCATTAGTTTTTGGAAGAACGAAAAAAAAAACAGAAAATGAAATGAAAACACTTTTTTTTTGTTTTTTTTTTTTTTTTATTCTTTTGTTTTGGATAATTTGATTCGATTATTTGGTATTTGTTGTTTTAATGTATGTATATGCAACAACCTTTTAAACAACAATTTGCAACACAACAAAAAAAAAGGTTTATTCTTCCAATTTTTTGTCATTATTATTATTTTTTTTTTCTTTTTTTTTTTTTAGTTTTTTTGATGATCTTTGTTAGAGTGGTTTTTAATTAGGAAATTTGTGTACGAAAGCGAATTGAATTCAATTAATAATTGATTCGATGTATAGATGGTAAAATTTGAATGAAAAAAAAGAAGAAGAAAAAGAATAATAAGATTTTCGGATGTTGTTTTTATAAAGTTAATTAGATTAAGAAGTAAATTTCCTTTGGTGCAGGAAAAATAAGTATAACTAAAATTTATAATTTCATATTATTTTACCTATTTTTGGAATAAATTTTCTTAATACAGGTAATTATTATTTTAGATACATATACTTACGAGTAGATATATAACAAAAAACAAAAACAACAAGAAAATAAAAAGGATATGCCTATAGTAATTTATATCAAAATTATTTTGAATACTCTCTTGGGAGATGTGTAATTTTCTTCTAAATAACAAAAATAAAAGTAACAAAGACAAAAAAAAAATCTTTTAATTTATATTAAAATTGAAATTTAGTTTTTTTTTTTTTTAGGTGTTTTATTTTAATTAATGAAATTTGTGAACATGAATATTGAGAATGGAAGCGTATACATCAGATCAAAAAATGAAATGAAAAAGGATGATATCATTTAATATTTATTATAATTAATATATATACGGAAGAATTAATATACTTTAATTAAATTATTTATATTGAAAATTAATTCATTAAGATTAGTTTAATTATAAATAGGGAGGAGAAATTCTTGAATATAATTAAGAATATTTTTCCTTAATTTAGAATTTCTTAATTTATATTTTAGGAAATAGATTTCATCAAAAATAATTTTTAAAATGTTCGAATATAAATAAAATATAATTAAAATAGTTTTAAATTGATGAGGAGAGCTTTTTGTTTACACTAGAATTGGTTAAAGCCAGTTTTTTTTCTTATCAACAGTTAGATTCTAAAATAGGGGTTGTTTGAACTGTTTTAAAGTTTATTTATGTTATAATATATGTTAATATAGACTAAATTTATAATGTTTTACAATATGTTAAATAAATTTTTTTTTTAAAATGTGTTCATTGTAATCCATTCGGTTTTTTAAAATATTTGATTACATATACATATTTAGATGAGGCAAATTCAGTAAGTCAAAAGCAACAAGGACATAGAAGAGTAGGAAAATACTCAAAAATAACAAAAGATACACTACTTTTCCTAAAATTATGTTAAAAAGTAAAGGCAAAGCCATTAACGAGTCTGATTCACTGAAATAAATAAATCTAAATACTGCCGAAAATGTAATGTATTCATACGCACCATTTGAACTATATTTCAAAACTGACTTTATTAATATTTATGTGTATATAAAGCAACAATATTTTATAATTATATGAATATGTACTTATATATGTAGGTGCAATGTATACAAATTTAATAAGTGTTTTACAATATAATAGATAATTAAACAGAGAGTAAAGACATGATAATTAAACAGAAACTAAAGACCGGATAATTAAATATAATTTAAAGTCATGATACTCTACAAAAATTACATAAAGTCGTTACAAAAAAATTATGAAGTGTTTTGGAAAACAGCGTGATGTAAACCGTATTAAAACAATATTGCCAGAAATTATTGAAACAATAATTGTAGAGCAAATTCTACGTAGAAGTGTAATTCTAAATATAAAAATAAGCAATTTTTAATAGGTCAAGCGAATTGAAAATAAGTCTAAAATTAGATGAAATTGAATCAGAAAGTGTGAATAGTTAACGAATAATAGAATTAAGAAAAATTTATGGAACAGAATTTATCCAATAAAAATCAAAGAAATATTTGGTCGTACATAACCAATTTTTGGTTATTATAATAGTTGTCACAACCGGTAATTGGTTGTGAAATAGTTGTCAAATTTGGAAAAAAAACCAAACTGTAAATAGTCAATTGGATGCTTTTTGTAGTATTCATAACCAATTATTTCCACAAACTTCTGGCTTTTGAAATTGGTTCACACATGCCTTTCACAACTAGATACACTCATATAGTTCACAAAAATAGTTCACAAATGCATATCCCAACTAATTTCGTTACCATTTCAGAAACTGTACAAATTTGTCTTTGAAGTAGGTTTGAACATTTTTCTCACAACCGTTTAATCACTAATCGAGAGAATTGGATGTTTTATAAAACAGTTGTCAAATGATTTTCAAAACTTCGTATGGTTACTATTTAAATTCAGATCTCAAAGAGTTATACAGTGCTACCATCATTTTTTAAAACATTTTATTTTTATTATTTGCTTAAAAATTTTAAGTATGTATCATGAATTTTACATTTTTTTAAACAAAACGCTTCTTGGGTACTAAGTGAACACTTAAAATGAAAGAGGAAAATTAATTTTTATTAATGAATGTGATTTTAATATTCATCTTCGTAGATCACATCATGCCCGCTCTAAGTCCGGTACTATAGAAAACATATTGTGGTGACTACTGTAATGGAACAAAACGTTTCACTAATTTCCGCAATAAAAATGTCTGGTATGGTGTACTGCAAAATTAAATGTAATTTGTAAATGCTAATCGCTTAATCTTTTTTTTAAATAAAATATTTTTGCGAAAACTACTGGAATAAAATAAAAATATACAAATATAAATCGTTATATCAAATTATTATAAATCTATAAATTCACCATTTATTAATGATATTTGACAAGAAATCAAATCAGTGCATAAATTATACTTTATGTAAATTTAAATTTTTAGGATAAAATTTTTTCATAATTTTAAATACAAAATATTAAATATAAGAATAAATTTTTTTTTACTTTTAGACGCTTTATAATATTTTTTTGCAAAAACTACTGGAACAAATTGTTTGGTAATAGCTTTTGGTTATTGAGAATTCCAAAATTTGTACAAGAACAGATATCCAAGAGATTATTGGTTTCATTTTAAATTTTTACCACCATATTCTTCAATGCTTAACCCGATAGAGAAAACATTTTCTACAATACAAGTATATGTTCGTGCGGTGTTAAGCGATCCTGGCAATGAGTGGCATAATCTACCACTTGTAATTATAATAATTTTATTTCATACAATATGCTTTACAAAGTTAAAATTACAAATTCAAAATTACAAATTTAAAAAATTTCATATATGTATAAATAAGTTGAAGTATTTATATCCATAGGCATCTCTAAACCAAAGTGTTAATCAGTCAACAGTTTGATCCAATTACGTAATGAACATGGTTGTTATAACATTCCACAAGCATGAATTAAATTATATTTTTCTATAACCAAAAATTAAAATTTTATATCAATAAACAGTTTTTATTTTTTACTTAACTATTTTTACTTTTGTGATTAAAACAAAAATGCGTAACACTATTTTGAATTATTTCGGTGTCCAGAATCAATACTGTGAATCATCGAAAAATTGTCATAAAAATATTTTGATATTCAGTCAGCTCGATATCCCCAAAAGGTGATATTTATGATTATTTGATTCATCGGAGGAGATTTCAATGCGAAACATACCCACTGGGGTTCAAGATTAACCACAACAAAAGGGAGAGAGCTATATCAAGCTGGAAGAAATCATAAGTGTGAATTTATTTCTTCCGGTGCCCCAACCTATTGGCCCACTGACCCAGCGAAAATACCTGATTTGATTGATTTCTTTATAACAAAGGGAATAAATAGAAACCACACATATGCCGTGAGCAATGATGACCTATCGTCTGACCATACTCCAGTGATCATGGTTCTAAGTGAAAAAGTTGAACACAAAAATTGCCTCCCAAGACTTACAAACAAGAAAACTGATTGGGATATGTTTAGAGAAAAACTTGAGCAATTCATTACTCTAGGATCCGTGGAATCAAGGAACCAAATTGATGCGGAAGTCGAGCAATTCATTGTAGACGTGCAGCAAGCAGCAAAGGAGAGCACGCCATGTTTTGACTCGAAACATCACTCGAGAGTGAGCTATCCTCCAGAAATAAGAGCACTGGTTATGGAGAAGAGAAGGGCACGACGAAAATGGCAATCAACGAGGTACCCAGGTGATAAAATTATATTCAATCGCTTAAATAATCAACTAAAACAGCAAATCAGAAATATAAAAAATAACTCATTTAATAAATTCTTAAACAATTTATCAGCCGATGCTTATACTGACTACTCGCTTTGGAAAGCAGCTAAACGAATAAATAGACCACAGGTGCAAGATCCACCTTTGAAAACACAGGCTGGTAGCTGGGTCGGTAACCCAAAAGAAAAAGCTAAGATTTTTGCTGACCACTTGGCAGAGGTCTTCACAGCACCAACACAAAATCTTGCAAATGAAAATATAACTCTCGAAGTTAAAATAGATGAAGCGGAAATTTCGCATATCACTCTAAGAGAAATTAAACAAATATGCAGACACAACCTGAGTGTCAAAAAATCACCAGGTTACGATCTCATCAATGGCCAAATCATGCGGGAACTACCAGATCTAGCTTTGTTAAAGCTACAACATATATTTAATGCATGTTTTAAGTTCACATATGTTCCGAGACAATGGAAAATTGCAGAAGTAATTGTAATACCGAAGCAAGGAAAACCGCCTTCAGAGGTAACATCATATCGACCAATATCGTTGTTACCTATTATATCAAAAATATTTGAGAAACTGCTCCTCAAAAGACTTGCCCCGATTATTGAAGAAAGAGATCTGATCCCGAACCATCAATTTGGATTCAGAAACAAACATTCTACAATTGATCAAGTGCATCGGATCACAAATATAGTGGAAAAAGCGTTCGAAGAAAAAAAAGTCTGCTGAGCAATCTTCTTAGATGTTGCTCAGGCTTTCGACAAAGTGTGGCACCAAGGCCTTGAATTTAAACTACATCGTGATTTACCAAGACAATTCTATGAAATATTAAAATCATATATGAATAATAGATGCTTTCGTGTACGCTATGCCAAAGAATATTCAGAAGTAAAAGAAATATCTGCTGGAGTCCCACAGGGAAGTGTTCTTGGTCCAATACTTTACCTGCTATATACAAGAGATATCCCACAAATTGACAACATTTTTATGGCTACCTTTGCAGACGACACTGCGATTCTTGCAGTTGACGTATCTGTCGAAAACTCCACAGCAAAACTTCAAAATGCAATGAATAAAATAAGATTATGGACCCAATGTTGGCGCATTAAACTTAATGAAAGCAAATCAACTCATATAAATTTTACATACAAAAAGATTGCAACCATTCCTATCTCAATCAATAACAAAATAGTACCATATGCCAATACAGCAAAGTATCTGGGAATGACACTCGATGCTAAGCTAAGATGGAAGGAACATATAAGAAAGAAAAAAGAAGAGCTAAACATTAGACTCAAAAAATTTTACTGGTTACTTGGGCGTGGTTCTGAGTTATCAGTACAGAACAAAATATTGATATATAAGCAGATATTAAAACCTACGTACGGTATCCAATTATAGGGCTGTGCAAAGAAAACCAACATTGAAATGTTGCAAAAATTTCAAAATAAAGTGCTCCGTGGTATAGTAAATGCACCATGGTACATACGTAACAAAGATCTCCACCGTGATTTGCGCATTGAAACAGTCACGGAAGAGATCAAGAAACATGCAGTCAAACACGAGCAGAGACTGCAAACTCATGTGAACTCGGAAATGGCAGCAGTTCTTCATATCGACAGCAGTATCCGTCGACTCAAGAGAACGAAACCCCACGAGCTGGTCACGACCTAAAATGGAAAATTCTACGATAATAGTTTCCTTTACGGAAATTTTTATTTCAATAATTTTCCTTTGCGAAAAAATCTAAAAAATCTTCCCACACGGAGTTATTGCTGTGACTATCTCCTTTACGGGAAATATCATAGTGATAAAGTTCCTACACGGTAATTATTATGATGTTAGCGATCCTCCACGGAAACTATCACTATATCAATTTCCTAAAGACGCGACCGAAAATTTACGAAAAAAAAAGTCATTAGCCGATCTTACGTAGATTGGTTATAACGGAAAAAGATAGGTGGGCTTTAGTGGGTTCGACTCCTACACTATCAAGATGCACACGCGGCTGGAGCTCTTGTGTCCTTCGGGGATTACCTGTCGAAAGTACCCTGTCGAAAGCTAGACTCAATATATCACACTCAAAATAATAAATATATTTCGATATCGGACTAATTTCATTATCCAACAGAAAGCATATCTAAGAGAAACAAAATATAAAATTAAAAATATTTTCTGTGGTTTTACAACGAAAGAAGATAACTGCATTTTTGGCATTTCTTGTAAATCGCAATTGAATAAAATTTTGTATAAAATTTGCTATACTTTTCTAGTTATTTTTGCAAAATTTGCAATATTTTTAATGAAAATCTTTAAAAAGATATGATCTTTGAAATCATTTCAATAATTTTTTAATTTTTGTTAAATTTTTACCTTTTTCTTTAATTTTTAAATAACTTATTCATTTTTGTTACATTAAAGTTATTGCTGAAGAGCATGATAACTTCAGTTATTCAGTTTATACAAAAAAAAAATGTATAATACACACTAAAATTTTTCAAGATACATGGAAATATCTTAACATATCATTTTTTTTGTTTTGTACTTTTCGGTAAGTGTTGCCTTCATAACTACATAAGTGAAGTTATATGCTTAAGTTAGAAATATTTTCAACGGCAGTTGTTAGTTATTCAGTTTTGAATTCATAAATTACTTAATATTATTAATTTTTTTTTTTATTTGAAAGAACTTAAAATTTTATATAAAATGGCATTCATAACTAAAATTCAACAAAATTGCAGTTATCATCTTTCGTTGTAAAACCACAGATTTAAAGTCAAGTATCTGATTAAAAAAAAAAAAAAAACCCTATGCCCAACGGATTGGGTTACAGGACATTGATGCTGTTGATCTGATTAAAGGGTATCTTATCAAACTAAAATAACTTTTATTCGATTCGAATTACAAAACAGAATTTACTTGAAAAACTAAAATATTTCGGATCTGAAATGCCTAGAACTAACAATGAAATTCATAAAAAATGTATTTAAGCTTAATGCTCAATAAGATTTTTGTGCTTTCGGAAGGACTAAGGTTACCTACTTACATCCCTATCATTATCTACTTTTAATAACTAATTGAAAACTTATTACAAACAATATTCAAAAAGTAGTGAAATAATTAATTATGGTAGACTTTATTTGTTACATGAAATAAGATTGTATAGTAACTATAGATTTTACAAATCAGCATGCCATTTCGTTTTTTCTCTTCAATATAAAAATTATAACAGTATTTTTTTATTACTTATTATATTAAAATAATTACTGAAGACTAATTGCTGCAGATCAAGTCAATTTCTCTTTCAAAATATGGGCCTATTTCAAAAATCTTTTATTGAAGGTATAACTTCCAAGCGTATTGCATCAACTATAAAATCCATTTTAGATTTAAAAATAATTAATTATCAATTAAAATAATATATAAAAAAATAATTCGCTAGTTGATATTCAATTTCTAAAACTTATAGTGAAAACCAAAAACAAAATAAAAAAAAATCCTTAAATATCCTTCGAAAAAAAAAATTATAAAAATTTATTATGAAAAGTTTTGCATTTGTTTTGTTTTATGTTATTTTTTTGTTTTTCTTGTTTTTTTTTTTCAAAAAAATATGTCATCATATATTTTTCCTAAGAGTTTAAAAAACAAAAAAAAAACATATAAACTGAACGAAATAAAAATCTCATAAGGATTAAGGATCTATTCTCTGTGGCACATAAATACCCATTTTAGTGTGAAAAAAAGCTGGTGTTTTGTTTTTATTTTTTTCGTTTTTTGTTTTTTGTTTTTAATCTTTATTTTAAAAACTAGAATGAAAGGCAAAAGCAAAACTTCAGTAAAGAAATGAAAAACCATATTTCATAAATTCTTATTTTTTTTCTTTTCTTCTTTTATTTTTATATTTATTTTCTTATAATTTTTATATTGCCAAGAATTTCTGGTAATTACTTTAAAAATTTCAAAGGTCCTTGATGACCGTTTAACATCTTTTACTCTCATAATTTGAAACTTTTCGTTTTTTTTTGTTTTTTTTTTTTGTTTCTTTTACTCAACAAATACGGATGTCATCTTTGGAAAATTATTACTAGAAAAGGATAATTTTTTTTTTGATTTTTTTATTTTTTGAAATTAAAAAATAATAAAAAAAAAAAATTAAAAAAAAAATTATTTCTTTCAAAAAATAAATATCAAAGAAGGGCGAAACAAAAAAAAAGTAAAACAATAAAAAAAATAAAAACAGTTAAATTTATTTTATATACTATAATAATTTTTACTTTAAAGTGAAAATAATAGAAAAAAAAATTTAAAAACAAAAATTGTGATGTTGTAAAAATTGCCAATTTATTATAATACAAGGTATTTAAAAAACACTAAGTAATAAAAATTACTGTTTAAAACATTCGATAATCTTAAAACTCAACTCAGAAGTGAAATTTATGTTTTGATTTGCGTCGAATAATAATTAATTTAAAATTATCAACCAGGGTAGTCAGATGACATATAAGACATATTATGTAAATAATTTCAAAGTACATAATATTATATTCGTTGGATTGAAAGGATATGTCAATTTCATGTAAAAGTGAAGTTTTCATTAAACCCATAATTTGTCTAACCCAATTTGACACTATATCTCTGTGTTTTTTACTTTACTGATGGCATTGAAATGTACGAACAGTGTACTAGTTGTCATATTTGTATACTATTCTTATATAGGATAATTTTTGTCAACGCCGTCTAATTTTCAACATAACGATGAAAATAATCAACGATTTGGATTTGAGGAAAAATCAAACACTATTGCTGCGTTTTTACTATTGACAAATTATATATCAAAAAACATTGATAGAAAAATATATACAGCTTGTCCATCACAATATATACCCCTTTTTAAATTGAACTTACTAAAATTTAATTATACACAAGCCCAGAGCCGGCTCAAGACTAAAAGTGCGCCCTAGGCAAACTTTTTAATGAAGCCTCCTAAATAGAGTTTAAACTTATTAAACATTTTTTTACTTACTATATATAATATTTTATTTCAATTGTTGATTATGATATTGTTCAGTATAATAACTATAAAAACTGATTTATAAATTCTAAAAAAAAATAGAAAATTTAATATATTAGAAAATTAGAATATTAGCCTCGATTTTAAATCTGAAAATGTTTCGATTGATTCTTTTATACTTATTTCATTCAATATCTCATGTTCAATACAAATAATAGCCAGTCCATTGAGCCGATCCTCTGTCATTGTTGAACGAAGATATGTTTTTATTAATTTGAGCTTGCCTAAGCTTCGTTCGCATGTTGCTACTGTAACAGGAATTATCATTAGTATTCTCAGTGAAATATAAAGGTTTGGCAATATTATTTCCATTGATCTACTTTTTATATATTTCAAGATATCTTTAATATATCTTTTTTTCCAAATCCTTCAAAATTTCTTAGTATTACTATTTCATCAAATAAATTGTTGCCGTTAATATCATTTTCGAGTACAATTTGCAGATCCTTACAGCATTTCATTAAATCTTCTTTGCCTGTTGAATGTTGATATACAATAATCCCCAAATACAAAAATTCCCAAAAATTTCTTCAAAATGCTTTAGTTGAGAACTTCGTTTAGTCATTGAGGCTAAACATTGGTCTATAATAACATAAAAATTATGAATTTTAGATTTTTGATTGTTTGTGGTAATTTCAATTTTCCTCAAATTCATAATCAGACTGCCTTTTCTTCCTTCTACTACTGGTTTCGATAAAATCAGCTACCATGTCAAGCTTTTCTGCAGTAGCCTTAGCACTTTCGATTGCCTTTTCGAACCCAGATTTTCTATATTCAGATAAAAATCATAGACATCTGGGATCTATAGTATTAAAATAAGGGTACAAATTCAAATTTACAAAAGCTTTCTTTTTGAATTGATATTTGCATACTATGACCAGAAATGTAAAATTCCCAACTTCAAAAGTCTGTTATTTTATTTAACTGTATTGTTAACTATAGTTAGCTAGTGTGATAAAGTTGTGAATTGTGAATTCTTATAAAATAATTCTCTAGTATTAAATTTAATTACTAACACACTACAGGAGTAAAAATAAATTTTCAATAATATTTTCACAATTTTCGGTATGTTGGTTGGCATATTAAAGAAATTTCAGCACCCTATGTAATGGCAGTAATTTTGGCGTCCCAGGCAAGAATCTTGCTCGCCTGCATCTGGAGTCGGCCTACACAAACCTATCTATTTAGATCATATTTTGCCAACAGACATCAACAGATATATTGTGTTAAAGTATATAGTAGCTTGTTAAACATCTAAAAGGGGGTAAAACACAAGCTACCATTTTAGGTCCAAACTTATTCAACTTCTATATTATTGATACCACTGAATTAAAATAAAGGCTTAACACAATTATATATGCAGAAATAAGTGTAAGAAAAAAATTGTAGGAAAAATTATAATATTATTATAATATAAATTTAAATATTTTTCATTTATATAATATATATATATATTATATTTATTATATATAATAATAATTTAATAATGTATTGATAATTGAAAATAAAATGAAAAACAAAAATGAACTAAAGTTAATTATCTTAAAATGAGGAAGTAAATATTTTTACAAAAGCCTATCATTGCATCCTCGAACGCGTACCTACACAAATAACTATTTTCAATTAGGAAATGAAAAAATTAATACCATATAGGACAGTTTTGCAGTCTTTCCAAAACCTTTTCCAAATTTCAAATTAATTGGTTAAAAAGGATTACCAGCGAATCTAATGTCATCAGAACACTGTATGGGCTTATCACAGGAAAAAGTCTATTCGCAAACATCTGTTTATGATTGGTAAATTCTACATCAACGCAGGGGTGCACGTTGCGTCGGAAACCAAAAAAAAAATTAAATGAAGTTTTGCATATACATTTTACATATACTCTATAGCAGGGTCGCCTAAAGGTCGATCGTCGATCTTTCGATTTTTTTCAGTCGATCGGCGTAGTAAAAATTAAAAAAAAATATTTTTTTTATTTTTTGACTTTTTACCGCTAGGTTACCACCAATTTTATAACAACTTGAAATCATCAGAGGAAACTTAAGATGTGGATATTTTTAATAGTTTTAATAGATCGTTACTAAATGATAATTTTATCATAAAAATGAAATAAAATTTTTGTAGACCTGAAACGTACATCATCTTCAGTAGGTACATGAAAAAAATAAAAATTCTAACGGTATTTGGGTTCCCAGAAGATCTCAAAATATAGAATAAGAATAGTTCGGTACCTAATACTTATGTATCATACTATCATACAAGACTACACTAATGATATTGATTCTTCAAAAATGAAATTATAGCCCTTAATTCTGATATTTTTATAAAAGCAAGAGCTTCTGAAAAATAGTTACTGATCGTTGCTACATGAAAAAATAAATATCCATGTTAGAGGTATTGCTTTGCAATTGACCGCGTACTTTGGTTCCACCTATCTATGTGAATCGGCATTTTCTCATATGAAAATAATAAAATCGAAATACCGCAACACACTTCCAGATGAACATTTAAAAATGTGTCTAATGTAGCAGTGAACAGTTACATGCCAGCCAGCTGACCAGCTTGTTGACAACATATGCAATGTCACATCTAAGGACAAATATTAAATTCATATTAAAAATTATTATTTAATATTTATGCTTATGAACTGAATAAATTATAAATATCCCGAAAATTTACTTTAATTTCTAGTCGATCTTGCATTCTAATATTCAGATTGGGTTGATCTTCATTAAGAAAATTCTGGCCACAACTGCTCGATATAGTCATTCTAACACGTATTACCAAATGAAAAAATTGATTTATAATACCTAATTTGACCAGACAGCTTGTGCTAGGACTTAAATCTCTATTTTTATATTTTATATTAACTAGTATATTTAATTAAATTAATCTTAATTCTTTTTTTATTTTTATCTTTTTGTTAAATAAATAAATAAATATTTTTTTGTAAATTCAATATTATATAAATATTAGATTGAACAATAACTTTAAGCCAAACTTTTACTTATAAATATTTAATTATTATTATAATTAAAACAAAAGTGTATTTAACTCATTTGAAATTAAAAAAAATATGGAGAACAGCAGTCGAAACAAGCACCTAGCAAAAGAACGTAGTGGCATATACCCAACTAATGGGGTTGCAATATACAGTGATGATGATGAAGTTTAATACAAACAGGTTCAGATTCTAGTTACAAGAAGAATAATGTAATTTATTTATTTATGCCCAAGCAACAGAGCTAGAACAGATTTTCACTAAAAATAAACTTCAAACTTAAATTGAAATTAAAGCTTATATCATACTTTATACAAAATTAAAAATAATTAGATTTGACGAAATATCAAAAATATGGAAACATAAAATTTATTACTAAACTTCAATTTAATCGAAAATTTTTGTGATGTTGTCCTTAAATATGAGACAACTAACATTTGACTAAAGAACAATGATTGAATAGGAATTAACTACACGTTCCGATCAGCCGTAGTTTGTCCTATATGTGCATCTATTCTATATGGAGGAATCTCCGAACTTTGAAATCACGTATCGGAGCAACCTTACGTCTAACTTTAAACGTAATTATATCTATTAGTAGGCACTTTGCTTCGTAAATGCTAATATGAAGTTGCCAATGAAATTTTCGGAGCAATTTCAATTTTTCTAATATGCTTATCATAAAATGCTTATCATCAAACCCACAAAAGCAATAGATCTGAAAAAGTCGCGTATGTCTACATGTAAATGTCAATCGTCAAAAACAAACCTCCCTATCACTATTATTACAAAATTATTATTTTTGATTTTCCCAATTTCCACGACTTCCGGTCAAGCAATGGACGGCCACAAAATAATATCACAGATATCAATTTTATTTTTTTCTTATCCTTTCTCTCAATGCATTTAAATTATAAAAAGAAAAACTTTTTTTTTCTCTTGTCTATTTTTTTCATATTATTTTTTTTTCTATCTTTTGTTAATAGTTTCTTCTTGTATCGCCTTAAAATTTATTAAAATATAAAAATATGAAAGACAATATAATAAAATGAAGGCAAAAAAAAAAACATAAAAAGTATAACAGAAAATGAACAAAACTTTGATGTGAAATATAAAAAAACAAATTACACAATAAAACAGAAAAAGGACGAAAATGCGACAATGCAAAATCATAATTCATCTAACAAGTTTTTGTTTCAACACTGCTGAATGAAACAATAGTATTACAGTATAAAGTTGTAAAAAATAAATGGAAAACTTTTTTTCTTCTGTTTATTGTTTTTTTTTTTATTTTAATTTGCTATTTTATTTTTCTTTATAACTCTTAAACTTAATTCTTTCGTTTTAGTTAAAAACAAAAAAAAAAAAAAAACCAGGAAAGGACACATTGTGAATATTTGAAATATCCATGCTATATTGATATGGAAAAATTATAAGTCTAGTTTTGGATTTCTACATCCCAGCTACACCCCATTTTTGTGAATTCGCTTTCCTTAGTATGTGCTTTCATAAATTTTTTTCCTGCTGTGTTGGTTTTCTTTAGCGCTTTTACGTAGTTTTATTCTGAATTATAAGAACGTTTTGAGTGAACAGCAATTCAAACTATAATATAAAAGAAAAATCTGAGAGTTTAGTATTCAGGATTTCGGATCAGGGTTCAAGACAAAAATTTATTATTAATTTATAGAAAAATAGAGAAATTCTCAAAAATTATTTAATATAGAAATAATTACGGTACTTTTATAAAATTAAAACATAATTAACATAATTACTATATCTTCCTATGCTCAACGAAATATCTTTGAAATATTCTAATAAAAATATATGTATCACATATCAGTTATCTGATGATGGTGCAATAACCGAAATGGATTAAGACATTTAATAAAATTAGTGTATGTTTCACAGTTTCTATAGTCTCTACAGTTTTTAATCTTTAATTTTATAAATATTTCACCTCTAGAGTCTGCAGAATATTCTATAAAATACATTGAATATCTAACATCTTTCAATGCTCAAAAACATCCCTAATATCAGTAATATCAGAAATCATCATAATCATCATAAATATCAGTAAAAAATGAAAAGCAATAAATATAGCTACATTCATAGCAACATAGATGAAACGTATAAATAAGCATTATGCATCAGGACATATAAGAAGTTAAGAAGAGTGATGGAAATATGCAATACTAACAATACTACTAACTATTAATTTGTGATGAAATAATGTACTTCCACCTTTCAAAAAACGATTTTGCATCATTTGAGTCCTGTTATTACAAATGCATATCAATTACATGATTATACTCTAATCACACTTCAAAATTCATATACCTACTATTTGAAGGAGTGAACATTTAAACTAATTACAATTTTTTCACCTTAATATTTTTGTTTTCCTGGATGAAATAAAAATAAAAAAAATGTTTTTTATTTTAATAAAAACCTTTTACTTATCTTACAGATATAAACAATATTGTTTTTTTCTTTTTTATTAAGAAAATTTTTATAAAAATGATACTTTTTAAACATCACACCAGTACCCATCTATATACAAAATAAAGTGTATCTATACTTGTTTTAAAAATAGCAAAATAATGTGTTTAAAAAATATTTCGTAGTGAGAATTGACTGTAATTTTATGTCCCGGTTTACTATTTTACAATCTGATATTGTAAAATGGAGCTAGCTTTTCTTCATGGGGGATCGGATGTTGTGATTTAAGATTTGTGCGCATGATTTTGGTTTTAGCTTGATTGATTTTCACGGTCATACAGCTTTTGGGACCTATGATTTAAACCTTCATTCGTATGTGACATCTTCAGCGCAATCTAAGTGGACGATACGTTCGAAAGGATGCCACTGCATTACATTTACACTAAAAATAATATCCATTATGTCATCCATTACTACTAAAAACAATCTGGTTGATAAGATACAGCCCTGCCTTACTTCTTGCTTGTTTGTAGGATTCTATGGCAATAATTTTCCTGAAATCCCTCTCCTAGTATACTCGTATACGAGTTATATTTGGGCATACTCGCTATGTCTATTAAATTAAATCTCTGTCTCTTAATAAGTATTAAACTAATTAAGCTTAAAAAAACTAATCAACCTACTTAGAAACAGAACTTCTTAATTATAGAAACCATTACTACTTATCATTCATTCTACTAAGTATTTTTATATGAGAGATTTGAGCCAATTACTATAGAGCGCTTATTAACCACATGCTGGGGGGTGCAGTATGTAAATCCCTGTATTTAAGCCGAAAGTCTCATGTTGGATTCCGGACGAAGGGGAAAAAGATGTTTTATAGGTTTTTCGGCTTATATAGTACTAATATAGTTTTCCACATTGAATGGGTTGACAAGCTAAAAATTTGATACATTTCTTATATAAATATTCGAAAAACATTGTAGCAAAAAATACAGTACCGTAATTTAGTTGTAAACAATGTAATGGTTCTATTAACTCCATATTTGGAGTTAATGATGGACGGAATGTCAGGTTCTATTAACTCCACTGAATGATATTACCCAAAAATGTAGCAAGCTTTTGTGTCTATAGTAGAGGTAAAAAGTCCTTGTTCTAAGCTATAAATGTTATAGTATTAAGTGGTCATTGGTCTAAGTATATGATGGGTAAATTTCAGCAGTCAATATTATCTATCCATAATACTTCTGTGTCTTTTTTTTGGCAAGGTTGAAAAGAGTAAAACAACTAGAAACCAGCTTTTTGAGTCCTGTTTGAATTTTATAATATTGATTAAAATTAAATTTTGTGAAAATTAGTATAAAATAATATTAATATTTAGTTTTCATATGATATTTACGGACATTATTAATAGTATTTTTAAAATTACACAAAAAATTGTACCACTATCTTAAAGTTTTAGGTATAAATTTAAGTTTAAAATTAACAACTTACAAACTTGAATTACCTATGGGAATAATATTGTTGCAATACTGGAGGTATTAATTGAAACAAAAATAAATATATTTATTTAAAATAAAAGTACAATATAATATAAATTAGGATTATATTTTTCTGTCAATTATAACATACGGTTATTTGCTATTATTTAATTAATTTATTTCAACATATATTGAAATATTTCCACTTGTAACCCTTTTTTACAGTTTAATATAAAATACTTCTATTTCTACCAAACTCTAGAGAAAATTTTGTGTTTAGTTTATAATGTTATGGAAAAATATATAAAAATAAATATAGAAGTAAGTTAAATAAAGTAAGCAAACACTTATCAATTTATACCCATCGGCCAACAAATTTTATATTACGTTTACATTTGCAAAAACGTCTTGACTTCACAAAGAACAAAAGAACAACAGAAGACTGAAAATTAAAGTGAGTTTTTATTTTTGAAGCATTTTAGATTTTATATTTTAGCATCTAGATTGTTTTGATTATAATATGACTAATAGAGCTACATATATTTGTAAAACAACACTTTAATTTTATTTCTTTAACCAAAATTTGTTTGTTAGAACTACTGGATTATGGACTTCTTGACCGTATTGTGATATCCTACAATATATCATAACAATAATATATTTTTGTAAGCAATATAATTAATGCTGAAAACACAATCACGACGAATGACGAGTCACGAGTCACAAATAACCAAATTTCGCGCTTAGAGACGCAATCACGACGAACTATTCGCTTTTTTGACACACTTCAAAACTAATAAAACAAAAACAGAATAAATAAATTGTCGTTATTATTTAAATTGGTATTATTTTTAAAAAGAATTATTCAAACCAAATTATTTCTTTGCAAAATGGATATCATCCGAACATGATTGTTTCTATATAATTTGCTTTGCAAATTAAATAAGACTTCGTGAGTCTTACACACTTCAATAAATTTTTCGTCAAAACTCATGTTTATTGATGATAAATATTGTTGTTTTTCTTGTTGATGTTGGATATATTATTATAATACAATTGATTTTAAGTTATGTATATTAATTGTGCTGTTTGTTACACGCTTATTATTATACTTTGTCGCTTAGTTATCTACTATTCTTTCTAAAAAAATAAATAAAAACGAATAAAATACTTAGAAGAGAAACAGAGGAGCCAATTGTTTATACAAATATTTCAAGCAGTATATCTGTCTGGGTAGTTTAAATATATCTGGAAGTTTGAGAAATGAAAGTGATTTAAGTTCATAAATTCGCCTTTTTTGATAATTTATTTATTTTATTACTAAATAATATTAACTTAAAATTGAATTCAAAAGCTAAAAAAATTATATTAATCAATTAGAACTTTCTTATTATTATCTTTACTATTTATCTTTACTATTTAGTAATTATAATTAATTCAAAAACATTAAAGCTATAGTCTAATAATAGTAGTTGCTTCATAAAAATCGTCAGAACCGGTAGCAAATCAATGGATCTATTATCTATTGTAGATTCCTTACAATCATTTTGTTTGCAAAAAAAAAGTTTGCGATGCATAAAGTCTATCTTTATTATTGACTAATAATAACATTATTAGTCTTTACATTATGTTAAATGTAATTTGGCCGGGTGAATGAATAGTTTTTCATTACATTTAATTATATCGCCATTTACAATTGTAACACTTTAAAAGTAAACAATTTTGTATTATTTATAAATACCTATGTAACTGTAAATTGATTTTAATTTTATATTTTACCATAAATCTTTTATAAGCATCTTCAATGATTTGATTATTAAATGAAAAACAAATAAAATGTGTTGAAGTGTTTTTTTTCTTTATGACAAAGCAACTAAATGTAATTTTCAGCATGCACATTTAACATTATTCACGGTTTTTCCATTGTAATCAAAACAAAACAAATTGGTTAATTAATTAAGAAATATAAAGAGAATTACCAATAACAGTAATATTTCTCTGTGCTCCTTGTTTTGGTACGACTTTGCTAAAGTTTGTTTCAGATTCAATTTTTTTGTTTGTTCATTTGTTCCAATTATATGTGAAAAAAACATACTACATACATACAAATTTAAAGATATAATTTTTTTCATATAATTATGTACAACAATTTTTTTAACTTTACCTTGGTCTCGCAAGACATGAGGTCTTATATTGGCCACTTTTAAAAAAACCATCTCTATCATCTTTAAATTTCATCTAGAAGCAGTTTTGCGACAACAAATTTATTATACCATTTACTATTGTATATCTACATTTTACATTGTCAATGAAGATTAAGTTTACGACATTTTTGTACTTGAATGTTAAAATACGTGATTTTATAAGTACATCATATTCCGAATCCGAATTTTCGTTTTAAATTTTCATAAACAGATCAGTATATACCTACACGACCTATTAACTTTCTCTTACATTCTTTTTAGGTCTTTTAATGCTAATTTTTACTTTTCAAATAGAACGATAAAAACTTTGAAAATCCTTCTTTTTTTAATTACTTATCCTTTTCTGATTTTGTATTTATAAAAATGCGTTCGAAATAGAACAAAAATCATCAACAAAATAGAAAAAAGAACGTTAACATCATTGCTTTTTAAGTTAGTTGTGTTTTATTTTTTTCATACAATTTTTTAAGATTTCTCTCCATTTTACGTTGGTGTCCTTTCTATTATAAAAAAAACAAGAAAAAATGTTTAAAGCATTTTTAAATGTCATGACATAAATTTTATCCTTTTTTCTTTTAAATTTTCTCTTTTCCTATTTTTCATATTTTTGTATATTATGTGTGTGTGTATATATAGAGGGCAAAACCCGCCCTGACATTAATCATTATGAAGGATGGCTATTTGAGTTCTTCTCTTCTGGCTGCTGTGTATTATTTTTTTTCGTAATTTTTATCAAAAAAAAAAAAAAAATAATAATAATTTTGGATTTTTTCTTTTTCTCATCCATAAACTTAGATTTTCTCATTTCAAAAGTAAATGTGTGTGTGTGTATATTTATACATTAATTTCGGTGATAGTATGAAATGAAAACGGTTTTTGGCGCGCATATTTTGCAATATGACAACCAGTACCGTTATTTCTAAGAGTTTATATCGCGCGTCATATACTTATACTCATAAACTTTTAGGAATGAATTTGTACTTTTTTAATTTTTTTTTTATTTTTGTTGGTAAATGATTTCTTTTTCATGGAACTGACAACAAAAATGGTCGTTGCCAAATACAAAAAAACCAAACTTGACTTGAATTGAAGAAAATGTACGAACAACAAGAATTGAAGAATTTTCTTCATTGCATTTAACTATTTTTATTTGTTCATTCTATCTTTTCTATACCTACTTACCTACCTACCTACATATATAATGAAAATAGTTTAAAATGGTGGAGTCATTTTTATTGTGCATAAAATTTGATGCACTCTATATTATGTTGTATAGTTGTGTACCTAAATAAAAGCAGCAAAGAAATTGAAAAATTATGAGCGAAAGTGAAGCAAGAAGGAATGCAGTTGATGGCTTTTTCCGGAAATTCAATTCACTCTTTATGTATACGTATATATGTATATATATATAAAATAGTTATTAGATGCCTTTTTAGAATTTCACTGCATTTGTTGATGATGGTTTTGTGTTGTATGTTGTTGAAAAAAAAAAAATATTTCTTAAAAATGTTTTAATATTTTTTATTTTGTTTTTTTTTGTTTTTTTTTTTTTTTGAAAAATTATTATTAAAAAATTGTCAAATTCTGCGCAATTAACGTTTTCCTTTTATTTCAAGTTTTTGGTTTATTGCGAAAAGCAAAAAAAAAAATTGTTAAAATATAACTAAAGAAATAAATTAAATGAATGAAGAAAAATTGGGATATTTTTGTACTTCGAAACTAAAACCGCCCTATTTTCTTTTGATGATAAATTGTTGGGAAAAGGTTTTGAGTTGTTTTATATAAATTTTTTAATTTTTTGAAAAAAAAATGTTTTGCAAAAACACTTTTTTTTTATTTTAGTTTTTGTATATTAATAAAATATTTCTTAGATATAACTATAAATAATCGTAATATTTTTAGACTTACTGGTGAGAAGTATTGGTGGTTTAATGGTAAGAAATTAAAAAGTTATTTCTTCAGACATAAATTTTGATAGTTTATAATTATAGGAATGTTGCTGTTAACATTTGGGATATATGAAAAATCTTTGAAACTACAGTAAACTACGGAAAACTTAATCCTGAACAGAAATGATATTTATCAGATTTTTAACTAAATTTAAGGAAATTATGTTAATAAACATTATTCAATAAATCATACCGAATTGGAACGACAAACATTTTAATTATAATACTTGATAAAAAAAATTAGCAATTTCTATATATACCAAGAAAAAAAAGATATTCCAGGAGAAAAAATATTCTCTAAAATGATTCCCCAAAAATTAAGAAAATTGATAAATGATCGTTAGAATCATTTAATATAAGTCAGGTGACATATAAGTACCAATTAATTCTACTATACAAGCTCAATAGGTATATATAAATTTTCCGGTAATTAATCGATCATTTACAACACGATTTTTACAAAAAAAATAGATTTCTTCACTGTTTTTTTATTACGTAATATAACTTAATAATATTAAAACATTTCCACTATAATTTTTTAATACTGCTTCAATTGTTCATGTTTGTTAAATGTTCATTATTTGCACTTAAACAAAATATTTTACAGTGGCACAAAATTGGCAAATCAAAATTTTTATTCGTTTTCACGAGAAATTTTCCAAATCCTTTTCATAGTCTGGAAATCAGAAAACAGAAAATGATAACAGAAAAGAAAATAAAAATATAGGAAATAATAGAGCAAAAGTTCGCCCTAAAATCATAAGAACTGGAGAAAAAGGGAGATCCAAGAAGGAATATTGTCAGAATAAATCAAATGGAGATCCTCCAAAGGAATCATCATTTGATAGCATAGATGATTTATTCCTGACTCATCCAGAAACAATTAATGATATTAAAAATAGTCCGGAGAAAAATTAATGGGAAAAATCAATAAGAAAGGAACTACAAGCACATAAGAAAAATCAAACTTGGGAAGTAGTAGAAAGGCCGAAAGGTGAAAAAGTAATAGAATGTAGATGAATGTTTACCACAAAAACAGACAAAAAAAAAAATATAATAAAAAAAAAAGGCTCGATTGGAAGCCAAAGGATGCAGCCAAAGACCTGGTATTGATTATGATGAAACATACGCTTCTGTGACGAAATACAAGGCAATACATATTTGAATTGCCGTTGCAACCGAATACAATTTAGAATTACACCAGTTTGATATTGCAACAGCTTATCTAAACGGTACCATAGATGAAACTATTTACATGAGCATACCAGATTTTTACGATGAGCTTGAGAATAAGAAAAATAAAGTTTTCAAAATCAACAAAGCAATTTACGGATTAAAACAAAGCGGAAGGACGGAAAAAATTGGATTGTCAATTAAAGGAAATGAAGTTTAGACAAATGAAAACCGAATCGTGCCTATACGTACTAGAAAAAGATAATGACTTGATGATACTTACAATTTATGTCGACGATAAAATTTTTATACAACAAACAATAAAAATAAAATAAAATGGTTTAAAGATGAAATGATGAAAAAAGTTGAAATAAAAGAGATTGGTGAAGTAAATTATTGTTTGGGTATCGAAAACAAATGAAAGATTCTCCCTTAATCAAACAAAATTTATTAAGAAATTGGTAGCGTTTAACATGGAAAATGCTAATACAGTAAAACTACCTATGAATCCAGGTGAAATTGTAACAAAAGAAATGTGTCCTAAATCAACAGAGGAAAACAAGAAATGTCAAAAATACTGTATCAAAAGTTAATTGGCTCGTTATTAAACTTATCAGTGACGACTCGACCAGATATTTCCTTCGTAACGAATTTTTTGAGCAGATACAACACAAATTATGGTTTTGCACGGCCGAAAAGCGGGTATTAAGCGGGTACGACCAAAAATCTTGTACTTTGTATTTTGTATTTGAAGCTATACCTTAATAGTTATTAATTATCTGTAATGTAAGTTATATTAAAATAAACACATTATTGTAACAGTTTTGTAACTTCCCACATTTTAATATAAAATATGGAAAAGAAATGCAAAAATTCCATTGTTTGTTGTTGTGAAAATCAGATTTGATCAAATAAACAAAAATATCGCAATAATTGTGAAACATACGGTTCCTTTGATTTTGGAACAACAATTTGTTCGATATCACCTTTTAACTTTACGTTAAATTTTAATTTAATTTAATAGATACGTTTAATATAAGATTCAATGTTCGTTTGGTTGTTTAATTTCGTATAATGTGAAATACTAGCGCTCGCCCGTTCCTTGAAATTCCAGGAGATTTTATAAAAAATCGTAATCGATATTTCATTATAAATTGTTTTCCATCATTTCAATTCATCGTGAACACTATGCTTTTTATTGATTTATCTTAAACAACAACCTCGTTACGTAGCAATTACTTATTTAAAAAATAAAAATTATATTTAAATCGCAGGTGTTGTTTTAGCAACTTGATAAACTAAAATTTTTGTATGTTGGTTAAAATTAACTTATACATGAGGTGAAATTTTCAGATGAAATTTCTAATTGAAAATTAAAATAACCTAAAACTGTTTCGCTACGTCTCTTTCTAAAAATCTATCATATTAAAGAATAACAATAAAAAATAACGTATACTTTTTTCAATTTACAGATTAAATAAAATGTTTGCTATTGATCTCACTACAAAGTAGAAAATTATTGAATCAATTGATATTGTTCTGAAAACAACAACAATCCCCTGTAACAATTTTAATGCTATAAGACTCTTCTGCACTCTTATAACACTATTATAAACACTCTTATAGCAGTATTAGTGTTAATTTGGGTGTTCCGCAATTGTTGCGAAACATTATAAATACGTTATAGCATTAAAATGGAGAATCCTATAAGGTACCGGAGCAATTGCTGTAATATTTTTATAGAATTAGTATACATATACATTAGTGTATATGTTTTTATTTTAAAATGAAATTCTTTTAAAATAATTCATGTTATATATAATAATAGTTTTATGGAGTTTATATATTAGTATCATTATAGGAATACAGTGAAAAAATAGTGAAAAAACTACTACTGCTAGTCTAGTAATTCTATTCGTTATAATACGTTAACTCTTGTTATAGCATTACGCACTTTTAGACTTATAACAACATTGCAGTATCACTTGCTGAAAGTCCAATTATAACAACTCTCGCAATAATTGCTATAACAACAATCTTATAGCAACATTAATCACATTATTCCCATAAAAACATCATTATAACACCTTTAATGCTTGTCGGGAGTCATATAGGAGTTTTATAGTTGTTTTTATAACAATAAAATGTTATGTGGGATATCAAATCAATATTTTATTAACATAGTTTTTTGTAAAAAAAAAAACAATTCTGTGCAATTGCACAAGGTAACCACTAGTTATTATTGAAAATATATTAAAAAAACTTGCTTTTAATTAAAAACAATATGATATATTTTATCACTAAAAACAAATTTGATTACCCAACACGAAATATAAAAAACGTTTTTTTTTTTGTTGTTATGTTCTTGGATAGAATTAATCTTTCGTACTTAATTAAGTACGTATGGTATACAAGTTTTTGCTACATATTTTACTACATTTTTTCGAATATTTATGAAAATTCAGACTTATCGACTCATTAAATGTGGTAAGCTTCTAGTATTGTCAGCTACTAAGCCTTCTTCTTAAATAGCGTAGTTTCATTTTATTTTAAGCTGTTTCTAAATTATTATCACACTTTCAAAGCCATCATTGTTATAACAAAATCCAATGTCAATTTATTAATAATTTCATTAACATAATTTAAAAAAGATTTTGCTGTACGATTATTATTTTAATGTGGCCAATTGGTTAATTTTGAGACTAAACTAGCCTAACCAAACTAGCTTACACAACTACATAACTTCAGGCAATCCTAATTTAATTAATATAACAACATGTTGTTACTTCATTTCTATAACCTCCATTTTATAACCTTTATTAGAAAAAATATAATATTAAGAACCAATATTGTACTTTTATTATTTACATTCATTTACTTAAAAATGTTCTTCTAGAACAGGGTCGTTCAAACGGTCGAACGCGATCGACCAGTCGATCTTTCGATTTTTTTTCAGTCGATCGGCGTATTTTTTTCGTTGATCATGCTCCCGTCATAATGGGCCGGCTAAACGGTTTTGAGGCTCTTTGCCGAAAAAATGATGACTTTCCAGATTTTGTATCGTTTCATTGTGTTATACATCAGCACGCGTTGTGTGCAAAAATACTGAAAATGAAGTAATGGATATTGCTTTTAAAATAGTTAATTCAATACGTTCGAGAAGCTTAAAGCGACGCCTTTTTTCAGTTAGAAGAAAATAAGTCAGAACATTCTGATCTGCTATTACACACAGATGCCAGATGGCTGAGTCGTGGAAGATTTTTAGAAAGATTTCAAAATTTACTACCAGTACATTTTTACACAATTTTTATATTCAGAGAGGCATATTGGTCATATGACCAATAATCGAACGCAAAATGGTTTAATTATTTAGCCTTTTTAACAGATCCTACAAACCACCTGGATAAACTTAATTTGAATCTTCGAGGAAAAAACAGAACTATTACTGAATTATTAAGCTGAAAAAACAGAACTATTACTGAATTATTAAGAAATCGTAGTTGTCAATAAAAGATCTTAAAGATCAAGAGATTGAAAAAATTATCAATGAGTTTGAACATCGTCTTCAACATATTAAAAAGTAGAGCCAATTCTGATGTTTATGCCATTCCCTTATACGTAAAGGATTTTGAGGGATATCTTAAAAAATAACTAGTTTTTTTGATATTGATTCTTCAAAAAAATAGAAAATTAAATTATAGCCCTTAATTCTGATATTTTTATAAAAGCAAGAGCTTCTAAAAATAGTTATTGGTCGTTGCTACATGAAGATAAATATCCATATTTAAGAAGTATTGATTTGGTAAATGTGTCTACACTTAGCAGGCAGTGACCAGTTACGTGCTATCGTTTGACCAGCTTGCTGACAACATTCAATGTCATGCGTCAACACCTAAAGGATAAATATTAAATTCATATTAAAAATTATTATTTAATATTTATGATTATGAACTTGAATAAATTATAAATATTCCAAAAAATTTACTTTAATTTCTAGTCGATTTTGCATTCTAATTTCCAAATTGGGTCGATCTTCATCAAGAAAAATCTAGCCACACCTGTTCTACAACATTGATCACAAATTGTAATGAGTTATTAATTGTAGATTCAAACTCAAACTTATTTGTTTTGATGAGCAGGTCTAAGCTATTCAATTCAGGCCGGAATTTTTCCCAATATACTGCCGCTTCTATATTTTATAAATTCCTTTAGCTATAATAAGATGTTGTTCCATCAGCATAATCAATTTGTCTCTTGTTGCTGTAATTTTTCCTAAAATAAATATGTTATAAAACGGTTTTACAATTATTAAAATTATTTTTTAATATAACTATATTTATTAACTTATCTCATGTTCTTCTCTATTTCCTATTATTATTTACTAAACAACATTTATCGACTCAAATTCTACAGGTAACATTTTTTCAACTTGAAGACCACAATCAATAGACTTGAGTATATTACATTCCAGACTCATTATACCGATAATCGATTTAATTCTACTGTACCAAAGGAGTCTACTTCAAAACTTCAAAAAAATCTTCAAATCATCAACTGGAGTGATTCCACTCATGATCGAAGTCAGTGGAGAACAATTTTGCGTCAATCCCAATGTCTTCAATGTCTGTAGCACCCAACAAGTAAGTAAGTATGTAAGTATCAAAGGAGTCTACAAACCATCGATTTTCAAGACCTAATATTTGAATAATAATTGCAACTAATCACAGTTATATTTATTAATTAATTAATTTATTTTTAAAGCTAACATACAAAATCTAAACAACTTTATATAATTGAAATTCTTCTAAAAAAACAACAAATTTCAATTATTTATACAAAAATTCATTAAATACACAATATTTTCTATATTTTTATTAAATGGCATTTTAAAAACAAATTTTAATAACTTATTTTTGTTATAATGTTGTTTTTTTTTTTTGTTTATTAATTTTTCTACAAATTATAGAGATTCTAAATTAAATATCACCACGTGCCACGTATTTATGAACTTTTGTATGATATAAAAAAAAATATATATTTATATATATAGATATATAATATTTTTTCAACATTAGAATTCATTTTAAACTTATTTAAACTGACTTTCTGTTAAAATTATTTAAAAAAAATTTTTTTTGACCAAATGTCCATTGTAGATGGAAAATTTTCTTACTATCATAAAATTAATATTCTAAAAACACACTTCTATTTTCAAACTAATTAAACAAAATATAGATTTTCTTTTTTTTTTTTGTTCTTCACAGAAAATTAATTAAAACTTAATTTTTTTCACTTTCTCTTTTGTTTTTGTTTTTTTACTTAATACTATACTTAAAACAAAAAATTATTAAACTTATGCTATAATAATTTTCAATATATTAATTTTAAAACAAAAAAAAAAAACTCCCAAACAATTTATTCAAAATAGCCAAAGGAAGTGTATTGATTATAATTCATAATTAGTTTAAAAAAAAAACAACAATACAGCAACAATATGAAAACAAAAATATCTCAACAACTTTAAAGAAACAAAAAAACAAAAAAATGGCACAATTTGCGTCACTTAAAAATGAATACACATAATTTTATCTTATTTTCCTTGTTATTTTCTTTATCTCTTTTTCCTATTCAATTTCTTTAAAAAATTGGAAAAACTTTTTTAAAAGTCAATTTTCTACATTATGATCAATTCTTCTTGCACAACTCTCCCATCCCCTTCAAACTAAATTTGAAAGAAGAAAAACTCATCAAGTTTTCCATATTGTTTCATTTAGTTGATTAGCAGCTCACACCTTATTATCCGTATTTTATCTTTGTGTACTTTCTTCTATTCTTTTTTTGAACCATAAAAACAAATAATCATAAAACTTTCTTTATTTTAATATAAAACAAAACAAAAGAAACAGAAAAAAGAAAAATAAAAAACACAAACTTCTCTTCATCATCATAATAATCGCCTACAAATACACAATCACTTCTTAAAAACAAAATACTATATATATATATATATATATATATATATATGAATATATGTACATAATCAACATGTTCACTGAATACAACATTGGAATCTCCAATTTGGAATAGCCCAATTTCTGATGTACTTTAAATGTATAGAAATAACAAGAACAACAACAACAAAAAGCACAGTATACAAAATCCACTTGAAAAAACCTCACACTCTCTAATAGTAGATTAATTTTAATATATTCAAAAAAAAAAAAAAAATCTCAGGTCCAAAAAAAAATTTTTTTTTTTTGTTAGTATAATTTAACACAGAAGGATACTACATCACTCTGTCTCTTTCTCACTCCCTCTTATAATAGAAATGAATATCAAAAACATCAAAATTACATAGATAGTATTCTGATTCTGATGAATATTTTTTTGTATATTTTAGTTATTATGTAATCAGATAAAATTAAATAATATATGTGTATGTACACGTATAATTGTATATATAGATTATAGATGCTAAAATAGGATACATGCTTAGAACGTATATTTAAAAATTAAGAAACTCAAATTTTTAATTTTTACAATAATCACAGCAGTTCCTCGCCCTTTCGTTTGTCAATTTTGTTTGAATATATTTCACCCTTCTCTAACAAGCGCGACATGTTGAGAATAAATTCGCTTTCCTTTGTATTATTTTACCGTTGTGATAACTTGAAGTCTGCAAAGAAAATCATTTTTTTTTGGTCGATTTTCTATAAAAAAAATATTTCAGTTTTTGTCTTTTTTTACCAACAATTTTTGCTGTCTTTATGTAATGATAGTGAATTCCATTTATAATTTGTTGGATAATAATCGTTAAATTATTTTATTTAATTATTGAGTTTGTTTTTTTTGGAATTAACAGTGATTGACCATACGAAGAACAAAACACTGTCAAGAAATATGGCTGTAAAGATTACATGAATGCTTGTCAGTAGTATAGGAAGTTGGAATAAAATAAAGTAAAATTATGTTGAACCAATAAGACAACTAGGAAGAAAAACAAATGTGATATTTAGTGCTTCTAGATAACGCACCACCTTTCGATAAAGTATGCTTTTGTATTGGTTTCCATCGTCATTGTCTTGTAACCCCATCCGTGGGGCATAATGACAATAATGGTGACAGGACAATAATGATGATAATGATGAATCAAGTAGACTAGGTTCAATATCAGAAACTAACATGGGTTATTATAGATCATCTTCCATTTAACAAGCATTTGCTCAAGATTGGTAGATCAAGCACAGACAGAAGCAGATTCTGTTTAGAAAAAGAGGAATCTTCTTCTAATATTAAAAGCCTTCGGTAGCAAAAGATAAATATTTCCAGACATAAACTGGAAACACCTCAAGGACCTTGAGGAACGCTAGGTGTCTCCGCTAGGTCCTTGAGGCGAGGCTAGTTCTTACAGGTACTTATTGTAATAATAGCGTTCCTCAAGGACCTGCAATTTTGAGATAGTAAACGGGGAAGTACAATAGATCTTAAGACCTCTCGTTTACATAAAACTCCCCATAAAAAAGCTCATATCGATCGGAAGAAGTATTCAGAAGAAAACAAATGGAAGATATAAAATTGGGTGTACCGCACGGCAGCATACTATATGCACAGTTTTGTACACAAGCAACACTCAAAAAATATATAAACCGTTACAATAGAAACATTTTCGGATTATATTGTAATTTTGGCAGTGGATAAAAATAGTCGAAGATGATACAACCTGCAAGAGGCCTCTAATAATGAAATATTGCTTTGGTGTCTGAAATCGAAAACAAAGTTAAATAAGGCACTTATAAATTTCATCAACTGATAAAAATAGAGACATCTTTCGCAGTTAAAGTAAATCAAGTCGTCATATCAAATGAAAACACAGAAAAATGCCTGACTATGACACTATAGATGACAAACTTTATTGCAAAGAAAATGTTAAGCAAAAGAAAAATGAACTTTAACGCAAATACTGAGAGATAATTTAGTTGATGGGTCGCAAGTCAAAAGTAGCGAATCAAGTTTAAATATGTAATCAAATATTGAAGCTAGTTTGAACATTGAAACCAGCCCAGAGCAGTTTCATCATTATGACGTTGGGATAAAGAACTTTTGAAGTATTGAATAATATAGTTAATACCCCTTGGTATGTTCGAAGTACTAATATTCATATGTAGATTCAAAGATCTCTTTTATAAAAAACGAAACCGAAAGATGCAGTGCCGGTACAAGATTTGTTTATATGAACATGTCAATATATCTAAACTGGTTACTATCTGCCTATATTTCATTTTTATTTATGTCATTTGCCATATGTACAAGTCATAGATTAACCACGTAATCCCAAATTCAACATCCCAAAAATTAAAATTCCAAACCCCCCCTTAAGTTCATTTAATACATAAATTTTCGAATTCAATCATTTTGTTTGTATTCAACAGCGGCTACGCATAAATAAAATTTTAAGCAAATATTCTGTACAAAGTGTAGATTTTGAATCCAACTCTAAAATTTCCCTAACTCGCATTTAAATTCATTACATATAACATTATAATATAATACATTACTAATAGCACCGTTAAGGTTTATATTCTGCTTCACATTTAGATTTGTAATACGATCTTGTAGGTCCATTGTTGTAGATGTAGAAGCAATACGACAGTTAAGTAAATCCGTACCTTGAGTGTGGATAGTATCTATACGCCTATGCTGTTGATGGAGTCATTAGATTTTGACTCCATTGGTGATGAAACTTCTTGAACCGCGTGGTTGGAATCTTCTGACTGCGACAAGTTATAATCTATTAATATTGTTATCTGGTGCTTTTGAAGGAGCCACACCTTTGCTTATTTTATTTTCTCGAATATACACGCAAGAATAAATTTGGACATATAACTAGCACTTGAGATGGCTTAGATGAGAACCGCTAATGCTTTAACTCCTCTAAACCAACCCCTGGTAAACTTAAAAAAAATTTATATGCCTTAATTTTATTAATAAAAATCTTGGTTAGTCATATTTTACTAGTTTTAATTTTGAATTGAGTAATAGTTTAAGGTCCTTAGTGGGTTAGGCACTTTAGTTTAAGGGTGTAGGGCGTGTTAGTGGGTAATGAATACAATCTGATACTCACAGACATTACTCTACAAGGTGTCAGCCTCGTTCAAGCAGTTTTTTCGATAATTGTTTTTTTCAAGCTAAAAAAAAGGATAATTATAACAATACATAATACATAATTGAACAAAGTCGATTTACCAAAAAAACTAGTCAATGTGTGAAAAACTAATCCAACTTAATGGTATCACGATGTAAATTTGTGTTGTTTAAATTTTGTATATAACTTCTTTTAATCTACAACAAGATATAAAATGATATTAATGCATCGTGGAATTCGAAGACTCTATTTTTAAAGCATATCGGTATATATGAATGCTGTTCGTATCGCCTTGCTGCATCTGCATATCAAACTGTAATTCTATCCAGTAAAGTAAAATTTCAAATTTGATTTTGTTCCTTTAATCCAACCTATCTAATTAATTATCAAAATTATTTCAAATTATAGATTTAAATTGATATACCGAAAATAATCCAACCTATTATAGAAATCAGTAACATCTATTTGAATTTAGAAAAACTCACTCAACAGTAGAGCATAACCTTGTATTTTATAAATGTCATCACTGTCTTTATTATTCTTATGATATTTTTGTTTTTACTTTATCTATACTTATAAAAGAAAAAGTTTGTTGTTTGTCTGTTTGTTCGCTATACGCGCCCACAGTTTTAAAGATAGAGTTCTGAAATTTTGCACAGTTATTCATGGTCAAAAAAAAACTTTCGGTACTTTACAAAGTCAGTCAACTGAGAGGTTTGGTTGGCTGCCGTTCAACTCCTAGCACCTAACACGAATCTTTCAAAAGCCAAAGGTATTAAAGATCTAAAAATTTACACTTGGATACTCTTTCCCAAATAAAGAAATAAGACTGTTACCGATTTTGAGAATTTGGACTGGTTCGGGTTGCTGCCTTTCAACTCCTAGCACGTCTCAGTAAAATTTCAAAAGCCAATTGTGTTACAGACATGAAAATTTACATTTAGGTGCTATTTCACAAATAAAGAAATACCGCTGTTATCGAATAACATTTGCAATAAGCTTAAATTCACCCAGATTGGTGAAGGCCAAATTTCAGAAGATTTAAATGTAAAAATTGAAATAGCAACGATCCGTACAAGTACACAAAGTATTGAAGAATTGCCTGGAAAAGTATTTCCGAATTTTTACAAAAAATCTGACAATTCGTTTTATTAATCAGAAAATACTGCAGAGCATTCCAGGAGAATATTCTATGTCCATGTATACAAATCGATAGAATAGATACAGTTATCAATGAAGATATTAGAATGTTTTTGATAAACCAATTTTTTTCAATTCGATTCATAAATCAAACTTCATTGAAGTAAATTCGATACATTTTGTGTTTGACCCGGACAACGTCGGGCAACTTCTCTAGTATTATAATAAAGTAAACTTCACTTAATGTATTGAATTCAACAAGGGTGTTTGGATATAAGTTCATCCAATTCTAATTTCATCACTTTTCAACTGGTGTGCCTAACATAGGACGTGAAAAGATTCATAATAAGTTGAGTTGTGTACTAAACAACACAATTCAAAGGCAAAATAATCAAATTTTGCTATTATTAATAATAACTTCTTCTAGTTGTTAATTAATTAGTTGTCCCACAATACAGCTGTGTTGTGTTTGTGTATTCTATTTACATTAAAAATTATCTTTAAAGTTTCATATTTTGCCTCAAGGTCATAAGTAAAACATTGAAATATTAAAATTAAATTTTTAATCACAGATTAATGAATATTTTTAGTTCTAAAAATGTCCTTAATAGATAAAGACAACTAGGCTCAAGCAATAATTGTCATATTTCAGTAGTCTAAAAAATAATGACAACATATCCTAGCACTGCAATACATAAAAAAGGATTTTGTGTAGTTTTGACAGATGATTAGGATGTGCTGTCAATCATAATAGAGAGATTATCTTTGGTTATGTTGTGTTGTGAATAATGAATTTTAATTTTTTTATTTACATATTGTACATTTTTAGTTAGTTTAAGTTATTTAACAATTAATACTACCTATTTATACAGTTTTAAATACAATAAAAACACATTTTTGTTAATTTAAATATTTTTGATAGTCAATTTGCAATTTTTTTTTTTGGAAATTGTTAACCTTGCTCATAATTTGATTCTAATTTCAGCGATATTTTAATGAACTCATTTTCATTGTTTTTGAACAATGATCACACCGTATTCATTCACAACACCGTATAGCTAAAAACAATTTTTTATTCATAATAATTTGAATCCTACAGCAAAAGTAATTGTTTATGGAAATTAGATTTTCAAAAACAAAAATAATAATAATAAATTTTATTCTAAAAGTGGAAATGGAAAAAACCAACCAACCCATCACTATATTTACAAAACACCCTTTTAAGAAAATAAGTAAAATTCATGAAAAAATTAAAATAACATCCCTCCATCAAATATTGTATATTTGCTTCCATCATAAACTTTACCTGTGCTATATTTATATTATATATAATATATATGTATAGCTTTAAAATATACAATTATATATATATGAATGTATGTAACGATGGATAGATGGATTAATCCTATTTAAAATAGATATTCCATCAGAATACAAAAATAAAAATAATTTACAGAAAAACAAAAAAAACAAAATTATTTTTATTTTACTTTCTAATATCCTTTTTTTATTCGAAAAACTAACCCTGAAATATTTTGAAAAAACTTTCAAGATACTTTGAAAATCTCAAGATTATCCTCATATATATATATCTATATCTATATATGTATATATAAATTTGTAATACTTTAATTTTGTATTTTGTATATTTTTTTTTTTGTTTTTTTTTTGTTTTGCTATTCCTTTTGGTATATTAGTCTTTAGAGAATAACCGATCATAAAAATCCATCTCTATAACAATTCATCCTGGTCAATTGTTACATATAACAATAACAACAGCAACAAAATAAACATAACAACATAGTATAGAATCATCATCATCATAATGAAACATTGCATAGCAGAAGAATTTTGATGTGCTTCCATCTTATCTTTTTTATTTTTTTTTTTCTATTTGTTTTTCTTCTTTTTTTTTTTGTATATATTCTAATTCTAATTCTACGTGTTTATATATGTAATCATTTATTTGGATATACAAAAAAAAAAAAAATTAACTATTATAATATGATGGGTTATATCATACTTTTAAAGCGAGCGGATAATATTTATATATATATATAATATATATATATTATATACCTTTATGTATCCATTATATACATAAATCTATCTCAATAACCATAAGGATTCTACTAAAAAATAAAGAAAAAACGACAAAAAAAAAACAAATCAAAAAAAATTATCCAAATAGAAAAAGAAAATCCTTTTTCATTATTTTCTTTTAATTTTATTTTTCTTTTTGCATTTTCTTGCCCATAACAAGACGAACAAGAGATGAGTATTGAGATGAAAATTTATAATATAAAATATTCTTATCAGGGCGTTTATACTCTTCCAGGCGTACTTTGTCCATATATCTTTCTGACTGATGTATATTATTGCTTGCTTCTTCTCTATAATAAGACAAAAAGAACACAAAAAATCAACCAAATCATAGTACCACCTCTTGTCCTTCATTCTGCCACCCTTAACATTTTTAAAAGACGAAATGAACAACATGAAAAAAAAATATTCTTACTTTATATCCTTTTCTTCTTTCTTTTTCTATACTTCATATCCATTTACTATATCACCATTTTACCTAGTTAAATATCTCAAAAAATAAAAAAAAACAAAAATAATAACAAAAAAAAACAACAGAAAAAAAAGGACTCATTTCTAAGATTTGTGCTTGATAGAAAAATAAGGATTCGTCCATTCAAATTGTTGTGTAATAAGATGAGAAGACATTTTCGCATTTCATATCACAGGATATGATATATAGTTAGGTATATATATATATATATATATATATATGAAAGACTATAATATACTAATAACACTTGTATATATATGTATATATATATATATATATATATATATATATAATATAGAAAAGACGTAGAAATAACACGAAACATAACAACAAAAATAAATGCAAAAGTATAAAAAAGAAAAAAAAGGACTTTTGATGGGGTCCTGGTTGAATTTATATTATTGTATAAAATAGATATAAATAAGAGTTATAATGCTTTTCTTTCTTCTTTCTTATTTTTTTTTTTTTTTTTGCTGTTTTACTAGAAATAACCATTCAAGAATAACACCAAAATGATGGAAAAACGAATCTAAAAAGACGTGTATAAGATATGAAATAACGGTAAAATATTTCTTTTACAAAATTGGGTATATATATAAATACTTTGACGATATATATATATATACAAAATATACAAATAATACAAAAATGGTAACAATCATTTTATGATGGAGTTAATATACAGGGTGACTTCGCAGTCAGTGCCAATGTCATAGGGACTCGTTAATTCAACTATTCGACATTTTTTGATACACAAAGTATCGAATATGTACACATTTTTATTTAATTAATCGAGTATTCGGTTAGTATTATATTACAGGAGTACTGTGTAGAAAAAAAATAAAACACAAAGTTGAAAATACTGAACAGAAGTTTTAAAAATTAATATTTTGTATTTTTATTTTGTCTTTATTGAATAGTTTTTTTTCCTTACTCTTCTTGGGAGCATAGGGCTTCCGCTTGACATTTCCATCGCTCTCGATTGTTAGTTGCTGTTTTGACTTGCTCCCTCTTTGTGTTTGTTTTTTTCTAGTTCTTGTTTTATGAACCTCCTTCAGGTGTTCTTTAAACTACCGGGGCTGTAGCTTGTGGGTTCCATTCTAAACTCAGTTGAGCAATGTTATTTGTCAGCTTTCTGAGTGTATAGCCTATTCAACTCCATTTCTTCTTCTGATTTGTTTCAATACCGGTTAATATTCAGAGGTTATTGTTGCTTATTGTTTTTGGCCAGACTATTCGACATATTGTGTGGCACTCAGGGAACACTAAAATAATAATGGTTTTAGAAATTATCTCAAATGTATGGAAATTTAAAAGCAAAAAGCTTGATTAAATAATTTTAATGATACAACCATGTTCAACATTTATTACCTCATATTAAAACAATTCAAGTACATTTGAGGGAAGCCAGGATACTGATCACAAAAAGTTTGAACCGTGTTTAAATTTTTAATGTTTTGCTTACTACTGCTGGAAAACTAACAAACTTCAACTGCAAGTTCACAACTTGATTCTCTTTCGGAAAACTGTAGCGTATAAGGTCATTTGATCTCAATTCAATTCCCACTTTCCTGTGGGATATGCTAGTACATATATAAAACTCTCATACGACCCACAGTGACGTATGGGTGCAAGGTATGGACTGAGAACGTGGCCAAGGAGAATAGACTGCACATATTTGAAGGAAAAATTCTCCAAAAAACACTCGGTCCGGATAGAATATATATAATCAGAAGCAACAGTGAGCTCAATAGTATGATCGATAGTGAGGACATTGTACGGTTTGCAAAGGCACAAAGACTAAGGCTGGCTACAAAAGTCGAAAACAAGTAGCGATGCTGAACAAGAAAGCCCGATAGTAGTCGTGGTAGAAGAAGACCAAAAAGCAGATGGGCAGAGATACTATGTTGAAACCCTACAAAACCTAAATTGGAGACGCACAAGATCGATCTTTTTGGAGGAACATGGTGATGAAGGCCAAACCTCATCCAGAACTGCAGCGCTATAAGTTGATGATCATTATATGCTAGTACATATGGTTTTCTGTTAGATCGGTTATGTTTACGTTTTGAGAGTTTCTGTTGCTCAGTCTTAGCACTTGTAGAATGTTGGGGTATCATGGATAGCTAATTTATTTCTTTATCTGCAACTTGATGGATGTTTTGTTAATAAAAGTCGGACATCAGGGGTATTCTCGGTTTTCTCTCGAAAGTTTTTTCGTTTGAGATGGTGGGAGAACTTCTTTTGTGTATAACATTTTTATTAGACTTGAGGGTGCCAATCACGTGAGTAATTTTATCCAAAAATGTTTTTGCTAAGTCGTAACATCTGTAAAATTTATCTATATTATATTGGTTTTCCTTCATTGAATCAAAATCTTTCAATGAGTGCGAGATGAGACATACATTTGGCCAAACATATTTCACATTTTGTCAGATTCTGATTTTCAACACATCACCTTCACTTGAGCACGATTTCAATTATTTAATAGTTTTACATTGTAACGATGAGCTTTTGAAAGTTTTAATGAAATTTAAAAAAATTGTCATTCATAAATGCACTGCACTTATACTATGAAACAAATGCTACATCTCTCCAATCTAACAGTGATGGAGGCAAATCTCTTATTTATGTAATATGTCTCACATTACTAATTTAATTTATATTAACTCAAAATACCAACAACAATGTAAAATAAATATGTGTCATCTCTCAATCATAATGCATTAATATTTGTTACTACATTCTACCTAGACCTATTTCCATAATACTACTCTATTGCAAAAAAGTTTAAGGCCCACCTTTAAACTCAATATAACAATAAAAAATGTTGTTTACGTAATTATACTATATCCATCAAAAATTTAGCTTTATATCGCATCTATACTAAAAATTTTATGGGGAAATGAGAAAAAATTAGAAATCATTATGCCACTAGTGAAATGGAATTAAAATACAAACAACGTATGGGTCAACTTTTTTATAAAAAATAAAATCTCAGTTTTTTATTAAATATAGTAGTACCTTAAAAAAATGTTATACATTTTCTCTACATACCTAATAGGCCGCGTTATACATATTTGTATGTAACTAAAAAAAATGCAGTGTTTTTTGTTGGCCGGTATGAACATTTTGTAAAAATTAATTTGCATTGACTGTTAATTAATGATAATGCAAAGTATCAGAAATTAAACGTGTAAATCCATACACTAAAATTAAAGCAGAATAGGAGACTATGATTTCTTCAATGTCTTGGATTATGTTTCTAAAAAATTATTCGTTAGCTGTACCCCAAAATGATGCTAAATTAGGTAACATAAATTATAAATGCAGAGAAAATTATATCCCTAAATAGCTAATTTCCAAAATTTAAAATTTCACCAACTTAACTATTCTGACTCCAGAATCACTTTTTAAGGAACCTAACCAATTTTTAATAATACATTAATTATTGTTTTCTTACGAGCTATAAACGTCCTTTGGAAATGTCCGTTTTTTATAACACTGCAACAAATACATTCACATTTTATTTATTATAAATTCATTTTAAAATCACTCTGTACTCTCATTTTTTTCATTCATTCCATATAGAAAAGGTGACCTAAAAGATATATGTATGTTTGTACATTTGCTATAAGAAAACGTCAAATTGAAGAATGAAGAAAAATAAGAACAACAACAACAACAACAAAAAAAAAAACAAAAAGAAAAACTTTCTTTCCGTTTTCTCAGTATATTTATAAAATATAATGTATACATATAGCTATATAAATGAAGGGTGGCACCCAACCGTCAATTATAATGTGACGTGCCATGATACAACACTAAAAATAACAAGAAAAACTGTATTTTTTTATTAAGAAAATTCTAAAGAGCATCACAATGCCATTCAAATCAACATCAGTGTAAAAGTCAAAATCTAAAGAAAGAAAAAACAAAAACAATAAAGTCAGGGATTCAACAAAATAAATACAAGTAGGAATATAATATATAACAGTATAACAACAAAAAATAAAATAAGTAACGGTTAAGGATACAAAAAAAAATACCTAACATGAACATCATCAGTACAGTATCAGTTAAAATAGAACAAAAGAAAAAAATAAAAACAAAACAGAAATTTCAATGTGAATCCACTGGTACATCAAAGTTATTTGAATCCAAAATGGAGTCAAAAAAGAAAAGATTGGATAACGTCAATGAAGTGTATACATAGAAGTGTAACATGATTTTGTTTTATTTTCTCTTTTTCAAATTATGTATATATATATATATATATATATATATATATATATTTTATGTATATATACTTCTATGTATACATTTAGAAAAAGAAATAAGATGAATCAGTCGTAGTAAATATGAAAAAAAAAAAAATAACAGTAAATGTTACTGATTCTATGATATACAACAGAAACATCACATAATTTCAATATAAAGTGTATATATATATACACAATATAAGAAAAAGATGATATGGCAGGCAGAGTATAATATACAAAATTCTTTGGAGGACTTGACTGAAATATACGTCAGACAAGGGACTAATAAATAAGTTCTCTATATATACGTAACAAGACAATGAATCTAGAAATAACAACGGATGAAGAAAGAAAAAACGTGGATATATTAAATGTATAAAAACTGAGAACATTATATACATAGTGTAATCAGCTTCCGACATTGTTTTCTCTTATATTCATTGATTTCTTCAACGGTTAATTCATATACGATTTTTTTTTCTCCGTTGTTACTTGTATCGTTTTACTTGAAAGTCAAGATAAAGGTGTTCAATATGTACAGAAGAACAAAACAAAAACAAAAACAAAGCAAAATTATCCAAAATGTATAGACAAGCTTTTTTATTTTGTTGTTGTTGTTGTTGTTGTTTTTCAAAGCAAGTATAGGATTATTGCATTTGTGAATACGATTAGATGATTTTAAGGGATTTGAAATTGAAATTGGAGAATGAGGAAGAAACTGATTGTGAATGCTACTTGAATATATATATACTGTACTTATAGTCTTATTACATGTTATTATTACATATTATAATAGTCTTTATACATTGGTATAACAATAATAATGGGTTCGAATACATCTTTTTACAAATACTTTAAATGATTTTACTAAATATATAATATGTTAAAGATTCTATAATATTAGAAAGGATAAAATAAATTTATAAATATATATTGGAAAACATTTTTTGTTTTTTTTTTACATGACTAGGATAGAAGATGGAAAAAAAAATTCATCACTAAAAACGACGCGGCATTCAAGTGGAAAAATGATGAAGAAATATGGAAGTTGTCAAGTTATTTTTTTTTATTCTATATACATATACTTTGTATGTAGAATATTCTTGGCAATAAAATTTTTTTTTTCGTTTTTTTCTTATTCGAAAGGATAAGGTTGAGACCCAAAATCAAATTAAAAAAAAAAAAAAAAAATAATGACAAAAACAAAGGGTGACACTTTTAAATATCTAAAGGTTATTTCATTTTTCTCTTCAAACATCAATTCCTGATAGTGTTACACAAATTATTGAAGTGAATTAAATTGATTATGTGATGAAAAAAGGAATAAAATAATGAATTTAAAAAAAAAAAAAAAAAACAAAAGCAAAAGATTTATAATATAGGTTTGAGGTCATAACCAAGATAATATTCTTGAAATAATTTTTGATAAACCTTCTGCTATTAAAATTTGATTATATAACTTTAATATTTTTAGAGATTAAAAATAAATCAATTTTATACTAAATATTATGACATATAACTCTAATGGATTGATGGCCTAAAATCTAAGTATAGTATTTTTTACTTAAGCTAAGTATAGTTGAATTTCTATCTTTGACTACATCATGAGCCATTTACTCAATTATTGTTACTCAGGCGGATAGTCTTTAAAAGTAATCAACCTTCCTCCATGCTTTTTTTTTATAGACAATTAAATTTTTGTTATATATTTTTAAAATTAATAATATATATTTCCCCACTAAAAAAATAAAAATTAACTTTTAATATTTTAATAATTTTCAGCCATATTTAAATAGAAAAGTGATTATCGAAGAGATCAAATAAAAAAAAAATCAAACCTAATACAGTATTATACATAACACACACACATAGAAAATATATTTTGTATATACATACACATTAAAAAGCTTTGTCTGAACAAAATTGCATCAGACAAAATTATATAAGGCAAAAGTACATATGGACAAAATTACATAAGACAAAATAACATAAGCCAAAATTACATATGGACAAATTTAAATAAGACAAAATTACATATGGGAAAATTACATAAAACAAAAGTATATAAGACAAAATTACATATGGGCAAAATTACATAAGACAAAATTACATATGGGCAAAATTACATATGGGAAAAATTACATATCGACAAAATTATATAAGACAAAATTACATATGGGCAAAATTACAGAAGACAAAATTACATATGGGCAAAATTACATAAGACAAATTTATATAAGACCAAATTACATAAGGCAAAATTGAATATGGACAAATTTAAATAAGACAAAATTACATAAGCCAAAATTACATAAGACCAAATTACATATGGACAAAATTACATAAAACAAAATTACATATGGACAAAATTATATAAGACAAAATTACATATGAGCAAAATTACATAAGACAAAATTACATAAAACAAAATTACATAAGACAAAATTACATATGGGCAAAATTACATAAGACAAAATTACATAAGGACAAAATTACATATGGGCAAAATTACATAAAACAAAATTACATATGGACAAAATTATATAAGACAAAATTACATATGGGCAAAATTACATATGGGCAAAATTACATAAGACAAAATTACATTAGCCAAAACTATATATGGACAAAATTACATATGGGCAAAATTACATAAAACAAAATTACATATGGACAAAATTATATAAGAAAAAATTACATATGGGCAAAATTCCATAAGACAAAATTACATAAGACAAAATTACATAAGACAAAATTACATGTGGACAAAATTACATAAGGCAAAATTACATATTGCCAAAATTACATAAGACAAAATTACATAAGACAAAATTACATGTGGACAAAATTACATAAGGCAAAATTACATATTGCCAAAATTACATAAGACAAAATTATATAAGCCAAAATTACATATGGACAAAATTACATAAGACAAAATTACATAAGACAAAATTACATATGGGCAAAATTACATAAGACAAAACTACATATTTAAATTTTTATAAAAATTTAAAATTATCAAGGTTGTGTAATTTTCTACACGAAATTTTGTCTTATGAAAATTTGTCTTATGTAATTTTGCCATGTAAATATACAAAACATATTTTGATTTAGCAAATATTTTGCACGCTGAAAACTTTAATTAGAAAGACTTTTGGTAGATAATCGATGCGTTTAGTAGGATCTATGACTGCAATAAATAGCAATTAACGCTGCATTCTTATACTGAACGTTTTGCCACGAAATGTAAAATGCCATTGTTTTTCTATTCATTAAAACTTCACTTTAATCACTTCACTAAATTTATTCGTCTATAAACATACCTACAATATTTTTAATAATTATTTTTCAGTTTTAATTATATTATATTATATTGAAACTAAATAATTTATTTATGTTTATTTATTTACTATTTAACCCGTCATAAGTGACGGAAGCAACATAAATTCTAAATCTGCGAAATTAGTTCAATTCAAAGAACTTCGATAAAAAATTCACAATATTTTGTCGAAGTTATTTCACTTTTCATTTTAATAAATTTATCGAACTTATTTAATTTTTAATTTTATGGAACCTTTTTTATTATGAAATAAGTTCGAAAAATTTATTCAAATTAAAAATGAAATTAGCTCAACAAAATTAAAATATATGTATTTTATATATACAGTTTTCTGCATTTATCTGGATGGGTTAATGGATGTCCGACGGAACGCTCCGACACTTATACAAATTGCAATATCAAGTAATTGTCGTAAATATAGTCTCTATTTTTTTATTTCTGCTTATATATATCATGTGTCATCTGTCACCTGTTCTCTCTTATCTGTTATCTGTTATCTGTTATCTGTTATCTGTTATCTGTTATCTGTTATCTGTTATCTGTTATCTGTTATCTGTTATCTGTTATCTGTTATCTGTTATCTATTATCTGTTATCTGTTATCTGTTATCTGTTAGCTGTTATCTGTTATCTGTTATCTGTCATCTGTTCATCCACCCAGATAAATGCAGAAAACTATGTATATAATTGTTATTATTATTATTATTTATTTTATTATTATAGTTTTTTTTTAAATCCACTCACAACTGATAACAAATTTAATGAAAACAAATAAATTTTACATCATAACATATGAACACATAAACGTCATTAAAGAGTCGCTACTCTATGCTATATTTTTTTCGCTGCAAAATTTATGCAGCGATTTAATCTAGTGCTACATAAAATAACTGTTCAGTACAAAATTTGTTATAATAATTTTGCAGCACTATATTCTACTGTTGGAGGCGCTCACAATAATTAAAAAAAAAAGATGAATTGTGAAATAAGAAAATACGTATTGCTCAGCCAGTCCTTAAATAATTATTTTCGATTACTTAATAATATATATTCGTCAATCAAAATCTATTTATAGCCAATCCCTTCTAACCTATTTACTAAATTCCAAATAATAAATTTAAAACAAAACAAAGGTTAGGTTGCAATCAGGAACGATTTTGATATTATTGTCAATAATTCTATAAGTGAATTTCCTCAAAAATTCTAAGTCCTATATAGCTATTAAACTACAAACTGTTAACAAATTACAATTTTTTATTTTATCATTATTGTTCAAAACATTCCGGAATAGATAAATCCAATTTGTTAAATGGGCCATACAAAATTTATTATTGTAAGCAAGTCAAAGAGCTATACAGGGTGGTCCACTTCGACTTGCAAGCTTTTAAAGTTGTTTCTTTCTTTTTTTTTCTAGATACAGCAATAAATTTTTGAATTTTAAATGGACTACAGGTGAAAAAATTACCTGGTTAAAAAATTAGATCAGAGAAAATAAATGTCTAATAAATATCCACCATACCTTTGAAGATAGTCAAGCTGTATTGTTCAATATTTGTTTTTTTTTTTAAATTTATATACCTAACTATAATGGTACTCATTGGGCGGACATCAGATTAATCGTTCAATAGAACTCAAACCAAACTTAAAATTTTGGTATAAAAACTGAAATTTTTTTCAACGTTGATTGTCTTACAAAAATTAGCTTTATTTTTATTAACTTTTTTGATCTAATAATCATCCTCTCAATTTTCATATCAGACTTGCCATTTCTCTTGCAAATGAATTATATCTACAAGTTGAAAAAAAATGCTGTAAATAAATACAGTTAAAATTAAAATGCGGCAAAAATTCTTTGAAAGAAAGCTGTTTTTTATTACATATACCATATTCACATAAATCTACAAACTAAACTATAACAATTCGGACATCAGTAAATTATACAATAATATTTTGACACTGCTCGTGAACATGGTAATCTCTGAATATAATTGACTATTAAAATAAATAATTAGCTACATAACTATTACTACGCTATACATGATACCTTGAGTACTGGACTTGAACTCTTCTTGAACTTTGAAGCTGTATATTCAATTAACCAGCTGGAATATAGCGGGCTTCAGTTTGACATATGTATTTTTCTTGACATAAATTTTGACACCTAATTACAAATTTTAGAATTTAATTATTTCAAACTTTCTATTTAAACTAAGATTAAACAAAATATAAAATATAAAATAAAAAAATTAATTTTTTACTTACTCTTTTAAATTTTCAATTTTTGAAATTCACTCTCCCATTAAACAAAACTTCATAAATTTTTTATATTAAATTTCAACTCATCAAGAACTCAAACTTTCAAGCTGCGTATTTGATTAAAATTTTGAAGATAAGTAAATAAATTCTAATGATTGGCTTGAGTGAAGCTGATTTCAAGAAACTTGTATACATGATGTTAAAGCGTACAAAGCTTTTTGAAGCTATCATTTATACGTAGTATATATGACTTGTAGATGATCAACTATTCTCATTTACTATGTTAATTTTTTTTTTAAACAACCGTCATGCCCACAACACCTACTTTTCTCTTTAATCCTAACTTCAGGATTTACATTAAAGCCAATATACATCACACATACGATTTATTCTATTCAAAACATCCTACCCTAGTATTTGTTCGAAAATATTGAACCCAAAATTTTATATTGATAAAAACAAAAATAATTGTCAGTCAGCTCAACCATTGACTAATAATTTTAAAATAATTTTAAAATCCTAACTATAACAGTAAATAAAAAACAAAATGCTTATTAACAAAAAAAAATAAAAACAAAATCCATTTTCGTCTTCTTTCATTCCATATTTTTCTTATTTTTTTTTTTTTTATTTTTATTTATAAATTATTTTAAATATTTTTTCTATATATATAATAAATGTATCTATTGGAGCTATACACAAATATAATATGTATATATACATATGAATAACGGTAAATTTCAAGAACGTTTTTAGTTTTAAAAGTGACATAAATAAGAATTATTTTTAAACATTTAAGCCCCAGTGTGAGTAGCAAATCAAAAATACAAATACAAAATAATAGCAACAATATTAGAATAAAAAAAAAACAAAAGCGAATAAACAAAAATAACAAGAAAAGGACTTCTTATCCTGTGATAAAATTTATGAAAAAAAAACAGAAAAAAAAATAAAAAATGTTATTTTTTTAAACAAAAGGATCAAGCTTTCTTCCAATAGGATTTTTTATATTTAAAAACAAAAAATAAAACAAAAATATTTAAATCTATAGATACGAACAAATTTTTTCAGCAGTAGCACTCATGGATCGTAAATGAGTACCGATTATAATTTTTAAATTTAAAAATATTTTACACCTTGACGTGATCAGTGTCCTATCATTCGTCCTATTTACACAGTATTTTTTGAAGAAACATTAGATATATTTAGACACCCGCGAACTTTCCAATTTTTAGAATTCGTACTTCAAAGAAGGAAAATTTTGATATCAATGGTGATCACGGTTACCTTGGAATGAAAATATGGATGTTCACCGGTGATACATTGGTAGCCAACGTGTTAAAACTTATATTTTTTACAAAACTGAAATAAATTATATTTTTTAAATTTAAATAAAAGTTATATTAATCAACAATCGTGGTGGTGGTAAATATGTAAAAATCACTTAAAATTTATAAAATGTGTCTTACAAAATTTAAGAGAAATTTACAGTTCATTTTAAGCAAACATTTTTCCTTTGGTGTCATTTAAAACACCTTATATTTGTTTAAGCCGTCAAAACAACTGTATTCAAATATTTTGATAAAATTGCTATGGCTATGGCTATAAAAATAAATTAGGGTGTAAAATCTAAAACCTTAACTATGACTTGAAGAGCAGCTGTATGTTAAAACCTTCGGCTCTGTTGAAATAAATAAGACAGCACTTTCTATTTTGACAATTTGTTCTTTCTGTTCAGTATGTAAGATGGACTTAATTCTTTATTCGAGTATGTATATTTTTGATCAGTCTATGCTGAATTTTCCATCGGACAATTATTTCCGTTACATAATGCACTACCCTCATTTTCTTCTTCTACCATTCACTCTACTGCCAACCTTTTTAGATAGAACAACAAAAAACACATCCAAAAAGTCTATAATAATATATTTTTTACGACTATCTCTTTTTTATAACCTATAATTATTGAGTAAGTAAGATTGGTACGAGCTCAAATTTGATCAGAAATATAAATTCGACGATAGTTGAGCCATACAACACTAGGTACACCACTGAACTATTTTAAGAAAAACTTTGTCAAGAAAGTAGAACAGAATCAAAATAGATTCGAGATATTCCAAAGCCCCATTCCTCTAAATAGAATGAAAAACGACATACAAATTTCCTGACTATAGTCCGAACCAAAATAACTGTATAAACATAAATTCAATTCTATAACACCATTTTACAAAATATACAAAAAGCATTTTTTTTTTTACTAAGTATTAAATATAAAATACAAATAATTTAATATATATATCTATATATATAATAATATGTCGTCTACATAATATATACATTTAATTTTAAAATAAATAAATTCCAAGGATTTCAAAATAGAGTAAAACAATAACAAGGCAAAAAAAAAACATATCCAGAAAAAGTCTAAATTATTATTTTTTACGCAGATTTGTCATTCATACTTTGCTCTACGTATAGTTCAACTCAGTTATGTACAATGTACAATGAAAATTCAACAAAAAAAAAAAAAAAAAAACCAAGAAAAAAAAATGTACCAGACCAGAACAACTTTTTTGTATTCCACTCCTTTTTTTTATTGTTAGTATATTCTTGGGGATGACAGTAATAAAAGGACCTTGATTTGTAGAATTCTCTTTCGCATTTCAACTCAAAATAAAAATTCATATATAAATGCATATATAAATATATAGATAATATTGTATTAGTTTTTGTACACTTACTTATTTACTATATATTACATTATGTACTTATATACATATTATATAAAATAATAATTTTGAAAAATAATAACAAAAAAAAAAATCAAATATTATTTTTCAAAATTTTTGAAAAAAAAAAAATTTAATAAAACTGTACCGTACATAACATAAAAAATAACTTGGATTAAATTTCAGATAATATGTAAGAGTATATGCCATCCAAATTTACGGCAGAAATCAAATCGTGGGATCCCAATTTATAAACAGACCATATTATGCAAACAAACATTGAAGAAAAAATGAAAGGTCATCATTATTGTCCTGTAACATCATCCGTGGATATATAGGGCGGATAAAAAAGAAAACCTGGAATGGTATAGGACTAGCGTCAGAATACATATATGCAGGCCATGAGGGTCATTTGGCTCAGGCCCCGACTTCTGAAAGGGTCTTCATTGATTTCCTAATTTGGTCACAGTAGGTGCGGAAAAATTAAGTTGAAATATTATTTTGAGTTCAACAATAAATTTATTTTAACCAATGATTTATAATTTATTTTAATCAACAGATGTATCATTTTTTTAGCAGCAGTCCTAGAAAGTGGGAGATTTTAAAGAAATATATAGCTGTGTCACTTCATACAAGATCAAAAACAAAATGGTCTGCTCGGATTGATGCTGTTAAACCAATTTTCAATAATCAGTCAAATATACTGGTTGCTTTAGAGAAGTGTAAGTCACTAAACCTTCCACCGCACGCACGTACCGAACTTTAGTCAATTTTTCAATATTAAGATACATTCGAATGCATTCTTTTGGCAATAATAAGGCTTAACATATTAACGTTATTGCAACAAACTAATTTAATTATTGAAGCACGGAATGAAACACTTGACGTCGAAATGAAAAATATTAATAAATTTAATTGCAAGGATGAAGAAAAAATGTGAAAAGTGGGACAGAATACTCTTAAATTAAAAAAATATTGCCGTACTCTCCAAAATTTCAACTGATTTTCAATTAACTCGTCATATTACGTCACAGTTTGATGTTGAAGAACATTATATAGTTAATTTTGTTATAACTAATAGATTCGGTTATTTGAAGCTTGACACGTCGCTTTGAGTCTTTACGCAAAATTTGCCAAACTTTTGGATTACTTTGGACTTTTCAAACTTTATCAGACGAGGAAATAAAATTGAGAGCCAAAAATATCCAAGGTAAATTTCAAATAAAATATGGTATGAAATGATATTTTTAAGAAATATTTTTGAAGTTAACTTTGACTTAGAATCATCTTTATCTCCAGCGCAGTGGCTGCTAAACTTTTTAAGAATATTTTTGCTGTTTTAAGAATATTTTTATGTCTACCTGCCTCCGTTGTTTCAGCGAAACGCAGTTTCAGTGTGTTGGAATGGGTTCACAATTTTAACAGATCTATAATGAGCCAAGAACGGTTGAATGGACTATCAATTTTACATATATTAATTCAAACATTGCACGAAATATTGACTTTTCAGTTATTATAAAAGATTTTGCTAAAACTGAAGCTCGAAAAGCTTATTTGTAATTATTTATTTAATTTTGTTTAAATAAATTAAAAATAATAAAAGAACTATGTAAATTTGTCTTTTTAAACAAACAAGAGGCCTCATATTTTTTATTGGGAGGTATTATTTTTTTGGGCTCCCTCTCAGCTGTGCAAGGCCCTGTATATATGTTTATATGTACGGAATAAGAAGCACAGATGAGTTATAGTTCACACAGTTATTAGAAGCTGTGAAAAATCATTTACTAAAGTGTTTGATAACATTCTGAAGTAGATATAGAACAGTATAGAAGAGATAAGGTATAGTGACTTATGTAACAAAAACTAAAATAATTGTTTGAGAGAAAATCAGAGCCAAATAGACTTATTTGAAGTTTGAAAAAGTACAGTTGCATCTAAATGAAATCTCTAATATACTAAAGAGATCATAATTATTAAAATAACAATTACAGGTTGATTGATAGATAACAAGACCCAAGGAAAAGATGGCATTGTAACATCAAAGATGCTTCCAAATTCAAGTGAAATGTTTATTAAATTCAAGCTGTATACATAATTTAATATATACAATTTTTTTATATAAATAATTTGAAGTCTATGGGATGAACAACATAACTGCTTTTACACAGAGATATTTACATACACAATTACATACAATAGGCTTTTCTTTAAAATCTAATGCTATTTCTACTGGCATAAATGATGAAATAGTTTAGTTCATAATACCAATGTTCCATTTTATTTATAGTGATAATCAAAACTTTAACCCTTAAATGCATGATTTTTCATTTTTCATTGAAAAAAATATTTTTGAGTAGATTTCGACTCCTTGAAACCCCAAACGTATTTAAAAAATTAAATTCAACTTTTGGAGGGGCTCTGAAGCTAAAAAAAGTATGATGCAGATCTGCTACAAAATTCAATTAAGGGTTAATCTATTTTCTATCATTTATATTATCCCAATAACAAAAGATACTGGATCTGGTCCCAAGCCCAAAAAAAACATTTTTTTTGCGTTCGTTGGTAATCGAACCTAGGACATTTCGGTTGAAATGCAGATGTTCTATCTACTGCCCAGAATGTTTATAATATAAGATATAGATACTACTACTACATAAACAGAGCAAAGCCATCATTGTCCCCATTGACAAAAATATAAATAAATTTGACTGTACCAAATATATAGAAGCATTACATTATTAAACACGACGTAAAAGACAATATTCTTCAATATAATAAATATTGACTAAGACAAATATAGTCTAGCTAGAAAAATATCAGAGTAAATTTAAACAAAGTAGATCTATACTATAGATAAAATATTTCTATTAAGGCTTAGTATGCAAAAATGCTATATATGAACACAACAAAAGTTTACATAGAAAACATCAGGACCTAAAGCTGACCTACAGTTTTATCTGTATGCCCTCTGGTTAGTAAAAATAAATTAATAAAATTTTATATCTATATTAATGATTTATTTTCGTCAGACTTGGTCGATTCAATTAAAAAAGATGTGGTAGGATCTAACTTTGATAATATTGGAGTCTCAATAAAATTAACAAATTATACAGTACAAAATAAAATAACAAACGAATTTTAAATAAAAACGAGAATTAAAAAACCTGATAAATTTACCATGCTAAGAACAATTTCATAAAAGATTTAGCGGAAGGAGGACACAATATATATTTGTGTCATTAATTAATACAACAAATCTAAGGCCAAAGTTGAATATAATATGTATACATATATATTTATAATATATCCATATGTTATATTTGTATATTAATATTACAATAAAATATTACCTACTCGATTTGGGACTCTCTTAAGAACTATAATTTCTTTAAAAAGAAAATAATCTTACAAAATACAATATAATTATTTTAAATGTGTATTAACTATAATGTCTAACTGTATTATGTCACCACACAAGTGTATACACAAAGATATACATATGTAAATGACGGGTGCTCCACATACAGCAATGATACTGTTGCAAACTGACCAATGCGTTTCGCCGGGTAACTACAGCAGTGAGAATGAATGATTAACTAGAAGATGACTATAACATTAAGATGAATAGATGAAGTCAAGGACAATTGTCGACAAAATTCCCAAACTAAGCATAGTTTAAACCCAGGACTTGTCTAGGTAGATATAGTCTAACACTACGATGTCTACTGATGTTGAGTTGCACTTTTAAGAAATTTATGGAATACCAACATACCATTTAATAAATACTTATACCTACACCAGCTATAATTAATAAATTTATGCTATTAATAAAATCAATAAGTACATAATATTATTTCCAACAAGTTCATTAATTCAAAATTTTGAAGCAATATATTAGAGGGTTATAAAATTCATAGTTTATATAACTAAATTGAACTAGCAGAGCTTTGGAAGTCTCTAGTATGTAACTTATTGAAAATATTTTTTTTTTTTTTTAAATATATTAATAATTATAATAAAAATGTTGAAACCATTCGAATGGGAGTGGCACAAAATTTCGTTTCTAGAAACTTTTGTGCAGTATAACTTTTTTTTGAACAGATTTTTGATAACCCCTCATTTTGTAAGCAAACTCTGGCTACTCACTGTAATGCCTTTGTTAAACAAAATATCACAAAAAACTAGATTTGTGAACGAAATTATGTAAAATAAGATTACGGACTGAACCCAATTCATATATCACAACAATAATACGTAAGTAAGCTTATAAATTAAATAAATCAAGTACAAAATCATCATTGCAACCACTAAAGCTGAACCAATAAACATTCCAGAAAAATTTTCTAGTCCACTAAATTGTTTAAAAGTTTAAGGACCACCCGACATTGTCTATGCCAATACATTATAGTACAAGAAATACAATAATAAATAAAAATTCAGTCCCATCAGCCATGGCCAAAATAAAATTTTGTCTCCCGGATTGTTATAACTCAACTCAAACTATAACTGAAACAACTATATCCCTAGACCAATAAACACTTCAGAAAATTTCTCAAACCTAACTCTAACTGACATAGGTACTATACTGTGAGGAAATATCCTACACAGAAAAATTAAGCCGCATCTCTTAAAATCAATTAACTCTGGATCAATAAACATAATTCAAGAATATTTTAACTCAACCTTAAAAATTAAAATAAAGTCACATCATCGAAATCACTAAGCCATGACCAACAAATATTTCAAAATCATTTTTAACTATTCATATCTAACATGCATATACAATATACTCTAATAAATAAACCATAGCCCCACAACCAAAACTAGACTTAATCTTATCACTTAACTCCAACTTACATATAGTTAAAGTCCTTCTTATCTGGAAGGATATTCCCAATACTAAAATACCTTGTTTTATTTGATCCAAAAATATTTGATGCTAATTTCATTTCTCCATTTTTTATTTTTCTGTTACTGAGTGTAACAATTTGAATTGAATAATATTCTGTATACGTGTACATCAAAAATATATTTTATTTTATTATTTTATTATATTAAAATTCACGTCTCTCTATAATACACCAAAATGAAAAAAAAAATAAAAACAACAATAAAAAATAATATTCCAAATATTTTATTTTTTTGTTTTTTTTTTTTGTTACTGGATTATTATTGAAAAATTTGTATGTGTTTCATATCAACACGAATCACACACACACATACACATATGTGTATGTCCATAGAAATTATATTGTATAATAAAAATATCACATTGAAATTTTTGGTTGGTGTCGCATGACTTTTGTTTTTTTTTTTTATTTTAATTTTGGTTGTTATTATTATTCTGTTATCCTCCGGATACTTTAGAAAAAATATAAAATCTTTTTTTTTATTTTTTTATTATTATTTTTATTATAACAAAAGTCGACATGTAATAATTAATCGGATGATTTACAACTTTTGGTGTAACAATTCATAATTTGTGATTATTTTTTGTTTTTTTGTTTTTATTATTTTTTATTGTTTTTATTAGATATTTTCATTTCTATTTGGGTGTTCTTGTTTTTTGTTTTTTTTTTTGTTATTTTTTTGTGATTAGTTGTACCATAAAAGGTACAAAAGAACAAAACTACACCAAAAATGAAAATTTATTTTATTTTTCAAGTATGAAAATTTTTAGGACATACTACTGCATGTCCTTTTTATATCACATACAGTCATATAAATGTCCAAAAAAGGGTTAATTTATTATATTATTTTATTTGTCCACCCGTTCTGTTGTAATTTTTAGAAAATAATAACAACATAAAAACGCAACCCATTATTATATTAAAATTGGAGACTTTAAAGAGTGAAAGAGTCAAAAAAAAAATTTATTCTATTTTGTAATTTAGTAGGAATAATAACATGTAAGTATATGTATGTACAAAACTATATAGCAAAAAAAAAAAAAACAAATTTTTAATAAAATATTTTTAATACAAACACAAATTGAATTTACTATGTATATTTGGCTTTAAAATACAAACACAAATAATATAATATTAAATATTATAGATAGAAAATAGTTAGAAAAGATAATGACTAAAATTTGACTATTTTTAATTTTTTTTTGTTTTTTTTTTTTTTTTTTTTTTAGTTTTTAAGTTGAATGGCAATAAGGACATTTTTATGTTATTTCTGTATTTAATTTATATATGTATGGAGGTAGGTAAATAAAATGAGAAATAAAAATTATATTCTATGTTCTGAATATATAATTAGGTACGCTTTTAATTAGCTACGCTAAAATAATAGTAAGTAAAAAAAACAGAAAAACAAAAATATAGAAAAAGAACAGAACAAATCATAAAAGGACAAATAATATTATTATGCAAAAATGAGATTTTATTTTATTTTGTTTTTTTTTTTTTTTATGAATGAATATGAAAGGCTATAAATCATTCAATTCATAAAAATTAAACTGAAAATAAAAATTATAGCATTTGATTTTATCTAAAATTTATTACGTAAAGGTACCTAGATATATAGTTAAAAATATTTAACTAGATAATATAATGTTATGGAATAAGTATCTAGTTAGTTGATAACAATAAAAAAAAAAAAATATTTTTTTTATTACTTCATACCTAATAATTAAATTAGATTTGGATGTTAATTTTTTTGACATCATTCTGAATCGTGTCGTCTATTAGTATTGTGAATTAGCCTTCATGGGAAATTTATAATTTTTGATGTGTACTTAATACCTAATTACTTCTATTCTCTATGTGCCAATACGGTTTAAAGATATCCAAAATAAAATAAGTAAATTTATGAATTTTAACAATATAGGTGTTATAATATGCAAAATACAGTAAATAAGAAAGTGTATACTTAAAATCGATCTTCTCTACATCCCAATAGGGTTTAAAGGATCCAAATTAAAGTACATAACTTACCAATTCGCCAATAGAGGTTAAAATCAGTGTTGTTCCTTTACGCGTAATTTTTAATTGTCTACACTTTGAAGTAAACTTTAGTGTAAAGAAGCAATTTACTGTATAGACAATGTAAACTATACTGTATAGCATAAAAACAATTCAAATAGTATGTAAACAATAGTTGTTTTTCAGTAGATTCGCTTCATTTCAAGTACTTTATTAAAAAGAATCGGCCAGTGTATTTAATTAAAGTTCCTAAAGTAAGAAAACACTGTCATCAACTTGGCTTAATAAAGTATATGAAAATGTATTATGTCAGCTAAGGTTATTATGAGTTTAGAATAAGTTTTATTTATTGATGGGTAGAAAAATTGTTCCATCAATGATAAAACGATGGTTTCAATGTTGCATATCACATTTTACCAATTATGTGAATTGATTAATTCATGTCAATAGTGGGAGTGATTTGAGATACTCTCATTTTAAATTTATGTGATTGTGGGTCCTACTGGTCCCACAATAATTATTTGATCTTCTTTGTATACTTTTATTTATTTATAATATTTAATGCAACAATTTAGTATTTTTTAATATTAAAAAACAGTTCAAAGCAATTGGTATATGTATTGGAGCGCTCCGTCGAATCGACAGATATATGCAGTTATGTAAAAAAAAACCACTATTTTCATTTAACTTAATTGTAATTCATTATTATTTAATTGTAAATATTGTCTACGCAATGAAGAAGACATAACTATATTGTCTACAAAGTATTCTCGACGCGTAGAAAATAACGTAATCTACATAATGTAGTTTACGCGGCACAACACTGGTTAAAATATCCAAAGTGCAGGGAGTAAATCCCTACTATTTAATTTTACGTATTTGTACAGTTTTATTTATTTAATTACTCATTTTATTTGTACCGCTATATATATCAAGCTACCGATGCTGTACATAAACAAAAAACATAGTTTATATAATGTACCTACAGAATCTCCAGATTTTTGTTTTTGATACTATAATAATTTTATTTGGCCGATTTTGTGTTGTTTATTTTATTTATTTTTCATTTAGTTATTTGTCTACAAAGCATTCTAGAGCTCATACGGTATTTACATAATTTCATACAGTGTTTCATTAACATATATGTTTCAATACGGTAAACTAAATATTACAGAAATCTTATATGTATGCATATACAGATTTTGAAATTATTTTATGATAATCTAAGGCTCATATTTAATATTTAATATAACCGTTATTTGTATTTGTCATAGTATACACTCCTCAAATCAATTCAAATGTCAATGGCGTCTTCTGCAATAGTTTTGAGTTATTTGAATTTTGTGTTTTAAACTTTTCATTATCTTCAGTTTATTTTTGACACAGGCTGAAAAAAACAAATTCTGTTATTTCCAAACCCCTTAAAGAGATATGTTGCACTTGCACAAGTAGAAATAGAGCTTACTGAAATTGATAATACCCGTTTTTGAAATTTTATTGACCAGAATTTTATTCGAAATGTTGAATATTAAAAAAAATATATTAAAATATATTTTTTGTGGCGTGGCACTTAGGTTCAACTGATGTTTTTCAGTGACTTTCCATGATATCTAGATTCAGTCTTTTGTAAATAAGTATAAATAATAAATTATATACAACACTAATGGTCAGAAATTTACTGCATACTCAATTTAATTATTAAAGTAAATATTTTATATAATAAATTAATAAAATTGAATTGAAAAAAAAATAAAAAAAGTTATGATCACGATAACTGAAGCATTTAAAAACAATCAATTCATGGATTTTGTTGAGAGCTTCTTAAATTCAAATATAACTAAGGTGTTCATCAGGCTGCTTACACACCAATAATAGCTGTATTATCTGACCTGATGATTCTATTCTTGAATAGAATGAAGCTGAGAACTTGTAAAGTTGCTTTTATATTAAATTTCTTTACTGAGAGAGGTGACATAAAATTTGGTTATTGTATATGTTTTGCAATAACTTACTGAATATTGGGAATTTGTAAAAATTTTATAAAAAACCAAAATGAAGATATGAACACTTAGTTTCGGTAAACCTAATACGTATTCAAACTTTTTCTTGACCCCAACTAACACTGAGGCCAGATTTTTTCAAAATACATATATATATATATAAATATAAATATTTCAATCATATTACGAACATACATCTTAGGCCACGATTATACTTCCCAAGTGCTATAAGCGGTTATACTTCTCAAGCTTTATAAGCGCTTGCTAGCTGTTATTTTACAATCTTATACAAGCAATTCTAAGTACTTAAGATAGTGGTTACTGCAACTGACATTTTATTATTAAGTGAAAATTAAAATTTAAATATAATTTATTTTTGGAAAATAAAAAAAGACAAAATCCAATAAATAATGAACGAAAAGTATTCGGAGAATATCTTCACTTTCACAATAATTTATGTCAAAATGAGGAAAAGTTTTACGAATATTATTGGATGAGACCAGGTACTTTTTATTATTTATTAAAAGTAATTGAGCCGAAAATAGTAAAATGCCAATCAAACTAAAATTTCGATTTCACCTGAAGAACGGCTCTCTTTGACATTAAGGTAAGAAAAAAAATTTTATATTATTTTGCCGATTTATGTTTATATCTAAATAATGGACTGAAACTTGTTCAGCCCTGCTCCACAGACACGAAAATTTTTTTTCTCTAATAATAAATTGTCATCTAGTAATAAATTGTCTTTGTTCAAGCTCGTAAAATAAAAGAAAAATTGCAATTTTGTTTTTCAATTTTTTTTATTTATGCTTTCAACAATCTTTTGTTGTCAACATTGCCCGGTCAAATGTAAATGTGGTTGTATTATGGCTCCATTCTACGAGAGAAGATGAAGTTGGTGTTGTATTCTCTTGCATAATGTTGTAGGCTAATTCACTCATTTTCATTCTGAATTTTAGGTTTTGCACATTATTCATTTGCTTCATTATCCGTAGAAAGCTGCTCAAAAATTGATAATCGCCATCACTTAAATTTGTCTGATTATTTTTTATGAGCTTAAAAGCGATTTAAAGCGATTGCAATCGCTTATAAAGTATAACCATCAGTGGCCATTAATTATTTTATCTTGCAAGTGCTTGTATGCGCTTAGGAAGCTTAAACGTGGCCTTATGGATGCTTGTAACTTTACGCATATGATGCAGTGTTAAAGTATGCCGAAAATAGTGAAAATAAATTAATATTAGCAATTAAAGAAGACCTTCAAACTATAAATGAATGGCTTAATAAACATTATCTTGCCGTAAATTAACATGATGACAATTTACAACTATTTGGTCTAGTGTTTGATAGTATACAAAATTGGAAAGAACATCTTGAACATGTAGTCAAAAAAAATGTCTTCATATTATATTTATATTGATACGACTTCGAAAATTTCCTTCTCCGAACATGTTGTTTTCTATCTTTTGTTCTTATATATTATCATATAAAACATATCTTAATTCAATATGGAGCAGAGTACCACGATCTGCAATAGAAAAATTAAATATTACATACAAAAAAGCCATTGGAATAGAATAATACATAATTATTCAATTATACCGGGTGTTCCAGATCATGCGTATTTTTTTTTTTTTTAGTTTAAACTTTGTAGGAACCCAAAACTGAAATAAAAAAATATGCTAATATCAAAAACAAATTTATTTATAAAAATTATTATTATTAGTTTTGATTTTTCAAACGAAAATATAGGGGATTTTTGTTTTATTTTTATTGAGAAAACAAAAAAAAAACGTTTTCCCATTTAAAAATCTCGATTTCAGCCAATTTCGACGATTTTTGAGCTTAAAAAACCTTTTTCTGGTCTTTCTCGAAAGTTGCAAATATCACCAATCGATAGAGCACCCTCGATAACGGATCCTTCTCCTCTTAAAAAGCTGATACGTATGCTCTCGAACACACGGTATATCCTAACGACAATTATATAACAAAAAATATATAAGTTTATAAAATATTTGCAGAAAAGGTGGCTTTTAAGATCAAGCACATTTCATCAAACACAGTTTCATACTAAACAGTAACATAGACATCCATAGCCATAAAACTAGTAATAAATCCATAATGTGTACTAAGCTTTTTTAAAACAAATAATCAGAAAAATAATGTACTTTACAACTGTTTAAAAATTTATAATGAATTAAGGCCTGAATTAAAAAATATCGATAACATATCAGATTTCAAAATTAAATCATAATTTATGAAATTTCAAATTTGGAATTGAAATTAAAATAATTAAAAAAATCATTTAAATTAGTAAATAAAAAATTATTTATATTTTTCAATTTGATTTTTTCGTATCATTTACTTAAATTAATTTTAGTCATAGGATATAATTTGTTCTAAATAATAATTAGTCTAAATATAACTTGAATAATTTAAATATTTTTTTTTCAATTGTAATTTTGCATATTTTATAATAAATAAAGATAGTGTGTATTCATAGTGTACTATTCAAGAAAGTAATTAGAAAATGTTTTACTCATTATAATATTGCGTATAAAAAAATAAAATGTAGTGCCGTAAAGCCCTTAAATAAAAACAAAATATTTCAAAAATCATGTAATTTAATGAAATTATAGAAATATATTATTTATTATAAAGTTTTGAGACCAACGAAACAAATAGAAAACACTTGAATATATATAGATATATAAACTATATATATAAACTATAAATAGAAACTTGAAAATAAAATTCAATATCGAAATTTCAAAAATAGATTATTAACGTTTCTATTTTATTATTTTTTAAAACAAAAAATGGTTTTTTAATACGAAAATTACTATTCATGCTTACCATCATATCTATATAACACAAACACTATATATAAAAATGGTAGATATGCAGGCTTTAACATTTAAATTTAATTAGGTATATTTAAGTAAATTATTGTTATCGAAAAAATCTCTCAACATTTATCAAAAAAAATTATTTATCAATTTCCACTCAATAAATTCCAAAAAATAAAATGTCAACTTCTTCTTCAATTCATTAAAATCTTTACATTTGACACCTTTGTGATACTCTCTGTATAATCCAATCAATATTGTACCTATATACATATATACGATGTCGATAGATTATTTTTTTAAAGAGATTAATTTTTTTTTTTAATTTTGTATAAATTTCAAATTTATATTCAAAAATTAGAATTTCCAATTTCATTTGTTAAGAAACATTACTATAGAATTATTATAGAAGATAATTCTCTATATACAATATACCTACTAATGTTTTGAATATCGAAACAAAAATAAAAACACTAAAGTATTGTTTAAAAAATGTATCTATAGTTAAAAAATAACAAAAAAAAACAAAAAAATAAATAATATGAAAATTTCCCGAATTAAAAACGAATCATCTAACAATCATAAAAAATGAATTTAAAATTAAATAGCGTTAAATAATCCCGATAATTGTGTAACTTTTATGTAAATGTATATTATTATAAAGAAACATCTTGATTTTAAATAGGAGTTAATAAACTTAAATTTTTATCTACATTTTATTTATATTTTTCTAAATTTTTATATTTGTTTTTGTTTTTTTTCTTATTTTATTAAAATTTTAATGTTTATTCTGATGTTTTTTAAGGGAGACCTAAATCAACAAATTTTACAACCTTCTGGATAAATTTTCTATAATATAGTCAAAGTGTTTATTTGTTATGATTTTCTTTGAAAAAAAAAAAAAAAAAAAAAAAACATTATTTTCTTTGATTTTTCTCAATTTTGTACATAAATGCCGCTTGCCGCCACTCATTGTTTTTGTTATTCTTGTTGCTTATTGTTATTATGTTATCGTTTATTTCTTTATGTGTGTACAATGATAAAATAAAAGAATCATTTTACCACACATTCTAAATTTTTTTTTATTGTCGGTAAGGTACTAACTAAAATGCTACTTATTTTATTTATATAAAAGGGGATTTGTTGGTGGATCTCAAACTAAGGAAAGAAAAGTATACGACATTCCTATATGTACGAATATAATATATAGAGATCAGAGATGGGGGATTTGCATTATTTTTGTAATGTATTAATTTCTTTAACAATACATTAAAATAAATGTTTTAAATTATTTTTTTAAACGAATAAATTAAAGTAATGCGTTATATTAAAAAATAATGCATTAATGCATTACCATTCAATTTATTACAATTACTTTTCAATTGTATACATTTTGAGAAAAAAAATAAATTAAAATATTTCAAATAATTCATTGAATTATTATTTACGTATTTGATTCAAAAATATGTTTACAATACAAGCAGAGAATAGGATACGCATTATGGCTATTTGTTACCAACAATTTAATTTGTTTAATAATACATTAAAATAATTTTTTAAAATTATTTTTTTTAACTAATTCATTAAAATAATGCATTACATTCAAAAATAATGTATTAAATATATTGCATTATCAAAAATAGTTCAATTTATTTGAATTACGTTTAAATTAAAAAAAACATATTGTAATACCTTACCAAAAATAATTCACGTTATTTGGATTACTTTTGAGTTAAAAAAAATTGATTCATTCAAAATAATTTAATTGCAGAATGTAATTTTGAAGCCACAATACCATCATTTGTTTACACTTTAATGATTGATTGAAATCCAGAACATATTGCCATAATGAAGAGCATATTAATAAAAATTTATAATTATGGCTATTGACTACTACTAACACTGGCTACAAATACTGCCTAAAATAATTTAAAAAAAATAATATTAGATAGAAGATTTATCAATTTTCGAAAATGAAGCCAACAAAAATTTAAAAATACAGATATTCTAAATATTTTAATCAAACACCTATTTTTTATTTTATTTAATTTTTTATTTATTTTCTTACTTTATATTTCAAATTATATATATTATATCTTTATTATAAATGTCTTATGACTAAATTATCTATTAACTATGTTTTAATTATTTTAATTTACGTCTGCTAATATTTTAATAATAATTATAAATTTTAATATAATTTTCTGGATATTTTTATTTTGGAAAATTGAAAACCAAAATTTGTTTCAATTTATTTTTATACATAAAACTTATACTAATCTTAAAATTTTACACTATGACTAGACTAAGCCGAACTCTAACTAATCTATACTTAACTCTATGTTTAGTTTTTTATATTTTAAAGCACTTATTATGTCTTTTAAGAACTGTTCAGCCACCAACAACTATCATAGAATAAACGTATCATATTTCAATAAACTTGCTACAATGTTGTTTGGGTTATACTCTATCTATGTATTTGTATGTGGCCCTTCTATTATAGTGATATAATAGGGGGACATATTCGTGATTTTGAATATGACAATTCGAATCAAGGTAAATGAAATGTTCGGGTGCTATGAAACCCGTTTTTAAATTTTTATTAATATACTCTTCATTATGCTAATATGTTCTGGATTTCAATCAATCACCAACTATAAATAAATTATGGTATTGTGGCTTCAAAATTACATACTGTAATTAAATTATGTTGATTGGATCATTTTTTTTTTAACTCAAAAGTAATTCAAATAATTTGAATTATTTTTGGTAAGGCAATATGTAATGCATTACTTTTTAATTTAATGTATTATTTAAATGCATTATTTTTAATAAATTATTTTTAAAAGTACGTCTTTGTGTCGTCTTTTAGTATTTGGATTGCAAATATTTTTCAGTATAGAACTTATGTCCAAACGATATCGATATTATATAACTGAGTGCATTAAAGGCAACTGTGAGGCATTATAATTACTTTTGAATTTAAATTTTTCTAAATTTGTTTCAAATCATATTATCCAGAGAGCTTATGTTAAATATTTTTTACAGCATAACATGACATGTACACAATATTAGACCTATAGGGCGATAGAACAGGTATTTTAATTGTCTGGAATATGAAAACTATAAATTTTATCAAGGAGAAGGAATTCTGTTATTAAAAATTCGTCTTGAATGTATATTGGTTTTAAAAGAAAAACAACTCTTCAAATTTAATAAAAATATCGTGAAAGTAAGATGTAAATGTCTATAGTGATATTATCAACTTCGGGTGGAAATGAAACAATTTATTTTATTGTTTTTAAAATATTTGTTATTTTTAAATGTGTGCACCTCTAAGATTTTAGTCAAAAAGGGAGCAAGAGCTTAAACAGATACTTTTACATCAGTGGTGCTTATCAATCAATGACAGAGGCTCAGCAACAGGCTCAGGTGGTTGGAGGAATATAATTTGATTAATCTACAGAATATCTTACAAATATGTACCTTTCTTTAGATATTTCATGGCTATGAGTTTGTTCGTGGAACAACTAATGATCCAATTTAAACCATAGAATTATTGTTATGAAACTAATTAAAAAGTTTTAAATTTAAAAGTCTATAGCAAAATATTTAATTACTACATTCAAAACATTAAAAAATATTCTATATATATATATTTAGTAAGCAAATATAAAAGCTTCTGTTTCTTTTATATTTCATATTTAATTAAGTTATTAACTTAGTAGATACCATCACCTATATTTAATTAATCTCTCCTGTGTGTTTCAAAAAGCGACAATTAATCTTGTAAATGTTATTTAAACAGAGCGGTCTTAAACAAAATCAAATTTTAAATATTTACTCTGCTAGACAACATTTTTTTATTTACTTAGATATATTATGTACATATTATGTATATGTAGGTAATTAAAAAATAAAATAAAAACAATGTTAAAAGCGGTAGCGATTGTGGCTCTTAAAAAATAAAAAAATTAATTTTTAATGTTTGCAACACTTCTAAAATAAATAAGATAAAAGAAAATATTTACAAAATTTGTTTAATTTTATTTAATTTTTGTTCTATATAAATATTTAATATTTTTTTTTATCTTTTTTTTAATTTCTATTAAATAAATTTAGTATGTATGTAAGAAATTTTAATTGCGTATAAGCAATAATCTTTAATTTATACCCGAAAAATTCAATATAAATGCTGAAGTCCCCCTCATAGCTCAGTTTTTCCTCCAGAGTTATTTATAATATTTATTTCAAGCCAGTTCCACTGTTTTGATGAAGATCCTGTATGTCTTGTATTTCTTTGAAAAAGCCAATAGATTTAAATTTCGTTCTCTATTGACTAAATTTCTCTATTTAGTCAATAGAGAACGAAACAGCATATCTTGTTCCCTAAACATCAAACAATGTTTAGAAATCTAGAAAATATAAATATAGGAAAATATAGTAAAATGTAGGAAACCCTGTAGGAAAAATCCAGTAATACCCATCTACATTACATTCAAAAATGTAAATATAGAAGACTTTGAAACTCTGAGAATTCTTGGAATGGAAATAAACATCAAGAAAGATCGAAATATTTCGAATCGAATGATATGCTACGAAATATTTAGGATGCTTAAGCAGAAATACAAAATATACTTTACATCTTATACACTTAATATACTTCTCTATCCCAGAAATTTTGGTCCACCTTTAAACTCCCAATAAAAAACATTTTGTAGATAAATTACTGTCTATGTAGAATTTGATTTCATACCGCATCTGTACTAAAATTTTATGGGAAAGTGAGAATAAAATTATAAATTATTATGCCAGTACTGAAACGGATTTAAAATATAAGCTAGGTATGGGTCAACTTTTTTTCAATAGAGTACAGTACAAGGCATATGTTCAGACTTACTTGATTACAACTCAAATATTTAGGGCGACGTACACCAGCACCAGTACGAGCCATTAAAATTATAAACTATGGATATATTACACAACATACCTAACATCATTAAGTCATCGCCGTAATGTAAGAACAGTCATCCATCAGTTATAAATATCTATAATAGGAAATTGCTCGTAACAAAATTAAAAATATTATGCCCAAAATGCAACAATTTCAGCGTAATAATCGCACGGAAGCCCTTTCTCACATATTTTTAGTGGAGCCTATTTGAACCAGAGCTGTAAAATATGGAAATTGTTTCATCAGCCAACTGTATAGCAACCTAAAATCTTATCTGTTGCTAACTCTTCTATTCTATTCTATTCTATTCTATTCTATTCTTTTCTATTCTATTCTATTTCTATTTTTTTTTTCATCTTTTAAAAGGTTAAAGTTTTGCGAAGACAGCTAGGATGCTTATCCAAAAAAAAAAAAATAGTGCTTTATTTTGAAATAAATAAAATAAAATAAAAATAATATCGGACTAAAACCATATTAAATATACAAGAATTTAATTTGAATTTAATTTTAATTCTACTCGAAGAGAAAGAAAGAGAAAAATATAAAAATGAAATTCTAAAGATTACAAAATATGTTTATTGAATCTTTACTTCTGATTGAAACCAAAAGAAGAGATGTTTGAGCTTTCGATGATGTTTGAATAGAGTCAAGTTAAAACTTCTAAGTGATTTGCCAAAGTTAAATTTATCTCGTAACTATTGGAGAGATTGTCTTGCATAAAATTTTTTTTTGGTGAACGCTATTATTGCGATAAGGACAATTTTTAAATTAGGCGATGTGTATAGCTGAAAATATTTATATCGAATGACATCGAAAATGCAATATTAGAAATGAACCACAATCTAGTATTGTCCAGAACAAACTATATACAATGTAAATATAGTTTCAAAATGCTTACTTATCACTTTAATTACGTAGAAATATATATAATAGACTATAATAATTATCTGGTATATATAGTACGTTATGGAACATATATAACATTGACGAACCTTTTGCAAGCTATGGCACCACATTCAAGTAAACGGTCAAAGGACGATTCCCTTTTCAGTAAACAGAATTTAGATCTGGCTGTGTTAGACTTACCAATTTTGAACAAGTATTTTGTTAAATAGACCGTGTCCTGTGATTAATCATGTGATTTACCATGTCAGTGTTGTGCTTACCTTAATTTATATGGTTAAATTGGTCATAAATGTTGCTTATATGAAGCTACATATGCCTCACGGATGGAGCTACTGTACATTGACATTGAGCTCCAGCAACTTCAAAAATATTCAGGTTCTGAAATTAATTTTGAATTAAAAAACACCATTTTTTTTTTTTGAAATTTTTGAAATATATTTTTTGTTTTTTTTTTTTTTTTTTTATTTAACATATACAGTAGATTTTATTTTCTTGCTTTTCTTTTCTCATTTATTTTTTTTATTATTTTTTATTTTAAAACTGTCTTTTTGTTTTTTTTTCTTTTGTAATTTTTTAAATATTGAGCGATTTAAAATTTAATAAACTTAAAAATAATCCAGTAAAACAAATTAAATATCCTATTTAATAATCAAAAAAAAAAAAAAAACAAATAAAAAAATAATTAATATAATTTTTAATAAATGAAAAATATTAACAAAATATAATTATTATGTAGGATATTATATAGATGTATATAATATATAGTATTTATGTATAATGTATACGTTGATATACATGTATTATAGTAATTTATACAAACTTAAAAACTGTGAATTATGAAAACAAAATAAAAATATAATAACAAATTAAAAATTTTATTTTATTAAAATTAAAAAATTAAATTGTATGATTTTTGTTTTTATTATTTTAAAATTCCTAATTACTTAATGTTAATTGTAAGCATTTTAGTTTTAATTAAATTTTTTATTTAGTTTTTTTTTTGTTTTTTTTTTTGAGAATTTTAAATTTATTTTTTTTAAACATTTTTAATAATAGTTAATTGGTATACAAGATGTTTTATATTTTTAAGTTTTTAGTATTTTGGGTGATTTTTTTTTATTTTTTATTTAATATTTTTCTATATTTTCAAATTTTAATATCCAACCATAGTATATATGAAAATCACCCTGTACATTTTAAAAATCGTATATTATGTATTTTATATTATATATATTATAGTTTATTCATATTTAGTAGGAATTAGGATGGTTTTCAGTTTCATGTATTTTTTTTATTTTTTGTTTTTTTTTTCAATTATTTTGATTTTTAATATTATATATATATATAGTTTGATTAATAATTTCTAATTTTAAATTTATTTAAAAATATCACTTAAATATTAAGAATGATGGTTTTTGTTTGTCGATTTCATGTGTTCACCATTTTTTATGTATACATTTTTTAAATTATAATATTAAATATAATTTATTGTTAATAATAATAATTAATAAATATTAAGACCTAAATTTAAATTTTAATTATTAATAATTAATATCTATATATATAATATGTATATTTAATTTTATTTTATATATATATTATATTAATTTTAATATTTATTTTTCAATTTAATTTAACTTTTAATTACTTATAATTTAATTTTTTTTTTTTTAAATTAATGAAGAGTTTTGTGTTTTACAGCTTGGCGTATACATTTATTTTTGTAATTGTAATTAATTAATTAATTAACATATATATTTCTTTAAATATTTTAATCTAATTTTTTGTTTTTTTTTTTTTAATTTTAATATTTTTAAATCAAATTTTATTTTTAAATAATTTACAAAACACTTTTTGTGTGTTTTTGTTTTCATTAAGTTTTTTTCATTTAACTTTATTTTATTCTTTTAAAAATAATTTACAGAAGAAAGGGAAATAAATAAAGGTTTTATATAATGTATAGATCTGTTTCTGTATATTTTTGCTATTTTAATAAAATGTTAATTTATCAATACATAGTACATGTATATGTATATATTTGGAGATTAGATTAGAATAGTCCAATTTTGTTTTTGAAAATAAGAAATTTATTCATTTATTAATTGACCCAAATACCTATGGCATCAGCGGTACCTAATATTGGTGGTCAGAATTTATTTATGCCATATTAATAAAATTTAAATTAATATTAAATTTGATTTATTTATTAAATTGTTATATAAATGTAAGAACCTAATTTGTAACAAATATGTAAAATGCGCAGGGGTGCCATGTCGGCCAGCTAAATTAAATTAAAAAAAATGATTTATGTATTCCAACAAATTAAATAAACAAAAATTAAGTCATTTTTTTATGTAAAATTGTTTTAATTTGTTATTGTGACGTTGTGCAATTACTACTATTGGTCAAAAACAGATATATATATATACAATTTATTTATATAGAAGAATTTACTTATGTAAATGGTACATCTGCCTTTACTTTAACTGAATATTCTGTAGGTATTTAATAAATGGTGAATATAACGTAATTTAATTATTAAATAAATTCAGGTATGATTGTTGAAAATACACTTATCCTGTACCGATCATCCAAGGCAGTTATAGTATACTTCCAAAGAAGCATGGTAATAGTAAATTACATAAGAGATTTGAGAAAATTTGACTCAGGTGAAAGAATCGAAATATATAAAACCAAGAATGAATGACACAATTCTGGTTAAAGACCTTAGGATATTCATCATTGCTTAAATTTATAGAAATAGTGTAACCAATAAAACAACCCGTATCTATGACTCCAACGTTAAAAATTATATTTTATATGTTAGGTAACAATATAAATAATAATATATAAAAGCTGTGCGCTTTCATTTGAAAGTAAACCAATCAGAGCTACGGAAAAGGTCAAATTGCTATCTGTCCAGTCAAAATAAATAAAACTATATTTAGATTTTTCTTCCCTCAGTCAATTTCAACTGACAAAGTCTGCAAATAGTAAACGAAATACACGAATGTCTGTATGATAAGCATAATTATGAGTAAAATTAATAAACAATAATTATATAAATTTTACTCTAAACGCTAGGTTTACAAAAAAAAACAAGTACCGGTATAATTACAGTACCTATATACATGATGAAAGTTATATAGCAAATATTTTCAAAATTTTACTAGAAAAAAAAATGTATTTATTTTTTTTTCATTTTATATAAGTCACATATGCTTTTATCTAAAATTGTACATGAATTCTGAATAAATATGTTTATACAAAATTAAAATTTATTACAAATAAATAAATAATTTGTATTTTTTTTTTTATTTTAAATATTAAAATTTTTTTATTTAAATGTAATTAAATATATATACTTTTAAAAAAATGTTTTTTTTTCTTGTTTGTTGCATTAATTTACGTATACTTACAATTTCGTCTTTGATTGAGTTTAAATTTTTGTATTTATATATTATATAATTATATTTTAACTATATATATATATATATGATAGCATACTATATTTTAAATTTTGTGTAATTATTTTTATTTTTCTCATTTTTTTAATATCACTCAATATTTTAAGTGTTTTTTTTTCTTATGTTATTTATTTTGGTATTTTATATATTGATTATTTTAATTTAGTTTTGGGACATAGTGTTGGCATTTTATTTTTGTTTTCTTGATATTTGCTATGAAACACAATTTTGAAATTAATTTGTTTTTTTTTTCAATTAATAACGTTTTTATACCTATATATTTTATTATTTTCACCACTTTTAATAAATATATATTACATAGGTATATTAACTTGTTTTTAGAATTAATAATTTCTTTCTAAAATATTTTTTTATTTAAAATTTTAAAATATTTTTTTTTTAGTTTTTAATATTTTAATAAAAAAGTTTTTGTTTGGTATACTTTATATTTCGAATTATTTTAATTGCTGTCCAGTAAAATTAATTTTTTGCTTTCTTTGTAAAATTAACAAAAAACTTATGGCAATTTATGTTATATTTTTAATATATATATTATTAAAAAAATGAGGTTTCAAGATTTCATTTTACGTATACAGTTTAATTTAATTTTTTTTTTTTTTAAAGATTTTTAATTTTTTTTTAATAATATTTAAAATTGGAAATTTAGAAAAAATAAAAAAAAAAATAATCTATTACAAAATCTGGGTATTAGTTCACTTAAGCTTTCCATTGAAACTGATGTTGTCCTCAAGCTAAGGAGATCTTTTGTGTTGACTTTTATCATTACTAAATAAAAATAGTACCTACCTATCTAGCATTATCACTATAATGGGCGTGAGTTCAATGATTTTTATAAAATAAATTATATTTAAAACTAAATATTAAAATTTAATATACATATACAATTTGATGTATTTTTTCTGGAAAACAAACAGACTATAGTATTTCTTTGTAATATTATAAAACCGCAAGTGCAAACATTGAATTATCAGCAAATTATCAATACAACCTATACAAAATAAAAAGTTAGAGACTATTATTTAAAAAAATAATTTATAAGGAATAAAATACATCGATCGGTAAGAGGTCTTCTATCCATCTCTCGAATGTTTCATTTTCAATTTATATATAAAAAAATTAAATGATAAATTAATCATAATCAATAATAGTTAATTCTAATATTTTTCTTTTATTTTTAAGTTATGAAATAATTTTTATATTTTTCAATTACCTACCAATAATAATTTTACAGTGATTTTCATTTTTTATTTTTTTAACTCTTATGAGCAGAATTTATTTTATTCGAAAAGAAATAAAAATAAATTTCTAATATTCTGTGGCATATATATTAATATATATAATAATATATGTAATTGCTTAAGTCGATATAAGCTAGAAATGAGATACCATCGCATTCTACGTGTAAAGATCTATCTTCCATAAAAATCCAAATTTATAATTTTTTAAAGTTGGGAAAATCGCCTTAATTTATTTGCCTAAATCAGCTAGACTGTATATTGCATATAATAAAATAACGTACACTTAAGTCGTTAGAATAATAGATATAATCAATTATTATTTACACACCAAATACTCTATATATAGAAGAATATAACTGTTTATATTAAGCTAAGCGGTTATATTAAATTTTATTCTACTATAACACACTTTTCTAAAACTATGCAATTATTATGGATAATAGGAAAAATAAAAAAAAATCATATCTGTTGAAAATAAGAGAATACGGGTGAAATTCGAAGATAAACATCAGCAACACAAAACATCATTGCCAAATTGCATCATGGTCGACATGACATGATTGGATTGACATTGCATTCCCGAATTTACCTTATTTTACGTTAGAGAATTGATTCGATCGAAAGTCAAAAAATAACTCTTACAATACGATTTTTGTTAATAAAACTTATAACATACACAGTCTCTGCAAAAAACACACCTAACAATGTTAAGTGGCATTAAAATATTCCCAAACCCAGAATATTTAAATAAAAAAATTCTAATTTACTAAAATGAGAATAAACAAAAAACTGAAAATGAAAAAATTATAATTTTATATATATATGTATATTATGTATAAATAAATAATAATTAACGAAATAAAAATAAAACAATATAAATTTTATTTTGGCACATTATTGATTTTTTTCATTTTATTTTATTTTTTATTTTTTTTTCATTTTAAATTTTTTATAAATAAACAAAAAAAAAATTAATTCATTTTAATTAAAATCAAAAACTTTATTTTTTATAAAACTAAAAATTTACTAAAAAAATAATTGATTAATAATAATAAGGATAATAATAATATTAATAATAATAATAGTTATTAATTTTATATACATATATTTAAAATAATATATATGTACATATAGTTATATATATAAATATAGTTATAAAAGATAGTAACAGAATAATTGAATGAACTATTTTTCATGTTCAACCACAGATGACAATTTTTATAATTTCTTTTTAATTTTAACTCAAATTTAAAACATTTAAAAAAAAAATTTTTTAAAATAAAATTTATATAAACAAATTAAAATATTACAAAACTAATTTTAAAAAATAATATAAAACATGAATTGAATTCTCTAAAAAAAAAAAAAAAAAAAACATTTAAAAATTATTTAATTATCATTTTAAAGAATATTTTTTTTTTTTACGTATACCGACTTTTGTGTTTTTTTTTTTGTATTGTATTTTAGTTTTTAAATTTTGAATATATTATAAAAATTTACTTTTTCATTGTTTTATAATTTGCTTTAATGTTTTTTTTTATTATTATTATTAAATTTTTATTTTTATTAATTTCAAAAATGAAAAAATAAATCGTATATTTTCTGTTGAAAAAGTTCTTTTTTAACTCAAAATTCGACATAAATTTTCAAATTTGACTAACATTTTTGGTTTATATATATATATAATAAATATATTGATATACATATGTATATATACACATTTTTATACTTAACAGTATTTTGAACAAATGATTCTGAAAATTAAAGATTGATTGAATTTTTTAAATACTGTTAGTTATGTCGTGAACTAGACAGTCCTATACGTAGCCTATCTAGGGTATATCTATTATACGTAGCGTATATCTATTAATCCTTTTCGTTCCCATCATTTCGTATAAACATGTACATAGATACAATATAGGCATATTATGTATTTAAATAATTGATTTAGAATTTTTATAAAAACAAATATCGAAATGCAAAACAAATTAAAGATCTCGAATATATTAATATATACCTATACCTATATTGTAGATATAGGAATTGCAAAATTAAACAGTTAGGTCTATACATTAGGTATGAAAATTACATTTGAAAATTTATTTCGAATTCTAAAGTCTTTTTCAATATTATTATTATTAATATTGGTACCATTTTAATTTTTATATTCATCTAATTAAATATTTTGAAATTTTATATAAAATAATTTACAATATTTATGGCTAGAACAGTACATTTGAATTATCGTATAACATTTTACTTTTATTTAAATATTTTTTTTTTGTTTTATCTGTTTTTGTAGTATTTTTTATTTTTTTAATTTTTTTTTTATTTTATATTATTATCTATTAAAAAAAATTGAATTATTTTTTATATAGGATATACACGTATTGTTTTGTATTACATATATAGGTAATTCTAAATATACATATTATATTCATTTTTATTCGCATGTACATAAATGTATATATATGTATACAATACATTTTTTCATAATTAATTTAATAAATTTAACTTTATTAATTTTATTTTATTTTTTTTTAATTTTTAATTTTTAAAATAAAAATTAGGTATACTTAGGAATTGCATTTTGTTCTTAAAATTTTTTTTTTTTATTGTTTTACTTCGTAATTACAATTTTTATTTTTCTTATGATTATATAGTTATTTATTATACTTTAATATATTTAAATTTAATTAATTATAAGTTAATCTTAACAAAACTTAATTTAAGTACCTAATAGTGTTAATTGTTTTTTTTTTGTGATTTTTTTTTTTTTTTTTTATAAATAAGTAATCAATATTTTACAAAACTTTTCTTTTTCAATAATATACATACAACATAGTTAGCAAGTTTTATTCTGATTCAAGTTTTAAATTTCATTTTGCTCCTTTATATACAATTATTAATAGTGTTTTATTGCTCTTAATATATACTAACTAGGGATGAGTGTATCTATATATTACTTGTTTGTTTCTTTATAGATTAAAAAAAAATATTTTTGAAAATTGTGAAAACAACAGTAATATTAATAATATATCTACCATTTTAAAAAATCATTGTAGTAAATATAGCCATAACTACGATTTTTATATAACAATAGTTAATTGAAATAGCTTTTAGCCCTACCTACTGATTATTTAATAATACAAAACCATTTTTAGATTTCGTCAAAATAATTAATTCAAATGAATATTAAATTCACCACACATTTTATTATCGTCCATCATCTAATTTACCCTCTGTAAAATTTTATTCAACATACTTTATAAATCTCAACGTTTTTTTGTTGTTGTTTTTATTACCCTTTCTTTAATTCAAACAAATTCATAAATAAATCTGTCTTCAAAAAATCAAAATCATTAATTCATTTTAACAATAAACAAATTTTCATTTGATAATTCAATTCTATTGGAAATAAGATTTATTCATTATTCCAAGTTCATTTAAAATGAACCGGTTCATTATTTTATTGAATAAAAGATATTTCAAAATTCATTTTTTTCAATTTATAAAAATTTTCTTGTATCTAAAACTATATATACCATATTTCGATATTTATATTTATGTACATATATATCTGAATGTATATTCAATAATAATTCACTCCCCCTTTTCTTAACATTTGTATTTTACTCTTTTCTATGCAATACTCTAGAAAGAGATAGCAATATTATGAAATTTTTGTATATTCAACCATTTTTAGTTGTTGTTTTTGTTATTATTTCAATTGTTGGTGTAATTCATATATTTTTAAAATATATTTCTCCTACAATCAAAATAAGAATAATAAAGTAATTTATAGGAGCGTATAAAATATAACATGAGCGTAAAAATGGTAAAAATTCTCAGCAACAGAAGTAAAGAAAAAATAACTAAACAAAAGAATTGGTTGGTATAATTTTTTTTATTGTTTTATTGTTTTTTTGCTCATACAATACAATTTACTTGTTGGTGAATTTTATTTCATACTGTTGAAATATTCATAGAATTATGGTATTGGTGTATCATAAATAATTTTTTTTCTTTTTGAGCGCACAGTAATAAAATGTTGTGAATGGATATTATTATCAAAAAGAAAAAAACAACAATAAAATACATTTAACATGTGCTATGTGACAGGTAGAAAGAAAATTCGTTTTGTTGTGTTTCAATTGAATTTCAATTTTAATTGAATAAATAATTTTTTGTTTTTGGAAGTGCGACAAGGATAGAAAATATTTAAATAAGAATTTTATTATTTCACTACAATCATTTTTAATTGATTAAATGCAAACTTTAAAGTGAATAGAATTGTTGTGAATCTATTTGACATTATTATATTTAGCGGACTTCCGTATACTTGGTTGATAGGATAGGTTGATAGGTTGGATGTAAAATTGTTTTAAAGACTGTAATTCAAGAATTAGAAATTATGTTTATTATAATCGGCTCAATGATATTTTACTGACATGATAATACAACAACGGCAATTTACTATTAATATTTAATAAAGTTTATTTTAGAATCTGTCAATTCGATTTAATTTTACATATACATAGGTACATAATGGATATATTAAATGAAAATTAACATTTAAATTTCGTTAAATATGTATATAAATCAAGTAAGTAGAATCATTATAAATAAAAATTAATTTATTAATTATAACTCATCCCTATTTACCATTATTATACAAAATGATATAATGTTTGTACACACATTGTACCTATTATATAAATGCATATACAATAATAATTATTGTTTTTGTGGATAATGCTTCCATATTTAATTTTAATCTCTGTTATTATTGGAAACGAAACCATCGTGTTGGTTTTATACTTCTTATTTCTTATATTTTGTTTTTGTTTTTTTTTTCATATTTTGTTTTTCTTTTCTTTCATTATTAATAATACATTTTTTAAAACAATTTATTTATTAAGGAGTTCATTTATCTCATTCTGGCTTATTGGCTTTTCAATTAATTTATATTTTGATAGTTGTTTTTGTTTTTTTACATATACACAAGATGGGAAGAGATATTCATGAAAACAAAAACAAAAAAAAAAATACTGTTCAATATTTTTTTTCTCTTTCTTTTCTTAATTCTTTTAATTTTTTGTTTTTGTTCTTTTGTTCTTATTATAATTTATGTGAGTGATTGTGTTTTTTAATGTTGACATGATTTATTATTTTACAAATGGCGCGCAATTAAGTTTTTTTTTATTTTCTTCTCTCCTCTCATATTGGTTTAATAGTGTTGTTATTGGTATTTATAATTTTTAATTTGTTTTTTTTTTTTTATTGTTTTGTTTTTGTATTAAAAATAATTTATGAAAGTTATACAATCAATAAAATTAAAAAAAGAAAAAACAAATATAATTAACACAATATTAATACCTACTTTAATTAAGAATGTATTGTTGTATAAGTTTTAGAACAAATTTTCTTAAAAACTATTTAATGTATGCCTATATATGTTTGTGTGTATATTTCATATGATGAGGAGCAATTATTTATTTACCTTATTTAGGAATGTCAGACATATTTTGATGATAATTGTTTTGCTAACTCTGTATATTTAAGGAATTTTGAATGTGGACTTTCATCAAAAGGACTTTGTGCAGCAGCAGGTGGTTGCTGTTGCTGCTGTTGTTGCGATTGTTGTTGTTGCTGATGTTGTTGATGTTGCTGATGTTGTTGGTGTTGTTGATGGTGTTGTTGATGTTGTTGGTGTTGTTGATGTTGTTGTTGACTATGATGGTGTTGTTGATTTGGAGCACCCATAGCAGATGATGAAGTTGATGGTGATGGACTTTTTGCTGATAATGAATTATTATTAGCATTTAAATTTAATCCAAGTGGTATTTTTGGTGATTGACTACGACTATGTGGTAGAGATTTATTTGATGAAACACTAGCACTACGATTATGTTCACTAGAACTACCGCTACTAGTGCTATTACCAGATGATTTTAATGACATTGGATCAACGATTTCATCTTTAACAAAATGTACTTTGGACAAATGATGACGATATGCTCCCTTTGAACAGAATGGTGTATCACATAGAGTGCATTTAATAATTGAATCTTGTGTTATAACAGCATCATTACATGCCCAACTAAATGCTAATATATTACCTGGTGATGAACCACCAAGTGTTGGCATACTAGCTGATAATGCACCACTACTACCAGATCTGTTATTCGATGTTGTTTCTGTTTTATCACATAATTTTTGTAATGCAGCCAATGGATGTGATGTTGTTTTTTTATTACCATTATTACCACAATTACTATTTGGATCATTGTTACCACACATTGAACCACTGCCAGTTAAATTGTCGAACATTGATGATAATGCATTTAAACTACCACTGCCGGATAATTTTTTATTATCATTATTTATAGAATTAGTTGTAGATCTTGGTGTTGTTGAACGATCACTACATGGGCTTGCAGCCGGTGTTATAGAACCACCACCACCACCTGTTGTATTCGATAAATTTCCTTGAAATGAATGTGATAATGGTTGATGTGGACTAGGAGCAGCTGATGTTGATGGAGTGTTATTATTAATGTTACTGTTATTATTATTATTCTTTTGTTGTTTTGATGTTGTACTTAAATCTAATTCATTATTATCATCAATACTAGAATGATGGTCTCTTTCATTTTCATTTTCACTTGAAAATTCTTTTTTAATTTCCTTATTTAATCCGTGATTATTACTATTTTCATTTTTATTTTCATTGCAATTATTATTGTTGTTATTTCTATTATTATTATTATTATTACTTGATGTATCTTCATCATTTTCATCATCATAAGGTTCACTTTTCACCTTTACTGTTGATGAATCTTTATTATTATGTTCGTCTTCGTGCTCAGAATGACTATAATTTGTTGCTTTATCTGGTGATTCTCGTGGTGATGTATTATTTGAAAGCATAATATCTGGTTTTCTTTCTGGTGTTAATGATTCCAAACGACTACTACCACGATCAGATACAGAACTTGATTCACTACCGCTTCTCTCACGACGTGGATATTGTGAATTTTGATATGATCGTAATAAACTCATTGTTTGAGGATCAATAAGTGGTTTTGTATAATCAACACTTTCATCTATACCAAGACGTTTTAAAATACTTGAACCAAGCGGTGCACTTGCATGGCTATTTGATGAAAAACCTTGTGTATTATGACGTGATCGTGTATCAAAACTTTTTTCAATTAATTGTTCAATTGCATTTAAAACGGATGGAGATGATTTTTCTCCACCAGAACTATTACCACCAATACTACCACCTCCGTTACCACCACCACCACCACCTCCTCCACCACCACCAATTGTACCATCTTTAGATGAGATTGGTGATGATAAATCAGGTGCATGCGGTGAGATATGTCGATTTAATGATGCTGGTGATGTTGCACTATCATCACAACCACCAATACTTTTTCTACCATCACGACTTGAAGTTGGTGTTAATGGACTCATTGAATCTGGTGGTATTATGCTATTTGCCGATAATGGTTTATTCATTAAATTATTACGTGGTATATTGTTGGCAATTTGACCTCCTACACATAATCGGATATGTTCAACAAATAATGCTGTTTCGATTTTATCTCCACATTTTTCACATGTTATTCTAGTCGATGCACTTAAATCTCCAACTGTTGGACGCATACCTTTAATATCACCATTTTTAAAATCTTGTTGTGCCCTCTCTAACTCCAATAATTTACGAACTGGTAAAGATTTTTTACGTTTTTCTCTTGTCTGCCTTCTTCGACCACCACTTTCTGTTATCGATCTCATAATATGCTCTTTATAATGTGCATTCTTTACCATGTGATTACTGAGATCTTTTAATGAAGAAAATGCTTGGTCGCAAACTTTACATGTAAGTACAGCACTAACTGTACTATTAGCACTTGAATTAGCATTTGCAGCTTGACCACCATTATTTCCACCATTTCCACCAGAATTTTTTCCCTCTTCAGCTGATTTCCAAGAGATAATTTGCTCTTGTGATATAATATTTGTATAATGTTGTGTCTGTTGCATATGTGATGTCATTTCGGCTAATGAACGGAAACTTTGACCACACCACATACATTTTAATATTTGTCTGGTTTGTTCAGCTCCTTTTCCTAACCAAACATCTTGTCCACGAACTAGTTTTCTTGGTAAAGGCATTGTCTCTTTAATCAATAAATTGAGATCTGATTTACTACTATTTGATGAATTTGATGATGAATTTTGTGAAGATTGGTGATGATGTTGTTGCTGTTGATTTGGACCACTAGTATTACCCTGTTGAGATGGTAAATTGCCAGAGGGAGGAACATTTACACCACAATGCTGCGTTTCTTTCATGTGTGTTGTTAGAGTTGCTAATGTTGGAAAACTTTGTTTACACCAAACACATTTGAAAACATCTTTTGCTGCATCAGCACCTTTATTAAGCCAATGAGATTGCCATGCGCTATGACGTCCAGTACTACCGGTATTTGAACTATTTGTTGTATTATTATTCATTTGACTATTTGCTAATCGCATTGGTACATCATTATCTGGTGGACCACCCAGTCTTGTCATTTCAGACATTTTTTCTAAAGCTTTTGCAGCATCATTTGGTGCTTGTGATGACATTTTTGATTTACCATTCCAATCTAAATGAGTTTTTGGTGATAGACTTGCTGCTGCTACAGCAGCTAAATATGGATTTATTGGTGCTACCCATGATGTTGGCACTTGATTTGGTGTTGGTGTTGATGGAGTATGTCTTGCAATTTTTCTTTGTAATGTTGGTGATTCTGGTGGTTCTGATACACGTTTTTTTGTTCCAGTTGATAAATCTAATGGAGCATATTCATGGCCGCCACCTGATTCATGACCATTATCTGATGATTTACTTAAATTTACAGCATCACTATCACTTTTACTATCTGTATCAGAATCTTTTCTCATACGTTTCGTACTGAAATCTAATATTGATGTATCATCTGGATGTATTGGTGATGTTAGAGGTAGATTTGGTGGTGACTGTGCAGCTTGTACTAAACCGGCGGCAGCTGCTGCTAATGGATTACTAAGAAGTAAACGATTTTGTTGTGCTGCTGCAGCCGCAACATTTAAATATGCTGCCATTGCTGCCGATTGTGGTGGTAGTAATGCTGCTGCAGCACCTGGTGGCAATGTAGCTGGTAATGTAATACCAACTGGACTTGTGGGTGTTTGTCCTGCTGATGTACTATCATTTCCAGAACAATTTGAATCATCTGATTGACATCTACCACCAGAACCGGATGATTCACGTGACTGACATCGTGGGCTGGCCAATTCACTGAAAATTATAAAATAAAAAATAAATATTAATATAATTGTGAAACAAATCGTGTTGAAATTAGGTAAATTAATTTAAAAAAAAAAGTATATAGGTAAAAATTATTTCTTAAATAGAGACTGAATGTCAATTAAATTGAAGTGAAAATTTTGTATTAGAGAACTGGTTCAAGGATTTTTAAAAATATCAATTTAGATATAAGATACTTAGTTGAAACCATTAAAAATACATAAAATTCACTTTATATTAAATTTTTTTTTTTTTTTTTTAAAGTCACGAGAATTATAATTTTAAAATGAATTTTTCATCAAATTAAAATTAAATAAAAAAAAATTTATTGCAAAATATTATGAAAATAAATCTAATTTTAATAAGTTTAATTTTCATTGAAATTTATATAAGTAAAATAATATAAAATTAAATTAAAAATAAAAAAATTTTAGTTTTTCTTTCTTTTTTATTTTAATTTTATATAATTTATTGCTAAACAGAGTCTTAAATTAAAATATTTAAGGTTGACATTTTTATAACTGACTGATGATATGCTAATAATATTAATAAAAAGACATTTAGACATTATGTATCCGAGTTCTATAGTATCAACATACATATACATAAGTATATTTATGTACCTACCTAAGTTTGTTAATTGAGTGAAATTTAAATAAGTAAATAATTTTGAAATCACTTAGATGATAAAAATATTTTTATAAAAATATATGAGAAGAGTTTTTTACGATTTGATAGATTATTTGTTACCAAATCAAAAAAAAAAAAAAATAATAATAATTGACTTAACTATTAATAGATTTTTAATTTATTTTAAAAACTTTAAAAATAATTTTTAATACAAATTTACATTTGAATAACAGAAAATTGTTTGCAAGGGTTGTAATGCTACATGATAATGATGATGTATGTATATTGGAGTATTAGACGCTTTATATAAATATCTTAAATCTGATATATTCCTATTCAATATTTCCTAGTTGTTATAAATTTTGATTTTAAGTCATATAACACCGACAGATATCAGATATATAATATTGGTTTTCATATAAATTTATTAAACATTTTGTAGAGCAAAAATGTTCAACAGATATGAGTCCTCAGATCAGATCCAGTTTACTCACAAATTGTTTGAATACAAATATTTTATAGGGCAAAAATGTACAACAGATATAAGTTCTCAACAGTTCAGGTTTACCCACAAAATGTTTGAATATGACATTATATACCATTATAGGCATTAATTATTATTATTTTTTATGGTAATGTAATAAAACAAATTCAGGGCTTGTACTATAGATTGATAATCCAACTAATTTTCACATTTTCGAAATCACATATACATTTTTTTCGAAGATGTAGAAATAAGTATGATTATCAATCTACAGTACAATACAATACAGTTCTTTTTAAACATGGTTTTATAGATGAAATTTTATAGTTTCAGATATATTCGAAATTTAATTAAAAACAATTTGAGTTTTACAATTAAAAGTATATTTTTATAATTATAAATAGAATATAAACCAAAATACAAGTGTTTATATTTTATTAACAATTAAATTTGTAAATTTTAAGCAACGAGAGTATATTTACTCGTAGTTATAGAAATTATTTTATTTCCCTGATTTTGGTAATGCTGAATTGATGATCAATCTATTAACTTTTAATTTTTGACGTCACCTCGATATTACCGTACATAATTCTTTTATTTCTGAATTGTATTTTTGCTTTTTATTTTATTTTTTTTTAAATTCAATTTTTTATAAATATATGTAATAAAAGTTATAAGCAGTAGTTAGATTGCATAGTTACATAATTTTCATGTTTAAAAACCTGTAGAATATATTTTTTTTTATATATTAACTACTTTTTTATGGTTTAAATTTTAAATAAAATAGCATTATTATAATTTATAAATAATTTATAATCATTTTTTTTTTGAAATTTAAATTTACTGAATTTTTCATTCTAGTTGAAATTTATAATAATTTTTAACAAATATAATTAAATCTTTCATATAAAGTGAGTATTAAAATATAAGGTGGGTACGCAGGCGCCTTATAATAATGATAACATAATTTAGTTATTCTATACTAGACAACTAAAATCTTCGTTTTTAATCTGGTACTGTTTGGTAGGTTTAGCAAGTTCCTTGCCAATGAATTTGCATGATGATGCGACAGTCTGATGGAGTAGTTAATTATGATTTTGTTGAGCTCTTCTTGTACTGTTGATATACTTTACTCTTTATGAATGTAATTATTTTTAACATATACCAAGGGGCATTTACTATGACTCTTAGTATCTTTGATTGTGCACTTTGTATTGTTTCCATATTAGAGTTTGAACTATTCCTCCACCAGTTGGCATCCGTATATTAAAACATTGTAATCTAATTTTGACTTTGAATGTTTTTCGATATAACTAAGCTAGTATAAAGTTTTTGATTTTAGTTTAAGTTGATCTTTTTTACTGAGTATAGGTGTTTTTTTCAAGTCAAGCTTCTGTAAAGATGAACTTCTAGATATTTAATATTATTTACCTAAAGTGGGACAGTAATTTCATTTATGTTCATCTGAGGTCAAGTCATTTTATTTAGCGTAAATGTTATAGAAATCCATTTACATTCGTTGATTTTAATTTTCCACTTGTTTAACCAGTTTTTAATATAATTTATTTCAATACTAATTATTCATAATAATTTTCATTTTTTTTTCAGAATTGCTTTGTATGCTCAAATTTGACTGAAATTGTATATAGCCGAAAGCATGACAATTATCAATTGTCGTCAAACGCATAACCGAAAGTGATGATTACAGATAATTTTTTTTACAGTTGCAGTGCAGAAGACATAACCGAAAGCAGGGTTTAACTGCACTTTGTTATAATTTGCAACACAAAATTTAATTTATATTACTTTACTATATGTGTATATATATATATTATATATTACAATTCTATTAATTTATAATATTTATATATATAATTTATAAAAATGAATTTATAAAATTCTATTAAATTCGAAAATATGAAACTGCTGTGTGGCTGTGAATATTTTAAATATGTGTGGCTGAAAATGTAACTATACTTAGTTTCAACAAAATCAAATCAGACCCTTACTACAGACCCTTTTTTTCTTTATTTATTACAAAATAAAAAATTGCAATTGAACAAAAAAATATATGTAAGTATACTATATAAATATTTAAAATATATAACTATATACCTATATTTATATAAATAAGAAAATATATATCTAAATATATTTTTAAAAAAACTAAATTGATTTAGATCTTAATTTTTATTTTTATTCCAAATGTGAAATTTCATGTAGGTACTCGTATTTAGTGTAAAAATAACAACTCTAACAACAACCCTAAGTTAATTGAGCAAAATAATAATACAATGTACGAAAACTGCCTTACAGAAAAGATTTGATGTTAGAAAAAATGATGTGAGCAAACAAATAGAGTACGAGCACATCCAAAAGGATATACTGAAGTAAAATAATATACATCTGAAATAGTTGAAGGTCTTAGATGCTAGTGCTTGATTAATATAAGAAAAATGGAAATTTATTTTATTATTTTTTTTTCTAAATAAATAAATAGATAAATAAATATACACCTGAAAGGTAAAAATTTAATTATTATATAAATAACAGTTTATACCGCTAAACAAAAACAACTATATTTGTTCAAGTAAAAATAAAAATAATATATCAAAGCAGAATCAAACATTGTTATTTATCAAAAATATAGGTTCTATTTTACAAATTTAAAATTAATTTAAATCGAGAATATAATAACAAAATAATTCAAATACAATCTTGTTTATTTAATTTGTTAATTGAATTTATTTCTTTTATATTTGAGATCGTTAGAAACTATTCAAAATAATATTCACTAAACTCTGATGTTTAAAATACATTTAAAACCTCTAAGGCTCCGATGATAGTTAAATATATTCCGAATATAACAAATTATTATATAATAACATATAAAAATTAATTTCAAAAATTATAATAAATAAATTAGAAGTTAATAATTATCATAAATCAATATAAAAAAAAATAAGAAAAAAACGAAATATGCAAGTCCTTGAAATTTGATTCAAATGACAAAAACTATACAGAATTAATTTTTTATTCTTTAATAATTAATTAAAATTATAAAGAATTTATATAACCACCTGTATATAGTTTTATTTTTGATATTACTATCATAAAAAAAACAAAATAAATAACAATAAATAATTCTATAATATGCATATACATTGGTTAATTATATATATATGATATAAATATATATATACTAATTAATTTTTTGCAAATCAATTCATAACTTATTATGACTTGATTATTTAGCTTAATTATTGTTGACTGTATATATATATTCTATTTTCTATATATATATATATATTCTATTGAAGATCTTTCCTAAATTTTCTGTTATTTTTTAACTACAGATTTTTTTAAAACTATATTTAATATTTTTAAGATTCTTAGACTTAACTACATTGAATTTTTTTAAACATTGTATTTAACAAATTAGATTACTTGTATTACTTATGAAATTCAATTGAATATAAGAGGTGAATTTACATTATACTTATTTAGTAGAATACAGCTTTGAGATGAAATTGGACCCATGATTAATTTTGATTATTTTGGTGGTAAGATTGTCCTTCATTCAATTATAGTTGATTGTCCTATTGTTACTATTCGTATACCTTTATTGTCGTTTTTAACATATTTTTTTTATATGTATAGAAGATATACGCATCCAATAAACATACGCTGACCATTCGTCTCGTATTTACCGGAACAGTCTTTAATTTAAATAATTATTTTTTTAATTTACATTGTCCCGTATTTGTCCCATATTTTTAACATTCAAATTAATTTTTAATAAAAAATACGAACCCAAATTAAAAATTAAAAAAAAAAAAAGTTATTACTTAAGTACTTAGTAAAAAAAAATAGTCCAGATATGTAAAATGAAATATTTGATGAAGCCAATTGTGCTATAGATTTAGTGAGTACTATCAAATCCAACATTGGCATACTCAAAATAAATGTGTGGTTGAGATATGGATTGAAATTGTTTCATATTTTAAAGAAAAACAAATTGGATAGAAAAATACAGTTGATGGTTGAATTTGATTTATTTCTTGCAGTTTCGAATGGTATATATAGTCTACACATGATAATTAATGTACAGTAACATATATGGTAACATAACTATACATCATAAGTAGATAATGTAATGTAAATTGATGTTTGCATTTAATGTATATATAAGCATGTATAATGTATATAAATCATTATGATAAAATAAATAAAATAAATTATATAAATAATAAGTTAAATAAAATAAAGCTATTCTTTAAGAAGGCTTAGTTCCTGACAATAGTATTAGTTTTCCACAGTTACAGAGTTGATAAGCCATAGTAAGTTGATAAATAAATGCTCGAAAAACATTGTACATATTGTGGTATAAACTTGCAGTACTGTACTTAATTATGCACGAACAGGTTATTCTAGCTAACTTACTGTTAAGAACATAAAACAAAAAAAAATGATGACATTTTCCATGTTATAGTCAAACAAATTTCTTTTTTGGATTCAGCCGTAGTTAACTATATAGTTAAAATAAATTCAATTTTAGAAATCTTAGTTAATAAAAAATTAATTTTAGTTTTTTAAATTTACTTAATTACTCTCGTACTTGACAAATACAATTTACTTAACTAATTGATTTGATAAAAAAGAACGAGAAAACCTAAATCCTAATTCAAACCAGAAACATTATATCATCCAATACAAAACTGGAAATTACAATATTGATAGTAGTTAGTGTAAAAACTTCATTAAGTATGTCTTGGGGCAAATCTATATCAAAAGATAGTTGAACGAAATTGATGAAACCAAAAGACAAATAATGCTAATGTATAAGTATAGGACATATTTATCGGTTGTTTCATTAACAAAATTCAAACAAATTTACACAGAAACATATGAAAATTAGAATATATAAGACAACAATAATGTCAATATTTTACTATAAATGTAATATATTGACATTATTGTTGTCTTATATATTCTAATTGCTGGGCTTTCGCAAAACAAATAAAAAAATATTTGATAATTTTGAAAGAAAAATTTTAAGAAAAATGTTCGACCATTTACAAAAGTAAGTGAAAGATGAAAATTCGAATGATAAATTTAATTGATAAAAAATTATATTATGTCAGGCATATGCAGAAATAATGCCCGAGTACAGAATACCAAAACGTGATTTAAGAAGTGAATGGCTGAACTTATACAATATATAGAAAGTTAGTGGGAAAGTCACAGACTCCGTAAAAAAATATGTAGTTCCTTACTATTATTTGCCAATTGAGAAAAAGGTTTTTGAACAGGTAAAATTGGATATTCAGGTGGCCAAGTCCTAAATACAAGGTTGTGTCGATGATGAAGTGTAATTAATTATAGTATCTATAAATAGTTATAGTTATACATAAATAAAAATTTATTCGATTTTCCATCATTAGATCATCGAAGTCTAAAGCTTTCGACCAGAAATTTGTTCGTGTCAACGCAGTTTCCCCCAAGAAAATACAAAACTAGAAAAATTTTCTATTTTATATTATTTTTTTGTTATAAAACTGACGTTTTACGTAATATGTTTTTGGTCATATCCAAAGGCTTTAATTAACTATAAATTTGTAATATTAATTAAATATTATTATATTAATTAAAATTTTAACTTTAAACAAGAGTATTAACTACTAACTATTTAAATATTATTATTACAATTAATTACCTTTAGTTATATTAAACAGTTTTAGATCAATAAAATTAGATTAAAGTATAAATGCAGATTTGATTGACTGAACCAATTTTTCTGGACTAAATGTTACAATAAAAGAATTGTATATTCTCTTTTCATTTACCAAATAGGGTAGTTCTAGTCAATTCTGAAATTGTTGAATAGTTAGTTTTGGGAATTCCAATTTTTTAAATTTTTATTTCTCATAAAATCAATAGCTAATGGTTTCTATCAATTGGTAGTTATTTAATTAACTTTTGTAAATAATGTAATGTAAGGTAATGTAATGTAATACCTAACTAATACTTATTTAGAGTGAAAGAATTTTTTTTTTAAAACTAAGTAAAAGGAATTAACTACTTTCAATATAATTTAATATAACTGTAAGTAATAATGTATCTTCATCATCATCACAGTGCGGAATATATAATGTATGAATATTATACTCAGCACTGTGATGATGATGATATATATACACATATATGTATATATGTATAAAATAAGTAATGTATCATAATCACTGTGCAGACTGTGCAGTCCCACCAGCGAGACATACGACAAAATATATATAATGGGTGAAAATATATATATATGTATATATATTATATATAACTTTTATATATTTTATTTGTATAATATAATATATAGGTTATATATGTAATAAGTACATGTACTTAATATATATATATATATATATATATATATATATTTTATAATATTTATTATATAAAATACGTAATATTTAAATATTTATTATATAATATACAGTAGTTATATATGCAATTATAGTGTATAACTACCCAGCCCACTCACACAATATTTAATAAATTATACTATAGTTATAAGTAATATTTAAAAATATTAAGATTAAAAGATTCAATAGATAAATTAAATATCTAAGATATCGTGTGTAATTTTTTGATTAAACATTTAAAATATGATATAGTTATATATAATGATTTAAATCTTAACAAAATTACAAAAAAAAATGTATGTAATATAAAACTATTAAACTAATAAAATATTCAAATTTAAAAAAAATCAATTAAGCAAGTGCCTATGTTATGGAACCTAATATTAAATTTCATGAAATATTATTAGGTATGTATGGAATTAAACTTCAATCTCTTTATTTAGCTATTACATAACGAATTTAATTGGTTAGTGTGTATATAGCTATAGTTTTGAAATAATATATTTAATAGATAATAAGTTTACACAATACATTATAACTATAAAAAAGCTATATATATATATATATATTTCTTAAGCTCGTAAAAATTTCCACCATTTCTTCAATTTCCCCTCAAAGCACTCAAAAACACTTAAAAAAAATAATATTATGAAAAAAAATATACAAATTAATTTCTCTAAATAAAAGCAAAAAAAAAAAAAACAAAAACAAAAAAAAATTCTACATTCAAAATTAAGGTCTTTCCTCTTCAATAAATTTTATATTCATCATCATATAATCATCGTCAAATATATTTAATATAATTTATTTAATATTTATTAATACTTATTATATGTATATTAGAACACCAATATAATAACTTAAAAAAAAAAATTAAGAAAAAAAAAACAAAAACAAAAATAATATTAATAAAAATATAAAAACAAAAAAAGTAAAACAATTTCATTTCTTTTGGGTGTAAAGAAAAACCAACATAAGTCAACATAAATTTCTAAAACTCATAAAAGAAATTCTTCAACATTAAGTAATGCACACAACCCAACACACACGCACAAAAATATTTCTATAAACATAAGTAAGTATGTATATATATATATATGCATATCAAACCAACATAACTAACTAAGAAACAAAAACATCTAAGTTTGAAATAAAAAAAAAAACAACAACAACCAAAAAAGACAAGAAAAACAAAAAATTGGAAATTCTGTGTCGAAATAAATCACTAAACAAATGAGGATAATATAACCGAGCCCCCACATTCAATCATAAATTCTTCAAAAAGACAAAAAAAAAAAAAGAAAATTATAACACACAGAAAAAAAAAATAACAGAACATAAAAGAAAAACTCCAAAAAAAAAATTAAATAAAGTTGGAATTTTCGAGTATTTTGAGAATGAAAAATTTCTAACAGCCAAAATATTTTAATTTGAGAAAACAAACAAAAAAACAAAGTGATTTCTGATATTAATTTAATTTAATTTGTTATTTATAAAAAAAAACATTATCAAGTTACTATCGGTGCCGAATTTAGTTGGAATTTAGTTAATTAATTTTAATATTTATTATTAACTGGTTTTGTTTTAACTGATATTTTAATTTAATTAAGTATAGTTTGTTAATATTGAAAATAGATTAGAAGTTTTTCGAATCTTCTAATTACAATATTAAGAAAATTAAATGATTAAAATTTTAATGAATATTTATTTAACAGATATTTATGAAATATATTATTATAAATAATATATTATAAGAAATATATTATGAATAACTAATTGTAATATTTTTTTTTTCGATTCACAAATTTCATTCATTTGACTTATAATCAATTTATTTATTTTTTGAGAAAATATACTTATATTCGATGTGTTTTTTTATGTTGTCACTATACTTAGCTTTAGGTCAGTTTTTATAGTTTTAAAACTCTTTATTCTTAAATTTAGAATTAAAATGTTTTAACGTAGCACAAACATAGCTAGAACGATTTTTATAGTGACACTTCTTATTTACAAAATATTATTAAGCGCCACTTGAATACAAATTACAATTTGAAATTATCAAAAATTTACTTAGTAAGTGACTATAGATACGTAATTCTAAATAATGATAAAATATACGAAAAGGTAGCTATTTCTTCTTAGTTATTAGCTTCCAAATATAAAAAAGAAAATCTATAGCATAATAATGGAAAAATTACAAGAAGAGAGTCAGTTACTATAACTACGTAGTTCTAAATAGTGATTTACTTTTAGTGTATAGTACCTACCAATAAAATGTTTATACATTTTTTAAAGCTATTATTAGAACTTAGAGTTTTTTAAAATTACCTCCCGCATTGACAAATAATTAATTATTTGTCTTTTACTTTATCTTTGAGAAGATTAGTTTTTTTATAGCTATTTTTTTGTTATACCTCTCAGCTATTCAGTTTTTGTTTTAAATGTTTATGAAAACTTGTTGAATTCATCATCATAAGAATACAATTTTTAAATTTGTAAATTGATTGTCAGGGTTTAGTTTTTATGAATTTTTTGACAATTTTTGATAAAAGCAGTTGTTAATATAGGTTTAAGTTCAAAAATTAAACTAGTTTTAAGAATTTGCAGTTCAGAGAGTACGGAGAGTTGAGGGAGAACAGAGTTCAGATTGCAGAGAGTTTTTTTTGTTCTAATCATCAATTAATGATTTTATATATTCTGAAATCTTAGTTGAGTTGTCAATTACATGATAATAATTTTGGTTGAAAATGTATATCTAGTTTTGTTAATAAAAATGGAATATAATAATGTAGATGTAGATTGTGTAATTTTGGGAGGAAATCTGTCTTCTATAATCTATATCATACCGCAGCCGCAAATGAGATTATTGTTATAAATACATATATATATGTAAATATATATATATACATATAACCTGTCTCTTCTTATCATTTTTCAATTATTAACTTTATAGTTATGTAAAATTTTTGCTTTACATATTTTGAAAGTTAGTAACTAAGAATATATTTGGATTTATATTTCGTCATATTTAGATATATAAAAAAGGTATTTCGTTGCTGAAATTTGTTTGAAAAAATTTAATTTTATATTTAAAATTTAGCTACGTTAAGTAATAATAATAAAAGTAATAATTTTAAGTATTAATGTGTTAATTCAATCATTTTCAGTTGCTTAAACTTCTCCTATACATAATAGTTAGTTCCTAATTTTCACTTTTGTTTTTAGTATAATTAATTTTAAAATTTTCATATACTTATTGTCTAAAACATTTTGTTCGATTCGAGCCGAAAGGCTTGGATTAATATTTATTTAATAATATAACTATAATACCAATCGGCCGTTACAAGTCATATTTAATCTTTTAATATTAGAATTTATGAGATATGAAGATTAATTTAAATATAATATATTTTTAATAAAATTTTAATTTGTAGTTATATATATATATATATATATATATACATTTGATTTTGTTCTAATTATTTTTTAGTATACATATATTAATTTACTAACTAAAATTTCAATTTTAATTTTATTTTCAATTTTATCCAATTTTACAGGTATATGTATACATCAGAAAATTAGTCTCTAATAAAATTGTAAGCTCTAGCTATAAATTTACACAATTTGTTCCACAATTTCAAAAAGAAATGTAAAAGTTATATAATATATAATATGTATAACTAATATAATATAATATTTAAGAGTCTTCTCTTGTAAATATAAAGAGCCATATGACAAAGACCGCATATAACTAGTTAAATAAATAAATAAATAATTAATTATTTTACATTAGAAATCATTATTAAAAATTAAAGTTAAATGATTAAAATTACGTATAGATAATACTTATAGTTACAATGAAGATGATAGATGACAATTGATTGTGGATGATCAAATACAAAACAACAGGAACCCTCTAAGATTTTTTTGTCTATTTAAATAATTAACTTTTGATTAGTTATTGTTTAATTGATTAAAAATAATAATTTATTTATTTATTTCAACGATTTATGCCTGAAGACAAAATTCTCATAAGAAGGCTATATAATATATATACGTATATAGAATTTGTAAATATGTATACAAATTAGAATGTTTTTAGTTTACTGTTTACAAAAAAAAAATTTAAAGTTAAGTAGCAAGTAGTTATAGCTGATCAATTAATTATTGGCTAAAATTTTTACAAATATAACAAAACAAATATAGTTATATATCATACTTATTATTATTACAAAATAGATATATATATATATATATATATATATATATATATATCTTTAATAATAAATAAGTCTATATAATCTATATAAGAATATATATATATCTATATAAATCATATTAATTAAATACTTCGATGGTAATAACAAAAATAATAAATTAAAACTAACTATCAAATTTAGCGAGATTTTTTTAAGGTAATTTCCATTTTTACAGTTAAAATGAATGACTAACTATTTATATATAAAAAAATATTTTTTAGTGAAATTTCCTAGTATTTTGCGAACGAAATAAATATTTTTACACTTGAATTTAAATAAGAAGTTGAGTATAAAAGAACATGTCAATTTGAAAAAAAAAAATCAACACTTTAACTATCATGGGATGACTAATGATTGATACAAAAAATTTCATTCTTGCAGGTACAATATTCACCAGTGATAATTCGTATTTTCGTCTTCAAGTACCGTAATTACTAGTGATCAGTCCTGTTTTCATTCCACAGCTACCGTGATCTCTAGTAATATTTACAATGTTACAATTTGTACGGGATGGAAGAAAGAAAATTTCGATATCATTACGGTCCCTAAGAACAAAAATGTGGATGTTCAAAAGTGATATATTAGTTGCCAATCAAAGTGTTGAATAGATACTTAGGTATTGTGAAATATAGTTAATAGTTATTTTACAAAATATAAGAAGTACCGAATTAAATATTTAATATCATATAAATATGGCAAATTTAGGCTAAATTGAAATTGAATAGTTAATTAGGTTCATAAATAGTTAGACTAGGTTAGATATACTATAGGTAAAAGTTTTAATAAAAATTAAATCAAATATAAGGTTTTTGAAAGGTTCCTTATGTATTTGCAAATGTTATTGAAAATTGAAAAATAAGTATAATAACAGATAATAAAATATGAATTTCAGTTGTCTAGATGTAAGAATGTACATCTGAGGTATGCGAAAAGTAATTAAATTCAAATAAAACATAATAATTATAACATCTTTAAATAAGTAAATTTAACTTAACTAAGTAATATCATATCAAAATTTAGTTAAGGTAGGATTATAATTGTACAAAACAAGAGGCCGAAATATTAGAGCACGAAATATATTCAACGATAACTTATGATGATGATGATATTAAAAAATGAGACACAATAAGCTAGAAGACGACTAGTTGGTGGATACAAACAATATTTAAATTTATTTCTTTATTTATGTAACTATTTATTATTATTATTATACAAAATAATAATTTTTTGCTTCGTCTTACAAAATTAATATAAACTGAAATAAATTGAGAACAATTACTTTTGCTAAAAATTGACGTTTTGTAATTTCGTACAATTTCGATTTGGCAAAATCCTTCATTTTGCAAACGGTCGTTTGGCATAATAACACACTTTGTAAGAAAGGTGTTTGGTAAATATATATTTTGTAAAAAGGACAATATACCTAATTTCAAAATTGGGTATATATACTAAATTCAAAAAAGTAGATATATTGTATGATATATGTATATATATATATATATATATATATATTTTTTATGAAATTGTTTTATTAGATTAAGATATTGTAATATGTTTGAATTAAGCATAAATAAATAAATATCATTTGAATAAATAGAGATATATATATATATATATATATATATATTATAATATATATGAGATAATTACTTGTAGAATTGGATGTTGTAAAATGTATTAGCTATGAAATGTACTAGATATTTGATAAACATATGTACATAACATATATACTATTGTGACGTTGTCATTTCTCTGAATTGGAATTTGTAAAATATGAAATTTTATGCCAAATAGCATTTAACAAGGATTTTAACATGTAAATTTTTGCAAAATGGACTTCCATTGAAGTATGTATATATTATTATTATCCCAACCACATCTGAAACACTATTAGAAATAACAAAAGAACCCAAATAACTAATTATACATTGATAAATAATTATATTAAAAAAATTGTTTGGTACACCTGTATAGATATATATAAGATTAGGATAGGTTAGTATTGGAAAATCAAGATTATATTTTTATTCCGAAAATCCTTTCAGCTTAGACTGAAACAAACTATTCTATTTATTAATTTATTAAATTGTTATTTTTAGAATTGTCAGATCTTAAAAGCAAATTCTTGAAATAAATTTAATATGACTGATGATTAAGATTAAATAAATTAATGGATAATTTTTCATCTCGATTTTTATAAATATTTTTGGTTATATAATTTTTTTTCAGATTCAACAAACTTTAATCAATTTTGCAACAACTAGTTATAGTTATATTTCTTATAACTATTTAAATATTTAATTTAGTTGCATAAGATTCTTCTAACTTATTTATACTTATATTTATAAGAAAAAATTGTTGAATTAAAAATTATTAAGATGATCAAAAATGTTTGTATAAAGATTTATCGAACCAATTCGAACCTATAGGTAGCTGCTATCAATTAAAATTTATGTTTTATTTCACTTTTTCGATTTTAAAAGCAGAGTAAAGTCATACAATATTTTTTTTTTAAATTTCTACACTTAATATTGTTTTAATGTTATTTCATAGCCCTGTTTTTGGATCGAAAATATGAAATAATGAAATAATTTGTGGGAACTACTTAACTTTATTAGTAATAATCATAATTTAAGCATGTAGTTATAAATTTGAATAATGTAATACAATTTTAATAATTATAAATATAGTTGTTAAATAGTACAAATATGTAGTTATGTAGTAGCTTAATATTCAAGTATATGTAGTTAGTTAGTTGTTATATAAAATATAAATAACTTTATAGTATAAGAACTGTGTCAACAACTATCAGGAGTCCATATAGGTAATGGATTAATATCGAACGGTAACATAGTAACATAAGACCTAACTACTATTTAAAGTTGTATTTAATTTTATATTATAATTTTTAACATTGAAACAAGTATTTAATAGGATTTCAATTATTTTTGAATTTAACAAATTCAATTATTTTGAATTGATTGGTGCACTTATGTATAGATATTTCCTAAGTGAATTATATGGATAATAAAGTATTTGTTAAAAATAATGTTACTTCATTTGCTATGTATAGTTAGTTGTTAATACAACAAAATAATTTTTTTTGTAGCTCATAAATCAAAAATATGATAACAAAATTTTCATCATCATAAGATCTTATGTTTTCAATTTAATATTTTGCACCAAACTGATGTACTCCACAATTTTGTAAACTAAGTTAACTAAATACTATACAATTCACAGTTTAAAAATTATTTCCATATTCATATTGAAGAATTGAGATCTTTAGGTATAGAGATCTACATTTCGACCTACATGGTGATGGTTACATTATCATCATACTACTAATCAGAATATTCAGACCTAGGCATCGAATTAGGGCATAATAATAATATAGCATAACGATAATTTAGTAATAACTTGGTACTACACTGTATTTAAGAAGGCTTACTTCCTGTCAATAATATCTATAGTATATATTTGATGTAACAGAATAATAATATTATAAATAAATACTCGAAAAACACCAACTTATGTTCAACTTTATTAAATTAATTTCAGTATCTTTACTTAATGTACGAGAAGGTATTCTATTTCAATCAACAACAAGGGGATAAAGAAAAGATATGGTCATATTGACATTGATGGAACCAACTATCACTTGAAATCTCATCTAATGACATATTATTACTATTTACCTTACAAATTTTCAGTAGATAGATAAAAAAAGATAGAAAAAAAAATTAAAGAGCTTAGCAAAGTTGTTTATATAATTAAGGGCAGTAAAAAAGTCTCATATTAAGTATATATATGTATCAATATAGTAATGAATAACAATAATATTAAAATGTTAAAAATTATAAATTTATTGTTTTGTAATTGAAAAAAAATTTGCGACTTATGAAAATATATATTTTATTTAAATAAAACTAATTTAATAAAACCTGGACAAGATAGATATCTATCAAAATAATTCGCATCAACAACCCAGTTATGTTTCCAATCAGTAATCAATTGTATACAACGAACATATTTTAAGTTCGGAAAATATTTGCAAGATTTTTTAAAACATAATTTCATTCTAAATATAGAATAGCTCTATACCACCAAAGAGCTTTTTGCTAGGTCTTAATTTTTAAATATGTTAATTATTACATTAGAAATTTGTTAAAATCTTTTTTATTTAAATAATTTAGTTGTTTTATAACTAAATTATTAATGTTCTTAGTGAGTTTTTAATAAATAGTTGAAAAATAAGGCAAAAAAAAATATTAGATCTTTGTAGCTATAAGTATAATAACACCAGGAAATGAGCAAACTAGTATTTATCATTATTTAAAATGAATAATCAAAAACAGAACTGCCTGTAACTATAACTGAACTGTCTTAAAATATACAATGAGTTACCAGTTGAGCGAAAAACGCATAACCAATAGTTATAGTTAAGATTTTAAGATATAGGATTAAATTAATACAGGCCTAGGGTCAATATGATCTGTTGGCCACCTACGTACGAAGTAATTAAAATATATATTTTGGGTCAGAGAATTAAGTAGATAATTTATTAAACTGTAAACAGATTTTGGTAAAATTAAAAATGTTTTTTGTTGTGTTTAAGTATATATACAATTAGTTATAGTTAGATAAATAATAATCAAAATTCATCTCTAGAATATATATATATAAGTTTGACTTTTCATTCAATATAACTAATCTTGTTTTAATATTTTTTATTAACTTTAATTATTTATAAGAATTTTTGAAATTAAGTCTCAGATACTACTTATATAGTATCTATATATGTATATGTATATGTATATGTATATGTATATATATATATATATATATAAATATTAAATATGATAGTATCTTAAATTTAATTATATGCTATTTATATAAGTATATAAATATATATACTAATTTTTAAATTTTTTTACGATCATACGGCTTTAACTAGGATCAGAATAGAATTATTTTTTATTATCTTAATTTGATTCTGAATTAATAAAAAAAATGAGCACTATATTTCCACTGTTCAATTCTAAATAAGACATTTTATTTTCTCTCAGAACATCAGATTTCAAAAATCATACTTAAAATCATATACACATAAAAATATTAAAATATAATTATTTAAGTATTTTTTAATTTAATAAATTATGTCCAATAGTTAAATATATCAGTCTTATTGCAAAATTAATATATATTTTTAATTTTACAACAAAATGTCTAATAACTGTATTTTGATTGTTTCATATTAAAAAAAAAAAATTTCTATTTAAAAATTAAATTTTTTTGATTTTGTTGTTATTTTTTATTTTCTTTTTCTAAAGAGCAATTAACAAAAATGTTCTAAATTTAATTTATTCATTTATAATGTCTGTCATTTTAAAGGGCCTATATACAAACAAAGTATAATATATAATAATGTACATAATATAAATATATGTAAATTGTTTTTTTTGAAACAAATGATAATTCTTGTCAAAAAATATGTTTTTAAGGTGGTCATTTTAAATGGTTTTTGTTATTTGTTTTTTTTTTATTTTTATTATATTATCTAAATATATATATATATATGAATGAATGTATGGTATATATATAAAATAATACCTTGCACTTAATGCCTGCCTATAAATTTCCAACATAACAGCCTCGTGTAGCATCATTATAACTGATTTATTTATTATACTATTTTCCTCTTGAATTTTATATGAAATTTTTTTTTGATTTTCTTTTTATTTTATGTTTTTTGGTTTAAATTTTTATTTTATTTGTTTTTGTTTCGATTTTAATACACACATATGATATGCGTTTATATACGTATGTATAAGTTAATTTAAAAACAAAAAAAAAAATTAAATTTATAAAAATATAGATTTGTTTTTTTTGCTTTTTTTAAATTAAATTTGATATGATAGGCACCCACACTTCTAACCGGGGGCAAAATAAAATATGTAATTTTATTTATTTATTTTTTTTTTTTTAAATTAATTTATGTTTTATAAATATTTCGTCGAATTAATGTCAACTAAATGATGGATAGATTTTACTTTAAAAAAAAAAATATACATTTTTAATAAAGTTAAAATTTTTGTTGTTGTTGTTTTTGAAATTTTCAAAAATTTTATTATTTTTGTTTTAATTTTATTTTTTTCTGATTTATTTAAGTATTTCAGTCGTTTTATAAATTGTATTTTTGATTATTTAATTGATGTTATATTGTTGTTTATTTATTTAATTTAATTTTATCATAATTTACTCTTGTATACATAATATGAATGTGATTTAATTCAATTTAAATTTGTTTTATTTTATTTTTATTATTTTTGTTTTTTAAATTATTTCTTTATTAGTATTTAACGTACTATATATAAATAATTAAATTTTTATTTAATATGTTTTTTTTTTGTTTTGTATAATAATTACATATTAAAAATATTCTTTCTCTATATTAGTGTTGTGGTAGTAATAACATGTGTCGAAAAATTTTGCATTACTTTAAAATGTGTACACATATTTGCATTTTCTATATTATATAAAATGTTCTAGTTATTATGTTCAAATATATTTTTCTTTTTCTTTGAAATTATTAAATCATATTAAATATTAAATAAAATTAAATTTAAAATTATAAATTAATTATTGCAATTGTTAAAAAAGAAAATTAACTAGGTAGTAGTATAGGTAGGTAGGTAGTGATTTTTAAAATTTTTATTTTAACAAAAAAATAAAAAAAAATTTATTAAAACAAAAATTATTATGAACTGGTATTAAATATAGAATATTTAAGAAATCAATCACAGTAAGAAGAATATTATCAATTTATTATATAAATAATAGATATTATATTTTTAATTTAATTATTATAATTAGTATATTTTGTATAACTAATTTATTTTTTTTTAATTTTTTAAAATTTAATTTTTAATCAGTTTTAATTATATTTATATAACTGGGTTGTGTTGGGTTTGTTGCTAAATTTTTGTTTTTTTATCAAAACATTTTCATTAAGTCTTTGTTTTGTATGTTTAATATTTTTTTGTTTTTTTAAATATATTTAATAGGTAGGTATAATTAATATTTTTCTACTAATAAATTGTATACATTTGATTTTATGAATAGTTTAATAGTTATCATATATATTAATAATTTGTTTGTATTTTAATTTTTCGTATACAAAATTTGTTGCATATAATTTTGAACAGTAAATTTTTTATTTAGTATACATTAAAGTTATAACTATATATATTATTAATTATTATAATAATATTCGTTAATTGAAATTCTATTTCACATATTTCTTTAATTTTCTTCCCTTTTAATTTTGTTTTTAAATATTAATTATTATAGTATACAATAATATTTTAATAAATTAATTTATTTACATTTTTATTGAATTCGATATTTCATTTAAATGATTATTTTTTTTTATATGACTAGATTCTGGTTATTATGTTTAAAGAAGAAAAAAAAAGATATATTCTGGTTTTTCTTATTAGTTAAGTTGTTTTTTTTTATCTTTGCAATATTTTGGCACTTTTAATTTTCCATTTAATTTCTTTTTTTTTTTTGATTAATTAATTTGCATCATGTAAGAAATTGCACTTTATTTTTATTTAATTTGTATCTATAGATATTTTAAATAATATATCTTGCTAGTTGCTGTTGTGACATTATTATTATTATTATTGTGAAGGTAACACAAAAATTTCAATATTAAATTGAAATATTGTAATAAATAGTAATCATAATAATAACATTTTAAAAAAAATTAATTTTTTTTTTTTATTTTAATTTTTAATAATAATAATCAATATATAATATTTATAAAAAAAAAATATAATATAATCGACACCGTTTTATTATTATAATATTTTGTCACACTATAAATACACTTAATTTTTCATTTGATATATATATTTTTTTATTTCAATAATATTTTTATCAATCATTACACTACTATATTCTTTTTTATTTATTTTATGATTTTTTTCTTCTTTTTCTTTCATATTTTATCTAACAACATATATATATTTTTTTTCATTTCAATACCTCAATAATATTTATTTATTGTTGTTTTCTTTTCTTATTATTATTTTGATTATTGTAATGATTATTAATTTCAAAATTTGACGGACAAAATTTCATTTCCCGCAACATGATTACTAACAAACGGCCTGTCGTTGACTGAAAAAATCTTTTTTGACACTGACAATTCTGACTGTCGCTGTATGTTTGTATTATTGTATTATATTATATAGAGTAAGTGTATATACATTATTAATAGGTATAACGTATATATATATATGTATTATGATATGATATGAATGAACATTATTTTTATTTTCTGATATTGTTGTTTATGTTGCTTTTTACATTTCATTCGTATATGAATCTGATGTATGTATTATATTATAATATGTATATATGAATCTATATAGATTTTTAACTGTGTGTTTATATTTTATTATTCTATAGAACAATTCAATATAATAATTATTATTTGTATATTTTTCTGTTCTGGTTCTCATCGTACAAAATACAACATATACGACAATTCAATAGGAATAAAAAAAAAGTATAAAGTTATAAACAACAAGAAGTGATATGTGTAAAAATTGAAACTCTACAAAATATACATTTCTATAATGAATATAATATATACGTACAGAAAGAATAAAAAAAAAAATTTAGAAGAGTGTATATCAGCTCAGCAGATGAAACAATCCGATGAGAACACATCAAAATTTTCATTTAAAGAGTATAGTATTAAATAAGAAAATACGAATAAATAAAATAACATAACTAAATCTAAAATGAATATTCTGCTGCGATGACTGAGTAGAATTATAGAAGTAGAAAAACAAAACCTACCAAACAATAATAATAATTATAGTAACAAAATAACAATAACGAAAGAAATGAAAAAAGTGAAAATGAAAAATTGAGAATACAAGAATGAAATGAAATAAAAAAAATTAGTAGGTAAAGAAGAAAAATTAGAAATAATTATAGAATAGTATTGTAAAATATAATAATAGTAGTAGTTTATGTAGAGTAAAATATTAGAAACAAATATAGTAGAAAAAAAATTATTAAAAATCATTTTTCTCTCAAATTTTCTTTCATTTCATTTTAGCACAATTTTCATCTATACACATTTACATACATACATTAATACATTTTGTTTCTGTTTGATTTCTTTATATTTTTTTTTGTTGTTTTTAAATTTCTACTCAAATTTGACATTATATCCTCTATTCTATCTATCTATCCATCTACTTTTTTAAGAGTTAAATATCATTTTTTTTTTTCATATACAAACTATACTAAATATGTATAATATTGATGTATTTAATGTAAAAAAAATTATGTTGAAATGTTTTTCATTCGATGAAGTTGTATAGAGAAGAAAAAGAGTACAAGAATATTAATAATAATAAAAATAAGAAAAAAAAATTTAATATGGTAAATTTTTCAAATGTATTTGTATAGAATTAAACAAAAAAATATATGAAGAGAATATTTATATTTTGATTCAATCATCATCATCATCATCAACTTGAACAACTGCTCAATTGTAGAAATAAAAACAATAAAGTAGTAGGTATATAATATTATAATAATAGTAAAATAACATGTGAATTTTAAATTTGTGAAATATTTTTACACGCAGTTCATTTGAGTTGAAAATATTATAAACAAAAAAAAAACGAAAAAGACAAAAAAGATCAATAATAAACCGAAAATAATATTGCAAGTGCAATTGTATTTGGGAGAGGTAGATTCAAATTAGTAATAATATAAAAGGAGTTTGTGACTGAATGTATATATATCCATACAATAATATTATATAAATAAATATATACACCGTACAGTTTTGTGAGTGAGGTGTCTATCTTCGTTCATTCCTGATTTTGATGTATAAATGTTTTTTTTTTTATATTTTCTGATTGACGAGTGTACCGCTTTATAAAGAAAATGAAATGAATTTGGTTGGCATGATGAAAAAGAAGAAATATTAATACAACAATAGCAGTGTAGTCTGTATACTCTGTATAGTGTGTATAGTATTAAAAAATAATATAAGTATAGAAAATTTGCTGAATATTATATTTTTTGTTTTTGTTGAAAGAAGAGGTTGGCAATTTAATTTTCTATTATATATTTTATGTGTATAAATGGAATGATACTATTATGAGAGTCGGGTATGATATGAATAGTAAGAAAATAATGATGTTGATTTGAAATTGGTTAGAAAAATTCGATTGATGATTTTTCTTTATTTTGATTTTTCTTTACGCTTTTTGTTATTTTAGATATTATTAAAATATTTTGAATCAATTTTTAAAATTTAGTTTTTCTAATAAGTTACTTAATCTTAAATTTAGTATGTATTTTTAAAATTAGGTTTAAATGCATATATCGCTGTTATATACACCTATATTAGTTCAATATTGATTTTGTTGGTTTGTAATAAATTTAAGTACCTAGTTGTTTGATAAATTTAATGGTTATGAAATCGCTTCATTGGATTGTCAGCTATAGTCATTACTTAATAGGTAAGGGATATTAAGCCGAGCAACAGAATTCAAATTTTAATTTGTTATAATAATTATTATGCAGACACCATGCATTGTTTGGCCGTTTTTGTACCATTCTCTATTGAAAATTAGTGAAAATAAATTCGGTTTTTAATTAATAAATTAAATATATTACTAAAAACAAATCTGTTTGTCAAAAATAATTAATCTGTCTAAATAAAAAAAATTCAAATAGAATAAAATACAGTAAAACGTAGATTTAATTTAATTTAATATAATTTTATTATTTCAACTAAAATAAAGTAAAACTTAAATTTATCATAATAATCCCTAAACCTTAATTAAAAATAATTCTTAAATATCAAATAATTATTGTAAAAAAATTGGATAAAATTTATTCAAATAAATTTGAATATCAATTTATAAAATTTTACTGAAATTCAAATAAAATTAAATATTATCTATATTTTTACAAGATATAAAGAACATAAAAAATATTCAGAAATATTTTTCACATCCAATATCAAAGTAGGTACCTATATCTACTTACCTACCATGCAAATGAAAATTCACCCGGAAAAACATTAAAACACCTGTTAGCTTAGCATATATTCAAATAAAAATTCCAAGAAAATTGCATTTTAAAGGTTATTTATGCATTTTTTGTTTTCATTTTGTTTTTTGACTTATTATTTTGAAATTCCATGGAAATTTGGAAAAAAAAAATGTATATAAATTTTGCAAGTAGGTAATAAACAAAATTTCTATGCATACATTCATACATACATATGGGAAAAAATGTATACAAAATAAAATAATAATAAATAAAATTCATATAAAATAATAAATTGTAAATTAAACATACATATTATATATATATATATATGTATATAATATATATTAAAATACAATTTTCTTATGTAGCACATACATTCATGTATTAATAAAATAAATAAATATATAAAATTTTACATATATATATATAATATATAAATATATTAAAGTATATAATATAAGAAATATAAGAAGAGTATGGGAAAAATGAAATGTCTAGACGAAACGTGCTCAACAGAAAATATTTTTCTCCTTTTTAAATTCTTATTTTTTTTCTTGTTATTTCTTTTGTTATTTTTCTATATGAAAATTCAATTTAATCCATTTTTGTGTTTCTTCTTCTTTTCATCATAATCTCAGAAATTTTTCTTTTAAAAATCTTTACAAGAAAATTATATGAAAACATATTTTTTTTATGTTTTCGTTTAACTAAACTGAACATTTTATAGAGAATTGAGAGAGAATTTTGCAATTTTTATTTTATTATATTCTCTCATTTTAATATACATGCATATATACTTTAAAAGAAAACTTAAAAAGCCAAAACAAAAATCCAAAACGTTCAATTCAAAATAAGAAAATATTTAACAAAAAAAAAACCTGTTCAAAAAAGTAACATACACACATATACAAGACAAGAATTTATGACATTTTGAAAACAAACCCACTCCACAGAAATCATTGTGTTTTGAAATGCTTTGCTTTGTTGTTGTTGAATTCACTTCATTAAAACCCGCATCCCATTAAAAAAAAAAATACCACCGAATATGTTTTTAATTTTGAATTGAAACAAAAACAAAAAAAAATATAGCAGTCACATGGTTTTTATTTGAATGTGTTCTAAGAGTGTGTATCATAGTATTAGTGTTGTTTATATTATCCTTTTCTTTAACAAATTTACTAATACTATTGCTAATACTACTCCTTTTTTCTATATAGTAAAACAAATCAAATAAAAAAGTTGAGAGAAACTCTCTTTATTGTTTGACAACATGTTTTTTTAAATTGAATTTGCTTTATTTTTATATTAAATTTCAATTTATTATTCACTCTCTTATAATATTAAACAAATTAAGAGAGTGGATCTGGATAATAATAATTTATATTCTTATATATTCAAATTATATACATACATTTTACAAATGCATATAATATTATACTTATTCTTTATAAACATACACACACATACTTTTGAAAAGAAGAATGTTTGAATTGAAATTAGCTCTCATTTTGATGGTTTTTTCAAGAGAGGTTTATTCTCATTGAGAAAATTCTCATTTAAAAATCAACTCATTCAAAAACCAGTAAGGCAATATTGCAGTAACAAAACAATTTATTTTTCTTAATATGACTTCTATTAATGTATTATTGTGTTGGTGTAATAAGTGAGAAATGAAATATTAAAAATTCTTATTAATTTATAAAGAGAATGTTAACAAAGTTTAATTTAATATTAAAAGAGAAAAATTTTTGTTATTGAATGATTACGAATTACAAATTGTTTCAGAGAGAGCATATATAAAGTGGTACTGAGGTAGTGGAAAGTTTACTGTGGAATTGGAATATGTAAAAATTGCACAATAATTTTGAAAGTGCAATAAGAGAGCTTGAGTTGAAATATGGGAGAATATTTTAAGCAATAAAAAAAATATCTCTTAAAAAATTTGTTTCATTCCCATTTTGTTTCAGTATAGTAAATTAAGAAGAAGTATAATTTTGTTGAATAAAATAATATGAATATGACAAGTAAATTAAAGAGAATATTAATTTGATATAAATGAAGAAAAAATAAATTGAGAAGAGTTTTCCGTTTTTTTTTTTTTTAAATTTTTTTTTGTCATTATCCATCCACTCAACACATACCTATCTACTTCTACTAAATTGTGCAACAAATTTATTAAATACAAATTTATGTAAATCCAACAACAACAATAAATACACATTTATGTTAAATAAAACAAGAGAGAGAGAGAGAGAGATATAGAGAAAAATAAAAAAAAACTATCAAAACAAAAAAAAAAGTGATCAGAAATTGCTTCTGTAATTGCCGGCGGCATTGTAAATTCTGAAGTTGATGGAAAACGTACGAACATTTTTTATTCTGAAGAAATATTTTTCGAAATAAATATTGAAATATTTTTTTTTCTTCATCATAACTATCATTGTTATTATATATAAATAAAATGTATATAATATAATAGAAAATTATAATATTTGTTAAAATTTATTTGGATATCAAAATATTTATACAATTTACAGAAAACATTAATTATTTAATTTAATTTAATTGTTTTCAGTGAAAATTTGGTGCCCTTTTTCTGATAGGTGTGGGCCAATATGTATAAAAAGGATATTAAATTGCAAAAAAAAAAATATTGAAATAATTAAAAAAAATATTTTTGATTTTTAATAAATTTAATTTAAATAAAAAAAAATTAAAAAATATATTAATTAATTATTAATTAACATGCAATTCGAATTCGAATATCTATACAGTTTAATTAATGTGTTTTGTGTATAGATTTAAATTATATAACCAAGTTGATTGAATTTAATTTGACTGATGATTTTAATCACTTAGTGTTTTTTATTATTCTTGTCTTTTTTTCATTTATAAAGTTTTAATTTGACTTTAATTTTCTCTATTTTAATTCAATTGGAACTTGATTACGGTAAATGACTAATTTTTGGGAAAAAATAATACCTATTAGCTTTGAATCGATAATTTCGAGATTTTTTCACAAATTTTAAATCCTTTAAAGTATTTTTTTTTTTATTTGATAGACCCTTCAAAGTTGTATATTCTACAATACATTTTTAGACTGAACATTTTATGTCCTGATCTGATTTAAACTATTTTTATTTTTATTCTTGAGTAGTCAATTATTACAGATTGCACTAGATTTGGAAAAATTTCACTTTAAAATTAACATATTTTCTTTTAATGTCTTTATTAATATATATATATGTAGGTAAATATAAACATATATATATATATATATAATATTTTGTATTTAATATATACATTAAAAATAATATCCATTTACTGTAAAATATAAACGGTTTTCATTATTTTCTTTTATTTATGTTTCTTTTTTGCTTATATTATGTCAAATGTCCTTTCTTTGAATTTGTAATACATCAGTATTATATATATATATATATATATATATATATATATATATATATATATATGTGTATCTAAGCGTATATTGATGTTTTATTTTTGTATATTTGAAGAATGAGGAAGAAAAATATTAAAGTGAGAAAATTGGTGGTAAAAGGATTTTCTTATTTTTCATCCCTTTAGCTTTCCGTATTGGAATTTGTTTGGAAAAGAAAAAGAAGAAAAACTAAAAATTATTTCGAATATATTTTTGTTCGTTTTATTTCTTCTTAACAAAAACCAAAACAAAAAAAAAAAACAAAGAATTAACTTCAAATATACCGTTACTTAAATCCTAACTGTTTATCATATTTGTTGTACATAGTGTACAATTGTTTATTTTTTTCTCAATTTCAAATATTTTTCTTATATAAAATTTAAGAAATCTATTCTCCTAGCTTAGCATAGCGTAGACAATATACATACTAGTACAATTACATATATATATATATGTATATATATATACGGATGTATATTAATACAAATTTGGATGATTTTTTGTTTAGTTGTTGTTATAGCTCTATATATAGGTACAGAGTTAGTTATTTAAAAAAGTAAAACAACAAGAAAAATTAAAAAAAAATTATTTTAGGAAAATTTTGAGATTTTTTTGATATGTATTTGATGTGTTTTGACACAAACATATACCGTTATTTCTTGTTTTTGATATTTTTTTATTTGCATGTGTACGTAAAATGAAACAAAAACTAACGATGAAATAATATATAGAAGATTATATTATGATAGAAAGATTTAAAAAAAAAACAGAAATATAAATGAAAAAAAAAAACAAAAACAAAAAAAATAAAATAAGAAGAACAAAAAATAAGCAACAAAATCTGAAAAGAACTTAACCTGATCTAAAATTGTTTTTTTTCTCGTCCTTTTTTGTTTGCCTTTTTTATTTTTGTTTTTCATTTGTATAGTGAAAAAATCATTGTTAGAAAAAATATCGGAATTACATAAATGTGCGTAATGGTTTGATGCGCGAAAATGTAAACAAAGAAAATGATAATTTTCATTTTTCATTTTGAAAAAAAAAAGAAAAAAAAAAACAAAATCAAACCCAAAACTAAATATATAATATACAGGGGTTTCTATTAATTTTGTTTGGGAGATTTTTTTGATACAACACTGAAGATATTCTAATAATTGATTCAGTTTTTGAGTGTATTAAAACATATTTTTTTTTTGGTTTTTTTTTACATTTTTTTTTTGTTATTTAATTTATTTTATATATTATATATAGGTATTGTAGAAATTTAGTTAATTTAATGGATTTAAATTATATAAGAATTACATGAAATTATATATATATATAAGTATATGTAAGTAGAAGTATTCATTTATATATATATATATATTTATACATATAGCTTTAAAAATACTCTTATTTAAATAGTATTAAATTATTTAAAGATTTTTTTTTTTAAGTTTATTTGTCTCAAAAAACCCAATTGTTCGCCCAATTACTCAAATACAGAGTATAATTAAATTAAAATTATGATTTGAGTTAATTATAATTTTGTTATCTTAATTTTTTTAGTAAAATGATATTTTTTGATTATTTCTCAAAATTATTTAATTTATTGAATTTGTTTTTTTTATTTATTTCAAAAATCTCATCAGAGCTCAAAAGCTCATATAGAGTGTAACTTATATAAATAAATTATGACTAGATTATTATTTAAGTTAAACTAAACTATGGTGTTGATTAGAAAAGTTTTTACAAAAACGGATGCTATTATATACATTTATTATTATTATCATATTATATACAATATTAAACTATGTGCCATATAAATTGGATTGCTTTAAAAATAAATTGGAATATATATAAATTATAAAATGGTTGTTAGAAACACTTAAGAGCACTGCAATTTACCATTTTTAACTTTTTTTGTTTTAATTATTAGTTTTTAGTTAAATCAGCTATAAATTAGTCATTTGTATTATTTCTTGTTGCATGTATGGATATTTAAATTTCAGTTTAGAATAAAATTATGTTTTATAAGGTTATTTGGGCTCTTCTGAGGGCGATGTTGTATCGGCGTATGACCTAATGACCATATCCCAAAGACAGTTGGAATTGCTCAATTTCCAAAAATATATATCTTTAGTGGCTCATCGTATCCTTTAAGGACGAAAAGGAAATTTGAAATTATTCTTGTTGTTTTGATGTTTTTGTACAAAAACCGTTATATCAGTTGATCTATTAAATATATACATATTCAGTTGTATACTCTAGAAAAACAACGGTGTGGAGCTTATTTTAACATTTATTTGATGATGATTGGTGATGCCGTAATATCGTAATTCAAAGTAGAAAATTTTGCAAAAAAATACAATATTTATTTTCTTTTTTGAAAAATCAAATACCTCAAGATTTTACCATAAAACATCCACTGTAATTATATACTGTTGGAAAAGTCTCTTTTTGTTCTATAACTCATATATACATACTTTATGTCTGCGTCAAATAGTTTAGAAGATATAAGCATTTATTAAAACAAATTGTTTTTTTTTTACCTTTTTTCTATATAAAATAGGAATTTGCCTCTTACGAAGTAACAATCTTCTGAAGTAAATGTAACACAAGTTTGTGATCAAATCCCTATCTCGAAAATAATTGATGATGCCGAATTTTAAAATATATGTCCTTAATAGTGTATTTATATTTTCAGAATCCCTGTTATTTGTTATTTTAAATGCATGTAGATACAGCTCATGTTTACAAATTTTGCTCAAACTTAATATCTATCCGAGTCTTACCGGGCCAAAATGAATATATTTTATTACTTTTTTATGTGTGATATCTAGCTTATGCATATAGCAGTTTGTAATGCACAACGCCCACACTGCGTATAAATTTGTAATGTGAGACAGAATGAAGGATGAATAGATTTGAAACAAAACATCTTTAGAAATATATTAGGTAGAAATATGTGGGGAAATACTTTATCAATTACCTAATTTATGTAGTCAGCCTACTTCATTTTTTTTATCTATAACTAGACCTAAATAATTAAACTTATAAACTATTTCTATATTTTGAGAAATGAAAATGAAGCTATTGTTTTTGCCCAAAGAGAATTATTTTTAGTTTTTTCTTTATTTAAACGCGACCTGTGAGCCTTAAGTCGTTCATTTATAATATTTAAGTCCCGTGTAATATCTTCTCTTACTTCATTACCGAAGTATATTTTATTGCTGGGTCATCATAATTAAAGAATCTCTTTTAGGCACAAACTGGCTATATCATGAATATATATTTTAAACAAATCAGGTCACAAAATTGAACATTTTGGAGCTTCCTACTGTATACATACTTTCCCCACTGTATGCATATCTTATTTTAACTTTTTGTTTTCTATTTTTAAGCTATGAAGCAAAAAAGATTTTTTAGATTGTTAGCTGTTTAGATTTAGATTAGAAAGTTTTTTAAGAATATCTCATAATCTATATATACAATCGAAAGCCTTTTACAAATCTAAAAACACATTGTGTAACGTACTCCTCCCTTCATCTAGCTATACTTAAAATTAAATGTGTCAAACTAACTCAACCAGCAGTTGTATTGAAATATTTTTAAACTAATCAACTAATCAAAAAATCGAATAATTTAGAATAATTTAGTTCGGTATAGATATTGGGTGGTGGTTATTTGGATTTGTGGAAGATTCCGATTTAAATATTATTATTAGGGAATTATTAAAAAGTTTGGTCATGCTCAGTGGCCGATGATGTTTCCAGTGATTTCATTATATCTTTGATTTCTTCTATTGTTGCTGGAAATAAATCTAAGGTATTAAAAATTGTTGTTTGGTAACTATATTGATTATAGTGTTGAAGTAACAGGACATTGTTCAAATTTTCAGTCATATTTACAAATAACTTATTCATATATGCTGGGAAATTTCACTAGCGTTTGAGATTTCGTTGCACTAGTTTTTTAAATTCTGGTCTCTAGATGATAGATTTTATATTTTATTATAAAAATTAAAAATCAAAATATTCTTTGAGGCCCATAACTCTTTCAAAAGCTATATGAAATTATAATTATTCAGCATACATTAGAAGTTGTTATATTGCGAATTGTTAATGTACTATCATCATCATCAATCATCAATGTCCTGCAGTCCCATCCGTGGAGCAAAGGGCGGAAAATGTACTGTAAATGTAATATACTATAGTTACAGGTAGTTCTTCAGTTTAGTAAATCAAATTCAAGCTTTATTTAAATAAAGTAGGTGTGATATTGCTTTTTAAAGAAATAGAAAACACACGTTGAACATTTTTATATCACCGATAGATGGCTGTCACATAGAAAAATACATCATCCGTTGGAATATTGACGAAGACAGGAGTATATTTCCATTTTTTTTTCACTTTATTCTTTATTCAAAAAAATGTATATATATATTCATATATGTAGTTGTAGAATAAAATTTAATTTAAATTAAAATTTGAAATTATGTCAACAAATTTTTTGAATATAATCATTGATTAAAAAATATCAATGATATAATGTAAAATAAATATTTATTAATGAAAATAGTGAAAATATTTATTATAAAAATGCAGGGGTTAAAATCCGGTGAGAACCGAAAAAATTTTCAAATGGTGAAAATTAATGAAAATGTAATTTTCAATACAACCACATCGGTTCAAATATAATTTAATAATTAATAAAGATATAATATAACTAATAAAAATAATATAAAAATATACAATATACAGAAATCACTACAAAAACACTACATCAGCATGTCTCAGTTTAACAAATTTTATATCCAATAACATCGACAATGGGAAATTTGTGGCATGTATATTTTTGGATCTACAAAAAGCATTTGACTGCGTTGACCATGAGATACTGTTATTAAAATTGATTAATCTTGGTTTTAGTCCATCCAATATAAGCTTTTTTAAATCATATTTCAATGATAGGCTACAAAGAGTCAAAATAGGAAATTCTCTTAGTAGTTACCTTACTATTAAAAAAGGGGTACCACAGGGATCCATCCTAGGACCAGACCTTTTTAAGCTTTACATTGATGATATATCCCGACTAAAGCTGAAAGGCTCAATTCAACTGTATGCTGATGATGCAGTAATACGATATTCAGCAACAAGCGAAATCGAATTGAGGAGGGATATTGAAAACGATCTAAATAATATTGAAATATGGATTACTAAACACAAATTAAGCCTAAATGTAAAAAAAACCAAAATTATTTTGTTTGGAAATAAATTATATAACTCAGAAAATTTCTTTTATAAATCTAAATTAATAGAAACTGTAGATAGCTTTAATTATCTAGGGTTAATTATCGATAAAAAGTTGAAATGGACTGACTACGTGCACCATATTACTAGCAAAATATCACCCTATCTTTTCATATTGCGTAGATTACGGAACTTTATCTCAACCAAAGCATTATACGCAATATATTCGTCTTTTATAGTGTCACACATTGTATATCTCAATCCCGTATGGAACGGTGCGAGCCAGCAAACCTTAAATCAGCTGGATGTCATTCATAAGAAATCAATAAAAATTATTCACTTCTACCCACGTATGTATCCAAAAAATTTATTATATTCTGATAAATATTTAAGTTTCACTAATATTTGTAAACGAGAACTATATCTAGTAGCGTTTAAAATAATTAATAATAAAATCAAACATAATTTCATTTTGAGTAGAATGATAGACATCCATACACACAACACACGAAACAAATCCAATTTCTACCTGTCCTTGTTTAAAACAAATCAACAGAAAAACAACTGTCTGTATAATTGTTTGAAATTGTTTAATGACCTGCCGGTACAACTTAAAGAAATTGATTCTTTTAGAGTTTTTAAAACCGGAATACAAAAATTTATATTAAATATTAGTTGACAATAAAAATAAAAAAACAAAAATAAATAAATGGAAAAAAGTAAAAATAAATTATAAATAAACAAAAATAATTGAATATAAGAATATTTTGTATTATTACAACAACAATAATAAAAAATTAAAAATGTTTGATAGTAGTAATTGCAGTAAAAATGTTAAAGTTAATTTCATAAGTAGTTTTAAATAGTCTTTATATATAATTTTTATAAAAGAATTAGTACTTTTTTGTTTTCTTTTTTATTTTTTTTTTTTCGTTTTATAAATTTAAGCCTTGACGTTTATCTTATTTTTTAAGTTTTCCTATAATGTAATTTATTTTATTTCATATTATTGACAGTTCCATAGCTTTTCTTTGTATATTAACTTTTATTTGCACTTTAATTTTTTTTAAATTTTAAGATCAGACAGCCTAGGCTAAGATCTACAACTTACAATTTAGTTTTAAGTTAATGAAATTTTATATTAAATTAGTATGAAAAAAAAAAAAAAAAAAAATATATACCAAATAATTAATATAATTTAATAAAAAGGCCCACATTTTGAAAGTGGCCTGTAGATTTATATATAATATAAAGTTGGCCTGTAGATTTATCTGTAGTATCAAATGTTAAAATAAATAAACAAATAAATAAAGTATTTATTTACACACTTCAATTTTTAAATAATGTCCTTAATAAATTTTTCTGTTACTCCAGAAGTATCAATAATTAATTAATAATTAATCACAAAATAATTTTATTGTGAAGAAATAACAACATTTACGTAGTATAATTATTTTTAGTAATGCGTTTTGTTTTTCTTTCTTGTAATAATCCAAAATTAGTTTTTGTCGTGTCTATCATTATCATCATCATCATCTTATAGCGCTACAGCTCTGGGTGAGCTTTGACCTTCATCACTATGCTCCTCCAAAAAGGTCGATCTTGTGCCAGTTGTCTCCAATTTGGGATTTGTAGGGTTTGAGCATAGTTTTTCACGTTGTCTGTCCATCTGATTCTTGGTCTTGCTCTACCACGACTACTATCGGGCTTTCTATTCAGCACCACTACTTGTTTTCGACTTTCGTGCATTCGACTTACGTGGCCAGCCCATCTTAGGCCTTTGGAAACCGTACAATATCCTCACTATCGATCATTGATCGATATTGAGCTCGCTGTTTCGTTGCTTCTGTTTATTACATATTCTCCATTCTGTAATCTTTTTGGATTGAGTATTTTTCGGAGAATTTTTTTTTCAAATATGCGCAGGCCACATTCACATTTCATACCTCGCACCCATACGTCGCTATGGGTCGTATGAAAGTTTTATATATCGTCATTTTGGCCTTTCTTGATATTAGTTTTGATTGAAGCAATTTTCTATTTGCATAGTAGCATTCATATTCGGCCTGAATTCTTTTATGAATACAGCATTGCATATTATTATCACTTCTTATTGTTGCTACGAGGTATGTAAAGCTTGTAATTACTTCAAAGTAGTACTCTCCGATTGTTATATTCTGATTACATCTTATTGTTAATTTCTTGACATTTTTAGATATTTTGTTTTGTCTTCGTTAATTTTTAAGCCTACTTTTTTGGTTCGGTTTCTAGTTGTACAAACACTTCAGCCACATATTTGTAATTTTTTGCCATGATTACTATGTCATCCGCATATGCTACTATTTGGGTTGAATATACTGCCTTTCTTTTTTAATTTTCCTGTGGCGTAATTTAGTATTAAGTTGAATAATAATGCGGATAAGGCATCTCCTCATGGTACTCCCGTTTCTATTTTAAATTCACGAGTTATTTGGTTTTGTATTACAATTTTACCTTTTGATTCATTCATTGTCATTATGGCTAGGTTTGACAATTTCTGAGGTATTCCCAAATGTCTAAGAGCTGTTAAAATTAGTCGGGTCTATACCAAGTCTTGCCTGTTCCAATACAAGATATTAGAATTTAAGCACAATACCCAAAATCGCTTTAAACTACAATATATAAATTTTGTTGAAAACAGTTGAATATTGTTTACAATTAATTCAAAAATTTCCTACCTAAGGTCAGTCCAATAAATTTTTTCTATTATAGAACAATTTCTTATCCAAGTTTGACCCCTACATTTGAACTAATTTTTCCTTCAATTTCAATTCTACTCAATTTCTCAAAATTTATGTATTTTAAAGCTCAAGTTTTTACTAAAAACAGACTTTTCAAAACAAAAAAAACCACGAAAATATAAGAAAAACAACCATATTTAAATATTTTTTTATCCCTACTGATTCCCCCACTCTTTTCCATCAATACTCAAAGTTGACATACACTATCACGAATCCTTTTTAAATTTAACATTCGTATTCATTTGGAGTATTAGTTTTGTTACTTCAAATCATATAAAAAAAAAACAATAAATAAATAACAGAAAAAATTATAATAATAATAATTTAAGGACATCCTAGTTTCACTACTATGATCTCTTTTTATTTTTCTTCAATTTATGAAAATATATAAGAAACGAATCCTTAATTTTTATTTTTATTCTTTTTTTTCTAAATATTTACAATAAAGCCAGCTTTTACAGTTTTTCTTGTATTTTCTTCTGTTATTTTTTTTTTGTTTTTTATTATTTTCATATTTTGTTGAATTTTATTAGATAAACGCGATATTTCCAAAAAAAACAAACACAAAATAACAAAAACAAACAAAATATATATTGTGTTTTTCGTTTATTACTTAAAAAACAGAACAGAAAAACAAAATAAGAAGAAAAATCACATTTGAATACATAATCTCTTGCAACTAAATTTACAGTACAAAAAAAAAACGCAAAAACAAAAACAAAAAACAAAGTAGAATAAAAATTTGGCAACAAAAGCATTCAACAGAAAAATAAAACAAAAAAAAAAACAAAAGGGGTGGTTATTCTTAGAGGTGGATGTGGTACTACATAGTGAAAGTTGATTTTTGTTTTTGAAACATATTTTCAATATTTATGTACATATACATATCTTTATATGTTCCTCTATATATATCATCATACATTATTACATACATTGATATATATATATATAATACATATATATGAATTTGAAACATGTTGCGTAAAATAATCGTAAACAATTCGTTGAAAAAGTCTCATCTAAATGGAATTCTTATATTTTTTTTCTTGTTGTTGTTTTAATTTATTTTCATGTAAAGGATATTATAAGGATATCCTTATTGTTTGAGCGCGCCAACTTACTACAACTGAGGTAAATATGCGTAAAAAATAATAATAAAAAAACGAAACAATACAAAAACGTCTATTTTTGTATTAAAAAACTGTATTTGTTTTGTTTATTATTTTTTTTTTTGCCGAAAAAAACATTTTAAATGTGTTTTGCTTGTAAATTTGGTTAAATTTTCTCAATTTTTATTTTTTTTAATTTTTTTTTGGTTTTGTATATTTTTTTTTATTTTGTATGATGTTAAAAGGTTAAAAGGATGTCATATTTGTTTTGTGTTCTGCTACTTTGTAGGTATATTATTTGTTTTGTTATTGTTTTGTTAAAAAAAAAAAAATAATAACAAAAAGTAGTGAGAGTTCTCAATGTACCTATACTGAATTTTTTTTTTTTTTTTTTTATTTACAAAAGGACACATTTTGCATAAAATTATTAAAGAGTGTGTCGTTTAGAAAAAATTTTTTTTGTTAACTAATATCAAAATTTTATATTTAGAGTTTGAATTTATATTCGAACATTTATTTTAAGTTTAAAATGTTGATAAATTTTTTGGATCTTTGAGTACCCATGTTAATAGATCGGATTCAGATAAATCAATTTTAAAAATATTCTAGTATATAATATTTGATCTAATCAATGGTAGGATCCAACATGAATTATCTCTTCAAGGATTCAAGTTGTTGTCACTTATATATCTATTAAGTCTAAGCCCCAATTAAATGGAAAATGTCAGAGATAATATCTCAAGTCAGGCTAAAATCCAGAAGACGTTTCTTCTCTTCGTACAGACTAATAATGCTGCCAATTCTAGGAAAGTTTTTAATTTCAATAATTGAAAATAAGAATCTGATTACCAACCATCAATTTGGCTTTTGTAACAAACACACAATACTTGAGCATATGACAATTTTATTATTAACGAAATAAATAACTACTTTGAAAAGACAAATTTATGTGCTGCAGCATTTCTGGATATTATTCAGGCCTTTGATAAGGTATGGCACTTATGTCTATGTATATAAATTAAAGGAAAATTTTCCAAGTGAGTTCTACCATAAACTATATACGAATATACTCTATTCGAGCTTTATGGAATAGAATTGTAAAAACTGATCGTCTCATATTTATGTACAAATAAATGTGTAAAAGAATTGATTGATAGCCTGGACCGCTACTGCTTATGTATTGATTATAATTTGAAATTGCAATTAATAATTTTTTTTAATAATAATAATATTAAATGAATAAATAAATAAAATAAATAGGTTGTGATGTTGCATAGAGCCTGTGAGTCTTTAAAATCATATTGTAATAAGGTAACATTATTAAAATGTCAAAGATTGATATACAATCTGATATTGCTTACAACACTCTTCAAAGCTTCGAAAGCTCCAACTAACTGTTGCATTAGATTTGGGTAAAAATTCATTTTGGAAATGACATAATTCACTTCTGTTTTCTATACAGCTCACACCAAATAATTTGGCCTGAAACTTTTGTGAAATTAAATAACCTATCTAACATAATCTATACATTTTTGAAAAAACATTCAGAATATGAAAATGTGTTTGCCGGGTATTTTAACATTCAAATAATATAAAATGGCTCAAATATTCTATAGTCGTAATACTTCCAAAGGCACGCAAGTTGATAATTTTTTTTGTTTTTATTTTTACAAACTTTTTCAACTTATAAAAAGTCCAAAAAGAGCCCTTCGAATTGCCGATAAACTGAATCACTTAGACCTATTTCTACCCAGAGAAATATTTCACCTCAGTTAATTTCGGACTTGGTAAATCTAACCTCATTGTCTTGTAAATGACCAACAAAGCACAATGCACAATGACCAACCAAAATATACCACTCAAAAGATTAACCTGGCATTATAACCGAGCAAACTAGGATGGTCTAAAAACAATATTTTAAAAATGTTTGATTGGTCTTTGCGTCTCAAACATAAAAATATCGTTTTTGTTACAAACATTGTTAGCAAAGCTATCCAGTTAGGTAAGAATTTTTTTATCCATAATTGTTAAAAAGTGTAAAAAAATCATCCGCGTTGTGGTTCAATGACGTCTGCAGGAAAGCTTTTAAAGAAAAAATGGTGGTGCTTATAAATCGTGACCACTAATTAAGAGGCGAATAAAGGAAGAATTACAACATCATCTGGAACAATTTTAAAAAGGTCATCAACCAGCTGAGTTTTTTAAATACACGAAGGTTGAGACAAGAAATTTTATATTTTCCTAACACTTACAAAATCTTTTGATCCTTTGCTAAAAACATTAAGCATAATTTTTGCGAATCTTCATTTACGCCACTATAATAGACAAGAACAAAATAATATCAGATCTGGTTGGAAAAGCGAATTTATTTGTTAAATTATTTTCGGCTGATTCTACATTTTCCCCAACGACTCAAAATCCACCTTCAGTTCGTATAAGTAATTCCTTCTTCGGAAGAGTCTACTTCAGAACTGGTTCTGTTGTAAAGGTACTCTGAAAGAATCTGAATATTAGAAAATCTACCGGTTCCGATGGCATCCCTGCTATGATTCTAAAACAAATAGCTTTCACCATTTCAAAACCGTTCCACAACTTATTCCATGTATGCTACTCTACTGAGGAGTATATCCAATGCAATGAAAGATTGCACATGTTAATCTAATTTCCAAAAAAGGCGCAAAAACGATTCCTCTAACTACAGACTTATATATTATAGCTACAATATCAATCCTGTCCATGATAGGCAATACGGATTTAGATTCCACCGGTCCACCGGAGATTAATAATATATCTAATCAGGAAGCTAAGTATCTGTTTGCACAATTGCACGGGTGCATCAAGTACTATGGCTCTGGATATTTTTAAAGCTTTCGATCAAGTGTGAAATATAGTGCATTATTACCAAAATGTCAAGCTATAGGACTGGGTTCTCCTTTTCTCAAGTGCATTTAAAATTTCCTTTACAATCGTACAATTCAAGTCTTTGTTGATGGACTTAAGTCCGATTAATTCCAAATAAACGCTGGTGCTCCGCAAGAATCAGTTCTCACACCTACCCTATTTTTTATATTTATAAATGAATTGCTCCAAACCACTTTTAATACAATCCACAGTTTTTAGATGACAGCACTCTAGGGGTCTCTTCATAAGAAATCTGAAGCTACATCTATCGCAGTATCAACCAAAAAAGACATCATGGCCAAATCGTTCAATCATGATTTGGTTTCAACATCTAATTGGGGCTTAAAAAACAGTGTCGAGTTTAGTACTTCAAACACTTTACAATTTTCAGAAAAATGTCCATTTTCGTTTCAGGAAGATAAATTTCAGCGGTGATATGATTTTGATAGCTTAAGTCTATTAGGTATTCACCTTAATCAAAAATTTATTTATCTGGAATGATCATATATTCGATATTGCAAAATTTCTAGTAAAGCGTTAAAACATTTGGATAAAGTCCAAAAACGGAATATTCATCTTATCAATGATCCAAATGCCACTGCGCAGCTTAATCCTCTTTGACATTGTCGTATAGTAGGAGTTATCTCACCATAGAAATCCCTAGATAACAGAACATAAGTTATGGAAATTCGTTTATAATCTCAACATCCTGAATGTGGAACCAAATTCCATGTATTCCTCAAACATGATAAATTCTATATGTCAGACCAACATAAATTCAAGACGAACATTAACAAGACAATAATTAACCTTCCTTCGTAATATTGTTCTTTTTCTTTTTTATCCTCCTTTTTTTCTAAATTTGTTTTCCCTCCCTAGCCACACGTCCCAATTGATATAAAAGGTTCATACCTAGTATTTTGGTTATGTATATAAAAAATGTATATAAAAAAATGTATATGTATATAAAAAAACCAATATATTTATATTTTTAATCGCTTCAACTTCAGGCTTCATTATTGCATATTTGGGTATAACCGGAGCTTAAATATTGGAAAAACACTATACTGAGTATCCTATACTCTATATTATACCAATTCAATACCCATTTTTGAATTAAATTTACATTATTATTTGGTTAAAATGTTCCGAAATTATTAAATCCAATGTACATGCTGTAACAAAAAACCTATGTAATTCTAAAATATGTAAAAAAATTCATAAAAATTAAAATTTTATTTTTTGATCTCTACCAAATAAATAATATTCCCACGCTAACCTATAGTTTAAGTGCATAACTATGAAAAAACTTTTTTATATACTTATACATTTTTTTTTTTCATTTTTATTATTTTTTATTTGTGAATACATATGCTTGGAAAAGCGTTTAGGTAGTTTGTAAGCGCTTGCAAATTATTTATGTATAAAGTCGGATAAAAAAAGAAAATTTTTTTTGTTATTTTTTTTTTTTTTTTTTGCAAAAATTTAGATTCCTTTGAGAAAGGACTTTCAATACATTTAGTATATTATATTGCTTTTGTTTTTTGTATTTTTTTATATATACATACGAAAACATATTGTTTCTCATATATTTTTGTAACAAGCTTTACCTTAATTTTTATTATTTTTTGTTTGTTAAATTTTTCATAAATTTTTGTTTTTACGCCATATACAGTAGGTGTTCATTTTTCCATCTAATTCGATGTTATTGTTGTTTGCCAAAAAAAAAAAAACAAAAAAAGAAGAGTAAAATTATGGCATAGAAGTGGTGGTTGATTACAAGAGGGTGAGATAATTTAGTAGTTTTTTTTTTTTTTTTTTTTTATTGGTATCACACATATCAAATATTTATTGAAAAAGTTGAAACAAAAAAGAGAATTTCATACTTTGATGTTATTTTGGTTGTTTTTGGTTCAGTTTTTGATGAAGATTGAATTCTGAAAATAGGATTTAAATTTGATTGTTTTTGTGTTTTGTTTTTGAATTGTTGATGCTATTTAAATATTTTATAGGACTTTTAAATAGAATAACAACAAAAAAAAAAATAAACAAAACAAAAATTTGAATTGAACACAGATGGAGAGCACTGAATTGAACAATTTTTAAACTTGTTTATTTAGTTCTTTAATCAGTTTTTTATAATATCATTTTTTGTAAACAAATTTTCTAGCTAGAATGAGGCACACTAAACTAAAAAAGGTCTTATCTTACATCTTTGAAAATATGTTGGTCGTTGTTGTATGACTTAATATCATTTAATTCTCACATATTATTATGTAATTGTTAAATTAATCGGTTTTTTAAAAGTTAATAATTTTTTTTTGATAATTTTATTTAATTGATTTGAGAATTTGATATTCAATATTTAATAAAAATTAACAATACCTAAAGCTAAAAAAAATATGGTAATTAGAAGAATGATTTATGATGTAAAATTATTTGTTAATTAAATTGAAACTGTATAACTTGTTTTTACTTTAAAACTGTAATCAATTTTCTTGAACATAAATTGAAGCCGATATTATTCAAAACCGGAACTGATATGAGAATTTAGAACATCAGGTATAAGCATGGGATTGGGTCTAAACCCCAAAAACATGAATTTTTATAAAATTTCATAATAGGTCCGAAAGGTCCCAGGTTCGATTCCCGATGAAGCAAAAAAAAAAAAAAAATGCTTCATTGGTTTTTTGAGCTGGTCTATTATTCTTTGTCATTGGGATATAACTAATGACAGAAAGATAATTGAGAGTTAATCTGGTAACAAATTTTATGCAGTTTATATTTACTGCATGAGAAAGGGAAATTGCTATTAATTACATATTTTTATATTTGTATGTAAATGATTTAAAATATAAAAAATGTCTTACTAACAAATAATATTTTGCGGTTAAGAATAATTGTATATTAATATTTATAATTATTGTGACCAAAAGGCAAAATTTGGCGGGGAAAGAAATTTCATTGACATTTATTATAATAATACTTCGAAAAACTACATTGTCCTTCAAAAATAACCAATTTTTAAATAAATAAAAGAAAATATTGCAACTTTAAATTGTTACATAATGTACTTTAATTAAGCATAACATCAAATTTGATACTTAAATAATTTTTCTTTTAAATAAAAATGATAAATTTTGCGAAAAGAATGCAAAATAAAGCTTTTCAGTTTTCGTTTATACAAAAAAAATTTTTTTGTACCATTTTTGTAGAAAATAATGGCCTTGAAAAGCTATACAATAAGTTTATTAGTAAAATTATAGGAATACAGTAAAATAATAACACCACTTCTGCTATTCTAGCAATTCTATTCTTATAACAACACTTTAACTATTGATATAGGATTACGCACTTTTAGTCTTATAACAATATTACTGTAACACTTGCTGAAAATCTCAATATAACAACTCCCGCAATTGTTATAAAAACATTCTTATAGCAATATTAATCACATTATTCCCGTAAAAATACCATTATGACGCCTTTAATGCTTATCGGGAGTCATATAGAAATCTTATAACACTAATTTTGGTTTTTATATAAAGTTAAAATGTTACTTGGGTTAACATTAAATTAGCCTAACTCAATAATGCAATATAAATGTGAGTTTATCATCAAAAATGAAACTTAAATCTCTTATAGAGTTAAAAAATTTTAATATGCTTGTGTGTTAACGAAATAGTTATTTGAAAAGTATGTGGTACGCCTATGAGGGGTTATCACTGCACATTTTTTTATATTCAACAGAAGATTATTATTCATACACCAAATATCGGAATTATCAAAATCAATTTGAGGTAAGAATGAGTTATTTGTTAACTATTTATGTGCCTTGTTCACTATTTATTTAAAAATTTAAAAGATGAGAAAACACGATGTAAATGTCCCAACAAATTAATATAAATTTAAAAAGGTCAAATCCATTGTGTCATAGTCATAAAAAAATAAATGAAAATTTTATATGAGTAAATTTGATTTACAGAGCATTATTGTAGTGCCATTAAAAATTTCGATATTTTAAATTATACCGGGTGTTCCAGAGCATGCGTATCAACTTTTTAAGAGGGGAAGGAGCCGTTATTTTAAAATTTTAAAAAAAAAATTACGTTTTTTGACGTAGGATCCGAATTTGCATAAAAACGTACCCCTTCTCGTTTGAAAATCTCGATTTCGGCCAATTTAGACGATTTGTGGTCTTAAAAAAACCTTGTCCGATCCTTCCGGGAAGTTAAAAACATCACTAATCGGTAGAGCATTCTCAATTTACTTTATAAAATTTTTTTTAAATTTTAAAATAACGGCTCCTTCTCGTCTTAAAAAGCTGTTATGCATGCTCTGGAACACCCGGTATATTATGTATAAATTAAATTAAGTTATCTGTTGTGTGTTACATTGTTCAGTTAGCACTCTCTTCATAACCTTATTACTAACAATGGCAATATTAAACTAAATATAATAATGGCAATATTAATTGTAGCTTGCGACATTACAAAATTTTTCGCATATAAAAATACATCTCCGCCCTATGCCCCATAGATGAAGTTACATGACAGTGATGAGATGAGTATAATAAATACATGTGCCTGCTATTGCATTTACTATATATTTATAGCTTAAATCACTATTTTAATTGTTAAATTAATTTTTTATCATTTTTAGAACAAATTTTTTCCTAGTATCAAATCTTAGAACCTGTGTGTTCCACATTATTAAAAATCACGGTTAATAATTTCAAATATTTTTAATTTAAATTTCTCAATTTACATTCTTGTGTATAGATAATTTGCCAAATCTATTTTTTTTTTTAATATTTAGATATTACTATCATGATCCTCCGATTACCTTACTTATCCGAATTTTTCGAGTATTACTGTTTTTCCTGTAATTTAAAATTTATTTACTGATATTAATTCTAAAACAAAAAAAAAAAAAAAAAAATACACAAAATTGTTCTTAATTCGCTTGTGTATTTCGTAAAAAATTGCGAAAATGTTAAAAAAATTTCCATCTACACTTTTTCTATTTGCACAACTAAAAAATATTTTCAGTAGAGGTATAAAACCAAAACAAATAAAATTTAACCAAAAACAAACCTGAGAATATTTTTCTAAAATTATTCCAATTTGCGATTCTCTTCAATGTTCATTCTTATTTTTGTATTTTGTTTTTGTTTTTTTTTTTTTTTTTTATTTTTTTTTTGGGTTTAATTTCATCATGTTTTTAACTCAACATTTTCATATTACGAACAACTAACTGCATTACAAGTAATTTATAAATGTGTCACGTAAGTAACGACCCCCTTGTGCAATATTCAATAGCTGAGATCAGCAAAACAAAAAATCAAAAATAAAAAAAAAAAATATTTTAAGGTTCATCAGGATGAACAAAAATTTTTAATATACAAAAAAAAAAAAAAAATAAACAAAAACAAAAAAAAAAGTGGAAAATTATTTTATAAAATCTGAAATAAGCTTATCCTGATGCCTGATATTCTAAGTTTTTATTCCATCAACACCCATCATATTCGTGTATATTTTGTAAATCTTGTACGTGTAGTATACATTTAATCGTTGTCAGATTTTGGGACCTCCTTTTGAATCGTATCAAAATTATTTAAAAAACAAAAAACAAAATAAAAAATCTGTGTACAATATTTTTTTTTTTTTTGTTATTTTTCCTGATTATTATTTTTATCCTTAAAGAAATGGAAAAATTATGTTCGATATAGTGTATATGAGGGGGTAAAATGCAGGAGATATACTTAAATATTTCATAACAAAAAAAAACAAAAAAAAAACAAAATCTTTCTTGTTTTTCTTTTACTTTAGTTTTTATTTTTAGTATTTTTAAAAAGATATGTGCATATTAAATCCTTTAAATTATGTATTACATGTAGTATATGTAAATACATATTATAATGTAATATGTAACATATATGAAAAAGATAATGTCAAATGTAAATTACAAAATTTGGTTTTTACTTGTAACTATACTTATATGTACATATATATTATACCTATACCACCTATACCACCTATACCTATCTCCAGTTAGATGGATAGTAATTTTATTATTATTATTAGCTTTCACAGTGTTTTGATTCAGTATATATTATGTACTCATATATTGGTTGTATATACTGTTTGTAAACTAAATAGTATATAATAGTAATTTACTGGCGCAAATTCCATTTACTATCATTATTTAATTTTGATACAATTATTGCATTCAGCATTGATTATTTTAGGTGAATTTAGACAAATTGCAGTGTTGTTTAATAATATTATGCCCTTTAACGAGAGAGATAAATTCAGAATGGACCTTGAATTGCTTTGGCTGTACATTTATATGTGATCGAAATAATAAAATTTCGTGATTCGCAAAGATCAGATGTATTTAAAGCATTACAATAACGCAGAATTTTGTCAGCATAAAAATCAAGGCTTTGGGTACAGCAAATCGTCATGAAATTTAAACATAAATATCGATATTTGTGTACTTATACAGACCACTGTAACTATAAATATATAATTCAACATGTTTGGATCATTAGTTATGTGTGGAAGAGATATATAAGTTATATGTCCCGAATAACTTTATACTAATATTGTATTGTATTTAGTGCAATTTCGAATTGAGAAATTGATTCGCTGATGATGGCTATAAAACTGTTGATCAACATCAATTTGAATACAAGTATATACCTACTCGTTAAATATCTTTAATTTGGTATTTCACAGAACTAACTATGGATAGTATGAACCATTGTTAATAGAATGTTTATGGCTGTTCTGTTAATGAATACAAAAATTACTAGGGGCCTCTGTTGGTTAATTATAATTCAAGTTAAATTAAAATTTAACGTTTTTTGTTTTAAAAAGTGAAGAAATTTAGTTTTCTTATACAAAATACTTTTTCACGTGAAATCCACCGCTAAAAGTTGGAATTTTAATGTAAATCTTATGATTAAAAATCGTAAATTGTCCATATCCATTAAACTGATTTGTTTTTGTTGTTTTTATATTTTTTATTTTATTTTGTTATTACTTTTAAAGGACTGTTCGACGGTGAGCCTTATAGAAGGTTTTGCTAAGATTTACTTTTTATAAATTGGTGTTGGTTTTGGCTATAGAAAAAGGCGCAGTAACAATAGCAAAGCGCAGTAAAACCGATCTGAACAGAATTAGTTTAAGCAAATTATAGCAAATTTTGAAATTCACACGTTTTCAGATACCACACAATTAACCGAATTGTAACCGGATTGTAAAAAGCTTAAATTTCAACTCTACTCAAATTTTGAGCTACCTCACACATACGCTAAATACTATAATCTTAATATAATATTTGTAAGTTTAGTTGAACAGTGAGCTAGCTCAAAATTGAAGTTGAGCATGAGTTGAGGTTGACATTTGAGTTAGTTCTTTTGCAGTCCTGATATTTCAAATAAATATATATATATATTTTTTTGTGCTCTTGACAGTAACATAGGTAGAATCACCTTTTCGACCTTAATTAAGTACGATAATGAAAGTTTATACTACAATATCGACAATGTTTTTCCAGCATTTATTTATCAAATTACTAGCTTGTCAACTCATTAAATGTGGAAAACTACTGCAAAGTACTGGACCAGGTCGAAAAACCCATAAAGAATTTTCAAACTTCATCGCAAATCGAACTTATGACCTCTCGGTTGAAAGCTATTCATTCTTCCTACTACACCATTCAACGCGTAGCGTGTATGATTAAATTTCGAAATTAAATTGAGATCATAAAACCGAAGTGGGTACCATTTTATGCACAAAATCAAATTTAAGACCACACACAACAGCTACACAATTAAAATCAAATTAAATTTAAGGCACAATACCATCTATATACAGTTTTAAACATATTATTTAATAGTTTTCAACACCTAGTATTAACTCTTGATCTTCGGTTATCTTGTACAAAACAGTAGTAATCTATTTGGTTCCTTAAAGTGTAATATACAAAAGTTATTTTAAAATTTTACTTTATATACTCCCAAAACTAACTCAAAAAATTCAAAAACAAAAAATAGCCCTTTCTATTTATCTCATTTCATTTATATTTCCCGAGAACTTACATACATGATTGCTTATGGATCTGTCAATTTTTTAATACATATTCATAGCTTAAACTTCAACTTAGTTAGTTGATTGGTTAGATGAGCCGGAAAATCTTTGCATTACCTTTGCACTTAGGCCTTAGGAGACGTTGCATCCCCTCTCAATGATTTAATTTCTAGAATAATATTCAGACTCTGTTCTCGAACCAGCTATCTTTAATTTAGTAATAAATTCTAATTTAATGCAATCCAATTCTAATCTTTTAAATTTTTCACATATTTTAAAACTTAAAATCTCATAGTTGACATGCATACATCGTTTTTGTTTTTTTTTTAAATTTTCTACAAAAATTTTCTTAATGCATTCCTTATTTTTATTCCATACGAAAATAAGAAACAAAAAATCTGTATTGAAGGATCATTCGAAAGGACGACAAAGTTTCCTACAAATGAGTTTGAAATTTTTGATTTGATGTTGAATATTTTTGGAAAATTTCTCGAAATAAGCAAAACATGAAAATAAACAGTGTGTGTGTTTGTGTGTGTATAAATTTTTCTTTTATTCGGATTAGTCGTTCAACATCGGAGACACGTACAATTTTGATGAGATGTCGTCAATAATTTTTTTGTTTTTGTAATTTTTTTTTTTCATTTTTTTGATTTTTATTATATTGAAAGGATATTTCTATAAAAAAAAAAAAAATAAACATAAAAAAATCAAAGCAAAAAACAGTTGGTTTTTAGTTGATGTTTTTTTTTTTTGTTTTTTTTTTTTTTATTTTGTTTTGTTATTGTATGTGCATGAGCAAAATATTATGTCTTTTGTGCTTGCTTAATATTCGTATACATATATAAATTATTATATTAAGGATATTATCATAAATGGTTGAGTTATATAAGATTTTGTTAAGACGAAGTTTTAATCTTAGTTCGAATCATTAAAAACAAAAAAAAAAAAAAACAAAATAATAAAAAGAAAACTCCATATGTACGTGTTCATTATAGTTTTTATGTCTTTTTTTTTTTCTTTTTTGTATTTATACGTTATTCGAATGATATGTGATCGATCTTTGGGATTTATAAGTTCTGATGGATATTAAGGTGATATTAAGCTGATATATATCGGAATAAAAAAGTTCGAAATTTGCTATTTGAAATCATGTTTCAAATTCAAAGAGATTTTAAGGTAAAAATTCTGAATAAATTAGAGACATTTTTTTTTTTATTTTTAAAAAAGGACGAATGAGGCGTGGTAAGCGAATGTAGGGTAATGGTAACTTTTTTTTTATTTATTAATAAAACTTAACTCAATGTATATACAGTTTCAAATGTTAAATAATGTAAATTTTTATATGTATATCGCTGAGCTATAAATGGTGAAGTGTTTATGTAATCTGACTACCAACTAGAAGGTCTCGAGTATGAATTCCGTTCAGAGTGATGTTAAAATTTAATTTTTGTTAAAATATGGAAAGTAAATTAAATTTGTTGAGAGCTTGATTTGGTAATGATATATGTAAAATGGAATTAGGCTATTTAAGAAGGACATCATACAAATATATATATATATATATATTATATAAATGTATTTAATTTAAGTTAACATAAGTAATATTTTTGTGGGATTCATTACGAAATTTCGTGTCTCAAAACACTGCGTTCTAAAACCATAATACAGGTAAATATTCTAGATAAAGAGGATATTATTGGATTTGTCGGATACCACGACTGCGGCTACGCATAAAAATAATTTAAATAATGTTTTCAATATAACGTCAAGAACCTCCAATAAATATTAAATTTTTTCCATTTCCTATTTTTTCGCGAGATTTTTAAAATTTTTTGAAGCACGATATTTTAAGACACACGATTTTGACACGCTTCAATTTTTATAATGTACATAATGTAGGTACATATCCAAAAAAAATCATTACACGAATACAGTATTGTATAAAAATGTCATAATTTTCACTAGTTGTGTAACCGCTTTTGAGCTTAGTGCGCCAAAGCTTATGTATAAAATCGTTTGTGCGGATGTTTGTATATGCTAAATGGACGAAACACTAAGCATATCGAAACCATATTTATACCATATGTTAGTTTGGTGATTCGTTTGACTTATCTCGTTTTTTACGCTCAATATAACTGCTATCAGATATATATAAAAAAACAAAGATGTTATAGACCTGCAAATTGGTAGTTAGATAATCCTTCAAAAATGAACAAACATTGCTATTTTAGTTTTCCAAAAATTCGTTGTTTTGGTTCCAGCCATACAGTTTCCAGCATCGATCAAGAATATTTCAAAAACTCAAAATATTTCGGGTTTAAGATTCTATCCCAAAGCATTAAAGTTCAAATCAACAAAACCCTTACAGTCTCGATTCTACTCTATGGATCAGAATCCTAGACACTGCCCAAGGTAAGTGAACAGCATGTACTTGGTGTCTTGAGGAGAAAATTCTTCTCCGGATATATGGTCCTGAAAACGACGATCGGATCTAGAAGATATAATGAGGAACTACATGAGCTGTATAATGAAGTTAACGAAAATTAAAATCAACAGAATCTGAAATGCTGCAGCAAGGAAAATCTTCGAATCCAGACGCGAAAGTACAAGGCCTCGGGCAGACCAAATTTTCGTTGAAGAGATGAAATATCGGATGTCATCTTTCGTGCTTGAAGACAAGTCGCAAGTAATTGACAAAAATGGGAAATATTGATCAGTCAGGCCTATATGGTCTATCAACCACCTAAATAAGTAAGTACAAGTTCGTAATATAGTTTTAATAGAATAAATTCTGGCTCTATTGTTCCTCGAAGTCACTGTTGAAGTAATAATTGTTTTATACTTTAATTTTGGGGTTTGTACGATAACTTTTTTTAACACTTTTATGCATGTGTTATTCAAATCACTTTTATCCATGTGAATTATAGTTGTTAATCTTAATTCTGGTTCATTTTGCCATATGACCAATTTCATTACAAACATAAAGAGCTTGAAAAAATTATATGTGATTATAATCGAAATAGCATTACAAGATTCACATGTACTACACTAATGTTAACTTTTTTATTATACATTTTAGTAACAACATTACAAGTTCAATACCAATATGGTAATGAAGTTGTTTTGAATTATTTTATAATCCTATTGTATACTAACGAAAATAATGAAATATCTTACAGCTCTGCAAATATATAAACCTTTGGTAACCCACGATTTCATTATTATTTCAATTTATTTTTAACCCTTTCGCGTTCACTTTTTTTACCATGATCTACTCAGAAACACACTTATTATGACTTTTGTATAGTTTTAAAGATATTTTAATTCGGAAAGCAGCAATATGTTCAAAATTCAAAATTAAGTACAAAAGTGGCCGAAAATAAAATAACATTTTTTGAGTGCTATAACATTCATTTTTCTAGGACGAATTTGTTTTCTTTTCGCACCAATGAATGCAATAGCAACCATAACTGATCATTGTAAAAACTTACACATATAGTCTGGATCACCATTGAATAATCCATCATCCGAAAAATCACTATTTCTGTTTCCTTCTGAATAGCTGTCTTTATCTTTACTTATATAAGAATCCGTTTCTTCGAACAATTTTCTAATTTTTTCGATATTTTGATCGTACGACATTTAAAAATATTTCTTCGGACAAAATTTAAAAAAAAATGTTTACCCAGAGACACACTAATTTATTTTTGAACATAGGTAGGTAGGTAGGTAGTAGTGGCTGACGACAGTACGCCGACACATTTATACCGGTGGGGTCCAATGCGATACCACGGGAACTTTATTTTTGCACATAAAACCAATGCAAATTATGACTGCTATAACATTCATTATAGTTGTTGGGCTATTTATAGTAAAAAATTTCTACTACAGTTTTATTATTTTGGGAAATTCCCTACTAAACACAACTTTTAACATTAACTGTCAAATATTTGACAAGACAGTGCGTTTACATGCTAAAGAAAGTTTACATGCAAGTTTTTATGCTTATAGTTTTGAAAATGCAGACCTTTAACGTTTCCATTATTTTTGAATGCTATAGCAAAAATATAGCAATTTGCCTATATGGTTCTAAAAAAATTTGAAAACTAGAGTTTTAAATATAATTAAAAATACACTATATATGGTATGACACTTGTTAATATTAGGTATTTAACATTATTTAAAAAGAAGGCTGATATTTAATTTAGAATTTCTAGTAAGCATGAGAAATGCAAAAAAAAATAGATTTCATTGATATTGTCACTGTGGTCTGTGGTAAATAAAAACTGACGAAGTAGAGTAGGCCCAAATTCTGAAAGCAAAATGAACCTGTAGATCCACTGCTATACAAATAAAATAAATTATAATTTAATAAAATACTATGTCGTATACAATTCTATATGTTAATATAGATTTTTAATTTAATAATTTAACTTTTAAATAATTTCTCATAAATTTTAATCCATCCCCGATCACTTCAATGTGTTATAACATACGTATTTGAACGTAAATCGTATAATTACAACTCATAATTTTTGACTTTTGACATAAAAGTCTTATTTAAAATATTTTTTTTTCATTCTTTGCACTATATTAAACATATACATATATACATATTAAGCACGTATATATATACTTATATAAAATAATTATTAATGCCATTTCAAAATTGAAAATAGAAAAATTCTTATTATTTTCTAGAAAACTTCAGTCAAATTTTTGAAAGATCGTATGTGATATCCTTTGAAATTTAAAAAAAAAAAAAACAAAAAAACAATAAAAAAAATGTTAGAAAAAGTATATTAGAGATTTTTTATACAACATAATGTTTATGTGCATATGTATGCATTTATATGTGTGAAAAAAGGAAAAATATGAAGGATTTTAAGTTTTTATAAAAGAATATAGAAAAAGAAAATCCTAGGTTGATGAGATGACTTGAACTCTTCTTATTTTTTATTTTCTTTTATTTTTTTTTTTCCATCTTTCATATTTTCATAAGAAGAAAACATTTTCAGTGATATGTGATAGAAAATTGTAACTTTATGTTATATATATATATATATGCAATGCAATGCAATTGGTTTTGTTTTCTCTCTGATGTGCTTGTGTGTCATATTATGTAGAAAATATCTAAGCATTCTTGTTTTTTTGCTGTCTTTATTTTAAATAAAACTGAACTGTAACTAACCATTGGTTTTATTTAACTTTTATAATTTTTATATTGTGTAACTTAGTTTGTTTTTTTATTAGATATAGGGTGTGTTTTAGAATATTTTTATAAATATTATAAAATATTTCTTTCATTTACAATGAAAAAAGCAATTTTAAAAATGAAAAAATGAAAACAAAAATTTTAAAAGTTAAAAATCTTGAGAAGAAAAAATCCTGAAACAAAAATTTAAAACAAAAAAATTTTAAAAATAAAAATCTTGAACACAAAAAATTTTAAAAATCTTGAAAATAGAAATTTTAGAAGCAAAACATCTTGAAGTAAAAATCTTGAAAACCAAAATCTTGAAAACAAAATATTTTAAAAATAAAAATCTTGAAATTAAAAGTTTTAAAAGTAAAAATTGCTATCTTGTAAAACAAGTTTTTGAATCTGAAATAATTTTCAAGATAAAATCCACCAACCTTTTCATGTAAGACTTCGATCGATGCTGGAAAAACTAAATTTCCCACCGCATGGTAACTCCGATAAAAATAATATATACAAACTTCCACAATGGACTCTCAAGCGATAATATGTTGTGCTGGCGCAACATAAAAAGCACCACAACTAGAAACATACATCATCATCATCTTATAGCGCTACAGCTCTGGGTGAGCTTTGGCCTTCATCACTATGCTCCTCCAAAAAGGTCGATCTTGTGCCGCTTGTCTCCAATTTTGGATTTGTAGGATTTGAGCATCGTTTTTCACGTTGTCTGCCCATCTGCTTCTCGGTCTTCCTCTACCACGGCTGCTATCGGGCTTTCTATTCAGCACCACTGCTTGCTTTCGGCTTTCGCTCATTCGACTTACGTGGCCAGCTCACCTTAGTCTTTGGGCCTTTTCAAACCGTACAATGTCCTCACTATCGATCATACTATTGATCTAACTGTTGCTTCTGATTACATATTCTCCATTCTGTAATATATTTGGGCCGAGTATTTTTCGGAGAATTTTTCTTTCAAATGTGCGCGGGCTATTCTCCTCGGTCACGTACATAGTCCATACTTCACATCCATACGTCACTATGGGTCGTATGAGAGTCACAAACTATATTTTTAGGATTGGAAATACCTGTGCTACAGAATATATTTTAACATATGGAAACATTAACCTTCTGCAAAGACTTGTAAAACGAATGTATTCAAATGGTAAAACTTCATTCATAATTACTAGACGCGGCAGACTAATACACAGGCTAATGACTAGGTCACGCAGACTAATATCCAGTTACCTCTTTAATCGTCCACAAAACAGCCAAAGCCACATGTAATTGCTCGATAGGATCCATCATCACAATACACCATATTCTGCAGACTTGTTGATTACAACAATGTAAGAATCGAACTTAGGATCACTGGGTTAGAAATTTTTAAATTAAAAACAATTGAGGATGTGTGAAAAGTCATTGAATTCTTGCGTGGATTTAAAATAATCGATCAAGTATAACACCGGGGATCATTTTACTCAAATCTTTCTTTCTCCTTTTAGGTTGTAGTTATTAACATAGAATTAGGCAATACTTTTTTATTAGGTGAAATTTGGTAATGGCTATATATAGAAAGTGAATTAGGTAGTGGCATTTTTTTGTTAAACTAGTTTTAAGTAAAATTAATATGAATTAATTAGTTTTGATTTAAAAAATAAGTATAAATGAAATGTAAACATACCTTGGACCCAGCAAAATCTAGGAGGTTGATGGATCTATCATAAATCTCTATAAATTAAATTAAATTAAAATCCAAGATTTTTAACTAAAAAAAAATTTTATAGACTTTGAGATTTTGGTCCCAAAAAGGTACAGTCTGATGGCGTCCCAAAATTTTTTTGTAAACATTTATTACGAAAATACACAACCTCAATTCCACAATATTATGTATCTATACCGGGTGTTCCAGAGCAACCGTATCAGCTTTTCGAGAGGGGAAGGAGGCTATATTTTAAGATTTTAAAAAAATTATTAACTAAATTCAGAGTACTCTATCGATTGGTGATATTTTCACCTGCCGGGAAAGACCAAAAAAGGGTTTTCTAAAACCAAATCGTCGAAATTGGCCGAAATCGAGATTTTTAAATGGGAAGGGGGTTCCTTTTTTACAAATTCGTATTCTACGACAAAAAATAAAAAACTTGTGATAAATGATTTTTTTTGTTTTCTCAGTATTTCTCATTAATTAACAAAACTCACAATTAAAATTAACAAAAATTAAACAAAAATCCATCATATTTTTTTTTGGTAAACTAAATTTAAGCATAATTATTTATATAAATAAATTTGTTTTTCATGTTATCATATTTTTTATCTCAGTTTGGGTTTCCTACAAGGCTTAATTTGCATAAAAAAGAACGCCTTCCCATTTGAAAATCTCGATTTAGGCCAATTTCGGCGATTTTTGAGCTTAAAAAATCCGGTCCTTCCCGATAGTTGAAAATATCACCAATCGATAGAGCACCTGCCATTTAGTAAATAAATCTTTTTTTAAATTTTAAAATAACGGTTCCTTCCTCTCTTAAAAAGCATGCTCTGGAACACCCGTTATATCTAAAATTCGTTGACTGGCTTTCTTTGGTAAGTTTATACTAATCTTCTACTTCTTCAGCTTCAGCTGACTCTATTCAGATCCCCCCAGCCAAGATTTCAGCGAATTTAATTGAGAAATCCCGTTATTCTATGGTTTGAAATTATTGGTTTTTCTTTACTACAAAACAAAAAAAGGTTATTTTAAGCATTTACAAAAATATTTACAGTAAAAAAAGAATTGGCAGATAGGACGTTTTAAACATTTACCAAATAGGAAGAGCATAGACTGCAAATATTATCATTCCTATATTACTTAAATTTTCATATTCAATATATAAACACTCTGCTTATTTGTATCATAATTATTAGACACTCTCTCTTTTTCAATTGACCCAGTATAATTCGAATTTCACATTTGAGTGAAATATTTTGAAATCATATGAATTATAGGACGGACCCTATCTTAATTTTATAAATTTTTTTTTACAGTTTTTCTATGATTAAATTGAATGCATATACAAAATACATACATACATTCATATACATATACAAAAATAATATTTTTATGTATGAAAACATCCAATATATAACATATTGCATATTTATAGGTTCTGACATTTTTTCTTATTTTTAATTCTTGTTTTTGTTTTCTTTTTGCTTTTACTTTTTTTTTCTTAAATAAGAATTCTAACAATTCTTTCATATGTCTAATTCTTATGTTTTATTTTACAAATATTGTTTCAGAATGATGGAAATTTTCAATCTTACGACACAAAGATAATATAGTTGCATATACATCTGTACTATATATATATATATGTATATATATATATATATATATTCCATATGTGCAAATATCCTTAAACAATCTTTTCCTTTTTATAAAATATAAATAATTTACATTATAGGTGTATGTGTATATGTATATGTGAATATTATTATTGTTTCCAAAAGAAAATTCTTTATATGTTGTTTAGCTATCATTTTCTTTGGATTGATGGAAAATGTCTTATATTTTGTACTGTTATATTGTATGAAAAACAATATCCTTAAAAAGTGTGTCTGTAGGTATACGTTATAAGAAAATATAAAATAGAATGATATATATATATATATATATATATATATATATATATATTTGTATGATGAACCAAATATGCATATGTATGAAATGCATATTAAAGAAAAAATACAGGACATGTAAAGTTAAAGAATGTAAAAACAGAATAAAAATAAAACATAACAAGCAAAACAAAAAACAAAAACTTGAAAAATGTATTTTGTATTTTATAAAAAATAGAGTAAAGCGTATACAATAATATAGAGAAAATATAAAGTCTGATAAATTTAAATTATATCTAATCCTACAACATATATATTTATATATGTGTGCTAACGAGTGATATGTGTTAGTAAAAAAATGCATTTTAAAATTTTCTTGAGGTCAGTAAGAAATTGATTTTTACTTTGGTTTTTTTTTTGTTTTTATTGTTTTAATTTATTTTTCTTCTTATTTTGTTGTGTTTAAGAAAATTCATTGCTTTTACAGTGAATGACAAGTAACAAGGAGTGAATGAGATAGTTATAGAAAAATAAAAAATAAATAATAAAAAAATGTTTCTTTTTATTTTATTTTATTTGTATATATTTTGTTGTTGTTGTTCAAGATTATTGTGAAGGATTTTAAGACAAAGAAAAATGTTTTTAAAATTTTAAAATTCTTTTGTTATGTTTATTTAATATTTTTCTCAGTTGCATATGTATTAAGTTTTAAAACTCTTATAATATTTTAAATTTTTTCTCTTCTTATAATATTTTTTAGTTATTGTTTTTTTTTTTAATTCAGAAATTTTTATTTTGTTTTTAAAGGATTTTTTTTATAGTTTTGGTTTTTTTTTTGTTCTTGTTTTATATCTAAATGTAAGGATATTACATTTAATTGAAAAGATTGACATTTTTATATGTTTTGACAGTTTTAGAATGTGTTTTTTTTGTTTTTAATTTTATTTTGCTTTAGACTAATCCTAAAGATTCATGGCGTCTGGGTAAGACAAAAAATATACGAAAAAAAAGAGATTGTACCGTTAGGTTTAGGAAAGTAAAAATAGGATAAATTTTAATAGGGATCTTTTGATTCTACATGTTGACATTTAATTATTTTAATTAGAGGGTACCCGTTTTAGTTAAGATTATTATGATTGAGAAGAAATTAAAATCAGTATTTGATTTACAGTTAAATGTTGAGAAAATTATATAAATACGTATACCACCACATTTATTACGAACAAAACCTTTACATATGTTCAATTCTATTTTGTTTTTAAATTGTTTTTTTGGTTTTGTAATTTTTTTTATCAATATTAATTAAGTAATATTTTTTTATCAATAAATCAAAAATTCACAATTGACAGATTTCAAGTGAACTTAATTCCATTAAAGTACCATACAATATGGATTAAAAATATATTTTGGTACAAATGCAGTCTTATTTAATGTTAATACGAGATGTTTTGAGATACCGAAGCAGTAACGTTTGGCAAGGGTTATTTTTTGCCATACCTCCATATTGATGTATTTTGTAGAAATAAAGCTAGTGCCAAGCTAGGTTAACTTCTGAATTACCTCTAAGTTATTTATGTTGACAGTGATATTTTGACCAATATGATATTGTGAGACCCATTTTATTTGTCGACAAAATAATATATTTTATTTATTTATTTAACAGTGGACCTACAGAATAATCTGCAGTCCAACTACAGGTCTTTTGATATTTTATTTTTCTTCATTTGGTTTGAGACCCCTTTGTTCCGATTTTTTTCAATCTAGATAAATACGAGGTAAAACGAATGTCGTCAGTTTTGAACTGGCTATGTTATCAATCTCGTTTACATATTTTTGTTGTAGGGCAGATCTGAAAAATATATTTCCGTCCATGTCTACTAACCCTTGTCACACTATACGTTCACATGCTAGTACACCGCCTTTTTTATTTTTAGTTATATTTTTAGTTATAATTTCTCTAATTAGTTATATTTTCTCTTTAATAAATATTTCGTAGGTGTTGATACATACTCAGTAGAAAAGATAAAGAACCTCTCTCTCTAAGAGGTCGAAATGGATGTGGGTCGATTTGTTGAAATAAAACAAAATGTTGGAAAAAAAATGTCAAAAAAAATGTTTAAAAATTTGTAGAGTTAGGTCCGACGTCCTAGCATTAAATAAATATGAAAACGTTAGGTATGTTTCATCTTCCAGATCAGATCAGGTCTTCTGATGATGGTGTAATAACCGAAATCGATTAAGATATTTAATTAAATTTTGAAACATACCTATAGAGCTTTAATACTTATTTAATTTTAATAATGTTTCACCTAGAGCCTAAAGCATATTCTATAAATTATATTAAGTCCTAGCACCTACGATATACTTGGCAAATGAACACTTAACAAAAAGAAATTTAGCATCGAAATGGATGGTTAATATTTGGAAATATGGGAACTTTAATTTGGTATATTCTGGAAAAAAGTGTATAACACTGATTTTGAATTCAAAATTCTAAAATTCACACTGATTCAAAATCTCACATACACATGTATATAAGGTTTTTGTAAACGAGTGACGTTAATTTTGTAATCAACTATAAAATTGTTTTTAATTGCTGAACTTGCAAAACATTTTCTGGAAAAAAGTAATAGCCTTATTGTGTGTCCAACTCTAAAATCTCTCCTAATTCAGAAACTTGGATATACACTTGTATAAATACTCTGGAAAAAGGTAATAATGCGTATACATAATTACATATACATTTCGATAATAAAGCACTTATAACAGGAAGGATTGTCGCCCCAAACCCCGGCTAAACATATTATTGAAATCTTAAATGTTTTAGGTAAATTTTTCGTGAATGATAAAAGCGGTTTTCTGTAATTAGATATAAAATATACGACTTTATAAAAAATGTCGAACATTTTTTTTTTTCAAATTGAAATTCGACATTTATTTTTTCAAAATCCTGATTTTTTCCTTTTTGACATTTTTTGTCAACAATTTTTTTCAACATTTTTGTTTTGACAAACAAATCGGCTTGCGGATAGAAATACCTATGCGACATAAAATATGTTATGGATTATTAGTTCATAGTCCGAACTTATCGTTAGTGTGAAATCATATCCCATCTGGATAGTGTTTCCATATACAAACAATACCATAGCGAATATCTTACAGAAATTCAAGAAAAACAGAAACAATCGCATTCTGCAAGCTCCTGCTAATTAAATTTCTGAAATTTCTTTTTCAGGATTTGTCTAAGTATTAATTGCATTGACAATAACAGCGTCATAATAGGTCTTCATATATTTACATAAAATGTTGAATAGGATGTTATATGCGATATTTAGGACGGATATATAGTTTTTACAGGACATGGTGTCGTCTTTTTTGTAAATGAGATACATGATACATGAGGCATGCTTTCTTCCTTCCAGATATTGCAAATTGATTTGATGCAATATTAAAATACTCTTTCAAATTAGTTGTTGAAGAGATTTACATTTTTTTTAAAATATTTGAAATAAACTCATGTGCCTAGCAGCTGTCTTTAGAATATTCCATTGCTAATATTAGTACTTACAATTACATTTTATACAATAAATAAGAAAACCATATGCTAATCAAAATCTTAATTGAATGCTCTAATAAATTTACATTTCAAGCCAATAATGGCAATTGAATAAATTATGTTAATTCAGAGTTTAAAGTAAAATATCATACTTTACATTAAAAATTATTTTTTCAATGGCCTGCCACAATTTTACAATGACGTTACATTTTTTTTTTTATTTTAAAGGATAAAGAATAAATATAATATCTGGACATTTTGAAAGTGATATTGAAGAAAGTGTGATATAAAATAAAAAAAAAAGATTTTTCCTTTAAAATAAAAAAAAAAAAAAAAAAATTCTTATAAAATAAATACGGAAATAGACAAAAGGATAAATGACAAGTATAAAAATGGACAGGTTATTTAAAAAGTCACATTTGTTTTTTTTTCTTTTTGCTATTGTTTTGTTTTCCTTTTTTTATTTTCAGTTTTGATTGACAAATAATTTAAAATTTCATTAAATTAAATGTCAATCAAAAATCGAAAGTGAAATAAAAATATTTTTTTTTTCTCTTTTTTTGCAGTACATCATACATAAATGACAGTGACAGGTTTTATGTCAAAAGCAAAAATAAAAATAAATAAAAATTAATTTTAAGAAAATATAATTTTAAGGAATTCAGAATCAAGGAGAATAATAATATAGATAACTGGAATACAACATGTAAGAAATTTAAATTGTGAAAATTTTATCTAAATTAATTGGTCAGTTTTTTTTTTATTGATTTTAAGGTTTTGTAATTTTTTTTAAATAATGGGTTTTTAATTTTTTAAAAATTTTATTTTGAATTGACTTGTCAGTTTATGTAAATAACAAGAGAGGTTATAACAAACTTCAAATGGGTCAACAGTTCACATATGACTTGTACTGAGATAAATATTCTACTGACAAACTGTATGCAGGTTGTCGGGGCTCCTAACAAGAGCTTAGAAGATGTCGTGTTCGACTGTTAAAACAATCCTTTGCTCCCGAGACCTGTTGGTATAGGTAGGAGAGCTCTATAGGGAGATATGACAAGTTAGCCATGAAGTTATAAAATCAAATACAACGGGTGTGGGAACTTCATTCGGAGATCTGGACAGCCATTGCAAAAAAGCATGAGAGCTCCTATTACAGGTATAAAAATTCTATAAAGAGATATGGCAATCACTGCATAAAGTTGTACTACGGGTATGATCTTTGATAGCCAATGAGATATTATGAGAGGTTTTAATATGAATATGGGACCTTTATACCTACTCCAATTTGTTTTTTATTTTTTTTTTTATTACTATTATTATTGTTATTATTATTATAATTATTATTATTATTATAATTATTATTATTATTATAATTATTATTATTATTATTATTATCATGATTACCCTTTATTTTGAATTATACGATAATAAAATACGAGTTTTTGTTTAGTATATACCATCAAATTAGATTTGATTGTGAAGTCGTTTTCCTGTTTTATCTAAATATCTATCAAGTTGATTACGCAATCAGTTTGTTGTTACCGTCGAAAGTAATTTTATTTGTATGTAATATAATCGAGTCATATGTAATTTTTCTGAAACAATAGATAGAAACATAGACACATAATCAAGCAATCGATTAAATTGTGATCTTAGGTGTTTATTTAACAATTTTGCATAACTGTAATGCCAATGGGGTTCGTAGAACGTATAGTTACATGTTAATTTATCTTAAGCGAATATGCTACAGCTCAGAGACGAGTTTAACAGCCCATTCATTTTAGTTGTTGGAGCTAATTGCATAACTACCAGTTCCGAACATTATTTATTTTTCTTTTTTAATATTTTGTTCTTTCGTGCTTAGGTTTAACAAACAACGTTTTTCTTGAAATACATAAATATAGTTTAATGCAGATTTGTAGCTGTGCATGATGACAGCCGTAAAACAAATTTCGTAATATACATTCTGTTGCTTAAGCTTTCATATTCTGATGGCAACGGTGTTACAATAAAAATTTTTTTTAATTGCTTCTCCAGTCTCGTATTTGATTTGTAATTTTGATAGCTATAACTAGGTATATTTTGAAATTGTCATGGTTAGTGTTAAAAAGTCTGTAGTAATGTACAAAATGTGTTCATTGTAATATAAAAATACGATTGCTGTTCTTTGTCATCAATTTATTTTTTCAATTAACAGTATATATTTAATAACGGATGGTAAAGAGCCTACAGCAGATAATAAAATAAGAAAAGAAAAGAATATAAGAAAATAAATCAACATTATCATAATCTTATAGCGTTAAAGCTTTTGGTGTTACAATACTCTTCTAAATGGGTCGATCTTGTCTCCAATTTGGGATTCGTAGTTCCTGGGCATCATTTTGAACATTATGTTCTCATCTGCTTCTCTCATGCTTTCTATTTAACACCACTGCTTGTTTTCTAGTTCATGCGTTTTAAATACGTTACCAACCCATCTTTGAGCCATATAATGTCTTCACTGTTAATTATATTTTTAATCTCGCTGTTATTTCTAATTATACCGGGTGTTCCAGAGCATGAATATCATCTTTTTAAGAGGGGAAGGAGTCGTTATTTTAAAATTAAAAAAAAATGATTAATTAAATCGGGGGTGCTCTATCGATTGGTGACATTTTAAATTTCCGGCAAGGTCTGCAAATCGGTTTTTTAAGATCAAAAATCGCCGAAATTGGCCGAAATAGAGATTTTCAAATGGAAAGGGTTACTTTTTTACGTAGGCTACATTCATGGTCCATACGCATACCTCCCATCCACACATCACTATGGGCCGTACCAAAGTTTTATATATCGTAATTTTTGCTGTTCTTGGTATTAACTTTGATTGTTGCAAATTTTTGTTGGCATACTAGCATCACTGTTTCCGGGTTGAATTCTGGTCTACTAGCAATTTAGTAGTGCATGCTATTATCGCTTCTTATTGTTGTTTCGTGGTATGTGAAGCTTTTGTAACTCCTTCAAAGTTATACTCTCCGTATGTTATATTCTTATTACTTCTTATTCGCTCTTTTTTTAAACATTGAGATATTTTGTTTTGACTGATTTTTTAACCTACTTTTTTGTCGCGATTTCTGGTTGCACGAATATTTCTGCCCTCATATTTGTAGTTTTTTTTGCCATTATTACTATGTTGTCATCGCATATACTGAAGCAGTAAGTTGAATAATAATGTGGGTTAAACATCTACTTGTCGTACTCACTTTCCTATATTGTAAATTGACAGATTATTTGATCTTGTATTATAACTTTAACTTTTCGTGCATTGTCATTATAGCTAGGTTTGCTAATTTGTGAGGTACTTCTAAATTTTTAATTAGAGTTGTTAAAATTACGTTTCTGTTATAGTTATGCTGTCAAATGCTTGTCAAAAGCATAAGAAGAAAACATATAAAGACATGAAAAAGATTGAAACAAATTAAAAAGAAACGAATTTGGAATCTAAATACAAAATATCATGTAAAAAACGTAAGAAGATATATATCCGAACATATATATTATTAAATTAGCAACAATGATTATAATAACAGAAAACTAGACGTTTGTTCAAGTCTCGAAATCATAAAAAAACTGCCAAATACCTTCTCAAATAGTGATTCCATCTATAGTTGATGCACTCTCATCCTACTATTCAAATAAACATTTTCATCAATATTATAAATCTATTTAATGTTCCTCAACCATTTCTTCAACAATTTTCCACCAAATCATCCACCAATTTAATTATTTTTCGTTAAATTCAATTTGAAAATTCTGTTCTGTATATGCAAGTTTTTGCTATAACTATACTTATTTTCATTTATTTATTTTATTAAATTTTTATTTTTATTTTTATAAAAAAAAAAAAAAAAAAAACTAATATAATATTGAATGGTAGAACTCATTTACAATGACAGGATCATATTTTCGTCGGAATAACGGTTTTTATCTTATGTTTATTTTATATTCTGTTTTTTTTTTTTATATAATTTTCCAGTTTCTTCATTTTCTCTTTAATAATATTTATTTGCTGTTTTTAGTTTATTCTCTGCTCTGTAATTCAACCCTTGGGAATTTTATTTTTATTTTATTTTTATTTTTTCGTCTTTCTTTATATACAGTACTCAAACTCCAAAGTGCTTTTTATGAGACGTCAAATTAAGAAAGGGTACACAAAAAATGAATATAAAAATCAAATCTTTTGAGGGAAATGAACAAATGAAAAATTGCGAAATAATAAAAAAGAAAAAGAAAATAAAAAAAAAAAAAAAACAAGAAATATTTCAACCTTAACCATCTATCCATCAGTAGTCCTTCAACCTTATGTCCATCAAAAGCTTCAAGTTACGGTCGATTCTATCCATCGTCCTTTTATAACCCATCATTCTTTAGTGTGATGATGGACTATAGACCATTTAAAAAATAACACAAACATTTACAAAAATAAAAGAAAAAAGAACAAAATAATATATAATCTTTATATATATATATATATGGTATATATATACAAAAATTGAATAAAATAAAAACGTGCCCAGGAATATAAATACACATTCACACAAAATCAACTTAAGTTATGTAGAGAAGAGTATTTAGTGGTATAAGAGTTGAGAAGAGCATAAATATTACGAAAGATTTTTATTTATATTATTTTTTTTTGTTTTTCTTGTTTTTGTTTTTGTGAGGAAAATTGAAAGGACTGATTTTCATTTTATTTTCTTCCTTTTCTATTTTTTTTATTTATTTTTTTTTTTATATATATTTTGAATTTATGTTTTCTTTTTATACTTGCGTAAGTATATTTTATAGGTGTTTATAATAAAGTATTATTAAGTACGAAGGAGTGTTGAACAATTTATGGAATTTTGAAGAATAACATGACAATTTTATTTTAACTTTATTATATAGACCCCTGTAATAATAGACTAGGCGATGCAATTCATCGGAATAATCGTGTCACTTGAAATTGGCATCATAATAGACATAAGATACGACGAAAAAATGGAACCGGCAACACTTATATATTAGTACAATTTAGTACAAATTTTTGAATTTTAATTTATCTATTTTGTATTTGTTTATATTCTGGATTGCAATTTTTGAATTTTAAAAATCAAGTTAATAAAATTAAAATTTTAAAAGGTGAAATAAGATTAAAAATTTAACAATATACATATAGGTACCTACACAATTGTATTTATTTATTTATAAAGCTCCTAGTTTTATTATATTCAAAATTTTATTTAGGTACAACAAAAAATAAAAATTTTAACATTTTAATTTTTATTTACAAAACTTAACAACAATTTACTTTTAATAATACTTTAATTTTTTAAAACTAGCACAAAATTATTTAAAAATTTTAACTGTCGCCTAATAATTGAACACGATTGAAAATACGATAATTTTCTCATTTTTCTCTTGAGCAAAATCTTCGTACTATATTTTTGCCTAGGCGGAATTATTCGAAAAAGAATGTTTAATATGATACCAAAATGTTGTATTTATCGCCACATATATAGCGGTAAGCACAATTGCGACCACTGGCCACCACAATTCGCTTCGCTCAACTATTTTTCGTCAAATGAAACACAATTGTAGCGAAACGAAAAATTAAAATAAACAAACAAAACAGAAAAGCAAATGTCAATAAATGATATAACCTAAGCTTAAGAAAAAACCAAAACAATTATTTATTAAATTTTATTCAATTTTTCGTCCTGTATTTACTGACCTTTCCCATTTTTAAATTATTTTTGTATCACTGAAAATCACAATTTTCAAAAAACATTAACTTATTAAAACTTTTAACCATCATAACTTAATTTTTACTTTGAACAGTTTTACCTGAGAGTTTCAAAAAGAAAATCTTTATATATATACATTTATACAAATATATATATTTCTTCCAGACATAACTAAACATCTATATGCTACTTATTATATTATATTATATTTTGTTATACAATAATCTATAGTTAAATTCTTTTAAATTTATATGAATTATTATATGCAGCAGCAGCTTCGTTTATAAACCCTTTTAAAATATCCTTTTTTTTGTTTTGTTTTTTTTTTTGTTGCTGCTGTTATTTATTTTTATGATTATTATTTTTTACCGTTTTCGTTCAGTTTTCTTTGAAAATTATGGTCATTTCTATTCTTTATTATGTACTTATATACATATACATACACTTATACACATACAGATATTGTTTTTCTTGATTAAAAGGAAAATATTTTTGTGTTATATATGGAGAGAATGATAGAGAGAGAGAGAGAGAAGAGAGGAGTGAGAAAATTTATTGTTATGGCTAGCCATTGAAAATGTCAAGGTTTATATTAAATACAGGGTGCTTAATATTATTTTAAATTAGTGTTTTTTTGTGTAACAGGGTGTCAGATTAGTGTATTAAGTAAAAAAAAGAAAAAATATTTTAAAGTGTAGTTAGAGTACATTGTGGGTGGTTGTAATAATGAATTGTTGACAAATATTTATTTCTTTTGTTTTTGTTATTTCTTATTGTTTTTAATTTAGAATTTATTTATTTATTTATCAGTTGACTTACAGATAAATTTGTAGACAAACTTCACTTTCCCTTTCGTTATGTTTAACTTATAAAATTTAAGCAGCTAAAAATAAATACAATTCATTATAAAACTTAATAGCTATCAATATGTATACTACAAAACAAAATTAAAATTACATTTCATTTATAATTCGTAAAATTTTATTGGCTAACTTAAATCCTAAAAACTTAATCCAAAAAATATATAACAAATCTTATTCACTAGATGTTATAGAAGTAAATAATTATATTTTGTGGAGCTGTATTGGGATATGATTGGAATGTTGGATGTGTATTCTATGAAAATGTGTTTCATGGTTTTCAGGACAATAAATACATGTCGCGGAAGGGGAAGGCGGTCTTCTGTAGGTGCTTGTGGGTTGAGAGTATGTACCCTAGATGTATTCATGTGATCTTGACACCTATGAACGCAGAATTTCATTTGGATGGGTCCGGGTATATTTGCATTAGGGTTGTTGGTTCTGGAAAATCGAATGGAAGAATTTCAGACTGTTTGGCGGGTGCTTGGCAGCATGACCGAATTACATAATTGAACCTTTTGTCAGAGGGCATTTGACCGCAATATTTTTAAAATTTTTTTATATGTATTGATAAAAAAATACAAATTATTTTTTTTTAAAAAGACCTATTCCATAAAAATTATATTCGTATTTTAAATTTTGACTGGCTACCTATTCATAAAAATAGCAAATGATACAAATAAAAAATCAGCAATATGAATATTATAGCAATACAGATTAATACAGAATATTATAGCAACTAGTTGTAAAGCCCGTGTCAAGACGGTGTTCTAGATTTGGCAAACTTTGGTCATTCGTTAGATCACCATATACAGCTAAATAATACATCTATAGATTTAATATTTTGGGTTAACTTGGTTGCTAAATTTTATGCAAGAGTTTATAACATCTGATTGGCTTTTATGGGGTAAGATGGGTAATGTTTGGCGGAAATCTACACCTAGAATTATGAGCTTTCCACCAAAAGATATAGATTGAGGAAAAAAGTTCATAGCATAGAAATTTAGTTATTAGTAAAGAAAAATTTCAAATAAATTTTATTCTATTGCCAGTTAGTTATATTAGACCCTTTTTTATTAATGAATTATAAATAAAACGAAGTTTCATAACATTATTATTTTGATTGAAAAACTTTAAAAAAATAAATTTGGGATCCAAAATTATTATCCATACTATTCATAACTGCATACAGCATTTACAATAACAACAATTTATTTATATGAAATAATTAAAATATACTATATACATAATATGTATATATAAATAAACTACATATTACCATGTATTTATAAATATACATGTACTTATAGTTTACAATATTCATATTAAGCATCATTAGCTATATCTTGACCTGACTGAAAACTGAAAAAGAATAAAATATATATCACACATACATTTTATTTACAATAACAACTTCTTTAAAGTATATGAAGTGAAAATAAAATACAGTTTTTTTTTCTATTGATTTTACGTTTTTATTAATTTCTTCTACTTGAATATTCTTTATTAATATTTCATTTCATTGGTAAATGTAATCCTACATAATTTCAAAATCAATTCTAGAATATACACATCCACATATATATATGTCACAATTAGAAGTCTTTTCATTATGAATACTCAGTACAACACACACTAAGTATTTTTTTAATTTTTTTGTTTTTGCTAGGTACATAAACAAATTCAGCAGAGAAGAAAAATTGTTGTTTACTTTACGTTTTCTTTTGTTTATTATTTTGTTTTTGTTATTTTATTTTGTTGTAGCAACGGTTGCTACGGCACGTTGGCAGCAGGATTGTTACGTTTTTTTTTATATAAGATTTGAATATTCAAATTTCAAAACCGTAATAAAATATTAATTGAGAGACTGACAAATACATTCAATAGAATTCAGAAAATTTTAAAAAGGTTCATGCATTTAGTTCTAAATTGTTGTATTCGAAAATGTACATATATACATACAGTATGCTTAATCAAAGATTTTATTTAATTTCCAAAATTTTTGATATAAAAGTCGATTATTTCTACCAAAAAGCGACTTAATTCTTCTAAAATCATGCGCTCTGATGTTTTTGCAGATACTTCACCTTTTTGACACTCATCATCAGCTTGAGCAATCATATACTGTATTGTAGCGTCAACAACATCTTGTGTTATAAAATTATATGTTTGTTTAGCTGGAGGTCTATTTCCAGTTTGGCTTAAAAATAAACTATTATTAAAAGGAGTACCACCACTTCCAACGCCATCGGAAATCTTATTTCCCATTAAAGAAATTGCGTGATGTCCATCAATATAATTTCCGCCAATTTTTTCATATGGCCGTTTTGTAGTAATACTACGACTAAAATTGTTTGATAATTTCTCAACATCAGTCATATCTGTACCATTACGATCTTCAACATGATATACACCTAAAATTTGATGCAATTTTCGTTTCATAGCATTCACAATAGTTTTTCAAGCATCCAGATCTTTTGCGTCCGTTATTGTGCAAGCGTAAATCATTACAGCAGCTGGATTTCTTTCCAGGCACATTTTTATTTTCTGTCTATAGTTTTCATATTGCAAATTATTAAAACATTCTTTACAGTTATAATATTGCCAAAATTTTTCGCCTCAAGATCAGGCTTAGTGTTACCATATATATCTACGTATCCAAGCCAATCAAAGTTTGCCATTATTTTTAGTTATTGCTATTCTGATGTGTGTTGACATGTATACATTGTAGTTAGAGTTTTTGTTAGGCTTGATTGAACTGATGCTATCAGTTATTATTAGATAATTTAGATTATGTGTTTTGGTGGCTCTGTATATGGCGGTTTGCTTTTCGGAACCTCTGATATGGCAGTCAAACAACATATATTTCTACGCACCCAAATTAGACTTTTAAATTCAAATGTAAATTCAGTTCTCTTGTACGTCTGCGAAATGTTGAAAGTTTCAGTTAACACCACCAAGCTTATCAATCACTAGAGCATCTTAACCAGTGATAGCACTACAAGCGCATCTTAACCAGTTGTTGGCCATAAATCATTTCCAACAGAATGCGATTTGAAAAAAAAATAATCAAAAATAAATAAACAAGCATGTCTAAGAATCTAACAATAACAGTAGTTAGCCACAAGAACAGATAAAGGAAGTATGTTGCTTCTGAAATATAAATATTTGCAATCAAATATTAAAATAGTTATTAGTGAATGGAACTATTAAATTATTTAATCTAACAATAACATTTCGAAACAATGTATCGAATGACATCAGGGTGACGTGGCGTCGGAAGGCCGAGGAAAACACAAAAATCAACAGTATTGTCCGAAGCAAGCATTAAACGAAGAACATGGCAACAACTTAATAGGTTAGCCGGAGACGATTAGGGGACTTTATTTCCGTGCAGGACAACTATTATGATGATGATAATAAACTGCAACTTCAAATAAATTTTTTCATCCAAGCTCAAAGTATATCCAAAAATAGATTCCCCACCTTATTAAGGTTAAAAAAACACTATAATGATTGAACACCTTGTCTTTATATACATAAACATGTATATTTGCAATAATTTTTATTATAATATATCATATAGAAATTCATATGTATGCACGAATATGTGATTATAGTATATGAATTTCCTCATCAAATTTAATCCATTTTTTGTTATTTTTGTTTTTTTTTTGGTTGTTTTTCTTTATTATTATTATTATTATTTTGATGTTTTTAGTTATATTATATATGAATATGCGTAGGTAGAGGTATTTTTTTTATAGTATAAAATATACGATTAATTTTGAAGGGATATTTAATGACGTCTATCAAGTCATAGAAAATAAAGTTCAATAAAAAGCAAAAACAAAATAAACGAACAACAACAGAGTTAAAATGATTATAATAAAAAGCGAAAAGAAAAGTTTAATTCCAAAAAAGGTGTGTATAAAAGTTGAAAACAAAAAATTATCTATATCGGAATCAGAAATTATATTTCAAAATAGTCTAATCCTAGGTCCTTAAAAAAACCATTTTTTTTTTAGAATTTCATTGACAGATATTTGATTGACAGCTACTCGTAGAATAGAGTACTGTCAGAATTTAAAAATATGTATTTATTATGGTATATGTTACTTGATAATGAACACAAAATTTGAGTTTGAACAGATGAGAAAAATATGATATAAACTATTCAATTATTTCGTGAAATAAATTAAAAAACAAAAAAAAAATGTTTTAAAAATTCTTAAGGGTTTTCATAAGCTTTTTGGAATAATTCCAGTAAACTTTAAAAACATTTTTATTTTTATTAATTTATCTTATCATTACCTTAAATTAAAAAAAAAGAAGCCTCATAAAAATAAATTGTTTTTTATTTTAAAAAAAATGATATATATATATATTTATATACTTGTAGTATATTGAATAAAATTATTTAAAAAGGACACAGGACATTTAATTCGTAATTTAATTTTCTAACATAAATTCACTTTCTACATTAAAAATTTTTCAACATTATCAATAATTTATTCAATATATATATATATATATATATATATATATATATATCTACTTAGGTAGTTGTGTGTGTGTATATAGGTTAGGTAGGTATATATATATATATATATATTTTTTTTCCAATAATTCCAAGGATCATATAGTTTAAATGATTTTTAACTTCTTTTTATGTTTATATACATGTATAAAATTTATATATATATATATATATATGTATATATACATAATATAATATTATAAGTGGAAGTATTTTAAAATGTCAAATATTTTAAAAACTTCAAAAAATTCTTTTCTTCATTTCTTCAACACAATAATAGTATAAAAATGTCCTTTGAAAATGCAATCGTATAAATAGAAATTTTTTTTGTTTCTTTTTTTTTAAAGGACATGGATTTATATATTTATACAATATATTATATAAATATATACCTACAGATTTATAACAGGTATCAGATAGTAGAATATCCTGAATATCCTTTCCATTTAAGAAAGGTGAATGATGAAAAAGAAAAATTTGTCGCAGTAAGAATTTTTTCTTTATTTTGGTCTGTTTTTGTTGTTGTTGTTTTTCTATTCAATTGTATCATAGTTATTCCACAATTTAGTTGGCCAAATCTACTTCGTTTTAAAAGTCTCTTGAATACTTCAATATTAAAAGCGATTGAATTAAGTTCACCGTTTTAGTTGTTGTTGTTGCTACTTGTGCTGTAGTTGTTGTTGTTGTTGCAGGATAATAACTTTGTTCTTCATTGAATAGGTATCGATTTATTTTCTTGCTAATATTTTCCATTTTTAGATGTCTTCATTTATTATTGTGGTCACGTTATAGTAAAAATCTGCTGGAGAAAAATCTTGTTTTGAAAAATTTAAATCATGTTAGCATTCTAGTTTTATTGAAGCACTCATACAGCTTAATTTGGCTATAATGATGTTCTAGTTAAAGGCTAGATTTGTTGTTTAACTGCAAACTGCCTGTTTATTATATCAGTGGGATACTCATATCTAGATCCTAATTTGGTTATGATTTGCTAGTTAAAGGCTAAATTTATTTTCTAAGTATATCAATTGGGGCCTATGATGGCTGAAATCAGAAAATAAACATTGCGGCAATGTTCAACAGTTTAGCGTATGCTAAGTATATGCTGAATTATTAAATACCGGAGTATTTATTTTTAGGTTTCCCCCTATGTGCTAATTCAGAGGTATTGCTTCCAATATACATCCTAATTTGGTTATGATTTTTAAGTTGAAGAATAGATTATTAATTTTTAACTGTAATAAAGCCAAAACAAAGTAATACTAAGATGTCGTCGCTGGCTCGTCACCACTGGATAGCGAATTGAGGAAAATGATCCAGCTAAAAAAAAATCGATGAAGAGACGAGGGAGACCACTTATGTCAATTAAGTTCAGGTAAATATTTGGTTAGAAGCTACTATAATATTCATTTCTACCTACCTACATAAGACGCTTTCACTGACTAGGCCATGTAAAGCGAATGGAAATAATGGCTGTGGAAAACTCGTCGTCGAGAGAGATCACACCTTCATTGGCCGAGTTGAGTATCGGCAGATATGAAAAACATCATATTTCCAACTGAATAGGATCCGATCGTAATTGCAGTCAGTGGATGACATTATTACGTCAGGTTCAAAACCTTCTAAGCCTGTAGCGCCCAGAAATTAAGTAAGCAAACTGAAGCCTAATTATATTAGTATTATTGATTACTTGCCCTATTTATATTAAATCACAATTAGATGAGGACTACTGTTTTGTATGAAATTTTCTCAATTCACTAAATTAATTCCATTTTGTTTCTCAAAGAATGCTCATTCTGAGTTCTGTTATACAATTTGTATTTAACTGTTATCGAGATTCGGGGTTTGAAATACTCTATATATGTATATTTTATATTTATTTATATTTATATGTATTTATATTTTATATATATATATTATATTTCATTCCAATTCCCCAGTTACAGTTTCCTCAAGCAGACATGGAATAGAACCTTCCGAATCAGTAAAACTATATTCTTCCGTAGAAAAACAATGTAAATGCGAAATGTCCTGTTGCAATAATGAATAGCATGGGAGGAACTGATAGCATGCAAGAAGATGTAATTAATGCTTGTAGAATTGGTATTAGGGGAAAAAGGGCGGTACTGACTACCATTAACCTGAATGCTTAATGTTTGTATGAACAACGCTTGGATGATCTATAAGCGCGTAAATAATACAAAAATTCGTAATATTCATTTTCGTTGGTTAGGGTTATTTATCTGCTTCCAAGAATCTACAATCAAATTCTGGACGACCATCTAAGGAACCTCGACACGAAAGGTAAAATTTAATTTCAGATCAGTGCGATTTAGAATTCCGGTACCAGTACCAATACGGTACAATCTCGGTACCAGTGACCGGTTTCATACTTAAAATAATTATATTTTATGTATAAAAGATACTGGTTAAAAATGTAAAATGGGGTATGTTTTTTTAAGAATGTGACATTTATGGTACACATAATTGACCCATTTTCCGAAAAATTCAGAGCAAAATTTCCAATAAAATATAAAAATATTTTATTTAAAGTAGTTTTCTTTAAAAGAAAAAATAAGGTTTTGCAGTAAATAAAAATTCCGTACTGTTAAGTTTCTGACCATTTTCTTTTGATAGTTTTTATTTTCTGGAATAGAATTTGTGATGAGGTAGAGTAGTAAAAAATTTTTTTCTTCAGCTGCATATCCACTACTGGATGTCTGCAATCACATTTCTGAAAATCTCTATCCTGGGCTGCATGCAGTAGTTCTATCACCGTTTAGAGACCCGCCAATTAATGTTTTTTAACCATGACATTTGCTTTCTGTCAACACATCTTCTGACTTCAATTTTACTTTGCAGAACCAGTTGTAGAATATGATATTTGTCTTTTTGCATCTTATGACACAGATAAGTTGTTTTTCTGCGTTTGATTGTTAATAACAACTCACTGTCTCTACCTATTCTACTTAGAACCGCATTATTGTTTATTCGATCTACTCATGATGTCTTCAGTATATTACGGCATATCCACACTTAAAATACTTCATACTTCTTCATAGATGTTATTTTTAGTATCCATCGTTCCACACCATAGATAAGTATCGACCACATGTAGCATTTAACGAACCGGATTTTTGTTTCAAGATCGATATCACGGTTTTATAGAACTTTTTTATGTTGTACACGTTTAGCATAGAGCATGTTCTACTCGGCAATTTATTTCTATATATAAGTTCCAGTTCGTATTTAGCCAACAACCTAGATATTTAGAACTAATGGAGATTAGTTCAATTATGGTGTTATTTATGGTTAATATTATGTTGTTGAATACCATAAAGTTGGAGCCAATAGGACCAACAAACAACCTAGAAATAACCATAAAGTTAGTTTTATTTTATATTTAAACCGAAAAGCTTGCTGCGATCGTTTATCGATTTTAAGAGTTGTTGAAGATCAGTTCAATTTTAGGTTTAAATTATTTTTTTATATTAAATTTTAATAATTTTTGGTAAGAGTTGAACTTCTACTCCTAATTTCGTGGATATAAACTAAATCTAGAATAAAATAAATCCCCAGGTACAAAATCTACAGTATGACGAAACCATTAAAGACAAAATCGTTAAAGCCAAAATCATTAAAAACAAAATGCCTAAAGACAAAATCGTAAAAAAAAGTCGTCAAAGCTGGAAAATTGATATAAATAAAGGAATTCAACTCTTTCTCAGAGTTGGGAAGAAATATTTGCCTTGCGAGGCTGGTCTTGGATACGAAAAAATTAAATATTTTCACTTACGATTTTGCTTTTGAAGATTTGCGTTTTTGAGGGTTTTGCCGTTGAGGATTTTGTCTTGCATATTTTTAGATGGGAAGTCTTTTTAGAGGATTAATGGATTGAATTTTTTTTTATTTAAATTATTTTTTTTGTTTGTATTTAAGTTTCAGATCAGGCATGGTAGATATCTAAACATCTTAAGGGAACCGTTGGATGATCTTAAGCCATTTATTTTATGTTAAAAAATTAGTGTTAAATTATGGGTTTTGGTTCATAAGACCAGTTTTAATAAAATAATATAGAAGGAAAAATTTTTTTTACAAAAAATACATTTGTTTAGATGGCTCTGGTCATTATGAGTGACAATAATATGGAATACACTTAAAATCAGTAATGTTAAGGCGACTGAGCAAGGCGAATTACTGATATAAGAACCTTATAATTAAAAATCGTGGCGAAATCGGAGCAATTCAATTATTTAGAAATATTGTCGGTCCATTTCACATTAGTAACAAAATAGATAATGGCATATAGGCTATGGCATATAAGATATGACTTTATAATGTAAAGGATAATCAATTAAATACGACTAACATCCTATGTGAACTCTAATGGCCAGAAACTGAACTTAATACTAGATTAATATTAGATATAATTTCATTCGAAAAATCTATTCGAATTGATACAAATCTAGAATAAAAAAACTATGAAAACTAACTGTGTTGAAACGTCATAAAACAAAAAAAAACAAAAAAAATATGAAAAGAAGAGAACAAAATAAAAAAAAATGTGTAAAGAAAATATTAAGCAAGAACTATACAAAGTATATATATATATAAATGAATTGGAACAAAAAAGTAATAACAATAATCATAATGATATGAAAGGAAAAATTATTTTTTTTTATCTTTTTGTTTTTTTTTTTATTATTTTTATTCTCTTGCGTTTTTGATATTTCAAAAAAAAAGCTGACTAAATTAAAGAACTGGTATATTTGGGTAAAAAGGAAGGTTTGTACAGATTTATGTCAGTCATATCATCAATAAAAGTTTTTATTTTTAAAATGGGTTTTTATTTTTCTTCTACTTTAGTTATAATACTACATTTATATATATATATATATATATATATACTTTTATTTGGATTTAAGACAAATTTTCATTTATTCTTCGTAAGAATTTGTGTGTATATGCTTGTGTGTGGATAAGGTTAGGTTTGTGTAACTTTGAATGTTGAAATTAAAATTGAGTTGAGGTATTTTATATTTTATAGGTATACATTTATTTATTTTTTCTTTTTTTTTTATATAAAATAAAATGTCCTTTAATAATGTCCTTATATTTTTTACTATAAAGTTTTTAGTCTTCAATATTTTCAATTTAAAATGCTTGCATTTTAAAATATGTAATAAATATATAGTATATGGATATATTATATATATGTACATTATATTAGATACAATAAAAAATAATATCTTTGTAATTTCTATAAATCTACGTGTATACGTGTATGTGTATGTTAAGATATTATATAAGGATATATAATTATTATATTATGTAGAGCTTGGTTACTTTATTATACGCTCTGTTTCCTTAAAAAAATAAAATAAATAAAATAAAAACATTTAAAAGAAATTCATTTCTTTGTAGAGTTCATTACAGTTAGTTTTAGAGTGGAAAATTATTATGGGATGAGATTATTCCAGTATAAAGAAGCAAATATGACTTTTTTCGTTAAATTTATTAATTTTTTTTTTTTAGATCCACTGAAGTTTATTTTTTAAATTTTGGTTTTTAGAAAAAAAAAATGTATATATGTATATATATATGTAAAGTTATAATAGTAATAATAAATGTATTGAAAAATGTATTAATAAAATTTATGTATATTTTTATGTGATTTGAAGTGGAAGGATATTAGAAATAATATGTTAAAAGTTAAAAATATTTATAAAAACGAAAAATCATATTTAAGAAAATTAGAGCAAAGTGATTTGATATTATGATGTTTTTGATTTTAAAATGAATTTGAAGAGAAACAGAATTTAATGAATAAACCAACAATAACAAAAAAAAAATGAGTTCTATGAAAATTAAAATATTTTTGAAGTTAAATAGAATAATGATGATGATGATGATAATGATTATATACAGTGATGTTAGAAAATACTTTAAATTATTACTATACTCACAGACATGTAATATCTATTGCAAAAAAGTTGGACCAGACCTTGTTTTGTATTATAAAGCCGTTTCAGTACTAGCATAATGATTTCTCATTTTTTACTCATCTTTCCTGTAAACAGCGATATAAAATCGAATCTTTTATAGATAATAACTACCTACAGTCTACACAACATTTGTTATTGTGATGATAAGTTTAAAGGTGGACAACTTTTTTGCAATAGAGTATTGTAGCTACATATGTGGCATCGAATATCATGATATTCAAATTTTAAAATTTTATTTATAACCTTAATATTTTACATAATTGTTTTTAGACAGAGTTTAGAGTATATTTTACAGAGATTAGGTATTTTTATTTCTATTTACCTTTACAACTGAAACATGGTAGTTGTGAGTATAATATTTAATTTTATTAATTCTAAATTTGCAAGGAAAATGGTAAAAACCTTACATGTAAATTTTAATTATTTTAAACTTAAAACTACTTATAACAAACTTAAAAACTACTTAAAACTAAGCTGTATGCCTCTACGGCTGATATAGATTTCTTATGATAGTATTTTAGAGAATTGCAATTTATGGTTGAAATTATTATTTAATTGTAGGGTTTTGTAAACAATATTATTAATTTTTGACTTTTGATGAAGTTTTCTTGTAGAAAAATAAAATGGCAAATTCAGCAACATTTTTAAAATTTTATTTTGTTTTATTTGAAGTTTGGCAATATGAATATCATGATATTAATAAATAATATTGTAATATAAACATAATATTGATATTACAAAGGAAGGCTTGATAATATTACGAATTAACACAACAATCTTGCTTGATCAGAAAAGTCTGGTGTCAAGTATGTCAATTATTTTTTTAATTTTTAGTACTAAAAAAACAGTTGATTTGACATATTCTAAAAATCAATCAAATTTTTTTTAAAATAAACATTGTCGAGTCAAAATAAAAATGAATAAAAATAAAAAAAGAGCCAAATTTTTAAAATAGATTAAATATTTTAATTGTTTATGGCTTGTTAATTTTTTAATTGTATTTTTGTTGTTTTGAAAATTTAACATTAATCAATGATGTTTTGTTATAATAATAAAATATGATGAATACTACGTTTGTGTCTGTCATAATATATGATATTATTATATATAAAATGGGTATAACGCATTTGACCTAAACTCGTATTGAAAAAAATCATTTTGCAAAAAAATCACTTGGCAAAACATTCGTTTCGCAAAAACGCATATATCAAAAAGGGTAGATGTCAAATTTTTACTTTGCAAAACATTGGTTTGCAAAATTTTACATTATAACATAATAAAATATCACATAACATAAATAAAATATCAAGGGGTATAATTTTTTAACCAACTCTAAAGTTCCTCCAAAACCTGATTCTGCCGTATACACAAATATACGGGTTCCAACTATGCCGAAAGGAGATAAATATTTCTTTTTTTTTGTATCCAATAGCATCCAAGCAAATAACCTATTTTTTAACTATTTACTACAAACAACAAATTTTCAAATATAGCCTCATAATTTACAAAGTGTAATCAAGAATTTTTTTTTTTAATTTTTTGATAAAGGGATATTTTCGAATTGCAAATTTGTCAAGTGAGAAAATTGCTAATTGATTTATTTGTGTTATAAGTTTTTTGATAAGTGAACTTAGGTGAAATAGATGCTTGTGATATGAGTTTTGCCAAGTGTTACGTCCTCATAGAAGATATTAGAATATTGGTATCGGAATATCGATATTATAAGTAGTATGAAATAAAATTTTTTTTTTTTTATTTTTTAATAAATTGAATTCAATTGAAATAAAATTAAATTTTCATTAAGACTTTATTTCAAACAACTAATGGTATTAACACAAACATTGATGACTATTCCTATTTTTATTCGCTTTATTCTGAGCACATTGTCATAATCCAGCAACTTAAGTATAATAATAATTATAGAATAGACGCTTTTCATTCATTTAAAGTGCATGCCTAACATTATCAATAGTTCTTAATAACTGGACACTAATTTCTAGTTAACGCTTGGAGTACAGTATCGCACTATGAAGTGAAAACATGTACAAATGTTTTCTTTCGTTTTGTTTTGTGTGCCCAACCAGATCTTATCCGTTCGGTTAAGATTTGTTTTCATCCGTAGAGATGCATCAATGAACCCGGAAATCATTAGAAAATATTATGGGTGTATGTTACTGTATAATATGCACTTAAACTGTGTTTAAAGAAAGAGCATAACGCAGAAAAGGTATAATCGTATTGCAAACATAATTTTGCAAAAAAATTACTTGGCAAAAATTACGTGGAAAGTTTTAAGAAACAGCTGGAATATACAATATGAAAAGATAAAAAAAAATCAGTAAAACAAGACGCATCCTTCGTACTATCCTTCGTACTTCGTATACGTCAATTGACTGTGCATTATCAGAAATTAATTTGATCAAATAATAAAAGTTCGTCTATATTCGTATTTATTTAAAAAAAAAGTAAATGTTGAATGAATACCGGCTGCAGTTCGGGAATGAAGCAAATTAGATTTTTTAGTTTAGATTAGTAAGGGTTGAGTACTAGCTTCATCTCATCGCAGTTCCAAATAAACTTAATGCGATTATCCGTTGTGATTTGATTATACGTTGTACCGTGTTGTCATGATTCATCCCAATTTTTAAAGATGCTTAATTTATTGGTTGGACGTAAGTACATTCTTCAATGATAGGCTTGACAGTTCTCAATATTCGGAGAATGTTGTTTGCAGATAATGACATCTACTTTAAGTAAAACGTTCACATTCACCAGGCAGATATTCAAGGGATTTTGTTTTCATTTGACATATTCCGCTTAGATTGTTTTCGTTTTTGTCAATTCTATGTGGGTACTTTTTAATTGAGCAGTCATCAATTATTAATCCTATCATTACGTGTGTTTGGTTTCTGTTGAAATCAGCACCTTATATTGTTTTATTTTTGTAATGTGTTTAAATAAGGATTTATGTTTGACGATTACCGGGTTTGTCCAGTAGGTTGCATCTTTGTTCTTTAGTCATATTTTAATCTGCATTATGACTGTTTTAAAAGGTATCATTCAGAATAAACTTGGTCTTTTAATGGGTACCATTTATTCGTTTTCTCGCTAGATTATCTTTAGCATAATTTTCTTCGATGCCACAATGCTGAATATCCCATATCCGGAGAAAGTGATGTGGTGATGCAATTTCCTCTTTCTACTAATGTTAATTATATTAAGCAATTCAGAATAAGAAAAATTAAAATATTTAGATAATGCTAAAATGTAGCATATTCATCTGGTAGCAATTGGGTAAAGCAGGACTAAAAAATACAATAATTTTAAGACGTCAGTCAAGAATATTTACAGTTTAAGACTAATAAAAAATACAAGATAAAAACTTATATTTAAAGAGAAAATATTATACAAATGCCCAGTACTTGGTTTTATCACTGATTATAAAAGTGTTCAAATATTTTACTAAAACACTGTAAATACACGCTTTCTTAAAAATATTATGTTTATTATAATTTCAACATAAAAATGCATTTTCTACTTAAATACTATAAGGATATAATAAAATAAAAGAAATCGAACATTTTTTTTTTATTTTGAAAAAAAAAGAAAACAAACAAAATTTTTTGTGCTGAAATTTTTTTGGCTCCACATAATTTTAAATAATCGGACACAAATATAAATAAAATATTTTTACAAATAATATTACTTATGCATAAATGTTTATTTTTGCAGAAAATTCACATTACAAACAAATTGGAGAAAAAATAAAAAAAAACATAAAATAAACAAAAACTTTTAAAAGTTTTAGAATTTTAAAGTTTAAAAAAAAAAAAAAAAAACAAAATAATAACAATCCTTCGAGGAGATTTTCATTTATGAATAATAGTGTACGTATGAATTTTAAATTGTACAGTGTATTGTAGATAAATATTAAAAATATTTTATATAATTTTATATATATATATATATACATATATATAAATATATTATTCATAAAAAAATATTATTATATATTGTACATATATAACATTATATAATAATATATTTCTATATATATATATATATATATATATATATATATTATATATATATATATAATAAAAATGAAATATATAATTTTCAGCAATTACTTTAAGGACATTCAATTCTCGAACAAAATTTCAAAATGTTTATAACTATAGAATGCTGAGATTATGTTAATATAATAATTATAATATAATGTTTGAATTTTAATTATACCAAATATCACGATATTTTTAAAAATAAGTATAATTTAATAGTTTATATTTAATGAAAATTAGAATAACGACAATTAGTATTTGTTCGTAGAATTTTCTAATTATTTTGTACTCTATTGAAACATTTAAAAAACATACACACCCATCGTTGACACGAAAAAAAAATCCATCGCGTCACATCTAGCTAAATATACATTTCTGTTGGTATAGTATTGACTACACTATTTACTGTCAAAAAAATTATTGTTACATAAACAAAATATACCTTATAAGATTTTTGAATAACATATGAGTGTGGAATTAGTTAAAAGTTTTAAAATATTTTTTAAATAACATTTTTTTTACAAAGTTATTCAGCCGTACCGGTGAATTCGATCGAATAAGAATCGAGTACTCGTTCGTAAATTTTCAACCGGCGAATTCGATTTAAAAAAAATTTGAATATTTTTGGTCGAAAATTTTCTCGTTCAAAATTTTATAATCGAATAATCCTTTTTGTTCTTGTGTTTGAAAGTGTTTTGTTTAGAAATAAGAAAAATATTTACAAAAAATATAAGTTAAGAATCTGTAAGTGAAAAATCGTATATTTTATTATTTATTATTGATTTGTGTCGAAATTTACTACAGATAAGCAATTTGAATTGCTTATACACCTGCTAAAAACAAAGAATATTTAGCACAATGGCTTAAAAAAGAGGTAAAGACTCTAGACTGCCAAACATTTTTTGGGAGGAATGTGCTTAACAGTTAAATGATTTTGACCCTCCAATAAAAGACGGAAGTGCATAGCAAAAGATAAAATAAAATTAGGATGAAATATATAGGATGAAAAGTATGTTCATATAGATCTTTATTTTAACTTTAGGTCTGGACTGACTATAATTTAAAAAAGCTTATTTTATAATAGAATAAAGATTAGTTAAAGAAACTGTTGGTAGACTATTCAAGCTAAAATCATTCTCATTCTCCATGTAAGTGTTATAATAATGTTGAATGATTTTTGTTAATTGTTGAGTGAGTTTTGTTAATTTTGAGTTTGTCATTCGTACATATAGAAAGTTATTAAACATGAGAAATAATTTAATAGATTATTGATGGATTATTTGGTTCAAAATCTTTTATAGACTTGAAATACAACAGCAAAATCAAATAGAACAACAAGAAAATCAATAAACTTGGATAACAGTACCCAATAAAATCAAACACAACTTAAAGCCGAAATATTTCACCTGAATCGATTTCTGCAGAAAAGACAGTAATAACTGCCTCAAGATGGAAAAAGGCTGCAAAGAAAAGAAAAAATATTGGGTAGAGAAGAAAAACGAAAACTACAACAAGATATTAAAATAAAGCAAAAGAAAATGGTGATCAAAGAAAAATTGCTGGAAAAAGAGTGTCATATCTCTTTATATTTATATGAATTTTAATAATTTATTTTTAAAACAGCAATCTTAATTTATTTTTTAAATTTGAAATTTGAACTTATTTGACATAAAAGTCATTATATTTCGTTATATTTTTTATTTTATTAAATTTTTTGAAATGAGTACAAATTTAGTCTGTCGATCGAATTCACCGTTAAGAAATTCTTATCGAATCGAATCGAGAAAATTCAAATATATTTATATCGAATCGAATTCACTGGTACGGCTGCTTATAGTTTAGTACATAATAGTATATAATATGTATATGGCTCTTCTGAAGGAGATGTTGTACCTGCGTAGGACCTATCGACTATATCCCAAGGATATATGATGTTCCTTTCCAAACATTCCTTTCCTTTCTTATCCTTTAAGGACGAAAAAGACATTTAAAAGTATTCTGGTTGTTTTGATGTTTTTCTATATAAGCCGTTATATTTGTTGATCTATTAGATATATGTATATATATAATCGGCCTGGATTATATTAAAATACAAATATATGTATCTTATAGATCAATAGATACAAACACCCTAAAAAGACTAAATGCACTGTTAAGGATATATATATATATATATATATATTTTTATTTATTGTGTTTATTCAATTATTACTTAAAACTAAGATTATAATAAAAAAAAATAAAATTATAAAATATGTAATATTGAACAGATTAATTTTAAAACCTAGTTGAGACGCTGTCTGGTTGAATAGATTTGTATTATAAAATTACATGGTTATATAACTATATATATACCTATATATACTTATTATAGGCATATATACCTTTATTTTTAAAAGATGGTAGCACTAATTTTCCTTGAGATACAGTGATTTGGCAAAAAGCTGTTCTAACATTTAGTTCAGGAGACTTACGGTAAAATCTTGAGATATTTGGTTTTTAAAGTAAGATCGCTAATAATGATTAATTAATTTATTTATTTATTTATTTAACAGCGGACCTGCAGATAAATCAATGATTAATGATTAATGATTAATGACAATGATTAATTTTTGATGACAATCATTGATTTTTGATGACAATGATTAATTTTTTCCCAAAAATTTTCTACTATGAACTACTATATCTTCATAACGGCAACACTTATCATCATCAAATAAATGTTAAAATTTGCTTTAGACTAGATAAAATACATCTCTCTTACTAGGAAAAATATATATGTATATCTAACAGATCAACAAATATAACGCTTTATGTACAAAAGCATCAAAACAACAAGGATACTTGCAAATGTCCTTTTCGTCCTTAAAGGATAATTTGCGCCATTGAAGATATATATTTTTGCAAAGCTTGGAACACCAGGTATCTTTGGGATATTTTATGCGTATCCTACGCGAGTACATTATCTTCTTCAGAGAACCGGAAGTTATAATACATAAGTGTTGTAAAACAGTAGTAAAGATCACTCTTTTTTGTTTTTTTTTTTTAAATATAAAATACAATTTTTAATATAAATGCAAAAAAATTAAAGAAAAATTGTTTATTAATCCTTACTTAGCTATTTGATCCATTTAATTTATTTATTTAATTAAATTTTTTTTGTTAAAAGATAATATAATCTACGTTTTCAACTTTTTAGGATAAAAAAATTGTTGTTTCGTCATATGAAAAGTCTAACAGAAATTACTCTGGCGATAATTTTGATAATTACCCTTTCGCCAATTTAAATCTATCGCGCCTGTGTCTAACAGAATACAAAATTATATAGCTTCAACGATATTTTCACACGATTAACGCGGTTCTCACACGGTTCTAAGAATGGGTCTAAGAATGTGGGTCATAATTATAATTAAATCTTCTGCACTTGACTCAAATGAACTTTAAAAAATTTAAATCCATCTTTTACTTCTACCCTTTTTTCGAAATTTTATAATTTATAAAGCATTTATTTAAACTTACAATTTTTTTTATATATTATTCATCTATTATTATCCATTTATAATTAATTGCTTTATTTAATTTTATTTGATTATTAATCAACATGTATTATAGATTAAGACTAATAACAACCTAAAAACTAGGTTAACTTTGTTAGTTTTTAGTTAGTAAAGTTAATCACTAGAATATTTAGTTAGGATAAAACTAAGACTGGCTATTTTGTATTCATTATATTTGTTAAATATTGAAATAATTATTCATACTTAACTGCTATTAAACCACTTGTAAAATTTGCAATTATTTTTTTTGTTTACTTCTAATTTGATGTCGCCCTATAATTTTGTCATTTTTGACATATTTTATTTATCACTTATCAATTTTTATAACACCAACGCACCTCATATTTTATTTTATTTTATTTTATTTTCATTCACTTTTTTTTCATTTACAGCTATTTCGTAGATTTAATTTTCCTTTAATTTTCATTTTTTTACTTTGAAAAAAAAGTATAGATGTTTGACATTAACACTGAAACAAGTAACAATCGTTTTTCCTTTTAATTTTCCATTTACATTCTTATTTTCATTATTATGGGCTACCATAAGGACTAAAAATTATGGTGGTTATTGAAATTAGCAGATAAATTTATTATCGCTTCGTTAACAGTGACTTTATTTTTTTTATAAATTCGCCAGAGTAGCCATTTTTAGAAATGATGACGGTAGTTGATATAATATTTTTATTTTTACGTAATATAACCTTGATCCGATTTTGAATAAAACATTAAAGCAAAATTATTGATGCTATGTGTAAATTGATAGATTAATATTATTGTTGTTGTATTATTAAAGTAATGTCATCATAAATGAGAATAAAACAAAATATATGCTGTCGACAAATAAAATGTCTTCGCAACACCATATAGGACACAACATCACTGTCGGCTATTATAATTTTGATCATATAATTCCACTAATATAACATCGATGTTGAAGTAAGGCGAATAATTACCGTTGCTACTTAACTTGGTTCAAAACTCGTATCTCAAAATACCAAGGCACAATTATACAAAACGCTCATCCTTCCGATGCTCTTATATGGTTCTGAATCGTGGACATTACCAAAAGAAAGCGAGCATGCACTTGGTATCTTTGAGAAAAAAAAATCTTCGTCGCATTTATGGTCCTGTGTCTGACGAAGGGGTTTGGAGAAGAATATACAATGCTGATCTATACCAGATGTTCAACGACATGGACCTAGCTAAAAAAGTCAGAATAAGATTGGCTAGGCCATGTAGAGCATATGGATAAAAATACTTCGGCTAGAAACTCTTCGAATCCAAGCCGCAGGGAGCGCGTCGTTGAGGAAGGCCGCAGCTTCGTTGGAGAGATGAAGTATCGGCAGATATAAAAAAACTTCAAATCACTAACTGGAGAGATTCCGCTCGTGACCAAAGTCAGTGGAGGACAATTTTGCGTCGCCCAACGAGCAAAGTTATTAGCGCTCAACAAGTAAATAAGTAAGTAAGTATTATAATAGTATATGTTATTGTATATAAGTGAAAAATGAAGGTCAATGAGAGTGAAAGTGTACAAGTAACTTTCTCGTTACAGAAGGGATTATGCTCATCAGTTGATATAAATGGGATAACTATTCCGCAAGCTAACGTGGTTAAATACCTGGGACTACACCTGGTCAAAAGGTTAAAGTAGAATGATCACATTGTAGCAAAAAAAGAGTAGCTAAAACTCAAGGCAAACAGCATTTATAGGCTTATGGGGAAAAATTCTACACTAGATCTAGAACGCAAAATATTGCTATATAAAACCATTCTGAAACCAATCTCGTCCTATGGGTGTCAGTTATGGAAAACTGCTTCTAATAGTAACATCGGAATAATTCAATGTATGCAATCAAAAATTTTACGTACCATAACCCAGGCTCCTTGGCTCCTTAGAAATATTAATCTACATAAAGATTTGTTTATATCTAGATTTTAGACTTTTCAGAATGTCTACGTTTTTAAGAAGTTCGGTTCAACATTCATTTCGAAATTATTAAAATTTTAAATTTTCAAAATAAATGTTAATTGATGATAATTGATTGAAATCGATTTATAACTGATCTAACATAAAAAATTATTTTTCTAACATTACATCGCTCCGAACAATATATCGCTCAATTTGAGAATTCACCAACCGAATAAGTAAAAGGTCATAAATCGTCGCAATTAAATTTTTCACAATTTTTTTGTATTTTATAATAATAAATAAAATAAAATCAAACCAATTCTAAGTTCACGTCATGTTTTATGTTTGTCCATTTATTGAATTGAATAGAATAGTACTTACATACATACCCCCTCCCCTGAACATCAAATATAATAAAATCTAAAAATAAAAATTAAATCGAACAAATCGTTATTGCAATTATAAATAAAAATGAAGCATAAAATAAATATATTATATGTATATATATATATATGCATGTCAATTTTAAAAATACACCATAACTGTCTATCAATGTGTCAAATTTATGACACTATCATTTGGCCAAAGTGACACTTTTTCCAATAGTAAATTTTCTTTTTTTTAACATTTTAAAATGTTGTTTTGTTATTGTTGTTTTTGTTTTTTTTGTTTTTACTTTTTAAATATAGGATTTGTATTATAGAAAAACCTTTTACTACTTCTTGGTCGCTGTATTCTGATGATTTTTTTTATTTGATTTTATTTATTTTTTTGTTTTTGATTTTATTTTTTAATTATTTTCAATAAAATTCCATTTATTTTTCTATATCACAATCATTTGACGCTATTACTGTCATAATGACTTGATACAAAAGAATGAAAAAAGAAAAACAAGTATAATAAACCCCCTCGGAAAGGGGTAAGTTTTGTTGTTGTTGTTGTTTTAAATATATTTTAACAATAGTACAAAAAAGAGGATTTGCAACAATATGATTGCAATAATAGTAAGTTTGTTGTGTTGGAGTTATTGTGTTGCATTGTAAATGTTTTATTTTGTTTTTTGTAATCGCAAATCCCTTCATTTGATCTGCATAAATCGAACCTGTCAGTCATTTAATGTTATATACATAAATAATGGTTTGAATATGAATTTTTGTTTTATGTAGATTTAAAATTACAATTTTTAATAGACTATAGGTTTATTCTTGGTTAATATCGGGTGGATGAAATATTTTTTTTTGTTATTTTTTTTTGTAGTGACATTTACTGATATGTCATTAAAAGAGAAAGAGACAGATTAAAAGATTGAAGTTTTATTTCTGTTTCTATGTGGTTTTCCTAGTTTTACTAAATTAAATATGGAATTTAGTAGTGGAATTTAAAAAACATAATAATGTATAAAAATTTATTATTTAAATTGAAGTTAGCTAATTTTTTAAATTTTATTATTTTAAATTGTGAAAAATTACAATAAAAAAAATTATTTGACCCAATATATTTTCGTTGTAAACTATATCAAAGTTGGTCCAATTTTATAAATTTTCGCTCGAACAGCTGACAGAGATTTTGTTTTTTGAATAAATTAAATAATATTAAGCTTACAAATTTTAAACAACAGATTTCATGTACTGTTACAATTAAAATTTCAAATGTTCATCAGGAAAGTAGGTATATAATTTTACAACAACGAATGATTCTTAATGAAATTAGAGTCAACCATTAGAGTTAGAATCTACTAGTAACATCGAGAATTACAGTAGTGCATAATACCTTGAATATTTTTGTAAAGACGAGCTTTTTCAGATATCAGATCGTCGACTGAGTTTTGGTATGCCGTATTTACTCCAAATTTCATGTTGAGAAATCAATGTTAAAGTCTGTATAATTGCCCAAAAATTTATATAATGGAAAACTGGAAATATTACTATATATGTAAAAAATTTGACGTACCGAACTTAATAAAGATTAAAGTTATTTAATAATTATAATTACTGTAATATGTGTTTGCCGAATAAGCAAATTAAAAATAAATGCATAAACTTTATGAATATACCTTAATTATTACTAACGTACTATGATTCAAGACAATAAAATAATATTTTTTATGTATCTAAAACACAAAAGAAATATCAAAACAAGTATGAAACGCTCCGATACATATACAAGTAATCTGTAATCTGTAATCTGTAATCTGTAATCTGTAATCTGTAATCTGTAATCTGTCATCTGTCATCTGTCATCTGTCATCTGTCATCTGCCATTTGTCATCTGTCATCTGTCATCTGTCATCTGTCATCTGTCATCTGTCATTTGTCAACTGTCAACTGTCATTTGTCAACTGTTATCCCAGCGTTCCGTCGAACATACATTCATCCATCCATGAATAAATGTCAGTATTACGATGGTCATAATTTTATTTTTGAGGTCATGTACCGCTTGAATCGGACGAAATCACATAATATGCGTATAGTATGTAAATAATCTATTAAACATTGTTTCAAAACTTTCAGCTACCAGCTTGAACTTTATTCTTACCAACTACCAGCTTGAGCATAGTAAGTAGTTTTAGATTTTTTGTAATGACCATGGTTGTAAGATTATGTAAGTACAAGTGAAATGTTGGTATATAATACATAATACACAAATGTGCAGTATATTTAAATATGTATTCATGTTCATGTTCAGCAGAACAAAAAAAAACAGCTTTTTTAAGGCGTACCTAGTTACGAAAAAAAAAATTCACTAAGATATAATTATCTAAACTTAGGTGGTCGATCGATTTGATGTAGTTGTTATGCCACTGTTCAGAGCATCAGTATATGTACATTTATTTGATTGTTTTCTTGCTTTTATTATTCCTCAAATAATGAATTTTATAAAATTTACAGATGAAATCCACATTGGAGATTATCCATTGGAGATAATCTCATTTTTTTGTATTCAAAAGAGGATACCTAAAACCAACATTTTTTCCTAACTCTGAAAAATGGGGTTTTTTTTTAATTCAGTTGCGGAATACGTAAAGTACGTATCCTTCCAAATAAATTAAGGTAACATCAATGAGTTTTTGTCCGAACTATTTAAAACAGACTGATTGGCGGTCATATGTATTGCGCCCTATATATTTTGATGTTGAAATTTTGTCTTCGAGGTAATCTTTTACCGGTGATTTGATTTTGGGTATTTTGCCCCCTTTCTTAAATAGCTTCTGGTACATAAAAATTGATGCATACATGAAGAGTATCATACCTATAATACGTAAAGTTAATCTATATCAGGTCAAAAACGATTATTACGATTATATTAAAGTCAGTACTACACTAGTTCAATCAAAGCTAACAAAGAAAACTAATATAATCTACATCGCCAGACCTGCTATAGAGGTTCACAGGACAAATATATAATTAAAAAATATAACTTAAAACGCTGTAGGGAAAAAAATGTCAGTATTCTACTTTCTTCACGTCCTTTTTTATAGTCATACGCAATACTTCATAATATCTGTAATTTTACTTGTTAAATTAAATGAGATAAAAATATAAGAAATTATCCTAGTTGTGTCTTAATAGCGCCAATACTTCTTATTTTTATTGATAATCTGAGTTATCCAAGTCGTATGTGAAGCCAAGTACATTTTTTTTATTATAAATTATTTTTAAGCTAAGAGTGGACCAACTGTTTCTTATTGAAATGAACCGCAGAACAACATCCTTTACCTTGAAAGAATTAAAGCATTATGAATTGACCTTATCTGACCACAAGGTCAACCCACACTATATCAATGGGATTTTTATTTTCAATTGTAATTTCATTACAATATTCATAACTTTTATTGCAACTTTACATTTTCAAATCAAATCAATAGAAATTTTCAAACCAATTAAATTATATCAAGTACTCTTTTAATTAAATCTAAATATATATGTATATAGCTATATTAATTTTTTATATATATATTTATATACATTTAACATTTATATTAAAAATATAACAAAAAATTATTTTATACTTAAAATCTACACTTAAAATTAAATCATCATAAAAATTATATAAAAATTATGGTGTTATGATATCGGTAGGTATATAAGACAACAAAAAAAAAACAAAAAAAAAAATTGTTAAAAAAATCCAATTATATTAAAAATTAACCATCTAAAATAACCCAATAAACGATTAAAAATTTTTTTATCGTATTATTCAATAACCGCATCAGAGATTGTGTATAAAAATTTATAAATTGCACACAAAAAAAAAAATTAATTTTTATAAAAATTTCCGTTATAAAACTGAAACGTAAAAAAAAAACAAAAAAAAAAAACATCATCATAAGCAATTTTTTGTTTTTGTTTTTCTTTTAATTGATGAAGTTATTATACGCTATAAAACTATTATGAAAATGTTTTTATGATTACAACCTATTAAGCTCTCTGAAAGTGTAATTGCTTAATTCATGACGAATTTTTCACTATTTTTTTTTATTCCATCAATTTTTTTTTTTTTTTTTTTTAACGGGACAAGAGAATTTACAGAGAAAAAAAAATTTCCGTGATTTTTCCAATATAAATTTTTTTGTTAATTTTATTTTTTTGTTTTGTCACGAATTCTATCCTTTTTCTGAATTTTTTACATTAAATTTCCACCACAGTTGCACTCTACAATATATTTTACAATGTTTTTTTTTTTTTTTGTATCCTGAAAGGACGAATAAACAATGTAGTTGAAAAATAAATGATTTTACTAAAAAATGATAAAATAAATCGTTATGTCAAGTTGTCCACAACGGTAAGCCTCACGCATTGCATATAATAACATGTATATACATATATGGATCATATGTTCATATGTATGTATATGTAAAGATTTGCATTGTTGTGCGTGCAATAATTTTCAACCCCATCGTTGTTGTCACCGTTTTATAATTTTTTTTTTATTGTCCTATTTTGCTTTTGTTTTAAGAATGACGTATGGAGGACAATGAGTATAGCAAGCTGTAATAATTTCAATAGTATAGTAAAAAGATAAACAAGAAAAAAAAAAGTGATTTCACCATAAGTTTTAGTAACGTATAATATAACTGTTAAAATAACGGTATTACTAACATATGAATCAAATGCATTTTCATTCAATCACCGTTACCGAGTTGGTCTTTTTTGTCAGGATTGTTTTTTTTGCTTTACTTTCTTTTGCACTGTTATTGCAGCAATGACAGACGATGATCGAATGTAAGTCACAATGTTAAATTTTTTATATTGCTTGTTGTTTGTCCTGTTATTGTTGTTGTTGTTGCTATTACTTTTCTATATTATAAATGTTGGTATGGTGTAAATCAGCCCTATCAAACATATTACGTACGTATATACATTTTGAGAAAACCACTTTTATGCAATTCAATTGAATTGAAATAGTCAGTCAGAGATTATTTTTGTTAATGGTATTTACTCTAGGTTAATATGATGGTAAAGAGAATTGGAAAGATAAAGAAAAAGAGAAGCAAAAAAAAAATGCAAGCTGCCAGTTGACATTTAGCTTACCGTTTAGGTTATGTTGTTCATTCAGTTATTCGTATATAGTATGGTGGCCACAAGACTGACATCAATGTTTCAATTGTCGTATGCAAATGCATTTGTTATACCACAAAAATGGTGTATCGTGGAATTTTAAGTGAGGTGAGATTTACGCTTTCCAATAAAGCAAAAATGAAAAAGAAATATTTTTTTTTTGTTTTTGTTTGATTTAGTTTTGTTTTATTACAGTGACATTTGGTTTATGGTTTTTCTTTAAATCGTTATCAATTTAAATTATGTGTTTTACGTTTGTTTCTCTGACTTCCCTCCCTATATGACAGACAAAATCAAGTCAATCAAATGCAATGAACTTGTATGGAGTAAAATAATGATTTAAAATGATTCTGGTTTTTTATCAAAATTAAAATTGAAATGTACAGGACGACATAAAATATAATGAGAAATATGACAAGCAGAAATTTAGCAAAGAGAGAGAAAGGAGCAGAGGAAATAAAAAGTGATAAGTAAAAATAAATATAAAAATTTCAAATTTAATATAATTTTTAATTGTAGTATGGGGGTGGGATATGCAGGTATTGAGATAATTTTTTTTTTATTTTTTTCTCTGATGATTTTATTTTATTATTTAGGGCTTGCTCTGGTACTTTCTGGGATCTTTTTGTTATCTATTTTAACTTTTAATTTTGTACTATTATTTTGACGTTTATTTAAGAGCTTTAGAGATGTTAATATATATTTCGAGGATTTGATTGACTATATTGATTAATGTTTATTTGAACGATCTATACATTTATATATTTTTTTAAAAATTTTCTGTCCTTACAATATCTGATCATGCCAATGGGGCATTGATCTAGCAATTGTTTTTAAAAATCGATACAATCTTTTTTTGTTTTTATCGTTCGTGCTGGCTTGCATATTTTATGTACTTACAATTTTATTTAAGCTTAATACAAAATGTATTGTGGATTATAAACTTAGTTAAAGATATTTTAATAGGCCCTAATGGATCTGACAGACATTTTATTTTTATTGCAGAGAATGACATTATTTTATTTATCCACTATTAAGGGATATCTAACCTTAATATTATCGAACAAATATAATTCAAACAAATAAAATCAATTTAAACAAAAATTTTGTTTTCAGTCTTTATTAGAGCAAAAATCGAAATAGTTTGGGATTTATTGGCAATGCTGTCAATTTATTTTCAATTAAAATGTAATTGGTCGGATCATCGTAGAAATATTATTAATATTGTCAGTTGCATTAAGAGCTGCCATTATCATGGCATCTTTTTTTGTACTCCTATATTAATTATAATAATACTAGGGGCTTAATATTAATAATAGGGGTTAGTAATACCCTATTAATTATTGATAATTCAAATTAAAGCCAAATTTAACGTTTTTGACAGAACAGGGTTATGTATGGATTGATATAGAACTCACAAAAAAAATAAAACTCATATGCACTCTCTTGTATTCTTTGTAAATGAGATGGTGAAGTGGTGTATTTTTAAAAATTTTTTTTTATTTTCTCTTATTTTTGGTAAGTAGAATTTTTATTTGATAATTTTTAAGAGTAAAATATAATATAGATTATTATAAAGAAAATTAATAAAACTATTTAGTTCTTACAATAGTCAGTCATGGCCATAGAGTTTTGTAATTTATATTCATGAATATTCTTTGAGATATCAACAATACAAGCAAATGGGTACAATACAAACTGATTTGTTAGGATACAAACAAATCTATTTCTGCAAATGACAAATGAGACATATTAAAAATTAATTTAAGTATGTCCAATATATTTATAAGAAAATAAAACTTGAAAGGTATTCCCAAGAACTATGAAATTAACTTATTAATAGAATGTGGTAAAAATTCTTGAAATAATGCCGCAAAAACGTGAAATAAATCCGCAAGCATTATAGCATTATTTCATTTCATTGTGACGTTATTTAATTTTTTTACGGCATTATTTCATTATTTTGCGGTGTTATTTATTTTACATATTTTGGTAGGGATAATTACGTTAAGCTTGGTACTCAGAAAGCAAAGCTATTCGAATAATTCTTATTCACTTTTGAAATCAGACGAAAATATTAGAAAAATTTAATATATCTGAAACAAACCACGTAAATATGTCAAGTGTTGTAAAGAATGCATTGTCCCAAGCTATATATGAAAATTTATAATTGGTTCACTATCCAAATTGCAGGACAATGCTCGTGTAATGTTAAAAAATTAAAAAAATAATATTCAAAACAATTTATTTAATTTTTCAATTATTTTGGTCTTACTTTATTTCATTTTAACCAGTTATATTTGCGTCGTTATTTAATTTTGAAAAATAAGAGGGAAATAATGTTGCAATAAAACAAAATAATGCCACAAAACCAAAAAATGAAATTTGCGTCGTTATTTCATATATTTTCAGTGTTATTTCATTGCGACGTTATCTTACAAGTATTTGATAATTATATTAAACCTAATCTGTTACTTAAACACAACTCTGTTAAACAAAAAACAAAATTAACCTACTTGGTATATAATAATAAAAAATTTAAAAATTGAACTTACCTATCATTAAGTGCTCTCTGAAATACCCGTTCATTTCTTCTATTTCTATTTTCCATCACCATATTATGTAAATTTTTTAGATCTTCATTAAATCCAATATTACCAAATTGTCTAAATTTTGTACTATTACTAAATGTTGAAGTATATGATGTTGCTGTTGCTGTTGCTGATGATATTATTGTTGATCTTATATCATTTAACATCATTAAATTCTTTTCACTTAATCTACCTCCTCTATTTGATAAATTAGGATCTGATGTTGTTGTTGTTGATGAATAATCAGAGCTGCTACTAGTTGTAATAGTAGATGAAGCTGCTGCAGCAGCAGCTGCTAAACGACTACTACTTCTTGTTGTTCTTGTTGGTGTCATTGATGACGATGATGTTGTTGCTGTTGTTCCAATTGATTTTGTTGTTGCTGTCATCGATTGATATACATTTGTATTATTTGATGAAATATGATCATTTGAGTTTATTGTTTTACTTCTAAAAGATTCAAATGTTTGTCTTGGTCTAGTTAAAGATTCATTTTTTAATTGTTTAACGCATGCTTCCAAACCTGATATTGATGATTTTTGTGGTCTAGTTTTATCATATTGTTCATGATCATATGTTATTATTAAATCTTCACTATTTTTAATAGTATTATTATTATCATTAGTTTTAGTATTACGATTTGATAAATTTTTATTATTATTTATAGAACCACCACCACCACTACCACTACCGCCAGCTCCTTCAATATTTTTTATACATTGACTCATTCCGCTTATACTATGATTGTTAGCTGATAATGTAATAATATTTCTAGGTGGTAATGGAGGTGATGCAGATGATTCTTTTGATGGCAATAATTGTACTTGTGATTTTTCTAATGTTAATAATGTTTTCGGTGTTGCTGTTGTTGTTGATGATGATGATGATATTGATGGTAATAAATTATCACAATTCTCTTGTATTCTAGAAAATTTTATTTCATGTTTAATTTGTTGTGTATACGATGTTTCTGTTGATGATGGTGGTGGTGGTGGTAGTGGTGATATTGATAATAATGGTAATTTATATAGTTGACAAGATTCACTATCATTTTTTGATAGTGATGCAATTGTTGTTGACTCTGATGGTATTTTTATTTTTTCAATTTTAATATCCTTCTCTATTGATGGATTATTAGATTCTTCTGATGAAGAGGTTAATTGATGCAATGATTTTGAATCTTTATTTGATATTTTATTTTTTTTATTAAGTGACATCGAATTTATATCTTTGTTGCCATCATCATCATCATCATTATCATCAGTAATATCAACAGTATCATCATCATCATTATTATTTATATTATCATCGATAGTATTAGTGACATCACGATGGACAACATTATCATTATTCACTTTATTGTCATCATCAATTGTTGTATTTGTTTTTAGCTTAGAAATTGGAAATTGTTGTAAAATTTTTACAGAGTGATGTTGTTGTTGTTGCTGTTGTTGTTCTGGCTGTAATAAAGCTGTTGTTTCTGAATGATGATGCTGGTTATGTAAAGGTGGTTCTGTTGATACTGATGTTGAGTTATTGATCTCGTTGTTGTCATTTATTGGAAATAATTTTATATCTTTTATATCCAATTGATTATGTTCGCTATTGGGTTGTCTTTCATCAGGGTGGTCTGATGTTTCATCACAATCTATAAATTTAAAATAAATGTTTTTTATTTTGAATATTTTTAATTTATTTTAGTTTCAGTTTTGATGAAAATAATTTTTTTTTTTGTAGAAATATATTAAAATATTATCGAAATTTAATTTTTATTGAGTAGAAGGTTATTCAAGGATATAATGTGGGATAGTAATTCAAAAAAATGAAATAACTATAAAATTTATAGAAATATTTTTTTTTTTTTTTTTAACTAAAAACAATTTTTCCAGTATCTTTAAGATACATAATCTATTTAAAAACAACAAAGTAAGTTTATTAAATTGCTTTTAGAAAAAACAAAAAAAAAATATTTTAGTTTAGTTTATTATCATCAGAAAAGTCCTTTAAAGGAAAATATCGATTTTTTTTTCGATCGTTGTTGTTAATTTTTGTTATTAATGTTTTTATTTTGTTTTTCGTTTATTATAATTTAAATGCAAAAAAAAAATGAACGTGATACTTTCTTTTAAAAAAAAAAAGTTAAACTTTTTGTTTGCAAGTGCGTTTAGTTATTTTTTTTTTGTTTTTTTTTTTTACTGAATTAAATTCAATAAGATAATAGGTTAAGCCCTATTATTGTGTACAAAAATTCTGTCTAAAAGTCTAATAATGCATTCCATAATATTTTCGTATACAATTCATATATAAATGCATATATTCAATATATATATATATATATATTATATATATAGTCATCTATTAGTCTCGACAAAAATATTCCAATGCGATTTAAAAAAAAAAAAATCGTTTTTTTTTGCATTTTTAATTTTACATATTGCATCTTATTGAATTTATCTACGGATACGTCTATGTGCTGTACTTTACGGTACATACATACATTTTATAAATATCGAAAGTAGAAACTAATTACACTGATTTATGTTCCTATTGTCCATTGTGTTTTTTTTTTTTTTTTTTTTTTTGTTGAGAAGATGCAAAAATTAAAACAAATATAATATACATATGTGTACAACATATATATAAATGGATTTACTTCATAATATATGAAAAATAAGCAGCTAAAACAATAATGGCATGGCAGTAGATGCAGAACAGCAAAAATTCAAATCAATAGTTTTTCATTTTTTTTAACTTTTTTTTTTGTTTTTGTTTGCATTGAAATTACTTGGATTTCATATCGCAAGGTAGTAAGTAAGTAAAGAACTATTATCGAGTATTTTGGTATGCACATGCAATTCATTCAAAATAAATATGCATCAAGATGGAGAAAAGAAGAAATCAAAATAAAAATAAAAAAAAAAACCAATCCCTAGTTGAAATCTTTAATATAAAATTTTCTATATATACATAACAATAAAGGACCTATCGAAATTCAAGTCATCTATCTTACGATTTGTTACTACTTGTTGATTGTAGTTATATATTCTATATGCATGTACATACTGCTGCATACATACACTGCTGTAAAAAAAAAAATTGGGTAGTTGAAATTTATGTTTGAATTTCATGTAATAAATGCAACTATGACGAATTTTATAAACAGGTTGACTTTTAAGTTCTTCTAATATGTTTATCTATCCAATATCTACCTGCATTGGATATATATAAAAGGACAAATTGATTAACTGGTTAATATAAATTGTTAACTGTAATACTAATTAAAATAATAATGGATAAAATAAGTAACGAATTAAAGAGCAATATAATTGTACTATCACGTGACAATTTGTCAAATAGGGTAATCACTGAAAAATTGAGTAGCTCTAAAGGCTCTAAAGTGCATATTTTTCTGAAAAAATATCGTGAAATCGGAGGTATTCATAGACATACAGGTTCAGGACACTTCATAAACATTTAGGACCACTTCATAAACATTTACAGTTTGAGAAAATGTTTCAAAACGCCTATAAATTATCGTAGCACTTTGTATAAAACAATTAAAACCACGATTTCATTCAGTTTGGTACGATATAGACTATTGAACTAAGGATTAAATGCACATCGTTCAGTCAAAAAGCGTAAATATAGACGCAAAAGGCTTGCATTAGCAAAATAACACGTTTCTTGGACAGAGGATATGTGGGAGCAGATAATATTTTCAGACGAAAGCCAATTCAAAGTGTACGACACTGATGGGGAATAGTTAACCAGTCAAATGCTTTCAAAAAGTTATTGTTGAGATCGTTCCAGTCAACTAAGTGGTAATTCCAAACTGTTAATTGGGAAAATCATTGGGGCTGGTAGTTGGGCCTAGTGAGACGCTTGTACTTACATGGATTGGAGCACTCAAAGTTATAAAGAGTTTTTGAAGTAACATACATAACCTCTATGTGGAACAAAAAGTGATACCAATAAAAAATTGTTGAGCAATTAATGTTAAGATTCCTGGATTTCGTAGCCTTAGATGATTTTCCACGGAATGGAAATTCGTTGTCAGTCCGCATATATTACAAAAATTTAATTTAAACACAAAACAAAGAATAGAGAAAAAACACGTGAACAATTTACAAAAATTTGCTTTAATTTAAAGTAAAGAAATTTGGTTTTGTTTTTTGAGTCAGATGAACCAAAAAGTCCGAAAAAAGTAGGATCGAAGCATCTTATAATTATAAAAAGGAAATCAAATATATTTTGATGAATTTCTGTGGAATAATTAGTTAGTGCGGGTGTATTCATAAATGCTGCAAACTGACAACAAGTTTGCCACCAGTTGGCGTACTTTGACAATAATGAATACAAATTCTACCTATATTTACTTTTATTTGACAATTCTGCAAAGTTTCTGTTCATTAATACTGACATTTTGAAAATAACATTTTTTTTTAAATAACAAAACAAAAACTAAAATTCTCAAAACAACAAAGAAAACTACTTCAAAAAATTTTATGCATACTAAAAATTTATTCTGCCAAGTTGACGCCCAGTAGACTTTGAGTCTGCATTTATGAACAGCATTCAGAAAATCTGACAAGTGTGTTCATAAATTCAGAATCTGCAGATTGACTACAGGTTTGCATTTATGAAAACAAGGTGCATTTCCAACTTATAGTTTGAACGTTAAACAAAATTACTTTTTTGGGAGCAAATTCTTGAGTAATGAGAGAATCAAACGAAACAGAATACTTTTCGAGATGGAAAGTTGGAAATAAATCTAAGAGGTGTTACGATTGTGATCGTAGTGGTCATGTACTTGACATTATTATTATTAGTATAAGTGTCATTCTAATTAGATTCTTGCTCTAATTGAAGCCTTGGTGCATATGAACCTCTTTGGAGACACTTGTGATTTCATTTTTAAACCAGACAGTACTCTTTGCTATAGAAAACACTGCTACAGAAAGGTAAGAATAAATTTTTGTTGAGATTTTTTTAATTAAGTTAGATATTGCACTTTTATCTGGGCTAACATAGTTAGCTTTTTTTTTTAAATTTATTTTCAGGTTCAAGATCACATGAAAAACAAAAAATATCACATTAATGGAATGGTGTTCATCACAACCTAAATCTAAATTCTATATTGGGAATATTTGATCAATAGAAAAACTATAGATTGCAAAGCATCGCCTCGAAACAACGGATAGCCTCAAAAATTTAATTAGAACCACATTGAGCTAAGCTATAGGCTACAAAATATCGCCTCGAAACAACGGATAACCTCAAAAATTTAATTAGAACCATATTAAATTATCAATATTGAAAAACTCGTTCGACTCCATAAAAATAAAATGTGAAACAGTAATTGCTACTTATGGAATGCCTTTAAACAATTATATTAATAATTTTTATTAATATTTTAGATAAATTTTATTTTTTTATATATTTAAAATAAAAAAAATATATAATTTGGTTTTTACAATAAAAATTTATAAAATAGCAGAATAATGTCTTTTAATTATTATTTTTTTCAATTTTTATTGATCTCGAATTTTCACTCCAGTATTTTATAATAAAAATTATTCAAAAACTAAATCGATAATTAAAATATGTCTCAGAATTGTCTATGTAAAATATGCCCAACTTTTTCTAGATATGGAAATAAGTAATTAAGAAAAATAATAAAAATAGCATATTTGTAAAAATTTACAACTGATGCCCAATTTTTTTTGCCCAGCAGTGTATATTAATAAAATAAAAAAAAAAAAAATAAAGAAAAAATCAAATAATATTGCATATTGCACTGCACTCAAATTTTTGTTTTTGGTTTTAATACACAACTGTTAAAGGCAAATGCACTGCACCACCAGCATAAACTTGACTTATTCTTTAGATGCCATTATAATAATTTCAAACTGCAACAAGCTACTCTTTTTTTCTGTATTTTTTTCAGGTTAAATTCTCTGTCGCTTATACATTTTTTTTTTATTATTTTATTATTTTTGTTTATTTTGCTGATGATCATTTGGGTATTATGTTGTGTGTGATGTGCGCGATCTATAAAATCAACTGAAGGAAAAACAAAAATACAAAAAAACAAAAGAAAAAATAAGAATTAGAAGAAAGCAAATTTTTGTTTAAATTGAACTGCACAACAATAGATGATGCATCCGACAGTAGTTATAAGAAATTTTTTTTTTTTCAGATCGTGAAATAGTTAAAAAGAGAGTGCAGAGAGGGTGCAGAGAGAAAAAGAAAAAATTATATATGAAAAAGATGTCTGATATTTTGTTTTCTTTTCAAACTTTATTAAATTGCTCTTATTACAACAATTGATTGTAAAAACAAAAACAAAAACAAAAAAAAGCAAAAAAGCAGAATAGAACAAAAAATAAAACAATTTATCGTTACAACCCACCACCACCACCATATAAAATTGAACTTTAATATAAAAATTGATGCAAATGCAACAAATGAATGCAACAATAATAACAGAATAATAAGAAAAAAAAAATTGAAATAAAAACTTGAATTTTTTGTACACCACAATCATAATGAAGGAAGTCAGTAGATATTTTGTGTACAAAAATAAAAAATAAAAAAATATAAAATTCCAATATATCAGTGCAGATGATGATACTGTTGATGTTTGTTGCTTCAATATACGTTTTTTAAACTCTTAAACAATAATGTAATCCTATATATATATATAAATTAAAATATATATATTTTTAAAATACATAGGAAAGATATAAAATTTTATATTTAACTTTTTTCTTTTTTTCGAGAGTTGAAAGTTGGCTACTTATGGAAAAAATTGGCTCATAATCTGATAATTCAAAAGTGCACAAGAATTGTACAATTTTTTGTTTTTCTTTTTATGTGCTCTTCAATTGATTTTTTTGGATACCTAATCAAGAATATGTAAGTATATATATATATGTATACATTTTGTAATAATAATTTTTACTAAATGTAGTACAATGATAAGATTCTATATACTTACATATATACATAGAGTACATATATATATAAATTATTAATGTTAACATTCAATTTTATTCAAAATACAAAAACAATTTTTTTGTTTTTGATATTTTGAACTTGAAGGAGTAACGAAATGATGAAAATAGAAATAGAGAAGTAATGTATGTAATCGTTTCAGGAAAAAACATGGTATATTCAAATTAAATTATTTGTGCTCTGACATACTGGAGGAATCTTATAACACTATATTTAAAAAATTTCTACTGGAAAACTGCATATAAGATACTGTTATAAAAAAAATGTTTATGAAAAAAAAAATGCTGGACACAATAATTTAAAATCAAATTTTTTATTATATTTATTCTGAGTTTCAAGTGAGCTTCGCTTTGTTTCACAGTTACTTTTATTTTTTTTGTTCTTGCTACAGTCCCCTTGGGAGTATAGGACAACGAAAAATCTATTTTCACTCCATGTTGTTGTTTTCATTTTTTTATAAACTGAAATGTCATAGATGAAAAACATATTTCTTGAAGCTTACCATACTCTTCTTTTGGCACTACGAATTACTTATGTTTATACTTTGTGGTATGTGTTGCATGTTGGTCTTTACCCATTAATCATATTTCAAACACTAAATGAATAATATACCTGAAAATTTGTAGCACTTTAAAAATAAATAGCTACGTCTTTTCATGTTTTCCAAAAGTTGCACTTGCTCAAAAATGAGTAAACACGATTTTTATCGTTTTCTGAAATTCGAAATGGTTTGAGTAGCTAGCATATAGCTCCCACCATCCATCAGAAATATTTCAAAAATAAAAGGTGATACAACCTTTATCAGGTGCTCTCTCAAAAATTAACAACATCTTTGTTACCGTTTTTCGAAATTTTGATCCAGATCAGAAGAATTTGTAGTGAAAGTAGTTCTTATATTTATATTTGCCGAAGCTTACTTTAGCTTAATTAAAGAAAAATTTCTGAAGACTTATAGTAGTAAATGGCGACAATACAGTCCACAAAAATGAAGCTGTTAGCTAGCCAACAATTTGTTGGATTTAACAAGGTTTTTGATATTGTTTTTGCTATCAGCCAGAACCAAAAGTAGAAGCTCCAGTGATGCCAAAACTATACAATATTACATTAGTAATAAAGCAGAAATATAAATGTTATTGAACTTATATACTTAATATGTTATTGAAACACAAATTCAAATAAATTTTAACCTACTAAAGATGCACTATACTAAGTACACCCGTGTGTTTGAATATCTGTTATCGAATTTCTAGAATATTTTAATACATCATGTATTTTAAGTTTTGTTCATAAAATAAGCTTATATGGACTGCTAGCAATAACAATAACCATGTTTTCTTATGAATGGGGAGTTCTATCTATAAGTTATATGTATACAGACTTTAAGATCTATGTATATTATACTTGGTAATAATAATAATAATAATAATAATAATAACAATAACAATAATAATAATAATAATAATAATAATAATAATAATAATAATAATAATAATAATAATAATAATAATAATAACAATAATAATAATAATAATAATAATAATAATAATAATAACAATAATAATAATAATAACAGTAATAATAATAATAACAATAATAATAATAACAGTAATAATAATTATAATAATAATAACAGTAATAATAATACAAGAATAACAAATATGATCACACCCAATAATGTACAAAATTTACTAAGCAATTTAAATTGATAAAAAAAGAAAAAGTAAAAAAAGAATAAAAAAAAAATGGAAACATTTTAATTAACTCCAATAGTTGTATACAAATTTACCGTTAGGTTTAACATTTTAAATCCCAATACATGATTTCAAATTATTTAATCAAAATTTTATGAACAAAAAAATAAATATTTTCAAAAAAAATTTCGTCAGTTTCCTTTATGTAACACATTTAGAAAACTAAATAAAATAATTTGTTATTTTTATCCTCGGCTCGGTAAAAAGAAAAACCGTGATAAAAAAAAACAGAAAAAAATAAAAATTTAGAATTTAATGTCAAGTTCAAATATTTGCCTTCAAGTTATTCTGAAAGGATTGTTTTGGTTTTTGTTTGTTTGCATTATATTTTAATTATCGCATATACAAAAAAAAAAAACATAAACAAAAACAAACAAATAAAAGAATTTTATAGAAAAATTAAAATTCATTTTAATTGCTCTGATCTCTGAAAAGGAAAAAGGATCCGCCTTAATATAGTTAATATACATCAATATCATTTTGTTATACTTTTTATAGAGTACCTATTTATTTTTTGTTAGTTTTTGTTGATCTTTAAACTAAATCGAATTGGAATTTAAAGGAATCTGAATTCGAATTAAAAAGGATTTCGAATTAATTATTAAATTTTTTAAAACACTGAGTATTATAGTCACGTTTAATTTCATTTCAAAATTTATTATAAGTTACGTCGATTTTTTGTTTTGTTATTATTGTTGTTTTATTTATTTTTATTATTTGTTGTTGTTATAGATACAATTCTTTGGATAGTCCGCTGTGATCAAAATTACATATCGAATTCTTGTAATATTTTTCGTTCTAGTAAATATTAAATGCATATATGTATATAGAAATCTATATATATATATATATATTGATTTATTATATAATTGAAATTTGTATCAAATGAAAAGATTATTATTTTATATTATTATAAATTATAGGACTACAAATGTGCAGGTTATCCGACATCGAGTTATCAATAATTTAGCAAATCAAAATAAACAGAAAATGTTACAGTGTCATTTTTTGCTCTGTAATATTCTTGTGAACATTTTTTTTTTTTTTTTTACTGTAGAATGTTTTATGTGTAGACCTTTTTGAATCTATTGTACTTTCCCGTTGGATAGTTTAAAACTAAAGTTTGCGAATGCTGATATTCCGGTAATATTAATTTCCGAATCAAGAGAGATGTTTATACCTGAAAATATTTGTGCCTAGTACGATCAATGGAGCTGCATTCAAATAGAAGGTAAGAAAAATCTGCATCTGCCTGAGTTGAACTTATCTTTTAGTTCTGTAATTGGAGTTAATATTAAAAAGATATATTTGTTGAATGGACTGTATTCGTCGACAAACTTTGTCAATAAATTCTGACCTTGGATAAACTCTTCTGATTACCTAATTCAATTTGGTTGATTTCAAATTTGAAAAAATATTTTGACTGTAATATTTATTCAAATAGGTATGTTTGATTTGTCATTTGAAAACAATTTGTTGTACTCTAGGTATAGGTTGGTTATTTGAGTGTGGCAATGCTAGACTGAAATCGCCCCTGTTTTTTCAAATAGTTGTAAAAATAAATTATTGAACTCAATGTATTTCAATGTAGCTTTTATATAGGCTTTTATTACTTCAAAATATATTGAACTTACACACACTATAAGTTTTTAGTTTCAACATTTTTATGTTAAATCTATAATAATGTTCAATGGTTAAATCATAACTAGGCTTCGAAACTCTGTAAGACTAAGTAAAGTGCAGCCAATGTGCTTCAATGTGTAAAAATGTAATAATAATTGTTTTACTTACAAAATCAACAAATACCAGGGTATCGCTTTGTATTTTTATTTAATGAAAGATGGATTAATTTATTTATGTTGTAAAAAGATTTAAAAACAACTCTACGTCCTTCGTAGAACATTTCGATGAATTTAAGTAGCAAACTGCAACTTCAACTAAAATTTTTTACCTGTGTTTTGACAGGGACGAACAAATGTGACAAATGTGCTAACTAAATGGTACTCAAATGTAATGACATAAAAACGATTTTGAAGCGCTTGATGTGGTTCAACTAGCAACTCGTAGCATATTTTAATACAAATGGAAAAGCGGTCCAAGCAATGGAAACTATTCAACATATCATTGAAAAATATTTTGAGTGTAATCATAAAATCAGGTATCACTAAGGATTCAGATAATAGCATTAATACAGGTAATCAAAATAAGCATATTTATGGCAGCGGTATAATATAGAGGCCAGATCCACTTCCAAAATAACTAATTTAATCTAATCGATAAGCGAACATAATATGAAATTAAGTAGAGAACTGTCATTGGAATCTTTAGTGAGTGTCAGGCTGCCTTAAAAGCTCTTCAAAGTAACCTCATCAAATTTAGATTGGTGGGAATATGATCTGAAGCCCTTAATTTTATAGGGCTACGAAATAAGGTACAACTGATTTGGATACCGGGTCATGGTGGCTTGACTGGAAATGAGAAGGCTGACGAACTATCCGTATCATCGACGGCAACATTTATGAACCGACACCGACAGTTGGTCTATTGGTAATATTAAACTATAGATAGAAAACAGTCTGAAGAGAGAAACAAATTTTCTTTGTGGACGAATTGAAGGCCACAGAGTCTCCAAAATATATGACACTGACACTTATAGACTGTAGGAAGATGGTGGACACACTTAATGGTTATAATAGAATGAATAAGCACATTTGTAAACTAGTTCAAAGTGACGACGTAATCTGTTGACCGTGTCTGGAAGAGAAAGAAAAAAACACACATATTGTAGAAGAGTGCGTAGCTATTTCAAGGCTGAGAGTTATGTTTTTGGAAACGGACTAATAACCTCAGAAAACTTCTGCACTACTTCAAAATGGTCGATTAAGTTGAGAATTGGTAGAGGGCCTACAGGGCTAAACGCATACATTTCGGTCCTGACATATTAGGGCCACCTACGTAAGAAATAAAAAGAAAAAGTAGCGAATTACAATAGTTTTCCACCCAAAAATTATTACCTGCTTTGTTACTGATATGAACAAATATGACCAAATACGGCTGTAAACTGCTTTTAAACCAGTGCCGTGTAAATAATCTATAAAGCCATATTATATCTCTAAAAAATCAACACTAGACTTCTATTAAGTTTCCAAAGCTTTCAAAATAACATCTTTTTGTAATATTGACTATTATACGTACTCTGCAGCTCGTAGGCCCTAAATTTAAATACTAAATATTATCAGTAATACTTGATTTGAGGTACATGTCAATTCAATAATAAATTTTCATGATATAATTTCATATTTTCATTTACAATTTTGATGAGACGTTTGTAACACGCCTCTTTTATTTCAAAGAACAAAAAAAAAAAAAACAAAAAAAAAAGATTCCTAAATCATTCTTAAAATAATCTTGAAACGAAGATACTTGTTGAAAATGATAAGAAAATGTTTGAGAAGAATTGCAATTATTTTTTTTTTTATTCTTTTTTTTTTTAGAAGATCATCCATTCAAATTCACAATAAATAAATAAAAATAAAAACAAAAATATATATATATATATATATATATAAAAAGAAATTGTTTTGATGAGTTTCTTTTGAAACAGAGAAAGGATTGAATAAAATTGAAATTCAATGGATTCATTCTAGATGTTAGTATGTATATTTTACATTGAATTCATTGGACGATTTATTGGCTTTAAGATGTTTCTTTCTTTTTGTTTTTTTTTATTATTATTATTGTTGTTGAAATGTGTCCGTTCAAGGAAGAATTAAGGTTGTAACCTTTTTAAGAAATCTTTGACAGTTTCAATATGGCTTTTTTATTATTCGTCGTCGTAGTCGTTTATTTTATTTATTTCTGTTTTTGTTTTGTTATTTTTTCATTTTTGTTTTCAGTACTGACATCTTTGGTCGGTTGAATTTCATCATCATTATTTCTATATATACAAAGGCACCTTTTAAACATACATATCTATCTACTTACTTACATTATAATATGTTACATATAAGATAAAAAAAAAAATTACTTTAAAATGATGTAAAAACGAATAAAATTTAAGCCAAGTTGCATTGAATTTTATAGCAGTGATCATAAAATACAAATAATACAAAAAAAAAAAAAAAAAACAAAACAATAAAATAATAATAATAAAAGAAAAATTTCTGCATTTATTGTAGATTATTAAATGGTAGTATTTATTTAGTATTTTGTAAAATGGTCTTCTGTTTTACCAGGAAAAAAGAAAAACAAAAAACAAAAAAAAAAAAAACGAAATCATCAATTGTTGAGAATCTGGACACACAACAATAAAAAAAAGAAAAGAATAAAATAAAGAAACAAAAATGGTGAACATCAAAATGTTTGATTGTTATTTAAGGTGGAACTTACTTTTATTCTACTTATGTGTAGTTAGTTATGTTTTTATTTTGTGATTTTCTATCTAGGTTAGTTTTATGTCATTTATGTTTTTTTGTAATAATATAATGGCTGATTTAAACTAACTTGATTTTCGGTCTAAGATAATTTACAATAAAAAGAAAATAAAAACAAATAAAACATAAAAAATATTTCATTAATTTATATACGATTTTAGAATTAAGTAATTCAGATATTATCGATATAGAAGTCATGTTTTAGTTTTACGATACGAACTTGCTTAAATACATTATTTTTGAAAGCTTAATTATTGAAATTAAAATATTGTGTGGGCAAGTCACAGTTGTATATACTTTGGCCAAACTTTGGGGAACGGCGACTGTCCGAATGAAATAAAGTTTTACGTAACGGTACCAGACGACGTCACAAATATTTCATAGAAGACAGTTTATGGCGAGAAGGTCATTTAAAGGTCAAATTGAAGATTTTAAAATATTTCTAAAATTTTGTACTGTATTATTAAAATCTTATATATGTATATTATTTTCTTTACAACAATAAAGAGAAGCTTCTTTACAACAACATTTTAGGAATTTTTCCAGCCTTTTATTTGGTCTGAAGTAGTGTTACCGTTTCAAAGATATTATAGTTCAAAATGAAAATCTTAGAATAAAAGTTTTTTTCCCATACCTAGTTTCTAGAAATCCCATTATTTTTCAAATTTTGAAAGACATCCTATGTTTATTTTTATATATAATAAAGGTTGTATAGGACGATTAATAGCCCTACAAAATGCAAAAATTCAAAATTTTGATTAAAAAAACAAAAAAACAATTTTGATAATAAAAGACATTTCATACTTTATTTCGTACTTCATATGAAAATATATAATACATTATATATGTACATACTATATATATATATATGCTTACAAATTTATTTTATTTTAATTTATCAAAACTTACTTTTGTTTAATAAAATATAAGCCTTTTTCCACAGTTAAGATTTTGTTACTTATTTACACTTTATAAAATCTCCATCTCAAAATTTCGCTTTTCAAAATATGATTTTAATTCCAGAACACTTAGCTTAATTATTTTTATGACGCTGTAGGATACAAAAAGTGGGATATATCTTTTTTTTTGGAAATCAATTCAAAATAATTAATTTATTAAAAATTCAATGTGGCGACATTATCAAACATTATTAAAATATCAAATAATAATATTTCCATATAAGCAATGAGTGGTAATCTGAAGTTAGTATTAATATTACCAATAAAGTTATTTATAGTATTCTCAACACTTTAATAGCTCCATGTAGGTCTTGATAGGTAAGTGGGTAGGTACTAGATAGGTAGAGTAGCTGCCGACAGTCCGCCAACACACTTAACACCAGTAGATTATTAGGAAGTGTATTATGATACCACGGAAACTTTCCTCGCATAAGAACCTACTTGTTGAATCAATTTGAGCTTTTTATTAAGCGATGGAGGTATTTGAATTTAGTGCCGTAGAAGGCACCCAGCGAGCCCAGAAACAAAACTTCTAGATGGGTTTTTCTTTTGTGATAAAGACCACGGCAGGAACACAGTAGGTGTTGGACAGTTTCATTTTACTCCTCTTCTTTATACGTTCTATAAAAGTCGTTTGAGGGGAGTCCAAGTCTTCTGACAAACATGTATACACACATAATATGACGATGATCCGTAATGATCCCTCAAACCATAGTGCCAATATCACACATTTTCAGAGTTAGTAGGCTAAGGGAGGGCTTCAGGTTCACCATACACCAGATTTGCTTGGTGATAGTGTAGTCTGGTCTATCTTACTATCTGAAATTTGAACTTTTGTTTGTCTTTTTGTGAAGATGTAGGTAGCTTGACGTGCACCCAGATTAGTCCTTTCCGGTTGAATTCCTAAGATAGTACCCTCTCTAGGAAGTTGATTTGCATTACCCGGAATCTGACATGTGATCCATCGTAGCCATATGTTGAACCGATTCGGTGGTTCGTTCAGAAAACTACGACAGGCCAACACGGTTTTTGAGCCGATTGTTATTGATTCTAGTGCTTTAATTGCAACCTGACTATCTGTGAGTATACAGATATTTCAGATATAACAGATAAAACGCTGGAACTCAGCCAGTCTGAGGCTTCCTTTATTGCCTTTACCCCCGCCTGAAACACACTCCACTGTTATGGTAGGCTGAAGGATAGACTTATATTTAGGTGTTCCGAGTAAGCTCGAGCCCCACTCTGTCATTCAGTTTTGAACCATAAGTGTAAAGGTGTATGTGCTATATTTAGTCAGAGCCGTGCTACTCTTCCAACTTTACCTGGCCGGAATATCGTATCGATCTGATACGATCTATCAAAAAAGTGCCCTGTAAGAGTCAGATCTAAAATTTCTGAAATAAGTTTTTTTGTATTTTATAATAGAAGGGTGGCCATTTAATTTTGGTTTTCATTGATTACAATACCATGTCTTTGTCATATAATGGTAAGAGATGAAATAGTGTATCCAGTGCTGCGAAATGGATATCTGGATAGGACTGAATACTTTCTTAAAGCTTCCCTGAAAAAATGGAATGTCTTTTTGTTTTACTTTAATAGAATTGTATCCATTCTAACACACACAAAACTTCATAATTTCTTATCAAATTATTTGTTTTTTTTTTTATTATATAATTAATATTTTTTAGTATGACAGATGTACATAAAATTTACAGTATAGCGGAGTAATAGAATTTCTCATTCTGAAATTATTCCTCGCTTAAAAAATGGTTAAAAACATCCCATACAATTTACACATCTATATGTTTCGGGCATATGTATATCATATTTTTTATCTCAGTTGTGGGTTCCTACAAAGTTTAAAAAAAAAAATTTATTTTACAAAAGTTTCTTATTTTTTGACGTAAAGTCCAAATTTGCATAAAAAAGTACCCTTTCCCATTTAAAAATTTTGATTTCGGCTAATTTCGGCGATTTTTGGTCTTAAAAAACCGATTTGCGGTTTTCTTAGTTGAAAAATTTAATAAGAACGTTTTAATAAGAGCACAAAATCTTTGGTTTAAGTTGCAGTTGATAAAGTGAAAATTGCAACTGTTGTATCTTGCACCCGGAATGGATAAGGCACGTAAATAAGAGGAAGAGTAAATTGTGTGATTCGATAAGTCCCTAAACAGCTTAACAATAACTCTCTGAAATACAACCTGTAAGTTCATAATATAAATTTTGATATTAGAAATTTAATTAAAAATTGTTTTAGTAATTTAACCCTAATATTATCCTCGGGTAAAATTGCGTCCATTTTTAATTTTATGCATCTATATATTCCATAATTTCAAACCTTTTTCTTATTTCTTTTAATTATTTGTCACAAATCGTTACTTCTTTAGAAATTATAACACTTTTTGGAAATTTTCAAAAAATGTAGGACCTATGCAACTTACTACGTGAGCGATCTTCGGTTGAAAATTTACCCAATATGTAAATTTTCTTCGGCAGAATTTTTACCCATTTAAATTTTTATACGTTAATGAATTTTTAAAATGGATTTTTAGTAGGCCATAATAAATTGACCAAAATGTAATCACAATTTCAAAAGACAAATCCGTTTAATGGCCTGCACAGCATCCAGTGTTAAGTAGAAAAACTTCAAACAAAATGTAAGCAAAGATCAACTTGGAATTACTTCTTAGGCTTCTGCAAAAATTCACATTATCAAAAATGTATTTGAGTTGTGTTTTAACTATGTTATGATAAATATTTTGGTGGATACAAACTTGGAGGAAAACGAATGTATGGTGAAAAGTAGAATGACATTGATGATGTAACCATAGAAAGCTTTATATGATTTCATTTTAGTAGGTATGATCAAACTGATTTTGAAACTTTCCCAAAGCCTTGCAGCTGTTGAAGTATGGATTTGTGTTATAGGTGTATATATAAATCAAGAAATGAATCTATTATGAATTTATGAAATAATAAATTTGGTCAACCAATATTTCGTGCAGTAATGTTGACTAAATTTTTCTTAAAGATTAATCAGGTAATTCGAGTTGACCACAAACATGATCGAGCAAAACGCTGAGCTAAGATCAAACTTGCTTCAATTAGAGAGCTATTGGATAAATGGGTAAACAATGGTCCATATTTATGTACTACTCATGAAAATGTTACGGTTGATGGACACCTTTTTGGTTTCTGACGTCGAATTTCTGGAGAGACATCTGTTGAAAAAGTAAAAAAACGAAAAATTTCATCGGGTGTAAAAAATTTGCATAAAAAAGGGTAGAAAAGCAAATGCAAAATGCAAAGTATGAAAAAAAAATTGTGTGCAGAACATAAAGATCCATTTTTTTCGTGCTGCCCCGTGTCACAATAATCGTAAAATTTTAAAGAATCAATTTTTATTAAATTTAATTTTTGTTTTTTTTTTTACCAATGAAATAGAGTGCAGAAATAAATGTGTTTTTCTTATAAAATAACTTCTTTAACTTACAGGAGTGATATTTTCATATTGGGTAAAAATTCACCCGAGGATATCACCAATCAATAAAATAATAAAATAAATAAAATAATAGGTCTTTCCCCGCTTAAAAAGCTAATTAAAGCATGCTCTGGAATACGCAGTATGCTGCAGGCTCTACAGCTACAGCTTCTTAGTGAAGCATAGTTAAAAATAAAGATAAAAAACTCTGAGTACGTTGCACTAATTTTATTTAATTAATATATAAAATATTGCAGTAGGTGTTGGCCAGTTTCATTTTACTCTTCTTTATACGTTCTATAAAAGTCGTTTGAGGGGAGTCCAAGTCTTCTGACATGCTTACCATAATATGACAATGATCCGTGGTGACTCGTACCATAGTTACAATATCACACCTTTTCATAGTTAGCGAGCTAAGGGAGGGCTTTAGCTTCAGCAAGATGTAGGTAGTTAGAGGTGCACTCAGATTACTCCTTTCCGGATCGATTCCTAAGATAGTACCCTCTCTAACAAGTTGATCTGCATTAGCCGGAATCTCACCTGTGATCCATCGTAGCCATATGTTGAGCTGATTTGATGGCTATTGATTCTAGTGCAGTTAATTGCAACCTGACTGTCTGTGAGTATGCCAGATATTTCCAACAGATAATACACTGGATTTCAGCCAGTCTGAGGCTTCCTTTATTGCCATCACAGCCAGTCTGAGGCATCCTTTATTGAAACACACTGCGCTATTATAGTAAACTGAAAGATAGACTTTTATTTAGGTTTTACGAGTAGACTCGAGCCCCACTCTGTCATTCAGTTTTGAACCATAAGTGTAAAGTCGTATGTGCTACAGCTTCTTGGTGAAGCATAGTTAAAAATAAAGATAAAAAACTCTGCGTACGTTGCACTAATTTTGTTTAATTAATATATAAAAGCCCAACATTTCGAAAGGGAAAAGCACCTGTAGTTGGACTGCAGATTTATCTGCAGATCCTACTGTTATAAATAAATAAATAAATTTTTTGATCGATTTCGATTATTGCACCATCATCATAAAACTGAATCGCTACTACATAGAAGCGTTGGCTAAACTTCCTTCTTTGACATATGGACATGGGTAGTAAAATGGAATATCTACAAACCTTATTAAACAACTTTTCAAATTGTTTTCTAAATTATCGATTTTAAATATAAATGTTCAAAAATTTTATTATTCCATAATATAAAAATGATTGACTTAACATACCATATTTTGTATATTGATTTGCTTAAGTAAGCCTAAATAATTTTCAACCAAAAATTATCAACTAAAAACAACAAAACTATATTTTTATTTTCAACGACCTTACCATTTAAATACGTACATATTTTCAAGTAATTTTAAATTTTGATTTATTTTAATGTTTATTTCAAAAATCATCGAGTTGATTTTATTTTAAATAAAAATAATAATAATTCAACCTAGTTATTTGATCTATAATATGTATGCTAATTCAAAAAAAAAAAAGACCACCAACAATAGTGTTCAGACCAGGCTTTTATACAAAACAATTTTCTGTTTTTGTTTTATTTTTTTATTATAAACATTTAAAGTTGCCTATATACAATGTATATGGATGGTTTCAGAGTGATGAACCGATTTGAGTCTGAAATAATTTTTATGTTGTTTGGTATTTTTTTTTTTTTTTGGATAAGATGTATTAGGTAGTGGCGTCTTTAAAACAACAACAACGAAATATTTGGCACAAGTTATTTTTTTATTTATTGTTTTTTTTTTGTTTTATTAAAGTTTATTACATTTTAACAAAATTAACTAAATTTAATGACAATCAAAATTGAATTCTTCTATGTTATTATATTTTATTAGCAGTTCACCTCCTTCTATCACACAAAAAAATTTAATATTATTTTGATTTGTGTTTTTTTTAATCCAAAAATGGTGTTATTTATAAGTGCCGCTGTTAGTGCTGCTGTTGCTGCTGTAGTTTTTGTTTTCAATTTTTTTTTGTTTTTTTTATTATGATTTTGTTAAAGAAATAGTTTTAACAAATTGACAAGTTATGGTTTGCGCTAGTTTCTAGTTGTTATATTGTATGTATATATATATGAATATATAAGTGTTGTATGTGTACGTATATTAACTGTATCTAATGTATATTTTATCTTCTGTCAAATGATCAAAAGTCATGAGGAATATATATATATATATAAAAAAAAATAATAAAAATAAAAGAAACAAGTGACCAATCCACTTGGTGGTCTCATTTTAATAATAATAATATTTAATACTAAATATAAAAATCAAGAAAATATGAGAACTCATTGAAGTTTTAAAGAGATTTTTAAATATGCGTCACTATTTTATAGCAATCATTCACTTAATAATAATGATATGAATTTATATATACAATAACATATGTATATATATATATATCTATATATAGTATATTTTAATATTAAATATATTGAATTATTAGTCTGATGTCTGGGTTCATAAAATTTTTTAAATTATTGAAATGACAAAATCATCAGCTCTAACTTAGGTTTTTGTTGCTTGCCAGTTTTTGATGTTGTTTGGTTAACTTTTTTTTTGTTTTTTTATATTTTTTTATTTTGTTGCGTTTTTGTTGTATTAAAATTATTTAACGTGCAATAAATCAGATCGATTTAATATGTCATTTAATTTATTTTTTTCGGTTTGTGAAATTTGGAGTTATCAGAATATTTGTTCGAAATTAAAAATCAAGAAAAAAAAAAATAATGAAAAAGGTCGGTTTTTTCGGTAATTTGTATTTAAAGTTTTTAGGCTTGTCTTATGTAGAATTAGTTATACAATTTTTTAGTTTTGATTTGATGCTTATTATTTGAAAGAATATTCGAAAATGAAGAAAATATAGTTATGGGATATAAAATAAACAATAAAAATGTTTGCTGATGTCAATAAATGGTAGACATCCAATTAAAATAATTAGGTAGAAAATTATATCAACACATTTGAAAGTTAACTGATGAGAAATTAAAATTAGATATGAACAAATGTTAATAGAGAACGTTAGGCTGTGCTGACTTCGTATTTAATTAATTAACAAAATAATATAAAACACATGGAATTACATAATGTATATAAAACTCATAAAATCATAAAATACATAATTTTTTTTTAAAAAACGGTATATAATAAACGTTGTATAGGATGATTAATAACCATTTTATTAATTATTCTATATAACGCTTATTATATAATACAGTGTGAAAGGACACCCCTTCACGTCTTTCAATAAAAATCCAATGGTATAAAAATAGATATAGGGTGTCTTTGAAAACTTTAAAAATACTAGTGGTCCGATGTGCAGTCGCACAGTAGTAACTTTATTTAAAAAACTCTGGATAACAACATTATCATTGATTCATATCAATTTATATAAATCTTATTAATTTTTCTGTAGGTAGGTGAGAATCCTTCAAGGACACCAAGTGGTTTCAGTCACGCGCACGGAAACCAAAAATGGTAGTGAGGACCTTAAATCCACTAAAACCACCTCTTGTTTTGTCTTTCATACATAACAAATTTATGATAGATCGACTAATGAATTTTTACTCTTAGAAAAAAAAATTTTTATGTTTTTTTACTGAGAGTAAATTGTGGTTATATTTCTGTATTATTAATTAAAAAATTTTTTTTGCAAAATATTAAATTAAATTTATATTAAAAATAATTAAAAGCTAAAAAAGTGATTTAAAAATGAAATAAAAAATAAAAGTGTAAAACATTAATGCATTATTCTATTTTTAGTATTAGAATTGCTTAAGTTTTTTCTGCTATTAACCTATCGTTATATCTGTTTAATCTTAATATGCACCATGAAAAAGAAATATCTATAATTCTCTATCAATTTGACATCAATTACAGCAAAAATCGGTTATAGTCACTACTGGTCACAGTTCACTTTTAGCCAACAATTTTACTGTCATCATATTTTTTAATATACTTTTTTGTATTTTATAGTCAAACACGTTTGTAGTCATAATTCTGTTATAGTAATAAACTTCATAAGTTCATTTAATCGATGTCGTTTATAGTCACATTAAAATATAACGCCAATTTTTTCAATAAAACAAAAAAAATAAGTCAAAAGTGAATTATTTTATTAAAAAACTTATAACTGATCACCACGTCGTTCATCTTGTGTAATATTTAGAAGATGGGGTTTGTTTTAGAAACCATAGCTTATAACTGTTATATGTTTCAAAAATCATATTGAAAGAGTTATTCTTTAACTATTTTTCATGTCGACTTATTAATAATCATTCTTAATCAAAAATTTTTTGGCTCATATAAAATAATTGATTCCCAATTTTTATCTTTTTCTTTTATTTTTAATAGTTATGAAATAATTCTTATTTTTTCTATTACCGATAATGAATGGGCTTAAATGTCTTTAAAATGAGCATATTATAATGGTAATATGTTATGCATAGTTTTCGATAAATTTGTACTTTAATTTTAATAACTTCAAGGGGCCATCTATAGCCCCTTGTTTAGTAGTTTAGAGTTCTGAAACTAGATTTGTATGAAAATAGATACTTAATGCTATACTATATATATAATGTATACTATATATAATAATGCTTAATGCTCAGTAGATATATTTTGAAATAGCTTCTTAATTAGAAAATTATTTTTATTTCAATCAGAGAAAATAAAAATTGCTATGTAACTATTATCGATAATAGAAAAAATAAAAATTGGTTCATAACTATTAAAAATTAGAGATAAAGATAAAAATTGAGAATTAAGTATTTTATATGAGCGAAATTTTTTTTTATGGAGAATAACAATTATTTTTAATGTTGTTTTTATAAATTAAAAATGTCTGGAGCTCTTGCTAGATCGATAAAAGACCGCTTACCGATCACGTATATACACTTTATTCAATATAACTCGTAATAAATAATTTTTTTGATTAAAATTGTGATCGATTACAGTTATTTGCAGTCACAGTCCAAAATTTTCATTTTGAACTCTTATATCTCTGAAACGGTAACACTGATCTAGACCAAATAAGTTTCATAATAAAGGCTGGAAAAATCCCTATAAAGTTGTTGCAAAGAAGTAGGTACATTGTTGTAGAGAAAATGTATAAGATATTAAATAAAACACTACAAAATTTTAGAAAATTTTTAAAAAGGTCAATCAAGGATTTCAAGGATAGTTTGTACATTTTTTTGCAGCTTAATTTAACCGATAATAACAAAAATAATAACTATAAAACAAAAAAAAAAACAAAACACTGAATACTAAATTCAATAAGTTTTAATTACTAACATTTTTCGAATTAATTTTTAAAAACAGTTTCGAGACTATATTAAAGGATTAATATTATAGAAAAAAAGTATGGTTATTTATAGAATAGGTACTAAGTTTGAGAACTAATTAAATCAAAAGTGTGTATTTATTTTCAAAATTGATATTTAATTGTTGTAAATTCCGTGATAATGCAAAAAAAAAATTATAAGAGTGTATTATAATTTCATGATTTATAATTCAACATTCAAAAATTCAATAACAAATTATTAGCAAAATAGTGCGATAAAAAAAATAGAATCTGACAAAAATAAAAACAAAATACAGAATAAAGAACATAAGCGAAAATAAAAACAAAATATTAGTTTTTAATTAATATGAGACTTAATTATAATAAGGACTTTTCTAAGCTTTCTAATTTAATTAATCAAAACCCCACTAAATTGCATCGACTTCATTTGAGCTAAATTTTCAGAGAATACAAAAATTAGTTTGTAAACACTATTACAGCCTTTTTTACTCTTATATCCGTTTACACCATCTCTGTGACCTGGTGCACTGTATATTATGCCCTGCACTGTAATTGTTATATTTAAATAAAATATTCGTTTGATCAGCATGTCTAGAATTAAAAGTGCAGTGTGCATTCACCATACAATAAATATAGCTTTGATATTATGTATATTATATTGGAATGTAGGACATATTATTATGTTGACTTTGCAGCGTCATGTTAATTTGTTAATAATATATCGTATATAATTAATATTGTACACAATTATTAAGCTAGAGTTAAAGGTACGTTCAAGGAGATAAGAGCCTCAAATAAATAAAACTCATATATCAATAATAACTGTGCTTTTATTCAAAATAATTTAATATAAAGACAGTGACAGGACTCCAGAATCACAAAACGAAACATTAAACTTAAACTCATCTATATGAGCCATCTCTTTTGAATCAATGGTTAGACTTTGAGATACTGGAATCCAGGACGAACCGAATAAAATTGGGATACAAATTTTCCATGTTACCATAATAGCCTAAGTCTATAGTCTAATTATTGCATTGGTGTATATCGTCAGACACTACTATCCACCTGCCATACAATTATAATTTTAGAAGGTTAATAATAGATGTACAAAAAAATATAATATCTAAACAATTAAAGAAAAACAAGAAAACTTAGCCTAACTTAAACCAAGTTGATTATAATTATTTAAAAAATTTATTTAACATTCGACCATTTAAAATTCGAAATTTTCATTCAAAATTAACACCATTCATCATATGATGAATATTTAACATCTTTTTGATAAACACTTGTGCTAAAACCAATCATTAAAATCTAAAAAAAAAACAAAACAAAAAAAAAATAAATATAAACACTGAAAGAAAATTTATATCGAATGAATTACAAAATTGATTTGCAACAGAAAAACATAATAAAAACAGAACAAAAACAAAAAAAAAATAAAATCAAGATTTTGTCCCAAAACTGAGAATTAAATTTTAAAATCGAACGTACAATAATGATAAAAAAAAAATAAAAAAAAAAAACAAAAAAATCCTCCTTCATTCTTTCATCTGGTAAATTAAAAGTCATAAATTATAAAAATTAACTACATTTATGGTTATTTTCAACCCATGTCCAACTGTATACCAATATAATACGTACTATAAGATTCATTTTGAATATTTTATTTACATTTATTTACATTTTATATACTAACATACATACATTATTATGTATATATATATATATATATATATATTTCAAGTCGACAAGATGAGTAAATTGAATTTAAAGATATGTATTTTGTTTTTTTTGTTTTTCTTTTCTGTTTTTTTTTTTTAGAGAGTTCTTCGTAAATAAAATGTGAATATAAAATAATGAGAAAATTACAGCAACCATCAATCTGCCATCTATATTACAAAATTTTTAAAATCTGTAGTTGAATTTGGAAAAAAAAAAGTTTGCTTATTTTATTTTAAATCAGTTAAGTAGTGTTGTTGTTGTTGATTTTTTGCCTGTTTTATTTTGAATTGAATATGTAAAGGCGATTTCAAGCAAGCACAAACATCACCTTCCTACGCACTTAATTTAGTCATTTATTATTAGAAAATTTACAAAAAAAAAAAAAAAAAAAAACAAAAAAGAAAATAAATGTCAGAATATTTTTCATTTAATTTTTTTTAATTCAACTGTGTTTTCTTGTTGTTGTTAGTGTTTTTTTTATTTAAAAAAAAAAAAAAAATTGAACGCCGGATGAATTACAAAAGGTGTAATTATAGTATATAAAAAAAAAATAAATATAAAATGTCCGGATGATGCAAATATGTGTGTCTTTAATGGTTGCTATATTCCTGGAATTAATTTTTTAGTAGAATCTAAACATTTCAATCATATTTTTTTTTTCTGTTTCTTCTTCTTGAATTGAATCCTAGTTTTTTTTTTTTTTTAAAAATTCAAAATCTACGGGTAAGAATAATAATTTTTTTTAATTTCCATGAAGTTTGTAGAATTACAAGAAATTTTTTTGTTGTTGTTGTGTTTCTTGGTTACCATTAAATGGCATTAACAAGCGTTAATTATATGTGATTAATATTAGTATGAAGAAAAATTATTACCTTCATTTTTTCTTTTTCCAATATAGGTAATAATAATAATAGTGAAAAAAAAAATGTAAAATGTTCGCGGAATAAATATTGTTAAAAATATGCGTAGTTTAAAAGTAGTTTTATGTACCTACATAAATTCCATGTCAATTTCATTCGAAAATTCATAATAAATTGTTTTAATATGATTTCCTAATAATATATAATTTCTTTTATTTTTTTATTTTGTTATTGTTTTGTTGGTAGTAGTAGTCTTACTATGTAAGTTGAAATTGTTAAAAATTGGAAAAAAATTAATTATTACCATATTTAGAATAAATGAGGTTAAAATAGCTATTTTATGGAATTACTAAGTTAATTATTAGTTATATTGATGGGCATATTAAAAATAGATACTCTATAGTCTATACTAATTAATAAAAGTAATACTAAATATGAATGAACAAAGATAATTATCCCATTTATGCTTTAAAGATCAATTCTAACATATTCAATAACCCTAAAATTTTATTTAATTATTTCAATACATTTTTGTCACGATAATGGAATAATTATTATTTAACAACTTATCTAATAATACCAAAGCCAAAGCTTTTTCTTTGAGCCGATAACGTCTCTGGAAATATATAGACTAATAAATCCTAACAAATCGCCTTCTAGTATAATTTTCTAAAGAATGGTTCTTTGATTATTGTGGATGTTCTATGCTATATTTTTAATATTAGTATCTATTAGGTTTTATACATATTAAATTTACTTCATTTATTAATGTTATAGTAGTAAAGACTGACTGCATTAACATTCACTTAATATATAAGGTTAGAAATAATAATTTATACATGCACACAGAAGGTATACATGCAGCATTTATTTATTCATACTTAGTTCAAGTGTTTACAAATTACAATTTTAAAATTTACAATAATTATGATATTTACATTAAAAAACAATTATTATAATACATTTAAGTTCATGTACATGTGTACATGTGTGTTTAATATCATACCAAGCTATCAATTCGGGTTCCGGCAAAAGCATTCGGCTATAGAACAAATTCACAGAGTATTGCAGCATATAAATGAAACATTTGAGTGTAAAAAATATTGTTCTGCAGCATTTCTCGACATCACGCATGCCTTCTATAAAGTCTGGCGCGAAGGGCTATTATTTAAATTGAAAAAGTTGCTGCCTCACCATTATCATAAATTTTTTAAATCATGCCTTAGTAATAAAAAATTTGTAGTAAAGTACAACAACGAAATTACAGATATTACACAAATACAATCAGGTGTATCACAGTGAAATGTTTTAGGACCAGTGCTTTATGTCATTTACACAGCCCATCTCTCAATATCACAAAAAATTATTGAAGCTACATTTACTGATGATACTGCTATTTTGGCATCCCGTACAAATCCGATGATAGCGTCTAAAATATTACAAGAAAACCTTTTTAAAATTGGCTTATGAAATGGAGAATAAAGGCAAACACATCAAAATCTTTGCACATTACGTTTACACATCGTAAAAGTATCTGTCCCGCAGTAAAATTAAACAATTCAGTACTGTTATGGGTGAATTTAGTAAAGTACTTGGGTATGTATTTAGACCGTCGACTTACTTGGAGAACTCACATTTTCCAAAAGAACAGATAACTCAGAATAAAGTTCAACCAACTCTACTGACTTTTAGGGCGTTATTCCAAGCTATCAAATTATAGTAAATTAATGATATACAAATCAATATTGAAACCAATATGGACATACGGTTTAGAGCTATGGTGTACTACAAGTAACTCAAACATTGAAATAATTGAACGTTTTCAGTCAAAAGTACTGCGATCCATTGTAAACGCCCCTAGGTTTGTAAGAAACGACAGAATACGAGAAGATCTCAAGATTCCATCTATAAAAGAAACAGTTACTTCCAAGTCAACATCATATCACTCAAGACTTCAAAATCACCCAAATGCGCTGATTTCGTAGCTTTTAATTACTCGGCAGACATGCAGTCTAAAAAGATTCCCGCTGGAACTAAGTTGCAGATTTCCTAACAACTAGCCAAATAAATTGAGTTTCTAGAAGAAGAAATCATTGGATTTTCTCTCTTCCACAAGCCTTCATTAGCTCAAATCAAAATTTATACTTGATATCTTGTATTTTATGTATAATAAAATTATTAAGGTGTAATGAAATTCACAAAAAAAAAAAAATTATATGTGTATAAAGTGTATCGATTTATATTGTACAATTCTACAAACATAACATATGGGGTACGACGCTAATCATATTTTTAACAGTGTCTTCAATAAAATATTCCAAATAATTTAAAAATGGCAGAAGTTATTCCTATTTCCTAAAAGTCGATTTCAACTAGCTCGAACAGCTACAAACCTATATTTTTATTGTCATCCATTTCTAAAGTTTTTGAAAAAGCTATGAATTATAGAATACTGAAGGTTTTGTTGATAGAACAAATTTCTTCAGTGATGGCCTATTTGGCTTCCGGAAGGAAAAATCCACTGAAGACGCATTTTTTTGTTGAGTGATATATCATGGCTTAAATAAGTTAATTTTTTGTAATAGTCTATTTATCGATATTACCAAGGTGTTTGATACGAAAAAACATGAATTACTGCAACAATTTCGTCGGATTTAGTGGATTTATATTTAAATGGATTAAGTCTATGTGTATGGTTCAAGTTATAGAAACATCATTATTTGAATGACTCTAATGTTGAGAACGAAAACGTGATGAACAATTTGTTATTAAAAAACAACTATTTAGCTTTAATCAGGTTAGCATTGAAAAAAGTATATTGGCTTGATTTCAATGATTTTCCAAAAAATGCAAAATGGTTTTTGTTTTGGTTTTGGTTTTTGCTGGTATTTTGGGCAAATGGTTTTGCTTCGGTCCTGGTTTCTAAAATTTAAAAAAATTAGCTTTTTGGTTCGGGTTTGGTGGTTTACTTAAATGTTGATGGTTTTTTGTTGTGTTTAAAATGTTCGATTCAAAAGGGTTTTTATCCCTGGTTTTAATATAAATTGAATTATATGTTCATATATACATATACATTTTTAGAAATAAGTAGTAAAAATCTCAAAAAATCGTCTAATTTCTATTATAAATTAAAAAAATATAAGAAATCAAAACTAGCTTAATAGAAATTCCATATAAGTCGATTAATTTGATTATTAACAACTAATTTAGTGATTGTTTTTATCGAAGTATTTTGAATACTATATATTTTTGATAAATTGGTTTTATACATTTTGAGTCCTCTATTGTTAAATTTTATTATTGAGGTGAATATAATTGGTTGAAGTTTTGCCAGACAACCGAAACAGCTTTTTTTTTTTATATATTTTGAGAAAGCTCATTTTTCTTTTATATGTGTTTACCGTACTATGAAATAGACTATCTGTACAGCTTAACCTTGTCTAAGTAGTCGTTTTTCGTAATACTCCTTCAATTTTCTGGACTTTTTTATCAGTTCATTTACATAACTATTCCAGTTCAATCCATCATCGAACCAAACACCAATGTATTTATTACGCATTTCCATTCTAATAATGTGTTCAAAGTCGTCCTTGTCACCCCTATACCCAATATTCAAAAATAAATAAAAATTTTGAAACTACTTAAAAGCATTTTTTTAAATTTTAATTCAAAATTCGAATAACTTTAAATGGTTTTGATTATACAAGTACGTAATCTTAAATACTATTAATTCTTTAATTCTTAATCCTCAAGAATTTCTTTAATAATTAAACAAAAAAAAAAAACAAAATCAAAAGCAAAAACAAATCATTTCGAAAAAATCTTTAAAACTTCTTCTTCGATTCGAAAATGAAGTTGAAATTTATAGATACTCAATAATTAAATGGAATTTATTTTCCATAGGTGTGTAAGTTTAAAGTAATAAAATAAAATTTTACAAAATACGACTAAATAGTGTTCTAATTGAACTTAATTTACTTTTTTTTATTTTTTATGTCTATCTCCATAGTTTAGATTATACTAAATATTTTTTATTTCAAAATAAAAGTTCATGAGTTTTGTTATTTTTTTATTTTTATTTTTTTTTTTAAATAAAAGTGCATTTTAAAATTATATTTATTTAATATGACCATACATTTTAAGTATTCTTTATATAACTATAATGTATGCCTATAATGTATATACCCTAAGATAATTTATATTGAATTTAATAATAATTTTGAAAAAATTAAATTAGTTGATTACAAATTCATCGATAAAATTGGAATTTTATTAATATTTTTTTTTTTTATTTACCACCAATGTTTTAAAAAGTAAAATATTTTCGATTCTAAAGAAATTTCACATTTCTAAGTAAATTTTATTGATTTAATGACAAATAAATAGATATGTATAGATAGTTGTATATATGTATTATAATATGTAAGTGTTTTCATAAATTAAAAATAAAAAAATAAAAATATAAAATCATTTAACTTCCGTATGATCATAAATTATGGTTTTTTAACTTTATGGTTTTTGGTTTTTACTCTAATATTAATTTTTTTTTTACTTTCAGGAAAATGGTTCTAATGAATTTTAATTATACTTCGATTTTGTTTATAGTTCAAAATTAATTTAGGTGGTGAGGAATTAAAAATTAATAGAAATTTAGAACTAAAGTATGTTATCATCACTATTATTCTTATAGATACGAAAAATTTTTATTACTTAGGTAGATTTTATCGATGGAGAAGAATTTTGTGAATAGTCGAATGTCGAATATCAAATCAAATAGTTGAAGCCCCCTGAAGAATTTTAGGGTAAAACTTTGAAGCCAAATAACCTGAATAGTATACAAAAATGGATTATAAAAGCACCAGCTATTCCCGCCGTAACAACGGTTCGTGCATTTAAAAAATATTAATTTCCTTTTTACTTTAATATTTAACTCAAAACAAAGTTCTCAATTTCCGAAAAATAATTTTTCTTAGCATATTTTGTCCAATTTAAGCATAACATTTTTGTTACATATGGTTTTTGTCTTTACTATTATTCAAATGATTATGAATTGGTTCTAAATATTCTAAACTAAATATTTATAGTTTTCCATATGGTCATGCTTTTTTAAATAAATGATTCAATTGAAAGATGGGCATAAAAATTAGTACCTTTTAATTTTTTTTATTTCTTAATCGGTGATTTTTGCGGCAATATTTTTAAAAAGCTTAACATTTAAATTTTTAGGTTCATGTCACTGCTTTTTGATTTAATTCACAGAGGTGGAAAGTTTTACAGACATTATTAGCGTTATTAATTAATATATTAAATAATTAATACCACTAATAATGTCTAAAAATAATAATGTATTTTGTAGCATACAAAAATGAATTTCTTTAATTTGTGTAATTCCATAATAATGTTGGCAGCCATGTTTTCATGTATTGAAAGAGTACATTTTAACGTCTACTGTTGACTATTAATTATTTATACGGACCTACAATAATTGAAGTAATAATATAAATTGGCTAGCGTTTGGGTATAGTGTATAGAAAAAAAAAACAAAAAAACAAAAATGCAATAAACTGTTAGGCACTAAACTAGATTATAGAAAGCCGTGGAAAACACAGATTCTTAATAACATAAACAATTAATAATTATACAATAACTAAAAACAATATTTATTATTATTTAAATAGTCTTTATTATCGAATTGATTTTTAACCCTTCTATTTCCATGAAAAAAAATGTATTTCATGTTATCTTCGGGACAGAAAATGACCCAGTTTTATTACTCCTTTATTAAATTTATTTATAAAAACAGTGAAAATTCACATCATAACAAAATACAAATTACTAATTATTTAGCTTATGCAATATGTTGCACATAACAAATGATAGTGCATGTTATTTTATCGCTATGTGTTGGGCACACATCAGTGGTGTTCTATAATATAATACGGTAAACTTTGTTTAAATAACTCTTACAGCGTTTGCGCCCGCTAGAATTTTGTATAAGATAGTATAGATAATAATGAAACAGATTCTTTTACTTAAATATACCATATACGAATTCAGACTTGCGAGGAAGCTTGTGACGAGAAATGTGTTCACAAAACAAGTTTTTCTGCTAAATTTTGTAAACAAATTTGTATTTTTATTGTCATTTCGATTTAAATGATTTTTAATTGGCAAAGTCGATTAGTATGGTTAACCAATTAACTGAATCTTATATTATATGAAAACGAATCAGGAGGTCTCGAGTTGAAGTCCTGTCCACGACATAGATGTTTTAAATTTTTTTTTTCAATTATTTTTTTAAATTAATTTGGAATATATTTTTGTTATTACTGAAAATAAAATGAAATTTCATATGAAGGCCAAGTTACTACTAAAATTAGCTGATATATATAAAATTCTTAAGTCGAGTACAAAACACTGAAGAAGTCTGCAAGTAGTAGACGAAATACGCGTATCTGTATGATAAGCATATCAGTAAAATTAAAAGGAAAATATTCGACTATTTTCACTGTTATACCAAAATTTTACTCTAACGCTGGAAAACAAGTTTTTATAAAAAATAAAATTCTTATTGTGGATGCGAAGTTTCTGCTCCAAAATTTGTTTTGATTTGTTTTTTTTGGGTTCTTATATTTACCAAATTTTGAAGTTTAAACAAATAGTTGTCGTGGAATATTTCCAAAGCTTATTTCACAGATTCATTTACATTTTGTAGAGGATCATACAAATGTTGGAGGCTTAGTAACACATAGTATAACTGTGTATACATATACATATACCATGTGGTGCATATACAAATACCATTACTGTATATGGAGCACACTTAGAACAAATTCAAATTATCCAGTTAAAAACTATAGCTTAAATTTATATTATTTTACATACTCACGAAGGATGTTCAACAGTTATTAAATTAGTGAAACTAGACTCATGTAGCTTACCTGAAACAGAAAATAAAAATAATTAATATTAATAAAATTATTAATAACTATTAAAAAAGTGAAAATTAAATAAATTTAATTAAAGTGTTGAATTTTATTGTTATTGTTTTTGTGAAAGACCAAACAAAGATCTAAACTATTATAATCAAACCATTATTGACATTTTTATTTAAGTTTTTTAAAAGTATATCATATTATTATAATGTAGTTTGTTATCAACAATTCACCTCAAAATCATACAACAAAAATTTTGTTCACCAAAAATAAGGCAAAATAAAAAAGCTAAACCACCACAACGCATACTTTTTACAAATATTAACAGAGTGCATTTGAGGTATATTAAATGTAGGTAGGTAAAGTAATTAAAGGTAAATATTAAGTTTTCTTAAAATTTTCTTGGATCGTTGGAATAAATTTATTCTGCATGCAGTACCATATCTTGATTTGTACAATAACAATCGGGTTTAAAATAACTTATAATAATTAGGAGTATGAATAAAAAAGAAATAAAACAGACACGGTAAATTCAGATTGCATTAAAGTACTCATTAGTAGTATTTTCAATTGAAAAACAACTTATTGAAACTAAAATTATGACATAGAAATCTGTTCAGTCCCTGCCATTCATTCATTCATTCATTCAATTTAACATGCGATTTTCTGATCAAAAAAAACCTGTAGGTACACAATTTTTACACAAAAGCTAATACTTAAACTTGAATTATAATTACTCAACAGGGGCCCCTAGTAATATATATGTTTATGTTATATATATTTAATTATTAAGTTATATATATATTTAAATTTAACTACTTAGAACCCACAACATATTCAATAAAATTAATAATACAAGGTATCAAATTTATTGGGTACAAATCATAGTTGTTATGTCAAAACAAAACTCTTGTATATGCAATATATGATAATAAGATTGTGTCTGAACTTATGACATTGAATTGTATGATACAGCTGTAATATATTATGAAATAGCTGTAATATAGAAACATTAATAATATTTTGAATTCAAGACTTATAGAAACTTGAAATATACATTAAGATTACAAACTAGTGATTTAAAGCGAATTCCTTAAGAAAAAAAAATCAATTTAAACATTCGATCAGCCATGCAAATTTGTTCACTATCAAATTAGAATTAAGTGTTGTTTATTCCTCTTAAACAAATACAACGCTTAACAAGAGGAACCGCATGTGTCCACCCTATAGTGGTAGAAATCTTAAGATGGCATAAAACCAGTTAGGTACAAAGCTTCAAAGATGTCGGATTGTACAATGTAGAGTAGTTAAAAAAATTTAAATTATATTAATACATTTATCGTACAACAGTCTATTTAATATCTCTCATAATTCTCTTCGTTTAAAATATATTTATTTCGTTTGGTAATATAATTCAATAAATGATTTATTTTAATTCTGACCAAATTAATTAATATATATTTGATTTTAATTGTATTTGGAAGAAAAATTAATTATTTGATACATAATATAATACATACTAAATACAGATTATATAGATACATGTACATACAAATTTATAATAATTTTATTTTCCACATAATATGTATTTGGTTTTAAATACTGGTATATGATGGATGCTGAGCTCCTGTGACTGATAGTAAACATTGACGATCACTAGTATTCCGGAAAAGTTTGTAGAGAGACTGTATTGCAAGCTATACATACATATTAAAGCTGAAACTAATGAAAACAAATCTAACTGGTATCAACCTTTTGACAAATTCAACTTTTGCGGTTATCAAACATGCAATTGCTATGACACATCCTAGTACTCCGCGGAGAAGATAAGCAGCATTAGTAAATAGCCAAAGTAGTAAATATAAATGATTTTCCATTTTAGTTCCAAAAATTAGCATCACTGAACAAATTGCATTTACGACATCAAAAACCAAATTCAATGTAAATATGATTTCAAGGGCAAATTTTATAGCTTTATACTTCATCCTTAGCTATATCGGAATAATCTATGTTAACCTGATCAGCTAAATAATCCATTTTAGTCAAAAGAACAATATTTACAATTGACCATAACGAATATGAAACTGCATCAATCCATTCAACAAGCAAACCAGCCGTTTGCAATCGAAAACAAATTAAACGTTTAACCATTTTCCTATTTACAAAAATTAAAACAAATTTAAACAAATCGTCGCCAATAGGATTTTCTAATTCTGAATCCTGACTTTTGATTAAATAATTACAAAATGTGATTCTCAAATTACAACTTATTTTGAGTATAACTGTACTGTATTGTCTGTATTAAATCTAACTTCAACCGAGAAAGAAAATAAATAACGCTTATTAGTATTTTCGTAAGTGATCTATACTATCTCAAGGGGTACGTTAGTGCTAAAGGTAATATCATAACGCTTTGGCTGATAATAAAAAAAGCAACGTCATCAAGTTCAAACTGGAGGCCAGACGGAGACTTTAACGGGACGTACAGCTCGAATTAGCAAATATATTCTCATCATCAGATAGAAAAAAAGCTTGAAGTACAAATATTAAGAACAAGTGTAGCTACTCACTAAATTTTCATACTATCAAAATTACTAAATATCTAAAATTAGGGGATTCTGATTCTAAAATTGGGACCTAATGACCATATCCTAAGCAAAGCTGGAATTGCTAGCTTTCCAAAAATATATATCTTTAGTGGCGCATTTTATCTTCTAAGGATGAAAAGGACATTTGAAAAGTGTCCTTGTTGTTTTGACGTTTTTCTATAGAAACAGTTATATCTGTTGATCTATTGAATATATATTATATATTCAGCTACATATTCTAGAAAGATATCGGTCTGGAGCATATTTGAACATTTATTTGATGCTGATTGGTGCTGCCGTTATGGAGATATTGTAGTTCAAAGTAGAAAATTTTGGAAAAAAAAAAATCTTTATTTTCTCAGCTTTACTTAAAAAAAAAATTATCTACTTTATAGTGTTTTTATATAAAAAAAAATAATGTTGCGCTTTTTACAAAGTAATTTAGCAAGCAAAGATACTTTCAAATGTCCTTTTCGTCCTTAAAGGATAAGATGCGCCACTAAAGTTATACATTTTTGGAAAGCTAGCAGCTGCGGCTGGGATATGGTCACTTGGTCCTACACCGATACAACCTCACCCTCAGAAGAGCTTAAATTTACTGCACATTTTAATTTATTATATTTTACACAATATCTCATAAAAATATTTTAACGGGTTTTTAAACAGCAATTATTAAACTATGTTAACTTTATTTTCCAATTTTTGTTAAGTTTTTCCAAAATAATTTTTAATTTAAGACAATATTCTACACACTCTTTATGAAAATTAGATGTAATAAATCTTAATCATATTAATTTATTTTGATTTATTTTGTTCAACAACAACAAACAAAGCTATTTTTGTTTATTTTTACTATTTTATCTTAATAATAATAGAAAGTTTAAAAGAAAAATGTCAATAATAAATTTCAATTTAATATGAAAATCTATTCCATCACACCATCATCATTGGTATACAATTTTTGTTATTTTATTATTATTATTATTATCATTATTTAATATCATCCCTCAGAATTAGTTAAATGTAATGTATACAAAAAACTTAAGCCTAGAAAAAAAACCTATATTTTTACTCTTTAATCATTTAATATACAAATAAAGGTAATCATTCTTTTTGAAACAAAAAAAAAAAAAGAAAAACAAAAATAGGAATAAAAATGAGGAAAACTTGTTACCACAAAAATAAATCTGTATTCATTTTCTCTGTTTTTTGTTTTATGTTTTTTTTTTTATTTTTTTATTAATGTCCTCAAATTCAAGTCTTTTCACATCCCTTTTTCTTTAAAAGTTAACTAACATATTCTATTTTCTTTCTCTTTTCTTCTCACTTTCTTTACACTGTTACTAAGTTATAATGATAGTTAGTGTTTTTTTTTATTATTATTATATTTTTTTTTGTTTTGTTTTGTATACTGATCATTATTCAGATCCTGTTTTCATTCTTTATTATTGTAAATAGTAGAGTATGATATCATCATTTTGTCGTGAGAAATCCCATATAATATGTCCGAATTCCTTCCAGAAACTTTTATTCAAATTAAAAAGCACTTTTTCACAATAATAAAAAAAAACAACAAAAACAAAATAAGAATAATAATAATAAAACAAAAGATGAACATAAATAAAATAGAAAACAGAGACGACAAACTCTTCAAATGAATCAAAAAACAAAAACTAGGAAAAATAAAAGGATAAATTACAATTATATTTATATATGTATAAAAAGTATACAAAAAAAAAAAATAAATAAATAAAAAGGACTCACAAGGAAAGTAACAAAATTACACCTTTGAGAATAATTTGTGTTGTTATCACAGTGAACCTTTTTATTTTTTTGATGTGCTCTGCTCTCTTCTATTTTTTTTTTTTTTTGTTGTTGTTCATTTAAGGACATTTTTTGTCCCAAAACATAACCACAGTGCAAAAAAAAAAAAAATAAATAAAATAAAAACCATAAAATAAATGTCCATTATTTAGAAATTTCCTTTTTCGTCAAATGAAAGTTTTTCTTTTTTTATTTCTTACTCTTTTTTTTTATTATTATTTATTTTTTGTTCTGGTGCAAAACTTTGTAAAATATTGTATGCGGTTCTGAGATGGTTTTTTGATCAATGTGTGTTATTTGATTTAACAGAGATTTGAAAACAGTTTAAATACATTAATGAATGTTAGGAGACTTTAATTTTGTTGAAAAATTTAAAATGTATATATATATATATATATGTAATGTATATATAATATAACGGCTAGTGTTTCTATATCACTACATTTGCGAGTTGGCTGATGTTAATTACCGTTATTTGATTAATGCATTTATTCATGTGAGTTCTTAAAGATGGCTGATTTAATGATTACACTTGGAACATTCGTTACTGTCATGTTGGGTAGTTCCCATTGTTCGGGATGTAATTATTTGATTATAGATTCATTTCTACAAATTTGCTTATAGTCTATTAAAACGCCTGGTAACTATGCAAGTATATTAATAATATTAAATAATAACATTGTAAAAAAGTGATACTTTAGTAGCTTATAAGACAAGTTATTGAAGAGATGCAAAAGCCACCATTTTAAAAATAAAAAATATTACTAATAAGAGCAAAAAATTATAATTGTTAACTTCAAGGTTACGAATAATTCTTGAACAATCCATTGAATTTAAAGTACCGTTAAATCTCATGTTTGTAGACTTTGAGAAAGCCTTTGATAGAGTAAACCGCGAGTATATTTGGGAATCGCTCAGTATGACAGGCATTCCAGAAAACATTATAGCTATAATTAAAGAGTCCTACAAAAAAGCCAGATGTCACGTTTTAGATCGAGGACAGCTGACAAATTGCTTCTAGGTGTGTCAGGGAGTAAGGCAGAGCTGTATTTTATCCCCCATATTGTTTTTAGTAGTAATGGATTATATCCAGAGGCGTCCCTTCGACATATCAGCCACTTAGATTACGCCGACGAGGTGTGTCTATTGTCACATACGACTGTAGACTTGAACGATATGTGCTAAAAGCTGTATGACACTAGAAAAAGTACGAGCCTAAAAGTCAATTCAGCTAAAGCTAAAATCATGCGCTCAACTCACATATCACAACATCCGATCCTCCATGAAGAAATGCGAATCGAAGAGGTGAGTACGTTCAATTACTTGGGCAGCATGGTGTCATCAGATGGAGGTGCCAATTTGAATATTGAAGCCCGCATCAGTAAAGTTCGTATTGTTTTCAGGATGCTCTCAAAAATATGGCAGGCAAGCAACATATCTCTGCCCACAAAAATAAGAATTTTCAATGCAAGTGTAAAATCTGTTCTCTTGTACGCTGGCGGAACATGGAAAGTTTCAGTAAACATCACCAGAAAACTCCAAGCGTACATCAATAGATGTCTTCGGCGCATCCTAAACATTCGTTGGCCACAAACCATTTTCAACTGAACGCTGTGGCAAAAAACGAAGCAAACACAAACCAGGAGGAAACCTGACAACAACATCGTGAAACAATGTTTCGAATGGAATCCTCAGGGTACACGTTTTGTTGGAAGGCCGAGAAAACATGGAGAACAACTGTCTTAGCCGAAGCAAGTACCCAACAAGCAACGTGGCCACAATCGAAGAAGTTAACCGCAGATACGAGCCGATGGAAATAATTTATTTCCAACCTATGCCCCACGGATAGGGTTGCAGGACATTGAGCCCAAGTGAAAAGAAATGTACTTCTTGAGTTAGACTGAAAAATATAAATTTAATTTTGTCACTTATAACTAATGTACTTATAACTAAATACATATATATTCGTTTGTCCTGTTCAAGACTTTTATAATAAGTAAAACTAATTAAGATTATGATAACAAACCAAGTAACAAATTAAGCCCCCTCTGGTGAATTAAATTATGTTGTTTGATAAATTGGTCAAAATATACGTTACAATCTGGTATAGTCTCATCGGTAGAACAATAGAATAATACAAGCTAACTATGTAGCAAGTACGAGGTAATCCTATAAGGCTTTGGATTACCTCGTACTTGCTATATAGTTAGATTGTATTATTCTCAAGTGTAGCAAATCGTATATCGCAAGTGTAGTAAAAAGACAAAAAAAAATAAATCGGATTCTGTCTTGTGGAAATAATCTTAAGCAGAGCTAGGATAATCTAACAAAAGCTTCTTCCGGTACGATATAATGAACCTATAATCTTCTAAAACCCACAATTTAATATAATCTGAATTATAATATTTTATTAATGGCTACAATTAATAAAATATTAAAAAGGCTTTCAAAAGTTTTAAAATGCATCTCTCTCTGCAAGTGAAAATGCATTTTCATTGTAATGATTTCAAAGGAAAAACTCTTTAACAAAAATTTACCACACAAATCAAAATAGAACATAAATTTTTATGTTCACTTGTATGTAAGTGACATAAATTCACCTTTATTTTAACCCTATTTTACTGTTATTTACAACACATCTACAATTTAGAATCAAAACAAAATTTTATTTTTTCTAATTATTTCCTTAAAAAAGAAAATTGTTTAAAAGGACGAAAAAAAAAGAACAAAAGCAAATACAAATATTTAACAACAAGAAATAAAATTTTACCTTAAGGGTATTTTTGTTGTTGTTGTTATGTAGTAGTTGTTGTTATTGTCTTGTTTTATGAAGATGTGAAGTTGTTGCTCTTTTGTGACAACATTTAAAATACTTGTAAAGTTCTTGCAATAAGATTTTTTTTTTTTTTTTTTTTTTACTCAAAACGTTTTGAATATTATTTCCTTAGATTTATATTTATGTAAGATTGGATGTATGTGTGTGCGTGTTTATCTGTGATTTGATGTGCCCTAAACATTTGTTTTTCTTGTTTAGTGAATGCTGTATATTATATATGTACCGTTTAGTATATTTGAAAGGACATAGTGTTTTTTTTTCAAATGTCTTTTAAGCTGTTCCAAGTTGTAAGGACATTTTAGTGCTTAAGTAAATTAATTAAGATATTACAAAAAGAGATGACGAAAAAGACGAAAAACTAAGGGCGAGGAAGGAATGGATAGTAAAGAAAATTTCTTTGTTTCTTAAATTTTTTTTTTTTTTTTATTTAAGGATTTGAATTTATTTAGAGGGTTTTTTGTTTTTTCTTACGAGACTATTATGTGTTTCACTCTGTTTTTTGTTCTGTTTATTTTTTAATTGTTTGTTTTTTTTTACAATTTTTTTAAATGTCCTTTTCTTATCAAATTCATTTATTGTATGTGTATAATATGATTTTTGTTCTCTTTCACTCTTATAATTGTTATAATTGTTAAAATTTTTATGATTTTTGTGAACAAAAACCGAATAATAATAACAACAACAACAACAAAATTTTCATTCATTTTGTATTGTATAAGAAATTAATTTTTTCTTTAAGACAATGGAAAAATAAAATTTTCATAATAATTAGAATAAGAAAACGGAATAAGATGAAGAAGTCATCAGTTTTGTTTTCAGGCTGATATTTTAATTGCTAAGGAGATTTTAACTAATAATTTTCTTAAAAATAGAAAAAAAAAAAAAAACAAATATCAGATAATACAATTTTTTTTTTTAGTATAGTAATTTAAAATGTAAAAGAGTTGTGTTATTTTTTACTTGTGAAAAAAGATTACCAATGGGTTGTAGATATTTTGGAAGTTTGATAATAATTATTAATTAATAAAATATTGTAATTATTGGCATTTAAAAATATTTCATTAATTTATTTTTTTATATTAAATTTGAAATTTAATAAAATTGCTTTGTGGTCTTGATAAACAGAAGATTAGCTGTTCGACCAAAGCAATTTAAAAAATTATTATTTGGATCAATCATAGATTGTGCAGGAATTGGTTTGAGCAGATCCAGAGCACCAACTGCTACTAAAATAGTGGTGAATTGTCAAACATAAAATGGGAAAAATGATTTTAGATCTTCTTAGCATTACAGCTTGATTAAACTCTGTATGTACATAAAAATAAATTTTTTTATGTCTGTCTGTCTGTTGTAGACTTAAAAACAATTCAATCGAAGTGGGTAAAATATTCGGTTTAACCGTTTTTTTTTATTTTTAGAGCTAAAAATTTGTACTCAGGTATTGCTTCAAAAATAAACAAATATGTCTATTACCACTGTTCAACATTTTGAATAATTCGGGTAGCTGAGATACACAGCTCTCAGCACTCATCAAGAATATTGCCAAAATGGAAGATGAATTCGAATGCAGGTACTCTTTTCTACTGTTACCCAATAACTTCAATTTCCATTAAGTCTGGCTTTTACTATTACAATAAGTAAAATATCAATGAAAAAATAATAAAAATGTATATAAAACTAAAATATAAATATTGTTTTAACTAAATTTCATCTTGGAGGAGGATTTGAATGCATGTACGATTGTTATTTACGTTTTTTCAAAACATATGTAGATTCATTATACAACTCTTAACTATCTATGAAAGTGTTGCAATTGTTATTTTCCATAAATTGGGTCGTACGTTTACAATCTAATGTATAAATAATGGCATTAATAAAAAAATACATTATATCGCAGTTCGGAGAACATATTTACCAATTTTCTACAATACAACATTTCATAAATAATTTATTAAAATGTATTTCAATATTAAATTTAAATTAGTTTTTTTTTTTAAATAATTAATTTTAAAAAATGACTTTTTCTGAAAATAAAATGAATGAATTACATTTAATAAAGCTTTACACAATTATTTTATATTAGGTATTTTTATTATTAGAGGTCTATTTGTCAGTAACGCTGGCCGGGTCAGCTAGGATACAAGATTAAATAGTTTCCTGTTAGCTGATATAATTAGACAAAACAAACAAAATGTAATCGCCTCGGTATTATTTTTTATATTTTTTTTTACTGCTCTTCTCAGTAATTTGGAGATAACTACATTTTGGTATATTAAATGTATTGGTACAATATTTTTACTATTAAGTTCTTACTACTGAGATTTTTGCTAATTAAAGTTCAACATGTAATGTTTATCGATTATTTATGTATCCCTTTTCTGGTATATCAATTTATAAAATGTGGCAAAACACAACTAGATTTTGTCAGGAGCTAGACTTTTTTTTAAATAAAGTAGTTTTATTTTATACATAGTATTACTAAATTACATATTTCAATATATTTTATAAAATTTCATTATTTTATGAATAGCAAAAGAAAATTTCTATTACACATCCATGTTCTGAGTAGAGTTAAAACCCGCGATCTTCTGATTCATCAACAAATGACATAACCATTACAAAATGTGAATCCACTGCGAAATATTCCTAAATAATATTTGAGAAATTCTTTAATCCAATGATTAGTTAACTATAGTACTGATTATCATCTTTGTAGTAATTTTTTAGAAATGTAAATAAATTCTCTCTAAATAATAACTATGAAACTGTGATAGCTTTGAAATCAATAATATTCTTGTGACTTCAGAACTATTTGTGAAACATATTTCATAATTAAAAGATGATTTTCTTCCGGCTCCCCAGATGGAATTCTTAAAGTATGCAGGATCAACTTTTGAATCCCATCTTTTTTTTTTTATTTATCACTTCAGTCTTTTATTATTCCACTTCACAAAAAACACTTCAAAAACGAATGCACCAATTATAGGCCTATCGCCAAGCGCTCTTGTATTTCTAAATTTTCTAAATTTCGGACCTATATACGAACCGTGTTCTGGGGATCCGTATGATAGTCATATAGGACGTCTTAGTTTTATAGTTTCAACAATTGCTTCATATAGTTTCTACAAATCTTTTTATTCCTACATCTTTCTCATCGGATTGTTTAAATTAGCAAAATAATATAAATAATTTCGCCTTTTGGCGTTCAAAAAATAATGGAATTGAATTGAATTTTTCTAAATGCCAAATCATTAGCTTTTCTCGGAGATTTTCCGCTCGAATAGTTTGGTTCAAATAGTACCAGTTAAATGGCTCTTCGCTTTTAATTGTAAATTCTGCTATAGACCTTGGGCTATATCACTTAATCCTAAACTGACCTTCAAGCTCCATTAAGACAAAATTGTTAGAAAAGCTAATTTTTTCTTTGGGTTTCATTAAACGATGTTCTTAAGACTTTTCTGACCCCTGTTTCATGAAATATTACATATGTAAAACCTACCTTGCAATATGCTAGTTAAGTATGGTTCAAACATTAATTGAATCGAATTGAATCGCTTAAGCTAAAATTTGCACTTTTTGTTTTTAGTAATTTATGGTGGTACGATCCATTGCGCCTACCACCTTATTCCCACTGTCTTAAAATCATTAATTTACAGTGGTTGTCTAATTGTTGAGTATTTGCAGATATTTCTTTTATTCACCGGATCCTTTCGTGTAACATCTTAGCCTTGAAATTTGAAATTATTTTGTTGAAAGAATTCCAATTGAAATAAACTCAGAACCGTTAAGTTGTTCCATATTCGCTTCCACTAAACCGAATATAATATATTCGAACTAATCAGTAGAATGCTCCGTTAAATAAATTTTAATTCTATCTCTTTCGATCGTCAATTAAGTGTTTTAACTCTTAAAAAACGTTTACGTTATAACCAACAACTATTGGTTTATTTGCTTTGATATTTGATACTAGTTTGGCCTTACTGTTTAAAGTATTTTTAATTAAAGTACTTTTATTGGCATTATGTATCAATTGAATTAATTCAAGAAAAACAGATTATTTTGAAAAAATTAATCTTTTTTAATGCACCCTGTACCTGAACAAATCTTGTAACATTATATATACGTCTTTTAAAAGCGTTTTTTCTGTAGGGGTTTGTTTAAGAGATGTAGATGATGGACTCTAATTAAATTTATTAAGGGATTTTTGAAGCCTTCACGATCCCCGTCACTAACTCTGACATATATCTGTGTCAATAAGGCAAAACCATTTAAGTCAAATTTAATCATTCTGAGATACGTCAATTTGAAACTTTGTTTTAATCTGTGAAAAAAACTAATTAATATTTTTCTATCAAATTTTGACTTAAAAAAAGGAGATTTGCTCCAAAATGTACAATGTAAATTTTTATATTGATCTAATGGCAAAGTAACACATTACTAGAAAATTGGGTAGTTTATATTGATTGATCTAACTGCGCTTTAAAATTCATGCATTTTAGCATTCAAAAGTATATATTTTTGATTTTTGAGTTTTTTTTCTTTTTTCTTTTCACATTTTCAATTTTATGATCTATTGGCAGAAATGTATTATTTTTATTTGTTTTTTTTCTTCTTCTGGCTTTTATATTTTGTCTTTATACTTCTTTCAATCCATCATAAAAAATATAAAATGTAATTAAAACAATAGAAATAGCAATGCAAAAAAAAAAAATAATTGGTAATAAAGTAATAAAATTAAATGCAAGTAAAATTATATTAAAAAGTATGAAATTAATTAAATTGTACTTTTGCATACATTTTACATTAATTCTATATTATTATTGTATATTCATGTGATCGTTCTAACACGTATTAGGAAAATAAAAATTGATTTATAATGCACAATTCGACCAGACAGCTTAGGCTAGGTCTTAAACATATATTTTTACATGTTAAATTAATTAGTATATAATGTTAATCTTAATCTAAACTACTTTCTTTTATCTTTTTTATCTTTTATTTAATCAAATATAAATATTCTCTATACTTAAGATCATGTTACTATTAGATTTAATAATAGATTTAATAATAAAATTGAACTTTATCTTATAAATATTTGAATAATATTATAATTATAACAAAATTTGTATTTTGTTAGTTTGAAATTATAAAGAAAAAAAAAAATGGCTATATCATGGAAAAATAGTTAATTTTTTAACATAAGTTTTTTTTTATCAAATTCAGTTTAGGGTAATTTACACTTACGTAACTTAAGTTATTTTGGCAAATTATGAATGTTTATGAATCTTAATACTATTGGCTGTTACAGAAAAAAAATTAATTAAATACAGAAGTTGCTAGATACGTTTTATGAATTTTTTTTATCAACAAAATAATAATACGACTTACTGTCCAATCTTATAATTTATTATAAATTAAAAAAAAAACATAACAAAAAATAAATTAAAATACCAAATTCCAGCTCAAATTATATGAAAATATTATTAATGTAATATAACATAATTAGAAAACTGCAAATTAAATTTAAGTTATCCTTCTTCTGCTTCAGTTAAATCTGGATGATAGTCTAACATGTCTTCGGTTGATAAGTTCTGGTAGAATGTATGATAACAATGATTAACTAACGGAAACATATCAAGAAGATCTTTCTTTTTTTTAAGGGGACCGGAACATTTTGTGTATATATGCTTTTTGTACGTCGTGAGTCGAAATACTGTTAATTCCACGACGTGTTATCTTGGTTTGGAAAATGCTTCCTTTTTATTCAAAGATCTTTTGAAATATGTATAACCAAAATCATTGGTATATCTTAACCATTTGAGTAAAAAGTATGAATAGTAAAAATGATTTTAATGGAGTGAATATAAATATCATGCTAGAATCTAAGGAATTAATGTATCCTATCGTAATGAAAATTATTAATACCTCATTGACGCAAGGAATGTTCCCGAGATCATGGAAGGAGTCCATAGTAGTGCCCATAGAAAAAATTAAAAATGCAAAGATGGCATGTGATTTAAGACCTGTAAAAATGTTACCAATGTATGAAAATATTCTCGAAAAAGTTGTGTGCTTTCAGATTGAAGAATTTCTAACTACAAAAAATATTATCTGTGAAGAACAATCTGGTTTCAGAAAAGGATTTTCAACTGAAACATCTTTAAATTGGATAATAAATGAATGGAAGAAAGAAACTGATTCTGGGAAAGTTATCATCGTGGTTTTTTTAGATTTAAAAAGGGCTTTCGAGACACTGGATCGAAAAATTTTAATAGAAAAAATGTATAAATACGGAATAAGAGGCACTGAAAAGAAGTGGTTCGAAAGTTTCTTAAATGAAAGATTCCAAAAAACAAAAATAAGAGAGGATGTATCAGCCAAAAAACGAGTAGAACTTAGAGTTCCACAAGGATCCGTTTTGGGAGTAATGTTGTTTTTATTATACATAAATGACATAAAGGATAGTGTTGCCTTTTCTTCAGTGTGGTTGTTTGCGGATGACACATTAATTTACTTAGTAGGGGATAATTTGGTAGACTTAGAAAATAAATTGAACAGGGACCTAGAAACATTATATGAGTGGTTGTCAAAAAACAAATTAAAACTTAATGTAAGTAAAACAAAATGTATGGTGATAAATATTAATAATGAACGATTAGAGTGTGTTAGCAGTATTAAATATCTAGGAGTCATTGTAGATAAAGAGCTTAAATTTAATATGCAATCTGATAATATTTGTAAAAAAATTTCGAAAAAACTATGTTTTTTGGCAAGAATCAGAAATAAAATATCACTAAAGTGTGCAATATTAATTTATAATGCAATTATCTTACCACATTTTGAGTACTGTTCCTCGATTTTATTTATATGTAATACTGAAAACTTAAATAGATTGCAAGTACTTCAAAATAGAGCTATGAGAATTATATTAAAGTGTGACAGAAGAACACGAAGTTAGGATATGCTAAATAAATTGGAATGGATGAGCGTAAATCAAAGACTAAAATTTAATGCAATAATTTTCGTATATAAGTTGAAATATGATAGGATGCCGCAATATTTACAAAAGAATATTAGATATGTAGGTGGTTATTACTTTCTAAGAAATAGGGGTGATTTCAGACTCCCATTATACAGGAGAACCAGAACACAAAATAGTCTACTCCATAAGGGTACACAATCTTTTAATTTGTTACCCAATGCAGTTAAAAATGATATGGATATTTCAAGATTTAAAAGAAAATTAATTGATATTATAAAGAACAATGAGATGTAAAGTATTTAAATTTTATTTACTTTTGAAATTTTAAATAGTTAAAAATTAAAGTTTTGTATACGAAAGTTTAAAATTAAAACTTTCAATATTCCTTTAAATTTGTAAATTTTGTTTTAAATATGATGTTATAATAGTTTTTTATTGAACTAATAAAATTAAAAAACAAAAAACAAATTTATGCCAAGAAAATGATTTGCCATCATCGTCTACATTTCTCCATGTGAATTTTTGTTTAGCGTATGATGTAAAGTCTAAAAAATTATTTTGCGTCATTTCTTTAACATATACTATAACATAAACTATAGTACAATCTCAATTTAGTCTTATGTCGACTTAAGTGGTTTTGCCTTATTGACCTGTGTCGTGATGAAATGTAGCATAAGGTGTGTTTATCAGCAAATTTTGAAAAATATCTGACAGTGTACCTGAAATGAAGCATATCCATTTTTTTAATTATTATATATCCGGCAACTCTAATCCATTTCAAACATTTCAGAATACTATCATAAGCATTGCATACTGAACATTACGTTTATTTTAATTTCAAATTTTTTTGTTCGCATTGTTTTTATTCCGTTATTTTTTTCTCTCATTTCACAAAACTAAATAAGTAAATTTCTTTCTGATGTAATTTTTTATCATAAACTTATAAAATATATAATCAAAACCTGGGGCGGGTAAAAATTAAAATAAGAATTTGGTGTTTTACTCAAAGAGTGAATCAGAAAATTAGTAAAAATAAGGATAAAAAAGAGTGAAAAAAAATTAAAATAATAAAAACAAAAAATGTCATTTCTTTTTTTTTAAATTAGTTTTCAAAAACTGAAATTTTATAATAGAATATTTTGTTGTTGTTATTTTATTTTTTTTTCGCTTTATTTTTACTCCTCCACACATTTGTAATTCTATCATTAATTTTATGTGCGTCTACGTATTATATTCAAGCAGTTTCAGCTCTACTCAAACTAACCTAAAAAAGGTTTCTATTTTTTTATTTTGGACTATAAAAATAAAAACGGAAACACTTATTTTAGACTCTGTAAAATCAAATCATGAATAAAAATACGAAAATAAGAAAATGTGAAAATACTTGAAAAGGAAAATCAATTTTTTTTCTTTCTTTAAAGAAAAATGAGTGCATGTGATTGTGTTACTTATTTTTAGATATATATATATATTTCAAACCATTAAGAGAAACAAAAAATAATTTGTAAATCCTAATAGAATGGAATATTTTTCTTTTTCTTAAAAGAAAATTTTGGAAAATTCACAGAAAAATTAAAAGATTTTATTTTTTTTTGTTTTTTTTCTTTTTGTAATGTGTCGTGGTATGTAGTATGCGTTCAATAATAAAATAACCAAGAAAAAAAAGAAGAAAAAAAAAAGAGAGAAAATAGAAAATTTCGCGTTGTAATTAAAATTAAAGCCTAAAGGTAATTAGTATGATATTACTAATTATAATATTTAAATACATAAGAAGAGTATGCAAAAGTATGGAACTGATTATATAAAAAAAGTTTAAGAAATTCGTGATAAACTGTTTTTTTTTTTTCAATCTTTATTTTATTCAGGAATAAATTTGTTTTTAAACATTTAAAAATTTAATTATAATAAACGAAGCTTTTTTTACAATTTTTTTTTTTGCTATTTTGTAAATTATAAAGGATTATTTTAGATTTTAAATAAATTATTAAAATTTATTCAGAAATTAAATTTAAGAAATTATTTTTAAATAATATATATGTATATTATTATCACATATCATATTATCCAGGGTAGTATTTGGGAATAAAAAATGTAAATTATATCAAATTTTAATTTATAATAATAGAAAAAAGTGGAAAAGTGTGTAGGGAATATTTTAAGTAATTTAAAATCATACTGCCATGCCACTTAAATCTTATCAATCATTTTTTTGCGCACTCTGTACAATTTTCTAATATTATATGTACTAGTGTAATTTACTTTGTAGTGTGAGGCGTGTTAAAAGCTTCTGAACTGAAATAAATTCTAGGTAAAGCCCTCTTCGCCAGTTTAATTGACAATAATAATTGTATTTTATGAAACAACACTTCAAGAAATTAATCTCAACATAATTTCAAAAACAAAATCCCCAATTGTGATATTTATTTTTTTTGTATAACCAACAACGGCCACTCAAAACAAATATTTTTCCTTAACCCTGAAAAAAGTAGATATTTCTTTTTATGTAACAGAACAGAACGTCGGCAATTTTTTTTGACAATAAAAATAAATAAAAATCAAAATGAACTTCCCATGTGTGTATTAATATTACTCATGCCTTTATTCGATGATTTTCATATCTACGAAAAGAGTTTCTATACCCGTAGCATAGTTCATTTTTAAATTCAGACAATGGTTGTAATCTATATACTTTATAAGAGGGAAAGATTGTTTGCTTGTTTGTTTATTTGTTCGCTATGCACGCCCACGGTTTAAATAGAGTTCTGAAATTTTGCGCAGTTATTCATGGTCGACGCGGGACTTTACAAAGCTATCCGATGACAGGTTCGGGTTGCTGCCGTACAACTCCTAGAAAGTCTCAGTAATATTTCAAAAACCAATTGTGTTACAGGCATGAACATTTACAGTTAGACACTCTTTCACAAATAAAGAAATACGACTGTTACTGTTGCTGTCGCACAACTCTTAGCACGTCTCAGAAATATTTCAAAAACCAATTGTGTTACAGACATGAAAATTCACACTTAGATACTTTCACAAATAAAGAAATAAGACTTCCACCGATTTAAAAAATTTGGACTGGTTGGGGTTTCTGCCGCACAAATCCTAGCACGTCACAGGAGTATTTTAAAAACCAATTGTGTTACAGGCATGAAAATTTACACTTAATTTACATATAACCCCTAGTACCTATCAGGAATGTTTCTTAAAAAAAGATTGTGTTACAGACTTGAAAATGAAAAAAATTACATGAAAAATAAAACAAAAGGTATTGTTCTGAAAAAGTATTTTCGTATTTTAGAAATCAATATAAATTTTTTACATGGCTATGTGAAATGGCTATGTGAAATGGCTATGTGAAATGGCTATGTGAATTAGCCACAAAAATGTGACGATTCGTTTTATTAATCAGAAAATACTGCAGAGTTTGCCAGGGGGTTCATGTGTACAAATCGATAAATACAGTTATCGATGAAAATGAAGCTGTTAACTACCGAACAGAGTTTCTTTATTCATTGGATTTGACAAGATTTCCTCCTCATCAATTGGAAATAAAAGTAGTAGGAGCAGCCAAAACGACGGTACTAGATTGAGAATAAGAACTTTGCATCCTCATTTCATTTTTTTGGTTGTGGAAAAAGCGAACATATCTTTATTTTATAGTCGATCAGAAAAAGACCGAAATATTGTTTACAAAGAAATAATTTTAATATAAGTATAATTTAAGTTGTAGTATTGTTAATTTTGTTATCTTAGTGAAAAAAAAATGTTAGAATATTTTTGATCAACCAATTTTTTTGAATTCGATTCATAAATCAAACTTCATTGAAGTAAATTCGATACATTTTGTGGTCGACTCGGAAAACGTAATGTAACATGCTAGTAATTAATATAAATAAATAAAATAAATAAGCGAAAAATTTACGTAATTATGCGTACCTAACCATGATTGAAGTTAAAAAGCCTGTATTTAGCCAAACTAAGTATTTTAATCGGGGTAAAAAAAGAAGTTTTTTTTTTAAGATTAGTCTTATTACACATTTTTGTTGAATTAACAAAGGCCTGCAATAATTATTAAAAGTACCATCCCAATTAACGGTTCCAAATTTTAACTTAGAATTAAATAAACATAGTATACAGAAGTTAGCAAATTGGAAGAACAATAATATTATTAAAAATAGCTTACAATATATGATCTATCCGATTAGTTATAAGAATGATCTAGATATATTGAAGCCTGAGGATTTACAGTCATGAATAAAGTAGGTACTGATTTGAATAAAAATATTTTTTCGAAAACAAATAACAATAAAAAAAAATGTATTTATGCTCGTTTCATACATAAAAAAAAAACAAAAAAATTAACCATCCACAAAACTTATTTGTGTTCTACATTTTAGTGATCAGCATTGAATAGAAAAAAAAATGTCTGAAAAGTTGTCAACAACTTGATTAGATTTAAGCGACATCAAGTCGTTCAATTATAAAAAATCAAAATTTAAATTCAGTTCATCCAAAAAAAAAAAATAATAATAATAATATTGAATTCATTAATTTGTGCAATTTCATGAAAACACAACAACAACAACATAATAACAAAAAAAATGTCATTCCATTTTTGTTTTGAATATTTTCTTTTAATTTTTTTTTGTTTGTAATTTTCTTAATTTTCCAACAAATTAAATTGCATAAAATTAGGAACTTTTGTTGACTTCTTTTCTTCAAAAATCAAATCTTTAAAGAATAACAACATTGTTTTTTATAAAATAAAAAAAAAAAAAAAATAAACAAACAAAAATTTCTTTTCTGCTATATTTTAGATTAGAAAAATTGCCATTCGATGTGAGAACTGAAAAGAGTATATGGGATAAGCAGTCAAAACAAAAGTTTATAATTTTATTTTTTGTTTTTGTAAATAAGATTAATATAAGAAGAAAAGAAATATAATATATAAGGACTTGAATTGTTTGTTGAATTGAGAGCTTAAATAAATTTCTAATTTAAAACTTTAACGTATATCCTGTTGAAATTGTTTTTAAAATTGTTTTGATTATTTTTTTTTGTTATCATTTTTTATTTAATTTTAAAAAGTTGATTTCATCTAAAAGACTATACGTATTGTACGTATAGTAAAATCATACACGGATCATCTTGCACACAAAGAATTTTGATGAAATAATGAAAAAAAAAGAAAAAGTAGAAAGAAAGTAGGATCGGACGAATTGAATGTTTAAGTTTCAGAATAAAATGGAAATTTTATTTTGTTTTATTTTGTTCTGTTATTTTTTTGGAATTATCTAATTGAAACATGTAACTAAAGATAAAAATAATATTATAAAAAAAATATTTATAGGAGTTTGTTGGAAAATTTCTTTGTGATTTAAATTCCCTGGATAATATTTTTTTTTGTTTTTACTTTTTTTAATTAAAATTAGAATAATTTTATTTTACGTTTAGACATTTTGTTTAATATATTCTTATAAAGCTTATGAAATTATCATTGCTATGTTAGAGATCGATATAAACTCTAAAACTATCAGTAGATATTATGTCCATCAAGGCCAAAATGCACCTTAAATTAAACTAGTGTTATTTCTTTTAAAATATCAAGTATTTAATTGATAAATTGAGCATACAAAAGCAAAGTAAAATTTGTAGGATCACTTATTTATATTGTAGATGAAAATTTATGCGTAAAAAGACAGTTGGAGTCAATTATATTAAGCAATAAATCCAAATGTGGATGTCGGTGATGAGAGAAAATCCGGTACCCCGTATTTTACTTTATTTATGCCGCTTTTATTATTTCCTATTTGTATATATTGAGACCAATTGTCTAAATAATCCGCAAAACATTTGTAGGCTAATCCTTTACATACATGTACAATTTTTTTTATTTACATATAGTTGCAGAATGTCGTTATGCTGAATTAAACTAGCACCATTTGAGACCAACAAGTTGTTTGCTAGGGTATTTGGATGAGTAGATAATCTTGTTTGGTATTTGCAGCTTACACGTCTAATTTCTCTTCCGGTATAGTTGGTAGTAGTCTTCCTTCAGCACTTCTCTATGGTGTTTAACAGTAGGTCATGGTGTAAAATACCGTTACTTATGAACCATGGTGCACGTACTATTTGTCTAACTGCTATTAGTATTAAATTTCGATACAAATCGCTGCAATATTTTAATATTAGAATTGCTGACAATTCCCCACAGCTGAATTGCAGCCTTATAAATTAACAATTTGTTATTAGAATGATAGAATGAAAAATTTACTTAACTTGAAGCCCAGTTATTTTCTTTTGTTATTTAGATATATGATTTTTCAACGTAAGTCACCTATCCAAGTGAATGTCAAGATACTTTACAATTGTTTTTGTGGAACTACTTCGTTATTCAGCATGTATGTATACTTCTGTAGCTATTGTTAAACTTTATATATACTGTGTTGCAAGATCTTAGAACCATACCCACGTAACAATTTTATTGCTATAAGACTCTTGCGCATCCTTATAACACTATTATAAACACTCTTATAACAGTATTAGTGTTAATTTGAATGCTCCGCAATTGCTGCGAAAGGTTATAAATACGTTATAGCACTAAAATGGAGAATCCTATAAGGCACCGGAGCAAGTTCTGTAATATTGTTATAGGATTAGTATACATGTATTAGTGTATATGTTTTTATTTTGAAATGATATTCATTTAAAATAATTTATGTTATGCGAGAGTGAGAAAGGTATTATTTTTTATTTTCAAATAATAATTTTATGGAGTTTCTATTTATGTCCTGAGAAAGGGAGATAGATATTAGTTAATAATATAAAAAATGTCTTACTAATAAATAATATGTTTCAGTCAAAAATAATTGTATTTTATAATTATTGTCAACAAAATGCAAAATTTGGCTGGGAATGAGATTTCATTGACATTTATTATAAAAATACTTCGAAAAAATACATTGCCCTTCAAAAATAACCAATCTTTAAATAAATAAAAGAAAATATATTTTTAAATTCCATCTTTAAAATAATAAGAAATGTATGTTAATTAATGCATAACATCAAATTTGATATTTAAATAATTATTCTTTTAAGTAAAAGTGATATTTTTGCGAAAAGAATGCAAAATAAAACTTTTTAGTTTTTGTTTATTTAAAAAAAATTTACCATGTTTGTAGAAAATAATGGCCGTCGCAAAACATTTATCTAAAAGCTACAGTAAGTTTATTAGTAACATTATAGTAAAATAATAACACCACTACGCTATTCTAGCAATTCTATTCTTATAACAACACTTTAACTCTTGATATAGGATTACGCACTTTTAGATTTATAAAAACATTGCTGTATCACTTGCGGAAAATCCCATTATAACAACTCCCGCAATTGCTATAAGAACATTCTTATAGCAATATTAATCACATTATTCCCATAAAAACATCATTTTAACATCTTTAGTGCTTATCGGGAGTCATATAGAAGTCTTGTAGCACTAATTTTGTTTTTATAACAATAAAATGTTACGTGGGTACACTGTGTTAACATGTAACATGTACCAATGTGGCCACATCAACAGCATATATGTTATTGTAATTGTCTCATTTTGTTGCTGGTAAGTTTACAGTGTAAATGTGATATAAAACAGGATGTGAAACACTTTCCTGTGATACACCTGACATAATTTAGTTTATAGATGTAAAGACACCTTGATGCTTCACCAAAAAACTAGACGTAAGTAATAATAAATAGAAATAGAGTATAGCTCAAATTAAATAAATTTAATGTCGATTTTTGTGACTATTATTTTTGAACACCCTCCATGGAATTATTATCTACCAAAAATAGTTAAAAAATATATTTTAAGTTGAAAATGACTCAACTCTTATACAAAATGAAAAAATTCCAAAGGCAAATTGAAAATTTCATAATTTTAATTCAAAATTTTATTTAGTTTTTGTTTTAATAAATTATCTTAATTAATTACTAAAATAAAATAATTTTAATTTAAAGTTTGAAAAAGTATTTTTAATTCAAATAGTATAAGCAATCGTTCAAAAACTGTTTTTTTTTATGCAATATACTAGGCACTATGTAATATTTTAAATAAATTTCCCCAATAAAATTTTGAGACATTGACAAACGATCATAAAAACGCCCTCACTTGATATATTGTGTGCAATAGTATTCTCTATACTATCTTAACATATAATAATAACATACGTAGCTATTATTGAATTGTACTATTTAAAAATTTTTATATTTCAAAAAAAAAAAAAAAAAAAAATAAGAAAAAAAACGACAAAAAAATGTATAAGAAAATGCTAAAAAATATGAGATCCATTCATTCTCCTCTTTTAAGATGACTTCATAATATTATTAGTATACCGATTGTTGTTGTTATATTTTACAATCATATAATATGATATTTATCTATATATGTATATAATATGATATATATATACTTGAAATTACAAATCAACAACGAAATGGACATTAGGTCGCGCGATCTTTAAAATTTTACAAAAATTATTGCAATTTCAAATGCAATTTTAAAGTGAAATACATAATATATTATATTACTATTGTATATAAAAGAAAATAGTAGAAGAAAATAATATAGATTTCAATAAAGAAAACTAAATTCGAATTTAAAAATTAAGAAAAAAAAATAATAAAAAAATTTGTAAATGCAAGTAATTTTATGTGCATAAATGTTTGTTTGTTGAAAATAAACAAAAAAAATGTATGCTAAGAGAAAAAAGTTATCAAAAAGGTAATTTTGTTTTTGATTGTTGTTTTTTTTTTGTTTATTTGCAAACTATTTCAAATGTAAAAATTCTTTATGAGTTTACAACATACTAAAATTATAATTTTTTTTTTTAGTTTTATTTTGGTTTTTTATTTTTTTCTTATATTTGGTTAAATTTTTTTTTTTTTGAAGCCCTCAAGCCTAAATTAAAAATCCAAAGTGGATGAACGATAACTTTATAATGGTGAATAGTATAGGAAAATTATAATATGAAATTTTCATTTTTGAATGGAGTTTGTTTTAAGTTGTTTTTGTACTTCAATGCTCTCAGTAGATGTGGAAAACTCAGACAGATTCAACCTGAATAACGCAAAAAAAAATGTTGAAAAAATTAAAAACAACACCGACATAAAGGTCAAAAGAATATTCAACGAAAATAATATTAATCCTAATTATAACCTTTTACCTTTAGTTATAGGAAAATAAATAGTGCAAATCTATTTGAATCAAGTCAATCTAGCTTACCACAATTTTATGTATATAACATCCCAACAAAAAATCACCATAGAGGCTAAGCAACTGCAATAAGCTATAGCCGTTTTTTTAGTTTTAGCCGTATTTTTAGGTCCAATACACGCTCAGTAATAATTGTACAATCATTTTGACTGTCGTAGCTAAAATGAGGGCTTTTCAAAGTTTTGATTTTTTAAAATCTAGTTTTACTAAGTCGCGCTTTTTCAAAATATTGTTTTTTTAATTAATTATTTTCATGTATAGCTTCTGTTGGATAAAAAAACGGGATATCTCTTCCTTTCCGAATTTTTATAATACATATTAAAAAAAAATAATATTTTGAAAAATGATATTTTGAAAAGCGAGATTTCGAACCCGACTGAAGGGTTTGTATTTTCGGGTTTGGGGAACACATAAAATGTTTTTTGATTCTACAATCGCAATGTTCTGGCTATAAACGTATTTCCGCAACTTATTTTCTGCCATCTAGAATTTTTTGTGTAATTTTGGCTTGAGTGGTGATAATACAGTTTTGATGTTTAATGAGCATGCACTCATAACTACGAAATATTTATAAGCAAGGGTATGGCGATTAGGAGTACAATAGCAAGATAAACAGTGAAAGCTCGGTCGTCAATAAGGCAAATGCCCATTTTCGTCTATATTCAAGTATTTTAGTGCATTTTAGTAAATAGAGAGAGAATTGTATGTGAGACGTATGTCAAGAGTCTTTGAATTTTAACAGATCACAAGAGAAAAAGTAAATATGACAGCGTCTAAGAATATTCAAACATTTTGTACTATTTTGTATTCTTTATTTTGCATACTGTTATCACAGGATGGATAGCGTAGTAGGTAAGTGTCTCCTAATTCTAGAAAATTTTGATAGTTTTAATCAAAATATCCAAGTTTTATTTGAATTAAAACTATAGGAGATCTAAAATATTTTCCAAAGAATAGATCGCGCTCTGAGCTGATCTGAGTACAACCCCAGTTGAAAAAGAAACACAAAAAGAAATAATTAATTTGTCATTGGGATAAAATAAATTACCATCAAAAACTAATAGGCATACTTTCCGAAGGAACTTCAATTCAAGTGTAAAATGTGCTCCCTTGTACGCCTATAAAACATGGCATTTTTAATTCAACATCACCAGGAAAGCGTACATTAATAGATGATTTCGGCGCATTCTAAGCATTCGTTGGCCACTAACCATTTAAAAAATAAAACACTGTGGCAAAACACAAATCAAAAACAAATAGACGTGGAATGGAATAGAAATCCAATAGTGTAAATAGTGTTGAATCGGGCATATTTTGTGAATGAAATGCTTGATGTACACGTGGTGACGGGAGGCCGAGATAAAAATTGAGAAGAATAATCTATGCCCAAGCAAGTACCCAACAAAGAACATTTATTTATTTATTTTAACAGTTGGTCCTACAGATAGATCTCCCTTTCGGAATGCGGGCCTTTTTTATTAAATTATATTAATTATTTTTGAATATATTTTTGTATATTATATATTGACATTATTTTTTTTATTAGTTATATCTTTATTAATTATTAAATTATATTTGAGCTGATGTGGTTGTAATGAAAATTACATTTTCAGTCATTTTCACCATTTGAAAAAATTGTCGGTTGTCAAGGGGGTTTGAACCCGTGCTTCTTCGGTCGTTATATTACTACACTCGTGTGCTTTACCACTCGACTACCGAGGCCACCAACAAAGAACATGGCTACAACTGAAGAGATCAGCCGCAGATAGGAGACTATGGAAGGATTTTATTTCTCCCCTATACCCCACGGATAGGGTCAGCTGACAATGATGATGATACATTTCAAAAGAGAAAATGTCTTGAAAGTAATAGCAAAGTATTAATATACAAGCAAATTTGTAATAAAAATAAATAAATAAATATTTAAATAGATGACAATTTTTGTGTCTGTCTTGCTGTCATTAAACTTGAATAAATTTCTATGCAAATTTTTTTATAAATAAAATAATTAGTTATTTCAGAAAAGGTCAGTTAATAAAATGTTTTTCAGTTTATTTAGTAAACATTTCGTCCCTTCGTAGCTTTTATGATGACAAGCTAATTACAATATTTATTCAGAAAGCCTATATATTATGTATAGATTACGCAAAAAATACATGTATATTCCTTGATTTCATACAAATCAGCTAGTCAGCATAAATGACTTCAATGAATGAATCTAAGGTGCCTAGAACAGATAATCCTTTTCATCAATCATTTTGTCCATATATTTGCAATATATTGATGACAACAATGATGCGCGATTACACATCAATCATGCACTCATCAATCTTTTTATCCATATTTTGACATTTTGTCATGACATATTATGGGCAAGTGTACTGAGTATATTAATAATTTCGAAACATATATGAATATTGAAAATATAATTTCTGGAAGAATGTTTTTGAATTCAGTTTAGATTGAATTTTTAAAGTAAATGTTGTGTATAAAAAACAACAAATTATTGTTTTACACATTTGAATAATATATCAATTGTTTTTTTGCAATAACTGCTATAATTATTAAAATTAATATAAAAATTGTTCTTTTTAGAATTATACATTATAAATTAATATTATAACCTTATCTCTGAACATACCCCAAAAAGGCGGTTTTTTACCTCCGCTGATTTTGACAGCAAGATTGATGAGAATAGAACCACCATCAATCATTTCTCATCAATCAACGGTCAATATATTGACAATATATTAACAATATATTGACCATTGATTGATCATTGATTTAATAGGGGCCACATAGTACAACTTGAGACAAATGAAAGCTTGCAGAGATGGTAATTTTTTTTTTACAATTTAAAAATTGTAGAAGTAATAATAAAAATGGAATTTTAAATAAAGCTATATTTAATAAAGCTGACAACATAAATTATAAACTAAGCTCAAAACTAGTTTTAGAGCAAAATTCAATTTATTTTTTTAAATAAAATTATGGAATTATAACTTTACTTAACTATTACTTGAACAAAAATTATAACTATTTTCTATCTGACAGTACACACTCATAATCCATAGGTACTACTTTTATTCAATATGCATTGAAATTGCCATATTTATTTTGAAAAATTGAATTTTTTTTTTTTGTTTTTTTTTTATTATTTTTGATTCTTTATTATTTCTTTAAAATTTAACAAAAATAATAATAATTCCATGTTTATTTCTTATATCAAAAAATTTATCATTTTTATTATTCCTTTATGTAAATGAGTTTTAAGGATGGCTGAATAATATATTCTCAATTCGATAGAAATTTTTTTTTATATACATATATAAATGTGTACATATATACCTATATAGTATATAGTAAAATTTATATTTCCATCTTTAGGCTAATTCAAGAATAATAATTTCATTCATTTATCGTTGGACTTTTTATTTTATTTTTTTTTTTTTTAAGTACCAAATATGAATTTTGTTTTTGTGTAAAATACTATCTATAGTAATTTTCGCATATGGTAAGATGGTGTTAAGAAACATGAGATATCACCACTCTTATGTACATAATAATATGTTGTTATGGGATTGTGATTCTTAAGAAATCAATATTCGTTTCTTGAGGGTGAATTTATTGATAGGATTATCCTAGTATCTAAATAATCATATGTATATATGTATATAAAATAAAAAAGGGGGTTATTTTATAAAATTGATTTTGAGATTTAGATTTATTTAAAGAAAAATTGCGAATTATTGCACATTTATAAATTTTCATATTATTTCTACGATTTTATATAAACAATTAATTTTTAATGCAAACCATATAATTATCAAGAGTTTTTGAATTTTCTGTTTTTTTAAATTTTTTAATTTAGAAATGAATTATTAAAAAAAAATAATAATAAATAAAATAAATAAAAAGAAAATGATATTTAATGTGGTAGGAGAGTACAATATTTTTTGGCTTTTGATTAATTTTGAATATTAGACGCAACATTGTACAATACTAGAGCAAAAGGAAGATCAAGATCAAGATGGCTGTACGATATCGAGAACAACAACACTGTTGAAAGATTGGAGTTAATGGATGGAAGATAGTTGCACAAGATAGAGTAGAATAAGCGAAAGTTGTATACAAGGTTAAACCTCCTCCTGAGCGGCAGAATCAATGGATGATGATGAACAAATGAAAAAATTTAAATTCAAAAACATAAAAAATTAAAATCATGTAATTCAATTAATGAACACTGAATTTTTAAAATGGATCAACTCATATTTATCAAACTTAGCCAGTAAAGTGTATAGTGTTTTGTTCATTTCATCCTATTTCAACATCATGGTCAATGATGATTAATGGCACGTCACTGTAAGCAACACGCCACTGACTTAGCCTTTCATTTACGCTTATCCTCAATAAAATATTACTTGCTTACCTCCAAGGTCAAAGACAAAAAACCGACGTAATATAAATACATTAATATAATTGCATCTGGGTTACTTACGACAAAACTAACTGCTTCTACTTCTGTTCTTGTACCGGGGAAAACGAAGTGAAGAACTGTGCCGACTTTAATGCACTAAAGTCTCCCATCCTTTTGTTAAAATTAAAACTAGTCTTTTATGGCGTACAGCCAATTTTTTTATTTCGTCTTTTATGAGAGGAACCCTGAGATCCCTATGAATATCAGCATTTGCGAACATGCCATGGGGCATTGACAATGTTTCGCAATACTTTGTTTTGGAACGTTTAGATAGTTTGAATATGTAGTTGAATACCGTATACCCATATTTTAATACCCAGACTGGCTTTAATATCTGATTATAGATCCAAACTTTGTTATATGTCGAAAGCGTAGATGTTCGCTCAATTAGCCAATACAAATGTTTGTATTTTACATCCAGTTCTAGTTTTTTTTTCTCAACGCTTTGCGTCAAGCATAATACCAACACATTTTGCAGAATTTTGATATGGTATGATGACATTGTTTAATCTTAGTGGAATGTCCAACTCAACTTTTTTATTTGTAAAGTTAACGTGCGTGGATTTTGCTTCGTTCAGTTTAATTCTCTATCTTTTGCACCTATCAATGCAGATTTTGTTATTGGCTTGTTGCAATTTATTTGTAGCTTCATTTATATTTTTATCGTCTGCTAATATAGCCGTGTCATCTGCAAAAGTAACTACCGTCGCATTTTTTATCTCTGGAATATCACTAGTGTATAGTAAATATAGTATGAGGCCCAGTATACTACCTTGTGTATTCCTGCGTTAATATTTTGTAGAGTAGAGTAATCTTCAGATAGATCGAACGAGATCAGTTCGACATATGTTTCAGGGGGTAAGCGACGTAGCTTGTAGATAAGCCCTTCATGAAATAATTTGTCAAAGGCTTGTGCAACATCAAGAAACACTGAAAAGCAAATGCATTTTCCTTCCAATGTTTTTTCGATAACGTCAGTTATTCTATGGACTTGTTCGACAGTTGAATGTTGTTTTCTAAATCCAAATTGACGATCAATCAGAGGTTGCATTTTTTTAAGAAGTAGTTTCTCAAACAATTTAGAGATTACTGATAACTAATGAAATAGGTCTGTAGGACTTGGGTTCGTATGGGGAGGTCTCCTGATTTATGAATTTTCCATATACTTGGGACAAATTTTAGTTTGAGTACTGCATTCATTATTTTAGTCAGAACTATTAAAGCTTTTGGTTCGAGTTTCTTTAAGATATCAGCTGTGATCAAATCGAACCCTGGCGCCTTGTTTAATTTTAAGCTTTTAATTTCGTTTATTATGTCCTTTATTTTAAATAGCGGTATTTGACCATCTACTTGGGTATTTCATACCAGATTTACGTCTATATGAGATTTTAGATTATTTGGGTTAAATGTTTCATAGAGGTGATCAGAGAAAGTATCAGCTTTTCTCTTATGGCTACGCGCCCAGGCTCCGACACTTTTTCAAAATGAAGCAGAATGCACGATCGGTTTTTTCAGCTAACTGGTTGCTTTCCAGAATGAATATTTACTTTCTTTAGTAGCAGATAATTCTGAATTGTCTCTTCTTTCAGTTGCTTTATTTCCCTTTTTAACTCTTGAGACTTGGAATTAAAGATATTTTTATCAGCTGGATCACTTGTATGCTGCCACTTTCTTCTATTTCTCCGTTTTTGCTTTATCTTTTCTATAATATTTCTGGGGAAGTTATATTCAACTTTTCTGCATCTGCAAGTTTTAGTGCTTTTTCAAGCAGCATTCTGGATAGCCTCCACAAAATTTTCAGCAGCTTTTTCGAGTTCTTCTTTGTTATTTATTGAAATATCTTGATCCATGCAACCCAAGTAATATAAATAAATATTATTTATAGCGATGCAAGTACACTCTTTTTTATATTTTTTACAAAGTATATTTGCCCTACGTTTTAATTATTTCTTTTAACTTAAATAAAAACAACGCGTTCAATTTATGTATTTTCCTGTTGTGAAATTGAGTTTTTTGTAGAATATTCTGTGTATAATTACCAAGATATGACGAAAATGCCGACATACCTAGAAAGGACACACATTAAATCATTAAATTGGTATAAAAGTACCAAATAATCAACAATCATGGATAGTCAAATTTACTTGTTGCAGAGTTAAACTAAAACGTAATAGCTATACTAGTAAAATTAAAATTATATACAAAATATACAAAAAAAAATAAAAGTCTGTTTTCTGTACTAAAAAAAATAAGGAACTCGTGCATAACAACTTAGGACCTTTCTTGATAATAATTTCTGTTTATGATGTTGCTTCAGTAATTAAAAATAGCACATTACAAATTTACGCAGATGATATGAAATTTTTTAAAAAGTGTTACTTCAAAATGTCCTTGATTCTGGCGTACAAATGAAAATTTACTTCTGAACATTAAAAATTGCGCATTATTTTGGATTTTTAATTTGGAATATGCCAGTCAAGTATGGTCATCATCTTATGATGTCCATATTCAATGATTTGAAGCCATTCAAAGAAAAGCCTAATAGGAAGATCGCATTCGTATACCTCCTGTGTATGTATTCCTTATATGCTCTGACATAGGGACATGAGGTCCATGAATTAGTACAGTTAATTTTACAGCACACTGATGATAAGCACAATATATCTTTTCATTATTGATTTTTTCAGTGATGATTCATAAATTTAATACCCGGATACTACAAACAAATTAAAGGAAATTGGGATGATACAATTTAAATTCTAATAAGAAAAATTTACTTGAAAAGAGAAAGAGAATAGAAAAATTTGTAAACGTTGGATTATAAGGAAATTCCATGACCATGCAACTAACATTTATAATATAGAATGGAAGAGAAACAATAACAGTAATGATAATTATTATAAAAACTAGATAAAAAAAATTATAATAATAATAATAATAATAATTATTATTATAATAACAAATGATAATAATAATAACAAAAACAATAATAAAAACCTCGCCTTTTATTTTTAATCTTCGATTAAATTTTGCCATTTAATATTGCAACCCTCATTATTACCATTATTATTATTGTGATGCACTATTGCAGTTTGGTCTTCAAAAAATTGCTACTCCTCTTGTTGCTGATGATGATGCTACTTCTCAAATTAACATTTTAAAATATTCAACGTAAACTAAACAATAATAAAAATTCATCCAAAACTGAACTGTGAAGCAAAATATAAATTTTTTTTTAGTAGAGCAAAATATCATTCAAAGAAAGAGACCAACAATATAAAAGGTGTATTTTGAATGTAAGAAAGAGATAAACAAAAATAAAACAAAAAAAAAAAACAATAATATAATTCAGTTTAGAGCTGACAGTGGTTATCAAACTAAATTTCGAAACTAAATGTTGCTGCAACGGCAGCAACAGCTACTATAAATTAAAAAGAAAAAAAAATATATATTTTTTTTTCAAAATTTGTATTTTTTTTTTATTTTTAGTGCATTATGCCTTTTATTTCTCTTCAATTCAAATTGAAAGGTAAACAATACATACCTAATATATAATAGTATTTTATATAAATTTATTATATACAATAATGTGTATATTTAAAATATTTAAGTAGTCATTCAATGATTGTATTCATTTATATATGTATGTATGTATGTATATGTATATGAATATATAGTACAAATATAATAAGAGAAAAGAAAATCGTGACATGTCCTCCTCAACAAAAGTCGTCCATAAATTTTCAGGTGCATTCTTTCGCGCAATGATGGGCCTTTACTAAATCGTAAATTTTCCAAATAAAATCTAGATGAATGCAAGTACAAAATAATAATAAAATAAAGCAAAAAAAAAAAAAAACAAAAATAATAATAAAAAGAAATTAATAATAATATGAATATAATGTCAGAGATGTATTAAGGATTGTTAATTGCCACTGTATTATATTTTTTTTTAATAATACAAATTAAAAGCTAATAACAGTTTTTTCTTACGTCAATTTGTTAATTTGTGTAGGAAAATTTTTTGATGATTGAATCACTGGTGTTAGTGGCAAAATTCAGCAATTAATGCTTTTTCGAACTGCAATTTGCAAAGTCAAAATACTTTGTTATTATACATACTTTAAAATAGTATCGCTTTAGTGAACACAAGCCTACCAAGTTGGATTATGCTAAGTTATATAAAAAATTATAAATTATGTTCGGAAAAATTACCTAAAACTAATTAAAAATATTTATAGAAAACATCAAATAACACAAAATAATAGAAATATACGAGAAGTATGAAAATATAAATAAAAATTGACCATTAGAATATATCAGAAATGATTTGAAATAACTCTTATCTACGAGTAAATTTAATTATACCAAATTATTGTTCAATTTATGAAGGTACAAATACTTAGATGGGGGTTCATGATGCGGTGTATGAGCAAGGAGTAATATACTTCAGTTCAGTACTGCACAGTTCTAGAACAAGACGTGGACCAATATGAAGATGGTGGGACGTTGTCAAGAACAATCGTCGAAAATTTTAAATGAATAGGTGGACAACAATTGTAAAAAAAAAATTCTAAATAAGGTTAAAATGCCAACAGATGATGATGATATTAATGTTCAACTGTTGTGATGTTCAGCTGTTCAACTGTGTCTTAGGAAAAATAAAAGAATAAATTTAATTTATTAATGAGAGAAGTTTTATTAAATAGTAATCTCACCCAATTTATATATATCATATTTTTTTACCAAATTAATGTGCGCATTTAATTTTATTACTTCTTAAACTAGTAACTCATATTTTGCACTAAAGAAATTCTCACATTTTCCGTTTTTCAACTGTCTCTCTTTAATATATTGTCTTTTTTTTACAATAAAGCTAAGCTTTTCCCTTTAAAATATTTTCGTATATTAATTAATGTAAATGTGAAAATTTTCTATACATCTAACTAACTGTTCGAATAATTAAACATGTCTATAATATTATGTTAATCTGTCATAGAAACATCATCATTGTGATTGTATAACAAAAGAGCACAACAGTTCAGCTTGACTTTACACCTCCAATTTTATCATTTAAAAAATAACGTCTTCTCATGAGTATAGTTAACAAAACTCTGAATAACAAAATTCAGAATTATAAAAATCTAAACATGAAATTCTAGTGGCTCGCTACTTATGTCTTTGAAGTTCTTTCCCTGCCAGTATGTCAATCATTACACTCGCTTGACATCATTTTATTAATTCTTATAAACAAAAGCTCAAAATAATATTTAAATAAACATGAGCTATGAATCAAAGTTTAAATAAATAAAATTAAGTGTGTTGAATTACAAAATTCGAATTAAAAAATTATGAGTTATGAAAGAAGTTTTAATTTACCGGAAAATGTCAAAAAATGATTTTGAAAGACATTTTTGTAAAGTGTATTTGGTTTTTTGAAAACTCAGTTGAACCCAGTTTTGAAAATTGATATTCACCACATATAGGTGATAGCCTCAAGATAGCTTTAAGCACGCTTCAACATCATGTATACCCTAATTTGTTGATCCAAGCTTGATTCAAAATCAGATTCACTCATGTCAATCAATTAATTTTACAAAAAATTTACTTGATTTTATTGACTACGAAAGCTTGAAAGATTGAGTTAACATTTTGGTGCCAAAAATTTATGAAGTTTTGCTCAATGTTTAGAGTGAGTTGAAAAAATAGAAAATTTTAAAAAGTATATAAAAAAAAAATTTAATTTTATATTTTACGTTGTGTTTAATCTTTAAATTTGTAAAATGTTCGGAAGGAAATAGAAAAATATGAGTAAAAGAAATATTTAAAGAATTTGAGAATTCTTCGGAAAAAATATCAAAATAGCGAAATTTATGCGGAAGTTGAAAAAATAATGATTTAAAAAGGCTATATATATCAGTCCTAACTGCAATATAGATTACTCCTTTTAAAAGAAGTTTTACCAAACACTTTTGGACTGTACTTTTCTGAAGAACAAATTGACTATCAACTATGCTTTATTCTGGACATGATCTAATTTATATTATATTAATTGTTACGTTTTGTTCTATTAGCTAATGAGTTGCGAATATGTAAAGGATGTGGCTTTAACTAGTTATCTAATTTTGCACATCATATTCAAAAACATTAGCTTGTCCATTCGAAAATTTTCTAGCATTTCATTATATTTGTTGCCATTTAATATTATTTTCCACCAATGTTGACATCTTTTATTCATTCATATTTTTTGGGATTCTTATTTAAAATGCAGAACATTAAGTCAGCATTCAAGCTATATAATTTGTCAATTTTTTGATTTATGGTCTTAATATTTTTCGTAATATCTATCTTTTTTTCATTATATTGAAATTTACAGCACACGTAATTTTTAAAAATTGACGGAAATGTTATTGTGATCGTTTCGGCTCCATCACAAAATAAAAATTGTCTTTGCAATACATTTTTGAGCTCCACAATTACTGTAATAGAGCACTTTGAGCTGAGCAAAGCTATATAATACTGTAGAAAATTTTTATACCCAATCACCATTTTGTATTGTAACTAATATTGAATTAAAGGAATGGAAACATTGACGAACATCGAAATAAATAAATTAAAATAATAATAAAATTATAAATAAATTTGCTAAAAATGATTCAAAATATTTAAAAAAAATTTAAATTTAAAAATTTTAACACATTTTTTTTTAAATTATTATTTTCTTAAAATTATTATAGAGTATTGTCAATTTTCGAAGTAGAAGGCAAATATTTACGATAAATTTGAAATTGTAAGGAAATTTAATTTTTAATTAGAAAAATATTCACATTTTAAACTAACTTAAGCACAGGTATTTTTTAGAAATTGATGGAAATGTTATTTTGTTAGCTCTACAATTGCTCATATCACATTTCCATATTATTTTATTGTCGTAAAAGATATAAAATGTGTTAATCTATAAATTAAATATACATCAATACTAAAATAATATTAATATGTGTGTACAACTATGTATAACAATTTAGTTCTAGTGAAGCACAATAGTGCTTTTATAGAGCTAAAATTGTTACTTGAATATGTCAAACTCAAGCTAATTTTCGAGCTGACAGCCATTCAAGCTAATTAAGTAAATATTGAAATTTCCAGAAGAATGTAAGTCAAGCATTCAAGCAAGTTCATCAAAAATATTGGTCTGAAATTCCAAACAATAAAACAGGAAAGTACAATAGATTTGACAATATCGCTTCTGAAAATTTCACCGTAAAAAAAAATAAAAAAATAAATTTTTAAATATATCAGTAAAAACAAATCTGATTATCAAAAACAAAAAAAATTAAGTAAAAAAATATAATATAAAAGCAAATAAAAACACAATTCAATATTTTGCAATACAATAATTTTATTACGATCCATCCCTTAATACACACCTGGATCAAAAATGGTATTTTAACCATTTAAACTCGAAATTGAAATAAAAAAAAAAACAAAAAAAATAAAAAAAACTACAGCTAAACAATACAACTATCAAGGTAAAAAAATAAAACAGAAGAAAGAAAAAAAATAAATAAATAAATTGCACTAAAAATGCAATATTGTCTTCGATTTCATAAAAAAAAAAAAACAAAAACATAATAACAAAAAATTCCTTTAGAAGAAAAAACAAGACATAGTTTTAAATATAGCTACTTTTATAGAAAGAAAATCAACAGCAAAAACAAAACAAAAACAAAAAAAAAATAACCTTTGTTAACCGCCACTACCTTTACCTTTTGGCATAAAAAAAAAACCTGATGAATTTTGCGGTGGTTCTATACCGTCTTTCCTTCCATCTACACTTTTAATTCTCTTTTTCTTCACAAGTCCACAGTACTTTTTTTTTATCATTATTATTTTTGTTTTTTTTTTTTTTTATTATTTAAAAGTTGAAGAGTTTTATAAATGTCCACTTAGGCTATAATATGACCGCAAATAATACCTATATTTTTGTTATTGTTGTTTTTTTTTGTTTTTGTTGCTATGGTTTTCTATTAATTTCCTGAAATTCTATTCAGATCTAACTAGAAATGGGATCTGTGAAAAATCTTTTGTTATTTTATTTAATGTTGCCTAAGGGATTTTCAAATAATTCAAGGGTTGGGAGAGCGGTGGTATAAAACTGAGAGATGAATTTTTAAAGTTTCATATTGCAATTTTTACTGATTTTAATGTTGATTTTTTATTTTTTTTTGATTTTTTTTTTTTTTTTTTGTGATTATAAAATGCAATTTTTCTAACCTTAAAAAAAAAATAATACAAAATGAACATTGTCCAATAAAAGTGCACGAATCATTGAAAAGATTATGATGATGATGATTTCAGAATAGAGTAATTTCACCTCTAAACTTCTGTTGAATTTAAACAAAAAAAAAAAAAAAAACAAACAAAAGAAAAAAAAAAGTAAAAAAAAAAATTAAGCAGCTACCAAGATTGCAATTTAAAAAAACAACAATTTTTTTTGTTGAATTCAGGTAAATCATTGATATAGAGAGGGAGGTTTTTATGTTTTGATTTAGATGAAATTTTTAAAAATAATTGTATAAAAATAAGATACAAACTACAGGATTTTAAAAACTATGAGTAACAATATAATCAGTAGCTAAAGAAATTATATTTATTTTTGTTGTTGTTGTAACTAACTTAATTTCATATAAAACAAACTTTAAAAATCGTGTCTTATTGTTAGGCAATCAGTTACCAGAAATTATAAATGGATAAAAAAATATTAGAAAGGTGTGTTTGAAACTTGGCATATAAGGTAATATTGTATCAGTTTCTTATATAATTAAACAAATTAATATAATTTGGGATAATATAATTGTAATTATAGAATTAGTAGTGAGTTTTCAAAAACTAATGACTACTCTCATAACGGTAAACAAAAATTTACTTTATATTCGTAATTTATTTAATTAATTAAAATTAATTCTTGAATTAATTAAAGTTGACCCAATACCGTTATTTTATAGATTCATGTTAGATGGTTACAAAGGTATAAGTGTTAGTGATAAGTCAATCAAATTTTTATATTTATTCCCCCTTATAACAATATTCTGTGGATAGGCTCATTAATATACTATAGTTGGTTCCATAGTTGAAGTCGAGTATTATTGAAGATTCGGACATAATAAAATATAGATATAAACGGAGATGTAATATTTCGCTTCACTATTTGGATGATAAAAAAAACATCTACCACCTCACGCCTACTTTTTAATGTAGCTAAATGCATCAAGTTTAATTTGTGTTCCTATATGGAGGCAGAAGAAGTTGATTAGAATACGGAAGGTGGCAAAGTGCATATTTTATGAATTCATTTGAATATAGTTTTTATTTTTTTAATATGAATTTTATAATAGGGCGATCAAACCTGACTAGCATATTCAAGCTGTAGTCTCACAAGACATGTATATAGGCATTTTAAGATGTAAAAGGGTCATCAAATTCTTTAGACCATCGCTTTATAAAACCTAGTAATCAAATTAATAAAATATAACAAACCGATTAGGTACAACGTGTACACTTAATAATCCCAATTGGTTTTAAGTATCATCATCAAAAATAATATTTCAGAAAATCAAAAACATTTTTAATTTCCATTCAAATTCTGAAAGTCTTGTGAAAAGATTTCTAAAGACGAAATAATTTTTTTTTTTTTTGATTGTTATTCTCTTAGTTTCATTTGAAAACTCCTGCTAAAATTGATTTCACTGCAAATAATGACTATAATGAAAAACGTAAAAAGAAAAAAAAAAAAAATCCCTTAAGGTGAATATTTTGTTTCCACCTTCTCTACAATAAGACAACATTTTGAAATATGTCGAATTTTTTATCATTTTGATTTTGTTGCAATGATAAGACCAAAAACTCTGAAATTGTATAAATTATGCACGCACTGTTAATTTTTCTATACGTCGTATTTCTTGGACCAAACATAAAAATTATACATGGCATTTTTTATTCTCTACGGGAATTTTGAAATTTGTTAAACAAAAAAAAAAAAATAAGATATATATTTTTTTGTTGTTGTGGTAGGTTGTAAATATAGAAAAAAATGTTTATCTACAAATACAGAATGTATTGTATGTATAAGTAGTGCTTGTGTGTATGTACAATTGTTAGTTTTAGAAAAAAAATTGTTTTACTAAAGTTTTTTTTTTTTTATTAAATAATTTCAAGTATTTGTAATTTTTTCTTATTATTATAACACAGGTGATTTTTCAAAAAGTATAAAAAATATAAATTTATTTCCTTATTCAAAGTAAAATGTGTGAGTTTTTATTATTGTTGCTATAGGTTTAAATTTTAGGAGGATTAAAAGAAATTGTTATTAATTTAATTTTTAATTACTGAAAATTTTTTAGTTATTTTTAAAATTAATTTTTTTAATTATTTTTAAAAAAACAATTTGTATCTTGGGTAAATTAAAACAAAACAAAATTATAAAATTCAGTTAAACAAAATCAAATATTTATAAACAAAATGGTTTTGAAAAATTAAACATTGAAGACTCAATCAAAGTAAAATCGAAGAAAAATTTAAAAATATTACGCATTAACCCATGTAGACACATTGGACATTTAAAAATAACCGAAAACTTAACCCATTTTCGTTCTTTGTTGCATTTTGGTAACAGCGTAGAGCGCTTTCGACTTTAAATATGAATAATGAAATTCTTGGCATAAAATGAAATAATTATCAGATAGTATGTTTTAACCCTTAAAGCAAGTTAAATATTATCAAGAAAAAACCACAAAGACATTAATATAAATTGTCTACAATTTATTTAAAGCTAGAACAATCATATGGGAGTTGTTGATTTGTTGGACATACATTTTAATGTCACAATATCAAATTCATTCCAGGAAAAAGAAATAATAGTGGCCGCTTTTAAGCAACTGGATTGATCAGGCCATTTCTAATACGTCAAATTTATTCAGTATCCGTCACTTCTAGAGTTTAGAAGAGATATAAACTATTTCTTTCTTAAATTTCATAAAAATAATAATAGTATGTGACATTTACTTGCAGTGACATTTACTTTGCAGTTGTTTTACATTGTTAGGGATAGATTTTTTTGTAAATTTTCTTCACCTTTGTATATAGGCCTTTATTAGACTTTGTTTCCAACATTTCATAAAATATTTGAATAGTTTGAGTTTTTAAGTTCAGTTAAGCAGTATTTCGAGTGTGTACAAATATTATTTTCTTCTTATATATTGCATTTCTTTTATATAATTAATATAACTGGTACATCTTGGTAATATTAAGCTCTGTTTTTAGATACATTTTTTGAGTATACGAGCTGCAGTAATGCGACTCGACTTTTTTAAAACTGTTTATTTTTTTGATGTTTCATAATGCTCGCCCCTTTTTCGACTCAAACTATTATGCATATCATTTAGGGAAAGAGTTGTCCCAGTTATACTGAAAATTGGAAGAACGGTTCCTATTTTTAAAACTGGTTCTAAAAATGATTTCAATAACTACAGACCTATTTGTATAGAACCAATAATAATTAAAATAATTGAGAAAGAAGCAAATAAATAATTTACTATCTAAACATCAATATGGGTTTGGGAAGAAATCGAATACCGAAACTGCATTAGTGTCGATCGATCAAAAAATTTTATTAAAAAAATTGTACATGTATGGTATTAAAGGATTAGCCTACAAATGTTTTGCGGATTATTTAGACAATTGATCTCCATATATAGAAATAGAAAATAATAAAAGAAGCATAAATAAAGTAAAATACGGGTACCGTAAAGCAGCATTTTGGGTCCGTTATTGTTTATATTATACATTGATAGCATACAACAAATTGGTTTAGAAGCAGAATTCTATTTATTCGCTGATGACATTTGTATAGTGTTTCAAGTGTTTCAAGCGGATAATTATAACGAATTATAACATTGCATAATGAATGTTGAACTTGAAAAAATTCCTCAGTGGATGATTAAACATAAAATAACAATAAATACTAAAAAAACAAAATATTTGGCAATTGGCCTTTCATCACCCTGTTTACATATTAAAGTTGCAAATGAGTATTTAGAGCAAGTTTTTGAATTTAAATATCTAGGCTTTTGGATAGATCCACATTTAAAATGGAATGTTCACACATTCCATCTCAGTAAAAAGTTGGCTGCGATAGCTGAAATCTTCAAAAAAATACCTAGTGTACCAAATACCATCAAAAGACAAATTTTGTATGCACAATTTCATAGTCATTTGAGCTATGGTATAAAGCTGTGTGGTACGTCGTCAAAAACAAAAATTAAAGAATTACAAATTATCCAAAACAAGGCAATAAAAAATTTATATCAACACAACTTGCTAGACAAAACTGAATATATTAATAGTAAAAATAACATATTATTAATCAATGACTATATCAAACTCATACTCCATATTCATAATTTAATTAACGAGACAATCCACACATTCACTGTATTAACGAAGCGTCAAGATCGTCAACACATCAACACAAGGAATCAACATTTACTTCATTTTGAGCGTAAAAGAACTGCACAATTTGATTCATCTACAACAATTTGTAAGGGTATTAATCTGTATAATAAACTTAATAAAGATTTAAAATTATTAGATGACAAAAAATAAAAACTGTTTAAGTAAATATAACGATAAAAATTAAACTCAATTCTTCAATATAAAAAATAAAATGAAAAATAAAAAAAAATGTATATATAAACTAATATTAAGTAATAATATACGATTTACATTATTGTTATTTAGTTATGTTTAAATTTGATTATTCTCATATTTTTTCCTTTTTTTTAAATTTTGAATTATAATTAGAAGTATTACTTTTTTTTATTTTCTAATTTGTATTGTTTTTTTTTATTTCTTTTTTCGTCATCTTTTAACTTGTTACAAAATTTTGTAGTTTTATTGCTATACTGACATAAAAGAACTAAATTATTAAATTTTTGAATTAAATTAATTTGTATAGCCGTGAAATGAGAGAAATCTCTTTAGGCAAAGATAATTGAAAATAAATAAATAAATATGGCTATATGGATAGGAAATTATAATGCACAGCATTTTTTTTATTTAGAATGACCCATTTTCATTATAGACTAGCACTACAGTGCATACGATTAATTGTTATTTATATAAATATAAATTTTTTTTATCTACCTCGAATACGAAAATGTATTATGTCGTTAGAAATCTCTATGCACCTGTATCAATGGAGCATTTACACTGACTTTTTTTATATTATGACCCATGTCACGTTAGAATTTTCTTGGATCAAATTAGTATGATTATTTTATTTTCGCAAAGCTATATAGATATCTATTTTTTTTTTTTTTATTGTTATTTATTTATTTGTAATAGCCAACTTATTTCTATCTTAAATCATACAAAAAATTAAAAAAAAAAAATGATTCACATTATAACTTATAAACTAACTTATTGAAAACATTACGCTTACTCTAAGTTATTACATTCACTTAAAATTACCTTAGTATTTTTTACATACGTTTTACCTGATCATCACTTTCTTGAGTTACAATTTTATGATTAATTTTAACAAATTGTCGGAAAATGCTATGAAATAACCGACTTTAATTTTACATATTTTTAACCTACTATTACCAAACCAGAACTGTAACGTTTAGTTGAATTTACAATTTAGTATACAAGTTAAAGTAAAAACGTTTTGTTGCCAATTTTCTTAGTAGCATAACCACCAGAATTTATTAATATTTATAATATGGTTTACGTCTTTTGGTGAGAGGCTCATGTTATATCTCCAAATTGCTAGCCCAATATCCCGGATTTTAACATTTGGCTCCAAAGTGATCTGTTTTTGGGTGATACATCTAAAAACGTGATAAATAATAGGGATATTGTTATAATTTGCTTGAATATATCTATTGCGATCAAGAAAGAGAAATGCTTCTGTGGGGAATGAAACATGAGCTTAATCGGTCTTCAATGTATTTATTTTCTGGATATGCCGAATGTGAAAATAAGCTATTATCTATTATATTGGTTGTGAATTAAATGCAATCTAATTAAATGCAAAATAAAAACATAAATTCTAGAAATATTTGCCCAGCTGTACAGCTGTTCCATTCTATTGGAAAGCAAATGTTTATATTCAGTACCTGGCTCACGATAAATACCTGTACACCCTCTCAGAATTTTTCTTTCCACCTTTCTTTATAATTCCATAAGAGAGACACTAATATTATACCAAATTTGGTAACCATAAGTCAAAATTGGTCTAATAAGCGCTTGATACGCTATTATTTTAACCCTGGCATACAATAATTTTGATTTAAACAATTTTTGGATTATAGCGAATGCCTTTCTCGCCGAATTATTTTCATTTTTAATATGGTCAGTAAAATTAAAATTGTATTGCAAAATTACTCTATCTAGATATTTTTTGTTTACTAATTTAACATTTCTTGGAGCTTGGATACGGAAATTCCTCAAATTTTTTCGAATGGTTTTATTACATTTATCCAATGATGATCGGAATAAAATTACTTCATATTTCCTAAGACTAGCTCTCAATATATATTTTTTAAATGAATTAAAAATCTAAATCTAGATATTCATAGGCCACCGGTTTTGGATATGGATCAAAATTGCAATTCCAAATTGTTCAAACAAATTATATAGACTGACATCGAAATACCTTTTAAACATAGGCGAAAATTTAAAATTTCATTCGATTGAATTTGATGGAAATAAATAACTAAGTCCAAAAATGTAGAATTGCAATATGAATGAAAATAGCACTCAGACGACAAAGTAACAAACAATTGCATTGCTAGTCTAAATCTTATTCAGTACCTACCCTGTTTACACAATATCCTACTGACTATCTTGTATTATTATTGTTAGCATATTATATATTTACAATTAATCCAAAACCCTAGATTACTGACATCATCTAATACATAACTTATACACTGTTTTTTTTTATTTTTGTTTTTATTATAAAATTTAAAAAAAAAAATCGCAATAAAAAGTGGGTATGTAACACTTAAAAAAAAAAAATCAAATTATCGTTGAAATAAACTCTAAAAACGTGGTTAATTAACTTCCAATCAATTTGTATTGATTATCCTATATCCTATCCTAAAATATACTTTACTCTTTTTTAATCAGTAATGATTCAAAAATTTGATCAGAAAATGTCAAAAATTATCGACTTCTTACAATTCAAATTTGATTTGTGTTCGTGCAAAAATCATGTTTCTGTTTTCATTTTCAGAAGAAGTTATTTAAGATCAACACGCGATCGATTCATTTGTCGTTTTTTTTATTTTTTATTTAATCCTGAAATTACAAGTTACCTCATTACTTCTTATTTCTCCATCATTGTTTTTCTATTTCTTCTTCTTCTTCTTCTTCCATTTTATATTTTCATCTAAATAGAGGTAATAAAATTGTATATATTGGTGCAGCCGTGTATTGAAATGATTGAGTTCATCATAAACTCCAACAACTTTTTAAGTTGAATACCGATCACTGTTCATTGGATGAAATCATTGTTGTTTTATGGGCATTAATGATTAATGTTACCAATAATAGTTTGAAAATAAAAATTTAAAAATCAAAAATAAAAAAAATAAAATCAAGAAAAATCGAATTCAATTGAAAAGCAACAAGACAAAATGATGTTACCTATGAATTTACTGCAACATTGATCTCTGAAGTCTCGAATATACAAGAATTATATATAAATATTTTTTTTAACCAGAGATTGAATCCACAAAATTTAATTTTAACTTGATTTAGAATTAAAGATGCAATCATCAGAGATGCATCAGAGACGAACAAAATTATAGACTTTAAATTCTGTTTTTTTGTTTTGTTTTTGGTAAATTATAATGGCGCGCAGTCAAAAAAACAAAATTGGCTGCTGTTGTAGTTATTCTCGATTGCTATTTTTAGTTTCCTTAAAAACAAATTTTTTTATTTTTTTTTTTTTTTTTTTTTTTTATTTCTATAATATATAGAAACCAAAGATGGTGATGATGATGATGATAATGATGATCACTGTCGATTTATAATTACTGTTGCTGCTGTTATTGTTTTTTTTTTTTTTTTGTTTTTTTGTTATTATTGTGATACTGGTTGTGCTTTTGCCAGCTATATTTAACGAATTTAAATCTCTATCGCGTCAAATTGATAGCCATTTCTCGATTGGTTTCTCGAAAACAGTAAAGATTATATTGTAATAATATATTGAATCAATTTTTTTTTGTTTTTATTGTTTTTGTTTTTGTATTGAATATTCATGATGATTGTGTTGTAAAAGATGTGAGTGGCAAGAAAATTAAAAAGAAAATAAATAAAAAATAAAATAAAATAAAAAATAAAAACTATAGAGATTCAATTCTTTTTAAATGGAATTATTTGTACATTAAATTTGATTTAAGATTAATCAGAAATTAAAATATTGCAATAAAGTTAATGAAACTTTGATTGTAAAATTGTAATTCATGTCATTGAAAATTTTATAAAATACGAACTAACCGGTATTTTATGACAGAGTGATTTAAAAGTAAAGTTTTTTCTTTTTGTTTTATTTTATTTCATTTCAATTCTGTTAAATTTGGAATTCAAGGTGTGGATGTTCCATATTTTGTAAGACAAATAAAAAATAAAAAAAGCAAATTAAAAAAAAAGTAAGTATAATTAAAAAAAGTTTGATGACCTGTTAATTGAGTTTAAATATTTGGAGTAAAAGGAAGTAATTTAAAAATGATGATTCATTTAAGTCAGAAATTAGTTTTATTTGAATTAAATACCGATCGCCATTGGTGGGCATTTTTATAAAATATTTCATTCAATATGTTAAATTTATTCAGCTTGTCTCAGTTTATAGAAGGTTTAGTTTTACAAAACTCTCTTTATTATATTTGTATGTGTGACGTAATTAAACATTTATAAAAATACACAAAAGAAATAACAAAACACATTGGATGATACAATAGTTAGACCCACCACCGCCATAGCTAGGTTTCCAGTGCCCTACGCAATATTTTTGTTAGGGCACCGATATATCTTTGGGAAAAAGTAAGTCATAGTACATTAATACGATATAAAAATGTGTAAGATAACTTTTTTAGAAAACATTTATTATGGAAAAAAAATCATAACATACGAAATTTTAATTATATTTATTTAATTGGATTTTTATGGCCTTCATTTCAGCAAGTTCATTAACTTTTTATTTTTTTTATTTATTTATTATTTTTGTTGTAGTTTTTAAATTGTCTACTAATATCGATGCTTCAAATTTAAAACTTTGAATTTTACATGCGAGCTCGTACATACTTAAATCTTTGCTGTACTTAATGGCGCTTTTTTAAATCTACAACGCTGTCTTTTTCTAAAGATGAACCATATATAGAAAGCTAAAATCTTCACAAATATTTCTAAGTTGTTCATAACACTAATCTAATTGAGACAACAACAAACTTGCAATAGAAAACAAACTTGCGGACGTCATGCTACTTTCTTCATCCGGTGCCTCATCAATTTCCATTTTTTTAACTATTCTCCTCCGTTTACTGTGAAATCCAACTTGTAAATCTAAAATCTTTTTCGAAACATGTTTCTCGTAGTCCCTTGTGAGCACTTCTGCAAGCTAAAAAAACGCAATTTCGAGGACAGATTACAATTAACCATGCGAGAAATTTTTATGTAAAATATTAGACGTAGTTTGGATTTCCATATGTTATGTAAACACAATTGCGACCACCGACCACCCTACCAATGAAATTCATTTTGCCCAACTATTTTTCGTCAAATCAAATACAATTGTAGCGAAACGAAAAATAAAAATAAACAAACAAAACAGAAAAGCAAATGGCGGAATTTCAAAATGAAAAAGTCATTTTGAATAATTAATTAACTTATTTGTAGCATCATCAGATCCAAATACATCGCTAATAAATCTAAAATTATATATACGTATAAATTGTATAACATATAAAACTTAAAAAAAAAACAGAACAATAATATTCTAATATCAGATTTCAGAATAATTGTTTTGTTTTTGTTTTTTGATGTTTAAAAAGTTGTCAGAAATGTCAAATCCAACTACCAGCGAAAAAAATAGAAAATAGCCTTATTTTGATGACAACGAAATTGTGGTTGAGCGATTGTAGTTGCAATTGTGTGAGCATTAACATAAGAGCGTATGTATTTTAATTTTATTGTCAGTATAGTTCCAATTGTCGCTTAAAGCTACATTTTTATTTTTTTTTTAAGTTTTCTATTATTGCCTTTATTTAGTATAATGATTAATCACTAGGTGGTATGATATTATACTGACATCACTATTTTTTATTTGTCCCTATACAATTATTTATTTTTATATATTTTATTTATTTCACTTCAGATATCTGGGCCCTGTGCTTGTGCACCTGCCTAGTTACGGCGCTGGTTAGACCATCTGTCTTTCAACTGAATTATCCAAGGTTCGATTACCGTTAAAAATTAAACTGCTTAATAATAAGCTTTTTGACCTGGTCTTGTATACGTCCACTATCATTGGGAGGAAATAAATAAAATAACACATGAAAAAAATTTATAGCGCAACCAAAAACACTAATTTTATTATCAGTGGGACTCCAAGAACATTTAAAACAAACCGAATTAGCAAGAATAAGAGGTAATACTAATTTTAGAAATGCCAACAATGATTATGATCTAACATCATAAAATTGATAAAACCAATTTATCATCAATAAAGAAGGTACAAAAAATAATCATATCCAGGGACAGCTTGATAATAGAATGAATAATGATTTAGAAAAGGCATACTCAACAGTTTATCCGCCATTTAAGTTAATATTAACTAATTTGCAAAAGTACAGTTAAAATATATAATTGTTAGGCATATATAGTTGTAAATATAAATATTAGTTCGTCGTAAACACTGATCAAGTAAGTACATGCTACTTCTTAAATATAGATAATTGCAATCAAATATTAAAATATTTATTAATGAACGGAAACTTAACAACAATTAAATTAATTAATTTAAATTATCACTAAAATCCGATTATGGTTCTGAAAATTTCTCTATATTAATACAAATAAATAAATAAGAAATAACAATATAGAGTTTATTATCCTTTCTGTATATTAACGGTAAAGTAAAAATTTTGAAAAGTCCGGAAGCTATAATGTTGCTGTAAAACTATAGTTCTGTTTCCCACTTTTAATGGAAATAAAAATTATTTGAAATCAATGATAAGAAACAAATTGGGGAGTATATTTTAAGAGGGACCAAATGTATGTTTGAATAGGGCTTAAATATTATTAAAGAATTTTTTCAACTTAATATAATAGTTCTGATGTACTCTACGAAAACCCAAATATCTAATTTTTAGTCTTTAGAAAGGAGTGCGTAAAAAATTACAATTAAAATAGACAAGAACTACATATAGATGAAAATGAAAATACTGGGATATTATATATTTTGTCAGATAGTTATTTGAGCTGGCAACCTCTCGTTATTTAAATTTAAACACGAAAACTCTTATTTGAATTTAAATGTAACATACTTTCAGAATTAAAATTAAATATATATTTTACCATTCTACTTTGCCATTCTATAATTTGAATTTAAATGTAACATACTTTCAGAATTAAAATTAAATATATATTTTACCATTCTACTTTGCCATTCTATAAAGGAAGTTCGTTAAAAAAATGTTTTGAATTTAACTTGGCTTAACTTAACATAATTTGAATTTTTATTTTGTGGCAGAATACTGCACACCAGCTTAAGTTTACAGCAAGCATACTAAAAAAATTTATATATAGAGTTAAACAGTACAATGCCTTTCATTACAGTCACAATATGACCCACGCTGACAATATGGTTACCAGTGCTCAGTAACATTATAGCCCCTCCCAACTTACATCATAAAATTGCTTTGATTAGAATATACAATAAAATAATGCTAAAAACTAATTGCTAATCAATAATAATATACTGTAACATCACCCACTAGTTAATATAACTCAACTAATAATTGAAAACGATTTTAACATAGGCAACATATTTTAACATCACCATAAAAAAATCAAACTAATATAAGATCAGATTTTCATCTCACGCGTCAACAATTATTGTCAACGTTGAGCATAATTTACACAATGCATGGAAAATGTGCCGATTCTCTATATAGATGGAGAGTAATCATGTCTCTGGTTTATGATCGCAGTGCTCCTCAACAAACTATCACACATATACTGCAACATCAGATTATATGAAGGCAATATAAACGATTTTGTAAAATTACACTTTCAGCTTCAGAATGGATAAACATCTCAGATATTAAAATTTAATACGTTTGTTTTGGGTTCTGTTACACATTTGAATTTTTATATATAATTGTTTTGAAAATCAAAACAAAAAATAAATTAATATTTGAAATTACAGTTTATTAATTATAATTTATAATTTTTTTTAAAAGTATTCGAGAATTTCATAAGGTTCTGGTCAACTTGAAAAATCATAATACCTATCTTGGGCAACATCTTTCTAAAAACGAGATAGTGTTAATTTGCAGATGTGTTCAGAAGTATTCTATACAGTATATATTATTTTCGACTTTTCAGTTTTACTGCTGATCACCTTTATATTTTAATTCAGTACATTTTTTTTTATTCACAACAAAACTTATTTTCTAGAACATATTGTGGAACATTTATATGCGCTGTAAAAACAATTGCTTCCAATAAGTAAATTTTGGTATATTTTTAATTGGTCAACACTGTTAACGATATCATATTATAACAGTCTTTATACTTAATCTTTTTTTTTGTAAAAATTTAAGACATTTAAGGTAAAGGTTTTTCTTTTCCAAAAAAAAAAAATGAAAATAACTGCATTCCAATATTTTTCTTAATTCCTTCACATTCAAATTTTTTTTCCTTCTCTTTCAGTTCAATAAAAATCAAATTGTACCAATTTCACATTCATTTCCTTAAAAAAAAAACCATTTCAAATTCTAAAAATTCCATTAAAGTAGTTTATTAAGTAAATTTACGATGGTGAGATGCAAAAAATTGAAAAAATCGTGTTCAAAATAAAGTCGAAATTGAATAAAATTGAAAATTGGTTTTATTCTGAAAATTTTGAGAAAATCAACTATGATTTTCTAATCTATAAAATTAAACATATCAAATAAAAATTAACTATCTTTAAATTTCCATATATGAACACTGATTCATTTTAATCGAATCGAAAACAAAAAAAATTAATTTAATTTAAAACAATAACAAAAACATAAAAAAATAAAACGTAATATTCAGATCAGTTTCATTAAAATTTTAACCCTTGACCTTTCCCAAGAGATTTTTCGATACTTCTCATTTGTATAAAGATCCAGCATTAGGTTTCAGTGAAAACACAGAGTGATATATATTATTATTATCCTTGTTTTTTATCTTTAAATTGAAAAAATTATACGGTAAAAATATCTGTAATTGTAATAATAATTACATATTTAGTATATGTAATTATTATTTTTGTAAATGATAGATATTTCAAGTGAGACGTAGCGAAATCAGATATTTTTTCACATTTTTTTTATTTTAAATTAGAAATTTCAATATTATTACTTAAAATTATTTATAAAAATTATGCTCTTAGTAAAAAAAATTTCAAATACATTTTATTCTATTGCCAGATAGTTCTATTAACCCTTATTTTTCTTCTAGAATGAATTATAAACGAAACGAAGTTTCATAACATAATTATTTTGATTAAAAACCTTTAAAAAATAAAATTATTGAAATCGAAAATTATTATCCATACATATTTATAACTTCATACAGCATTTACAATAACAAAAATTTATTCATATGAAATAAAAATATATTAATATAACTAGCTATACATATACTGTTTACATAGTATTATATATATATTATTATTCTGCATTTATCTGGATGTTTGTAAGTTCGACGGAACGCCCCAACACATATACAAATTGCATATGTATACAAATGCATATATATACCAATTGCTTTGGTGCTTTTTTTTAACCCCTGTCTACCATGCTAAACCTTTGCAGGAAAAATTGATTGCATGAACTATATTTTTTTAATTTAATGGTAGTCTTCTTCGCAAATAATAAGGAAAAATAATAAATAATAATAATAATATAAATAAAACAAACAATTTTTTTGATTTATAATAATAAGGACTAATAGAAATTTAATCAATAGTTTACAACAGCATTTAACACAAAAAAAAAACATAATTCACTCAAAGGTTATTCTTATTACTTAAAATTATACATAATAATACACATGTGTATCAGCATATTTGTATTGTATAATATTATACATTATACTACTTTATTGCTTCAACCTTTTATTTTTGTCATTATTGTGTGCGTAACTCACTTCACTCAAAAAAAATTATTTTTGTGTTTTTTTTTGTTTTTTTTTTGTTTTTTTTTTATTATTCGCTGTATCTGTATTCTGTATGTATATTCTGTATTTTATTGTTAAGTGTTCACTTTTCACTTCACTGTTCAATCAATAGAACTTGATAGAAGTAGAGTAGGATAATTAACTCTACTTCTACGCCGGATAATAAAACATTGTTTTTTTTAAATTGAAAATTATTGATGAAAATGTTTTTGTATTTTTTGTAAATTTTACCAATTTAGATACAAAATTTTGAATATTTTTTTAAAAATAACACAATACCATAATAACAGTTTATTCATATAGCAAAATAAGATCCCTATACAGTATACAAAAGACAAAATTTATATGAAAATAAGATCCCATTTTTAAATTTGCTCTCCCAGAGGCCACAATAACGCTAATACGGTATAATTTATACTAAATGGAACCCAACTAACGAATTATAACTAAATGGAAGTGAGTACGAGTATACCATACAAAAATACAAACATTTTATACAAATTTGTTGGTATGGTACTTCTTTTTCTGTTATATAGTAAAAAAAAAAAGATTAGTGTTAGGCCAATATAAACATAAATAAAAATAAATAAAAAGTGATATAAACATAAGTACTGTAATTTCGGAATAAAGAATCTAATGAAAGAAAAAAAGAAACTAGGATTTATTTTGCTTCCGTCATTTATGACGGGTTACAAAGCTAGTATACATATACTTTTAACTAGCTATACATAGTTTGCAATTCATATTAAACATCATTAGCTATATTTTGATAGAAAACTTAAAAATAATAAAATATTTCACATTATTAACAATAAAAACTTTTTTATATGGAGTAAAAATAAAAAAAAAAAAAATAAATTGTTTTGTACAGCCTTTTAATGTTTTAAGAATTTATCACCGTTTTGTATATTTTTTATTTTTGGTGTGTTGGTATTTAATTTCAGATGTTTCCAGTATTCGTCACCGTTTTCTATACTTTTCTACATTTTTGTTTTGTGGAATGCGAATGTGTTATGTTTAAATATTTTTAGTATTCACCACCATTTTGCATATTTTTATTTCTGGCTTAAGAACTTGCTAAAGTTTTAATAGTTTTTGTCTAAATTGTCTAATTTACTATTCAACTATTCTTGCTTTTATACTCCCTACTTCGTCCATCTTGTGTTTTATATATATTTTTATAGGTTTATATAATTATGGTATCGTAGGATAAAAATTGATTGTAATGTTATTGAAGATTTTCAAAAATTTAATTTTTGGCAATTAGAAAATGACCTCAGCAAATATTTTTCATTTGATTTTCATAATGAAAAATCAACCAAAAATTAAAATGGCAAAACTGCCCAAACAAAATATGGAAAATCCCCCAAAAAATGTTGGTTTTTTGGGTAATTTTTTATTTTCAATATTTCGGTGATTTGGTTTTGGACAATTTTTCATATAGCCAGTTTTTACGAATATCAAATAAAACCGCTTACTCTACTACAGTTCTATCCTCACTCCACAACAAAAAATTAATATTTACAATTTGTTTTTAATAAATTGTTTTTAAAAGCTTATAACCCGAAAAACAACAATTTTGTACTGAAATAACGATTGTTAAACAAAAATAATCTTCCTGTCTATAAATGAAAACACTAGAATGATTTGGGTTAAAGTAATCGTTTTACTTTAAATCTTGAGATAAAAGAAAACATCAAATTCTCATAGACCTCTTAAAATTTTCTAATAATTTCCGATTTTTGTTTTTTTTTTCAAAAGTTGGAAAATTTATTAACAAAATATTTTTGAAGAGAATTTGAGATATACATATATGTACATACATACATAAAAACATATAATGAACCATACATGAAAAATACAATAATTTTGGATCGAGAGAGGAGAGATACAAAGTGGCAGTCAACACAAAATGGTACGCGATTATTTTTGTTTTGCTTTTTTTTGTTTTTGGTGCATTTCTTCTATGTTATTTTGTTGTTCACTATTTAAATGCCATGAAAATGGCAAAACAAAGGCCGATAATGTCATTCTTGTGTTCGTGTTAATCTTATTTCTTGAACATCCTCATATATTTCACTATGTGAGTTGTTGTATAATGTTTTCAATGTTCATTGTCAATGTTTGATGTCTCAAAAAAACTAAAAAATAAAAACGAAAACAAAAACATTTTTTGTCTTTTTATTTTGTTTTTTTTTTCTTATTTGAGTTTTGTGTAAATAAAAAGATTCTTACTAAACATGGTTGTTGCTCGATTTCAGAGCATATAATAATTTTCATGTTTGCAATTTTACTGACTTTTTTTTTTGTTAAACTGCTGTTGTTGTTGTTATTATTGTACTTTAGATGACAGTAAAAGCAGAAAAATTAAACCAAAAAAAAAAAAAAAAAACAAAATATGTGAATCATGAGCATCACAATCTATATAGCGAAAAACTTTTTTTTTTGTTTTTTTATAAACTCCAGCAGTGAGGTGGTAGTATCTAAATAAAAAAATGATATCAAAAACAATAAAAAATTAAACAAGAAAAAAAAAAATAAAACAAAAATCCCATTATACCTGACTAAAAGGTAGGAAAATATGTTGAGAACAAGAAAAAGAATAAAAAAAAAATAATAATAATAACAAGAAAATGAACTCTTTGGTCACACAATTTAACCACAATATCATAAGATAAGTGAACCAATAATGCACTCCAATTTCAATAAGATCGAACAGCAAAAAAAAAGAAATGAACAAAAAGTCCAATAACCTAACAAAAATTGAAACAGAAAAAAAATAATTTCAACAAAGATCCATGATATTCCAGAGATCAAATGTGCATATTCTGTTTGGCATGTTTTGAATATTTTGTGTTTTGTTTTTTATTTTATTATATTGTTGTTGTTGTATTATTTTTTTATCTATTATATTGGCACAGTTTAAATTCCATCCATCCATATTTGGTAAATATTAAAATGGCCGAGAGAACGTTGAATATCTATTTAAGGTTAAGCTCAAGATCTAACAAGATCTCTAGTAAATATTGTATATTGTAATTGTAAGTGAAATGGTGCACAATTAATCGGACCAATAAAAAACAAAAAAAAACAAAAAAAAAACACAAAAATAAGAAAAATAAAATGTGAAAATTGTTAAAAATTATTAGCGAAAAGGTGTCATTACTTTCTGCTACCTTTTTAACTTCACATCACATATGTGTGTATGTGTATGCAAATATGTATATAAGGAAAATTTAAATATGATATGCTAATGATCGTATGTACCTACTTTACATATATATATACTCGTATTTAGATCTTAATATTTTATGAATAAATGGTTAGATTATGGTATTGTTAGTGTTATGTCATTTCATTTTTAATTATCAGAAAAAAAAAAAATATTTTAAAAAGGAAAATTTTTTAACATGAGTTGAACGTGTTTAAAAAATGTCCATTTTTAATATGTAAAATGTCCCCTATAGGCACTTATTGATTTTACATTTAAATTTTATTACGTTTAGTTTTTCTAAAAATTGAAATTTAATAATTTCAGTCAATAAGCCTAGAAATATCAATATTTTATGGTACTGAGAGCTTCAAATGTAAGTAGGTACTTGTGAAGTGTTAAATAACATCTACGTATACGTCGGCAATACATACATAATATATTCAATTCTTCAACGTATATCAGCATCACTTCAACGACAGTCTTTGAAAAATTTTATTTATGATAGAATTAAAATATCTTTTTTGAAAGCATTTTGGGACACAATTCTTGTTCCAACAGTTCCACAAAACTCCAAACAAACAAAATTGAATTTAGAGCATTTTCGTGAATCCGATATAGGTGACATATCTTTTGACAGTATACGTATTAAAACTTAAAGGATAGAAAATAAAGCGTGAAATATTTTTAGTGGATTTCGATTCAGTCAGACTCTTATATATTAATAAAGCAAATTGTGACAGTATACATAAATTTAAGTGTAACAATTAAAATCAAGTTAAATGCTGAGAAGATTTTTGAATGACAAGCTTAAGTAAAATAAAAATAAATAAAATATATTATTATCATCATCATTGTTCTGCAAGAGGTAAGAGGTTGGCGGAGGTATGTCAATTAAACTTTATGTTAAAATACAAAAGTCGGCTTAAATATGAAATGAAGATTTTGATAATATAGACAAGTTGATTAAGATTTAAAACAGATTAATAAATTCTGAAGTAACAAACCCGATGGAGTAACAATTTAAAAAAAATGTAAGTCACACAATTGAATAGATGGAAGAACAATATAAATAGAAAAAAAAATAATTATCCTGCAAATATACATGTCTATTGATGGACTATAGAACTAACTGTACATAATTTAAAACACATTTTTAATTTTTTTCAATAGTGCCTACCTATATTCTATATTTGTATAAAAAGAGATGTAGAATACTCTAGATGTAGAATATAATTATTTAGAGACAGTTTTTGATTTTAAATTTACGTAAAATGGCATTTATGTATACTGCTATTTTCCATCAATTTAATTATTTTTGCATAAATATTCTAAACCGACAAAGAAAGCAATTAGAATGATAAGTATAACTATAGACTAGGTCGCTAGAAATTACGATTTCCGTCTTCTCAGTACTAATAACTGCTGAATATTTTTTGACACTATATTATAGACGAAGACTAGGCTGGCAGGATATATCTTAACAACTTGACTTACCAAAGACCCCTTTTCATAGACTTGTCACATTTTTGTGTCTACTCGGAGAATATGTATTGTAAAATTCGTGTTGTATGGGATTGCTATGGGCACACACATAGACCAGTGGAAGCGGATTTCTATGACTACACCTATTAAACTAACTAAATAACTACAAAAAATTAGATATGCAAAAAAATAAATCCATGAAAGTTATTTCGGAGAAAGAAAGAAAATCTGATTAAGGTATTGATTAATCTTTATTATTCAATGTAAATATTGCGGTTGTTCTGGAAAACGATTTGTCACCCAAATATGCCTTTTTGATACCACAACTCGAGTTACCTATTTTCGTTGTTATTGTTGATTATTTTACGAGATCACTCTTCTATTATAACTTTCCAAAGGTATGAATACTAGAGCCACGCTGTGCGATTGAGAAGGTTGATCAAAACAACATTTTGCTTTCCGTAGTAATACTTATATTGTTACGGAAAGCATCACCTAAAGTCCAGAGTTTGTCTCTAACTAATGCTGAGCAGCTGCAACAGCTACAATAATGGTAATGATTAGTATTAATAATTTTATACACTGATTCAATACATAGTGAAATTATTAATATACTGTTAGTTTTAAATAATATGAACATTCGATATTGTACGATATTATTTAAGACTCAGTTTCAATAAAGTATTCATAAATATATATATATATATATATATTTCTTTTTTTATTTCCAAATGAAACGTTACAATCTGCCTCTGAACGAGACATTCAATAGTTTGTATGACATTTTTTATGCAGGTAAATTGCACTGACTAGTGGATGAGATAATCCAGCGGTCATCCATCCATGATCCCAACATTATACTCCATTGTATTTCTTAGTCCCCATTTGATTGTTCCTATCTACCGGCGACTTACTTAAAGCGACTTACATCACTTGTATCCAACAAGCTGCTTGCCGGTCTGTTGCCGGTCTTATGCTTCTAATCTCCTCCTTAATGGTTCTCATCTGCAAATCACGATGTATGACATCATTATTGACAAACTAAGGCGCACCAACGATCAATCTTAATAGCTTTGACTGGAAACGCTGTAATACTGCTATATTTGAGTTGCTGGCTACTCCCCACAGTTGAATTCCAGGTATCAAGACAGCTTTATAAATCAGCAGCTTGTTCCCAGTGGCAACGGAGAGTTGCGATCAATCATCTAATACAATTTGCTTATCTTCAAGTCCAGTTGCTTTCGTTTGTTATGGATATGAATTTTCCATGTGAGACTTCTGTCCAAATGCATGCCCAAATACTTAACAGACTCTTTTTGAGATACTAGTTCGTTATTAAGTACAACCACCGGACAAGTTTTTCTCTTTAGTGTAAATGTGATATGTGTTGATTTTGCTCCATTCACCTTCATTCACCATTGCTAAACTTTGTGCAGCAATGCAGTGTTGCAGAATGTCTCAAGCATGCACTGGGTTACTATGTGAGGCCAGTATGGCCGTATCATCAGCGAAAGTGGCGGTGGTTGTTTCATTTGTTGTTGGTAAGTTTGCAATGTAAACGAGATATAAGACAGGACCTAAGACGCTGCCCTATGGCACACCTGACATAATTGTATTTGCTGGTGTATAGGCACCTTTATGCTTCTCCAAAAAGTGTCTTTCGATAAGATATGACCGCAGCAATAAATAATAGTTCTTTTTTAAGTATGTACAGCAATCGTTCATGCCAGACTTCATCAAATGCTTGACCTCTAATATCTAGAAATATCGCTGAACAGTACTTTTTTCCCTCTAGGCTCAACTTGTTTACATGTACTATTCTATATATTTGCTCGATAGTTGCATGTTCGTTTCTGAACCCGAATTGATGATGCTCTGGAACAATTTAGCTTTTTCCAAAATCGGTTTTAATCTTTCCAAGAATAGTCTTTCAAATAGTTTTGATAAGCACGGTAGTAGGCTAATCGGTCTGTAGGATGTAATTTCTTCACTTGGCTTGCCTGGTTTTGGTATAAGTATTATTTAAGCAATTTTCCATTGGTATGGGAAGTAGCCACATCTTAGAACAGCATTTATAATGTACATTTTATAACCTTCTTCCGGCAATTGTTTCAATATTTTACCACTAATTAGATCATAGCCTGGAGCTTTTTTTGTTTTGATATTATTTTTAATCATTGAGGGTTTTTCGCCCATAGTAAAATTATGGATTGGTAAATCCATTTGAACTGGAGTTGTTAGGAAATTATATATTTTTAAATTCATGTTTGTGCTTTCTGATGGAAATGGTTTAAATACTTGCTGAAGGTGCTCTGCGAAAGCTTCTGCCTTTTCTTCATTACTACGTGCCCAATGCTGCGGCTGTTTAAGTTTTTGGTAGCTTCCACAAGGAATAATCCGTAGCCTCTGTTGGTGTTAAGTTACGGAGATGTTCTTGAATAGCTTCACTAGCATTGTTCAGTAGTATTCATAAGTATAACATGGTTTTACTTAATTACACAGACTACCTAGCATGACAACGTTACTTCATATCAACCAGTGAACCGTACTGATATAGTTACTACTTTTCATAATAAATGATATCTTGATAATTGGATGAGGCTGCACTTACTACTAATAAATCTGTCTTTTCAACAGAACTGATACTATTAAGGTTATCACTTTCTTTTCAACAGAACTCAAAAAGGAAAAACCTCAGATATCGTTTATAATCGATTTTCTAAACTCACCTGATCACTATCGAGGTCACTATAAATAAATACTAAAAAATGGTACAATAATGATGTCTAAAATTTAAATCAATTTTACAATTCAAATACCACCACACAAAATTAATTAATAAAAATTATTTCAAACACGAAAAATATCACACACTAAAATTTGAAATTTTCAATTTTCAAAAATTGTAAGACATTTAAAATAAAAATCTCAATTCTCGCAATTAAATTAATCTGTTTCAATACAACATAAAAAATATTATTAATTGCATGATTTAATCATTGTTCTTTGTTTTTACTGCACTATTTATTATAAAAAAAAAAAACAATTTCAATAACGCACGATACAGTGAGTATCAAATTGAAAGGAAAAACCAAAAATCATTGCACATTTCTCAATATTTTGATTGTCCGCCTATAAAATATTAGATAATCAATATCATATGGTGCAATCAAATTCTTATATTCAGCACATATCAATCGAAATAAATTATTCAATACAAAAAAAAAAACAAAAAAAAAAATATTTATTAGTCACGAATTTTCAAAATCACCCAAAAAGAAAAACAAAAAAAAATTTTACGACTTCTAAAAACGAAATTCGAAGACAAATTAGAGTACATGAAAAATCTAGAAATAAAACAAGAACAAAAATCATTAGTGCCGCAAATTATTTTAATACATACATTCATACATACATAGTACATCGTCTTAATAGTAAAATATTGTACAAAAAGATTGAAAATCTACAAAAAACATTTTTATAAAGAAATCAATTTAATGGTCCATCTGTCGCATCACTTAATATGTTGACAGCAGCAATTTACATTCGTATGTAATACAAAAAAAAAAAAAAAGAAAAAATTAAAAAGAAAAATTATAACAAATTTATTTACAAGTGAAAATTTTTTGTTGTTTGAGATCTATAACACATATTGTAAAAGAAATTAACAGAGAGTTCATCACAAATTATGCCAATGAAAAATAATGAAATAAAAAAACAAGAACCCACCACCCACTTTATTATCATCACTTTAATGACATAGAAGTGTCCATGTAATATTTTTTTTGGTTTTTGTTTGTTTTTGTCAATTCTAATATTCTGATTGTTTTCAGATCACATTTCAATTCAATTTTTAGAATTTATTTATAGTCTTACAATGTTTATGGTCCTGTATGCTATTGAAAAATTATTTAACTGTCATCATATTATAACATTATAATCTAGAAAACAACCCTATTTTTTTTTTTTTTTTTTTAATTTTGTTTCTGTTAACTTCTTTGACTTTATTGCCTATGAAGTTGACCGTTTAAGACCATTTTCTTATTAAAAATTAAAATGGCATGTTTATTTTATATCGGGTATGTGATAATGTAGATTGAGAGATTGATAATGTAGATTTGAGCCTTCATTTTGTAAAGTTGTAAATAAAGATTGAAAAAGTAAGTGAATGAGAGACAGTAATGCGTACTTTTAGTCAACGTTTATTATTATTTATGTCATTATTATTATTAATTTTATATAAATGTTTGAGATTCAACATTTTACTGTAAGATTAAAAAATTAAGAAAGAGATAATGTTATGCTAAAATATTTCAGTATATGGAAATATACTTCCGGAGGTATAAAAGTGGTCCTAGCAAGCTATCTTATGTAGTGCCAGAATTAATTTCATGTCTTTTCATGTCACTTCTGCTAAAAAACAAAATATGTTTAAAAAAATACCGGTTGCTTTGGCCACATTAACATAAAAGACCAACGAGAAGGTGGATAAACTGTGCAAGCAAGTTTTCAATTTTGAAGGAAGGCTTTAGAGTTTGACCCTCACTATCCTGAAGGCGAAATTTAGCATGGTCTAATTACTTGTGTAGCCTGTAAAAAAATATGGCCCTTGTGACTATATGACGAGAAAAAAAAATATATGAAATACACATTTTAGATATTGGAATGAAATATGTTAGTAAAATTTTAAATGAGCAATAGATGAAAAATTTATACAAAAAATATTTAAATAATGGAACACAATATTATTGCTTGTGATAAGATTCAAAACACCGTACGTACAGTCCTTTATCACATTTGATACATACACTTCTGCCAGTTGTTTTACAATAATCGCCAGCACATTTTCGTTTCTTCTGCACAGAATTTACAAAATGTCCAGTATTATCATAACATAAAGCTTTTGAGAGGAATTTTTTACGTTTTATATTTCTAGCAGATAGTGGTTGGGTGCCATATATAATGGCCAAAATAATATATAGCAATTTGTCAACGAAATTACAGTTGACGCATTTCTGGATTGTGAACTCTATTAATTTGTCAAGGATTGTATATTGATACATCAAGAGGTCATGTAAATATGCTGTTCCATCATTTCTTTCCTTGAATCCTAAACCGATATAAACATATGTTCTCATCCATTCTATCGGCACCACTTATGTACTTATTATATTCGCCAATAGTATATGTGTGTGGATTTTTTTTTTCGAACGGTAGAAAAACCACTTAAATCTCCAATTTCATTTGGTGGTACAATAAATATAGACTTAGGTACGTCCGAGGAAATCTAAATAATCGAATGCTTTTTTTAAAGTTAAAATCACAAAAATAAATCACATAATTTATACTCTGAATAAATGTTTTCTATAATAGATTAGCCCAGTGTTGCCATATGGCAACAGACAAATACCAAAGAAAAAAATTTGTATAAGATACTTGTTGAACTGAAATATTTCCACTTAACAAATAACTACATTTCGTTAAAATAATTAAACAAAAATAAAATTTAATAATGCTTATTTTTTCATGTCATCCATTTTTCATAATTTTTTTTTTTTTCACTAAACTCAACCTATATACTGCACTATTTCTATTTAAGTCATTTCAATTTTAAAGCCTAATATGAGTAAGTACATATAAATAGGTAAAAAAAGTACAATACTACTTTTATTAAAAAAACAGTTTTTATTTCAATAAAGCAAAAATACTCATATGTTAGCTGTTGCCATATGCCAACACAGGGCTAGTTCGGGATAATTAATTAATCAATTAAAATTTACTAAATTTATTCAATAATAATGAAAATCTAACAATTTAAAATAAACGTTTTTTTTTCTACAATTTAAATAAAAAATTTCCTTAATTTTTTAAAAAATTTATATAACTACCAATACACACACACACACGCACAAAATATTACATTTATTTTTTTATAACTCAAATATTTCGGAAAAAAAAAATGATAGAAAATATAATTTTCTCAAATAATTTCCAAATAACATTTTTACCAATTTTATTTCAACATCTTCATCCATCCTCTTGTGATCATAATCATTTCCCCAGCAATATAAAAAACAAGAAACAATAAAAACAACAAAACTTGATTCAACATTATAGTCATATCATCTCATCAGAATTTTCTTTTTTTTTTCTTTAAGGAAAAAGAAAATGTCACGAACTCAAATCTTCAGAATACATATAGGATTAAAATGATATAACTGTATGTAGCATTTATATAATATAAAATTATACATAAACATACATAAACAGAATTAAGATATTTCTTATTCTTTTATAATATACAACACACTGTTACTGACTGACTGACTGACTCGCATAATATTACAAATCAAAAAAATAAAAAAAAAAATAACAAAAACAAAAATAAATATTTTTTTTTTTTGTTGAAATCCCATCAGTTCCATCAAGTCATTTGTTCAAGATCATCTAAAATTTCATACATCTAAAATTTCATACATCTAAATTCACCCGTTATCCTTGTGCTATATAAATTTCAAGAAACAAAAACAAAAAAAAAAAACAAAAAAATCAAAGATAAAAAAAAAGAGATAGAAAAAAAAATATTAAGAAAATTTTCTGAAAAAAAAAAAAAAAAAAAAGAGTTTTTCATTTCATAGTTCCCTGGAAAATCTAAAAATATTCCTTCCATGTCCAGAACAACTAAAAATGATGATGATGTGATATTAAAAATGAACATAGAAAAAAAGTAAAAAAAAAAAAAAAAAAAAAAAATTAAACACGGACGGATGTGGTTATTAAATCCATTCCTTCATTTCTAATTATGTGTATGTTGGTTTCCAGTTTATGAGCCACAACTAATTTTATCCGTTGATTTCTTTATTCATCTTCCTTTTTCACCCTGTTCTCACATTCTAATTGTTTTTCTCATTTTATTTTTGTTTTTCTCATTTTTTTTCCTGAATCTAACGTACATAACATCAGTCTATGCCAGGAGAATCATTATTATTATTATTTTTTTTTTTTTATTATAATTGCTCTAAGGAAGAAATCAATCTGCTTTCGTTCTTGATGAAATCCTGATGAAAAGTTTTTCCCTTTTAATTTCTTCACTAAAAATATTGTGAACCACCAAGATAAAAAAAAAAACAAAAAACAAAAACGAAAAAATAAGCATATAAAATCGAAAAAACATTCCTGAGATGACCGAATAACAAAAAAGTTAGAAGATGAAGCAAAAAAAAAAAAAAAAATGGTAAAAAGAAGAACAAAAAAACATTGACAATAATTACGAGAGTTGCAAAACAAAAATAATAAAAACAAAAATAAAAAAAAAACATAACTTAAAGGATACGTGGTTGAGATGGTGAATTGGATTGAGAATTTCATTTTAAGGCTAATGGAATATTTTCCTGAGTTGACTGAAGTCTTTTAATTATGAAACGTGATTAAAGTCAACAGCTTGTCGTCGTCTCACTTTGCTAAATGTATTCTATAAAATTTTCATATATTAGATATATGTATGTATGTATAGTACATGTTTGTTTGTATGTAATAAACGTATTAAGGATATTCATAGATTGATGTAATATATATAGGCATTAATGTATAATATTTTCAGAATGAAAGGATATTCATATATATATATATATTTATATATATATAATTTTTTTTGGTATATTCTCTAATAAGTAATCCTTAATAGTTGACTATTTAGCAAGAAAATAAAATGTTTGATGAGTTGACATGCTATAGAATTAAAGTTTCAATATTTGTTAGTTGGTCGGTTTGTTGGTTGGATTGGTTAGCTTGGATGGTTTAGAATATGTTATTTGATTTGATATTAAATAGTGTGAGGTACATATCACAAAAAAAAAAACAAAAAAAAATTAAATAGAATGTTAAGGAAAATCTTGCGTAGGTTTGCATGATTAAGTTGACGTGATTTGAAGTACTAAATGTAGATATATATATATATATATATATATATATATATATATATATATATATATATATATATATATATATATATATATATATATACATAATATTTAGGTAATATTATTTTTTTTTTTTGTTAGTTATTTAGAAACAAATAAGGATTCTTAATATTTTGTTTGTTTGTTCATTAAAAATAAACACACATAAACAACAAAAAAAAAAAAATAAAAATAAAATGAATTAAAGATTATAATAAAAGTAAATTAAAGATAGCATAATAAGAGTTAATGTAAAGTTAGTTTTAAACGTGAAATGAATATCTTTAATAGTATATTAATGTTTTGATTGTCAAAAACAATGATAAAAAAAAAAAAAAAAAATTACAGTGATAGGCTTTAAACATGCATGAAATCTAATATAAAATAAACAATTGAGTTAATTTAATAAAAACATTTATAAGAAATACAAAACATAGCTTCAATTGTTTAAGTATTCAATTTTTTTAATCTATTCAAATTTATATTATTGTAAATTAAATAAATATTAAAACTCTAGGTATGTTTCACAATTTTATTAAATATCTTAATCGATTTCGGTTATTACACTATCATCAGACTTTTAATAATGTTTCACCTAGAGCCTACAGCATATTCTATAAATTATATTATATTATTGGGTTTATTATAAATAATATTATAAATAATGTACAAATATGAAAATAAATTTAAACTGAATAGATCTACTATCGATCGAAAAATTTCTTAACCATAGAAAAATACTACTGGTTCAACGAAGACCTATTATTGTTTGACTTGCATCAGGCCTGGAATTCAATAAAAAAAGATAAGATAGAAGCTACTTTTAGTCTTATATTACTTTTCAACCGAAAGATCCCACGTTCTATTTCCGATTAAGACATTATAAATGCTTTGGATGATGGTCTTCAATTGAGGACCGTTTTTTCAAAAGTCAATATGTTGAAAAAATGGAAAAATGCGATATAAATATCAAAATGTTCGTATTTTGAAACCCTATCGATGTAGCTTGAGAAAACTCAACATGTTTAAAGTATTTAGCCTTGAAAGTTTTTAAACTTTTTAAAAACTCAACAAATGCTAGTTTTGTTGAGTTTTGAAAAAATTTTACATACAAAAAAATTAAAAACTTCTTTAACTTGTTCAATTATCGAACAGAAAAAATTACAAACCATATAAAGTTATTTAAGTGCCGCGAAAGCGATTATTCCAGAAAAAAAGTTAGACAAAGCTATTTACCACCAGAGCTTAACCTAACAAAAATGTTCACCACGTTTATTGAGGAAAATTTGAGAACGTGTAAAAAATATAAAAAAATATTTTATTCGAAATTTAATTTGAGTTTTGGTAACCCATATACCGTATACCGATACTTCCTCCATTTGTAAAATTTATGATCTTGAAATATTAAAATATTTAAATAGTGGATCTGATAATGTTACGGATTTACGTACGAAAAAAAAACTTCAACTTTTACGAGCTAAAAAGTTTCACTCCACAATGAATACATTTCTAGAAAATACTGTAATTAGTTTAGTTTTTGATATGCAACAAAAACAACCGCTACCAAAACAAACCGTTACCTGACATGACAAAATTCGCAAATTAATCGACTTTTTTATCTGTCTTGAAACTGAAGCATCACGAGGAGCGAATTTAATATCATCTGCTATTATCAATTTCTTGGAGTCATTAGAAAAAAAATTATTTAACTATGAAAAAGAAACAAAATGAAGATGTAACCGATATACCGAATAATATTTGACTATTTTCGGACTCGTATGCGTCACAAAATAAAAATGGAATAATGTTAACTGCTATTAGTTCGTTTTTAGAAAGTATTTAAAATATTCAAAAGTGTAATACATTATTTTCCTATTAAAGGACATATCTACATGCCACAAGATCGTGTTTTTGGTCGTGTGGAGAAAAATTATCGTAGAAGGGAGCAAATATTATCCCCAGATGAATATAACGATATTTTAAAAAGTGTCGGAACTGTTCACAAACTATTAAAAATTGGAAAGTATATAACTTAAAAGCAAAATCAAAAGCCATATTGAAATTAAAATTAACTTTAATTATTTTAAAATGCTGTATTAGAACCCGTATCAAATATATGCTAAGTACTTTGAAATGGATGGATGTTAGAAGTAAATTGAAGTACAACGTACTGATTCTGATGTTTAAATTTAAATCTGTGGTTTTACAACGAAAGATGATAACTGCATTTTTGGCATTTCTTGTAAATCGCAATTGAATAAAATTTAGTATAGAATTTGCTATACTTTTCTAGTTATTTTTGCAAGATTTGAAAATCTTTAAAAAGATATGATCTTTGAAATCATTTCAATAGTTTTTTAATTTTTGTTAAATTTTTACCTTTTTCTTTAATTTTTAAATAACTTATTCATTTTTGTTAAATAAAAGTTATTGCTGAAGAACATGATAACTAGCAGTAACATTTTTCAAGATACATGGAAATATCTTAACATATCATTTTTTTTTGTTTTGTACTTTTCGGTAAGTGTTGCTTATACACTGCATAAGTGTATCACACATAACTGCATAAGTGAAGTTATATGCTTATGTTAGAAATATTTTCAACGGCAGTTGTTAGTTATTCAGTTTTTAATTCATAAATTACTTAATATTATTAAATTTTTTTTTTATTTGAAAGAGCTTAAAATTTTATATAAAATGGCATTCATAACTAAAATTCGACAAAATTGCAGTTATTATCTTTCGTTGTAAAACCACAGAAATATAATTTACTACCCAATTATATGCAGAAACACATTTAGTATGTGGGTGAATATTATTATTTACGAAACAGGGGAGATTTTAGAATACCATTATCCAAAAAAAAATAGCATACAAAACTCATTAATGTACACAGGAGTACAAATTTTCAATGAATTACGAAATAACATAAAAAATTATATTAGAACTAGCTTTGTAACCCGTCATAAATGACGGAAGCAAAATAAATCCTAGTTTCTTTTTTTCTTTCATTAGATTCTTTATTCCGAAATTACAGTACTTATGTTTATATCACTTTTTATTTATTTTTATTTATGTTTATATTGGCCTAACACTAATCTTTTTTTTTTTTAGTATAAAATATACCGTATTAGCGTTATTGAGTCCTCCGGGAGAGCAAATTTAAAAATGGAATCTTATTTTCATATAAATTTGGTCTTTTGTATAATGTATAGGGATCTTATTTTGCTATATGAATAAACTGTTATTATGGTATTGTGTTATTTTTAAAAAAATATTCAAAATTTTGTATCTAAATTGGTAAAATTTACAAAAAATACAAAAACATTTTCATCAATAATTTTCAATTTAAAAAAAAACAATGTTTTATTATCCGACGTAGAAGTAGAGTTTATTATCCTACTCTACTTCTATCAAGTTCTATTGATTGAACAGTGAACCTGAACAGTGAAGTGAACAGTGAACACTTAACACTGAAAATAAAATAATATTTTTGGAATGGAGCATGCAGAACATACAGAATACAGATACAGCAAATAATAAAAAAAAAAAAACAAAAAAAAAACAAAAAAAAAAACAATAATAATTTTTTTTGAGTGAAGTAAAAGGTATAAGCAATAAAGTAGTATAATGTATAATATTATACAATACAAATATGTTGATACACATGTATATTATTGTGTATAATTTTAAGTAATAAGAATAACCTTTGAGTGAATTATGTTTTTTTTTTGTGTTAAATACTGTTTGCCTTTTGGTTATTATACCATATTAAACTATTGATTAAATTTCTATTAGTCCTTATTATTATAAATCAAAAAAATTGTTTGTTTTATTTATATTATTATTATTATTTTTTATTTTTCCTTATTATTTGCGAAGAAGACTAACATTAAATTAAAAAAATATAGTTCATGCAATCAATTTTTCCTGCAAAGGTTCAGCATGGTAGACAGGGGTTAAAAAAAAGCACCAAAGCAATTTGTATATATATGCATTTGTATACATATGCAATTTGTATATGTGTTGGAGCGTTCCGTCGAACTTACAAACATCCAGATAAATGCAGAATAATATTATATTAGAATATTAGAATTAATACGAGACCATATATGTATGTAGATAATTTTAAAATTAATTGTAAAAGTTATAAAGTTTCTTAAAGACTAACAAAATAAGTCTGAATCTGTATCTTAACTCCCGCAATTGCTATAATAACATTCTTATAGCAATATTAATAGCATTATTATCATAAAAACATCATTATAACATTTTGAATGCTTAGCGGGAGTCCTATACGAGTCTTATAGCACTAATTTTGTTTTTATAACAATAAAATGTTACGCGGGGCTATCACTGTGGAAATATATAAAAATAAACAATAATTATAAAAAAAATATATCTCACGTTTTGTAATTATAACACTAATTTTATGTTTTATTTTAATTTAGCAAATCGTTTTGCATTTTATGTGTAGGTACTTCTTGAACTAGAATTACTCTTGTAATCGATTCTATCCGAAAAATATAGGTACCTTGTTGACAAAAATTAACATATTTTTCTCAAGAATTATAAAAAAAAAAACACTTTAAAGACAATTTGGTATAGATTCAAACCAATTTATATGCAATTTCTTAGTTTTAGAAATGTTTAATGTTTATATGGGTACATAAGTTGTACCTATAGGTTGATTGTTATTCTTGTACCTATACTTATTTTCGTTCAATAAAACAATAATGATTATTTAAAATCAGTCTACTTATTAATTTAATTTTTTTATAATTATTATTTTGTGTTTAAGATTTATGTGTAGTTAATTTTTGTTTGTTGTCGACAATCTTTTTTCATAGCCTGTGTATGTGTTGCCAGTCTTTGCTTTTCTTAATACCAAAAATCTCTTTGTATTTTTTTTATTTAGCAGTTGCTTTGACATTTCTATTCTATTGCATCGGCGCTGAATTTATTATAATGCATCGACGCTGATTTTAAGTAATTTGTGTCGTTTGACGCTACATACTATCTGGGTCGAAAGAGTTAAGCCAGCTCAATATCATTACACCTAGAACTATAGAACCAACAGATGATGATTGTTGTTTACTAAATCAATAGATGACAAATTTATATGTACATTGTCTCTTAAAAAAAAATTAAACTTGCAATTTCCTTTATCATCCAATTTCTTTAAATTACTAATAGTCATTTCACATCTACTAAAGCTATCCAACTATGCAAAACATACTTTTAATTTTCAAAATTCCAATTTTCATATCAAATTATTAAATTTTTACTTGTTAATAAGTTATAATTTGTAACAAGTTGTAATAATTATTTCTAAAAACCAAACTTTACTTGTATTTTATTCCCCTGTGCCCTTCAAAATCCCTCATTTTAGGTAATTGTGAAAATAAGCATAACTTATCCAAACATCTTCCATATTTTCACTTATTAAAATAAAAAAACACACACACATAATCCATCTTCTTTTGATTATTCCCATGATCATCACCATAGCACATACATACAAAAAAATAATTTTAAATTCTAAGATTACAAAATATTGATTTTGTATCTGTAAGTACTACTGTTAATCAACTAATCTTTAAAGATTTCATCTATAAAAACAACAAAAAACAAAAAAAATATTTTCTACATTACCACATGATGATATTTACATTTTGATATACGAGCATTTAAAAAGTGATCCTATCTTGTATATAGATTTTTTTTTTTTTTTGAAAATAATAAATTTAAATATGAAAAAAAAAAAACAAAAACAAGAAAAAAAATAAAAATATAAAAAATTATATTCTGTGTACATCTAGAAGAGTTACAACAACAACAACTATTTGTTAAATCTCAATATTTCATCAGTTTTAAATCAGTTAAATTAAAATTTTTGTATTTATAAATTTTCATAGACATCATATAGGTACAAGGTACACTAAAAAAGGATTTACTATAGGTATAGGTACTAAAATGAGAATTTATATTCTCTTTATTATACAGTTTTTGCTTTTTTTAGAATTGACTATTTGTTTCATTAGTCTTGTTAAAAATAAATTGTTTTTTTTTTTTTTTTTTTTATTCCATTACATCGTAAATAGTAGTGGTGCTATTGCATCTGTGACGTTTAGCGTAAATAACATTTTTCTAGTAGGTTAGAAAATGCTTCTCTCTATTTAATACAAATCAAATGGAATTATTATTATAAATATTAGTTCCTTTTTTTCACTCATTATACGACTATTTTTTTATTAAAATGGTGATTGGTGAGTGTATCTATATATAGTAATGTATCTCAAAAATGATAATAAAAACAGAGAAGATGCAACTAGAGATTCTTATAAAATTCAGAACATTTTTGAATGCATAAAATCAGAATCCCTTCAAATACTTGTTTTGTTTTTTTTTTTCTTTTTATTCTCACTGTAATTGTTGTCATCTCATTCTTTTGCGATAAATTTTCGATAGATTACTGATGATGATGATGATGATGGTGATGATTGTAATGATTGTTTCTTTAAAAGATCAGGATTGAGGATCGGTTGATATTTAATTTTTGTTCTGTTTTAATTTTACTCGTATTGATGATGGTCGATGTACATTTTTCTTATTCGAGCAACAAAAAAAAAAACAAAATAAAAAAGGAAACAAACCAGAGGGAGCAAGCACAAAAAACAAAAATAAAAATAAAAAAAAAATTCTGATAAGATCGCGCTTGTTATTCAGTTATTATTGATCAACAGGTCTTATGTTATTGGTGAACGAATATTTAAACATTATTGTTGGGGCTGTCTCCTTTTATATTTCCAATGGATTCTAGATATATTTTTTTTTTAATGTTTTTTTTTATATACAATCTAAGGTTAAGCTTTAACTTTGTTTGAATCTGTTTTTTTACTTATTTAAGTTTTTTCTCTTTTGTGATCATTTCAGTTTGTTTTATGTTTTGTTTTTTTTTTGTTATTACCCTTCAACTTGCACCAGCTACTTTTTATTTTTCTGTCTACTGGTTGAGTTGAAAAAAAAATAAAAAAACAAAAACAACACCATACCAAATGATCTTTAAAATGCACAATAAAGTATTCTCAATGATGATATTGATCATGATTATAATGGTAATGATGATGATGATGATGATGATGATGATGATGCTTTATTTGAAACTCTTTAAGGAATTTTTGATGATTAGATTTTTGCATTGTACTTGCTGAAAGGTAAAGATTTTTGTTTTTTTTTTTTGTATTTTTGTATACATGAATTAAACGTATATAGGTATGTATGTGTGTATGTATATGTAATGTGAAAATCTCTGATTATGGTCTTTGAAAATGATGCAATGAAAGACGATCGTATCGTAAAGTTTTCATCGTATAAATGTTTTGCATAAGATATTTTTTTCTTATTATTTTTTTTTTATTTATTTATTTATATTTAAAGCATTAAAATCTTGACATATTTATCTAAGAAAGCGTCTAAACAGCATCACACCATTAAAATAAAAATAAAAAAAAAATAAATAAAAATAAAACAATCAGAAATTTATTGAATTGATTGGTTACAATGCAGAAGGAAATAATTTTTGTTTTTGTTGTTGTTGTTTTTGTTAAGTATATGTAATGGTAGAAAATAATTTCAATATGGAATCCCTGTCATCATATCTGGAATTTAAAATAAATAAAAAAATAAACAATAAAATATATATATATATGTATATATATAAATATGTATATATATAAACACTTAGAACTTTGAAAAGTAGTATAATACAATTACAGGAACAAACCACTTTTTTTCGAGTTTATCTTAATATTTTGAATTTTTTAATTCTTGACGTAGGAATTTTCATTTTTTTTTTTTTTGTTAAGACGTAAGTTTTTTTTTTTTAATTTTTTTTTTAATTGTTGTTGTTGGTTTTTTTATTGTTTATTTTATTGTTTTATTATTGTAAAAATTGAATTTTAATTGAACTAAATGTTATAATTTTATTAAAAATATAGTTTTTTTTTGTTGAGTGTTAGGGGCTTTGAATGAGTTGGGGTCTGAAGCAGTATTTTTAACATGAGTGTTTGACTCTAAATGGATTCTATATTATATATTCTATATTCTATAATATATTTTATAGAATATGATGATGAACGAGCTAGATGGAAAATTTTTAATTTAAAAAATAAATTAATTTAGCTATTAAAAATTTAGATAATATTAATAAATATACATTATATTTAAAAAAATATAGGATAAAAGCTCTAGGTTTGCTTCACAAATTTTATTTAATATATTATGATCGATTTATCGGTTATTATATAATCATCAGAAGAGTGATTCAGACTTATTAGTGATTGGTCTATGATGGTGGATTGGTCTATGGTCAGTAAAAGTAAAATTCTAGAAAATTGATTATATTAAAAAATAATTAAGATCAAGTTTCATTCCTCCGGAAGCATTTTTTTTTTGATAAAAATAATTAATTATATCAATATCACTATAACTCACCAACGTTTTAGATGTATAGCACCTAAAAACAGTTCCTTATTGAACCTAATATTAATCCTGAGTGTGAAGATGATATAACAACGATATAACATGAAGCTCTCATCAAAAAACATATACTATACTATAGTATAAATACTGATTTTTATGCTCCTAATAAACTTGGTAGCAAATTTTTATTTTTTAACATGAATAATAAAACTTTAATTTTAACTAAAATCATTATTTATTTATTTATTTCATTCTACTGGGTAGTTCTTTACAAATTTTGATTATGAAATATTAAAACAAAGACAAAAAATAAAGTTCAAGTGTAATATAATAATTTACAGTATTAGTAGTAGTTTAATTAAATTAATTTATCATTTTTTTTGTTAATTTTTTGCATGATTTAAAATAGAAATAAAATAAGTAAAAAGTAAAGTTTAATAAAGTAAGCTAAATATATATTTTTTTTGCTTTTAGGTGTTATTAATCCAAACTTAGGCATTCTTCTTGATATACTTGGTAAGTCTTGTTAATTTCTTAGTCAGTATAAAACCTTTTTTGTTCTGAAAAGAGCTAAAACTACATTTTTATTCATTAGTCGTCAACGTATATGAGTAAGTGTTTACTATAGGTGATCTTATGAAAATCTTTAGTGTCGCTGTTAATCATATGGTTGAATATTGTTGTTTACAGCGCATTATCTTGTCTGACCTCTATTTTTATTTCAAACTCAACTTTTATTTTTTTAATTACTATTTTTTAATTATTTTATAATTATATATTTTATTGTTTTGTGATTAAAATACTTATATTTAATGTTTTTATTTATTTATTCATTTATTTAACATATTTCAAAAAGAGCTAAATAATTATATTATACTTTGCTATGTATAAAACCGTTTTAACATAATCTAATGTATTAATACGCTAATAATGTCCGAAAGCCAAGTTCTAAACCCATGTATTTGTTATAAAATATCATTAATTTTTATATAAATTATTGACAAAACTTTTCCAACTTCTAAACCCATATATTTATTATAAAATCAAGATTTTTTTTTTTGACACTTGGTAATTTAGTACTAAAACCAAATAATATTTAATATAAGAAAACCAAATAAAATAATGAATAATAACCAGCCAGACATAAAAAAAATATAAATTTTAAACTTTGAAATTAGAAGTATTTTTTTTAAGGTATCAAATAATTAATTAAAATTACCGATTAAAACACTTTAAATTAAAAAAAAAATATTTTTATACGTTCACAGCCAACGATAATGTTGAGATTTAGTTTCATTTACAAGCAAAACTAAAATAGCCAAGCAAATTACATTTTTATTTAGCCAGCAGTTAACGGAAAATTTTGAAAATATAATATTAAAAAACTTCTAAAAATAAAATCCCATATAACATTTTATTGTTATAAAAACAAAATTAGTGCTAAATGACTTCTATATGACTCCCGATAGGCACTAAAAGTGTTATAATGATGTTTTTATGGGAATAATGTGATTAATATTGCTATAAGGATGTTCTTATAGCAATTGCGGGAGCTGGTATAATGGGACTTACAGCAAGTGATACAGCAATGTTGTTATAAGTCTAAAAGTGTGTAATCCTATATCAAGAGTTAAAGTGTTGTTATAACAATAGAATTGCTAGAATAGCAGTGGTCGTGTTATTATTTTATTGTATTCCTATAATGTTACTAATAAACTTACTGTAGCTTTGGAATAAATATTTTGCGACGGTCATTATTTTTTACAAACATGGTGAATTTTTTTGAAATAAACAAAAACTGAAAAGCTTTATTTTGCATTCTTTTCGCAAAAATATTTTTTTATATTTATCAAAATTTGATGTATTAATTAACATTCAGTATTTAACATTTTAAAGATGGAATTTAAAAACATATTTCTTTTATTTATTTAAAAATTGGTTATTATTGAAGGGCAAAATTATTCTTATAATAAATGTCAATGAAATTTCATTCTCAGCCAAATTCTGCATTTTGGTCACAATAATTATAAATATTAATACAATTATTTTTAACCGCAATATATTTTTAAGACATTTTTTATATTTGATATAAATCATTTACATGCAAATATAAAAATATGTAATTAATATCTATCTCCCTTTCTCATCAACTAAATATAAACTTCATAAAATTATTATTTTAAAATTAAAAATAGTACCTATTTTACTGTAACATAAATTATTTCAAATGAATATCATTTCAAAATAAAAACTAATACACTAATACATGTATACTAATCCTATAACAATATTACATCACTTGCTCCGGTGCCATACAGGATTCTCCATTTGAGTGCTATAACGTATTTATAACATTTTACAACAATTGCGGGGCACTCAAATTAACACTAATACTGCTATAAGAGTGTTTAAAATAGTGTTATAAAAGTGCTCAAGAGTCTTTTAGCAAAAAAATTGTTACGTGGGATGTCAAATAATAGCTATATTTTTAGGCAGCGTTTATAAATCAGATTTGGTTTTTTTAATGTTTACACTAATTTTAATTCATTTAAAATTTTATTACAAATACATAAAATTTTATTTCAAAAGTTTAAATTACATTATGTCAAAAGTTGTAAATAATTAGGTAAAAAAAATGTTAACATTGCGTCAAAATATGCGCACCAAAGAAAATGACAGGAGCTTGCGAAATGGCTATTGGATATTTATTTATTTATTTTATTTATATATCTCAAAAACAGCTATAAGTAAGCTCGTACAGAGTTTATAATTTATAAAATAGTTTTTAGAATGTCAGTGAGAGAAAAAAAAATTATATTTAAATAAATTTATATAAAACAACTAAAATTATAAATAAAACAAGGTAAATACTTATAAGCAGTTACAAAATTAAAAGTGAGTATGGAATAACCAGCAATCAGAAAATCAGATGGACCTAGTTGCACAACTATACGATGACTTAAATTTATCTACAAGAGATCCGGAAAGTATTAAGGGCAGAGCAATGTTAACAGTAACCAATGAAACAATGACTTATTGGAAATAAATAATAAAGTATTGCAATGTAATAGAAATAGTTTTTAGTTTTTAAAAGTGTCGATACAGTGGTCAGTGATGATTTGAATGATAAACTAAATATCCAGATGATTTTTAGAATAGCCTCAATTGGAATGCCTCCACATATTATATTGAAATTAAAAATTGGCTATCTTTATGCTTCTCAGAAACCTTATGCGGTTAAGACGGCTATGTAATGACACAAAATTATTCATTACAAGTATTAAAAATCACAATATCGGACCAAGATTGTATATAGTAATAATTCAGATACAGGTCTTATTCCCCGTATTTCTCTATTTCCGTCCGATATAAAAATCTTCACTTTATTTTCAAACGGAAACAATTTACAATTCGAGTAGCATATTCAATAACAGTTAATAAGTTACAAGGCCAAACTTCGGACAAAATATGTCTCTATCTTCCTAAGCCGGTGTTTAGTCATGGACAAAAAAAAAGAGAAATAAAAAACTGTATTTTCAGTAGTTTAATGAAAAGGTAAAAACTATTTCTTTAAGGCTAGACCGGCGAATGTTACGACGGGAATAGCTAGTATCTTTTTATTGATATTAAACATATAATGGGAAGTTAATCTTTATTAGGTGTACCCGAATAATGATTAAGGTATATGTGTTATGCTAATATCGTTTTTCCATACTAAATAAAATGTCCATCTATAGTAACCATATTTAGTTAAGAGTATTGCTTCTGAGTTTTTCTCTTAATTTTCTTATTTGATATTTTTTATATAACCAATTGTCACCTATGCATCTGTCAATTGTATGGTCCTCCGAAAAAATAATATTTTCTAAAGCTCTATTTTTATTCAATATTTTATTCCTTTTATTTTTTCACAAAACCATGTGATAAATTAAACTGGATGAAACAATTTGAAAAATATATTTTTTGAAATGAGTACCTATAGTACGAACACAGCTATTCGAATTATAAGTAAAAAATTCTAAATGTTGATGTTATATCAATTAATTGCTTTCTTCTATCCTCAATCATACTTTTTGTAGTAGAAGTTTCTGTAAGAAGTTTAAGGTCACTTTTATCACAATCAATTTAGAGAAGAACATAGTGATTAGCTAATCCATAATCTAGCAATATTAGTTATTTGAATATAAACAGATTTGAGTTCAATACTTCCAAAATTCAAAATTGTATGATCTGTTTTAAAAGATATAAAGCGCTCCAACTCTGAGCTTTCAATTGGAGATAATGTACAGCGGTGTGAAAGTCTACACATGTTGGACATAAATCTAACTATATTGAAAAAAATATATTAGAGTGATCATAGTTTTGATATAGCTTAAAACTGTTGCCAAAAATTTAAACTTTCATTCACTATATTTTTAAGATCTATACTTTTCTCTAAGAGATCTATCCAATATCTATAAAGCGTGTGTACGAACTAAAATGGTGTATAGTTGTGTTCTATGGGTTGACGCACCTTAAACTTTTTTAAGTTATTTTGATAAAGTACTTGGAGATTTACAGTCTAGGTATAACCTTAACTATTCTTAACATATATTGAAACAACGAACCTCTACCTCTCTTTTATTAATGTATTGTTGGAAAATGATATTTGATATTTGTTCTATTAATATAAAATAACTTCAAAGAGTTATTAATAGCTTATAAACTCTGTACGAGCTACCTCTTTTTGAGATTACGTTTGAATAAATAAATAAATAGATTTCTACATCATAGAAATCCCCAAACTGGATTTGGGGAAACTAATTTATTGTGAGAACTGCTAATAATGTAGAACATGTTTCAGGTATACGGTTTTTCTCTCCGATTGAAATTCTCTAATTAATCAAACCTAAAAAAATTGGTATCCTTCAGGAATCCTTTCATAGTGTTTGGGTGGGATATACAAAAAATATATGGTTTTATTGAAAATATGGAGTTTAAGAAATAGGCTTACAAAAGTGTATTATTTTTTTTTATATAATGATGGATGAATCTGGAAAACTCTAATTAACATAGTGAGCCTACACACAAATTTTTGTATTTAGCTAAACACAATTTATAAATTTATTGCAGTTTGATTAAACTTGCATTTTTTTTTTTTTTTTTTTTTTTTATGGTGAAATAAAGATTGCATTGCAAATGTATTTACATAATCTTATAATTTTGTTATAATTTTAAGATAATAATGTGCACTATTTTGTCCGTCGGTTTTAAAATTATAATTTGTAATATGAGAAAATTGGTTTTGTCTAATTGTCCGCCACATCGTTTTGTTATTATTTATTATGACTATGCAAAATTGTCTGAAAAATTAGTATTTTTAGAACTATTAATGAGCCTTTTTTTTAGAGTCCATGCAAATATTGGATCAGTTATATTGAAATTGAATTGTTTTCAGTTTTAATTAAATATTAAGTCGTGTTCACCCTGTATTTATATTTTGTAAATGTAAAACTAACTGTATATGCTTTCACTTTAATATTAGTTCTTGTAATTCTCTAATGAAATAAAGACGCATTGAATAAAACTTGGTGTGTATTTTTTTCTCAACAAGTTATTTCCGATAATTTGAAACAGACATAGTTAAATATATGACGAAATTGAAACGTTACAAGATTCTCTCAAACTGGTCTGTCGAAGAACAGGATAGGCTTCACATATGCTTCACATAGGCTTCAATATTATGTATCGAAAAGTAGAATTCGTAGGTGGTTCTAAGCTACCTATAGAAATTAATTTGTCTTCATTACATTCAGTTTGACGGAACCATGTACCAACAAGGGTGTAACAAGTACTAAAATCAAAAATATCCAATCCAAGAAAAAAATATAAAGAATTAACCATATAAAAAAATTGCAACAAAAAATGGTAGAACAGCAATTTTCATTATAACGACTCTAAAGCGATCTAAAATTTGTTTATATACCAAATTAGCCAGAATTTTGGAAGCTGCAGTTAATTTTATTATGACAGACCACATAATTTTTTTTAAAATATTTTTTTTTAAAGCAATTGCAACAATAACGGAAACTTGTGGAACTGCAAAAAAAAAAAAATTAAAAAATTGTACACAGCCGATTTTTTAATCAGATTTTCTCATCCATTTTTTTTTTTGTTATTTGATAGTAATTAAAAGAATTGTTTTAGAACTTTGTGTGTAGAAATAAAAAACCTACATAATATGTATATACCTATGTATGTATAAGTACATACAAAAAACATTCATTTCTTTAATTAAAAAAATAATAATAATAAAAAAATTGCATTTTCTATTATTGAAGTCTGGTCTTCAATATCCTTGAACTGTTTTTATGCTTTTTTTATTTTACCGTAGATTTTTGTGATTTCTTAAGGACGAAGTGTATATGACAAAATCATTTCTTTGTCATTCACTTCAAGTCTACAAAAAAAAAAAACAAAAAAAAAAAATCGGAAATGCACAAACAAATATTATATTTTATAATAACATCTACATTGTATTTGATGTATAATGAAAATTCTGCAAAGGATGTATAAAATTCTAAAAAGAAAATCTAAAGTTGATTTTTTATTTATTTTTTTTATTCTTATTTTTTTTTTTTATTATTCTTGTTTTTTAATTAAAAAACTGACCACATTAATTAGCCTCAAAGGAAAGTTTTTCGTCTTAAGATGGTTATATTTTCTTTTTTTTCCAGTTTTATTATTTCAGTTTTTATCTTTTCAATTCTAATAGTGTCCAATAAGAATTTGGTTTGGAATTTTTCTATTGTTTTGTGCATATATACGATGGAATGGGCTTAAAATCACATCGCTAAAAACAGTGATCAAAAAATATTTTCTTTAGGGAAAATTCTAACACATTGTTGTAACCTGGTATCTTTTCACTATTAAAAAATAGTTGTATAAATAAAGTTGATGATACCATTACAATATTTCTAACCATTTTCGATTTTTCTAAAGGATAATACAATGGGTTATACACAATCACAATTTAAAACTAATCGAAGTGAAGAGAAAACAAAAAAAAAAAAAATTATCTAAATGAGTAGAACGAGTCAAATAAGAAGAGAACAGAATAGAACCTATATAGAAAAGGACATATGAAATTGAGGTTGTAGTAAAAGACAATTGACCGACCCGGATGTTGTGCAATATGTTTTTCTTATGTTCGTGATGTGAATAATGTTTTTTTTTCTTTGTTTTTTTAGTTTTAATTTTATTTTATTTGAAGTAATTGAAGAGTTGTACTCAATAATATTGTTGTTATTTTATTATTATTATTATTTTTTTTTTGGTTACGAATATAAAATTAGTTGATGGTTGAAAATTGAATCTCTAAAAGAATTCAAAGTTTAGATTTGTTGGCTTTTGTTTGAAAAGAAAAAAAAAAACAAAAAATAGCAAACAGTTCGATGAACATCTCAAATTAAATAAGGATTGGAATTTTTTTTTTTGTTGTTTTTATTTTTATTAGAAATAAGAAACAGATTTAAAAATAAATGTAATAAAATATAAGTAAATAAAAATAAAAAAAAAATAATAATAAAAAAATTACTGAAAAGATGAAGATTAAGATTGTTTTGTTGGGTTAGCCACCGCGCGAATGAATTGTCCTTAGCATATTTTTCAATTTTTTGTTATTTTTTTTAATTGTTTTTTTTTTTGTTTTTGTCTTTTATTAAAACAAAAGATTTTAATGGTTTACTTTTTAGTACACTAGATTTTAGTTTTGATGATAGATAGTGTAAGAGTTGTGATTCAAAATTTGAGTTAATGAAAAACAATATTGGTAATAAGGAAATTTTATTATGATTGTTTTGTTTTGAGTTAAAATGACCATTGGGATTTATTTATCTGTCCTATTATACAACTTTTCGAAATCAATTTGAACAATTGAGTAATTAAAACTGACAATAAGGTAAATGTCCCGAAAGCGGAACAGAGTATCGAATTCGAAACAATATTTTTATTTATTTAAAAATAAGCAAAATATACCAACAATTTTAAAATTTACAAGTTTAAATATATTTCTTTTTAATATTTTAAACTTATTTTACAAAATTTTTGTAAATTTAATTTTTTTTGATAACTGTGAAATCACGTCATTATATTTCAAGTTCAGTTAGTTGTCAAACAAAATGTCCAACAGCGAACATCGTTGTTTTTATTGTTAAGGTAATTGACGCTTTTATTTTAGCTTGTTCTTGAGCAATATTTTCTCATATAATTTTTTTTTTTTCTCCTATTACTCCGCGTGGTAGCATAGGGCTTCGATAGTGAACCTCCATTCCTCTCTGTGGAGTACTACTTCCTTAATATCGTCCCAGGTATAATTGTTGATTGTTAATTCTTGATCGATTGTGCGTCTCCGTGTTTTGTATGGTCTGCCGGGTCTCCTTTGTCCTTGTGGATTCCACTCTAGAGGTCTTCTTGCTATATCACTTTCTGATTTCCTTAGTGTATGACCTATCCATTTCCATTTTTTCCTATTTATCTGTCTGTTGATAGGTTCTTCTCCAGTTATCATCCATAAATCCTCTTTGCTAATTCTTACCGGCCAGAATATTCTGCATATAATTCGCAAGCACTTCTTGATGAATACTTGTAGCTTCTATTTGATTCTGACCGAAGTGAGCCATGTTTCACTGCCACATATTAATGTTGACTTAACACATGCTCTGAGTATTGTTAACTTTGTTGTTCTCGATATTTGGTTGCTCCGCCATATCTTCATTAGGCTCCCAAATGTTCTTCTTGCCTTATTTATACGGCTGTTGACATCTTCTGTTCCACCTCCTCTTGATGTTATAATGCTCCCCAGGTAGTTGAGTTCTTCTACGTATTCTATCTGTTGTCCACTCACTGTTATCGGCTCACTATAACTATTGTTTGTCCTCATTGCTTTGGTTTTCTCGATATTTAATTCCAGTCCCGATTTCTTTGCTTCTTCCTGTAATTTGTTGACTTTGTTCTGTAGGTCCCTTTGATTCCTTGATATGAGGCATACATCATCTGCGTAATCTAAGTCTTCTAAGTTGCCGAAGAGATCCCATTCTATTCCATTTATTCCAGTGCAAACTTGTCTTAGAATGTCGTCTAGTATTGTGTTGAAGAGAAGTGGAGATAGTGGACATCCTTGTCTAACTCCTATATTGGTGTAGAATGGATCACTGATCTTACCTCTGTGTTGAACTGTTGTCTCTGCATCTTTATACATCGCTTTGATGATGTTGATGATTTTTTCAGGAACTCCCTTCTTTGTAAGTGTTCTCCATATTGCGCATCTCTTGACTGTGTCGAATGCTTTCTTAAAATCTATGAATAGTAGATATAGTGGGGCATTCCATTCTACTGATTGTTCAACTATGACCCGTAAAGTATTTGCCTGGTCTACACAGCTTCGGTTTGTTCTGAAACCTGCCTGCTCTTTCCGTAGTATTGGTTCTAGTACTTCTTCTAATCTTTTCTTTATAATAAATATTTAAGATAATCTTATGAATAGTATTTAGAACCGTGATTCCTCTCCAGTTGCTGCAATTTGCCAAGTCTCCTTTCTTAGGTATCTTGACAATCATTCCTTTCTTCCATGATGGTGGTATATTCTCCTCTATCCATGCTTTCCTGATGTGGGGTTCAATTGTTTTTGCGAATAAGTCAGGGTCCAGTTTGGCTATTTCTGCTGGAATTCCATCTTCACCTGTTGCGTTGTTGTGCTTCAGGATATTGATTGTAGCTTTGATTTCTTCTATATTTGGAGCTTGAGTAGATATTGACAGTCCCTCAGTTGGGTAGATATTTGGATTGTCTTTGTTTCTTATGTCTGCTTCATTATTTGTACTTTCTTCGTTGCTCAGTTCTTGGAAATATTCTCTCCATCTCTTTAATTGATCCTCTAAGTTTGTGATGAGCGCACCATTTTTATCTTTAATTGGTTTGTTTTGTTGTTCCGACTGGTTTGTTAAGTTCTTGATTATGCGATGCAATTCTCTCAGGTTATGTTGCTGTGCTGCTTTTTCTGCTTCTCCGGCTAAATTTTGTAGAAATTTCCTTTTATCTCTTCTTGCTGCTCTTTTTACTGTTTTCGCTATTTCTTCATATTCTCTTCTTGATGCCATCCTGTTGTTTATCATTTTCTTCATTTCACCTCTTCTTTTAATCAAGGCCCATGTGTTATCGGTTATCCAGATTTTTCTTTGTGGTTGTGAAATTCCAAGATTTTGTTCGCTTGTTTGGTTGTAAATTTCCAGAATCTCTTCCCAAGTGTATTCTCTATTATTTCTAATATTTTCTCGTAACGCCGTAACTATGTCAGCTCTTACTTGCGGATTTTTTAAGTTGTTTATATTTATTTTCTTCTTTCTATTTCTTCTGCCTCTTCTAAGTCAACAATAGTTTCATTCTGAAGTCCCCAGTTAGTAATTCATGATCGCTTTGTATATCTGCTCCCCTTCTATTTCTCACATCTAACATTGATTGTTTCCATTTCTTGCTGATGCATATGTGATCTATCTGATTTCTTGAGATCCCGTTTGGTGTTGTCCATGTGTATTTGTGGATATCTTTGTGTGGAAATAGACTCCCTCCGATTGCTAGGTCGAAAGTCTGACACAACTCTATCAATCTTTCCCCGTTGTTGTTTCTTTCTCTTCCTAACCCGTGTTTGCCCATTATCTCCTCAAGTCCATTGTTGTTAGATCCTATTTTCGCATTCCAGTCACCCATTAATATTATGATATCTCCCCTATTTATGAGTGCTAGCATTGTTTATATTTGTTCGTAGAAGTCATCCTTAATATGGTCTTCAGCGACATCTGTTGGTGCATAGCATTGAATTATTGTTACATGTCTTGTCATATTTCGAAATCGCCCTATAACAATTCTATCCGAGACTGCCTTCCAAGAAACCAATGTTTGTCTCAATTTCTTTGATATTAGTATTCCGACTCCACTTTCTCCCCCTGTTTCCCTTCCACTGTAAATTACCATGTCTCATTTAATTATAAAATATAAATTGTTTAATTTAAAATAATATTTAGAAGTGTTTTAAAAAAAAATATAAAAAAATTTATTATTATTTAAAATGAAAGTGTTCAAATTTAGGGACAGTAATTTGTTTATAACGTTCGTAACAGTTGTTCCAGTTAAGAGACGATGTAAAATTTTCAAAAATTAGTTTAGTTTTTATTCCAATATTAATATTTAAGTAAATTAATTTACGAATCTTTATTACATTACTAAGAGTTTTCGGTGCAAAATTGGAACATAGGTTTTTGCTGTGCATGTATTAATATTTTGTAATAAAATTAGAAGTTTTTTTTTAAATTTTGACATTAAAAACTTTTTTTCGTGCCCTACAAAACTTTTCATTTTTCAGCTTCATATCGTTATGCCAAACTTGATATATTAAAAATGTAATAACTTTATCTGGGGACATAAACTGGAACACAGTGTTCCACATTACGAACATAACTACATTATTTTTGTACATAATTTGGAACGTTCAAATTTTTTGAATAAAAATTTACAATTTAGAATAATTTAGAATTCGGCATGCCAAAAACGTATAATAAAAATAATTTACAAGATGCAAATTGATTCGACTGAATCAGGTATGGCATTAAATGCAGCCAGTAAAAAATTCAACATTCCAAAAACTACACTTGATAGAAGAGTAAAAAACAAAATAGAATCAGAAAATATCTTTAGGAGCACCCACCATCTGTTTTGACAAATGAGCAATTATGGTGTATCTTTCTACATGAATAAAACATTTTGCCAAAATTGGATTCGTTGTAACAAAAACCATATGTTACTTGATTCAGTAAAAATGTAAGTGAATCAAATGAATATTCCTAATAAATTTAATGATGGGAGACCTGGAAGCTTAAAAATTCTTATAATTAACAAATTATAAATAAAAGGTTTTTTTTTTTAAATTACGCCATAGGTATAAAGCATTTTGCAGATTTCAAAATCCTTCTATAACACAGCGTGTGAGTATCTTTCAAAAACAATCAGGAACTGGTGTTCTCAGATTAAAACGTATTTGGATGAAGAAGATTTTAAGTTAAATTTTAAATTATCCAGATCGAGTCTTTAACTGTGATGAAACTGCATTATCCCTTTCTCCTAAGGAAGGAACAATTTTATGACAAAAAGGTTAGAAATCGTTACATACTTTCACAGCTAACGACGAGAAAGAGTGCATAACGACTCTTTTAATAGAGTTAGCCTTATAAGAGAGTTCCGTTCAACGTTACCAAGAACATTCCGAATATGTGGGGTCTTGATTGCAGTGATTCAGGTTAAATGATAAGCGAAACATTCTACGAATATATGGTCAACATTTTTTACAACTAGTTAAAAAATAAAAATATTGAGTTTCCTGTCATCCTTTTTCTTGATAGTCATTGTTATATGGTTTTTTGCTATAATATTGAGAATAAAAATACTGATAACATTTTCAGGTTTTTTCTTGAGTTGCCCTTTTAAATGCATGTTTCGCTTTAGGAACACTATTGTTCCGTTTTAGAGACAAAAAATAAATTAATTGTTCCGAATTATGTACATTATGTTTATTAATCTATTAATTTATCAATAAAAATTATTTTGCTCAGATTTTTAATTTATTTTGGATTAAAAAAGCCCATATTTCGCAATTAACGTATTTTGAAGGAAAAATTCTTTCAAACTTAGATTCCTCAAGACTCCAAAACCTACACTAATCCTTACCTATAATTATATAATTTGAACCCTTAATAATATGCTCATTTTGTTAACAATAGTAATTCCTTAATAGTGCTACCTAATCTACAGTGTTTTATTTTTTTTTTTTTTGTATAATTATGATTTATTGAATTTAAACTAGTCTTACGTAATCACCCTTATTCTAGTATTTATGATCTTAATTCTACCTGAACCTGATTTTTAATTTTAAAGTAATCTAAATAATGGTGATAATCCACTACCTACATCATTATTAAGTCTGTTGTTAACAGGTTCCCTAGATACTGCCAGACTTTCATACATATCTAGTTTATTACTTTTTTTGACCTCTTTTAAATGTGTTTAAAAAAAAAATGTTTATTAGTTTAAAAAGTAAACCTCGAATAGGGAAGCAATTCTGCACTGGATTAGTATATTAAATTTACTTAGTATACAATCAAAAATATGAAAATTTACGATACAGAGGCAGTCAGTCTTGTATGATCCTCTCAAGGCAGGCATTATAATATCAAACCTTAAAAATTTGATTTGATCATCTTCTATTCTTTGTATTATATGTGAATTATAAAATGGAGACTAGAACTGACGTCCACATTCAAGATGGAGTTTAACTACGCATGCATACAATGTTGAGATCGTTAAACTTCTTTCACCAACGTTTTATAATGCCCAACATTGAGCTAGCTTTATTTAGTTTAATCTTTATTAGTAGTAATAAGTAGATATAAGCTTTTGTAAGAAAGAAATGACGCACATCCTTTCTGAAAAAGGTCCTAAATATTCACTGTAAGTTGAAATATTAAAATAAAATAAAATTAAATAAAATCTTAAGGTTCGCCGTTTAGAGTATATCTGAAGCTTAATGGTTGGGTTCGAAGTGTATAACACATAATTGTCTAAATTACTCAAATCGGCATAAATTATATCCATGTGGAATCCCGCTTACACATTGAATAAGAAGGTTGATGTCGATTCTATAGGGTTGGAATCTGAGCAGTTCAGTAAGACTAACTTAGGAATGCTATTATGGGTCCAAGAAATATATTGTTCCCCAAGTCAAATATTTGTTATCAAGACTATCATCAATAATAAACTCTCTAAATGTAGTTTTTGGGTACGCATCTACGTTGGAAAACTTCATCAGACGTGAGAGACGTGAAAGCTCTTTTAGGATAAGCAGTGAAGAAAAATTCACAAAAGAATAATTGAGAAATGGTTTTAGCGTTATTACTTTGTTTACCATTGAATTTCATGAAAACTGGTTACTCATTGTTTCTTCTTTTTGAGTTATTGAATTTCCGGAAGACTTTAGGATTATTTTATGAGTTTCTTAATTTTAACGTTACTCATATTCATTTCTGCTTTTTATTATTCCTGTGAATTCTTTAATTACCGATGACAAATTCTTCCATTATGTGAAGTTAGATTTTTATGTATAGATAAGTACTCGAGCAACCTTATATTATTTTTATATTCCATAAAAAACCAGTAAATTTGGTATTATTAACTTTTTTAATAATATTTCTATTTTTAAGTTGTTTAATAATAACTAGAAACTATTTTATTGATTCGAAAAACTCATATGGACTATAGCTTATCTTACATAGTCTCGATAACACCTACAAAATTATACTATTTTACTGATTTCTCATTGCAAAAAAAAATGTTGAATTAAATTTAGTTTGAATTATCACAAAATTTGTTTTAGTTTTTAGTATCAACCTCTTATTCTACATAAATTCAAAACTCCTTCAATTTTCAAAAATTTTATATTTTTTTAATTTTATTTTTGTTTGCGTTGTACTCAAGTAAAAAAAAAAATATCTAACATGTTTCTACACTATAAACGTGTTCACTATATGGATACGTCTTGTACATCAGATACACTTCTGTCTTTATACTCCTGTTCGACCCGATTATCTGATGTTTACTTTTTATTTTTATTATATTTTTTTTTTGGTGATTGGCTGTAATGTTTTAATGTATAGAATTTTTTTTGTTTGTTTTTTATTTATTTTCTACTTTGAAATGACATTCTTGTGCATCACTAGTCATTACGACATTACAGAAGAGAACCGCTCAAATGAAAGAAAGACGCAAAATGAATTGAAACCAATTCATGAGATCAAGTAAAACTAAAATAAAACACGTAATATTGGAAATGAAAAATAAAATAAAAAAAAAAATAACAAAAAAACAAAAATCTTAAAACTATAACAATGTTTTTTAAAAAGTCCTTCTATATACAAAAACAAAAATATACAAACGTAAAAGTTCGCTATACGTGCTAAATGAGAAAATTCGAATTTTATTTTAACTTTTGTTTTTAATTTTTGTTGTTGTTGTTGTTTTTGTATTTTTCAATTTTTAATTTGATCTCTTATAATGATGATTTGTTCAATTTTTTAGTATAATGTGTAACATTGGTATTGTTGTTATACAACTTTACAAATATTGCACAATATTATAAGGAAATAAAAATAAATTAAGAAAATTTAAACTGTATACCTGATGATGCCCTATGCTACCACGCGGAGTAATAGGAGAAAAAAAAAAAAAAAAAAAAAAAATACCTGATGTGGTAAGTTGGGTGGATATCATTGGTGAGAGAGCTCAATCAGAAAGTCTACAATTTTATGAATGAAGTCAAAATGTTTGAAATATCTTCTAATATGCGCAAATGAGTAAAGTGTGGGCAATATAAACGAAATTTATTGTAATGGACACAAACAAAAAAAATTCCTATAAGTTTCATATAAACGAAAACTGCAATTCATTTTATATTAATTTAACTTTTCCACCATTTTGTTTTTCATTATTAAGTTAAATGATTAGAAAAAGAGAAAAAAATAGTTGAACAAATTGTACGAACTGTACCTAACTTCAAATATTCATTTTGTTATCAATTGTTATCAATTGATTTAAATATACAGGGTGGTTTGCTCCGATCTGAAAATACTTTAAAGTGTTATTCTTTAGACTATTTTAGCAAAACAATTGAAAATTTAAATTTTTTTATATTTAAAGTTTGTTAAGTCTTGAAAAATGTAATAAAAATGTCAGTTCAATCATTAGTTAGGTACAACAAATCTAAAGAACATTCTCCAAAATACATTGAGATTCAGCTTGTATATATTAAAATAATATTTTTCTAATACTAGTCTTTGTTACCCCCTGTAGCTCTAATTAAATTGGAAAATATCCTCCGTCATTATCTTGCATGCCTTCGCAGCTTTAGTAGATAATTGAAAGATATTATTTTTCTAATCCTAGTCTTTGTGACCCCCTATAGCTCTAATTAAATTTTAAAATATCCTTTCGCCATTATTTTGCATGCCTGCGGAGCTTTAATGAATATTTGAATGATATTAATTTTCTAATCCTAGTCTTTGTGACTCGCCCTGTAGCTCTAATTAAATTTGAAAATATCCTCCGTCATCAGTTTGCATGTTTTCGGAGCTTTAATTAATATTTGTTAGATATTATATTTCTAATACTAGTCTTTGTGACCCCCAGTAGCTCTAATTAAATTTGAAAATATCTTCGGTCATTATCTTACATGTCTTTGGAGATGTAATGGATATTTGTCAGATATTATTTTTCTAATCCCAATTTTTGTGACGCGCTATAATCCTGGTATCCTATACTCTCAATGGACTTGGTTAGTTTAAAAATATCCTCTGTCATCATCCTGCCTATCTTCGGTGCTGTGGTGGATAATTGTTATATATTATATTTGTAATACCATTTCTTATGACCACGGGCTTTTGTGACCTGGTTAAATTTAAAAATATCTTCTGTTCAAAACAATTTTTTTCCATAAATACTTTAGAGAATTACGCTTCAATGGAATTTTAGTGTTGGAGCGGACCACACTGTATAAGTGAATTCTAGATTTATCTTATACAATTTATATAGCTCCTGTTTTATGCTCTACCTCTGTCCCAATTTTACTCATAAATTTTACCCATCTATATAATCTGATATGATAGACAATCTAAGGTAGATAAGAACATGCTAATATTCCCTTATACTACATTTTTTTAAATTGTATTATTTCATTTACGTTATATTACGTCTATGCTATATCATAAACATTAAAATCAAATCCATAACTAACTTAAACATAACCGTAAAATTAAATATTTCATTGTGAATTATAACATGAAATGCTCACCAGCTCTTCACATATAATTTCTTCATCACTCTACCTACCTACATCATACTTAAATCATTACGTTTGTTAACATTTCTGTTCTATTTATGACAAAAGACTAAAATTTTCAATTGAACTAATTGATTTTATTTTTTAACTAACATCTTTATATACAATATCTTAAGTTTCTATAATACTCTCTAAATATATTAAATAATCCACTCTATACAAAGCATTATTAAAAAAAAAAAAAATCGAGTAAAATTAAAAAAATCGTTGTTATATTGGCTTTACATGCTCATCACAGATAATGATTTCGAATTCGGATAAGATTCTCTGATGCGTTGTTCCAAACAAGGACATTGGTTTTTTTTTTTTGAACTCTTATTGTTTTTTATTTTTCTTTTTTTATCAAAAAATTTCTAAGTAACCATCATCTAAACAAGTAAGGTTGGTTATGGTTCATGATTGAAATTTAACAAAAATTTTACAGGGTGGTAACTTTTGATTTTTTTTTTTTTTAATCTACTGCATTTTAAAATTACGATTGTTTTTTTTTGTTTATATCGAAAATGTTATTTGCAGTGATACAATATTTTCATCGAAATCATCATAATCACTAACACCATCATTATTGTTTAGTAAAATTGATGAAAAGAAAGACAATAGGGATATCTATTTAGTAGTAATAAAATGAAATAACAAAAAAAAAAAAAAAATGGAACAAGAAAAATTTTACTTTTGTCATTTTGGTGCTTTTTTTTTTTGTTTTGCAGCAAATTAAAAAAATGTCTTAAGTAAACAAAAAGAAAATTACTCAAATAATAATGAAAAAGAAAAAAAACAAAAAATTAGTTCTGGTCGTGAGTAGAATTAAGACGACAGTGAATGCTTGATTGTTTAATTAAAATGTTGAATTGATTATTTGTGTACAAATACAGGAATACAAATAATGCATTATTTTATGAATGTTTTGTACAAGTGATTGGAAAATGTAGTTTTGTAAAATTTGGACTTAACAGGGCATTCGAAGATGTGTGTGAGCTATATACCTTTAGATTCAGGGTTTGAATAATATATTTAGAAAAGGATTGTGAATGTTGCAAATATACTAAAAAACGAATTGAATAGCTTATTAGACATTTTCTAAGTATTTGATAGTATTTTGTATAAAAAAGGTGCGATGTCCCGACAATTTTTTTTAAAAACTGTTTCGTGAAGAGATTTGTCCGTTTATCACCGCAACCGCAAATGGGCTTATTGTGATATAATAAAACGCGCCGATTAAAACCCTGTTATATAAAAATGACACCATAGCAAAATCCCGTCTGTATTGGTATATCAAAAATTCAGCTTTTTTTCACAGGTATAAGGGAATGTTCACATGAAAGCGAACTGCCAATTGTGAATAGCAAATTTTAGTAGATTTTGACATATATTTCACATGGACGTGAAATCCGAATTGGGAGTTTTGTTTAATGTTGACTGTATGCCAACAATGTTTAGTGTTGTAATGTTTAATGGTTTTGATTTTATTGTTGATTCATAAAATTTTGAATTAATTCACAAAAATATTATGCGAAGACGGGAACAATTTAATTTATTAAGAAAACATATTTTGCTTGCTCTGATGAGGAAAAGAAAATTAAAAAGGAATATTTTATTCATCCAATTAATCGTTCTCGAAAATATGAAGGTTGGACTATTGGTTATGAAGGTTGGACATTTGCAGTATTATCCTAGAAGATACTTTAAGTATTTTCGGATGTCACATGTCACAGAAAACAGTTTTTAACATTTTTAAATTAGCTGAAGAGGCTGAAAACACATAGCAGTAAAGTTTTTAGGATGAATGGAATTTGAGCTAAAGAAAAGCATGGTGTTAAAAACATTGAGGTTTACTTTTGAGGATATGACATAAGATCGAAATTTGCAGATTGGTGCATTGCAGATGTCAATTTTCAACACAAAATTATTGATCAATTATGATATAAAATATTGCTTTGTAACAAAATTAAATCGATTTTATTACTAAAAATTAATTATATATATAGGAAGTCACAGGATACAGTAATAAAATATAAAAAACAAAATAACATAAAATAAAATAAAATTTCGGATTTCTATCCGTTTTTAAAGAAATATTTCAACAATTAGGAAATAGATTTATCTTAGGAGGTGATCTAAATGCTAAGTGTATTGAGTGGGGATTCAGAATAACACTGACGAGAGGAAGAGAGCTCAGGCAGGCAATTAGAGAAGCAAAATGCTTATTTCATTCGACTGGTAAACCACCATATTGGCCAACAGATATTAACAAAACCCCTGATCTAATAGATTTTTTCATAACAAAAAAGATATCAGCTAACTATATTAATGTCGAAGGAAACCATGATTTAGACTTTGATCATTCAGCAGTAATTTTAAGTTTATATTGCAGTTTCAAATCTTCAAAGTGCAACTAGTGCAGTTTCAAATCAGATCTGGAAGAATGTATAGATGGAGATACCTCAATTAATACGAACTAAGAACTGGAAGCTGCTGCCGAAAAATTCACTACAGCTATCCAGGATGCAGCATGGAAAATCACTAAAATCAGCAATTTCAGAAAATTTGGCCATAACCTACCGAGGCATATAATAGAAATGATAAAAGTTAAACGAAGAGCTAGAAGAAAGTGGCTATAAACACGTAATGCAGCTGATAAAAGTAAGTTCAATTCCAAGTCTCTAGAGCTAAAACGGGAAATAAAGAAGCTGAAACAAGAAACAAACAATGCAGAACTACTTAGAAAACCTCTCTGACACTAAAGTAACTAAATATTCAGTTTAGAAAGCAACCAAAAAATTAAAAAAGGCGATTGAGCATTCAGCTCCACTTAGAAGAGGTGACGGCACGTAATGATTAAGAAAAAGCAAAAACTTTCGCTGATCACTTCTTTGAAACGCTTATAACAAAATTTGATATAGACATAATTCAAGTACAAGTTATTCAAGCAGATAGCAGAATAACGATTATCACGCGAAGTAAATTAATAAAGGAAATCAAATGTTTAAAATCCAACAAGGCTCTGACTTTATTACAGCTCATATTTTAAAACAACAACCGCTAAAAGCTTATTCAGTTCTAACTAAAATAATGAATGCAGCGCTCAATCTAAAATATTTCCCTAGTGCTTGGAAAGTGGCAGAGATTATAATGATTCATAACCCAGGAAAATTCCCGAATGAGGCCAAGTCTTACAGACCTATTTCACTGCTTCCAGTAATCTCAAAATTAATTGAAAAATTACTGCTCAAAAGATTACAACCAATAATAGAAAGTAGAAACATCATACCAAATCACCAATTTTGGTTTAGAAAACAACACTCAACTGTTGAACAAGTCCATCGAATAATTGATGTCATCGAAAAGACACTAGAAGAAAAATGTATATGCTCTTCAGTGTTCCTTGATGTTTCACAAGCCTTTGATAAAGTATGGCATGAGGCACTTATTTTCAGGGGACTTAGATGCACCGTATTCTGCCCAAAGTCTATGTCGTAATAGGCTAGGTAATAGCATCTTACTTAGCAAATAGAGTATTTCATATGAAGGGGGAAAATTACTCTATCCCATCCCATATTTGCTCTACACCAGTGGATATCCAAGAATTAGAACATGCAACCGATGGCAACTTTTGCAGATATATATAAACGAAGCAACAAATAAATTGCAACAAGCAAACAACAAAATCTTCTTATGGTGCAGAAGGTGGAGAATTAACTGAACGAATCAAAATTCACACATGTTATGCGAAATTGATATGACAATTCGCAGAATCAGTTAGCAATTCGCACCGAAAAAAACATTAAAATTGTATTTGCTTATTGTATTGTATTGTAGCATTTATTTCCAATCTTCTGAATTTAATTTGGACCGCCATTAATTTCAACACGTTTTTTAAATTATAAATGGTTGATAAGTAGCTTATGTATAGACTTAAAAACGTTTTAGTCGCAGATTGGCTCAATTGGCAGTCCGCTTTCATGTGAATATTCCTTAATACAATATTTCCAAATAAAAAAAAAACCAACGGTATTTTAATTAACCAGATGTTTATACGGCGGGAATTTGATTGACGGTATTTTTTTTTTGTCAAAATATCATTATGTATTAAGTTTTTTAATTAATCACTAAAGTCCTAGTACAGAAATAAAACTATATCAAATGGTTCAAAAACATTATTTTATTTATTTATTTATTCAAATTAATCTCAAAAGGAGCGCTTTAAAGCGAGATATATGAATTGCTTATGAAATATAAAAACTAAGTTAATGATTAGTCAGATCTAAATTATATTATAACTTCGTTTACTGCATGCTCCTAAGTTTATTTCTTCGTCTATAACAATACTTTAATGTTTGTAGCTTTTAAATCTTTGTAATTGTTTGTTGACATATAGAATATTTATATTTGAATTTTTAGATTTTAGTATCATATATTTTGTTTTGTTAGAGCTAACCGTTAGTTGACATGCCTACATTGTATGTTCCAGGTTTTCTAAATTATCTTCACTTTGAAGCAAAATTAGATTGACATACAAAAAAAGGCTTTCTCTCTTAGCGTGTGCTATTTTAAAAACTACTTATGTAGCATACAAATAAATCCGGTCCCAAATAACTAACCTTGGATACTTCACATTTAATATTACGTGATTTTATGTTTCTAACCGAATCACATTCTGCATATTGTTTTCTATTACTGTGATAGCTTTCTAACTAATTGTACTCAGTTGAAAAGACGCTACATTCAACAACAACGATGCTATCAAACATCTTTTTCATCGTAAAAGGATAAGATACGTCATTATTCATAAATATTTTTAGAAAGCTGTGTACATCAGGTATCCTTAAGGCATATTCATTTGGTCCTACGCGGTTACAACATTTACTTCAGAAGATCAATTATTGTACATACATATAATTTATGTTCGGTACTGATATAATGTCCCATTAAATTATGAAAAGATTTGTCTGTTTTTCAGCTGATATGTACTGCAAAAAATTATAAATTAAATTATTATTAAAGCTAATATTAATTAAATTCATATACTTATGGAAATACAAGCAAATGGAATACAGTCTTACGTGATAGTAACCCGACAATACAACTGTGTTATGAATAAAATAAAATTGAACTATCCTATTATGAAGGCTAAGATATATTAATAATAGGTTTAGTTTTTCTAAATTTTATGTTGACAGATGTAGCAAACATTCTAAAGATATAGCTTAATTCTAATATAATGCAAGCTTATATTCTTCTATTGTATTGGAATTAATCTTATTATGTATTTTATTAACCCTTTACTTCATACGAAGCCGTATATGACTTTTTGAAAGAACGGCCAAATTTTGCTATGCAATTATAAAAAATTAAACATTGAAAATTATTTCAAAAATTCATTAATGGCTTCTTGTGAAGTAGAGGGTTAGCAACTTTATCTTAATTTATTTTTATTTATTCATTATTATTAGTACACATAAAACGATGAGTCTTTTAAAGTGTATATACAAGTGAAAATGATTATAAGATATTGTTAATAAATTTATAAACTTAACATTAACTTACAATGAAAACAAAACTATTGTCAAAATTGTTTGCAAAGCATAAGAAAATTATAATTAATTAGAGTGTTTGGAGTGTTCAATTGGAACAGTTGGAGTTTTAATTTCATAGTCTTAAAATTATAAAATGAAAATAATGTAAAGCCAGATATAACAAATATTAGGCTAATCAAATTGTATAGTAACAAAAACTGCTATACCTAAACTTTGTCATGGATAAGCAGAAAAAGAAGAAGAATTTGAAGAAAAGCATTTACTAAAAATAGAATCGGTTTAGGAATAAAACTTGCTGAACTAACAATTTAAGAACTCTATAATACAATTAATATGAATTATTATTTTTAATCACTGTTAAAGATGGAGTTTTTTTTTTTTATTTACCAGAATCGAAATATCCAACCATTTTCAGTTTGATTAATTTTTTTGTGTAAAATTTCACCTGGTCTAATTTTTATTTTTTTTATTTTCACTGTATTCTGCAGAATTAGCTGCATAAAATAGCAAAATTGTTATTTTAATGGTCCAAACTAATTTAATAATATGGTCATAATACTAAAAAAAATGTAAAAAAAAAATTTTAAATTCAAAGAAATATAAAATAAAATTATTTAAACAACAATCATCTTATCTAAATTGTAATTGAATTTAATTGGAAAATTTCATACACCTACATTCCATCAAAGTTTCAATATAAACTTTAGAAATAAAAAAAACAAAAACAACGAAATAAAAATACTATATAATATCTACCCAATAAAGAAAATAATCAAAAATTAAAAAGAAAATTTCCACTTAAAAATAAAATCTATATAAACTCACACAAAACAAATAATAAAAACAAAAAAAAAAAAACAAAAAAAAACAAAACAAAAAAAGAAAACTTTCAAAATTAAAATTATTTCTTTAAAAAATATTTCTGACATTCGAATAGGTATGATTCAAGCCCAATTCCGAATCAAGAAACAAGGAAGACAGCTGAAACTGTTTAAAAACGCTTTAATATAACCGTATCTTAATAATTTTGTTTATTTTTTTTTTTTGTTGTTATTTTATTTTTTTCTTATTTTTATTTTTTCTAGAAAAGGAGACAGCTTGACTACTATTCTACAATTGCTAATAATAAGATCGAATTATTTACACACACCGGCCAGCAACATCTAAAACAAGCAAGAAAAAAAAGAAAAACAACAAAAACAAAAAAAAAAAAAACTACTGTATAAATTGTGGTTTATGTATACACTTAAAATGTCATCTGAAATGAAAACAACAATAATGAAGTTGCATTTTTAAATAACCTCTTAAGAGTTTTAAGATATATATTCATTCAAATGTGTATTTAATACGAGCACACATTATTCAAGACTATAAATATAATATATAGGTATACCTATATACTAACATGTTAATATATGGTATGTACATATGAATTAAAATTATTTTAAAATAGGTAGAATAAAATGAAAAACCTATCCATCTGTAGTTTTGAAACAATTTTTTTAATTCATTTTTAACCATTTAAAAAATTTTAAACGTTTGTCAACATTAAATTGTAAAAAAAAAAAAAAAATAAAAAACAAAAACGATTTCAAACTATTAACATTTATTTTTTAATTTTCTTTTGTATTTGTTTTTTTTTTTATATTTTCTGCAAATCCCTTTTACTTCGATTTGAGTTGTGAAACATTCGCTCAGAGATTTGTTAAATTATTTTTTTTTTTTCTGTTTTGTTTTTACTTATTATTTTTGAACAGATGGAGACATTTCTGTACACATTTTGGATTAGATAATTCCAGGTATGGCAGGCAATATACACCTGACACAATCTGTATAATATTTTGAATATTGGAATGACAATGCTAAAAACATACAAAAACAATAAAAATAAAAAAAAAAAAAATTTAATTTTCAATCGTTGTTGTGGTTTCAAAATGAATTAAATGAAAAAAAAATAAAAACAAAACTAAGTCTCTATTTATAGCTCATGTAAATTACTATGTATATAGATAGGTAGGACGTATGTTTCAATTCATAATATACAAGATTACTCATCGTGTATGCAATGTAACAATGAGTATATTATATTTTGTATCAATGAAATTTGTGTGTAGATAATGTTATATATATATATATAATATATATATATATATACAAAATATACAATATACAATATATATATATATATATATATATATATATATATATATATGCATAAAATTAATTTTTGAAACTTGTTTAGTTTTTAGATTTTGGTTTAGAACTTTGCTAAAATTATTCATGAGTAATTGATTTTTAATTTTATCAGGTACTAGTAAAATCACCCGAGGTAGTCCGGACCCAACACAATTTTTTTTTTTTTTTTTTTTTATGAACCGAAGCCTTATTTATGAACCGAATATAAAAAAAAGGTTTGTCAAAAATATTCCAAAAGTTGCATAGCAAAGTTCTCAAGCACAATGTAAAATTTGTTTTAGGTTTGGATTTTTGTTCCAATATTGTAATTTATTATTAATCATCACAATACAGTTCAGTTTTCGCTGAATCAATATTTTTCGTAGAAACATTATTATAGTTCCCATTTTTGTTCTGGCTCATGTGCAAAATATTTCAAAAACTTTGTTAATTCCATCAAATTTAGAAATTGGGCTTAGTAGCTAACACATTCAACGTTATTGGCAATTATAAAGTCACTATTTCAATTTGATCATTTAAGTTTTCTCTCTTACTATTTTTCCACCAAGCCTAATTCAGTTCCACAGCTTAATATGTTATACAAAAATTACTCTCAGAATTTAGAAAAATGGTAAAAGACAGACTCGATTATTTTTGAGAGACTTCCTGATTGCCGATATTCAACTATGTAACAGTTTTGGCAATTTTAACATTCTTGAAGGGGGCTAGGAGTAGTATGGTAGCTATCTGGGCTAGTGTGATTGATAGAACTATAGATGAGGTAACGCGGTTTTTGATTGAAATTTTAGAACTCTATTTTTAAAACTGTGGACGGTTATAGTTACCAAACAAACAAGCTTTCCTTTTTATAAGTAAAAATCATTTAAATAATATTTTCTTTGTATTTGCGGTAGATTCTCACAATAGAAAGAAATGATTTATTAAAATTTAAGATCAACGAGCAGTCCCATTGTGTCCATCTGTGACATCCTTTTTGGTTGCTTAATTAATTGAGTGATAAAATTCTTGGTCTGCAAAAATTAACACTGAGTCAAATGAAGTCAGTTGTCTGTATCATTGCCTATTTCAAGTACTTCTAAAATGAGCCACAATTGATCACATTGCGATCACCCCTCTCATTTTTCCCATAATAGTTGTTAAATCAGCTTTATGTGAAATTAATTCTAATTTGTAGACAATAAAGTTACTCTGAAATTGGCATGACTATTCAAGTAATTTGATTTTAATGAGTTAGTTCTTCGAATTAAATTTTATTACATTTCTGAAAAGCAGACAAACTCCCAAAAAAAAAGTCCTTGGGACAAAATCTCCAGCTGGATTAATCCCACAAAATTATTATCTTTAGAAACAAAAAACGCAGAAATAAAATTCCCAAAGAAAAAATCCACAAAAACAAAGAAGTCAATTGCGAAAGTCTATTGATATTCAATAGAATCGACTTTATAAAAATCCATCCAACATTTTTTTGGTATCGCATAAGTCTATTGAAATTAATAGACTTGTGAAAAAGTTTGCTACAGGTTGTTGGTAGTGCTAAATCTTTGCTGTCAAAAATAGAAATTTTTTAGTTTGGTATATTTTAAAAATACAATAACTAGGTGCAATGCCTTCGTTCAGCTAGCTTGCCGCATTTTAGCTAGATTGGAGGACCTATGCTATAGTGATGGAAACTATCGAATAATTTTGACTATTAATTTAGTAGTTTGAGCTGAGAGTTGATATGGTACTGAATACTGATAATTAGTAGTTTAGTTAGTCGATAGTTTTTAGTGGCCAGTATGTTGTGACAAAAAACATTGTTTGCCCATCAAACTTTCGCTAATTGCCTTTTATTACTAAAATTTTTTCTTAAAACAAAAAACAATAAATTTTATAAAATATTATAAAATAAATACTAATTAAAAATTAATTATTCTCCATTTTAAAAATTTCCGCCAAAGTCTATCAGGAAAATATGTCCGACTTTTCTTCTTACTATATGTTGCTAATTCACTATAGGATGTTAAGCGATCACTCAACTCATCACTGTAAGCTTGCTATGATGTTGGCATACTCCTCTCTATATCTTGCGCTGTGCGCTCTCACGGTTCTGATGCCTTTCCAATTTCGAATGTTTCGAACCCATGGCATTTGTTTTCTTCCGATATTTCTCTTGCCTTGTATAATTAATTTAGGTACATAGTTCGTACTTCGAGCCTCGTATCATGTGACATTTCTACGATTGAAATTTAAAAGTAGGTCTCTGTGTATTTTCAATCTTCTAAGAAATTCTAGTTTCGTGACTCTGTACTCTGTCCCTGTAAGAAAATTTCAGCATTCTACGAGAAGACTACATTTCGAAAGCTTCTAATTTGTTTAGTGCAGCCACTTTCAACATCCATATTTCTACTTCGTATAAGAGTACAGCTAGATCTAATATATTCAGGACCGTAATATACGTTTGATGTTTATTTCTGGAATATATAGTACAGTTTTATATTTTACAAAGGACCTTTTTGCCATTTCAATTTTGCTTTCTTATCTGACGTCCAGCTTTCATCGAGATATCAACCCAGATATTTAAATGTAGAAACGCTAAAAATGCGTTCGATGGTTTCACTGTTAATTGTTCATCTATAGGCCGAATAATTGCTTAAATGTTCATTGACTTTGTTAACTAGATATTGCAAATCATCCAAATTGTCACCTATTATGATTGTATAATCCTCCACGTATCGCATATTTTTGCGGCTTGGAAAATATGTACAGAGTACAGGTTGAATAGCAGTGACGACAAAATTCATCCTTGTCGGACTCTTCTATTTTTCGTAGATGCTGCTAGATAAAACGAAAAACAATATTACAAAAATTCGTACCTATCCCAAAGTCTCTAGGACTATTGCAATATATACCATAATAACTCTACCGATTAGATATAAGAAAAATGACTAATAAAACCGTTATTCCTAACAACCAAGTTCCCAACCTTTTTTGTATATATAAAATTTTCCAATAATATCCTATAATTAGCAAGCTTTAAATAAAAAATTTTATTTTCCAATTAGCTTCAATTCATTTTAAATTTTTCTGTACAATTTCAATACCAAATCCAAATCTTAAATGAATGGCGGCGTACATTCAACGCGTTGCCTTATTTGTTTTTTTTTTGTACATGCGCAATTTTGACAATATTTAAAGGTGAAACTTTGTATTAGGTAAAAAAAAATAATCAAAATAAAAACAAAAATATTTTATAGGTACTCGAGTTTATATTGATATAACGGTTAATACAATAACTAAACTTGTTAGCTTGATTTTCACCTATCATGGGTTGTGATATTTTCATTATTAGCCGCATTAACAAAAAGGCAAAATGAAAATGGAAAAAACCCCTATTTTCTTGTAATATTGTTTTTTTTTTCATTGCATCACAAATTTAACGGTATATTTAAAAAAAAAAAAAGAAAAAAGGGAGCGTTTTATTACAACAATCAAGGCAATGGCAACAAAATTGCAACTTGTTCAATAATAAAGTTCATTTCAATTGAATTGTACAAATCGTAATTCATAAAATTTTTGTTTGATATACATTTTCTTTTCAATACACACACACACACATACAGTATGCAAATATATATAATTGTGTAGTCCTGTGTTTGAATTTTGTATAGAATTTATAGTTGGATAAAAAGATTTCAAAGCGAAGAAATGATGCGATTATAAAAATCGAAGAATATATAAATGGAAAACTGAATTGCTAGGTGCAGGGAAATAACAAAAATAATGTAAATGGAAATGGAAATCTTAAATTACAGCTTTATTTAAACATTTAATTTTTTCAAATTGTTTTGGTTTTGTTATGCGTGCAAAAAGAATGCAAATAAATCTTTTGATAATTTTATTAAATAATAGAAATGGAATTGTTAAGAGAACAGTTAATTTATAGTTGGCAGCAAATTGCAGTTTTCTGATGAAAAGCTATTTTGAATTTTTACGGTGGGATGTTTTACATATAAAATAAATAAATAAATAAATATAGAGGCAACATAGGAGTCAAATATTATGTTGGACACTCACTGGAACATAGTACGTTTCGGTGGACACTGACTAATTCAAAAGCAGTTCTTTTGGTAATATTGTGGACAACAACTCAAAAAATCTAAATTTAGTTGAGTGATAGACTGGTCCACTTGTAATTCTATTGTATATAACCCGGGTAATATAAACGAAAAAAATTTGAAATTCGATATGTCCATACCTGATTAGAACAAATTAATTAAAATAAAATATTGGCGGTTGGACAAATCTAATATTAATTAGATCTAAGTAGGATAAGTACCATTGTGTGTTACTTTTTTTTTTATATATAATTCCAAGTCTATAGGATGAACACCCTAACTGCTTTTACACAAAAATTGAAATACACAATCACATACAATAGCTTCGTATAGTTAGGTTAAGAAGTATCATTCCAGCTGTAATGATCATTTAATCGAGGTACCCAATAGAGGTTAGTACCATTACAGATAATTAAACTTTTGGGTAATTTCAATTGTTTTGATGACTTTACAAAATACTGTTAATTTGTAAAGGTTTCATATTTTATTGAATCTATAATGTTTCGCTATTATTCAGTTGATATTATTTGGTTCTTATATTATATATATAATTTTTTTATATAGGTTTAGAACTTACACATGTGTTTATATAAGTGATTTATTTGAAAGATGGGCTTAGGAATGATTCCTGTTAATTTGAAAAGGCTTCACATTTTATTGATTTTATAATGTTTTACTGTTATTCAATTGATATTATTTGGTTCTTGTATTATATATATAATTTTCCTATATGGGTTTAGAACTTAGATATGTGTTTATATAAATGATTTATTTGAAAGATGGGTTTGGCTTTTAATTTTTTTAAATTGTTAATTGATAGTTTTTGGCGGTAATATTTTGATAAAGCTTAACATTTAAATTTTTAGGTTCATGTCACTGCTTTTTGCTTTAATTCACCGATGTAGAAAGTTTTACAGACATTATTAACGTATTATCAGAGTATTATTAATATATTAAATTTTGCATTGAAACTTTGCTAAACTACAATAATAAGATTGGTCAAAATTAAATGATTTTTATACAATATAATATGTTACAAAATTTATTTTATTCCAAATTTGAATATACATAGGTATGTACTTGTAAAATTCGGATTGTCCCAATTAATTATTCCAAAGCTGTTAATCTAATTCTAAAAATTTAATAATAAATTTAACTAAGGGAAATTTCATCAAAATTATGAACTCTTCGAATTATTATGGCAGTTTCACTATTTCAAAAATTTCAAAAATTAATTTATTTATTCAAACAAAATGTTTTCACTCAAAAAATTATAAATAAAATGTAGATGAATGTAATAATCACAAATCATTCATTCATTGAATTAATATTCACACAAATTACATTACATACATACATACATATATACATCTTAAACACATTAAAGTACTATAGGAAAATATTTTCTCATAAAAAAATATAGGTACATAATATTATTCTATAAATTTTCGCACAATCTAGCGGCCATTATTATTACTATTGCTGTTGTAAATCATTATGAATTTGTTTCAGATTTTTGTAATTGCAATTTTTGTGCATTTCTTATTTCCTATATATTTTTTTTTTTTTTTAATTTATTTATGATAAATTTAAATTTAGTATACTATATATAATAAATTTTGATTTTTGATGCAAAAAAAGAATAAAAGAAAATAAAAACAATGATATAGGGAAAGAATGTGTAAAGAAAGAGAAATAAATTTTGAAAAATTAGAATTATAGAAGAGAAAATTTAAAATCACTGTATATGCACGTAACGTCAAAAGTATCATGAATTACTATAAAATTATGACAGTGATAATAAATTAAAATGAAATGATGAAGTTTGAAAGAAAACAAATAGCACCCATCCGTATATGAAAATGTATATTAGAAAATAGCATTCTATATAACATAAATTAAATTATACTGTAGGGTGGAAATTTTTTTTATAATTGCGTAAATTTATTTGTAAAACAAACCAGACTAGAGGTTAAATTGTATTTGAGTTCTATTCTTTTTAATTCTAGAAAAATTAAGATAAAATTTGAAATATAGTCACCTAAAAATGGTTATTTATTTTGTGTATGAATAAATAGCAACAATGAGATCATATACAGACCTAATACTTCGACCGGGTTGTTGTGCTATACCTCGTACACCTGCATTATTATACCGATATTATGTCAACTAATAAAGTTTGAAAAAATAAAATCCGAATTGAATAACGCTGTCCCGAATTATTAATGTAAACCGAAAATTTTAAATTTCACATCGGTCAAGGATAGGATATGCAAAAATTATGTCAGTTTTTGTAGTCAATTGACATAATTAAAATATATTATCTCGAACATTATTCATTTATTCTAAAAAATTCTAATTCAAAGGCTTTGGATGGTATTTCCAGATTGATTTTAAAAAATATTTCATTTTAGATAATTGATATACTTAAATATTTAATAAATTATTGTATTTCTAATGGGGTATTTCCAAAATGCTTAAAGCAATCTGAAATTGTACCGCTTTTTAAAAAAGATAATTCTACAAGTTCAAATAATTATAGACCAATTTCACAGATTGTCAAAAATTTTTGAAAAAATTATGAAAAAGAGATCTTTAACATACTTAAACAAAAATAAACTTTTTCAGTAATTGTCAATTTGGCTTTATGAAGGGTAAGTTAACTGAAGATGCTCTACATAAATTTTGTTCAGAGATTTATAATTCACTAAATAAAGGTTTATTCTGCTCTGCTGTGTTTATTGATATAACCAAGGCTTTTGATATGGTTGATCACGATATTTTAATTGTAAAGTTATTCAGAACCGGATTCAGGGGCTTAATATATGATTGGCTTATATCTTACCTCTCTAATCGTAATCAAAGTGTGAAAATAAAAAATATTTTTAGTAATGAGCCGGTCTTGAAGTGTGGGGTACCTTAGTGATCTTCGTTAGGCCCTTTTAAGGGCAAACCTACAGCTTTTGCGAATGATACTGCTTTTGCTTATGAAGAAACTTCCATCTCTCTTAATTGCTAAAGATATTAATTCTGATTTGGCTGTTATCAAATATTGGTTTTTGAAACATAAATTAATTATTAGTGATGAAACTAAATACATGAATTTTAGTATTTATTTGCCTACTACTGTTGATTATAATTTAATAAGCCACTCCCCAAAATGCACTAATAACTCTACTTGTATTTTAACATCCTGTGTTGTAAACTGTTTGTTTCAAGATCAAAAAAGTAGATTGTTTTTAGTACTTAGGCTTATTAGTGGATTCAAAAATAAATTGGTCACACTAACTACCTGAAGAATTATCTTAATTCTGTTATCAGACAACTTTATCATATTAGTTTATACTGCTCTATAAAAATTTCAACTATTGTCTATTATGTCCTTTTTCATTCGAAAATTCTGTGTGGAATTATCTGTTAGGGAGGAGCTTATTTCAATGACTCCTAGTTTTAACTTGTTTGAACTTAGGAAGATTCTTCCTATAAGAAATTTGTATTTATATAAAACTTTAAGATTCTTTTTCATTAAATCTGGGAATTTAAATGTTAGATATTCTGATTTCTATAACTTGAGAATCAATAAAAGTCGATTTGTAAATATTCGCAATCATAAAAAAAAATCACTTCTGCAATGTTTATGATGGTATTGCACCATGTAAGTTTACAATATGTTGCCTGAAAGTATCAGAAATGTTCAAACGGTAAATATTTTTCTCACAAATCTGAAAATCTGGCTACAGCATCTAAACCTTGAAGAGACTGGGGATCCTTTAAAGATAATTTCATAATCAGTTTTGAAATTTTGATCTATTTTTGTTGCTTCTTATTTTCATTTTTTTTTCTTTTCTTTATATTGTAAATAATTTTTAATATAAATAGTATTATATTTTTTTTTTTACTTCTTAATCTTGGATATTATTTTACCTTTATTTCATTTAATTAGAATATTATTGTAAATTATATATTAATTCATCTTTTTTTTTTTATAATAATTGTAAAATTACTTAATAGTTTTTATTAATCCGTTCGCCTCTTGCACTTTTTTTTGCAACAGAACGATTATTATTAATTCATCCTATATTTTTTTTTGCTTGCTGTTGTTTGTAGTAATTAAGCTAAGCTAAAGCTAACTATTTGTACTTTAGATTTGTAAGAATCGTAAGGATTGAAATAAAGAAATTCTAAAAATCTAAAAAAAAAAAATCTTTATTTGAATCTCAGTCTAGAGTTGGATTGTTTGAATTTTTGATGTCTACTAATTTATTTAAATGTATAAAACTATATCTATTGTAGAGTAGCTTCACCTTCATAATTATAGTATAGTTAAATTTAATTTTTAATTCTTAAAGCTATGATAACATTAAAATATTTTAGCTGAACTTGACAACATTAAATTTCTTAAGCTAACGATAGCTCAGTATTTAATTGTAAATATAATATTTAATTGTAATATGTAATGTAATTATCATTGTTAACCCGGATAAGCCTGCGGGCGTGTTTTTATGGCGATTTTAATAATTTTTAGTATTTTTTGTATTTTAGAACTAATTTGTACAAAAATAAAAAAAAATACAAATTATTAAATTTTAAGGTGGTTTTTAAAGCTGTACTACCTCGTAGTACATTAGAATAAAACACTGCTACAAATACAAAAAAATTAAAAATATTTTATTTGAAATAATAATAAATTTTAAACATTTATATATAAAAAACAAACAAAGCATAATTAAAAAAATAGCTTATTACTAAAAAACCATATTCGTTAAAAAAAAAAATAACAAAAATAGGAACTTCGAATACTAGGCAAATCATAAGTTTTCTTTTTTAATTTGTTGTTTGATATTCTAAAGTGCACTTTACATCACATTTTAAGTAACGCGTTGTTATTCGATCATGGCAGTATGAACATCGCAACTGCTTTGCTTTTCCATCTGATTGACGGGAATTTCAGTGAGCAAACGTTTTAATCGATCAAATCGCGTATCATGTGGCATTGCTACTCTTTTCGATGGTGCTGCAAGTCCCCCATAAATTGTTAACAAAGCCATTGCAATACGGCACCGAAAAATTAAATGATCAAATGAAGATATGGGAGACCTGCAGCACCATCGGGAAGAGTAGCAATGTCACATGATACGCGATTTGATCGATTAAACTATTTGCACCGATTTGTCATTGCAATTGCCATGCATTTAGCTTAGCCAAATCAACACAATGACAAAATATAGGGGAAAAAATGGTACTTTTTTCCACGAATAGATATGCAGTAGAGATATTTTCATCAGTAGAGTCAACGCCGCCCATATAAAGGTTATATTTATTAGAATTAATTTAGATCGTTTGACATTCACATTACGTTTTTCATTTTGGTATCTTCGTCCAATTAATCGTGCAGGTTACATTGAATCAATATTTGAGGCAACTGACCCCCCTCGGTATGGTTCTAACCAAATAAGTTATTCTTTAAAAGTTGCTCCAACCCGAAATTTATATCCATAAAGGTATAGACTTTCTGTGGATGTATTGTTTACATGAATTTCGACCGAAATATGGAAATATGCTTTCGTAATAGTGGACTAACTTTTGAAAACTGTAGTCTGTTTTGTCAAGTAGATTATTATAAAAAAAATGTAGATATCTTTTTTTTTTTACACTCTACAGTAACATAGTTAGAATCACCTTTTCGTGCTTAATTAAGTACGGTACTGCAGTTTTACACTACAATATCTACAAATATTTCGAGTATTTATTTAACAAATTACTGGCTTATCAACTCATTAAATGTGGAAAACTACTACTATTGTCAGGAACTAAGCCTTCTTAAATAGAATAGTTTCATTTTTATTTAATTTTGTACCAGATTATACTCTCAATTATTTTTTTGGCATTTATTATATCCCAATAACAAAGGGTATTGGACCAGGTCGAAAAATCAATAAAGCATTTATTTTTTTTTGTTTCATCGGGAATCGAACCTGGGACCCTTCGGTTGAAAAGCAGGCGCTCTACCTACTGTGCCATCCATCCGTCTGAATATTAAATCAAATTTATCTCTTCTAATCGAATTTGATATTCGACTCCGAGAAACAATATTATTGCCACTAAGGAGTACAACTCCGAAGCTATATTTCGCTTTCATTGTTTTCATGGCATATAATTGTTGGAATAAATGATGAACAAACAAATATGTCATCAATAAATTTAGAAAATTGTTCCATAGGGGTTTGTAAATTTTCTTCAATGAGATCTGGAACTAATAGATCGTTTTCAACAAGATTCTCATTTTTCCATTTTAGAGTAGCTTTATAAAATTTTCTTTTTTATATTCTGGAAACAACGACATTCAGTTAGGCTATGTAATTTCTAAGGTGGAAAATATGGGAGCTAATACGAATCTGACCATTATCAGGATAAACATGACAATGAGCTTCCAATTAAACTGATTCCAGGCTGCTCATTGATAAATACACTAAATAGTAGGGGTCCCAATATAGAGTATGTGAGTACACTACATCCAACTTCATGCTAATCAGGAGTTGATTAATTGACATAATAAGATAATTTAATTTGAAAATTATAGAAATTCAAGAAAATACATAGACCAAAGCAAACTATACATTCTTTTGTCCATTTTAGAGTAACTTTATAAAATTTTATTTTTTACATTCTGGAGGAAGCAACACAACAGATAAATCATAATAATTTGAGACTTAGTGGGAGTCAGCATGAATATGGCTGCAGGTATTCACAGCCCATTGATAAATACCTTAAAACTCAACACTCAACTTGGCTATGTAGTTTCTAAGCTGGGAAATAAGGCAGTTAATACGAATCTGAGCATTATCAGCATAAATATGACAATGAGCTTCAGTTAAGCAGATTCCAGACTGCTCGTTGATAAATACACTAAATAGTAGAGGTTCCACATCCAACTTCATGCTAATCAGGAATTGATTCATTGACATAATAACATAATTTAATTTGAAAATTATAGAAACTCAGGAAAATATATAGTCAAAAGCAAACTATACCTACATAACTTAATTTCCATCAAATCCAATATTTGTTAATTTTGGCTAAAACTTATAAAAATCGAAAATTGTCTATTCAATCATAAAACTCAACATGAACATTTTAAATTTCTAAATTTATCACAACCTTCAAATTTTAAATTATCTATTTTTTTTTTTTAGCTTTTTTTAATTATTTCAAATACACACCTTCATTTGAAGAATTTTAATTGGTGGTTACATAAATTGAAATTAAAATATATAAAAAAAAAAACAAAATAAAAAACGCCCAATTTTCATTTATGAATTTTATACCTGAAAATCTCCACCTACTCTCTAATTTATAAAAAACATTGTTAAAAAATTTTCAGAAAAAAAAGGCTATACATTTTTTTTTAAACAAAAACCACTAATATAATATATATTATATATATATATGTATAATATATATATATCTAAAATTCTTATTTCAAATTAGACAATATATTATATTATGTTTAGATAAAATTAATTTAAATACCCAATTTAATGTCAAAATGTTTATAATTAATTTAATTAAATTGTTGGAAATAATTCAGAAGGCTAATAAATCCATCATCTCCTATTCGAAAATATTCGATTTTATTTTATTGCTTGCTGTTGTTATTGTTGTTATTATTATTATATTCTTTTTTATATTTGAATTGTCGAATATAAATGTATTTTTTATTATTACGAAAAAATAATAGTGTATAATTTAAAAAAAAAAAAAAAACAAAATAAAAAATTTCAAATTAATTTTAATTTCGATTTTGAGAAGATAAATTATTGTACAATTAGATTTCTGGATATTTTAAACTTTTTTTTTATATACAAAAACAAAACAAAGAAAAAAAATAGTACAAAAATAGAAAAACAAAAGAAAATTTTTCAACAAACAATTTTCTACCAAAATTTTATCTGGAAAGTAGAGCCAAACTACATAAATCATTACATGAAATATTATTATTGTAAAGAAATCGAATTCCCCTCTAATACGTTTGGTAAATGATTCCCCCTAACAGTGAGCAAAATTTTCAAAATTTCAGTTTGAGATCATTTTTGATTTTTCTTATGTATAGAACAATTGTTAATACCCTTCTACTGCTTCTATTTAATTACCTTTACCTTAATTTATTTCATTGAAATTGGCATTATAGAAACAGTGAAATATTTTTCTATACGTCTTTTTACACGTAAAATGTGACTTAAAATAAAAAAGTGTATTTTTATAAAAATTGTAAATAAAAAACGTTAAATAAAAAAATTATTCTAAAATAATGGCTAATGAATTTCAACTCTTATGAACTTTAATTTTAAAAAATTCAGTTAACAGAAAGTTAAGTCTGTTTATGATCAAAACAAAGTCTCTTAAAATTGTGTATTTGAATAATTATTTCTCTTAAAAGCTGTCAGTGCTCCTATTTTACTCCACTTGATAGTAAAGGGCCTCTACTTTCAGTTTTCGATCACAAAGTAGCTTATTAGTCTACTAGTATTTTACTTAGTGTAATTTGCGCCATCCTATACAAGATGAATTTTACTCACTAGATTGCCCCTACAATATACCTCCTTTTTCCATCTAAAACTTAACACCCCCATTATATATCAATATTTTCATCAATAGCTACTTGCCAATATATTGCCCATATATTGTCAATATATTGATGAGAAATTAATATTGATGGTAGGTCTATTCTCATCATTGTTTTAGTGTCAAAGTTAAAAAAATTATTAACTTTTTGGGAATATTCATATAAGTCTTAATGCGTTTTCGTTTTTTAATTGAGAGCAGAACACGAACTATCAAAAAAAGATTCGGGTTGTTTTTTTTGCTCAGAGCGTTCAGAGCTTGAAATCCATTTGTTTTATGCGTTCAGAGCGCACTCAGAGCGTACTCTATGTGCTCGATTTAAATTAACAGAGTACGTAGAGCGCTTGAATATTAAATGTCAAAAAGTGATTTATATTTTAAAACAAAATAGATGAAGCTACAACGGTACGATAATAAAAAAGTAAACCATATTAAAATTTAAAATAAATATAAACAGTGATTTTTACAATTTAAGAAATAATGGACGACGATATAAGCACTATGATGGTAAATAATTAATATTTAATCAAAAATAAATAAACAAACATCCTGAAAAAGTATTTTCGAATTTTAGGAATCAGTATAAAAGTTTTACATGGCTATGTGAAATGGTTACATGAATTAGCCACAAAAATGTGACGATTCATTTTATTAATCAGAAAATTATGCAGAGTGTGCCAGGGGCTCCATGTGTACAAATCGATAGATACAGTTATCGATGAAAATGAAGCTGTTAATTACCGAACGGAGTTTCTTTATTCGTTGGATTTGACACGGCTTCCTCATTATCAATTGGAAATAAAAGTAGTAACAGCAGCCAAAACTATAGTACTAGATTGAGAATAACAAATTTGCGTCCTCATTTCATTTAAGCACAAATTAAAATTGATTGTTGAAAAGGCGAACATATCTTTATTTCAAGAATACCGCAATAGCAAGGATCGTATTTGGTTATACTTATGATCGTATTGCTTATAATATGAGTAGCTATGTAGTATTGTTGATTTTGTTTTCGTAGTGAAAAAAAAAATTACAATATTTTTGATAAACCAATTTTTTCAACTCGATTCATAAATCAAACGTCATTGAAGTAAATTCGATACATTTTGAGGTCAACCCGGACAACGTCAGGTAACTATGCTAGTATTATAATAAAATACAATTCTTAAAAATATACATTTACTAAACAAAAAATAATAAGAATAATATTATAGGATCATTCAGATATTCATTAGAATATTTGATAAATGAAGCTACAAAAAAAATACAATAAGGCATAAAAATATAAAATATTGTTGGGTACATACATAGTCCTGAAAAAATCATCAACATCATCAAAGCGATGTATAAAGATGCAGAGACAATAGTTCAACACAGAGGTAACATCAGTAATCCATTCTACACCAATATAGGAGTTAGACAAGGATGTCCACTATCACCACTTCTCTTCAACACAATACTAGACGACATTCTAAGAAAAGCTTGCACTGGAATAAACGGAATAGAATGGGATCTCTTCCGCAACTTAGAAGACTTAGATTACGCAGATGATGTATGCCTCATATCAAGAAATCAAAGGGACCTACAGAACAAAGTCAACAGATTACAGGAAGAAGCAAAGAAATCGGGACTGGAATTAAATATCGAGAAAACCAAGGCAATAAGGACAAATAACAGTGATAGTGAGCCAATAACAGTAAGTGGACAACAGATAGAATACGTAGAAGAATTCAACTACCTGGGGAGCATCATAACATCAAGAGGAGGTACAACAGAAGATGTCAACAGCCGTATAAATAAGACAAGAAGAACATTTGGGAGCCTAATGAAGTTATGGGAAGCAACCAAATATCGAGAACAACAAGGCTAACAATATTCAGAGCATGTGTTAAGTCTACATTAATATATGGCAGTGAAACATGGCTCACTTCGGTCAGAATCAAACAGAAACTACAAGTATTCATCAACAAGTGCTTGAGAATTATATGCAGAATATTCTGGCCGGTAAGACTTAGCAACGAGGATTTATGGATGATAACTGGAGAAGAACCGATTAACAGACAGATAAATAGGAAAAAATGGAAATGGATAGGTCATAAACTAAGAAAATCAGAAAGTGATATAGCAAGAAGTGCTCTAGAGTGGAATCCACAAAGACAAAGGAGACCCGGCAGACCATACAGCACATGGAGACGCACAATTGGTCAAGAATTAAACAACAATTATACCTGGGACGATATTAAGGAAATTGTATTCAACAGACACTATCGAAGCCCTATGCTACCACGCGGAGCAATAGGAGAAACAAAAAAAAACATACATAGTAAAGTAAAATGGAAAAAAATAAAATAACTGAAAATTAAAATTATATAATGAAAAAATAAAATTTAAAGCGAAATGTAAATAATAAAAGAAAGTAAGCAGAATTAAGTACGCAAATAAAAACAGGAATAAAAAAAATTATAAGAAATAATTAGAAAAAAATTATAATTAAAAAAAAACTAAATTAAAGTTATAAACTAAATCGTATTAAAAACAGATTCACTTTGAAAAGGTGTTCCAGTTCTAAAAGCCAAAATCTAAGATTTTTGCAAGACGAAACATGTGATCTGTGCGATCTTAAAGAATATCATAACATATTAAAAGTTTTTGGAGCTACATAATCATAAAAGTGGCAAAAATGAGAGGTACGGGCTCTTGAAACATTTACAAAATATAAATTATTAATTCTAAGATGATATCTAGTTGTAAATCGGTGAGCGAGATAGCCCGACTTATTATAAAAAATGTCCAGCATTTTAAGCAAATATAAATGTCTAAGTGGTAGAATATCCAAGGAAAACTCGACATTAGTATATTGTTTTTCAAATCATCCTTATACAGTGTTTTTGAGCGATGAGAATTGGTTGAATTTTGTTAAATTGAATTTTGAAAGTAAATGTCGTGTGTAAAAAACAACAAATTATTATTTTACACATTTTGATAACATATCAAAATTATTTTATTACAATAATTGCTATGATTATTAAAATTAATATAAAAATTGTTATTTTTAGAATTACATTGTAAATTAAAGGCGTTTTCTTTTGTTAGTTCAGAGCGTAGATCTGAGCGCGCTCTGACTCAAATGAGCATGCTCTGATCGCTCAGATTTAATAAAAAAACACAATTTGAGTAAACTGTCATTTTTATTTTTGTTTTTGTTCAAATTATCAATAATCGAATTAAGACTTGAAATTTTTAAATTTACAAATGTTTATGACTTACAAACAAAATGTTTCAGTTTGTAACAGTAATTAGAGAAGCTTTTAATTTGTGTTTCGATGAAAGTTATTTAGAAGATGACATATCTGAAAGTAATGGGGATGTGCGAATAATATAAAATCAAGATTATGCCGAAAATATTGTGCTCTCAATAACACTTTTAAATCGCACTTTAGAATAGCCGTTTTCGAAATTCTTTGTATCGAAACGAAATACATTTAATTTCTCAACATCATGTGGGTCGCACGATATTGCCATTGATATTCCAAAACAATTGATGATTACGTTGTAATATCTAGGAAACCAGGAATGTATGTCCAGGAATGCAAGTTGTCATATCCAATTTTGATCAATTGCTGGTAGATTTGGGGTGTCGATTTCCACTGTGTGGAAAATAATAAAATCGGTTTGTCATATATTTATTAAATTAAATCGACAAAATAAGTAGGTATATCAAATGGCTCACGCCTGAATCTGTCCAAAAGACATCTCAATATTATGCTAACAAGTATCGGTTACACGGTTTTTGAATCGATTTGTGGATATGTAAAGCTTTATTTGCCTCACTAATTTCCTTTGAAATTTCAATGTACCTACGTTTTTCACACTTTTCTCTATTCTAGAAAAAATTTTCTTTCTTAAATCTATTAAGAGTTGAATTTTTACTCCACTAAAATTTAATAATCAAAAAATATATTTTAAAAAAATTCAAACTAAAACATATTCCTTAAATTCGAAAATACTTTTTCAGGATGTTTGTTTGTTTATTTTTCGTAGATTACCTATAAATAAATTTTCAATTCTGTAACACAATATTTTTTTGAAACATTCCTGATATCTAAGTGTAAATTTTCATGCCTATAACAAGTTTTTGAAATATTTCTGAGACATGCTAGGAGTTGTACGGCCGCAACCTGAACCTGTCATTTCATTGCTCTTTAAGATTTAAAAAAAAACAAAATGGCTTTTTAATGTCCGGTTTCTTTTTTGACCATGAAAAAGTGTGCAAAATATCAGAACTCTATCTTTAAAACGGTTGGAGTGTATAGCGCAAAACATACAAACAAACAAACGAACTTTCCCTTTTATAAGTATAGAAGACGAATAAATGAATTAAAAATCTAATCTAGAAAAAAATAATCTAATTTCGTTCAAGCCCAATTATCGCAGCTTCAATAATGAAGAAGATACTGTGACTGTAGAAGATTTCATTTCTTTAGCTAGAGTCAAAGTCTTGCTTTTAGATAGGACCTTCTCTAACAATAAGGGTTTAGCCTAGTCCTCTAAAATAGCCAACAAGAAATGTGGAACTCGAATCGTGGCATCAAAAAGACACAACTAAGTCTTAAGTAGCTGGAATAGCAACTGGAATAGTTATTTCCACCTATCTACTTAGCTACCAAATATTCTGAAAAACTGTAGTATTATTTTGTAAGATGGGACTATATCTATCTATATCTATAGGCGAAATGGGAAATTTATATACCGGGTGTTTCAGAATATATCACTAACTACACCTTCCGTAAACCCCTTCTAAAAAAGTACCCCTTTCCCGAAAACCCGAAAGTACCCCTTTCTCCTTTGGAAATCTCGATTTCGGCGATTTTTGGTCTTAAAAAACTGATTTGTGGTCCTTCTCGGAAGTTTAAAATTAAAAACGACTCCTTTCCCTCTTAAAAAGCTGATACTCTGGAACATCCGGTATATATGCCAAATGGGAAAAGTAATGAATTCCATCAATTTTCATGTTTGACGACTTCTTAGTCTGGTAAATCCTATTTGGGCTCTTCCTTCCTATTTAACATTACTGATCTATACTCAATGAAAAGTTTGTCTATATGTAGATAACAATAAAATAAGAGGATATTATCAAAATTTAGAGGCTCGCTTCAGTTGTAGCATCAATTTCTAGCTACAGTTGCAGCGATAAGTTAAATTTTACGTAACGTCAGTAATCAAAAGTTAAATAATTATTTTTATTTGTATTTAAACATATTTAATTTTACAATTAAAAAAAAAAAACAAAATTGTATTAAATACCATAAAACATAATATAAGTGCATCTAGAGAGAGACAGTTCTGTTTAAAATTATTGAAAATGTTGGAATACCCAATATAGAAATAACCAATAGATAAAAAAGGGTTTGAATACAGTTAGGCGAATGTTAAATTGCAAAACGCCAATTCACCTAATATCTTTTAACAAAAAAGACATTTCGCAACTTTCCATTTGACATATTTGACCATTTTACAAATGGTTGTATGTCATAATGAGATACTTCGCAAAGAGATATGTGGCCAGTATATATTTTGGAAATAGTATTAGAAATTTAGAAAAATTTGTGCAAAATTATAATCCTCCTAATTCAGATTCCTCATATACATATTTATTTTATTTTATTTTATTTATTACCTACAAGGTATTGAAAAAAAAAAGATACATAATAATTATAATAATACATAGATTACATATATACAATAAATATATAAAAAATTATTTTAGATCAAATTAAATATAGTTAATTTTTTTTTTCTTCTCTTCTACTTTTACCTTTTTTTTTTACTTTAGCAGGAATTTACTTATTAAGAGATAAATATACTAATTATACATTTTATTGATTTTCATTATTTTAATATATTAGATAGAAAGAGAGAGAGAAAAAAATTTAGAAATTAATATTGCATTTTATTTTAGTTAATTTTTAATATGAGACAATTAATTATTAAGTTAATGTTAGTTATAAATTATATATTAACTAAGGGCCCCTGTTGAGTAATTATATTTCAAGTTGAAGTCAAATTTAAAGTTTTAAAAAAAAAACAGTAATTTACGTACTGACATAGACTTCGCACGATATAGCAGAAATCACTCGTGTTTAATAAAAAGTTTTGTGGTTAGTAAGTTTTATTTTTTATTTAGGACACATAAATACACGTCTCGTCATATACTGCTTCGTTTCCGATATATTCCCTATAGTAAGTGGCATTTAGTGTATAAAATTACTAAAAATAAAAAATTTTGTCATTAAAGAGGTATGTATATATATACCTACATAATACATAATTTTAATAAAAACTATATTATTACTACAAATATCCAAAATTTAGAGACAGTTACTTAAAAAGATAAAAAGGAAGAATTCAAGTGATTTGTTTTTTTGTTGTTTTTATATTTGTTATTTTAGATGAATTTGTTTTTTTGTTTTTTTTTTTTGGCATATGTACATAGATTCATTTGCAAGTAAATATATAAATTACAATAACTGATTTGCTTGCTTTTGTTTATTATTTTAATAAGATTTCACATATGCATAATGTATTTGCTGAATAATAAAATCTTATGAGTACAAAATTTTCAACTGTGTGCGCATTTTTGTTTTATATACAATCTTATGTATTGGAGAATCGAAATAAAATAAAAAGGTGTCTACTGCGCAGGTCCTTAAATGCTTGTCAATTATAATTATAGATTTATGATTTGATACATTATCTAAAATTTTTTGAGACTGTTAATTAATTTAGATATGAAAGCATTTTTTGAAAGTGTGTCATGGAAAAGGGAGCTGAACTGATTAAATAGTATGCAACACCTGTTGATGGGTTTATTTTTCCCATATTCAGTTCTATGTGTTGTTTCGATTAGATATTTGGTGTGTCCTGTAGGTCTAACATCGTTATTGATTCTGATTCTTAATTTAATAAGGTCAACATCAACCTTATCAGATAGAACGTCGAATGTAAAGCAGTTTGAAAGTAAAATTCTACGCGAGTTTAAGCTCAGTAAATTTATAGAATGGAGCCTTTCAGTGTAAGGTGGAAGGTTATTAAAGTCTCTGGAATTATATAGATGTCTTAACGCGAAGAGAAGGAACTGTTTTTGGATTGATTCAATTCTCGTACTATGGATTAGAAAGGTGGGATTCCAGATAATACATATTCTAAGATTGAACGCACTAGGGAGCAGAATAAAGTTCTTGTTACCCATTTATTAAATTCTCTTGCCCTTCTTTTGACAAAACCTAGCATTTTGTTAGCCTTTGATATCATTGTTTAATAGTGGAGATAAAAATTTAATTTATTATCCAAGATGATTCCTAAATCATTAAAATGATCTACACGCTCTAAGTTGAGGCTATGCAAAGTATAGTTTTATAAAAATGTAGATCTTTTACGAGTGAAGCTCATGACGTAACACTTACTAACGTTGAGGTCTAGCATGTTTTTAGAGCACCATTTTTCTAAGCATTTAAGTTTAGACTAGAGGAAGCAAAAATCACTAAAATTATCTATAATGTGGTATAACTTGAGATCATCAGCATAAAAAAGGTGAGATATGCCAGATAAGCAATTAGAAAGGTCTCTAATGTATATATTGAAGAGAAGTGGTCCTAAGTGGCTTCCTTGGGGTACCCCAGAGTAGACATAAATGGCTTTAGACGTAATACCTTGAAATTTAACCAATTGAACTCTTTTGGTATTATAAGATTTTATCCATAAATTTTAACATAGCGCCACTGATACCTAGTTTTGCCAGTTTTATTTCTAGTATATCGTGATTTATTCAATCAAATGCCTTGCTAAAGTATGTATATATTGTGTCGATTTGTAGACCTTTTTCCATAAGAGATAGTACCTCCGGATGTAAATAACACTAAATTAGTGGTGGTAGAACGGCCTTTTCTAAAACCGTGTTGTTCCTGGTTAAGAGTCGGATTAATTATAGTTGTTATTTTATCTGTCACGAGTTTTTCAAATAACTTGGGTATAGTCGACTGAATTGCTATGCCTCTATAATTTTCAATTAAAGTTTTGTCACCTTTTTTGTGAATTGGTATTAGGTACGATGTTTTCCAAATTAGTGGAAAAATTCCTAATGTTAGGGATCTGTTAAAAATTAAGGTAAGTGGAGCAGTTAAATTGAAAATACAGTTATACAAAAATATCGGCGGAAGAAGATCAGGACCATGCCCTTTTTTTATGTCTAAGTTATTTACTTCTGTAAAAACGTCCTCAGATGACAAAGCTAGGTTATGCATAAGAGGAATTATGTTAATTATATTGTTATTCACGATTTCCAATTCTTGGTCTGTTTGTGATTGACGGTAAATTTCTTGGAACTTGTCTGCGAAAGCATTACATATATATAAATATATTGGAAAAACGGAAAAGTATTAGTTGCAAAGTTTCCTATTTGATAAATAAATTATTTGCAATATGGTAATTTTGCTAAAATGAAATTTGTGAAATACGAAATTATGCGAAATAGCATTAGGCGAAATGGGAGTTTGATATATAGATTTTGCGAACAGGACCGCTCTCATAAAAAAGTACTCTACTTTGCTTCGACACAAGAGACAACTCCTTATTTAATTAAAAAATATATTGTACTAAGTATATGATATACCAAAACTAGACAACTCTGGGCCAAATTTAACTATAAACGAATAATTAATACTAATAAATTACGAGTACATACAATCGATTCAAATTCTAAATTACATATCAAAATCCGAATATAGCTAAGTATACAAAAAAATAATTTTTAATTTAAAATTTGGGTTTTTTCAAATTACCATAATGACGTAACAAAAATTAATTTTCTTCATTATTTCAACATTTAATTCATAATATTATTTTAGCATTATAGAAACAATTTATTTTTAATTTATTTAATTTTTTTTTTTTTTCAAATTTTAGTACATACAGCATGCATAGAAGACCACCTCCTTCAATCTCATCATTAAACATTTAAAAATTTCTAAATATCATTAAATAAAAAAAAAATTTAAAACAAAACACAAAAAAAAATCATTTTTTTTTTTAACCAAATGTTACAAATTATCAGTCTCCCTATTTCCGTTTAATAATGATTTTTATTTAGACAGGTATTAGGCGCTATAAATTGATTTATTTCTAAATAAAACACTAAAACAAAATAGAAATTAAACATTTTTTTTTTAATTTAAAAAAAAAGCAACAACAATAACAAAAAAAAAATAATATTTACATATTTAAAATGAAATTGTAATGTTGGGTATAAATATACATATATATATATATATATATATAATCACCAGAACGAACGCATTTTAAAATTTTGTATAATAAACATTAAACATAAATTTTTTGGTGGCGCTGCAAGTCATTTTAACACTATAATTTCAACATCACTTCTAATTTTTTAATATTGTTTCATTTATTGTAAGTGCCACAACTATCACAATTCCGCACTTGCTCTGATGGATACTCTGGTTGTTAATGTTGTAATTGTTGTTGTTGTTGTTGTTGTTGTTGTTAAGATGAAATTGTTTTTTAAAGAAAAAAAATGATTTTGAAGCACTCAGGCAAATCATCAAGATCAAGAAATAAAAAAGTGAAAAAAATAAAAAATAATAAAAAAATAAATTTTTTTTTTTAGTGCAGCGCCATCATTAAAAATTATTTTTATAATGTTTTTTTGATATGAAATATAGTAGTGTTGCTCTGGTTAAAAAAAAATTATGTAAAAACAAAAGAAAAGAAAAAACAAAAATAATGTGAAACCAGAATTTTTGTTTTTTATAAATGATGGTGATAGCCATAGTTCGGGTAATAGTGTTACTGGGCGCCTTTATGCTTCTGTCAAAACGCTAGACATTTTATTTAATTTTTTTTCTCTTCTGTTGTTAAGTCTTTTGTTTTGGCTAGATTTTGACGAAATTATTGTTTATATGTTAAAGTGATTAGTAATTCCTGTTATTATTAATTTATGGAATCAGCAAGACAATATGTAACTGTAAATTATAAAATAATCTCTTTTTTTTGTTGTTGTTTTTAATTGATTTTATAAACACTGTATATATATATATATATGTATATAGCTGTCTTTTTTACTCGTCTTAATATAATTGAATTAAAAAAAATAAAAAAAAAAAATATTTTTTTTTCTATCTTTGTCATAGAATTGATGAGTTGTGTCAGTCATTTAATCTAAAAAACAGAAATGACACATTAAATAAATAGTTTAGTGATATAATCATAACATTTTTTTTGTATACCCGAAGTTATGAAATTATCTTTGGAATTGACAGAATTGATGTACCAATGAATAAACATTAGAAAATTAAACAAAAAATGTATTTTACAGAAAAAAAAATAGTTTTTAAAAAATAAAACGATTAGTTTTGACGTTGACATGTTTACAAGCAAAATGTATCAATGATTCAATCAATTTGATTTTAGTGGTATTTTAATTATATTTTAATTCAAATCGAATTTATTTATTTATTTAATTCAATTATTTATGTCTAAAGAGATAATTCTCGTCAGAAGGCTTTATAATATACATTACATATGTACATTCATTTTGATTACAAATTATGAATGTACTAGTGGGCCTCTGTGCAATTGCACAGTTGTAGTAACTGTGTTAAAAAATCTTGAATAAACACATCATTAATTCATATCAATTTGTATGAATCTTATTTATTTTCTGTAGATAGAAAATCCAACAATGGTAGTGAGAGCCATAAACCTAGTAAAACCATCTCTTTTCTGTCTTCCATACATAACAAATCCATGATAGATCGACTAATGAATTCTTAATCTATATGTTTTTTTACATAATTTAAATTGTGGTTATGTTTCTGTATCTATTATTAATTTTTTTTTTTTTTTGTAAAATATTAAAGTAAATTTAAATTAAAATTAATTAAAAGCTTTAAAAAAGCGATTTAAAAATGAAATAAAAAATAAAAATTAATGTATATTTTTTTATTTTTAGTATTTTGTCATAGTATTGCAATTGCTTAACATTTTTCTGCTATTAGTCTATCTCTTTAATCTTAATATGTGCTATGAAAAAGAAATCTCTATTCTCAATCAATTTGACATCAAGTAACAGTAAAAATCGGTTATAGGCACCATTCGCTTTTAGTCAACAATTTTACTGTCATCATCTTTTTTAATATTTTTGTATGTATTTGCATTCGTTTATAGTCTCAAAAACGTTTGTAATCACAACTCTGATATAGGAAACAACTTTTTCGACAGAAATTAATAAGTTCAGACAATCGATGTCGTTTATAAGTCACATTAAAATATAACGCCAATTTTTTCAATAAAACAACAAAATAAGTCAAAAGTGAATTATTTATAAAGTGATTTATATATCGTCTTTTTTGTTCTTTATTACAAAAATGTATATTTTGTGATTACATAACAGAATTGCTATTTATGAATAAAATAAAATTTAAAATTGTTATACGAAAGATATTTTATTGAATTTGATTTTGTTTATAAAGATGAAATTTTTTTTGACTGCGCCTATAGTTACAAAACGGTTATAGTTACAAATACTACTGAAATTTAGGAAATGACTATAACCGTGTTTTACTGTATATATTTTTTTTAATAGCGGAAGCAAATGAACTAACATTTTTTATATCATTTTTGAAGAGTATATGCTCTTGTTTTTTGTTTGTATTTTCGTTTTTCTACTTTTCTCTATAAGTTTGTGTGTTTATTTAAAATGAAAGAATTTTTATGAAGCCTTTTTAAAAATTGTCTGTGATTGAAATTTTTTTTTAGAGTATAGATGTCGCTCAACTCGGAAATAACGGTCACTATTTGGTGTAACTACTTTAAATGTTTTAAGTATATGTACTCATCAGGTTAAAGGAAGTAATACTAAGGATAATCTTAATGTAGGTTCACTTGACACAACTATTGATTATTATAATAAAAATATTAAACCAACTATTAAATCTCACTCTAACAATAAATTTAACATTAATGCTATTAGTTTTCCTAATTTGCTTACTTTAAAACTAAAATGACTATTTCTAATAATTATAACCACATTAAGCCAATAATTTCTAATAGTAATAATTGCGATGATTCTAACAATAAAACTTAAACCAGTACTTCTCATAATCCTATCTCTGATAAGGTCCCTCATTATTTATACAAAATATCATTATCTAATTCTAATAATTTTCCTAAATTCTTTAGTAATAATTTTATTAGTGATTCCTATTTGAAGGAAAAAAAGTCTAAATTCAAAAAGTCGTACAATAACTGTGAACTGAAACCATAAACCATTGTCACTTCCCTAACGACAAATAACCTAATCAAAATTGATCTATTTAATATTAGTCATTCGCCACCTTCTACTGACACCCCATATAAAAAACCTTTTAAATTCAATATTTATTATAAAATATTCTTAGGGGCTCAGATACTTAAATTGAACTATTAAACGCAATTACAATAAGCCAGAGCTCTAGTCATTCACAGATATCTAATTTTAATATCAATATGTCGAGAATGTTGTTGTTGTTGTATTGAAATATTATTATTTTAAATCCAAGCTCAAATCCAATTTTGTACAAAGCTAATAACAAAAACATTTTTAGTAATTGTTAAGCTTCAACGTTTAACTGAAAATACAACAAAAATGTAATTGCAGAATCGTTCTTCATATATAACACAATTAATTGTGTTAATAAGTACATGTCCTGAACAAAAAAAAATAGTTTTACTAGGATTAGAGAACCTGGCAAATATCTGATAAGGGTATTGTGTTATTAAAGATACTATGTATTTATATAAACTTTATTGTACTTATTAATGTTTCATGTCGAGATGAAAATGGGAAAAACCTCACTTAAAATTATGGTTTTAATAAAACTTACAGTTAATTATCTTACACTACTTATAGCTACTTACGGCTACTTACGACTACTTAAACTAATTATTATTATTTCAAACTATATGTTTTACAATTTATTGGTATCAATTTTTTTATTAAATAATTTTCAGCTAATAGGCACTAAGTCTATAAGCTTTCTAGTTTTTAATGTAATATGATCAGAAATTAGTTCGACTTTTATTTGGAAATGGAGTTTCTTAGTCGAGCAATAAAAAGGTAGATTTAACATTAATTTTAATATTTTGTTTTACGCTATCTGCTTTTTTTTATGTGGGTGTCAGCGATGTTGTGGAACAAAGAACACGCAATGATGGCTGGAAAATTACTTTCATAATTAGTATTTTATTAGCTATTGACAGATGAGATTTTCTTTTGATAAAAGCGTATATTTTAATTTTTTTTATTTATTTTGTCTAAGGTTTTATTAATATGTTCCTTAAATGTTAATCTTTTATCTAGGTAGACTTCCAAATATTTTACTGAGTCAACCCATAATATATGTCAGTATTAGACAGTTTGATATTGGTAGTAGGTAAAAAACATAGCTTCCTTTTGTATATGAAAAATATAGCCCTAGTGTTTTGGGCATTTATGGAAATCTTCCATTTATAAAAGTAATCTGATAAAATATTGATTGCATCCTGTAAATTGTTTGTGGTGCTGGTACTGGTACCATACGTTGGCTGTAAATATGCTGGTATCATCCGCAAAAGGAGATAAATTAACATTTTCCAATCTTGATACTTCATAGGTATTGATGTTATAAAGTACAGGACCTAGAACTGAGCCTTGTGGTACGCCGGAAGAGATATTAAATATTTTGGAACTAGTCCTACCTATGTGTACCTTAAATGTTCTTTGATGTAAGAAGTTTTGGATGATCTTGATTAAGTACATATCTAAGTTGATTGTTTTAAGTTAATGTATAACACTTTCATGCCAAACCACCATGGCAATGGATTTCTTAGTTTGTATTTATATAGTTTTTTACACAGAAGTTGTCTTTTTTTCGGTTTCGATACCGACATTCTATACTCTATCAAAATGTTTATATATAGTTAGGTATTAATGTCAACATAACTATATCACCTAAATTCATTTAAATTAAATTCCTGACTCTCTTCATCAATACAATAATTATAAAAATTAAGAAAAAGCAAAAACTAAACAAAAAAATAACCTACCATTGCGAAGTTGAACAAAATTTAATTTTTAATTGTTTATCACATAAATTGTTATTAAACGAGTGATTTATCGTTTCAAGAATATTGAAGACATGATGAGAACTTGGAAATCATATTTGAAAAAAAACAACAATAATCATGAACCAAATAAAAAAAAAAAATTAAAAAAAATAAACATCATCCATCTGAAATGTTCGAGCTGAATTTTTCATTCAAAAAAAAATTTTTTTTTTTTTTCGTTTTTCTAGAATTTGTTTTGTTTGTTTTCAATAATTAATTTGAACGGATCAACATACACTTCATCATCAATATTAAAATCGAAAAAAAATATTTGAAATATTTAAAAATAATATAATTAATTATTTTATTTTAATTTTAGAAAATAAAAATAAATATTTTGTAATTGATATCACCTAGTGTAGTGGTGTATACACCAATTTACGGAATCGCCTACTTACTAATTTACTGTAATTAGCTTGTTATTGTAAGTTAGCTACTAAAATTCATTACTTACTCACATTATATTAATGTGTTAAAACATACTCAGCAGAAATAACAACCGTACTTCCCCCTCTCCAAGAGGAGACGCAAATACCCACCACTACACTGTATAGAAGCACCAAGATGGTGTAAAACATAATTACATAAATTCGTTCATCGTTTGAACTTCAAGAATGTGGAATCATATGCCCTATGTTTCCACATTCAATATACAATTTTTTGTTTCTTTTACACTCTTGACAGTAACTTCACCTTTTCGTGCTTAATTAGGTACGGTATTGCAATTTTACACTACAATTATTTATTTTAATAAATTGCTGGCTTATCAATACTCATAAAATGTTTAAAAGTTTAAAGAGAATAATAATATATTTATCCTGCAACTGCCTATTAATCCCTCTCATACCTTCCTTGATTTCTAGTTTTATTCTATACTGTCCCAACTAAATATGGTATACTCTAACTACGCTTTGGCTGATTTAGAAAAACTCTGCAATAGAGTATAATTGTCAAAACGAATTCAAAAATGAACTGAACTTTACTACTTTTTTTTATATAATTCCAAGTCTATGGGATGAACACCGTAAGTGTTTTTACACAGAGGTTTGGAATACACAATTTTATACAATAGCTTTTCTGTAGAATTTTTATGGTTATATCTACTAACTTAAATGTGAAAAATTTAAATCTACTGTTGAGTACTTGGCCTTCATAGTAGCACAGTTCCATTTTATTTTTAGTGATGACCAAAAGTCTCAACTATTTCAACTATTCAAAACTCTCCCTTATTTTATCCCAATAACAAAGGGTGTGGGCCAGGTTGAAAAATCTAGAAAGCATTTTTTGCCTTCGTTAGGAATCAATCTAGCAACTTTCGATTGAAAGGCAAGCGCTTTACCTATACTGCGCCATCCAACGTACTGGTAGTTGTTCTTCAGAAATTGGAATTATTAAATTTCCAAAACAACAAAAAAAGAAAAATTTCAATGGCATTTCTACTTAAAGAATTAGAACTAAATCCTTTATAAGTATATTAACATGAAGGAAAATGCAGCGGATCCTGAATCGAGAGGATTGTATCCGAGCCAACTAAAACAATCATATTTATAGCTCAAAGGACCGAACTTCTAAAGATTATTTATAGACCAGTGAGCATTCAACCAGTTAAGTTAGGGCGGTCGCAAGAAGAAGAAAGGACGATGAACAGATCATGAATAGCAACAAACCACAACCAGCATGGCGATAAGTCATAAAAATTCATTCTTTAGCGAGTCATGGCGTATGTATTACGTAATATAAACTTATTTAGAAGCCAATGAACCCACAAAAAAAATTTTACAAGGCAGAAACTTGATGCAGCGTTACAAATCATAATGAAACCTTGTTGAGTAAAAAATCACAAGGGAAACGAGTTTTACCGATGAATATAGACACTTAAAAAACAAAGGTGAAATATGATTAGCACAATTTAAGCGTGTAAAATAAAAATATCACAATTATAAACAAATGAAGATCTTCTAAAGTTGATCAACATAAAAAAGGTTAAAAAAGTGGGCTGAACATTTTCTACGAATGATCGAAGTATAAAATCATCATGCAAACAATTTAAAACATATCTTCTAACAACCTCCACAGAAATTAGAAAACCATTAATATAAATTACACCAATAATTGGTACATTAAGCCGAATACAAGTCAGATTTGCATAATATTAGGTCCTGCAAAACTTTGATAAGAAGTTATTTGCTGCGATTATAATTCTTTTAAAAAAATACAGAATAGCTTCAATATAGTAGAAGCAAGATTAGGATAATAATGTTAGTATGTTGACAAGTCACTGTTTACTTAACAAACACGCAATATAAGTCTATAATGTGTCAACAATAATAATAGTCGAACTTGCGATGATCTTGCTACTCGTACATATTACATTCAGGATTTATCAGGTCTGGCAAAAAATTAGGCTCTGATAGTTACGAGGTATATGTTTAAATATTAACAGAGATTTTAAATATTCATAACAGATTTGTCCCACCTACTGAAAATAATGATCCGTATAATGGAAATAATGGACCAATTCATATAATGATGTGATGAATATAGGATCGCTAACCCACACGTTGTGTATAGTGTTGAAGTAATGTTGCTGCAACTGTCACACCATTTTAAACTGAACTGAATTAGCGTTAATTCAGAATCGTAAGGTTATTGTTAAGTCTTTTAACCAAAGTATAGCACCACAAAACATTGTTACTGAACCCTATTTCATATTTGGTAGTTAATTTAAGTTCATAAGTTTTTGAAAGAATTTGTTCTTCTTAAATTTAATATTACGCTGAATATACAATTACGATGAATGCAGAATTTTCCGCGTTCAAATACATGAGATTATATGGAAATCGTAACGAATGACAAATAACCAAAATTTCGCATACTCATACTCATACGAATGCGAATGACATTCAGTGACACCAACAGCAATTGGTTTTACTTGATGTCATTTGTTTGTTTTTATTGTTGTCAAAACATTTTTAAAATTTAGATTCAAATAAGATTTTTTTTAAATTAAGATTTTTAATACAAAAATTTGTTGAATCAGAAAAATGGATTGTTAGTGATTGGAAATGATATTTTTTGAACAGGACTTTGATTGGCTACTGATATTTTGAACATTTTGGTTTGCATCTTAGAACATCGATTTGGCCTAGGAATTGCTCCAAATTCATTTACTGAACTTAAATCACGTACATTTCTCCAATTTCCAGATGAAAGATATCCATTTTGCAAACAAATAATTTGGTTCAAATATATTTTTTAAAGTAATATCAATTTAAATAATAACGACAATTTACTTATTCTGTTTCTTTAATTAGTTTTGAAGTGTGTCAAAAAAGCAGTAGCGAATAGTTCATCGAGATTGTGTCTCTAAGCGCGAAATTTGGTAATTCGTCACTCGTCATTCGTCGTGATTGTGTTTTCAGCATTACGATCAAAATCTATTTAGGTACACAACACTTTTTTTCAATTCAAATTACAAAAAAAAAAATTATATTAATTTTTGTTGATGAAACATTTTTTGATTATTTGTTTCAACATCCATCTTTCACATTCAATATTATTATCATACTTAAATTGTTATTTTTTTTTTTTTGTTTCATGAGAAATGTTTATTTAAAATTTAATAATTAAAATTTTTATTTTTTACTTTTCCTTTTTTTTTCTAATTTTTTAAACACTCTGTTGGATGCTTTCCCGTCTCCAATGGGCATAATATTTCTATACTACTCTCGTTTATGAACAGAAATACATATTTAAATTTCTTAATCTGATAATCGAACAATAACGAATACTGTACTGTACTTACCATAATAATATTATTGAACTTAGAATATCTGAGAAATAGAATATCAGCAGAATAGCAACATAATAACATAGAAAAGAAATAAAACATAAAATGTATATCAACTTTGTATTCAAACAAAATTGAAAAAAAAAGCAGAACAAAAAAAAATTAAAAATACAAATAAAAATGTGATGTGTTAGAGGGCGCGATGTTCATAATTCACTTTATAGACATTTTCATGGATTTTGTTTGCCTTCTTTCTCACTTAAATTTATTCCAAAAAAAAAAAAATTAATGATAGTTTATTCTAGTTCTGTTATGTTTTTGCATAATATGAAGAAAAATATTTATTTGTTTTCATATTAGAAAATTAATTGTTAGATAAAATAAAACAAACAATTAAATAATGTTGCTGAAAAAAGAAAAACAAAAGAAAAAAAATTTAAATTTAAATTTTCTAAAATTTATTGTTTTGTACACTGAGAAAAATTTGTTGGTGGTGATTAAATCAAAAAAATAAAAATATTTTGTTTATACGATTTAATTGATTTTGAATTTTTTTTATTTTTAACCATTATTTATTTCCTAATAATTTCATTTTAATGAAACAAATTTGAATAAGTAATTTTTTATTTTTTTACTTTTATTAATTCTGTATAAATTTATATGGATAAATTAATCTAAATTTATTTGTAAATTAAATTTGTTGTTCTTACCTTAAATAATATGTTTATATACACCCACCAAATTAAAAATTTAAAATGTGCATTAAATGTGAGAGAATTTTGTTAATTATATAAAAATATTTGTTTTTAATGACGAAAGCTTCTGCTTCAGTTTGTATTTATGCTTTGCATTTTGTATTGATGCTCTGCAATATTTCTAGTATTTATTTAACAAATTACTGGGCTCTACTCATTAAATGTGGAAAACTACTGCTATTGTCAGGAACTAAGTCCTTAAAAAACCTTCTTAAATAGAATATTTTCATTCTATTTAATTTGTTACATTATATTATATGCCAAATTCAATGACAATAATAATGATTACAATTTAACATGTTGGCTACCGATGTACCATCAGTGAACATTTCCATTTTCCTTACAATGTATCTTAAATCACCAGTGATACACAAATTTGCCTTCTCCCAGGCGTAGAAATGTATCAACAGTGAACCAGAAACTCTCCATGTACCGCACTTATTTGGTAGAGTTAAGAATATCGTACACGGAAAATATTTTTACATATTAAATTATTGACAAATATAGTTATTTTAATGGTATAAATATGTTTTTGCATTATTTCAAAACAAAATACGTATTAAATATTTCTGTAACTTTTTAAAAATATGAATAAATAGCTTTAATTAAAAAAAAAATGTTTTTCATTATTTTCATTACAAAATTTAGAAAATAAAAAGTTGATTTTGTTCACTACTGATACATTTTTATGTGAGACGGAGACAGTATCTGCATCTTATGACGATAATGGCAATGTTCACTGGTGGTACATTTGTACCCCTGGGAGGAGGAAAGTTTGTGTTATGTTTGGTGATTTACGGTACATTGTATAGAAAATGGAAATATTCACTGATGATACATCGGTAGCCAACATGTTAATAAAATAATATAACACAAAATGGACATAAAATAATGACATCAATACAAACTGCAGAAACCTTCGTCATTTAAAACAAGAAGCAAGATTAGGATAATAATGTTAGTATGTTGACAAGTCACTGTTTACTTAACAAACACGCAATATAAGTCTATAATGTGTCAACAATAATAATAGTCGAACTTGCGATGATCTTGCTACTCGTACATATTACATTCAGGATTTATCAGGTCTGGCAAAAAATTAGGCTCTGATAGTTACGAGGTATATGTTTAAATATTAACAGAGATTTTAAATATTCATAACAGATTTGTCCCACCTACTGAAAATAATGATCCGTATAATGGAAATAATGGACCAATTCATATAATGATGTGATGAATATAGGATCGCTAACCCACACGTTGTGTATAGTGTTGAAGTAATGTTGCTGCAACTGTCACACCATTTTAAACTGAACTGAATTAGCGTTAATTCAGAATCGTAAGGTTATTGTTAAGTCTTTTAACCAAAGTATAGCACCACAAAACATTGTTACTGAACCCTATTTCATATTTGGTAGTTAATTTAAGTTCATAAGTTTTTGAAAGAATTTGTTCTTCTTAAATTTAATATTACGCTGAATATACAATTACGATGAATGCAGAATTTTCCGCGTTCAAATACATGAGATTATATGGAAATCGTAACGAATGACAAATAACCAAAATTTCGCATACTCATACTCATACGAATGCGAATGACATTCAGTGACACCAACAGCAATTGGTTTTACTTGATGTCATTTGTTTGTTTTTATTGTTGTCAAAACATTTTTAAAATTTAGATTCAAATAAGATTTTTTTTAAATTAAGATTTTTAATACAAAAATTTGTTGAATCAGAAAAATGGATTGTTAGTGATTGGAAATGATATTTTTTGAACAGGACTTTGATTGGCTACTGATATTTTGAACATTTTGGTTTGCATCTTAGAACATCGATTTGGCCTAGGAATTGCTCCAAATTCATTTACTGAACTTAAATCACGTACATTTCTCCAATTTCCAGATGAAAGATATCCATTTTGCAAACAAATAATTTGGTTCAAATATATTTTTTAAAGTAATATCAATTTAAATAATAACGACAATTTACTTATTCTGTTTCTTTAATTAGTTTTGAAGTGTGTCAAAAAAGCAGTAGCGAATAGTTCATCGAGATTGTGTCTCTAAGCGCGAAATTTGGTAATTCGTCACTCGTCATTCGTCGTGATTGTGTTTTCAGCATTACGATCAAAATCTATTTAGGTACACAACACTTTTTTTCAATTCAAATTACAAAAAAAAAAATTATATTAATTTTTGTTGATGAAACATTTTTTGATTATTTGTTTCAACATCCATCTTTCACATTCAATATTATTATCATACTTAAATTGTTATTTTTTTTTTTTTGTTTCATGAGAAATGTTTATTTAAAATTTAATAATTAAAATTTTTATTTTTTACTTTTCCTTTTTTTTTCTAATTTTTTAAACACTCTGTTGGATGCTTTCCCGTCTCCAATGGGCATAATATTTCTATACTACTCTCGTTTATGAACAGAAATACATATTTAAATTTCTTAATCTGATAATCGAACAATAACGAATACTGTACTGTACTTACCATAATAATATTATTGAACTTAGAATATCTGAGAAATAGAATATCAGCAGAATAGCAACATAATAACATAGAAAAGAAATAAAACATAAAATGTATATCAACTTTGTATTCAAACAAAATTGAAAAAAAAAGCAGAACAAAAAAAAATTAAAAATACAAATAAAAATGTGATGTGTTAGAGGGCGCGATGTTCATAATTCACTTTATAGACATTTTCATGGATTTTGTTTGCCTTCTTTCTCACTTAAATTTATTCCAAAAAAAAAAAAATTAATGATAGTTTATTCTAGTTCTGTTATGTTTTTGCATAATATGAAGAAAAATATTTATTTGTTTTCATATTAGAAAATTAATTGTTAGATAAAATAAAACAAACAATTAAATAATGTTGCTGAAAAAAGAAAAACAAAAGAAAAAAAATTTAAATTTAAATTTTCTAAAATTTATTGTTTTGTACACTGAGAAAAATTTGTTGGTGGTGATTAAATCAAAAAAATAAAAATATTTTGTTTATACGATTTAATTGATTTTGAATTTTTTTTATTTTTAACCATTATTTATTTCCTAATAATTTCATTTTAATGAAACAAATTTGAATAAGTAATTTTTTATTTTTTTACTTTTATTAATTCTGTATAAATTTATATGGATAAATTAATCTAAATTTATTTGTAAATTAAATTTGTTGTTCTTACCTTAAATAATATGTTTATATACACCCACCAAATTAAAAATTTAAAATGTGCATTAAATGTGAGAGAATTTTGTTAATTATATAAAAATATTTGTTTTTAATGACGAAAGCTTCTGCTTCAGTTTGTATTTATGCTTTGCATTTTGTATTGATGCTCTGCAATATTTCTAGTATTTATTTAACAAATTACTGGGCTCTACTCATTAAATGTGGAAAACTACTGCTATTGTCAGGAACTAAGTCCTTAAAAAACCTTCTTAAATAGAATATTTTCATTCTATTTAATTTGTTACATTATATTATATGCCAAATTCAATGACAATAATAATGATTACAATTTAACATGTTGGCTACCGATGTACCATCAGTGAACATTTCCATTTTCCTTACAATGTATCTTAAATCACCAGTGATACACAAATTTGCCTTCTCCCAGGCGTAGAAATGTATCAACAGTGAACCAGAAACTCTCCATGTACCGCACTTATTTGGTAGAGTTAAGAATATCGTACACGGAAAATATTTTTACATATTAAATTATTGACAAATATAGTTATTTTAATGGTATAAATATGTTTTTGCATTATTTCAAAACAAAATACGTATTAAATATTTCTGTAACTTTTTAAAAATATGAATAAATAGCTTTAATTAAAAAAAAAATGTTTTTCATTATTTTCATTACAAAATTTAGAAAATAAAAAGTTGATTTTGTTCACTACTGATACATTTTTATGTGAGACGGAGACAGTATCTGCATCTTATGACGATAATGGCAATGTTCACTGGTGGTACATTTGTACCCCTGGGAGGAGGAAAGTTTGTGTTATGTTTGGTGATTTACGGTACATTGTATAGAAAATGGAAATATTCACTGATGATACATCGGTAGCCAACATGTTAATAAAATAATATAACACAAAATGGACATAAAATAATGACATCAATACAAACTGCAGAAACCTTCGTCATTTAAAACAAATATTTTAGTATAATTAACGAAATTCCTTCACATTTTATTCAAATTTTTTACATTTTATTTGGTAGGTTTATATTTTTTTTTTTTTTTTTTTAAACACTTAATGGGAAATTTATTGATAGTAATCTAGTAAAATACAATCTAATAAACTATTTTTCTTTAAATCTTAATTGGCTACGTTTTTAGAATATAAAGTCTTATTTTATCCTCTTCTACATAAATAACCATTCTACCGACTGCGCCAGTTAATATTTCTTCGTCGAAATATTTTTTCTTAACTTGTATAGTTATTATTATAATAATTAAAACTCGTGTTAATTCATTTTCCACAAACTTTATTTATTAATTAATTTTAAAATGTTTTATTAAATTTTATTTACACAGATTAAATTTATTATTCTTTTTATTTTATAACTATTTTCATATTTGGTGCATCTGAGACTGAGTTTTAATCTAACAACGGTGTTTTTCATTTCCGTGCGTGCACAGTCACCGGAAATAGTAAGCGGCTGAAATATATCATTGAAAGACACCATCTGTTAGATCTATTACATAACTATATATATATATATATATATATATATATGTATGTATATTATAATTTTAGTTTTGCCACAATTCAAACGGTTTTACTCGTTTTAATCTTCGTGCTGTATCATAATTGTCCATGAGTTGGATAGCCTTGGCATTGATATTATGTTTTTGTAGTATTTTTTGATGACTTTGAACGATTGTTTGGTTAACGCTGTCTATCATTTCTAGTCCCAAATCCTTATGTAGATTATTATTGCGCATGTACCACGGGACATATTTACTATACCACGTAGTACTTTGTTTTGAAAACTTTGTATTATGTTTCTATTGCTTTGACTGGTACAAACCCAGAGTTGAATTCTATAAGTCCAAATGGGTTTCAGAACTTGTTGTTATAACAGAAGCTTATTTTTAGTTGATAGCACAGACTGTCTATCTAGTAGCCAGTATACATTTTTTGTTACTATAGATTTACATCAAGTGCCATTCCTAGATATTTGGCTGTGTTTTCATATTTAACAATTTGATCATCAATATATACAGGTTCCTGTTTGATATGTTTGTTGGTGAAATCAATATGTACTGATTTCGCTTCATTCAATTCAATACGCTATCGAAAGGTCCAGTCTTGAAACTTTCTAATAGCTGCTTGTAATTTTGGTGTTGTCTCGATGTTACTATCGCCAATGGTTAAAATTGCTGTATCATCAGCAAATGTGGCAAGTATCTTTTCTTCGAATGTAGGCAGGTCACTAGTATATAGGAGATAAAGAATTGGTTCTAATACACCACCTTGTGGCACTCCTGCTTGAATTTTCTTTAATTCAGAATAGGTTTCTTCTTGTTTTATTCTGAAGTAACGTTCTGATAGATATGATTTTCATATTTTTGAAAATTTATCAGGAAGAAGTAAGTTTAGTTTGTAGTTTAGACCTTCATGCCAGACTTTATCAAAAGTCTGTGCAACATCTAAAAAAATTGCTAAACAAATTTTTTTTTCTAATGATTTTTCTATAACATTGGTAATTCTGTGTGTTGTGGGTCTATATAAACATTATTATTTAAGGTATAAAAACAAATTTGGATTACAAAACAAATTTGGATTAATTTATCCAATTAAATTTAAAAATAAAAACAGTGGACGGGGCTAAACACAATATTATTGGATAAATGTGAAATTCATCCAGATGTGGTGATCAATTTGTTGTTATTGCAGTAAATGTCTAATGTTAACTACCAAAAGTAAAATTAACCATAGAAGAATCAAAAGTTAACGAAGATTAAATTTAAATTTTTTGATAGTTTTGAATGGTTCGATTCGATATAAGTTTAAAATTTACAGTTATACAATTGCAAACTCTACTTTAGTAACCATATTTGGTTTTATTATTGATAATATTAGTATGAGTAAATAAAGTTATTAGAATATTATTCTTTAAAAGATCGTAAGAGAAACGGTGATATCTTGATGCCGGATTCTGCAAGTATAAGTTTTTGTGCCCACTTTGATCTTTGCTTATTTTTTTATCATTTCAATTACTATTTGCTTACGTAAGTATTGATAGTGCCAAATTGTATGCTAAATGTATGATGAGTTGAATTTTTTAGTCAAAGAGTTTTTACTATTGTTTTTTTTTCACTTATGAAAATTTACCGTTAAATAAGCCGTTATAAACAGTTGACAAAAGAGTGCATTCTTTTACTGTGAAATTTTCTCGTTTTCACACTTGCGGAATCAAAATTGAAAAGTGTACATCAATTGTAATGTAGGCCCTATATATGTCAAGCTTAGTATCAATTAAAAACGTTGAAAATTAAAGTTAAATAGTATTAACAACAACTATTAAAATTATGTATTGAACAATAATATAATATTTAATTTTAATCTTAGCCTCAAGTAGCTATATGTTCACTTTTATGACACTTCGATATCTGATGAATGAATGATTCTAAATTTTTAATATTATTTACTAGTAGGTACTTGTCGCCTTAAAAGCTTCAAAATCATATTTTAATACTATTTAAGTAATAGACTGAAGTTCTAAGGGTTAAACACAATGTTTATATTAGGATGGAGTATGGATAGAAAAAAGCTACTTATTATTTTTTGGTTTAACAACGCCTTTTTTCACTAATAAAATAAATTTCGTAATTACTAGTCTGTTAAGAACAAAACTACTATAAAAAACCGGAAAAAGGGGTAAAAAAATAAATAAATAAAACCAAACAAATAATCCATATTGTTAGGAGTATTAGAAACCTCTAAATGAGCTACTAAGCCATACATTACAGCTTAGTGTATATATAATTGTAATTTAGCTTTTAAGTTCATAGTAATAACTAATTGTAAATAATTTAAGACATAATAAATTAAACTTAAACTTAAACTCATAATTATGTTGTCATAGATATGATAATTATCTTTTATTGGTAGACAAACACATAAATATAATACTAATACGTTAGGCTAATAGTTAATGAAAAGTTTTAAAGTTATGAAGGTTAAAAAGTAATGAAGGTTAAAAAGTAAGACTAAGAACTAATTATACGGAAAGATTAACAGGTATTTAATTACTAGTATCTAGTTTGTCGCCTTAAAAGCTTCAAAATCATATGTGCGGTACAAATATACACATGTAATGGTTTACAGTATAAAAATGTGAGTAGTAAAATAATTTTCATATTTCACAACTATGGTTCGTAGAGTTTTTTCGCTATATACGAATATGAGGGAAACGGCTTATGCTGGTGTAACATTTGCTTTTATTTTTAACATAATGTTCTTAATTTGGTTAAAAAATTAAAAAATAAAACAAAATGTCTTGTCCTTTTAAAATGAAATGCAATAGTTTCGGTAACAAATTAATAGCGCTTGACGTTATTTGAAATTTACATCATTAAAAAAGTTATTGACTCAATAATCTTATCTAAAAAAAAAACCGAACTAGTTACAAGCACTTTTTAATTTGACACAAGTTTTGTATCGTCAATAATGCCTGTATTAATATTTTGTAGAAAGGTATAAAAGTAAAACTGATTCTGGGACATTTTCCTATGGTATATTTTTAAATCTAAGTCAAATGAAAACTTGATGAAAATCTGACGTGTAAAAAGAATCTTACATTATAGATTTAAATTGTCATTTCTCATCAGATTTTATGTTAGACTTAAAAGATTCTATCTAACGTACAAATGATACCGTACTCCTCTGAATTGTAAATAAATTTTTATATAATCGAAATCAAACATTTTTGTTAAAAAACAGACTTTTGAACTCTTTAACACCTATTACAACTATACAAGCGTTGTTGTAATAGTAATTAAATCACAAAATTTTAAACAAGAGACAATCTACAAAACATAACTATTTAAACAATACGTCAAAAGCTGAAAAAACCAAAACAAGAAATCTAAAAAACTACTGTAAGCAAAAATTAATTCAAAGTCCTTTATTGACAGTATAAAATATAAATTTCCTTTCAAAAATAAATTTTATTGTTTTGTTTTTTTTTGTATACTATTATAAAATTATCTAACCAATTACCTAATTTTTTTTTTTAAATGAAAACATTTTTAGGCTATTTAATTTTACCTAAATAAATTCCAACAAAATATTTTAATAGTTAAATTGTTAGCCATGATTTGTTTCCAAACATATGTCGATTTAAAATAAAATTCAGCAAAATAACAAAAACAAAAAAAATTCAATTTAATGTCATGACAATCGTGACACACAAAAAAAAATTATTTTTTTAAATTAAATGAATAACGAATTAACGAAAAAAAAAAAATTGAATAAAAAATAATAAAAAAAAAAAAACAACAATAAATGAGAAATTTTCCATTTTGCATACCTGATTATGTTCATCATTATTTTACACTATTATATTATAGAAAAGATTGACATATTTGAACTCACAAGCATTCACATACCTGTAGATAATACAAAAAAAAATATATTATTATCGTGGTAGTAGTGGTAGAACTTATAAAATCCTGACATTTCCCACAAAATTGTTTAAATTTTTTTTATATAATTTTTTTTCTCTTTTTTTTGTTGTTTTTTTTTTCTTTACAAAAAATGTCATTGAAAATAATTGACAGATTGATCGACGAATAGGTAATTCAATTAGTCCATCAAAAAAAAAAAAAAATAATAATAATAATAAAATAAAAAACCATAAAGTTTTTGGTTTCACATTTTTCATCTCTTTCGCTCTTAAAATTGTCATTTTCCTGATTTACACTAACTGTCAATCGTTGTTGTATATATACTACCTAGAAAATTTTTCATTATGGTTACACATTCATATATGTATGTATAAATGTTTGTGTTTTTTATTATTTTTTATTTATTTTTTTTTTGAAAAATTTACGATAAAACCACAAAATTCACCTGAGAGAATGGAGAGTAGCTAAAATAAAATAAAATAATAATAAAAAAAGTACAACGCTTTTAATTTGCACTAAATTTGATTTTAAAGAGAGAATGAAATTGATATACAGTTCGTAATGCCTATTATTTAAAATTAATTAATTAAATAATTAATATATTTTAAAAAATGAGGTCGATTTAATCAAGTCAATTTAATAAGTAATGATTATTATAAGTAATGTATATTATCACAATGGACCTTACTGGTCTAACTGTGTTAGCTTGCTGTCGGCACTAGTCAATGTATGTTCTTTTTTCTCCTTAATTCTCCTAATTTTTCCTTAATTCCCTATTCTTAAGCCCTATTCTCCTTAATTCTTTTGGGAGCATAGGGCTTTCACTTGACATTTCCACCGTACTCGATTTCTAGCTGTTAAATTTCCGAGGCAATGTCTAATTTCATTTTTAATCTGTTTATACTGTCTAAGTAGGGGATTGACCGACTGTAGAAGACCACTTTTTGATAAATTTATCTGCGACTACGTGGTAAGACATCGTCATACTTTTCTGCAAGTTGTCGTTGCGATTTTATTCATCTTTGACGTTAAGATGCATGACGGTACTATGTTTATTGGGTACGTCACGTCACATACTTTTGTCAGTTGTTGACAATTGTGGAATTATTATTAATGTTGTCAATATTTATTTATTGTGTTATTTTTATTGTGTTGTATGAGATATATGAGTATTGATATAGGTAATATTTTTAGTTATAAAGTATTAATAATTAATTATTTATTTTTATTGATTATAAATTTTAAATATAATATTTTGCAATTTTTTTAGTTGTATTTTATCCCCCCCCCCCCCATATTAGCAACTTTTGTACATAAAATATAGGTTGAAAAGTATTCTAGTTTTTTAATTTATTGATACAGGATATGTAAATTAGTGTAGTAAAAATGGATTTGCACAATCAATATTAGATTACAACAATTAATGTAGGGTTAATATAATATAATATGTATGTAAGGTTTGAATGATATAAAGTATTTCTCGGTATAAATCTAACAATAAATTTTTTGTTAATATTCGTCCAATATAGCATATATAATATTTATTAACGAACACAGTGTCTATTTAGTCCAAATTGGTACCAATAGGTTATATACCTATATTTTTGGTACTAGTACCTCCTGTACATCATAATTATTGTATCATAAATTATTTTATTCAAATTCATATTTTATAATAAATTAATATTCATTAATAAATAAACATTGATCAATTTTATTGTACGAGAAAGTAACAAGTTAAAAAATTGTCAAATTAATTTTTAAAAAATTATCAAAAATAACCTGAGACAGTTTTTTTTAGTATAGAACAGTAACGATAATTAACAGAAGATAATCAAATAAACCTTTCAAACTAGATTCATGTGTATGACATGGATCCGAGGTCTCCCACAGGATATGTTTGATATCTTGTCCTAAATATTCAAAGCTCACCGTTACTAAACTCTGACTGTTATTGTAATAAGCATTTAATAATAATTATTTTTTGTTTATTCAGAGTACCTTAGAATAACATGACCAACGTCAATTATTATTTAATTTAATTGTTTAATAACGTATTTTGGTTCTGTAACAATCTGTCTCTTTTTAAAAGCTGTCTGAATAATAAAAATAATTAAATAAATAACAAAAATAAAATAAAATAATAATAATTTGAAAATAATAAAAACAATTCAATAATACAAAATAATACCACCAGGTTAATTAAAAAGGTTTTAGTTAAAATGACAACGAAAAATTAATTTTTGAGTTGAAAGTGAAAAAAAATATCGGTACGAGTACGTAAAGTATATAATTGAAAAATATGTAAAATATAATATCGATAGGAGAGGGAAAAAAAATGAAAAATTTTATAGATATTAAAATTTGAATTATATTAGAATGAAAATTTATTTAAATAGAAACAAAAATAAGAGTGTTAAATAAATAAAAAAGTGAGATGAGGAGATCAATGAGTTTTGTCTGTTTTTTCTGAAAATATATTGATGTTAGTTAGAATTTAACTATACACACGAGTTTCAACTTGCCATATATTATAATGTTTTCGTATGTAAATACAAACCATAAAAGACATTATAAAGAAGTCGAAAATACAATGATTATTAAAAATATAATATACTGGAAATTACATAATATCCATACTGGAAATAGTATAAAGACAATAAACACATTATCAAAAAAATAGAATGACTTGCACTAATGTAGAAACCTATATATATATATATATATATTTTTTTTTTATTTATTCTGCTACATATAAGACGATTAGTCTTTTAAGCATGTAACTAAAATTCATAATTTAAAACTAACAAAACTAAACATATTAGAAAATAACAATGAAAAATGTTAAAATATGAAAATATAAAGTGCTTAAACTATAACTAGATTAAATTACTAAATTAATAAAATAAACATATATATATATAACAGAGATATAAAAATAAAAAAAAAAATAAAAAAACAATGCTATATACAAAAATTTACATACCTGTTGAACTGAAATAATACATTTGCATACCTATACTCATGATTTCTAAAATACTCACTACTGAGCTCAACTTTTAATGTAATTCCGCGTTATATATTAATGAAGGAACCTGTGTTAATGAATGATTCTGTAGATATTAATTCGTGAATAGATAGTAATTCATGCAGACGTAATGATGGATGCAAAGCAAAAAATTGTGTTTAAATTAATTCATATAAAATTTACTTAAAATATAATAATTTATACCGGATGTGCCAGACTTCGCGTATCAGTTTTTTTAAAAGGGAAAGGAGCCGTTATTTTAAAATTAAATAAAAATTTTTATTAACTAAATCGAGGATGCTCTATCGATTGGTGATATTGGTGAACTTCAGGGAAGGAAGGCAAATCGGTTTTTTTCAGACCAAAAATCGCCAAATTGGCCGAAATCAAGATTTACAAATGGGAAGCAGTACTTTTTTATGCAAATTCGAATTCTACGTCAAAAAATAAGAAAATTTTTACAATTTTATTTATAAAAATGATTTAATAAATTTATTTGTATAAATAATTATGCTGAATTTTAATTTACCAAAGGAAAATATGATGGTTTTTTTGTTTTATTTTTATTAATTTCAAAGAGAAATGCTGAGAAAACAAAAAAAAATTATTTACCATCTTTTTTTTGTCGTAAAATCAAAATTTGCAGAAAATAGTATGCCTTCCTATTTGAAAATCTCGATTCTGGCTAATTTCGGCTAATTTTGAGCTTAAAAAACCCTTTTCTGGTCCTTCCTGAAAGTTGAAAAATTCACCTTCGATAGAGCACCCTCGATTTAGTTAATCATTTTTTTTTTAAATTTTAAAATAACTGCTCCTTTCCCTCTTAAAAAGCTGATACGCATGCTCTGGCACACCCGGTATAAGAATTCTACATTGGAAATTTTTATTTTTTGAATATTTAACATAAGTTCTTAATACTAACTGAAAGATTAAAGGTCAGACTTAGATTTTTTTATTTTGTGTATGGTATAGTTGTTTTTTTAAGGCAGCCTTTCAAATGAGAAAACTTAATCACGGTCTTGTATTTATTTCCCAACATTAACAATTTGTTAACGGGTACAAATCTACCATAATTAGTCCTATGGTGAACCAGACTAAAAATATTACGAACCTAACCCGAGAGTTATTATTAATAATAATTTTATTAAAAATAGGTGGAGAAATAACATTTCATAATTTCAACAATACGGTTAAATCAGCAATAATTTCTCTTCTTTCTGCAGGATATCGAGATGAATTAAATTTAGACGATGTTCGTAAGATGGCAAAGTAATCGGATTTTCCCAATGAAGATTACGTAATGCAAATCTTAAAAACTTCTTTTGAATGAATTCATTTCTTCGTAAGTGAACATCATAAAATGGGTCGAATCAAAATTGTGTACAGAGCTTTACAATGTTAGGGATCAAGAAATTCATTAGACCAACGCTTAATAAAACCTAGCAAGGATTTATTTATAATGCAGTTACAGTGTAATTTAAACGTTAAGTTATCGTCGAAGTACACCCATAAATCCTTAATAGTCTAATCTTAACAATAATTTACCATTAAATGTGTAATAGTAAAAGACTGGTTGGGAATGACATGTGTTCTATACACATTTTAACTCATATTTAAAGCAGATTTTTTAATATGATTGATAAGCAGAGTCGAGTATAATTAATTCAAACACCATAGCATTTGCAATAGGACGGTAATTAATTATGTCATCTTTACCGCGTTCTTTGTGGGTGGGTCTTATGACAAATTTTTCGACATTAAAGGAAATATACCAGATTTAAGGGAAGTATTGAACAGAATAGATAATGGAGAACTGAGTACATCAAGGCCAGGGAATGTTTTATTGTTAAAATTTGAAAAGTATTTCTATACATGGTTTTCACTAATCTGGCAATTTATGAATGGGGTTTTGAAATAATTATCCAAATGGTCAAAATGACTGTCATTAGGTGTACAATATTCACCTAAATAGGAGCTGGAAAAGAAATCACGGAAAAATTTATACATAGTCTTCGCATTGGTACTATATTTACCATTAAATTTGATAAATGTCAAAAATTTGTCACTGGTGTTTCATTTGAAGTTGACATAGTTTCGATGATTTCAGATGATACAAAAATTGAGATGTTGTTTTAATCTCATCATGTAGATATTTAAAAAATCTTACGATTCATTTAATTTTAAGTATTTACGCCATGCTTTGTTTTTTTTTTTGTTATTTTTTTAGTTCTTTAACATAACCATTGAACCATGGCGGACCAACGTTCCTGGAAATTGTCAATCAAAAATGTCATGCCTAAACGCTCGCTCAAGAAAACCAAAACTTTTCTTGGCTTCAATAGGAATCAGGTGCGTATCTTGGCAGGGATAATAACAGGCCACTGCCTAATAAAGAAACACCTTTTTAAAATTGGTCTAATAGACAACAACCTGTGCAGAATATGCGAAATAGAGGAAGAATCTATCGAATATCTGCAATGTGAATGCGAACATCTGCTCTGCCATTTGGCGACAGCGTTCCCCGAACACTGTCCAACCCAACATACCATTGAAGAATATCCTGCGTGCTATCACAAAATCAGGTTTTCTTAATTACTCGAACACTAGTTACAATAACTAATAAACACGGGCTATCACAATAAGCCTATTTGCGGCTGCGGTGATATAGGGGACAGATACGAAATATTTTAAATCTTTAAATCTAATGGCGAACATGCATTATTGTCCTTGTTTTTACTTAAGGCAAGATATTGACTAACCCCGATTCAATCAATGATTTTGAAAAAATGTGGTAATAATCGTTTCTAAATTATAATTTCCCAAGATAGAGCGGAAATTGTGTGATTGAAAATAGTTATTAAGACTATCAATATTGGTGTGATTAAAAGTGTAGCGGTATGAAATAATATTTCCCAAGGTTTTGGAAGCATTGGTGCAATATACAAGGAAATTGGTAGGTAAGTTAGAGACGAATAAGCTCTTGTTTGATATCTTTCTTCCATATTATTAAACAACTACACCAATTAAACTAATTATACACCTACACACCCATTAGTATTAAGTATTAATAAATTTAATTGTATTTGATTTAATTTAACTTTCTTAACTGTAGCTTTTATAGATGTAAGTAATGTGTAACTGCTTGATTTAAGCTTGAAATAAATAAATATAAATAAACGCCGATATTAATTCACTAAGATTAGTTAGCGTAGACTACAGCAGTTTTGTGTATTAAGCTAGTATCTTAAATAATATTTTAACATGCAGGTTAACTCAATTTGTCCTTGTAATTAAAAAAAATACTTTTCGAATCGCTATATTTGGAAATGATTTACCTTAATTATATATTTATTACAATTTTAGTTGTTTACTATAATTATCTACTGTAAAAACAAAATTTTAATTTATATTTTTTTATTCTTTAGACTAAAATTTATGCTCACATTTGTAAGATATTTTTAGAAAGCAAAAATTTAACATGCTGACCAGATCAAGATACAACTTACTTACATATATTTTTAAATTTTTCCTTCAAATTCTATCTACATACATATACACAATATTATTATCCTTTAAAGGTCATTATGAAAATAAATCAGTAAAAGTATCCTTTTACAAATTCGTTACTAAAAAATTTATAGTTACTTCGTACTTCTCAATTTATTTTCTTGTTGTTTTTTGTTTCTGTACTTCACATCTACAATACAAGATATTTAGATATACACTCAAAAATCTAGATGGATGATACTTTGATGCTTTAATAATGATACTGATGATATGTTGATATATTACACAAAACAAAAATTTAAATAAGAGTATTTACTATAGTTAAAAAAGTAACTTGAAGTACCCACACACATACGTTCTATTCACTTGTATTGTACATCAGAATCAGTTTAAAATTGATGAAATTTTGTATATGTAAATAAAATAGATAGGTAACCATATGTAACTATTACGATAAAATAAATGGGCAGCATAAAAAGGCAATCATCATTCATTTCTGTAATTACATTACAACAATAACTCAGTAACAGTAGTAGCAAACCGTATAGTTATATATAGTTATATTTTATATTATGTAGACAATAATATAAGTTCATATTGCGATTTTCTATCTATCTAAAAAAAGGATATGAGAAAATCAAAAAAGAAAAATAACTCAAAAGATTAAAACTGTTATTAGGAAAATTTTAAATAAAATCAAAAAACTAGAAAAAAAAACAACAATAACAACAACAAAAGAAAATTAAATGTTCTGTGTGTTTTACAAATAATGCGGTTTGTTTTGGATGTATTTACACAATGTTTCATTTTTCAGAGTGGGAGATGAATAAAGGTATACTTTTGGTCAGTAATCGGTTTATTAAGGTATATGGTTTGTTACTTACTTTTTGGAATATTTTTATTTTTGTTTTTAGAAATGGTTTTTGAAGTTGATGAATATTTTGGGAATTTTATTAGAACAGATTGAATAGGAAAACAAGATTTCATCATTATTATTATTTTTACTTTTATTGCATTGCAACATCATGAAACAACTTCACAACATCAGCATAGACATTATAATATTTTATTCAATTAAGTTCATCATCATCATCATCATCATGAACGTGATAACGAATAAAAGTTAATAAATCACTCTTTATTCAGTAACTATTATAATAATTTTACTGTCCTGTTTGTCTTGTAGTAAAAAATAAACATCGAATATTTTAAACCAGTATGGTTGAAATTTACATTTTAATTTTCACTTCATAGAGTTAACATTTTTCTAAATCTATAATAATCATAATATCAATTTGAATTCATTAGAGATAAAATGATGATTGCTGTGTGATGTTTTCATGGATTATGATTTAACCATCTATTTGGTTATCGTTTTATTTTTATGAAAATTGAGAATTGATTTACTTAATTTGTGGATTATAGGTTAAACATGAAGGCACACAAATGGATATGTTTAGTACACAATTTATCAAATGGGTATGTTTAGTGCATGCACAGTAGTTTTTAATATTTTAGTTTTTATATTACTAAAATACTAGCATAACGCCATTGCTAATCTCGTAAAGATGGGGTGCAATTTAAGGTAAAAAGTATGCATTACAACTCAAAACACTAATGACAATGTAAACTATATATGTCTCTCATTGTAATGCATCAATATTTCTCATTGACTACATTTTACTTCTACCCATACCTATTTTCATAATACATTAAAAATAAATTGTTGAATTTTCTCAATTTTCATTCTTTCATTCTTAATGAACTCTTTTTCCATTCTAAGTGTTGTTGTTATAAAAGGCTTCAGATAAAAACAAAATTTATAAGATATACGAGGGTTGTTAAAGAAGCTGTCGGCCCAATAATCATTTTATTTTTTTAACGTTGTCCTCTTCTAGTTCTAAACATTTAGTTTAACTTTTCTCTAGTAATTTTATGCAATCCCAATAATAGAATGAGTCAAAGTCTACAAAATATACATCAGTTTCCACTTAACCCTATTCATTCGATGAAAAATGTTTAACTTTCACCCACTTTTTAATATTAGGAAACAAAATACAATCGCTGGGTGCCAAATATGATGAATACAGTGGATTAGGAAGCAAATCATATTATAATTCATGTAATTTTGGTTGTGCAAAAGTGGCTGTGGTTGGTTTGCTAAATTTGGCATATTTTACTTGTTGTCGACATTAAACATATTGTCAACAATGATGCATAATATTCTTCTATGATAGTTTCTCCTTTGCTAAGGTCAATACGTAGATTGAAAGTTTCATTTCATAGCGTTTAATACAAGTTGTATTGAATGGTTTTGTATTCCAAAAATTTAATATCAATGCTGGTGTCTCCAACAATATTTATAATATTTATAAATGATCTCCTATCAACGACTTTAAATTAAATTTACAGCTTTGCTTACGATAGTACCCTTGATTCCTTGGATTTTTTTTTAAAAAGCTGCTGAAGACTTCAGTTCATAGAGAACGAAATAGCATATTATCTTGTTCTTCAAACACCGACATTCAAAAAATATGAAATTAGAATATTTCGAAAATCTAAGAATTCTTTGAATGGAAACAGCTATCGTGGTACGATCACATTTTTTCTGTAGCGAAATATGCTGCGAAATGTTTAAGACTCTTAAGCAGAAGTAGAAAATACTTTACATTTGCAAACTCCTATTAATATACAAGGCATACATTCGGTCTCAACTAGAGTATAACTCGCATATTTCGGGTGGTGCACTTAGTACCAGTCTACAGTACTTATATAATGTACAAAGGCGAATCATCAAAATTATCAATGATGGAGACTTTACATAACACCTAACATCATTTTATTGCCGTAATGTAAGAGCAGGCATTCTTATAAATATCTGTTGGATAATTGTTCTAACGAAATCAAAAGTAGTATGCCAAAAATACAACCATTTCAGCATGATACTAGTAAGGCAGTATTTTCTCTTCAAACCAGAACTGGGAAATATGGGCATTCTTTCATTAATTGAACGTCTAAATTATAGAACATACTTTATGTGTGTACAACATATAATTTGCCAGTTTTCAAGAGACGGGTAAATAAATATCTTTTAAATTGTCTGTAAATTTTATGAACACTAACTCTTCCATTCGGTTCTATTTTATTCTACGTATTCTCTTTCTTTTATATTCTCTTATGATTTTATTTTATTTCTTGACTATCCTTTTTTTTAATCTTTAAATGGCTTAATTTTTATGTGAAGGTGGTTATTGCATTATTTTGGCCTTAATATAAAAACAAATAAACAAAAGGTAGTCAATTAATATAGCAATACGAGCATTCCCGAAAACAGTAGTTATATAAAAAGTTTCCAGCTGACATAACAGATTTAGCTTTCTTTAGTGCACTTGAATCCACTTCAATACATTGTTATTGTTAGTGTAAAATGATGTATCCAAATTGTACCAACCTTGATGAATCGACGTAAAAATTAATCTGAATTACGTCCAACCATGAACGTTCGCTCTTCAGAAACATTCATTCATGTAAGTTTTTGATCAAAAATCAACAAACGCGGCATCCATCTGGCATATAGCTTTTTCATTAAAAATAAACGTTACGTAACGTTAAAACGTTACGTAAGATTTTGGTAGCTGTTTTAATGGAGAAGTTTACCATGAAATCGAGCTTTTTCATAAAATTTTGTACGACGAACACTTATAACGATTTTAAGCATTTTTGTTATCATTTCTTATTGGGATATTTGGTGCATCACGACTATGTTCATCTCAGATGAGCCGTACCAATATATGAAAATATAGTACCAAATATAAGTTGGAAAAAAGTCATAATGAAATTGAGTATGTTGTTATACCAATGCAAACGAATACCAGTTTGATATTAAAACATATTTTTAAGATCTACTGTAATGATTGCTTTTTAATCAATTTCATAACAAAATTATCGATCTTATTTATTTTAGATTCATGATAGACATATCTATTTGAATAATAATAAATATATATAGTTTCAGGCTTACGGGATTTGGTTAATGCAAAGATTAATTAATTTTCTTCCAAATTTGTGTAATTTTTTCATTATTAAGCTGCACTTTATATTGAATCAGATTGAAGTCATATTAGAGTTGATCGTATTAGTGTTTTGTAGGTTCAGTCTAACTTCATTTTTAACTCCAATTCCAACTACAAATACAACTCCAATTCCAACTCCAGCTCTAGTTGTCAATTCTAGTGTTAATTGAAAAATTGTTTTTAGAGGCCATGAATGACCTTTCAAACTGCGGTTCTAATTTGTTCTGGAAATTTCAAGTTTGTATTAAGAAGCACTTCTAATATTTAGGACTGTTTTTATATATTTTTGTTGATGTTTTTTGCCATTTTAATTGCTGCTTTTTTAGTTTTGTAGTGCTTTATCTTACTGTATTTATGGCGGAATAGGGTTGTTTAACATTTATTTAAAACTGATTTTTAAAAGGCATATTTTACTGTTACCTAGAGTTATGTTAAAGGTTTGCTGTTATTTTGTATCATTTCCACAGAGTAAGTTGAGTAAATAATTATATCGTCTTCTGTCCACTGTTGCTATTACTACTTAGTGTTGATTGTAACAACTATCATCTGGGTAGAACAGACAAGTCTCTCAGGATATTTCAACCAAGCTCACCACATTGTTGAAGTTTTTTTTTTGATTTTCAAGTTTTGCTTCAGTTTCTTACTTTGATATTGCTGCCACCGCTGCTTCTGATATTTGCTTATTAAATTTTTTAATAGCTGTCTCTATATGTAAAATATTGTTCTAAGGGACATCTAGGGTTATACTAGCAGTGAAATTATTTAGGTATTCTATTTTTGTGCTTTTTGAGTGTAGTTTTGGCTAATGTGTTACATTTATTAGTCCGGTTGAAGCCGTAATGATAATAGGTATGTAATCTGATAATAAATCTGACCTCGACTCTGCATATAAATGGTTCTACAAAATACGTTTGGTGATGTAAAAATCTATTAAATATGTAGTTTTATTTCTGCCTGTTGGCTAATAATTGGTTGCCCCGTTGATAAATGCTTCATTTGTATTCTTCCATTATCATAAGGAGTTGTCGAACCTTTTGTGTGATTATTTTTTACCATCAAAGTGTATGCTTAGCGTTATAATTTCCGTCAGCCAGAAATCTTGTTCCAAGTGATCAGCATATGAAAATCTATCTATATAAGGCTGAAATGATAACTAGACAACTTCAATTTTCTATTACGAAGCTAGTATAGCTGACAGGTATTCTTTTGAAGTTCAAAATGCTTAATTAATATTGTTATGATTATGACTGACCATTCTGACCAACTATGTGCAGTGCCATCTGGTGTTTTGTTTTATTAATTGTATGTAGTTAGTAATATTGTAAAAGCTTTTATTTGTGAAATGCGTTTGAGATTTTAAGATAATATCTATTTGCTTTTCCATAATAAATCTTCTTAGTTCCATTTTGACTGTTGGTTTAATCCATTTATATTCCATACGGCAATTTTGAAGAGTTTTACAATCATTATAGGCTTAACATTAAAACCAACTGTCCCAAAATACTTGTCATCACATTTTTTAGCTTTTCCATGTCCATTTCAGATTCTTGTGTAGATGGACTTTAGTTTACAATTGTTTGGCCTACAAATGTACTAACACAGGTATATTTTTAATGTACTGGCATATTTTTATTGTAAAATTTAGACAAATTATGATTGAATCTAAAGGCCTAAAAAATGCTCAAAAGTCGATATACATATAAAAATCTATTAAATTAATTAACATATTAACGGTATTAAAATTAAAACAAAAAAAAAACAAAAATAAACAAAAAAAAATTAAAAGGATATTTTACACGAATTTTCCTTTAAATTATTTTTTTTCACTCTTTTTATCCTTCTCCCACACACTTTCAATTTTTTTGAATATGGTTCTTTTCAAATCGATAAAAAATTGCAAAAACAAAAAAAAACAAAAAACTAACATTTTTATTTTTACAGTAAAAGTTCACCGCTTTTACAAAATGATAACAACTTGTTGATTATAGTGTCGTGTGTAATATTCACTTCACTGAAAAAAAAGCAAAACAAAACAAAAACAAAAAAACGCAAAAAAAAAGTGAAAAATTGAATGTTATTATCATAGTGGCACGAATTGTGAAGAAGTGAACAAGCAATGGAGAAAGTAAAGTGAAAAAAGCAAAAAAAAACGAATGTATAGTAGCAGCCAGAAAGAGAAAGTAAAAATGAAAAAAAGAATATAAATGGAAAAATAACGTAACCAAATATTACGTAGTCTGCGTCAACATGAAAAAGGATGAGGGTTCAAAAATAATTTTTTTTTTCATACTACTTTCTTTCGTTGTTTTTTTACTTTTTTTTTTTTTTTTTTTTTAAGAAACATTGAAAGACCCATATTAAACCGGAATTTATTTTTTTCTGCACAATAAAAACTCTAGGAATGATAATATTGATAATCTAGTATTTTTTATTTGATTTTTTAATCCTTCCTTTTTTTTGTTTTTAGTTTAAATTTTAATTTTTATAATAAAAAATATTGTTGTTGACCTTTACAAATTTTGTATGTTGATAAAAACTTATAAAAAGTATTTCGGTGATTATTTGTCGGTACATATAGAAATAATTAAACAAAAAAAAAATTAAATTATTATTAGGTGTTACCCCATTCTACGGTGTTAAATTTTTGTTTAGAAAAATGAAATTCCAAAAAAGGACTTAAACCGAGAATTCATTCTAATATTTTTATAGACTTTTGTGTGGTATAAACATAATTCATAAAATATTACGGTATTCTATTTTATACAGTTATAGTTGAATGTAAGGGAATTCCGTTATAAAAACATTAGCGCCATATCAAGAACAAAAATGTAAAAAAAAAAACGTTTAAATTTCTGTAGAGTTTTTTTGTTTTTTTTTTTTGTGTTTTCTTGTTTGGGTGGAAATCTTTTGAATTTTTCACGTTGTTTTATGTTTACTTCGTTTTTTTTTTTTTCTTTTTGTTTTTTTCTTTTTTGTTATAACAGTATATATTATTTTCTTTTGAATATACTTAAAGGCTTTTCTTTACAAGTTATACCGTCGCTCAGTTTATTCGTTTTTTTTTTTTGTTTTCTTTTTTTTTTTTTTGTAGCAATGGGAAGAAATAAGTATGACAGAAAAAGAAGTAGTGAGTGAAAGAAAAAGAAAAAAAAAGAAGAAAAAGAAAATCTGACTTATTTTTTTAATTTTGTTTTTCTGTTTTTTTTTTCTTTCTCTTATCCATTTAAACTGTATAGCCATAGACCCAGACGCCCTTGGATCTATCTTTTCACATGGAAAATTTAAGAGGTTAATAGAGTGAGTGAGTAGATGATTTACTTGAGATTTTCTTTCATTTTTTTTGTTTTTTTTTTTTGTTTTGAGTGTGGAGGTTAAATTCTTCTGAAATTTTTTTCGTACATAGGAAGAAAATATTTTAGATTTTTTCAATTTAAGGGAAGGAAATAAAAGAAAATTTTCTATGTGAAGTCAGTTGTTTTTTGTTGTTGTAAAAAAAAGTATTGAAAAATTTATTTTTGGTATATATATAGTTATATATATAGGTATAGAATTTATATGAAAAGGGCTATACCCTATAATTGAATTGATTTAGAGAGATTTAAGGACTACGATTACAGAAAAAAATAAAGTATCTAAAGACATTTTTGTTCTGTTTTTGTAGTCCAAGGTTATAGGTCAACTTTATTTTCATACGAGTATTAAAAAATATTTTTTTAAAAGCACGAAACTTTAAAACTTTTTGAATATATTTTATTACAGATATATTATACTTACATAGGTGTATACATATATACCTCTACATTTAAGATTTTTGAACAAATTAGTAATTGTAGGAGCATTTTTTTTCCTTATTAAATTTAGTCGAAGTAGTCATCATCATCATCTTATAGCGCTACAGATCTGTGTGAGCTTTGGCTTTTATCACTATGCTCCGCCAAAAAGGTCAATATTGTAGCATTTGTCTCCAATTTGGGATTTGTAGGGTTTAAGCATCGTTTTTTCATGTTGTCTGCCTATCTGCTTATTGGTTTTTCTCTATGACGGCTATTATCGGGCTTTCTATTCAGCACCACTACTTGTTTTCGACTTCCGTGAATTCAACTTATGTGGCCAGCCCATCTTAGCTTTTGGGTCTTTAAAAACCGTACAATATCCCCACTATCGATCATACTATTGAGCTCAGTTGTAGTAGTAGTAGTTGTGTTTTATTTGTAATATTTGAATTTTACATTTCTGTTTAACTTAATACTAAGAGATCTAGACACTAAAATAGGTACTTACAAGTAGGAACATTTTTGATATTACTTAATCGATGACTAACGTGTTAAGAGTTCAGGAAAATTTTTACCAAAAAAACCTTAATTTGAAAAGTTTTTTTATTTCAGTAAAAACCTTACTCTATCTTAGACTATTTCTTAGTGACTACCTTATTTCTAACATTAAAAATCTTTTATATGTTTGGCCTATTGGCTTCTACAATAAGACCAAATTATAAAATTAAAATTATTAATTGTGTCTTATTATTGTAGTTCCTTTATAATTAAGTAGGGTAGTGGAGTGCCCGTTCTTGCAACAAAATTTATCATAGGTTTGCCACACTGGCGCGGCATATAAAATTAATGGCTGCAACAATATTCATTTGTTGCTTTCAGATAGCTTGATAGCTTTTCTATTTATAACAACTTTATTTTCCTTGTCAAAACTGTTGTATACCGATATGGTTGTTGAAGGTTTAAACGTTAACTTATCGTCGAAGTACTCTCCTAAATCTTTAATGGAATTAATTCTTAACAATAATTCAGCATTAATTGAATAATTGTAAAAGATTGGTTGGGAACGACGTGTATAGCACATTAAAGCACACTTTTAAGGGTTCAAATATTACACCCAAATATTTAATTAAGTTTGACCAAGGAATATCAGTGGAGTTTATCTCTATATTTTGGTTTTGTAGTAACCTTCCCAATTTTCTTTTTTTTTATAAACTACATTCGCTTTTGCTGCATTTTGCAGATTTATTAAAATATTAGCACAACTTGCATGGGCAAAGCAAATGGCAGTATCGTCAACAAAGATTTATAAGTCGTAATTTTTTATGCTCGGAATATCTGAGGTATAGGTTTCCTTCTGGTAGTCCGGCTGAGATGAGAAATATTATTAGGTTGCCGATGTTAACATGGAAAATCTTTCTTTGAGGGAAATTTTGAGCTAGATTTAATAAAAATAAGGAAAAGTTTGATAAGTTTATTTTGTGTAGCAGACCATTTTGCCGGACGGTGCCAAAAGCTGTATTTATATCTAAAGTGATTAGACCAATTGAATTTCTATTTTGCAATTTATTTTTGATAAAGTTTTAATAAATTTGATAATTTTATGGGCCAGTAGTGCTTAATACATATATTTGAGATAATATCTAGTATCTATGTCTGGTAATTTTTTGTTTTTTAGGGATGAAATAATGTCAATAGTATTCTTATATTTCATTTTCTCATAATTTTCAATTTTTTTTACTAACAATTTATTTATTTATTTCAAGCTCAAATCAAGCAGTTACTAATAATAGTTACTTAAATGTACGTTACAAATTTAAAAAAATAGAAATGTTATATAATTCTAAATAAATTTTATTTGTTAAATTCTTAACATAAAGTTCTAAATACTAAATGACGGTTTAAGGTGTAAGAGTGAGAGTTGTCTAGTTTGTGTATTGGTGCAGTTGTTTTTTAATACAGCCTTTGAATGAGATAAGTCAATTACGGCCTTGTATTTATTTCCCATTATGAATATTTTAATAATGAGTTCAAATCTACCATCATAATTAGTTCTATGATGAACAAGAATGAAAAGATTAATGGATCTAAGTCGAGAGTTATTGATAATGAAATTTTTATTAAAAATAGGTGGAGAAATAATGTTACCTTTAACAATTTCAACAACAAAGATTATATCAGCAATTTCCCTTCTTTTCTGCAGGGTGGCCAGATGAAATAAATTTGAACGATGTTCGTAAGGTGGCAATCGAATCGGATCTTCCCAAGGAAGATTACGTAATGCAAATCTTAAAAACTTCTTTTGAATGATTTCGATTCTTCGTATATGAACATCATAGAATGGAGACCATACCTGGCTAGCATACTCCAAGTTAGTCCGAATTTGATTTATTTATAATGCAGTGTAATTTAAACGTCAACTTATCGTCGAAGTACAGTCCTAAACCTGTAATGGAATTAACTCTTCAGCATTAAGTGAATAATTGTAAAAGATTGGTTGGGAACGACGTGTATAGCACATTAAAGCACAATTTTCTATATTAAATAGTAAGCTATTATTGTTAGACCAAAAATAGAAATTGTTTAGATTAGTTTGGAGTAGGATTGAGTCATCAATGGACTTTATTTTATTGAAAATTTTCATATCATCTGCATAAATTTGTAGTTTACTCATATTAACCACAGATGCAACATTATTTACAGAAATAATGAATAGAAGAGGCCTCAGATGACTCCCTTGGGGAACTCCTGAATTGGCTACGAATGATGTTGATGAAACGATCTAAATAAGACATTATAGGATTTGTCAACTAAATATGAACTGATCCAGTTTAGGAAAAGTACCGGGAAACCTAGCCTTCTTAATATCAGTAATATAATATTATGAGGCAAAATGTCAAAAGCTTTGCTAAAATCTGTGTAAATGACATCTGTATGCAAGCCTTCCTCCATATTATTAAGAAAGGCTGACGTTGCTTCTACAAGGTTAGTTACTACGGATTTACTTTTTATAAATCCATGCTGATTATGTATTACGAAAGGAGAGCAGTGAGAATAAACAGAGTCAAACACAATTAATTCAAACACTTTAGGAATTGAGGATAATTTTGCAATAGGATGATTATTAATTACGTCATTCTTACCATCTTGTTTGTGGGTAGGTTTTATAAAAGACTTTTTCCAAATTAAAGGACAATGAATAAAATGGATAGTGAAGAAGCGAGTGAACTGGAACATTTTTTTAAGATAGATTAAGGAACCCCATCCGAACGTGGGCGTGTATTACTATTTAGATTTGTTAAATATTTTTATACAAGGCTTTCACTAATACAACAATTTGCGAAAGGTGTTTTTGGATAATTATCCAAATGATCTAAGTGGGTGTAAGAAAATAGTATTTTCAACAATTTTGGGAGCATTGGCGCAATATGTAAGATAAATGGGAGGATGATAAGGATCAATATTTACGAGTGGTTCAACACATATTTCGATATTTATTAGATTGATCCAATCAGAAGTAAGGATAAGTTCAAGTTGTGGAGTTTTGAAATTAGATAGAGAGGAGATTTGTTGTACACTTTCTTAGTTTTAGTGCGAAGACCACGTACATTTTTATGGTAAAGTGATATATTGGATAACTTAGCATGTGCAGGGGATTTTATTTGTTCAAGTCTATTTATTGAAATTGAATTATTTCTTTGAGGTATAGTGCTGATCTTGGATTATGATTACCCACATAATTTAAAGGGTTCGATAAATAGTCAGGAAGCATATCGTGTTTAATGTTATAAATGAAAATCAATGTATTAAACTTTAATCCTTACCAAATAGACATCCATTTCAATAATTAAAGCAATTATGAGATTTTAACCTCTGAGCTTATGTCACTACGCCATTGTAATCAGTGAAAATTTAATCACTAATACACGAATTCTTTAGTTAGTTAATTTTGAACTATTTTCTTCAAAATATAATAAATTTTATTTTCCATTATTTCGGGCTTATTCACTTATTCCAACTTATTCCAACTTATTTCAACTTATTTTCCAATATTTCGGACTTATTCGAACTTATTTAACCCATTACTGCCTATTGGGTATTTAAATACCCAAAAACCTTAGTGCATTAAAATAGATATCTCTTCCGTTGGGTAATAGATATTGAGCTAGTTTTGATTTTATTAGAGAGAAAAAAGGCGGGACCATAATTCGTTCCCAGTGAGCTAATCAAAATTCTCAAGAACTGTCGTTGTTAGTAGGACTCACTAGGGATCTTTTAAGCCCCGAAAATTTCCATAAAAAGTAGTTTTTGGGAAATTGGAAAAATCGGAAAAATTTCTAAAGATGACTTAGCCTCAAACTTTCTCAATCTAATAAAAAAATTTTTTTATGGATTGGAGTACTAACCTCGTCTCTAGAAATAATTTATCTTTATGGGTATTTAAATACCCAACCGTCTAAAGCATGAAAAAATTCTTATAAAAATTAGTGAAAAAAAATTTATATTTTTATGAAAGTAAGGCGAAATTCACAGTGTTTTTTGAAGAAATCTAAAAAAGTAAATTTTTTAAATTAAATTTTAAAAATTATTTCGCTTTCTTGCTTTCTAATTTTTATTTTGTTTCGTGGTACATCATTGTGATAGTCAAAAAAGCATTTGGTATGCAAAGTAATCGAACACTTTTTGCAACCAAATTATGTTTCAATACCGCATTTCTACAACGACTGCGTTTAGACATTTTTTCCAATATATGGTCGACACAATCTGTGCGTTTTGTCATTTGTTGGGCATTAACAAGTACACTCCCACATGGACGGCTGACTACTTGTGTTAGTGCTTCCACCACATTTTATTTAATCAAATATACCTATAGAAGTCACACCTTCATATCTTGCGCAGAAAAGATAAAACTTCCATGCATTCACCATTGCGGCTTCAAATGCATTTGTGAGCAATGGCCAATACCATTTTTTACCACGAACTTTGATTCGATAATTGTTCATAGCAATATCAAACAGATCAACAGCATCCATCGGTTTGTTATACTCATGAATGACCAGTGGCTGGTCAGCTTTGTATGGAACATTGGGCCATGTATCAAAAAGTTGGACATTATAGTAATTTAGTTTTACATAACACTACATTTGAAACTGTATAACTGTATCAATTCACTTTTGAATTTCTAAAACCTGAAAACACAACGGTCAAACTTCAAACCATGAGATAATATGAAAAAGTTAAAAAACATTTTAAACCTTACAATACAGAAAAGTTATATATTTTGTCATATAATCCACTGTAATCCTTAATAGATATCAGATGGATCTATTATTTCATGTAGATTATTTTCTACTTGAAAAATAGATCCATGACATTTTAATTTTTTTTCAAAAAAAAACTAAAAAATTTATATAAAATGTAGTAGCGCTAACTCCGATTGGGTATTTAAATACACATTCAAAACCTCAGGCGTGGCAAAAGCTAGAGGTCCAAATTTTTTCCAGGCAACTTCTATAACCTCTATGACCATCCTTAGAAAATTTCATAATGATTGTACGATGGGATCTATCAGCAGGCTTTAATGGGTTAAGTTTGCTCAGTAGACTTGGAATCGGACAGAACTGTTTTGGACTTTAGGATTACTTAGAACGGAAAAATCTACAAACACTTTTTTCGATCATTTATTAAAATCTTTATTTTTAATTTTTATATACTTTCAAATTTTTTGTTTAACTGTCAAAATTGAAAGAAAAAATAACAAAAAAAGTTGTCCAAAATTGGTTTCAAAAAAATTCAGAGCAAAATTAACGGAAACTACTAAGCACAAAAATGTACCTCTAGATTGTTCTAGAAGGTTCTACTACAAATTACTGAACAAACTTATCATAACAGAACTCATATTCTGCTGAAAATTATATGTATGTACCTGTTATAATGTCAAAGATAGTATTGCCATCTACATTATGAATATTCTAATAATTTTGCCTATATAATTTCGAATACTTCAATAATTTCAATTGAATTCGTTCTAAATATCGAATCAAGAGTTTATATTCATATCAAAATATCTTAAAGATAATTTTTATTTTTACACAATTTTTCAACTCTTCATTCAAAAACGATATTATTGACAACTCTATTAACATTTTTCATTTCCTTTTCTATTTAAATTCTTTAAAACATCAATCCGTAACAAGTCATCATCATTAAATCTATAAAGGGATTGTAATTTCTAAGCATGAACTAATAAATTATATATATATATATATTTTTTTTTTTTTTTCAATTTCAATAAATTTTAATTAAATAAAAACCTATCAACTATTTTGAATGTCTAAATATTATTTCAGAAAAACAAAAAAAAAAAAAAAAAAAAATAACAAACAAACAAGAAGCATATTGAGTTGAACTGGTCAACTTCAGTATAAGGATATTAGATATATTATTATTTGATATCACAATAAATAAAGACTAAGTATCAGTGCAAGTTCTAGAAAAACAATGCCTTTTGTATTACAATAACAAAATTTAAAAAAAACTTCTAGTCAGGTTCCATATTGATATATGAAGGGTGTTAGGTATCATATCAGGTCCCGTGTTGATATATGAAGCGTGTTTGGTATCATATATCAAGTCCCGTATTGATATATCAAGGGTGTTGAGGAGCATTACGGGTCACTGATCAATGTAAAGCCATGCTGCCAATCTGGGTATTCCGATCAAACCCGCATTATTGCAACTATAAAAAAGAAGATGATATAGACATATTTTAACACCTTTTTTGGTGCTACCCGGCGTTAGCTAATGATGTAATATATCAAGGGTGTTACGGACTACCCGACGTTCGCTAAAGCCAGATTTTGAACTTTGTTACGGGAGATAAAATTGATTGATCTGATTGATTTTCTCGTTCCCATAGGGTGGTTTTAGTAGGTTATCATATAAATTAATATAATCAAAAGCAGAAAAAAATGTCGGAAACTGGCTATCTTAACTTTTTAGTTCAGCTTCTGGTCCTATCTAAATCAGTTACGTTCTAGTTCTAATAATAATATATTTTCAATTGTTTTTCCACTTCTAAATGACAATAGAATTCATTTTATTGTATCTTTTACTGTTCTTGCAAGCATAACGGGTAGGCGTAATTATACATTTTTTAGTTTTGTAACTGTTCAATTGCACATTTGTTTAGTTTGCAGTTGTACAAACTAATTGAACATAAATGTGCAATCAAACTGTTGCAACATTAAAAATTGCATCCTATACCCTAGGATTTCTCCTTAACTACATTTGAACTATATGACAGATTTAAGCAGCTGCTGTTCTTGTTCCAGACTCCTTTTTTTGGGCGAATAATTTCTTGAAAAATTAACAACCACAAATAGGTCACTCGGATCGTGACATCAAAAAGCCACAATTTAGTACCAATTGGTTTTGCAGAAGTAACTGGAATGGACACTTGCACCTACCTACTCAGCATTTCAATAAATTTAAGTGTATTTATCCTACGTATAAAATTGAACAATTTGGTAATTTTGACTGAAGAGAGTCCGCCCGGGACCGAAAAAAAATTAAGGAAGTTGATTGGTTAGGTCCAGGACCTACATAGTCTGTTTCTTTATGATACAATTCTGGTATATTTTCTACAATCGAATTACTGACATTATTCTGTTGATATAAAATTGAATCACTATAAAATTACTACAATAAATCCTGGATTATAAAATAGTCCTGATTTAATTGAAATACGATATTCGATATCTAATCTCATGCATAATGAACGAAATATCAAAAATATATGTAATAATTAAAAATGCTGACAAACTGTTTTAATTTTTAATTTTTCTTTTACTGTATTACACAAAAAATTTCATACACAAATCGTTGTCAATTGCACCAACATAATAAACATAAACATAAAAAAAAATAAAAAGAAAAAGAAAAAAACTAAAAATAACAGCTGAAACGATTTCGAATTAATTAAAAATGCAAAATGAAATTTATATCAATAACGACTGCGAACATGACTTCAATAAATTATAAAATGTGAATATTTATTTTTGTTACTAAAAATTATGTTGAAACAATTTGCGTGTGTATCTCATTTTGATTAAAGATGTTGCACAACAAACATAGTTTTTTTTTTTTATTCTTGTTTTTATTTTTTTTTAAATTTTTTGAGGAAAGATTTGTCGAACTTTTTTATTTAAATTTTTTTTTTTTACTTCTATCTATAGTGAAGACAAGACAAACGATCTAAGAGTTCATTGGAGGAAAATTGGATATTCATTGAAGAGAGTTGTAATAGGTGAAAAGCAAACAAGAACAACAACAGCAACAACAACAGTAATATTACAACAACAATGATGACAGTGAAAAGAAACAAATAAAAATAAAAAAATAAAAGAAAAACAGACAGAAATAAGACCAGCAGCAATAGAAACATAAACAAGATGGCTAGTAGTAAATAAAAATGCAAAATGCTGGACGACGACAACCTCTTGTTATTATCTCTGTACGACAATCTTACAATTTTTCTAGGCTACCACTTGGTTACATGCAAAATTACATTTTTTTTTGTTTTGTCTTAATTTTTTTTTCTTATTTATTTTTATTTTGTTTTTAGTTTACTTTAGTTACTAAATTTACATGGCGAAGAGTTCAATTTTGTATTATTGTTGTTGTTATTTTTTTTGTTAAATTTTTTTTTAAAAACTTAAGGCGCGAGAAATCGAGAAGAAATAAATATTATCAAGTGGCAATTATATCAGAAATCAAAATCAAAATGACATAAAACAACAGAATACAACACAACAGAGAGCAGGAACAACAACAAAAACAGCAGCAGCAGCAGCATTACAACAAAATATATACAGTGTGAGACGATGAAAAGTTAAACAACAAATCTAGAGTATTTAAAATGAGAGGGGTGTTTAAAAGAAGAAATAAAAAAAAAAAATAGTAAATTGTTAGAATTTACAATATATTATAGGTAAAAATAGAATCCTGTAATACCTTAGGTACATATAAATTTCCATAAAAATTTTAATTTCCGATTGAAATTAAGAGAAAATTATGAAATTATTTTAAATAATACCTAAGATTGTAAAATTTGTTTATGTTACTATTCGTAACCACATTTTGATTACGGGTAACATAGAAAATGCAGCATGTGATTACAATCTAGTACGTTCCATAACAAACTATATACAATGTAAATAATTTAAACAATGTAAAATCCTTGTAAACCACTTTAGCTACACAGAAAGTAAAGGAAAATATATATTTTATTATTAATTATGTTATATATAGAGTATGTTATGGAACATACTACATTGCAGTTAAAAACTTGCAACTGCAATGCACTGCAACTGCAATTGAAAAACTTGTAATTGCAACAAAAAACTGCATTTTCGATGTCACAGTACATTGTACAGTAATATTAATTTTAAAATGTCCATATCCCGTGTAATATTCGACCAATATTTTGCATTATTCGGTTATTTAAAATATACTACCACAATGTGGTTCGAATTATATTACTAATTTACCTAACGGGACTCCCAATTAAATTAGTGGTTGTATGCACTATTGCCAAATCACATTCACATTAATCATATCAAATTAGCAAGATATAGTTGCCTCCAAATAAATACAATTCATTATTTTTATATAAGTTTCATAAACTTCAGTTTGATTTGATCTTTTATACCCATCGAATATGGACCTTTACAATTCATATAATTGGTATCATTCTGGAACCATTATATCATCAAATTTAAAGTGTTGTGAATGTTTTTCAATATTAACAAGGTTGATTAAAAGAAATGTTTCATATGCATAACATGAAGTTAGAGTTAACCTAACGCCTTACAATATTACAATATTTACTTACAATAATTGACCTATCGTATAAGCTATTACTATAATATGATAGTTTCCGGATGTTACCATGTAGAAGTAATGTAAGCACTTGCAAATCAGGAACTTGACAGTTGGGTCAGCGACAGGTTAGATATTATCCTGTCAATTTCAAGCCGGATTATCCCCTCATTTCCATTATCTTATTAATTTACCTAATAAAATGTCATGGTCCATAGTTTCAGATGCTCGTTTTAGATCTAAAAGAATGCTATGATAATTTGATCAAAGCCAACTGATATATCCTTCAATTGGTTACCACTAGGGTCAACAGAGTCTCGAAACTGTTATTTTTATACGGAAGCCCGATTGATGCAGTGTAATTAAACCAGTTTTTTTCCACAGCTTTTTCGATATTTTTAGATAGAATGGTTGTCATATTCATAGGTCGAAATTCAATACGTTTTGTTGTATATTTTACGTTTTGTATAGCAACTGTCATAGAATCTTGCAAACATTTCCGGATTTTAGTAATTAATTTACAATATATAACAGGTTATAACCAATTAGGTCAAAATAATTTTATGGAATAGATAGAAAACACACGACTAATAAACTCAAACAAAAAAAAATGTTCAATTGATTATCAGAAAAGTATTGCCTTTTAACCGGAAATATGGATTTGAGGATAGGACTGAGTATAGGAAATCCTTGACTGCTGCGAAGGGTACCTACACGGTCCGACTGAAGTGTAGTTACATGTTGCTATGATGATGAAAAACCAATCAGTCCTCAGCATATTTTTGAAGCCCGTTCGTGATAAAAAAGTTCACGACAAGGAGTATACATCAGGAAGTTTAATAACCTTGCTAAAAAATATCAGACTTAATTGGATTTGGATTTGAACTTAAACATAATGTTGTCATCAAAGACATAGATTTGCAATTCTAAGATAATAAACAGGAAAGTATAATATTAATAATATGTATTCAGGTCTCAAATTTCAAAATAAAACATAGAAGCTTGTAATTTGTATAATTTATTATTTTACACTTTGCTGACAATCTAACCGGTTCTATGATTAAATATATAGCAACTGCAAAACTAAATCAAAATTAAAGTTAAAGAAAAGGTAGTTGTAGAGGTTGTTATTGTTTTTGAATGTTAACATTTTTTAATTTTATTATTTTGCAATCAAAATTCAAATCTAATTTGGGCTTGAAAAAAAATACAGTTCTTATTCAATTACGGAAGGACTAAGACTGTGCTATCTATATGATAGTTAGTGAATAGCAATTTATAGCAAAACAGTGTGGCTGAAAATATGAGTTTACTAGCACTGGAGAGAGACTGTTATAATTTTTTTAAACAAAACAAATTGATTTTTGATGATTTTGATGATTGATTGATAAAATTAGTTACTGACATATATACATTTTTGTGGATACATACTTTGTGTGGTTGCATTTGTATTATTTTTGTCGCCGTATTTGAATTGTCGAAACTGTGTTAAAAGTGGTATGCTATCACATTGCTAAAAAGTCAACAAATTAATGTCCATCATAATTTGCAAGCACATGTCAGAAGTCCTAGAACGAAAATCTAGAAACGAAAAATCAGGTTTCAGGCCAGGATATCGTTACCATATTCTTGTCGATTTCAAACATATTTTTGATAATGATTTTATGATAGTTATTGCCAGCTATAGTCCCCTATAGTTAACATAATCAACATAATCTAACTGTTTTACAAAAACAACAAATTCAGTATATGTTATACGGGGGAAAAAATGGAGACGCCTTCTATGTTTATAACGGAGTAAAAAAATTTATTATTTTATCCCCTTTACTTTTAACTTTAATTCTGGGTTGGGTAATGAAGAAAAAAATTCGTGGAACAAAAACAATTATATGAACATCTCATACATACCATTCTGATTATCTCGATATTTTTTAGAAAAATATTATTCAGGCTTTATAACGTTTAATAACGAAATCTTTATACACTAATGCACACCTTGAACTATAGTGGACGATTGAGAAAATGATTTTTGCAGATTACAATATTTGCTTTCTCACTTATACCAAAGCTGGCACATAAAACAAAGTGAAATATTTAATGAAATATGCAGCGCAATTAGAAATGCTCATTAAATGTAAACAAAACTGATGTGAGTCAATACAGTAGTACTGTAATATTTTGCGTGATTTGTAATGGAAATGTAGACCAGGTAAGGCAAGACTTCGATTTTAGAGAATCCTAAATGGCCAGATATTTTTGGCAAAAAAAAAATTGTACTGACTGAATGATAGAGCGATACTAGATAAAACTATGATAGAGCATAGAAAATGGAATCAGATTGATCCCATCAGGCTTTGCAGATCAACAGCAAAATTCCGAAAAACAATTCCTTATTTGAAAAATTACTACTTTTGGATTTCCGTAGTTGTTTATTATTTTCAGCTTTTTCATTTTGTTTTCAGAGTTACCTACATTTTTTTTTGACATTGACATTTCAGTTAGAATAAGAGAATTTTACTTATACATGAGAGACGATATTAGATTACCACAATTTACTATACATTTTTAATAGAGAGGTTTTGCCAAGTAAAAATTTTGTTTAGTTTTTATAAATCACATACGAATTTTTTTTTAATCTACCGGGTGTCCCACAGTGTGCGTATCAGCTTTTTAAGAGAGGAAGGAGCCGTTATTTTAAAATTTAAAAAAAGTTTGTTAGTTTGATTGGTGGTATTTTCCGGAAATGACCGCAAATCGGTTTTTTAAGACCAAAAATCGTCGAAATTGGCCGAAATCGAGATTTTCAAATTGGAAGTACTTTTTAATGCAAATTCAGATTCTACGACAAAAAATAACAAAATTATGTTAAATAACAGCTCATTTAAACTAGTCAGAATCAAACTAGAATTGCCTAGGTTGTCCAGTAGTGTTTCTAAATTAAATACTCCCTCAATTTCAATTTAAAACATTTCCGAACTTTATACCAACTTAAGGCAATTTCAAAAAATTTTACTTAATTATATTATAAAAAATGCATATAAGCCTTATTACACTTTATTATAAATTCAATTGGAAACTTTATTACGAATTTTTATACCTTACCTATCAAATTTAATTTCAAATAAAAAATAAAAAAATTAAAAGATATATAATAAAAAATAAAATAAAATTGTGTTTCATCTACATCAGATAATGTCAAACAAAACAGCCACCAAGTTATTTATTTGTCGATTTTTTTTAGATCATTTCATGTTAATTCTTTCATTTTTTGGTTTAAATAAAAGAAACAGAAAACAATAAAAAAAAAAAAAAAAAACTTTAACGATCTCTCAGCCAAATAATTTCAATCTTTAAATTAAAATTTATTTTATATTCGCGTACTAAATTTTAACACAAAATATAGTTAGTACGAAAATTGTTTGTTTTTTTTTTTTATTTTTTTTTTCAGTAGAAAAATTAATACATAAATACATTCAGCGCCCTTTTTCTGATTATGCCATTCATCTGATTATTGAGTTTTTTTTTTGTTTTTTTTTGTGTTTTTATTTATTTATTTATTTCTTTCAATTTTAAGATTAATGATTTCTTAACTTTAAAAATATGTTTTATTCGATTTAAATCTATATCTTTTCTCTTCGCTTTTTCTTATTTTATTATATTATACACCTATATATATATGTATATCATCTGTACAGGAGTATAATTTTAATCCGTGGACCAGCCAAATACAATTAATATTCGCCCTTTAAAGCAAAAACAAACAAAAAAAAATACATCACGTGTTATTATAAAATGCATACAACAAGACAAAACATTAAAAAATCATAAGAAAAAAAAAATAAGAAAAAAAGTTGTTATCTCTAAGAGAATAAAAATCTGTTATATAAAACCTCTTCAAAAATTAATTTTAAGTAGAATGAGTAGGTTGTGCATGGTTAATAATATTAAAAATAAGTTAGATACTAAGACAATTATTGTAATTTTGGGTAGTCTGTATAGAGCTTCATTAACCCTTAATAATTTTAATAAAATATTTAGCTTTTTGAAGTATTTTTTAAGGTACACACAAATAAAATATTAATAAATGTAGATTAGAAAATTGCCAATGCCAATTTAATAGGGAACTGCCAACGTCTAAGAATAAACGGCAGTTCTGTGGATGTTGTAGAATAAATACAGTTAGCTTATGCCAACGAATTCCACGAATTATTAAATTTAATTTTAGAGCTTTTACAGCTAATCGAGTCCCATTGCAGAGGTAGCGTTTGGTATTATTAGGTTTCTCAGTAGTATTATTATACTACCAACTTTCAAATTAAGTTTATGTGGAGGCATACCATTTGGACAACAGCCGTTTAAAATTTTTACAGGAATTCAATGCATCATTCTCACAGCAATCATCAGTGGAATTGGTGATACGATAAGTTATTACATTTCTCTCCAAAATGTTTAAAATTCGTTCGTTAATTTTATCAATATCAGAATTTTTTGGGCAAAGTATTGCCTATTTTGAATAGTTAGCAAAATTATCCACATTTAGACTATCTTCAAAAATTTCATGTACAAAACAATTATTGCAAATCATATTCGAAAGAACTTCGATTAAATTTGGCAAACTGTGGTCATTCGTTAGATCACCATCTACCACAGCTAATACACATCTTCATTATATAATTATTTTGATTAAAAACCTTTACAAAAGATAAAATTGAAATCCAAAATTATTATCCATTTACAATAACAACAACTTATTCATATGAAATAAATAAAATATACTATATACATATATACACATATAAATAAACTATATATATATATAATATATACATTTGCTCATAGTTTACAATTATTCGTATTAGACATCATTTGTCTATACATATGTCACAATTAGAAGGCTTTTCATTATCCATACACACTAATATGAAAAGCCTTCTAATTGTGACATAGTACAGAAACGATTTTGAAACAGCAGAGAGGAAAAAATTTTTGTTTACAGATTTTGTTTTTAACAGGATTGTTACGTTTTATTATATAAGATAGAGACACCCTACTGAATGCATACTAGCGCAAAAAATTTAAATTGACGTTGGTATTCAATTCGTGGCTACAGTTTTTTTGAACTATGAGGAAAAGCTACAATTTTCGAGTTCTCGAACATTAATAACAAAAATAAAAATTATATCCAACACTGTAAAAAAATTAATGTTAAAACTCTATCATAATATACATATATTCAGTATATAGCTACTTCCAAATTAGAATAAATTTTGATTATTTCTAAGGTACTACTATAGTAACTAGTAAATTAATTATTAATTTAATTATAAAAAACTATAAAAATGTTTAAATTTACTCCAAATAGATGTAACTAGGGGCCCCTGTTGAGTAATTATAATTCAAGTTAAGTATTAGCTTTTTTGTAAAAATTGTCTACCTCAAAAAATCGCATGTTCAATCGAATGAATGAATGACAGGGACCGTACAGAAATTCTCTATGTCAAAATTTGAGTTTCCATAAGTTGTTTTTCAATTGAAATTAGGTACTTCTAATGAGTACTTTAATGCAATGTGATCAACATGATTAATCATTACGGAAGCATTTTTGAATTAATGAAAATTAATTTAAGACTGTGTAATGTTAGTCTGTTTTATTTGTTTTTTGTTCATACTCCGGACTATAAGTTATTTTAAACCCGATTCACAAATCAAGATATGGTACTCTATGAGTAGGAAAGTTTGCAAAATTTAGTTAAAATTTTGGAAAAGAAGGGAAACATTATTTTAGGAGAAGCAAGTATCAGAATAAATTTAATCCAACGATCCAAGAAGATTTCAAAACAACTTAATATGTACCTTTATCTACCTTACCTACCTACATTAAATGATATTTGTAAATAAGATGGTGTGGTGGTTTATTTTTCTTTATTTTGTTATTTTCCCTTATTTTTGGTGAATAGAATTTTTATTGTATAATTATATACTGGTGAGGTGTGGTCGTGGTGTGGTGGTGATTTATTCTCTCTCATTTTTGGTGCATAGCTTTAATAATTTTGAGGTGAAATGTTGACAATTAACTCTATTATAATATATGATTACTACGAACAATAAAGTAGTTATATGTGTTGTTTTTAAAAATAATGTTTTTATTTTTAATTCCTATATTTAAATCAAACAAAATTCTAATTTTAAATTCACACGAATTATATGTAATTTTAAACTGTCTTGGCAGTAAATTTGCACGAATATGAGGTAAAATTGAGATATTTATTGGACTTTAAACTACCTCTTGACTGTAAATTTACAAAAATATGAAGAAAAACCTGAACAGTTAATTTACATAATTGATTTGGATATCAGATTTCAGATAACTGTAGGGGGAATTTATAATTTTTACGTTAATCAGTAATGCTGATAGATTAACCCGAATTAACCCTGTGTTGCCATATGGCAACAGCTAACATATAGGTATTAGGTATATAGGTACATATAGGTATATAAAGACAAAAAAAAAAATTAAAGTTTTTAACTTATACAAATTCGGGTCTACTATTTCAGATTGAGTTACTACTTAAGCTCAAATTAGCCACCGAGAAATAAAAGATGACTTAATCTCAAAACTTAATCTCACAGAACATTTTAAGCAACTCAAGCGACCTTTCTGATATGATATTAGCGGTATTATATAGGAATAAAAATTTGTTCGCCTATTCAATTAGTTCTAATTTATGTTTCAATGACATGCAGAGGCAAATTATCACCATAGTATTGTCACCATTGCACAGTTTTTACTGTTTCAAATTTTGTAGAAGCATTATTGGAACTCCGTTGGGTAGTTGGGTACCAGCTTCATTTTGATTGCTACTGTATTTATCGATTTTTAAATGGACATGGACCCCTGGAGTACTCAGAAGTAGTTTCTGATTAGTAAAACGAACTGCCACAGTTTTTGGAGTCAATTCACATAAACATTTCACATAGCCACTTCACATAGCCATGTAAAATTCTTATAATGACTCCTAAAATCCGAAATACTTTTTCAGTCAATTCTTCGATACTTTGTATACTGATCGTTGCTATTTCAATTTTAACAATTAAGTCTTCTGCAATTTTTTCTTCATCAAGCTATGTTAGGAATTCTTTGGTTCAAACAAGGCATGTTTATTTATGATTTTAAAATATTTTTAAATCAAAGCTTTTCAAAATAAGTATTAAATTGCCATTATTTTTTAATTTGAATTATTTTTATTTATTTTTATTTTTAATTAACATTAATTTTATTAATTGCAAGTTTCAGATCTCTAACATCATTAAATTCTTAGATTTTATTCATGAATGCTGGGAATTGTACGTCAGCTACCGACCCCATTCAGAATTTCGGAAAATGGTAAGATAATTTATTGCTTTTCTGAAAGGACTTGTGCTTCAAGCCTATATCATTTTTGGCTATGAAAATATTCTTTATGTGCTTTAGAAGTTGTATGTTACTTACTCGAAACAGCCAGCACCTTGTAAAACTGTAAAATACATCCTTGTTTATTTTTGATAGATTACATATGAACATATTTTTATGTCTGTAATAGAATGGTTTTTTTACACATTCTTGATAGGTGCTAGAAGTTGTCTGACAGGGTTCCAAGCCAGCTCAAATTTTCGAAATTGTTAACAGCCGTATTTCTTTATTTTTTTCAAAAGTCTCTAAGTGTCAATTTTCATGTTTATAGTACAGTTCAGTTTTGAAATATTCCTGACGGATGCTAGGAGTTGTATGGCTCCATCTATGACATGTATAATACTCGAAAGGATTAAAGGCAGAATAGAAGCTACACTCAAAAAACACCAAGCAGTTTTTCTCAGTGACCATTCGTGTGTGGATCACATCAACACATTACGAATAATTCTTGAACAATTCAATGAATTTAAAGCACCGCTAAATCTCATGCTTGTAGACTTCAAGAAAACCTTTGATAGAATAAATCGCGAGTATATTTGGGAATCGTTTAGTAGGTGAAGCATTCCAGAAAAAATTATAGATATAATTAAAGAATCCTACAAAGATGCAAGATGTCGTGTTTTGCATCTAGGACAGCTGACAAATTGCTTCGAGGTATGTCAGGGAGTAAGGCCGGGCAGTATTTTATCACCCATATTGTTTTTAGTAGTAATGGATGACATAATGACTACTACTGTGGGTGTAAAATATGGCAGGCAAGCAGCATATATCTGCGCGCAAAAAGAAGAATATTCAACACAAGTGAAAAATCTGTTCTCTTGTACGCTTGCGGAACATAGAAAGTTTCAGTAAACACCACCAAGAAACTCCAAGCGTACATCAATAGATGTCTCCGGCGCATCCTAAGCATTCGTTGGCCACAAACCTTTTCCAACAGAACGCTGTGCCAAACAACGAAGCAAACACAAATAGACGTGAAAATCCGACGTAGGAAATGGCGTTGGATCGGGCATACTCTGAGGAAACTTGACAGCAACATCGCGAAGCAAGGTTTCGTCCTCAGATAGAAAGTGCTAGTATGTTTAAAAAGTATTGAATAAATATTGTACCTATACAGAATAGAAGGGCGATTCAGCAAATAAAAGCTATCTACTTCTATAAGAGATAATAAAACAAAAAATTAGCTCCAAAAATTCAAACTATCAAAATCCATATTCTCAAAGTACGTACGTATGAATATTCTGAAATAAGAAGGAACTAGCAACTCTAAAATCTCTACTTTAAAAAAAAATGGCTGTTATACATTTGAATTTCGTAAGTTGGATGTATTTGAATATTGCATTGACATTGATGTCCAATAGGTCAGTCCCTTATAAATAATATTTTTTTTTATTAAGATATTATGTGTTTTTACTGCCACCAAAAACTATTTAATGTGATGCAGATGCGATAAATTATTATTTCCTTCTCTCTCTTATAAACTTTCAAGTAAATTTCATCGAATTCCAGATAATTGAATAGTAGAATTCGTATATACTTACATTGAAGATCTTTCAAACATTATAAAACTCATATTATATACATTTTCAAAAATATATATACAAAATTATTTGTATAACCTATTATCTATGTATGTATAGTCGAAAACAAACAAAAAATATTTTATTATCCTTAAAATTTAATAAAATAGAAAATAAATTCCTAGCAATTTTGTCGCTTACATTTTGACGACAATGTCGTAACATGAATTGGGCTACAAATCAAAAAACAAGAATAAAGAATAATTTTTTTGTTTGAGTATAATTTTTTTTTCCAAATCAAATAAAACAAAACCAAAAAAAAAAAAAAAAAAACAAGCACAAAAAAAAGGAAATGCACAGTAAAACCAACTTATGGTCATGTGGACATACATTTTTTTTTTTTTTTTGGTTTTTTGGAGTTTTAGAGTTTTTGGTTTTGTTTTTATTATTGTTTTTTTTTTGGAGATATATGCCAAAATGAAAGACAATGGAACTATAAATCAGGCCAAACAAACCAAGTGACGTACTGTTTTCATTGGAACATTGAATTCTCATGATGTTTGTTTGTTTATTTGTAATTTTGGTTGGAATTTGTTTTTTTTTTTTTTTATTTTTGCATCGTGTTACTTTCATTTGTCTGCTTTTCACAAAAAAAAAAAAACAAAAATACAGTTCACAAAGGATTCAAAAGAGAAGACAACAACAACAACAACAATGAGACGATATAAAGATTCTAATATTTATTTATTTTGTTTATAAATTTGAAGTTATCCAAAATAATCTCATCGCAAAAGAGGATAAGGTGCGATAAGGATTCTGAAAATTTTGAAAATTTATTTTTGTTTTTTTTTTTTTGTTTTTCTAGAGATTTTAAATTTTTTATTATTTTTAATTCCTGCTTCTTGTTTATGTAAACATAGGAAAAAATTTAAGTTTTGTATTATTTTTGTATAGAATATTTTCCAAAGGGTTTTGTTCCAAAGTTCGTCTTGTAGCTAGCTATATGTAGGTATACATAAGGATTTATTTATAAATATACGATCAGAGATGTTCCTGTTTATTTGTTTTTTTGTTTTTTTTTTCCTGCCATCATGGTTCAGTATTTAGTGAACTTATAAAAGTGGTCATAGTAATGTACAACATTTACTGGTTGTTGAAGATTGCGGTGGTTTGACATAACCATGGTTGATGAGCTCGAATTTTTATTTTGATATATAACTATATGTGTATAGGTAGATATGGTGCGCGCCTCTGCCAACTTGGTATGCGGTTATTTATTTTTAATGTTGCAATTTTAACTGGGGTTGTTTTATATTTTTTTTGCTTGTTTTTTGACTATGTATTTTACTAACGGTTTGACTGTTGAAGGACTCTATATAGGAAAAAGAAAATTATAACTTTAGAGTAAATAAAATTTGAATACTCATTCTAATCGTATATCTTTGATGGTTGATTGGATTTTTTTTTTTTTTTTTTTTAAATTTCATACAAAATAACTCACAGTTGGACATTATGGACAAATCAAGATAGGTATATACCAAAGTTAAATTTGGATTTTAATTTTTGAATCTTTTTTTATAATATTATTTTTGATTAAATTTATTTATTATGAAGTTTGTGAAGTTCTACGAATTGAATCTGATGATGATGATGATGATCATGATGATGATGATATTGAATGGGTAATATATTAAAATATGTTTTGGAAAATATTTGCTATATTCATGCCTAATGAATTGATCGAATTGGGTAATAAATTTTAATTGTTGTGTTTCTGTTATTGGGAATTCAAAAATAAATATATATATATATATATATATATATATATATATTGGAAGAAATTTATTGGAAACCCTTAAAGATGATGACAAGATGCTGAAATGTTTTCTTTTGTTGTTGTTTTATTTTTTCAATTTCATAATAAAAATGTTGCTGAAATTAATGTGATTTATTAATAAGGTTTAAGGTATTAGATTATTTTTATTGTTTCAAAATAGCTATTCAAGAATGTAAGAAATAAAATTTGAAAAAAGAAAAATGAATGCGAAAAATGTAAAATATTTCGATATCATGTTGTTTATTAATAAATATTTCCTGAAATTTTGTAGTATACCTGTATACAGTATAGATGATAACAGTAAATGTTTTGAGCAGGTTTACTACTAGATATATCTAGAAGAAAAAACTATTGTATATAATTTCGTATTTCAATTATCTGTGTAGGGTGTTAATTTCATGGACTTATATAAAAAAAAATCATCAAACTTGTAAATAATTAAATATGTAAGGTATAAATAGGGTTAATCGGATATGTCAAACTAAGTTCTAATGCATTAAGCAATTTGACTTAAATCGTAATTTTTAATGTCAATCTTAGATGACTACTTTTGCAGTGTATTCGATTATTTAGTTAGTGAGACAAAAACCATCTAATAAAAAATGTCATTTGCATTTTGTAAACTTGCAATTTAGTACAAAAAACTTGAAATACAAGGAGTCCAGTTGTGTAATAAAATAGAAAATGAGTGAAAGAGACCATTAGGTAATTAAAAAATACAGTTTTTGATGCTGTAAGAATTGGGTTGAGTACAAAATTCCAAAATTCAAAATTCCAAAAAAAAATTGTCAAACTTTTTTTTAAACAAACAGCGGCTACGCATAAAAATAATGAAGTTATATATTCTGGAAAAAGCAGATATCCTCTATTTTGTATCCAGAAGCAGCTACACACAAAAATAATTATGTAAATATTCTGTAAAAGACTTACAGCTTTGATTTTGAATCCAAAAAATCCAAACTCTAAAATCATTCATACATATGTGGAATTTTTTATTTTGGAATTATTTTATTTCAGTGTTTGGAATTTTGTAACTTGGATATTAAAGTATTTGTTTTAAATTTTCAAATTAATTAGCGCTTTGCAATTATTAGTAAAACTAACAATTGAAGTAAAACTATTATTAGACAACATCCAAAATGTTGGACAAATCTGATATAGACCGGATTCTTTCATGTCTTATCTCAAATAGTTGTAGTTGCAGATGTTGTAATTTCTACGCTTTAATTAAATATTTTAATCACAACTACCTTAAAACATTACAATAAGTAATTAAATAAATTACCATGAATATTTCTTTACTCATTCCAAAGTGGCTTTTATTGCCAAACTGACGAATCACATTAATTTAGTTGGAAACTATGGGTATGGGGTATCAAAACATTTTTCATATTGTATGTACATGTTTTCTAAATACAATTTCTCTATTTTCATTGTTTTTCCATTGTTTTTTGTGTTCGTAGATTTTTTTTGTAAAAATTTGTTGGTAAACAGATGTCAGAATGTTAATTTTTTAAGTCAATCAATTTCTGTAAAAAAAAATTACGGCAAAGATCAAATGTCAAAAATTAAACTAAAACAATCACTTGCAATGCAATTGAAGCAAAAAGCATTTTCATCAAAATTGCCAAACTGTTGTTGCTTGATCGTCAAATATTTTTTCAATTAATCTTACTTTGACAATAATTGCGATTACATCTTTTATTTTTCTATTTCTATTTTATAAAAATAAAACTTCTTTCTAAATAGTGATAAAAATTTTAGTTGGAAAAACTACAAATTACATGCATATTAGCTATACTGCCAAATTGTTAGAAAATAAAAGTATATTCTCATAAATATTTGCTTATTTATTAACTAATTGATTTAGATGAACTGAAAGTACTTAATGATTATGACTATCATTTATGCTTTAACTAATGTGTAATTGGAAAAGTAAAAATGGAATCAAATGCAAAATAATGAAATCATGATCAAAATCAATAATTTCACAGTCTGATGATATTTGTTAATATATTTTTACATTCAAAATCGAATTATCATTTTTATTGAATACTATTTTGTTGTAGTTCAGTTTATCTGCATATGAGCATGCGCCAAAGTTTCAAGCTCTTGTCCCTTTCGAGATGTGGGCCCACTATTTTTATTATCATTTATTTTATGTTAATGATATAGGGTACTGGACTAGGTCAAAACCTATAAAGCATTTTGCTTCCATTGGTAAGCGAGCCTGGGACATTTCGGTTGAAAGACAGGCGCTCTACCTACAGCGTCACGTAGTATGTCAATACTATAATTGCAGTGTGTGAATAATACTCTTGCCAACTTTTTTGAGGTTTTGTTTGCATAAAGAAAAATCAATTAAAAAATTATTTAAAAATTCTATTATATATTGGTATATTACTATTGAATTAGGTCATACAAAAATTAAGTAGTATTAGAAAAATTGCATATAAATTAGGTTAGGTTAGGCTTAATAAATTCTATATATTTTTTTAAATAGAATGCAATTTACAATTCATAATAAGTAATTAATTAATACTAAAATAGTATGTTTACGAATGGTTGTCTACGTCAAAGACTTCGAAATATTGGCAATCGGTGCTACCTCTTCTTGTTTCATTCTACTAATTATTTTTATTCGTTTGTTCGTCATTAAATTTATTTTTTTTATTTAAGTCAGCCGAAAATAAAAATTCAACCTTGACAGATAATTTCTCTATACGAACCAATTTCCACAGAATATTTCCTGACTTGTTTTTCTTCGTTGAATTCCTTATCAAAGCCGAGCTAATAATATTTATTAATTATTATTATTATTACTTTATTTATTGCTTTAATGTATTTGTACAATATTTTATTTTCATATATTTTAATTCTATATTTCAAGAGCTTATATCATTAGAATATTTACACCTTTGATTTGTAATTATTTAGATTAACCTGACTTAAATATTTAGAATGAATTTAAATTGCAAAGGGCAAAATTGCAAGTAAAAACCTTTAATCAATTATTTTATGCTAATATAAAACCTAATATAAACCTAACCTAAGTCATAACTAACGTCTATTAACTAAAATGATCTTTATACTAAATCTCAATCTACTACCGCTCTTATAACCGGATTTTGGGAATTGATATTTATTAATAATTTAAATAAAGCCAGTTGTTTTTTTATTTTTTTTGATTTTATTTATTTATTTATTTCCAAATTAAAAATTTACAATACATTTTACTTTTTACATAAAAAATTTTTAAAAAATAATTTTAATTAAATTTGCATAAATATTCCCATAATAAGTCGAAAAGAAGTAATTAAGGAAATAAAAAACCTAAAATTAAATAAAGCCCCAGGTTTTGATTTAATAACTTCAAATGTGCTGAAAAATATACCCAACAAAGTTCTCACACTCTTGGTATATATAATGAATGCCTGTATTAAGCTTAAACACGTACCTAGTATATAGAAAGTTGCCGAGATAATAATGATCCAAAAACCAGGAAAGCCTGCTAACGACACCAAATCCTACAGACCGATATCTTTGCTCCCTACAATATCGAAGTTGTTTGAAAAATTACTATTGAGAAGGATTCAACCCCTTATAGAAAACATGAATATAATACCTAATCACCAATTTGGGTTTAGGCAAAAACACTCAACGATAGATCAAGTACATCGAATAACAGACATTATAGAAAGGGCACTGGAAAATAAACAAATTTGTTCTTCAGTATTTCTAGATGTAGCCCAAGCTTTTTATAAAGTTTGACATGAAGGACTCATCAAAAAGCTAAGTTGTTTGCTCCCTAAAAATTATGTTGAATTATTTTCATCATATCTCTCAAATAGAGTTTTTCGAGTTAAAAATGAGAATGAATACTCCTCTCTAAGAGATATAAAAGCTGGAGTTGACGAATTTTGAAATAATAATCTATTCAGAGCCTTAGCCGTAGCTGTCTGGCTGTATATTTTTTTTTGAAAATTATTTTATTTTGAAAATTATTTTATTTTGTAATATATCCTATTTGGCATTATCACTACAATACAAAATTAGTAAATTCATTATTACATTTTCATTATAATATTTTTATAAAATATTTTTATAATATTTTTAGTAAATTATTATATTTCTAATTATCATACAATGTTCACCAGATTTTTGTTTGACTGAATTACCGATTAACCTGCCAAAAAAACGACACCTACACTTTAATATTTCAAGTCAAATTGTTTTTTCAAATTTATTTTACAATCAAATCAAATTTACAAATAATTTAATCGTAGTTTAATTTTTCAATTACACACCAAGCTTGAATGTTTGCCTTTATTAAATTTATATTCCTGCTGTAGTCGAATATAATTGAGCTGATTATAGTAGCGACATAAAACACAATTTAATACATATACCGATACACCGATAAGCATACCAACAAACGAACAATTAATAAATAAAAGAATAGCTGATATTCCCCATATTCCGTATTCATAGACCCATATTCATATACCGTCTTCAATGAATAATTTATTGACCTATTATTACAAATATTTTTAAGTTTAAAAATAAAAATTAGGTTTTGTACTGGCATATTAAGTCAAATGCTGGTGTTATAAATTATTAACTGCTTTAAAGATAAATGGATTACAGCTTAACTGCTGATACCCTATATAGATGTTGTAGATAAAAATGGTACCCTGTAACACTTAAAACGTCAATTGTATGTAAAATATATATAAACAAATTAAGACAAATTAACATTATCAAATTCTCTGCAATAAATATAGACTTCTCAATAATTCTAAAACGGTTAAAATACTGTTATAAATATCTATATGAATTTGATTCAAAATTTCCATTTCAATGACAAAAATTTAATTCAATTGCTACTGAATTCCCTCAAAGCAATCAAAAATTATTCAATTGAATTTACTATTCATTTTTCATTGTCATGAAAATAATATAATTTCTCATTACCTTCGAGCTTAAAAGAAAGAAGAAAATTCAAAAGACTTACTCTTACCAAATTTAATTACATTCATACCAAATACATACACCAGACCAGGTGAAATAATTCATTTTTTAATAAGGTATGAACAGTGATTTAAATTAATCAGAAAAAAAATAAATAAAAAATTTCTATAATTGAAAGATCTCATTATGACAAGTACTGTCACTTCATAGATCCAGAATTATGATGAATTTAAATTGAAATAAAAAAAAGAAAACAAAAATACAAAAAAAAAAATGAATAATTTTATGATTAAATTCACTTCAATCATAATAATTCAATTCACTTTAACAAAAGACAGCAACTCTCCAATACAGACATGTACATCGTAATTGTATATACATACAAATACGAACACATGAATTAAATTAAATTTCTTTTCAAGTAGACAAACGTACAAACAAAAAAAAAAAATAATAAAATTAAAAAAAGAAAGGTGCAATTTTGTCCACTACGAATGAATATTCTATACCAACAACAATTATTCGACTCATAAAACTATCGAACCATTATAAAAAAAAAAAAAATAAAAATAAAAACAATAAAAAAAAATTATATTTTTTTTAAATTTGTTTTTATTTTCTAAAGAGTTTACTTATAGAGCTCATGACTCCTCAATCTTCAGAATTTTTTTTCTAAAATATTCTCTTTTTAAAAAAAAAACAAAAACAAATAAATTTCAAATTTGATTCTTGATCAACGAAATCATATAATTCAAGAACCAGACTCCTATACTCGTGTATATAAAAATGATTGATTGACATGAAAATATTTTCATTTCATTTTCTCCTCTTTTCCTATTCTATTTTGTCAATTTTTCTTCAATAATTCTTCAATATGACACGATATAGTTCTCAATCAAGAAATTGAATTTGAAATAATAACAAAAGAGAAACGACGACCATCTCTAGTTGGCATGTCATGAATTGAAGAATGATTTTTTTTTGTTTTTTACAATTTCTCTTAGATCTGATGGATTCATTTGGTTCCGATTCTATGATTTTGTATTATTATCATGTGGCATTCATAATAATAATATAGATTTGTGGTCTATGGAAATCTAAGAAATATTACTGGACAAATTTTTATTTTCTTTATCTCGTACGTATGTTTCGATGATGGCAGTACAACTTGATGAATACGAAAAATAAGAAAAAAAAAAATGATTTGATTAAAAAAATTCATATTTGATTGAAAGAGTTGTGACTGCTTACCAAAGGATGATTCTAATATAGACATGCAAAAAAAAAATTAGTTGATGAATTTAGAACTAAATGACATTTTTGTCGTCTCAACAGAATGATCACAAAAACAGAATCATTGATTTATAGTCTTATTACCATAAAGAGAAATATTGTTATTTATTTTTTATATTTGGATCAAAGTATTTTAACTTAACAGTAAAACTAACTTTTTGAATAACTAAAACACATTCCATTTGTAGCATAGAAAAACTTTTCTGAGGGAGATGTTGTATCGGCGTAAGACCTAATGACCATATCCCAATGATAGCTGGAATTGCTAGCTTTCCAAAAATATAACTGAATGTATACTATACTAGAATATATAATTGAATATATATATATATCTAATAGATATATCTAATAGATATATATATATCTAATAGATCAACAGATATAACGGTTTTTATACAAAAACATCAAAACAACAAGGATACTTTCAAATGTCCTTTTTGTCCTTAAAGGACAAGATGCGGTACTAAAGATATATATTTTTGGAAAGCTAGCAATTTCAGCTATCTTTAGGATATGGTCATTAGGTCCTACGCCGATACAACATCTCCCTCAGAATCCCCGAAATAATTTCTAAAACAAAATACAATGTTTTGTAAAAGGAGTATTTCAGAATCAAAATGATGAAGTGTTATGTTGTTGTATATGGATATAATATACACACATAGACTACAGTATTATTTTGGAATATATATCTACATCTCTACTTTATCTACTTTACTATCTCAGAGGATAATACCAAAGATGAATTCTATGCACAAGTCACCACAACCTTGAAGAATATTAGAAAACCAGACATAATTTTACTAATGGGTGACTTTAATGCAAAAGTGGGATCAAACAACAATGGACTTAAGAGTGTAATGGGCACACATGGATGCCAGAACCATTAGACCACATATGTGTCTGTAGGAGTATATCTAGAGGAAGCTACAGGATAGGTGTGAGAAACAGAATAGGAGCTGACATGGATAGGGAATTGATAACAGGCGATTTCAAGCTGAAACTAAAATAAAAATAGAAAGCTACAACAAAAACACAAGAAAACATCTAAGTCTTCACATGTTTAAAAATACTAAAATCAAGTCCAACATGACCATTCGATAAACAATAGGTACAAGCTGTCCAAATACACAGCAATGGGAATATATTTTTTACACTCTTGACAGTAAGTTAGGTAGAATCACCTTTTCGTTCTTAATTAAGTACGGTACTGCAGGTCTATACTACAATATCTGCAATGATTTTCCAGCATTTATTTATCAAATTACTGGCTTGTCAACTCATTAAATGTAGAAAACTAAGCCTCCATTTATTTAATTTGTTACCAGACTATATACACCCTCCATTATAATTCAGAACAAAAACAAATCATCAGATACTACTTGGCACTATCCAGCACGACAGAAAAAACTTGATTAGTGATGCAACTTGGAAACTGACGAAGAAAAGAAGTGACCTTAAACAGCGCAATTGTAACAGAACCACAAAAGCAATAACAACTGAATACAAAAAACTCGCTATGTTTTTAACAATTAAAGAAAGCTGCCAGAATAGATACACGTAGACACTTCGAGAAACTCGCAATAAGCGCGGAAAGAGTTGCAAACCAAAACAACCCCAGAAAATTATACCTGTACAAATAGGTAAAATCACTAATCGCAACCACACGCAAATTCAATAAATCTGAAACCGGAACGGTATTCCACTCTCTAATATGGATGTCCAACGCCCGAGATAAAAAGAAAACTTTCAGGAAACAAGCAACATTAACAACATCATAATAAATAGATTCCGCAGTAGTCCGAGTAGTCCAGAACTGAACATCCACACTGAACAACCAAGATTACAAGAGATTAAAGAGTGCATAATAACTTTAAAACAGAACAGGTCTGCGGGTATAAATGAACTTCCATCAGAATTGTTACAAGCAGATCTGGAATTAGCCATGAGGATAAATAAAACCAATACAAACACCATAACAATAGAGGTTCAAACAGTCGAATATGTAGGAAGCTTCTCTTACCTAGGTAAAATTCTAGCAACAAACGGAGGTTAAGAAGCAGATGATAATAATAGACTAATAACTAAGTGAACTAAGTCCAATATGGAAGAATGGCCAAATAACTAGAAAAACAAATATTAGAATATTCAAAGCATGTGTAATGTCAACACTTATGTATTGCAGTGAAACTTGGATGACGACAAATAACATCAGTCCAAAACTTCAAGTACTCGCGAACAAGTACCAAAGAAAAATATGCAGAATATTCTGGCCCAACACTATCAGCAATAAGGATTTATGACAGCTAACAAGTGAAGAACCGATAATGCATCAAGTTAAGTGTAGAAAATGGAGATGAATAGGGCACGCTTTAAGAAAACCATCAAATAATATAAGCAGAATGGCCCTTGAATGGAACCCACAAGGTAGCAGAAGGCCAGCAATACCCAACAATACCTGCCGTCGAACTGAGACTCCTGAGCTAACAAGATATGGACGAACTTGGGGGAAATAAAAATTATTATGTACAACAGAGAACAATGGAGGAGGCAGGTTTATGTTGTATACTCACACGAGGAGTTAAAGGGAAAACAAAAACCAAAATTGAGGTAGGTACAGAGGCAAAAATCTGAATAGTTTCAAAAATTTCTCTCACATAACTTGTACACACTCCTCAATGGGGTTTGTTTAGCTCAAATATGCTTATGAAAACTAAATTATAAGAGAGAATATACATTTAGCAGTTATCAACAATTTTTTCTTACAATTTATTTGATGGGCAAATAAAAATGAATTAAATAGAGATTTTATACGTTAATACAGCGAAATTCAGAATAGGTTCGTTACTTTTCCAATTTAACTTATGAAAATTAATAATTTGATGTGAACAGTTTATTTTGTGCTTCTAGCAATTTCTATATCGTTTGAAATATTCGATTAGTAATGAATAACACAAAGTGTATATCTAAAAAATGTTTGTCTTATAATAATATAGTGATGTGTCTCAAATTAAATATTTTTTTTAATATACATAAAACAATGATCTAGGTTATAATGTCCTTATTCATCATATAGAAATTTAACAGCTAACTTTGCATCTTTATTTTGTTTTGACGATTACATGTTTTGAATATTTTTTTTTAATTTTCATTATTTTTATAGTTTTTTATATTAAATTTTTTCTTTATTTTAATCAATTATTTTTTTACTTTTATTATAATAGTTAAATAGTATGTAATTTGGAATTATTATCATTTATTTCACTTTTTAGTTACTATTATTCAATTTTTACCGAATTTTGTTTTTGTTTGTTTATGTTTTGGTTGTATAAAATAATTTTATTTTTGATTTTTTGATTATAATTTATTTTATTTTTATATTCTGTTTTTCTATTTTCCTACTTTAGTTTATATTCTTTATTCTATATTTTTATTCGTCACTTTTGAAGTTTTTTATTAATTTTATTTTTGAAATAATTCTAAGGACCCAACCATAATGAACTTTAGCCGGCTTAAGCCAACTTAAGGAAATGTACGATTACATGTAAATGGCATTGTGCACCAATAATAGGAATATCAGAGAATTTCGTTAAGTTTTCGTTAACTTTAGCTGGCTTAAGGAAAGTGGGATTTCATTCGCACATTTTATACGGAAATTTCACATTTGATTTAGGAGATGTTGTTACTATTGAAATTTTGCGATATATAATAAAATAATTTAATTATTTAATAATTTACATACTTTATAACAAATTAATTATGCGTAATAAAAAGTAAAAAAATAAAAAAAAGCATTAATTAAAATATATTTAAAATACCATTGAAAACAATATTCGATTAATAATCAAATTTAAAATATATATGAAAAACAAAATTAAAATAACAAACAATATAATATAATTTATATTTAACAAAACTTCTGTTTACAACAACAAAAACATTTTAGTATTTAACAAAACTAAAGTCTATTATGGGTAACATAAGCAAAATACAAAACTTTAGCTGACTTTTCGTTTAATTTTGACATTAGCTTAAGTCAACTTAAGTTCGTTATGGTTGGGCCTTAAATTTTTACTTTAAATTTTTTAATTTACAGCATTCTTATATTAATTATTATTATATTTTTATAAATTTATTAATTCTAGCAAATCTTATACCTTATAGGCTTGAATTTGAAATGCTTGAGCTTGAACACAAATTTTTATATTGATAATGATCATTATTTAAAAATTTGTAATTTTAATTTTGTAAAGAATATATTGTATGAAATTTTGGATGAAATAATAACAAAAAAAAATAAATATCTGGCAATGCTGGTTTTATTCGTTCAATTCAACGCTAGTGAATTCATCAGTAGGTATTTTAGTGTTGGACATACCTAGCCAAATCCTATGAAAATCTTTATAATGCATTCCACTTTGATAAATTTTCTTTAAATTGTTTTTTTCGATATAATTATAGCTAATTAAATAAACTCAGTATTATAAAACGATTAGCCACAATCTAAATTTGAAATTTATATTTTCTAAATTTTTTTGTTTGCAAGCATTTTGAAATTTTTGTAGTACAGTTTGCACTACAATTTTATGCATGTTTGTTTTTTATTAGATCAGCTTTTGCAGTTCAACTATTGGCATATCACAAAGCCTTACACGATAGAACGATTTTAGTACAGTTTGTTGTATGAGAAATTGCTTGATGTAGGAGGTGTTTTTTCAAACCAAAATTAGCCAAATAAAAACTATAAAATAGAATTTGGTAGTGGATTTTGATCATCTAGACTGTTAGATAAATTCGTTGTCATCAAATCATAACCGCTTATGTCAACAATGAATATATCGAAATAAAATAACCACCATATTCAGAATTTTCGAAAATATTTCCTGTCAAAATTTGGTTTGATTCTTACTGCTAGAAATCACATTTGCTATGTGCCCAGTTGCTATGTACCCAGCAATCTCTTATGTCTAAATGACTTTATTTAAATTATTAAATCGCTTATTTAACTTAAAATATTAATATTCCTAACTTATAAATTTATAAGCGTATTTTTACAAATTTTCAAATGTAGGTATTGAGTATTTAAATGCCTTATTTTAGCTAAGCGATATTTACAAAATTTTATTTATTAATAGTGATAGCGTACAAGATTTTTTTACAAAATAAAATAAAATATTTGTATTTCAACTGCTCACATAATTTAAACAATTATAAAAAACCGAAAACTGGTAAAGTCCCGTTACTATATTAAAAATTTAACATTGATTTTACTCAAAATATCAATTTCAGACATAAGTGGTTATAACTATAAGAATTAAAGAGATAACTAAAAGAATTAAACTTAAATGGTTATAACTATATTATCACAGAATTAAACTTAATTTAGCATATTTGCTCAAAGTATGTATTGTTCTTCCAATGATGGTGTAGTAACCGAAACTGGTAAAATATGTTTAATTTTTAATCTTTATCATTAAAAATGTTGTATCTAGAGCCTACAGCATATTCTATAAAATATAGAAATACAAAAGTACATCAAATTACTAAACACCAACACAATTAATTCTCTTAATTTCTGATATTATAAACGTTATAAAATACATACGTTCAAATAATTGAAAAGCTATATAACTAAAATAATGTTATCAAATAAAAATAAATGAAAATGAATTAATAGAAAAGAAGTGGCAAACAAGGAAAAATTTTCGAAACGAAGAGATCGTCGTTCAATAAAAGATATATAAAAAAAAAAAAAATTATAACAAAAAATAAAAAAAATAAATTTTCTGTCATTGAGATGTTAAACCACTTGGAAATAACAATCGGATCAGATCAGCAATGAGATTGAATATAGTCGTGTGTGATTGAGTGCTATTATTATTATTGTTGTTTTTTTGCTTTAGTTAGTTTATTTTCTTATATTCGGACATTTGGAATTTCATTTTTAGTGAAATGTTGAATATTCTTATAGATTTTATTTGTTATTATTTTTTTTTTGTTTTTCAACTCACATGAAATAAATTTCTTATAAATATACTTTTTTTTTATATTATTGTTATTGTTTTCTAGAAATTGTGAGAATAATTGTAATGGGTACACTTGACTATATATATATATATATATATAAACTACGTATAATGATTCTAAAATCGTGAATGATAAATAATGATCGATTAGTTGTCAATGAAAATTGATTTAAGAAGAGAATAAAATAACATAAATAAAATAAAAATATATTTTCTTCCTTCCTCTCTCTCTCTCTACCTTCTCTTTATATCAATTCATATTAAAGAAAGAAAAGTGATTGAAATTGAAGTGTGATGGTTATTTAATGACAACTAAATTCAGGTGAAGATTTTTAACACAGCATTAATATAGTAATGAAAGTAAATTTGAAATGTCCATGTAATATTAATGATAATCATTTTTTTGATTGATAATGATAATGATGATGATGATGATGATGATATTATATAGAATTGAATGATAAGATAAGAAAAAATTTTATTTTTATACAAACAAATTGATTTGTAGATATTTGATGGAAGGTTGAAACTGAATTTGTTTTTTTTTTCATAGAATTAGAAAATGAAATTGAAATTAGATGTTCTGATGTCAAAATTGACAAATTATATTTTTATCACGATTTTATTTTTTGAATTTTTATTTTTTATAAGATGATGAAAAAATAAGAAGAAGAAAAAAATAATAAAAAAAATTGATTGACAACTGATGAGGATATTTTTGATTTATAATTTTTTGTTATTTATTTTGTTTACGGTTTATTAACATCTTAATCGTATTTGGCAACCTTGAAACTGTTGTCGTTACAGATCATATTTTAATGTTAAAAAGTAAAATAATAAGGCGATTGATGGTAGAGTAAAAAGGGAATTATTATTGTAGATTAAACATTCGTTAAAAAATATGGAACTACGTATAAAAACTGGTTTTTTGAACACATAACTAGAAACAATTGTAAAACAGCTGATAGCCCTGGCAGCTAGTGCTTGTAAAATCCATATTGTGTATAATATAATAATTATTAAAATTATAATAACAGTAAGAACTACGAGGGTATATTGGCTTAATATTTGTAGATAATAATAATAGATATATATTTATATTTGTAAAATAGATTTATATTTGTTCGCAATTTGCCATAATTTTTTGGACTTGTTGACCTGTCATTGTAAACGCTCGAGTCATCATGACTAAACATTTTTGTTTTTTTATAGCTATTTATAGTCAAAACATTAAGTGGGGACCTTTTATATTGATTTGTACGGTTGACCAGAGTGGGAAATAAAAGTTAGGAAAGGAAGAGGGCCAAATAGGTGTTGATGTTAGTCTTGAATTTATGTTGATCATAAATATAGAATTTATCATTTTTGGAAATACATAAGATGGGATTTTGTTCCACATTTTATTTTCAAGTTATAAACCAATTTTATAACTTGTCTTCTGCCATCTAGGGATTTCTACGTTGTACAGATGAACACATGCTGCAGTGCAGAAAATACAGATTTAATTTTCACTGAGCATGTGCCTGTGTTTACAAGATATCTATAAAAAGGAAAGAACTCCGACTATACGACGATGTCCAAGTGAAGCAAGATGAGCACTAACATTTGGCTCATTGATAAGATGAATAGACCATTTTTGGACTTTATCCAAATATTTTAACAGATTACTAGAAGCGCCAAACCATATGTGAGAATTGAATTTTATTTTGGATAGTATGAAAGTTTGCAGATGTTCAAAAGGTCACAGAAGACGAAGTAAGTCTAACAGCGACTAAAAAAACCTAAATATTTGACCGCATATTTTCCAACATTCAATATGATCATTCCAGATCATTTTTCGATTTAAGGGCATGCCTATAATATGTTTAAGCTTTCAAACCGCTGGAGTTTTATATTCTATTTGAATTAGCTATTGCGAACAAATCATGGCTGAGCGAACTGGTGATGATGGTATGATATATTTTTTGGTTGATACAGCAACAGATGTACCTTCAAATTTTTTATGAAAATTGTAGGATGCCACTAGAGGGCTGTAGGTTGGATTGAAAGTGGTTTAAATCAATTCATTTATAAATATAAGGAATAACGTAGGTCAAAGAATCGATCATTAGGGAACACCAGCGTTTATTTGGAATTGATCGAAGTTAAAACCATCGACTAAGATTTTAATTGTACGATTTGAAAGAATAGGGAGCTATTGCTTGACATTAAGCTACAAATTTACTATGCTATACTTCAGAGCCAGAATATTTGCTTCCCCCGAATTGTGGAAACAGATATTTAGCTCAAGGTATGTCATTAAACCATCGACCCACCTTTATGACATATAAATCCGTTTTGACTTTACTACAATACCTTGGCTATCTAAATATTTGGTTAACTTGTTGTTAATAAGATCTCCTTCACTTTGGAGATAACTGATATTATAGCTATATGTCTGTAATTCTGTATGTGATATGTTTGTGATAAATAAATGCACATGAACTGGAAAATTGCAGCAGCTCTTGCTGTCGCTAAAAATATCCGTGGAGCTGGTCAATACCTAAAATGGAATAAAAACGCGATCGAGAAAAATTACGGAAAAATGTCGACGGGTCATAATGTGAAAAGTAAAGGTTTTAGTGGTTACCACTCTCACACTATCAAGAGCTAGTTGTGGTTAGGACAATCTTAATATCCTTCGGGTGTTCTTCGGCTATTAATTATTTAGTAGAAAAAATAGAAGACGTTAATGAAATAGGCCCACGACCTACATTGTCTGTTGGCCATCCTATATAGGTAATATTTAATTATAATTAAATTTATTAGAAGTTAAAAAAAAATATTGTTAGTAACAAAATTCAGTTAGGTATGTAAAAGTAGTAAGAAAAAATATAAACTATGGTATCTAGATCTACACTAAAATAAAACGAAATTTGAAGAAAGAAAAAATTAAGATGTATGATTTTAAATTAGTATAGAATTTTTAATTAACTAATACTCCCTATATTGAATGACAGTAAATTAAACAAAAAATAGCAAAGCTGAATTTAAATTTAAAGCAAAATGTAAAATTAAATAAATAAAATGCAGGCTATTAAACAAAAATAAAACAATTTTATAACGCTGTATTTGTTCATGAGTAATTATTCTCAGTTCCAGTTTTAATTTTGAGCTGCTGAATAACTTCAAACTATTATCAAGTTTGTTGTATAGGGACATAGCAACATGAATTAGATGTTTTTGGTGTCCCGAATTTTTACTGTTTAAAAGATTGAAGTGTTGATTCCTTTGATATTATTTTGATATAATTAAGTGAGGCTCCTAATAGTATTAATTCTTGAAAATGCAATGTAATGATTGCGAAAAATTAGCTTAATGCTAATTAAAATTTGAATAATATTTGAATATCACATATTATATGAATTTTGTACTCTATCTCTCTCTCTCTATTCTATCTAATACTATTTATATAAGTTGCTGTCAAAAAGATTGCATGTATTGGTTTACACAACACAATTGCCCTTTTATGAGTACTCTGATTGTGTGCGTTTGTATTGTGCATCATATCCCATTTGGGTATAGACTCATTTTATTTTATTGGATTTTGTGTGGATCAAAATAAATTTTTATTTTATGTTTGCATTTTGATCAAACAAATTTAATAGGTTGTTTTAAATGACTTGTAACTCCTTAAATAACTCAATTCAAGGCTGAACCCCATAATTTAATTGTACCATAGCGTAAATGACCATTGAAATTTGTTCATTCAATTTGTTGTAAATGATAATAATTTATACTTCGTTCTTAAAATTTATCCTTCAGAAATTTCATTTATTTCTGAAATGGATATGAATCATAGATCCTTCTAATTAACCATAATTTTTTATAACAAGTTGTAATCACAAGATTATAACACCTTGAGGCAAGTTAATAAATAATTTGTACTTTATTATTTTTCACTTGTTTTTAAATCTTAACTTCCACAAAATAAATTTCTTTATATTTTAAAACAAAATTAAAACACAAAAACACACTCATTTTTTAATTATTATTTTTTTTTATTATACAATATAAGACTAGTATCTTCAATTCCTTAAACATTTATTAACTAAAACAGTTCTATTTAAACCAAAAATATATAACAATGATAATGTCAATCATTTTTTTTTTGTAGCTACCACAATTTCCAAAAAAAATATAAATTCTAAAAAATTACAGAAACAAAAAAAAATCAAAATATTGAGAACATAGTGAGGATGAGTGGTAAATTTAGCTAATCCATCCATCATGAGAAAAAGAAAAAAAAAAATCAACAAATGGAAGAAAAACAGCAGACAATAACGATGCTGCTCATAAATTTCCTCATCATAATTTTTTACTTTTTTTTTTTTGGTACAAAATCATTTCAACATTCAATTTAACTGCAACAATTCTGACTCTATCAAAATATCATAACTATCATTCAAGCTAATCTTTCAATATTCTCATCCTAAAAACTTCATCCTTTTATAGACCTATTATTATTTTTTTTTTTTTTTGTTCTTATATTGTTGAATAACACAAATTTTTTTGAATTGCACTCCTACCATCATTACATTGCCTAAAAACGCGCTCGTTAATGTGCTATAAATATGGGGATTTGTTATTCTTCCAGTTAGACTTAATCTAAAAAACAAAAAATATCCTAATCGAGATGAATTTCGGTTGTTTTTTTTTATTATTTTTGTTCTGCGATAACTGCTGCTTTTGTTGCTTTATTGCACATTTTAGATAGTCATGTATTTATATATATATATACTAAGTAAAGTTAAGCTAACAATATGTTTCATCAGCTTGAATGTCCATCAAATTCGCATCGTCGTTCTTTTCACTTGTTATATGTATTCTTATTGTTTAAATATTAGCTGCACAGTTGATGTCACTATTTTCAATCGCTTGTGGTGTATAAATAGACTATAGTACAGTATTATTATTGTTAAATATATATCTTGGAAGAATGTCACTTAGATTTATGTCATAAAACGAGAGAAAAGAGTTACATTGTAGTAGATATTTTTTTTTCAGTTTGGGTTTATTTCTATTTTTGGTTGGAATTTAAAAAAAAAAAAAAAATAAAAAAAATTAAAAACAATGTAAATTCGAGCATATCCTAGTTTTTTTTTTTTCGGTTTTTTCGGTTGTACAGAGAAACCAATTTGAAATCCTAATCGAAAAACAACTAAATTTTTAGTTTTTTTTTTTTACATTTTTTTCTTCTTGTTTTTTTTTATTTTTTTTTTTATTTTAAATTTCCCTGAAGGTTTGTCATTCTTTTCACTCTAAATTCATGTGGAGTCACTGTCGAAATTTTGTTTTTTGTTTCTATTTTGTTTTGTGTTATTTATTTGTGTATTTTAAGGAAAACTTTGAACGATTTTCAAAATAGAACATGACACAATACATGACGGCCAAAAAAATAAAAACAAAAATAAAAAAGAGAAAGAATACAATAAAAGTGAAAGATTTGATTTTAATTTCTGTTTTTAGTCTCTTACATCTCTACTATTTTGTTTTTGTTTTAATTTTGGATCACAATTCGTATCTAATTCAAAGCAAAGTAGATACAAATTATAAAGTGGTTGGAAAAAAAAATAAAAATACAAAAATTACAATGTAATCATTGTTTGTTATCCTTGAAAAATAAAAAAAAAGGATATAAAAAAAATATTTTCTGTAGTTTATGGTATTTTTTTAAAAATTTTGTTGTTTTTGTTTTTTGTTTATTATAAATGATATATAATATAGGGAGTTTCGTCCTATGCCCTAATGAAAGAGTGATGATAAAGAGGAGTTGATTTTTATTTTCGAATGAATTTTTAATATTCAATTTTTTTTGTAAATTTAAGTGTTAAGAATTTGTGATAACTTTTTTACTTATTTGTATGAAATGAATGAAAGTGTCAAGACATATGTAATTTCTAGAAGTGTAGATATATCAATTGGGGTACTAAAAGATATTCTGAGTAAAGTGGTTTTTTTTTTATATTTTATATGAAAAAAGACAATAAAAGTGAAAGTGATTTGTTTTTATCCTCCACTTTGCTTTCAACTAGATACGAATGGAGATCCAAAAATTGTGATGAAATTTCTCTAAGAAATACTTCTAGAGTACTGAAATGGCTTTACAATTAATTGAGAAGTTAATCTGTAATCGGTATGACTTTTTGTAGAGGTATAAAAGTAGAAGGATAAAGGTAGGTGAGACTGTGAGTAATCGGTAGTAGAGCATAAAAATGCAATCCATCGATATGAAAAGCTCTGATTCAATTCCTGTGAGAAATAAAATTCGTGTCTAGACTAGTAGACAATATGTTGTGTCGCAATCGACACTAAAGTTGGAATAGTAGCAATATAATCAATAAATTTGTTACTTTATGAAAAATGTACAGGCAGGTAGGTGGATAGCAGTGGCTGCCAACAGTCCTCCGACATACTTAGACCATTAAGGTTCTTTGTGATACCACGAGAGCTTTGCTCGCATAAGACTCTACTTGGTGGAGGTCTTTGATTTTAGTACCTTCAAGGTCACCCAGCGAGTACATAAATAAAACTCCTAGATAGAGCTTCCTTTTATGATAAAGGCCAGGGCAGGTACACAGTAGATGTTGGACAGTTTCATTTTCTTGCTCCTGTCTACACGTTATGCAAAAGTCGTTTGAGGGGAGTCCAAACCTACTTTCATGTTTACTAATAATGCAATAACCGTAATGACACCTACCATAGTGCTGATATCACCAAAAAGCAGTGTTTCCAGATTCAGAATAGGCCAGGTTTGTTTGGTGATGTTGCAGCAGTCTGTTCTGCCTTACCTTCTGAAATTGAAAAATATATAAAAAACCATAATCTTGGAAGGTCCATATTAGTAAAAATAATTACATCAGCTTCAGTATCAACAATATTAGAATCATTTCTTGCACCTTGTTCGTCTTAATGATCAATTCAATTCAATTTTATTCTATTTAATTTTTACATTTATATTATTTTGAGTTTTATTACATTTATATACAGAGTTCAGATGTACTTACATCTCAACAACTGAAATATTACATTATGGTTTTTTTGTTTTACATTTTTGTTTGAGTTCATAAGGAAACTTTAAAAAACCTTATATTTATAAAACCTTATTGATCTACCTTTGTTTTTACTATCAATATACTAAATAAATAAATAATAAATAATTTAAAATGTAATGTAATGAATAATTAATTTAAAGTTGGGCTACATACTTAAATTGTAATGGACTTAAACAAAATAAAAGTATGATGTATTGAGTATGGCTTATAAATAAATAAAAAAACAAGCTTTCTTGATTGAAATATCAAAGAGTTGCAGAACCTTTAAGCCATTCTTAATTAATATTTCTTAATATATTTTAAGGGTATATTTGGTGTAATTAATATAAAGTAAACCGACATACTTAAATCGTAAAATAGGTATTGGATGTATTGAATATAAGTCACATAAATAAATAAACAAACAAAATTTCTGGAATGAGACATAAAAGGTTATTGGTTTCAAACTTATATCTAATTTACAGGGCTTCAATTTTACAGCAGCTTCCAAATAAATCATCTATTTTATACATAGGTGGTCACAAAACATTTCTGTGTTAAAAATCACAACAAATTTCTTTGTGAAATTTAAATGTAGTAAACTATATCCATTTAAGGGTAGCGTAACACTTGGAAAAATTCAGATTGCAAACATAATTTCCATAATTGATTTTCATTTATCAAAAAACTCACGATGCAAAAAAAAAAACAATTATAAATTAATAATTTGCCTAATTACGTTTAATGGCTTTTACAGAATATTTATATATGTAATTTGATGTTATTTTAAAATTTGCCAAACGCATGTTTTGCAAAGAACAAATTTTACATTTACACTTTTTTAAGCTAAATGATGCAAATGCAGTGTGTTTCGGAAGTGATGTCATACAGAAAACCTCAGACTGGCTTACATCCAGCGTATTATCTGTTGGAATTATATGTGTACTCACAGACAATTAGGTTGCAGTTAAAGCATTTTACATCTACCCTTTTTTAAGCTAAATATAAGCCTACCAAAAAAATGCAGTATGTTTCGGAGATTATGGCCATACAGGAAGCCTCAGACTGGTTCACATCCAGCGTATTATCTGTTGGAAATATCTGTGTACTCACAGACAATTAGGCTGCAGTTAAAGCACTAGAATCCGTAACCATTAATTCGAAAACTGCCAGCCCACCTACCTACCTACCATTTTTTGACAAATGCGTTTTTACGAAACGAATTTTGTGATCAAAATAATTTTTTTACAATGAAATGTTTGCAATGTGAGTTTAGGTCAACTGCGCTAAGCTCCTATTTTAGAATACTTTCACCTTGATAATACTTTAAGTCCATTTTATTTTAATGATTATAAAATTTTATTATTTTCAACTTATTTGTAAATTTTGCACCCTATACCTCACTGATAGGGTTGCAGGGCTGTGATAAATTTTAAATGAATCCTGAAAAAATATTTTTATTCCACAGCCAATATTCGAATTCACTATTTTAATCAAATGACATAACCACTTTAATATGACGAACAAAATCTTCATAAGTTGGGAGACAGTGCAAATATTTAAATTTTATTGTTTTGCTGGAGCTTACCTGAAAGTACAAAAAAAAAAGTAGGTTTAGTTAAAATTAAAAAAATGTATATCTTATATATAATTTAAATCTATATTTTATTTAGATAAATCTACAGACAAACTTTATGTCATTTTCAATTTCGTAATGTGGACCTGTTTATAATAACAATTCGAAATTTTCTTCGTATTTCAAATTGGGAAATTAAAATTTTAAATTATCCCTAATTAACAAATATTTTTTTTTACAAAACTCCCATCACATCAAAATAAGTTGAAAATGTTATTTATTGTTTTTATTTTGTTGATAAACAATAGATGACAACGTGTTGTTGATAAATGTTTCTAAATTTGATATTTTCATTTCACATTTTCTATTTAGCAAAAAAAAGCCTATATTCTTATTAACAAAAAAAAAAAAACTAAACAAATTTTCTTTACTCCAACGCCTTTATCAATTTGCTCGGATATTTTACAAAATGATATGTCGCTTTATTATTATCCATTTACTATGCATGCAACTCAACCTCAACTCACATGTTTGCATTCAACATAAATATCTACTGATATTTTTTTCTAAGTAAAGTAAACTCAAAAAAACAAAAACATAAAAATCTGAATTGAATCTGAGTGATTTCTCATATTTATATGCAGTAAAATAAGAAAAACAAAAAAATGTATAAATAAATAAAAATTCTAAATGAAAATTAAAATAAAAGAAAAATAACAAGAATGTTTAAGGACACTCTTTATTTGCCATTTATGTACCATTTAACAGGACGAAAATAATATGAAAAGACAACAAAAATAAAGAAAAAAAATAAATAAAAAAAAAAAATGAATTAAAAAAATGTGGTACTAAAAAAATGCATATACGTACACTGATAATAGGAAAATAAAAAACAAAACCAAAAAAAAATTCAAATTAAATGTTGCAAAAATATAGCAATGAGGATTGGGATATTTGTTGCATATTTAGATTTATTATTGTTGTTTTTGTTTGTTGTTTTTTGTTTTTTGGTAAATTAAAAATTATTTTCAGGGTGAAAATATCATCACTCACTCGTGTTATGTTCATTTTTTTTCTTAAATTATTATGTTTTTATTATAAATGTGTGTACATATATGGAAGAACAAGTCGAGTTGAATAAAATATAACATGTATTCGGGTGTATAGATTTGGTGATGTCGACATAATGTAATGTAGGTATTAGAAAAATTTTATGAAATTTTGGGTTATAAAATTTAACTGTAAGATTAGTCTTAATTCCTTCAGGACACGTCAAATTGTATTATAGTGGTTTTCTGTGTGGATTTAGTGGAAACTGTTTGTTTTTGTACATTTAACGTTTAAATTAGTTGATATAGCATAAAAATATTAACAAAAACATATTATGAATGTATGCAGTGCAATTGACTGAAAATAGACGGCAATATGCTGCTTTCTGTTTTCCCTCAAATCTATAAGTCTAACTAACAATATAATAGTACGTACTGCATGACTGATAAGGCACAAAAGTTATTTTTATCAAATTTAACTGAATTTTTTTATCCGGTTCAGTATCGAGGTTCCATTTTCCCTCTTCGTACAGACCAATAAGCTTGCTGCCTATTATAGGAAAGTTATTCAAAAAATTTCTGATGGAAAAATTATTTCCAATAATTGAAAATAAAAGTCTGATTTCTAACCAGCAATTTGACTTTCGTCAGAAACACGCAACAATTGAGCAAGTGCTTTGCGTTGTTAACGAAATAAATAATTACTTTGAAAAGAAAAGAGAATTCTGTACACCAGCATTTTTGGATATTAGTCGTGCCTTTGTAAATGTATGGCATATGGGTCTATTATATAAACTGATGAAAAATCCCCCAAGTGAGTTCTACAAAATTTTAAAAATTTATTTACAAAATAAATATTTTTACGTTAAAATGCAAAACGAGCATTCTGAATTGCTACCAATTCACTCTTAGAGTTCATCAAGCAGTGTTCTTGAAGTTGTATTATACACAGGTGATCTGCTATTGGTGAGCTGGTATTATACTATACACAGGTGATATGCCATATACTAATGAAGTTAAAGTAGCAATTTTTACAAATGACACTGTGATTATAATTTCCCAAAATGATCCATATTTGGCCACTCACACATTGTAACAACATTTAAATCTACTACAAATATGGTTTAACAAATGGAAGCTTAAACTAAACGAATTAAAATCCACACATATAACTTTCATGTTAAAAGAGAAACACTTGTCCACCAACTTCATTAAGTAATAATAATATGTCCTCAAAAAAATTAAGTCAGATACCTAAGACCTTAGATAAACGACTTAACTGGCAATGCTTGACTATAAGAAGAAGTGGAAACTATGTATTGGTTCATAAGCAGAAAATCACAACTCTCTTTAGAAAAAATAATATTTATGTACAATTCCGTAACCAATCTGGATTTATGGACTTCAACTATGGACAGTTGCAGTCAAAAGCAATGTACAAATCATCCAAGGATTTTAGAATAAAGTTACAACATATATGGTAAATGTAGCATTGTTCATGCCAAATCAAGTAATTAAAAATAATTTACGGATTCCCTCAATTCAGAATGAATAAACAAAATACACCAACAGCTACAACAACAGATTGGAGCAACATTTAAATATTTTAACCCATATGCTGATGAGCACATGAAGAATTAGGACACTCAAAATAATTTCACCTGTATAGATATTTTAAGCTTCATCATTAACTATTTTGTACTGATGTTCGTCCATTGCTATGTGTCCTAAGTCATCGATACCTTGTATATCTATTTAGTTTTTGATTATACGTCAGCATGACATTTGTTTTAAAATCGAATATTCTACTCCATATACAGCAATACAGACTATACATAACACTTCATAAAACGCAGATGAAGAAAAGCATCTTTCGTCATTTCGATATAACATTTAATTGGACCTGGTGAATTTTGTTTCACAGGGCCAATATGTTTATTTAGCCAATACCAAAGACATTTTATAATGTTTATTTAGCCAATACCAAAGACATTTGAAATTGCATATAATAACTCTAATTCGACAAAAATCATATTAACGCTGGTGTTCCTCAAGGATTAGTTCTCTCACCTACTCTCTTTTTGATATTTATCAATGATCTTCTCCAATCAACTTTCAATCTTATCCATAGTTTTGCAGACGACAGCACTCTAGTAGCATCCTTCGATTTTCTTCGAAAATCACATGCTACAATACCAGCTACTGACACTAAACGTAGGATCATGGTCAGCACGCTCAACCATGACCTAGCCATTATTTTCAACTGGGGGAAAAATAATAGAGTTGAGTTCAACACCTCCAAAACTCAAAGCTGTCTAGTCTCGCGCAAAACTACCTCATTTAACCCCACCCTATTATTTGGGAGTATGCGTATTCAGCGAACTGAACACTTGAATATCCTGGGCAAGAAGGTCAACAATAAAATGATATGGAATGACCATATCTTTGACATTGCTAAAAATGCCACGAGATGTTTGGGTTTTTTGAGTCGCTGCAAAACGTATTTTTCTCCCCAGGGCATTTTAAATATCTATAAATCATACATACCACCCAAGTTGGAATACAATTCACAAATATGGACCGATGCATCACGAACCGCACTAAATTTTCTTGAAAAAGTTCAAAAGCGTGCCATTCGTCTTATTGACAACGCTAATGTGACATCCTCCCTTGTACCACTTGAAAGTCGTCGTGTTGTTGGAGCACTTTCCCTATTTTATAGATATCTCGTAGGTTTAGGCACTTGTTCAGATGAAATAAAAACACTAATGCTACCTCGCAAACATTTCCGCAGAGGAACAAGAGAGGCATCAAGTGCACACCCCTACTCAGTGAAAATTCCAAGGTGGCTCAAAACTGGCTATGGGAATTCGTTTGTAGTCAAATTTTCTCGAATGTGGAACCATATTCCAACAAACGTGTTTCCCCAATGCAAAAATATACCCTCGTACAATCTACAAAAGTTCAAGAGTAATATTAATAAATTTATTCAAAATGTCCCTACTGATCAAAGGGATATTTTTCTTTCTACAATCCTCAATTAGACCAAGCTATATATTCGTGTATAAAGGTATAGTTTAAAACCTAGTGTTTGGCTTAACTTAAAAAAAAAAAAAAACAATTAATAAAATATAAATAATAAATATAACATGATTACTATGGTTCAGTGTCGTCATGTGTTTGGCTTTTGGATATTTACTTTTTCTAGTAAATTTAATATGTTTCATACACACTTTCGTCAATAAAATGGCAAATATTTTTAATTTGTTCAAACTCATATAAAACCTCGACATTGAATTTATGATAAAAACGAACTAGTATACTTCGTTTTTCAGAGCATGCGTATAAGATTTTTGAGAGGGGAAAGAGCCGTTATTTTAGAATTTTAATTATTTTTTGCCGTAGAATCCGAATTTACAAAAAAAAAATACCCATTCCCATTTGAAAATCTTGATTTCAGCCAATTTCGGCGATTTTTGGGCTTAAAAAACCCTTTTCCGTTCCTTCCCAGAAGTTGAAAATATCACCAATCGATAGAGCACTCTCAATTTAGTTAATAACTTTTTTTTAAATTTCAAAATAATGGCTCCTCCTTCTCGTAAAAAGCTGATACGCACACTCTGGAACACAACAAAAATAGTTTGATTGAATTCTTGACGATTTAGTCAAATAATTTGTTGATTTGATCATGAAAAATCAGTTCTTCCCGCTTCTCCTATTACACCATACTAATAGTTTAGGTAAATTATTTGTATTTAAGTTACATATATCTACATATTAAATCACTATAATCACAATGGGTTCGTGACATTAACCGATGGAACACAAATCCATTGTCGTTACATGTATACAAAAATTTACCGCACTTACTTTAGTAAGAGTAGATGTCACAACATTCAATATAAAAAAAATTATTGTTGTATTCACATATAAAAAGTCAGATCCATGAAATGTACCTCGAATTTTTCAGATCCATTTTCATTTACCACTTTACATTTATTTTCATAATAACATAGCTCCATTTTATTTTTAGTGGTAAGTGATTTGGCTATCAACTATTTTTTATCATTTATTTTATCCCAATGTGACTAGATCAGGTCATACAAAAAGCATTTTTTTGCCTTCGTCTGTAATCGAACCTGGGACCTTTCATTTCAAAGGCAGACACTATCCCTGATACGCCTCCGAGCATGTATCATTGGCATGACAATATACTCTTACGAATATAATTTTCTCTTAAAACTTATTCACTTACTCAAAACTCATTAACAGACTTACTTTTACTCATCTTTTACATAATACAACAAATTTACTAACATTATACCATATTATTTTTCCCAAAAAAAAAAAAAAACAATAACAAAACAAACAATTTTAATTTTTGTCTCGTCATTCATTTCATTTCATATATACAACATAATATGTACAACATAACAATAAATTTTGAATTACACAATGCAAGTAATCTCGATGCCAATGAAATATACAAATAAAACTTGTATGACATTGATGACGAATTCTAAAAATAAAAGTTTACGATTTATAAACTAAAACCTAGGTATACCTATAAATATTATATTATGATAATGAAAAATTGTCTATCTAAGCTATTCTAATATTATTGCAATCAAATAAACATCAACATCAACACCAAATACATTATTACAACAATGAAAGCACATTATTACTAACATTACAGTATATATTTTAAAAATAAAAATATTTCAAAAATTTACAAAATCATAGGTATATCTAATACATGAAACTTCATTTCCAGCTCCTTTACTTATCTAAAAAAAAAACAAAAAAAAGCTCTAAATAATAATAACAAATTTTTATGAATTTAATTTTGTTGAAGTGATATTATTGTGTTGTGTTGTGAGATCTCTAAATCATTATGCGATATTTAGAAAAGCAAAGAATAATATTCTTCATCTTCAGTAGCATGGGAATAAAATTTTTAAACCATATGACAAGTTCACAAAAAACCGCATTTAAACATTATCTTTCTCTTTCTTTCTTCTATTGGCATTACTGTTCCGTGTGTTGCACTTTTATCATATTTTCTATTTTATTTTATTTTTATTTTATTATTATTTTTTGTTCTGTTTTGCTGTTATAATATTTGATGTACCGTTCTATGCGTATTAAAATATATATGCATGTGTGTGTGTGTGTGTGCTATGACAATGATAATAATAGTAATAATATGTCTTATCATAATGTCATTGTCATGACATCGTCATCAGTATCATGTACATCATAACTGTTCTGATGCATTATCATCACTATCATCATAATATATTTTATTATACAACACAATTTTCATTTACTGTTATTTAATATTATTGTTGTTGTCATTGCTTTTTGTTATTTGTATATTTCGCGTGGGACTTCAAGAAAATTTGATGTCATATCCGAAAAATTCTTTGGATATAATTTATATTGTATTCGAATGTATATATTATATTTTGTATTATGACAGTAATATAAATAATTTTTTTTTCTTCTATTGTTAAAACAGTGAACTTTTTAAATGATATAATAATTGTTGTGATGTCCTTATAAGGTACATGACAATAATTTATCTACAAACATTTACAATAATATTAAAATAATAATTAATTAATATATATTTGATTGAAGGGACGTTATACCTGTGATAGTCTGCGACACGACATTAAATGTCAAAAAAACAGTCATATGAAATTTGATAAATTAAATGGCGTCGCACACGTAAACAATGAACCTAAACAAGTAGAATTTAACTCTACTTTGAGCACAGTTAAATTTAATTTTATTGTTGGAATCAATATGAGGCACATAAAACGAATTGCAAATGTGCGTAATGTGCAATCAAACAGTTGCAAAACTAAAAATTGCATGTCTAGTATAAATTGCCTAATCTAAAAGATGCTGAATCGAATATATTATATCGAATAATTATAGAAGCTTTAACAATTTTTTGTAAGTATTTCCACCGATACGGGATTAAAAAGTTATGATAAACTTTCAAAACTGGCCAATTTACAAGCCATATAATTTAATATTATAAAAACTACACCACAATACAAACTATCAAACTATCATTTCCAACCTATGTATAACTTCTGAGACTACAAAAATATTATTTTTTAAAAACTAAATCCTTTCTCACTTTACATCACCTCACATAAACTGTACACACAAACACATAAAAAGGAGCACAAAAAGAAAAAAATGATTTTTCATTTTCATGAGATAATTTTTTTTGTTTTTTGATAATAGTGTTTAGCTTCAAAATAATGATTATTTGTGTGATGATGATGATACCTTGATGCATGTAATAATATTAATATGTAGATGTAAACTATATCTTGTATATATTGTGTTTTATAACAAGTAATGTTTTTCTAATTGTAGTATTTTATGCTTTTGTTTTAAAATGTTTTAAAATGTTGACGATGATGTATTTGGAACCTTGATGATGATTTGCAGACAAAAAAATTAACAACAGTAAAAAAAAAAAAAAACTATAATATAGAAAAGTATTAATAGTTGTGATTATGAGAACGAACGATGATGACGATAGGTTATTTTTTTTTACAATATAACTATTGATAGTTATGAAACGTTCTTTTCGTTTTGCGGTCATGTCAAATTCAAAACTGAATTTGAGGAACGTTTTTTGCCTTGTTTATATGAACACACACAAACTATCGCTTATAAAACTATTTTTTATTTTATTTTATTTTTTTGTTACAGTGATGCCATCATTTTATTTTTTTTTTTTATTATTATTTTGTCAACACTATTATGATAGTGCTTGTATAGAATATTGTATATACAGAAAACAATTAACAGGTGGCAAAGGTGGGTGTTACAGTTGTATTAGGGATGAAATATTTTTTTTTATATTGTTGAAGTATATGATTATAAAAGATTTGGGGAAAAACATTGTAGGCATATTATAATAGGTATAGGTATGCATGTATATAATTTTAATAGTTTTAACCTGTTATAAATGTTTTAGAGAAATTTTGATTGTTATAAAAGGAAATATTATTATATATACATTATAACACAGTGAACTAGAATTTATTGTTATAGTTTTTATTTTGTATTTTTATGCGATGCGGTTTGTCAGTATTTTAAAACATGATTTGATACCTCAGAATAGTTTTCCATCATCTAAAGTAGAGGTAAATTTTCATAAAATTTATTGCCTGAGATAGAATAGAATATCACTGCCGTTGTGTTAATTTTTTTTTTCTTTTTTTTATTTTGATTTTTATTATTATTTTTGTTTTATTGCTTGAATGTCAGTGATTTGTTGTTTAGTATTGTAAAATTTATAGGTAGAAATTCTGAAAATAGGTAAAATGATGTGAAATAGAAAAAAAAAGAAAAAAAAAACTAAAAGACAGGAAAGTGAAACCAAAGAGAAAATGCTGTCAACAATGTTTTCTATTCAAACTGAAATCCATGAAATCAGACACAATTTTGGTTGCATTATTCAACTTCCAAGTAAAATAAATGTTTGTTATGTAACATGTAATAATATATGTTGCATAACATACATATAAAAATATGTCTGAAAGTGTAAGCGGTGTGATATTAGAATGGTGGCGCTTGTTGTTGATGCAATTTTTACCTGATTTGATCTGTGAACATGTATCCGTAATAAAAAGCGTTCATTAAAAATTTCGTTGTGAAATAAAATAAAAAACATTTTTTCCCCCCTTTCTATGTTTATGTTGATGATGATTACAATGATATTGATAATGATGATGATGGTGACAATGATTTGTGTACAAGAGATGACAACAAAATTAAACAACAAATTTTGTTTTTTTTTCTGTTTTGAGTATACTCATTAGTTTCTGAAGGACATGAAAATTTATGCATTTGCCACACAACAAATAGTTTTCGTGTTTTTAGTTTTTTTTTGTGTCGATTTTGTCTAAAATAATTTGTAAGTTTACTATCATATAACAGGTATATGTAAGGGTAGGTATTAAAAATAGAATAATTTGTAGTAACGTTGAGAAAAATTATGAATTATTGTTTTTTTTTTTTTGTATTTTGTATAACAACATAAAGTTGTGGTCTTCATTAATTCAACTGATGATTAAGAGGGTGGTAATATGAAAAATTTATTTAAGCAGAAAAAAAAGAACCACCTGAAAATAGGATTTATCTTAAATTTTTTTTGATGGAAACTCTTTTGATATCATCCATTTATTATGGAATTTAGTTGTTAAAAATTTTGTAGTTGAAATATTTTATAAACAAAATAAAGGAAAATATGTTAATAATTTTTAGTTTTTCTTTGTTTTATGGAAAATTTAGATAAATTGATGGCAATTACCATGTAATTATATTTTAGTGTAATATTTTATGTTGTTTTTGTTTTAATGATAGTTTTATTTTTTGAAGTAATATTAAGATTGATTAGAAAAATTTCTGTCGATAATGTATTATGAAAGAGAGATAGATGAAATTTATGATGTTTTGATATGAAATTCACTTTGTGAATATGTAGAAGAAAATTTGATGACGATGTATTTTGATAAAACGTTCTTGACATCTTATTGTTTTTGTATATTTTGTGTTTTATAATAGGGTACAATCAAGTTTAATAAAAAAATATAATTCGGTGGACCGATTTTATGAACCGAATATTTATTTGATTTATTTATTAAATTTTATTATATTTTTATATTTTTTATATAATTAATATTTATTTTATTTATTTAAATATATTATTTATTTATATTATTTATAAAATAAATAAAATAAATATTTAAATAAAATAAATAAAATAAATAAAATAAATATTTGGTTCATAATCCGAAATTTAATATTCGGATCATAATCCGGTTTATAATCCGAATTATTAAAAAAGAGGTTTCAAATTCAGAAAATTTAAACAAATGAATTTTCGCTTTAATTGAGAATCACAGAATGTACCTATACAAAAAAAAAAATTTGATAGCATAGGGCATATATCAAAATAGGACATATTATATCCAAAGATAATTCTGAATTCTTGTAATCGTTATTATGTAATTTATAGATTATTATATACAAAGTTGCTCTGGTATCAACAAAATCTAGAAATAAAAATTATGCAGAATGATAAAATATTTGTTAAGAAATATTAATTAACACGTATTTTCTTTACTCATTATATAATTAAAATCTAAATCATTAACAATAAAATTTTGGTATTATACAATACATTTTAAATATGTTTTATTTTTATCATTTTCTATTCCATTATGGTGGAGCACAGATATTTTGGTACTGAGACTGTTCCTCAGTTTACAATCATAATTATTTTCACAAAGTAATTGGATATTTTACCATTGTTTTCCTACTTAGTGTCGTTTGAGTCACACCACACGTTACAGTATCAATTTTATCTTCCAGGGGTCATACTGAATATACCATAACCTTTATTTTACTGTTATAAAATTTATTTTACTGTTTTATAATTGGACTTTATGGTAGGTAAGACTGTCATAAGTTGATGATTGCATTTCTGGTAGCAACAATCAGAATTCAAAACTTATCGAAATATGGTTGTGAGAGCTAAATGATTTTGTATTTTGACGAACTGAATATCAAAATAATTTCATAAATTTGAACTTTCTGTTATAAGAAACGAATGCTAATTAAAATAATACCGTAGATTTGTTCCTAAAATAGTGTGTTTAAATTCAAATCCCCACTATTCAAGACAATATAAAATAAGTCAATTGGTTACAGAAAACAAGTTAAAAAAAAAAAATAAATTAAAAAAATTAATCGGGATTTTCATCCGATTCTTGCAACCTGTATATGGTTTTACAAGCTTACTCATTTTAGTACAGTTGTCATTTTGAATGAATAATTTGAATAACTACTGTATTATTTAATGTACTTTCAAGAATACAATTAGGAATATCTAAAATCATCATTGGATTGGAATCATCATTATCATTGTCCTATGACCCCATCCGTCGGACATAAAGCGGAACGGATTTTTTATTGTTCTTTTGTTGTAAGTATTTTTTCCAAATTAAAACTAAAATAATGCGTTTAGGTAATGCTAGCGTTTAGGTAAAACTATAATAATTAGCGTTTAGGTAATGCGTTTATGTATGCTGATGAGATAGTATCTAAGCATTTATGAATCGGAATAATTTGAAAAATGAGAACAAAAAATTGATGAAAATATGGTTGTAATTTCGTAAATGAATGAATATACATAGATTAAATGTCAACACTAAGAAAACCCAAGTACATGATTATAAAAGGCAAAAACAAAATCATCTCAGTAAAACTAAAAAATATTCCGATTGGAAAAGCTAGTAGTTATATAAATACCTGGAATACCTATGAAGTTAGTTGGAACTTGCAAATATCAGACTCCGTTAAAAGGACCGATAGAATGGCTGGTATTTTAAAAAAATTGCATATATAGAGACCAACTGATATGAAAAACAAAGTATTTTATATTCTTTTTAATAGTGTGATTTCATATGTGGTAAATATATAGGGCAATATATACATTATTAATTTGATAATCTTACGAAGAATACAGAACCGAACAAAGCCATAAAACATCTGCATTGTCTTTCTATATGCAATATTAAAATATAAGAAATTCGTAATCTAGCATGTTCTCTAATAAAGTCTGCAAATAAAGTAAATCTAACTACTCCTAAAAATTTGTTTAGCTGCCCAATACCAATATTATTTCAACGATTCCTATGAAAAGTTCCCATAAAAAAATTTAATAATAAAACCAACGCTTTTTTTGTAATTCAATGTATTTTCAACACTTTTTCTTAAATTTGAAGAAAATAAATAATATTTACAATAAAATACATAAAATTTAAGAAATAGGTTTTTTGATAAAAAAACACATTCTTTGCGTATTTTGTCTTTTTACGACAAACCATATAATTGGCTTTCCTTGCTACCTGAGCGGCAGATAAAATTTCAAAGTTGTCCATCTAGTTACAGAACCTTATAGCATGATCAAATACCTTTTCACAACAATGTTTTTTTTTTATGTAATATTTTTTGAATTAGATGCACTTTTGCTGCCTTCTTTTTCCTAAAATAGTGTTACTTCAACAAAAATATTTTAGAGAATAGATTCCCACAAGTAATAAAACTAAATTTAAGAGTAAAAGTAGAACAAATACAAAAACAATCACAATAATATAACAAAAACTAGTTTTGTAACCCGCCATAAATGACGGAAGCAAAATAAATTCTAGCATTTCTTCCTTCATTAGAGTTTTCATTTCAAGTTTAAGAAAAATATGTATTTGCTTACTAATTTATCAATATCATACCTTTATTAGAATAATTATTAGAATGCTTTTAATTACCATATAAACGGAATATTGGTAGTGAGGTGCAAAATTTTCAATTCCCTAAGGGCTATTTACTCGATTATTTTAACGACATCCTATTTGCCATCATTAGAAATTTAAACATATATTATCCTAAGACCTCAATAATTCTAAATAATCAATATTCTTAGACATTCTATTGTATTCAATTAATTATAATATAAGTTAGGCAAAAAGATAATTTCAATTTAAATTAATATAGGAATACTAAATTCAAATAATATTTTTAATGAAAACAAAATCTACCTATATAATATAAACTTACAATAATTCTATATTTTTCCAATCATAGCAGCGTTATGAATTTTACTGTAAAATTCAAATCAAATTGTAAAATGCAATTAATTAAGACATAATAAAAGTAAAAAGTTCTATGGCGCCATCTAAATTTAGCACTTCAACAATCATTATGAAATGATGGACAAATGACAGATGACAGATTACAGATGACAGATGACAGATGACAAATGACAGATAACAGATGACAGATGACAGATGACAGATGACAGAAGACATATGACATGTGACAGATGACAGATGACAGATGACAGATGACAGATGACAGATGACAGATGACAGATGACAGATGACAGATGACAGATGACAGATGACAGATGACAGATGACAGATGACAGATGACAGATGACAGATGACAGATGACAGATGACAGATGACAGATGACAGATGACAGATGACAGATGACAGATGACAGATGACAGATGACAGATGACAGATAACAGATGACGGATGACGGATGACAGATGACAGATGACATATGACATATGACATATGACAGATGACAGATGACAGATGGCATATATAAGCAATAAAAAACAGATACTATCTTTATGACAATTACATGATTTTACAATTTCTATATATATTTCAATTTCTATATGTGTTGGAGTATTCCGTCGAACTTACAAACATCCAGATAAATGCAGAAAATTATATATATAATAGTAAAAATCTTAGTAAAATCCATACAAATTGTTTGAAGGTGGCACCTTGAAGTAAGGGTTTTGAAAAAAAAATTCGATCGCACAATTTTTGAAATAAATGCTCTTAAATTTTAAATTTGAATTTCTCCATTCCAACTAAATGGCATATAGATCAAAATAGTACTCAGTCGACGATATACATATCTATTGAATTTGAATATAAGATTAAGTAATTAATTTTCTTCTTTTGTATTATCTAAAGTCCTTTTTCCAAAAATTAACTTTTGTAATTTTAATGTCTTGATAAATAAAATAAACAAAAATTTAAATTTGAATATTCTTTGAATTCTTAAGTACTTATAATATCACTTCAATTATAGATCCTTAAATACCATATTATGTATATACATACATTATTATATTATAAGAAGCTAGATGTATGTTTAAGAAGTGACTGGGCTTTAAATTAAGTTTCACCTCTATAACAAAATTCTATTATTGTTATTTTAACAAAATTCATGCCATCTTAAATATTCGAAAAGATCATATTCAAAAAATGTATACTCTCTCATCAGGATACAATTTATTTACAAGTAGACATACATTATTAAAAATACACAAATTTCTTTTGGGCTAACATATTATATATTGACTACACTTATATAGATGTAAATATATGTTGTACAAGTTTATATTTTGATAAACAAAGAATATATTTCTTGTAAAATCTATTTTTTGATTGACAGATGGATTGGGTGGTGGTAAATAACAAATCTACTCTTAACAAAATAGACATACATCAAATTCAGGGATACAAAATTTTTAAGTCAAGCACATTATAAGAGTTGTCAAATTAAGAAAAAAGTCATTTGAAAATATATATATACATATTATAATAATATATGGATGTGTATATATACATATATACATATAGCAAATAGCAATAGAAGAGCGATAAAGAAAGATTAAAGAATGAAATAAAATGTATGAGGGGTCTAGACTTTATAATACATAATATTATAAAGATTCTTTGTGTATACAACCACACTTATATTTTCTATTGTATAAATTCTCAATTTTGGTATAGAGGCTATTTTTAAGTATAAGAAATATAATATGATATAATATTTAAGATTTAAGATGTAAATTAAGTAGATAGTTAGGTTAAAATTCCTAAAATTATCATCAGTGTGGATAATGAATATATAATTGTTCTTGCAATAATAGGGAAATTTGTATGTCTGTATTTTCGTTTTGTAGTTAACTTTTGTTAGCTATTTTTTTTAAATATGTGCACCTCTAAGAGGTTGTAGTCAACGGGAGAGAGAGACAGCTTCAAATAATGTTAATAGTAGTGCTTAGAAATCAATAACGAAATACGTAATCAAATGTGGTACCCGGATGTAGTATTAGGTGGATCAATGAAGTTATACGTAGTATTACATGAACCACGAGGGGACTACTACCACCATTCACTTCCTGCACCATCTATTATTAAAATTATGTAACTAAATATATAATGTTTAAAATTTTTATTTAATTTCTCTTTTATTTACTAAAATAAACACACACAACTCTACATGATGAGAAGCTGTTTTGATCGATTACTGAATGCGAGCCTAAATATTTATTTTTGTTTCTATTTTATTTTATTTTTTTAATAAACTTCCCAATTCTTGTTCCGGGATTATCGTGATCAGTTGGAATATCTCAACTTTTATCAATTTCAATTTCAAAGATCAATTTTCCTTCTTCCAAGTACAAATTCTAGCACTGTAAACATCACTTGTTATCCAAGGTACCTAGGCATGAAAGTGGGAATGATCACTGGTGATTTATATGTACTTGTATGAATGAAAATTTTTATATGACTGGTGATGATGGTGTTCAATGTAATTTGGTCTTGCATTTCCGTTTGGATATCAAAAATATTTGTAAATTTGCTTACAATTGGATGTTTGAGTGTCAAAAACAAATTTGACAATTTTATATAAAAAAAATTAGTAAAACCATTACCTTAAAAACTCAGACATGTGACTCTATTCAAAATGATCTAATCATAAATCAAACCAGAAGATTAACCGACAACGTTTCACTGTCAAACTTCACACATCTTTATTATCAAACAATCAGAAGGTAGTCAACGTCATCCGACTACAACATTTAAAAGATCAACACTTCTTCTGGTTTTACGTTTGCCCTGTATAATTTTTTAATTATAATGTTAGGTAAAATCACCATTCCAGTTACTTCTGGAAAACCATCAATAATTAGCACGTAATTATTGCTAGTTTGATTATTTAGTCTTCAGCATGGAAGGGAATACAAAATAAGATAAAAAGCATAACAAGGGCTATGTAGGAAGATGCAGAGACAACAATCATCCACAATGGTTACATAAGTAATACAACAAAACTTAGAACAGGAGTTAAACAAATTGGCTCACTATCCCTCTCCTTGCTCAACATAGTACATTATGTGTTTATTGAGAAAGTAACAACCATATCCAGAGAAATAAGGTGGACTCTCACAAGAACACTAGAGGCTTTGGCATACGCTGATGACCCTTCTCGTCTATACACACAATGACATACAAGAGAAAATAAAAAGTTTTGAAAAAAAGCGTTAGAAGTTGGTCTCAAAATCAACAACAACAAAACAAAATGTCCAAGAAGTAACGCAAAAAATAGGGCCAGTACAATCGACAATGAAGTAATAGAAGTTGTCACCGAATAATGTTACCTCGGCTCTAAGAAAGACATAAAAAATCAATTAAAATTAGTCAGAATTAGTTTTGGGACACTTTGGGCTGTGTGGAGACCACCTCGCATCCATGAAACATAGAATATATAATGCCTGAGTGAAATCAACCTTATAGTATGGTGGTGAGACATGGCCGATAAAACAGAATTATATAACGAAAGTACAATCAGAAAACATGAACTTTGAGAAATGGTCAAAGAAGAACCAAAATAAACCCACAAGGAAAGCAGAAAAAATAGAGGTAGATAGTGCACACCCTTAGAAGACCTATGCACAATATAGCAAGGCAGGCATTGAATTGGAATTCGGAGAGAATAAAAGAGGAAGAGATAGACCCGTCGAAAACATGGCGCAGACCAGTCCATAGAGAAATTGAGAATAACAATAGAACATGGAGTGAAATTAAATATCTAGCACAGAACAGAGTTAGATGGAAAAGCTTTGTGATAGCCCTATGCTCCCAAAGGGAGTGAAGTAGGAAAATAAAAAAATTGTTAATTTGAGTATTGTAATTAGTTAATTTATTTGTTTGTAATATTTGAAATATTATGGTTTTCTTTAATGCCAATTTGATGTCTTTGACGTGGCGTTGGTATGGTATTCTACGTTGACATGGTATTCTCTTGACCTAATTGTAAAAGCCGCCTAATTGTAAAAGGCGGATATTAATTTTCAGAGGTTAAAGGAAATGTCGGAAAAATTCCTCTATTAAATTAATGTTGATGTTTGGCATATCATTCCTAAAATGTTTGTGACCGTGTATGTGACGAAATTGTAACTATAGTTGGAAGTTACTATACAAGGAAATTAGGCAGCATCAAATATTATAATGCTATATTTATAACAGTTATTAAAAACGGTTAATTTTAATACAATTGAACATTTTATTATTTTTGTTTTCTTTATTTTGTCAATTTACTAGTACAATTTTTCTTAACGTAATACAACTGATTTATATAGTAATGTAAATTGAGAATAACTAAACAGTAGTGGAGATTCACTAGTGTTGTATAGTGTTATTACAAATTAAAATCAAATAATTAAATAATTAAATTATTTTATTATAAATTTTTTGTATTTAAATTTAATTTTGATTGAATAATTCAATTTTTGTATTGATTATTTAGTTTATTAAAAATAAATTCCCAATTATAAGAAAAATGTGATGGAGCGCGGTATAGTGAGCATCTTTAAATTTTTGCTTGAATTTGTCTTATTTTTTCCTAGCGCTCTTTTTGTCATTCGATTGGAGCGAATTTAATTGTTTTACGGTCGATATTTTGATTGTTTTCTATTCCGGAAATATGCATATATGTATATATAACATTCACACATTTTCAGGCTGACACAGTGTCTCCTAAATATGGTGTGTATTTATTAAGTAAAGGGATTTACTTATGATATCATAATTGCCTGATACATTTTCCATAATGTTGAAAATTTCTTATATTACTTTCTATTATGACTGAGCATTCGGTCTGTGTATTCCAACGTTTGAAACTCTATTATTGTAGTAGCGACTTCAAAATTAGATTCAATATACCCCCAAATATTTAAAAGAACACTCATTAATTAAATTTAGTTATTACCTTAATATAGCGATTAAATCTAGTTAGTACAAAAGTAAGTTCCTATATTAGTAGCTTAATTTAAAATAAAAGAATATTAGAGTCATTGTTGTGAAGACAGTTTGTACTAAGTCTAAACTCAATAAAATTATATTTTGTGGTTAAGAAATTATGTATGTTACGGTAAAATTATAATAACATTAATTAAATCCGCTGATCCAATTATCCAATTTAGCTTATATTAAAAAATGTCCAAATGTAAGCCCGGCATCCTGAAAGGAAAAGAGAACTGAACTCTGGTCTACAGATTTATCTATAGTAAATAAATAAAAACTTAAATTTCTTTAAATTAAATCAAGATCGCAATTTTAAATTATTCTTCAAATTTCCGCATCTTAAAAATTTGATGGAAAAGAAATTTGATTTTCTTTAAAATGTAATTTTTTTTATCATAATTTACTTTATTGAAAATAAGGAAAAACACAAACACACCAACACACTATATTACAGTTATATAAATATACCTCAAAAATATATGATGATTTTATCCTTGGAATTTCACCCATATATTACAATTATATACATCTATATATATATATATATAATAAATAATATATACATATTTTATTATGTTCTACATTAATGATAAACTCTTTTGTTTCGCAATAATATTTTAACATAACAGAATCATACCGTGTACATTCACATTTACATACATTCAGTAACCACATAAACATTACAAAAATAATAATGTAAGCAAATTATAAATAAAATCAAATAAGATAGAAAGAGAAAGAAATAATATAAAATTAATATATATATTTACTATATATTATAAATAAACGTAGATATAAAAAAAAAACAGAAAAAAAAAATGTTGTTGATGATGTTGATGTTCATGTTGATGATGTTGACAATGACGACATCACGTTTCTTGTTGACAAAATGACAAAAACAGATGCCCGTGTCCTCATCAAAATTATTTCATAGTTAGAGAAGAAAAACAACAAAATAAAAAGAAAAATTAAACCAAAAATAAAAATAGTAGAACAAAGAGATATTGAAAGAAAGAGAAAGAGAGAAAAGAAAAATAAGAAAAAGAAAATTATTTTGAAGTAAAAAAAGAGGAAGGAATAATATGTTGACGACTTCTACACTATACGCTACACACACACAGAGTTCAATTCAATATTTAATTTAGTATTGAATAAATTATTTGTTTGACACTGCTTACAATAGGATGTTTGGAGGGTGAAAAACAAATCTGAGTATTTTAAAGTTAAAAATTACAAGAAAGGGAAAATTTATTTTAAATCATTTTGCAAAATACTCTGAAAAGGACCCAAAGAGTAAATTGCAGATCCTGGGGGTATGAAATTTATAATTTGTAAATTGAAAAAAGTGCGGTTTAAATATCAGGACAATTTTACAAACGATATTTTCGTTATTATTCTTTTAAATGATATATATTTAAAAAGAGACGTGGGTAAACCAAATATTGTATTAATTTTTTTTAAATTTTCAATATTAGAAATTTTATTTTCATATTTAACTCCATGTATAAGTCATTTTAAACTACATAAATTTTAATTCATCAAATTGCCGCAACAACACCCCCGATTTAAATTTAAATTTTTAATTTTTTAAATAAATCATTACGTATGAGGTTGTTGCTTAAGATAAATCAATAAACATAATATTGTCCACGATAAAATGAAATAATGAAAAACAATAATTTATAATAAAATTGATTACGAATTTTTTCAAATTCCCACATATGCGACATATTCGGCCATTGATCTGACAATTCATTAAATTTTCGTTAAACATAGAATTCTTATGTTGAATTCCATCCAAACTAAATTCGACATTATGTAATTCTTTTTGTTGTTGTTGGTGTTGTTGTTTTCCTAAGAAATATTTTAGTAATTTTCAATCTGTCTAGCCGTAGTTTTATTAAAAAAATCAGCTTTATTTTACAACACTGTTTTGATAAGACATGGAACATTTTGTGTTCCACTAATTAAACACCTGCAACTGATTTTATGTGTGTCAAATCTGGGGAATTAAAAGAAAAATATTTCTTGCAGGACAGAAAAAACAAGAAGAATTAAGAATTTCTAATAGAGCAGAAGCTTTTTCGAGTGGTGAAAGTAAAAAATAATAATGAAACAAGTCTAGAAACAACTTCTTTTTCCTCAGCTGCATATCAACTACTAGATGTGTGGGATCACATTTCTCAAGCTCTCTCTCTTCTGCGCTGCGTGCTGCGTTTGATTGTTAATAACAACTAACGGTGTCTCTTCTGAGAATCTCACTATTGCTTATTCAATCTATCCATGATATCTTCAGTATTCTATGGTATATGTATACCCACATTTTAAATGCTATTTCATGGTCGTTATTTGTAGTGTACACACTTCATTACCATAGAGATGTATCGACCACACGCTGAATACCCACATTTTAAATGCTTCAATTCATGATTGTTATTTTCAGTGTCCACATTTTCATACTGCAGAGGAGTATCGACCACATGTAGCACTTAACGAACCAGATTTTTGTTTCAAGATTATAATCACAGTTACATAGAACTTTTCTATACTGATGTACAAAATTGCTACGAGCATAATATTTCATTCGCCATTTTTTTTTTCCATATCTGAGTTTCAGTTTTAATTTAGCCAACATCCTAGACATTTAAAACTGGAGACTTGTTCATTTATGGTGTTATTTATTGTTACACATTTGATTGTGTTGGTCCTAAATAACCATAAATTTAGTTCCAGTTATATTAATTTGTATAAGCAGAAAAGTTTGCTGAGATCGGTAATCGAATTTAAAAGTAGAACAAATAAGCCTAGACTTTGTAATGCTGGATGAAATATATAGATAAATATAATTTCCTGTGTTTAGACTTTGATTTTTGGTTCAATAGTAAGCATACATTTCATACTCCTTTACCTTTAACAGCGTTCCTCGAACAATGGGAGCTATCCAGCATACCATTGAAGAATATCCTGAGTGTAATCACAAGATCAGATATCCTTAAAGACTCAGAGACTTAAAAGTCGGGTTATCACAATAACCCCTTTTGGCTGCGGTGATGTAAGGACTAGATCTCTCTCGGAATAAATTTAATCTAAATCTAATATAATTTAATACTCCTTTATCAACACACTAATTTTGTGAAGATAATTTGACTGATTCACGAGAGACAGTATTTTCGGCAAAAATTATTTTTTGCGAACCTAGTTGTTTTACTAACACATAAAAAAGTGCAATAAAATATTTCTTTTGGGTTTGGATTTTTTTTTGTGGCATACTTGTGGCAAAATTATTCAACTTTTGTAAACACATATGAAAAGGCAAATCAGTTTAGTGAATCAAAGTCTAAACATAACGGCAGTAAAAATCAAAGTCTGTATACACAGGCATTGGTAGGACAGTGAAAAGAATTTGAAAAATAATTAGAATTAGAAATTTCAAGTCGAATAAGTAAACTTGAGCAGGAGTGGTGTTTCAATTACATACATGGATATTATTGTTGTAGATGGATATTATTGGCAAAGCATAATATGTCGAACCATAATGACATGATAACAAAAGAAAGCATTTCTTACGAAAACAACAATAACAAAAATAAATTATGTATGCCGAATTCAGTTATGATGGAATTTACGGAAATTTTAACGAATTTTCAGACTCAATTGCCACATTATAAAGTGTATAAAATGTATTTTTCATATACGGAATGTCACATAATGTCATGACATGACGTGTAGTTCTATGGCATTACAGTTAGCACATTCAAATTTAATACCAATGACATCGTTGGAAATTGAATTAATAAAAATACTAACTTAAAAGTAAACTTTACAAGTTAACGGTAGCATTATAGAATGACTTTTAAGTATAGTAAGTCAACATTAACAATGAGCTTAAAATCTTATATGGTTCTGTCTCTAACTCTCTATGTATTAGTTTCATTTTTTAATTTGCTCTGATCAATCATCATCAAAACCCTATTAGTTGGTCATCAGGAGTAAATAAAATAAAATTCATATCATTTTGCCTAAGTGTATAAAATTATGAAAGTATGATGTTAAAATGTAAATAACAATTCTAAGTAAAATTATTGTCAGTTATTGAAAATGCAAAGAACATTTTTATTATTTAGAACAGCATTCTGAAATATTTCATGATACGTCACAGAATAATAAATTTATTTTGGAATGAACAAAAACATACATCAAAACAACAATATGAGTACAATATGAATTCAATATAAGTAAATAAATATAACAAGAATAGATTCCTTTTGGATCCCTTCATCGGATGTTTTGTCATCAAAATTTTAACATTGAATTTACTTTGAAGTTATTAACAGGATGCTTTGTTTTTTTTTTTTTGCTTTTGTTCTAATTTTCTTTTTTTTTGTTTTGTTTTCTTTTTTAATACTCTTTATTTTCATTGTGAAACAATGAAAAGGTTGTTTGATTTAATTTAGAGAAAAATATTTTTCTTATTTTTAATAATGTTTGTATTTGCGTGTGTGTGTGTGTGTGTGTATTAAATTTTTGAAGGAATATCTATATTTTGTTTTGGGGGAGATAAAATAATCCAAAAGGTTTTCTTACTTATGTTTACATAAACATACTGTACTCGTACATATCATTATGAGGTTTGATGGTTTTCTGGTTTATAAAGGATTATGAATTGATAGTCGCATTGGAATTTGAAATGAAATGTCCAAAGTCTAGACAAAAAAATAAATTTCGATGTTGTAAAAAGTTTTTCCATATTAATTTTTTTTTTGTTGTTGCTTTTTATTTTGTAAATTTTGATAGAAAACAATATTCTATAGATTTGTTCGTGTATAGTTGTTGTGTTTTAAAATGAATTGTAATTATTTGAAAGGATCATTGAAAAATTGAGAGCATGGAAATTAAAGATGCTAATAGAGTTATGAACTTAATTAAGAGAATAATAACAATAATTGTGATTAAAGATATTTGAAATATTTTTTAATAGGAGGAGTTATGTATATAGGAATACAGAACACCAATATGAAATATAATTTTTATAAGTTATGTATTTATATTTATATGTTGTTGTACATTTTTATAAGTTTTATAAGTTTATGAAATATAATTTTTAAATTAAGATAAATTAATTATAGGTAATAATTTGAAATTTAAATGTGGTGTGGAGTAATATAATTATTTTATTTGATTTAAGTAGGTAATCAGTTAAATAATAACTCATCACTATAAACTCATCGCTACTGAAGTTTTTTTTTTTTTTTTTTTGCTTTATTTGTGTTTTTACTATTACAAATTTATTAATTTTAAAAGCTAAATTTCTTATTGTTTCTTTTTTTTGTTTTAGTTTACTGCCTCTTACATGGGAGTTCATAGATCTATTTATTCATTTTAATTTATTTATTTATGTATTATGTTAATTTTGTTCTTTTTATGTGTTTTCTAATTTTTTTTTTTGTTGGTAAAATTAGAAAACGACCTAAAATCCATTTCTTAATAATAAATTAATATCGCTGCAGAAGTTTTAGAACACTATCGAACACTAGAACACTATCGAATATTATTAAATTTTTTCAATGACAAATAATTTGGATGAAATATAAGTTCATATTTTAAACACAAAATATTATTCCAGATACATAGTAGTCAAATAATTCTAGTGAAATAAGCTACCCCTAACATGTTTTAATTTAAAGAAATATTAACTATTACCGCGCTTATATGGCGACTTGAGTACTTGAAATCAGAATCAATTTCATGGATCATTTTGAGTATGTCAGCTCGAAAGCTGGAAAATTTGTTGGCTTCAAACCAAATTGACAGTTGACAGTTTTTGAAATATTTTACTACAAGTTTAAATTAAAGAAAACTAATCCAAGTAGACAAAAAATGTTAGTGAAAAATATGTTATAGATGGTCTTTGATTTATTAATTTGTTAATTTCGACTTGTTTCCACTTTTGTTATTTCATTTTTTATTTTTATGTAAATATACCTCATAATTTACATCTTACCTCTATTTGCTTAACACTTCTATTCCCCACATTGCTTTCTGCCATTTCTGTTTCTATCATTGTACAAAAATTTCCCTATCTCTGTATCTTTTTCCATCTACTTTGTTCAATAATTTATAACTTATGTACTTCTAACATCTCCCTTGCTTTTCGTTACTCTATATATATCCCTAATTGACATTTCTTTTGTTTAAAAAAATTTATTTACAAAAATATTTAAAAAAAAAATGCTTACTTTGATATAATGCAAAAAGTTGTACGCAAAATTGTAAACTACTCTGTTAACATCTTGTAGTTCTTAAATTTAAAGTCAATTACACTAAATTGACTTTAGTGAAGCCCGTTTCAAGCCAATCCAGGTCTATATAAGCTCGAAAAAGGCTTCAAGGTCGTTGACAGCGGCCATACATAACTGCTTTTATAATGTACCTTGAGTTGTTTCTTATTACCAAATGTACATACAATAATGTTGGTTTAAAGTATCCCTTATATCTAAAATTCAGAATATTTGCCATGAAAAGAAAACAAGCGTTATAGGACGATACTTCAATCGTAGAAAATAAAATACTGAACATTTTTACCCATGCTACTAAATACAAATCTTACCTATAAAAAGATATGTTTATATGTTTGTTAGCTTGTATGTTTGTATATTTGTCTGTTGAATTTTTGTATGTTTGTATGTTTGTGTACCAGAACTCCTCCTAATAGCATCGATTTCAAATAAAATTTGCAAAAACAAACTCTGTTACCTTGAGATGATCACAGACTATTTTGATTCCCAAAACTCTTACTGCTTCTGATATAGCTCAAGTACAACTGCTGGCATCCATCAAAAATATTTTAACTACCAAAGCAGTTACCGACCTACTGAACATATTTTGTTTTTTGATATTCTATAGAAAATAATTCTTCCAAAATTATAACTCTTTCAGGTAGCTCTCGAAAAATCGTATTCTGGTACTGTATCAAAAATAAACAAATACATTTATTATCGTTTTTCATCATTTTGACTGATTCTGATAGCTGCAATGCAACTCCTGACATCCACTAAAAATATTTCAACAAACCAAAGGGTGTTCAGATCTAAAAATTTGTACTCAGGTACTGTCATAAAAACAAATAAATACGTTTATTACAGTTTTTTCAAAATGTTGACTGTTTCGAATAACAGCCATAAAATTCCCACCATCCTTCATCTATCTCTTAAACCGTAGTAAATACGAATATTTATTGTGAACTGTTTTATTAATGTAAACAACTTCTTCCATTCCATATATAACAATATAAAAAATTACACATGGTAACAATGAATGCTTAAAATTATAACTCATATTCACTGTTATAGCTCATTTATCGTACTCTTTTTCTGTCAAAGGTTATTGCAAAAGAAAATATTTCTGAACAAGATAAATATGTGACTATAATTAGTAAAACAATACTGCCCCTCGATCTACCTGCACCCATACGAAGCTAACAAGGCATATTTTATACAGATTATATATAATATGAGAAAACGACTACAAGGTCGAAGAGTTGAGTGCAGGCATCGCTGTTTCAAGCCCACTTCTAAATTAAAATCAGAAAAAAAAGCATACTAATTAATAATGGATTAGTTAGTGAAACAACAAGGTATCGATAAAATATTTCTAACCAATTCAATTATGATCAAAATCAGGACTATAATGAAAAAAATGCTCTTTTCAGAAATTGCACCGACGTTAATGGAAGGAGGATGACAGTCCATTTTACATTTAAGTTTTCATTTGACATCTTAAAGCAAAAAAATCTTCCCAACAATCTGAAATACAAGCGACACAAGTGATAATTGCTCCAGAGATGTAAAATAATCGTATGGGATGAATGAAGCATGACTAACACAAAATTTTTTCAGGCTCTTAACAAAATTCTGGGAGAACTGAAAGAAAATGAATATCTGCAAATAGTCCTGGTGCTTATCTGTGGGGAAAGAAATGCTCAGTTTTCTTGCGCAACGATGAATAATTCTGGCAGTAAAAAAAATTATTTGTGATACTTTATCAATATAATTTCAATGAGTGATACAATTTCAAATATTTGTCTTAATCTACGTTACATTGCAAATTTAGTTAAGATCGATTCCCATTACTCCGGCACGTGACGACACGATGATGATAACGTGATTTTCTTCAATTTTTGACATAGAATCCGAATTTACCTCTCTACAAATAAAATAACCTCTTCTTATTTCAAAATCTCGACTTCGGCCAATTTTTGGGAATTTTGAGGTTCAAAAACCCTTTTCCGGCTCTTCCCGGAAATTTAAAATATCATCAATCGATAGAGCACCCTCGATGTAGTTAATCAATTTGAATTTTAAAATAACGGCTCATTCCCTTCTTAAAAAGTTGATACCCATTCTGTGGAACACTAGGTATATTGTATAAGTAATAAGTATATTGTTATCACACTGAGAACGAAACCCTAAATAACGGCACGGTGCCGGTACGTCGTTATTGATGTCATTGTGTCGTGTAAAATCACTGTACAGTGTCGTCTGGTTGTCATCACGGTCTAGCGGGAATTGAGCTTTAATATAAATTTTACAAGATCAGTAAATCACGGTATATACTGGATCTATATTTCTAATAGAATAGTATTGCAATCTTAAATCACTTAAATCACCCTGTTTAACGTTTATTTGAAGTTAAAAGTGAATTTCCAAATAATATTAATTTGTTCTACTTTTTCCATAACAAATCTTCAAACCTTGAAATAGTTTTTCTAATGTAATATATTATTCCTCAAAACACATCTCTCCAATTCCCATTAATAAATAATAAAAAAAATAAACTTTATTAGTATTTCATTTTGCTATAAAGATAATTGAACTTAAAAACTTTTCAAATGTCCTTCAGCATTATTTTCAATTCTATTCTAATTAATTTTCTTCTCTTTCCCATATTCATTTATTAAATTAAAATTACATGTCAATCATATTCAAAATAAATCCATAATCATTGATTAATGATACTAATTAAAATGTGCATATTGATAATAATTTATGGAACAAAAATGTTATTTTGAAAACAAAAAAACAACAACAAAAAAATAGAAGAAAATAATCCAACATCTTATTTTCATACTAATAATATCCTTAGATAATGAAAAAAAAAACAAAATAAAATAAAAACAAAAAATTGTATATCCTTTCAAAATGAATTACGATAGTTGAATTTAAGAAACAAAAAAAAAACAAAAACAATAAAAAAAACAGATTCTACTAAAAATCTAACAATAAATATCATAAACGAGATGAAATATTGAAACAGTCATATTTAATTGGAATTGATTAGACTATCGAGTATATGATCGATGATGACTTTAACAACTGAAAGCCAACAGCTAGTTTAAGAATATTATAAGAATATTCCAATAATATTTTTTTTTGCTTTTTTGTTTTTTTAAAAGCTCAACGATTCGGTTAACTTAACAGATGAGAACATTGAAATGTAATAATATAAAATGAAATGAGATAGATCTAGTTTTATTTTTTCTTTTTCCCATTTTCATTTATTTACTTTCAACTAAGTTTTACTTTTACTATTGGGATTTTTAGTTAAATAGATAGAATCTCATACATATATGGAAGGATTTTTCTAGTACGTTTTTATTTTAATTTTTTTTTTGTTTTTGCTCTAAAACAAATTATTTACTATATAGCAAAAAAAGCTTTGATGATTTTTTATGAAAATACAAAAAATAAAATTTTTGCAATAAAATAGAAAAATTAAATTTAATAAAAATGATTCACAAGCAAAATATAAAAATGTACCTATACACTGAAAAAAAATATATGAAAAAATACCACAAATTATCTTGCTTGTGATATTTTTCGTAATAAGAAGGATTTGCAGAAAATCTGATGAATTTTTAAAGGTGACAAAGCAAGATTTACCACATGAACATTGATAGGAATATTTTTTTTTGTTTGACAATATTTTACTTTACAAAATAAAAATTAATTTGAACTTGAAGATGTGTCTAAATGTATCAATTAGAAACATTTCGAGGTAGCTAATTCAAAAACACAAAACAGGTAGATTTTTTTAATAGGTAGGTACTTTATTAGGTAATTTGAATTGTTTTGATGACTTTAAAAAATACTTTTATTTGAAAAATCTTCATATTTTATTGATTCTATTATGTTTTACTATTTGGTTCGTCTATTAAACACATATTTTTTCTATGTGGGGTTAGAACTTGGATGTGTTATTTTATGTTCACATTGTAGTGCAAGGGCGTTCTACAAACTTGGATGGAAAGTTCAAAATTTGATTGAAAAGCTTTCCAGCGTTTACATTATGCCTTAATTGCGAGTGCATATTTATATGTGTGCGTAAATGTTTATATTCGAAATTAATATAAAAACTAAATAAAGATTAAAAAATTTTTTTTTAATATATAATTAAAAAAGTCAGGTTAACAAAATATTGAATTAATTTCATATAATTTTCGTCTTAAAGACAAGCAGCATTTTTAAATATTTTGATAAATTTATATTAATTTATATTCTTATATTTTTATTAATAATATAAATGCATTTAAAAAATTGTAATCAAGTAAAAATATATCAGGTAAAAATATATTTAAAATGGTTACGTTTACGTAGATAAAAATCTTTTGTTTTTAAAAAAATGCACATAATATTGAAATAAAAGCCAATATTTATATTAATATAATATATTATATAATAATGTTGTAATAATAATAATTTAATATTCATAATAATAATAATTCTTTATTTCATTAACAACTTAAGTTAACTTACATACTAAATTTACACAATTATATAACAAATTAATTCAGATTTTTTAGCCTAGTATTTTAATGAAATAGTTAGGTTCAATCTGTTATCCAAACGATAAACGGCGATTGAACCCATATATTTGGTATAAAATAATATACATAACATAGAAAAATAATCATTAAAATAAAATTATGAATGATTTTGTTTATTCCACTTTCTTTGTTCCAGTCGATTTGATATTTTTTCTTCAATTTTTAGTATGAGAATGATTTCATGTATACCAAAAAATTTTTTCTGACCTGCTATTACAATTGGTGAGGCAGATAAATTTCGGTTTAAAATGTTATAAAATTTTGCACCAGCTTTTTCGTCGTTTTTTTTTTTTTTTGTTTTTAAAGAGAAAGAATATTTATAGCGCGCAATTGCACTACAATGTGAACACAAGGTATTATAAATGGTTTATTTATGGGCACAAAAACTAGTACTTTTTAATTTTTTTTATTTCTTTTTGCGGTAATATTTTCAAAAAGCATTACATTTAAATGTTTGGTGTCCTCTAACTGATCTTGGTATCTGGAAGCAAAAAGGGAAAAATTCAACGTGTTAAACCTAATAATACTATAATAGCTAATATTTTTTAATTATTACTAGTCGACATACATAGGCATTACAAATGAAATAAATATCTTATTAGTAAAGTGTCATCTAAGTGTAAGTCATACACACAGTAATTTGAGACTTTGTGTTAAACACTCACAAGATGGTAATTCTAATGAAAATACAGTCTCGAGGGTTAATAAAAATATTTATTTTTTTTTTCAATATGGAGTAATATTTTTCTCAGTGTCAGTTCGCTAACCACATAACGAAAACATATTTCTCATTCAAATAATGTACAAACTACGCTAATAACTGTTATGGATAAATTTATAGGTGATTCAGCTATAATGAAGAAAATTTTCTAATGAGATACGGATAATATTTCTAAATTTCATCCTAAAGATGTTTGTTACTAATTTTATTTTTATTATTTTTTGTTTTTCTTTTTATTTGTTTTGACAATAAATAATTTCTTCGAAATAGATTTGAAATTTGGATAAAGTGACTTTGATATAATGTGTAATTTTTTTAGATTTTGGACAGCGTTTGACTTGTGTGTATGTTGTTATAGTCATAATTTTTAATTATTTGTGATGAATGGATTAATCGTAAAAAAAAATTAAATGTTTTAGTTAAAATAACCCTAAGGTTAGTTCTGTTTTATTCGGAGGTAGTTTAATGTGTATGAAGTTAGTGAGAGTCAATTATTTTAGACGTCTTCTTTATTTCAATAATAAATTCAGTTTAAAGCAAAAATTAACTTAAAACTTATTTTTACGTTCCAAAGCTTGGTCTAAGATGTCCGATCTATGATTCAAAAATTATGAAATTAATTTTTCAGAAAAAAATGTATATTTTAATACAATTAATAAATAGGATATAGTTTAGTTTTCGTCCTCTTTTCACATACAACATAATAATCAATGATCATTCACATGTTCATACCCCAACTACCATGATCACAAGTGATATTTACAATATTAGAATAATTAGTACCTGAGAGAAGGAAAATATCGTTATCACTAGTGATTATTGTACCTATCTGAGAAAGAAAATATAGGATGTTGACGCATTCATAAGCAACATATTAAATCATAAATTCTAATATTTCAGAGAACTACTCTATTGATAATAGTAACAAATACATATCTCTAATTTCAGTGATTACTCAAAAGAAGTATTGTCGTAGAGAAATGTGCTTTTAGTCCTATATTAAACTGTATATTATATAAATCTTTGATATATATATAGATATATATATATATATGTAAAAATTCAGATATGTATATAAAGACAAGTACACTGCTGGTGCAATTGCGCAATACTTTAACCAAAACAAAGGGCATTCACAACTAGCAATGCTCTTTTTAAGAGATGCACTGCTGGTGTAAATGTGCAATGCTTCGACCAAGCAATAGCATGCATTGTATAACAGCGCTTATATTGAAGAACTTGCGTTTGTGTAGAAACCTTTCAAATTATAGCTGAGCTTCGACACCAACTGAATGAAATATTGGTGCACTTATACTTCTGACTTCACATTTTGACTGTGAGATATAAATAGTTAATTTATATTTAAGAATTTTTTCTCAATAAATGAATTCAATCAAAATATAAAAATATTTTGGCTGGCAGTATACACGAAAATACGCATGTCTGTACGAACAATATAATACAAATACAACCAAAATCGGCTTTTCTTATGGCAAAGTTTTACCAATTTTTATATATTCACATTTATAGGCTACATTGCATAGTGGCATATAGTAGTTCGTGTTGTAATATAGTGAAGGGATCCGTTATAAGCCTGCTGTAGTTACGAATCACTTTTCTTCAAACCAACCAAAGACTTAACTAAACTTGTACTAGTATTATCCGTATTATTATTCAACTTAATGCTTCATTACGCGAATTCGAAAAGAAAGGCAGTATCTTCAATATCTGTAATGTCTAAGGTTATTCCTGTAGATTGAAATGAAATAAATAAATATGACAACCCAAAATAGCATATGCGGATGATATAGTAATAATGACAAAACAGATATATGGCAGAAGTATTTGTGCAGTTAGAAATCGAGACAAAAAAACTTGGATTTAGTCCAATCAACGAAGGCAAAACAAAATATTTAAAAATGTCAAGAAAAGAACAAATAAGAAATTATTTGAAGTCGGAGAGTACAACTTTGAAAGAGTTAAAACCTTCATATACCTCGGCACAACAATAAGAAGCGATAATATAATCTAGTAATACTGTAACAGCATTCAGATCGGAAACAGATGTTACTACTATGCAAACATAAGTTTGCTACAATCCAAGTATCTATCAAGAAACGAAAAAATGAAATAAAACTCTAACCGACGATATAAAACTTTAATACGATCCATAGTGACGTATGGATGCGAGGTATGAACCAGGAATTTTGCTAAAGAAAATTGCTTACATATATTTCAAAAAAAAAAATTCTCCGAAAGATACTCGGCCCAAAAATGTTTGTGAATGGACAATATATAACTACAAATAACAGCGAGATTAATAATATGATTAAGAATGAAGGCTTTGTAAGGTTTGCAAAGGACAAAAAGGCCAAAAGACTAAGATGACCGTGTAATTAGAATGCATGAAACTCGAAAACATGTAGTGTCAAATATGTAAACATATGTCAAATATAAAGCACAAGAGTAATCGTGGTAAGAGAAGAGCAAGGACAAGATGGTAAGACAATTTACAAATTCTGAATTGGAGACAAATGGCGAAAAATTGACCATTTTGGAGGAGTATTGTTTTGAAGGACAAAGCTCATCCACAGCTGTAGCACTATAAGATGATGATTATGATGGAAACAGTAAATATTTGAAAAATTTATTAATATCAGTATTAAAGTTTTATTACATAATTCGGCATGTTTGAAAAATTTGACGAATTCACAGTATTGTGTTGCAATATTGTTAATTGAAACTAGCAAATGTTTTCCGAACTTGCCGAATTATTTATAAAAATTTTCATCCCAAAATGTTTATGTCACAATTGACAAGTGAACTTGTCAGTGAAATATTCTCTTCAAAATACTCTCTTTAAAACCTATCACGGCAATTCCGATGACGAAAAAAATTAATATCGTAAATTCTTTGTATGGTAAATAATTTTACGACTTCTACATTTATTCACGTTGATTATTTATAGGTGAGATTATTATAAATATTACAAACACAACTTACATAAAATATTGTTAAAGAAAGTAAAGAAAATGAAAATAACAAACACAAAAAAAAAAATCATATTTTCTAATGAGAAGAAAGAAAGATGGCATATCGGAATCAGAAAATTCTAAATGAATTTAATCCTCCTCGATTTTCTACGAATATTGATAGATTCGGAAGAAAGTGAGACAAAAAAACAAAAATAAAAAATAAAAAAATACAGAAATCGATGTCTTGGGGAATCATTTCAATCATATGTTAAATCCATAATTAATATGAATATTTTGGGTATACAAATTATTGGAAGGGAAATAGCTATCACCACATTAACGAAAATTTATAATAATCTGAAAAGGAAGAGGTATTTTTGTTTACACTTATTATTAAAATAAAATACTTAAGACTTATAGCAGTTGTAGATGAAAGAGAGTAAAACGTAAGAAAATATTATATAGGAAATATAAATGGAAATTTTATCATAATGTATGTGTGATTTAATTAAATGGGGATGAAAATTATTTGATGTGAATTAATAAATATTTTCATAATTTTATGATTTTTATTTTTGTTTTTTTTTTTTTTGTTTTGTTCTAATTTAGTAGGTTGAAAAAAGTCTTAAATGAAAACTGTTTAGATCAACAGAAAAATCAAAATTTGTAACAAAAAAGAGATTTTGAAGAGAAAAAGTTGAAAATAGTTAATATGATGATAATATAGAGAATATTAGAGAAAGGGATGAGTGAGGGAGGTGAGCTCTCTAATATAATGTACATAAAAAGATAATGAAAGATTGTGTTTAAGGATAAAATTACGAAAACATCAAAATTATGTGTTTAGGATTGAATTTTTGGTATTTTTTGTTTGGTAAAAATAAAAGAAAAAACAAAAAACCGAAAATGTTTATTTGTAATTATGAAAATTGCTTGATGGTATAATTTTTTTTTTTTTTTTACTTTTAATATTGCATAGATATTCATATAATATATCCTAAATTAAAAATATCTGATTAAATGAAGCTTAAAATAATGTTTTTACATAATAAATGAATAGGTAAATTAGAATAAACAAAAAATAATAAATATTTGGGCACAAAAATGTAACGTGATTAAAGTGAAATTGTAATTAAAATTTTGAAAAGCAAAATGGTTATGAAAAATTTAAATAGAAGCAAAATAATACTTTAACTCCTGTATAGTAAACTATAATTATAAAATGTCTATATAATCTTATATTTGAAGATAATATTTTTTAATATTAGCTTCCCATACCTAACCACGAGTTACAAATAATAATTGAAAAGTTGACACGTGTCAGTAAAGAATACGGACTTGAAATAAATGAAAAAGTAAAACAAAAGTAATGATAAGTGATAAGTCGAATGATAATCAGCAGAACATTAAATTGATAACTAAGTATCAAACAGTAAAAAATTAAAATTAATACTGTCAGATTTATGCTTAGAGCAAGCACATCAGACATCTATAACTAGACGAAGGCTTCCTTCATCCAGTAGGGTTAGTAAATCAACGCCACCTTTGATTAGAAAAATCTAAAAACGGCAGAGAAATGATATCGAACCAAGGAAGCTGCATCACTGAAATTAAAAGAAGATTAATAAGGGCTAAAATTGAAAGAGGACAAACGAACAAAAAAAATGCAAATATCAATGGAATTACAAATAGACTAAAAATCATATGGTATCATCATATGGCAGTGATAGGACCATTCTATATACTTGCTCAATATTTATTTATTTTTTTATTTATTTATTTACGACCTTAATTCAAGCAAGTTACAATTATTTATTCTTAATTAAATTAAAAGCTTTGATTAAACATTCCAAAAATAACAAGACAAAAACCAATAATAAAATTAAATCTTATATTTAATCATTTACAATAAAAATTAAAATAACTTAAATTAAGAAGACAGATCAAAGATGTATATCAAATATCAGTTACACAAATACAGATTGTTTTTTAATAATTGTTTAGTTTGGAAAACTTTAATGCATTTTGGTTTATATGCATTATAGAGGGACAATGGTATGTTATAATATTAGTCCGTCATGTATGGATATATTAAGAAGTTCGAAAAAAATATATTAAATGTTGCTCAAACAAATTCAGAATTCCAACACTACATGTCCAATAAAATGATATACAAATGTAGTAAAATTAATAAAACAGATCAGTTTATAGTGAAATTAACTATAGGTAACATTACTCTTATATAAAGTGATAGAAAATAGCCTAATTGCTCATTCAATTTATAAAGACAATAATATATATAACAAAAACATGAGCTTGGGTTATAATACCACCCGAAGGTTGGGTATATCTTGACCAAAATAATGATCATTTACCTACCATAGGCTTTCAACTAACAAAAGCAATAGCGTACGAAGCGAAGCACACCTAAAATACGACAAATCTAAAATATCTAACAAAACTAGTCTCAAGATACACAAAGAAATATTGGCAGGCATAAAATTAAAAAAATTAGTAAGTACATCAAAAAACCTAGCTCTAGGTTCGATTAAGTATTTTGGTATTAATGTTAACTAGGATATTAAGTGTCTTATATTTTGTAAATATAAATTTAAGAAAAATTGATTTGTTTTTTTTTTAGAATTAATTTTAAGTCATTTTAAGTGTAAGTCATTTCTTATGACTGAGTTTCGAACATATCAAGGTGCATTGACAATTGCTCTAAGTACATTTGCTTGAAAACGTTCAATAATTTCTATATTTGAATTTGCTTGTCGTACCCAACAGATCGATACCGTAAGCCCACATTGGTTTCAGTATACTTTTTATTTATTTATTTATTTACTTGTTTTTATAGACTAGTACCCTACTTTCTAGAGAGAGTTATGAATTTCTGCCAATTAGCCAGTAAAAGGTGAAAAATTTTAGACGTAATTGCTTAGTTTTTGCTGCAATATCCTTTTTTCAGGTTACTTTTTGATCTAAGTAAAGGCGGTGCCAGCCAGAGTGGATCAGCCGCCAATTTTTAAAAATGAGTTATTGCCATTTCCTATTAAAAAAAAAAATAAGTAAAGAACTGTCGTAAAGACTTTCTGTCATCGTGCAAACAAAACAAGTAAAACTGAACGAATTTTGAACATGATTACAATTATTTTTCTAAATGGAGTAAACTGCTTGAAGTGATTAACCATTTTTCTATTGCAATTTTATTTCTAAAATATTTGTTTTACATGGTCCATTCAGGCTCGGACAGCCTCTGTAAATAATTATAATTTGTTTTAATTGTTTTTTTTTTGTCAAATAATAATAAATTATGAGTTAATAAAAAATAAAGCACATTGAAAAAAAATAAATGGAAATAGGTACTATCAAGATACAAAATTAAGGTTAGTGAATGTCCTTATGTAGTCTCAATAGCCATCTGTGCTGCAGAAACGTGAGAGTTATATATTATACAATATAACAAATATAATATACTTGTACTACAAACTAGTATAGTTACAGCTAACACCATCCACGGATCAGTAGTAGAATCAACACGATCCAAAGAATCCACTATTTATTTATAAGCAATGTTGCTAAGCAGTTAATTAAAGAACTATAAACAATGCTGCTAAACTGTAACTAAGACGATGTTGAGTGAAGAAGAAAAATACATACCTAGATGAAAAACATGTGGAAAAACTTTCTTTTTGGATCAGCATTCAACCTAAGAAGACGGGTTTTAACAAATAGTGGAAATCAGAGTGAATGGAATTATTACTTGAGCAATAAAACAAGCAGATATTATCAGAAAATGAAAAGCTTTAAGCTATTTGTATATAGAAAATTAACGAGAGTTTTGTGGACCCAACATCGTATGAATATTTCTGTATTAAACGGTTTGAATGTGAAATACAGACTTCTACAAAAATTAGCCCGTCTGTCAGTCCACTTTGACATATTTTGGGTACATTACTAGGCGGTCGGGAAAAATTGAAAAACTGATAGTGCAAAGTAGAACCAACGAAAGAAAAACAAAGAACCGATCTCTCCCACGTTCAATAGATCAAATACAATTCCTGACGGAACCAACCGGCCTAGCGTCAAGACAGATTAACCTGGAAACAGTATGCAAGATGCTTAAAGTTATAGAAAAGGAAAATTGTGTAAGACGGCCTTGAATAGTGTAAAACGGAGAAGATGGGTCATATATGTTTTCTTATAGGCTATACTAAATATGCTCTACTAACCATGATTCAAACAAAACGTGTATTCAAATCAATTAAAGTTGGATTTGTTGACTCTGTTACATTTGATATTGGAAAGTGTTTTTTATATGTAATAGACAATGAGCTTAAGATTTAGTTTAGGATTTCATCATTTCATTTCATAACAGTTCTTACTTTCTCCTTATAAATTAATACACAATCAATGATATAATTTAATAAAACAACTGTTAACATCAATTTTTTCACAAATAATCTATTTAACTCTTTCAGACCCACCCTAAATTTATTGTGAGATGTAGTGAAATGATTCTAGACCGCGTTATTAATTTGTTGATATTCTATTATTAATTGATATTTCGATTTAAAACATAAAACCATCGATTCATAGTTCTTGTTTAGTTGTGTAAAACCAATCGAAGTGAATTTTTGTTTATATTTCAAAGGGTTAATGCTTCTCAAGTGTTGAACAGTTACTACACAATACACATACTAAACACTAAACTATTAAATAAAAAAAATATCCAATAAACATCTAGATCACAATGACAACAACAAACTTTAACAAATCTCTATTTCAAAAAATGAATGTATGTATATTGTAATGTATGTATAATTGATGTTGTAATTAACCAAAACAATAAAATCTTTTAAATACATTATACCCAAATTCATATTCAATTAATTAAAAAAGAATTATTAATCTCTTGACATACCTCAAAGGCAAAATGATAAAGTATAAAATTAAAATTTTCTTTGGTCATTTCAAAGTCAAACAATTTTATTTTTTTTTCTTTTCCTCTCTCTCTCTCTCTGTTCAATCGATGTCAAAAACCAAACAAAAAAAATATGTTTGCCAACTTTCAAAATTCAAACGAAAATGTGACATCTATTAAATCACTTTTTCATCTCTAAATGACATTTTACATTTTTATTGTACTCTTACTTAAATCGGTACACACACTCACACACACACACACACTATTACACATAATCAAAATTCATAACATAAATAATTATTATATTTCTGCATTGTAAACTATACCTCTGTACTGTTGTACCAATAAAGGAATGCATATTCACTGCTGAAGTATTTTTTTTTTTTTCAAGTGACAGCAAGTGAATGATTGTTAGAATAGTGTTGTGTGACACAATTTTATACTTCTAAAGAGTCAGACGAATTGAATGAATTATGATGAAAAGTGATGAAAGAAGTTGAAAAATAATTCAGGAAAAAAAAAATAAAATAAAAATAATAAATTAACAATAAAAAATTCCGTTAAGAGAAAAAAGAAATTATTCAATGAAAACAGAAAAGAAAACAAAAATCAAAAGAAAATGAAATTTTTTAAGTTGGCTTTTTTATTGTTACAAAAAAATTATATGTTTCGCTCGGTTTTATAAAATCAGACGGACAGATTTATTTTTTTGTAGAATTTAATACAAAATAAATAAGAAAAATGTTGATTGATTGTTTCAAGTGGTAAATGACATAAGCAATTTTTATATTTTATATGCCTATCGGTGGAAAAATATTAATTTTCTCTTTTGGATTCTCTCTTGTGAGAGAATATTTTATTTTTTAGCTTAATATTGAATATATTTCAGTTTGATTTGTTATTTGATCATGTTGATCCACAACAATGGACCTCTATGTCATGTTTAAATAAATGTATCGGTCCGTTCCGGTAATCGCTTCTATCTGCCTGTACCTAACCATGGTCGGATCGTGTTGACGTAGTTCAGTAAATAGTAAGTAATTACGTTGTAATTTTGTCTTACTAATTCCTTCGAAGATTTGGTTTTTTTTTGTGTACGCGTTACAGTATATACTGGATGTTCCAGGGCATGCGTATCAGCTTTTTAGAGGGGAAGGAGCCGTTATTTTTCAAATTAAGATAAAATCACTAAATCGGGGCTTATCGTATAACTACAATTAAATTGTGTCCTTGCGTACCTACCGGTTAAACCACTACTATATACTTTACTACCGCGATAGTGTTTAAGTAGATCTGTAGCAGTAAGTAATAACAACGTGTTCAAATTTGTTGGGTGTTGTTTTACGAATTTGTTTTATGTACCTGTTACAATATACGGTTTTGATATTTAATCAATTAAATTTCGATTAAAATAGGTTGACTTCAAAACTAGAAATAAATTGGGTATAACTACAGTATAACAACACTGTATAGTATCATGTAATTATAACCAAAAAATTATGCACGCCATTACATTACTTATAAAGTTTTTGGAAGTGTAGACAAAATGACGAAATTTATATTTTTGTTGTGTATTTTTTAAAATGTGCTACTGAAGTATTTGATGCCATGTAACAATACTGTCCTGTAACACTGTCAAATCAGCTCTTGAAATTTAATACATGCGCAGCTAGAAATTTGCGTATACTAGAAATACTAATTATATATACGTTTATAGACGTTTGTGTTTGACATTAAGGATTTGTAGTAATGCATTTGAAGCTATGCATAACATCATTAAATGGTAAATATGGTTATAGATTAATTACCTTACATAAATACATCCTAACCAAATGAATCAACTAACCTTGATAGCACAAAGCACATCAATATGACATAATTATATTTTTTAATTGTGACAGTAAGTTAGTATGACAACGAATTCATCAAATTTGTGTTTTTATCGTTTACTATTTCGTTTTGAAAGAGACTAGCCCAAATCTCTTAGGCAGTTTAATATTGGGCGGTAATCAAATTAAATTAAATTTTGATGGTGGATCTTGACTTTATATAGACCTTCATTCAATCGATTGACAAAATGTTGACTTTTATTCTCTGATTGTATTTGAAAGGCTAGCTAAACATTTGTTTAGCTAGAATTTGGAAGCGGTAGGCCTTACTATTTTCAGTACTTCGTTGTTGAAATGTTTATACAAAAAATCAATCAATCCTATATCCAAATAATGCAATACTAATGTATGATAATAACATTTGCCTTTATTGATATTAAAGTCGAGTTAATGAGCCGCAAGCACTGATGAAGGAAAGTATATTGCTTCTGAACCTTCGATATTGTGAAAATAAAATTTAGTTTACACTTTGTTGCATAAATTCGATTCTTAATATACTGAAAAATAGCAATTTTATCTAATCAACGGTGAAGCTGCAAATTAAGTTCAAGAGAAACAATCTTTAAAGTTGAATAATTTCAAGCAAAACATTTCATTTAAACAAAAAATTAGGCTACCACAAATTTAATCGAATTTAGTTTTTCATTGCTTCTTTTTGTCAAATTACTTTCTATAAATTTTTATTATTATTTTCTTTTTTGGGTGGAAAATAAATTGTGCCTATCTTTGAATATTGTGTTTTTTTTTTTATATTATTTACTTTTTCATTATTAATTTAGGATATTGATAAAGATGATTTGTAGTTGTATCTTGGATGAACTACTCTTGATGGTGACTTTTATTTATTGAATTTCTATAGGAGCGGTCAGTTGTTATTCAATATCGCGTTCAAGATAACTTTTTTTTCGTATACTCTCTGTCTGTCAATTTGAATAAAACAAAAATTGAAAAAAAAAATAATTTCATAAATTGACAAATATTGTCACAAATATTATTAAAAAAAAAAATTTAATTTGATTTATGATGACATTTGAGTGTGATTTTAACTTTTTTTTTTTGTTTTTTTATTTTTTGAAATTTTAATGAAACAAATTATGACAGTTGACATATTAAGAAAGAAAATTAATATAAAAATAAATTCTTTTTAATAATAACAGTTATAAAGTGTTAAAATGAAAAAATTTTTTGGGAAAATGTATTTTTGTTTTAACAAATATGTCAATTTAAATGTTAAAAACAATATTTTTATTTAATGCATTGAAATTGAAAAAAGTTTAGAATTTTGTTCATTCAACACTACTGAACTCATCAGTAGGTGGGTTATAAAAATCAATCAACACTCAATTTAAAATTACTGCATTAATTGTGAATTTTTTTAAATAAAATTAACTTTTTTATATATCTAAATTTTAGACAATAGTAAATATTTTTTAGAGAAATAAATTTAATAGAGGAGTATATTATTTATCGCTTAGACCCGTCCGTCTCACATGTTAAAGTTTTGTTTCAATTTTTGTTACCATAATAATAATACCAAGTTTTTAATCGTCAAAATATTTATATGCCCACATTAAACATATTTTTTTGTTTCACTTTTCCTTGAAGAATTTGATCAAATATCGAAATTTGACATTTTTAATAATATTTTCACATAGTTTATTTTGTCGACTTTAGTCCTCGTAATAAATGTCGGTAGGTAATTTTAGGTTTTAATCATTTAGTTTCAAGTTTTTATCACATTTTAGTTTAATCAATAAATAATCGTTTGTATCCTTAAAAACACAAAAAATGACAAGCATTGTAAGATGTAAATATAAAATGACGAAGCGTCAAAAAGCTTTTAAAGAAAAATTTAATATAAAAAAGATGGGATAAGAACTTTTAAGCACTTTTTTTTATATCTATATCTTTATTATACATTATACATTATACATTATACATTATACATTATACATTATACATTATACATTATACATTATACATTATACATTATACATTATACATTATACATTATACATTATACATTATACATTATACATTATACATTATACATTATACATTATACATTATACATTATTAACGTTTGTGAAACGAGTTTTAGAATACAATTTTTAAATTGACTTCTTAAGCATGAAAGCGACATGAGAGCGACAAATAACAATGATAATTTGTTGACATTAGTAAATGAAAACAAAAAAAAATGGCTGTCGTTGTAAAAATTGCCGAAAATTAAAATAAAAAGTATTATTATTTTATTACTACTAATATTTTTTTATTGAATATAGCTAATTTAAATTATACACAATCGTCATCTACAAGCACTAGCGGCCAGGGCTATGTGCTTTAAATAAAAAGTTAATCATAATTGGGTTTTCACCAAAATTCTATTATTATTTACAAAGTACCGCGAAAAATTTGTATTATGGAATCATTAACAAAAATTACAAAATTTATAAAATACACAATCAAAAAAAACATATTGACTGAAATTGACGCAATTAAAGAAAAAAAAACAAACATTCTCTAAAGTAGAAATGAATTACTACCAATTTTTACTTTATTAGAATAATGCTGATTTAATATATCACATAGAGATCTTGAACTGTATGTTTTTCAGCACTTTTTATTTCATTTCCTATTTCTTCCCACGATTTTGAGCGATGAAAAATTTAACTCAAGAAATTTTTATAAATTGAATTTTTTAAGATAAAACAAAAATAAAAATTGTTTGGCAAAAACTGATATTATTGATAATCAAATGTTTCCCCAGTTCCTAATAATTTGTAGAATCGGTCAAAATAGTGTCTCAACGAGATTAAAATCAAACTTTCAATTCAACGATAATGAAAGTTTATTTTTGTAATGACTGAATGTTATCCGATATGGGTACAAAATGACAATCATTCAAAAACTAAAAATATTGTTCTCCAGAAATATTATGCTTCAAGTATCAAAATGCTACTCCAACTGATTGTTGATAGCAAAAGTAAATATAGATGCGTAATTGGTAAAAACTGAATGTATGCGCAACCCGAATTAAAAATTTAAATAGCGTAAAAAATATTAACAAAGTTGTACATTCTACAACAATTCGAACAGAACACAACAATGTAGTGAATAGTATTTATTAAACATGGGACCGAAAAATTTTAATAACACAAAAACAACAGAGAAAGAAAAACGTTTCATTCATTCTTAGGAAATGCGATTGAAGAAATAACAAATAATTATGATAAGTGTAAGTGATTGATTGTTTTTGTTTATTATTTGTTTAATTTGAATTTTTTATTACAAAATCAGAAATAATTTCCTAAAACTTTAGTAAATAACGCTGATTTGACATAATTGCAATTTCTTGTTTATGTTTTTAAAATAAATGTACTTCAGATCATTACAATCTTTTATCTTTTAAAAATTTAAAGTAATTTTATGCAAAGTGTACAGTTATAATTCAAAGTAAATAATATTCTAGTATTTGTAATCCAATTTGTTGTTCTTGTAAATATTATGAGTCACTTAATCTCCTGCTATAATAATAAGAACAATTAAACTGTTCGAACGGCTTTATTTTAAAATTTCAAACAAATTCAAACTTACTACAGATTTTGAATTAGGCCCAATATGTGTTCGAATGTATGTTATTTAAGTTGTTTAATAATTTTCAGATACATTTTTTTTTTAAGTTCAGTTTATAAATAAAACTTGATTCAAGTATTTTTCATACATTTTATGTAAGACCAGCCTAATTGTATTAATACGGACAATAATAATAAGGCCATTTGTGACTGTGGTGATAGAGGGACAATATCGCCATCCAGTATAGAATTAAAAATCTAAATCTAAATCTAGGCCCAGACCTGGACCCGGATCCGGGCAACCTTTGGTAAATTTGCTTGTAAAAATATAAAATTGTATTGTGTACATTCATATTGTGTTTAATTAAAGTGGATTTTCTTTTAATGGACGAACGTCCTGACAAATTTTTTAACCAATCAAAAATTTGTACTTTACCAACAAACACACAAAAAATTCTCTCCAGGAAATTTACTTCATCTAATTGCTTAGTTAAAATATTTTTAACTTTTGGCTGAAGGATGAAGTAAAAGAAAAGGATAGATATATAATTATTTGATAAATATTTATTGCTATCTCGATTTATGTATGAACGCATTCACATATAGAATTTCAAATGTTTTTTAAGAAAAAGACATGAAGTGTAATTTTTTTTGTTTTTTGTTTTTTAGTATAAGATTATTTTGTTTCTCACAAATTATTTATATTCTAAGAAAAAAACAAAGCGCTATGTTTTATTTTTTCGAATATTGCAATGTTATTATCCATTATTACTCTTAACAAAATTTTAAATTTTTTTAATTAAAATAATATCAACGCATGTAAACAATTTTTCAAACATCAACCCTTTTTGACTATATAATAAATGTCAGTCCTTGGCGCATTGAGAGGCAATCATAAAGCTTTCTTTAATGGTGTTTGTGTTTCAACTATAGTGTAAAATAAAGTTGTCCGGGCGTTCGTCCATGAAGAGGAAATCCACCATTAGTGTACGTATATTTTGTTAATTTGGAACTGTATTATTGTAATGAATTATATTTTAAAATAAATCACATCAAAAATACTTCAAATACTAAAGATGTTCCAGACCTGAATATAATTGGTAATTTGGACTAAAAATAATTTTATTAAAAATAATGTTGAGATGGTAGTATATGTAAATGTGCATATGTATGATTTATTAACTCTAACGATATTGAATTGATTAACAAAACTAATATTCTTTATCCTTTTCTATTCGTTGCTATGGCCAAAATATTTTTTTTCAATGTAAAGAAAATCCTTATCTCTCATGAAATTCAAGAATTCGACTATATTATAAAATAGAAATTTACATTGTATAACGAACATCTACAACCTACTGAAATTGTAAATAAAAAGAGGAAATATCATGTCTATAATAATTATTTACTATAAATAAAAAAATATCACCGGAAATAGTTTTTTTAATTACATTTCCTCTACAATGTTTTATTTTAGACGTAACTAATTATATACAAAATAACTTGACTTTAATAACTCTTTCTCTTTCTTATAACATCTTTGTAAATTATTTAACTAAATAAATAATTTTGCTTTTTTGTTTTTTTTTGCAAATAAAAACATTAAAATTCTGTCCATCATATTAATAAATATCGCATCAGAATTTAAGAAAAAAAAAAAAAACAAAAACGCAACATAACAACATTATTTCTGTCAGTCTAGCCACTCAATCATTCTTAAAACTTCAAATCTTAATCAAAAAATATAAAAATAAATAAATTTTTTTTCGTTTATGTGATTTTGATTGAATATAAAAATTTTTTTTAATGTTTTTTTATTAAAAAAAAAATAAAAATATTTTTTAATTTAATTTCTTAATATTTATTTCTGATTTCCGTATATATGTATAATATATAATTTATACATTTTAATATAATAATTCCTTTCTGGTTATGACATTTTATGTAAAATGATGACGATTAAATAAATGAATAAAAAAAAATAATAATAATAAGAAAAAACAAAACAAAACTAAGGAAGAAAATAATCCTAAAGAGATACCCCTCAATCAAAATCACACACAAACACATCTTCAGATCATATTTTTAAATTTATGTGTTTATCATATTATTATTGTTGTTGTTTTTATTTTTATTTTCATATTTTATGTTGCCTTCTCAAAATATTTTGATTGACATTTTGTCAGATACTTCAAGTCAAAATGCTTGACAAAAAGAGATTCATTCTTTTAAACTCTTGAATAAAAAAAAAAAAAACAGAATAAATAAAAACCTGCTTTGAGAGAGTATAGTATAAAAGTAGAGTAAAAAGATAGATAGATCTTTTTACATGGATAAAAATAAAAATAATCAAAATTATGATAATTTAAAAAAAAATAAAAATAAATAAAATAAATAATAGTCTTAAATAAAATAAATATGATCTGATCTCAAGTACTCATATATTTGATTTCGTCAGGATGAATGATTTGTTTTTTCTCTTTATGTAGGTATACCTGTATACAGGTATTACATTTGAATTAATTTTAATTATAACATGTATATGTAAGTAGGTAAGGTAACAAATTAGTATTGACTGATGTAAGAATTTGGAATTTTAATGTTTGTATGTATATTTTTTTTTTTATTTGAGATTTGTAGAAAATTTTGTATGAGTAGAAATCCAAATTTAGACCTATTTTTCTTATTTTTATATCAATTTTCCTGCGTATTAATAGCTTGTCTGTTATAATATACAGCTTCTAGTCTCTTTTTCCGTTCGAGATGTGGGCTTATTACTTTTTATTATTTTATTTATTTTAAAAACTATTAAAAAAACTAATAAAAGCATTTTGTTTTCATCCGGAATCGAGTCTGGGACATTTCATTTGAAGGGCAAGTGTTTTACCTATTGCACCAGCCAGTATATTTTAGTTTTTAAATATTTTTTAGATTTGAAATTTTATATGCGAAGTAAGTATATAAAATGCTATTCCATCAGACTTTATTGTTTGGTCACCATCATTGCGGTAGTGCTGTAATTATCGGTGTTAATTCTATAATAATAAAGTTTTTGTGAACAAAATAACGTTTACGTATTCCATAAAACTGATATTATGCTACTATCATGTTATTTATGCCGCATATAGTCATCTGAGTTTTTTATTTTTTGACTTAGAATCCGAATTTTTTCCATTTGAAAATCTGGATTTCGGTCGATTTTGGCAAATTTCCGGCTTCAAACACTTATTTCCGGTCCTTGCCCGAAATTGAAAGTATCACAAATCGATACAGCACCGTGGATTTCATTTAAAAATTTTATTTAAATTATAAAATAACGGCTTCTTCCCTTCTTAAAAAGCTGATATGCATGCTCTAGAACATTCGCAATATAAATGTACTTAAGTAGTAATAGTTATGTACATACATATAATATACATGTATATACTGCTCTTATTCTTTTAAGACCCGTTTCTTACTTTCTTTGAGGGGACCATTAATTCATGAGGCCGATGCTGGACTTGTAATCAAGGTGGGCTTAATAGAATAATATGAACATGATTATGAAAATTAATTCGAATATATAAATCAAGATGCAACTACACTACTATAATACTATAATAAGTTATTCGTGAGTAGCTCACAAATCATCATCACCATCTTACAACCTTATCAGGGGCGTAGCGCAGAAATAAATTACTTCCATCGCGTCTCATCTGCGGCTAACCTCTTCAGTTGCGATCACGTTGTTTGTCTGAGCATTGCTTCAGTTATAATTGTTGTTGTCCATATATTTTTCTCGACATTTCAATAATACAATGTACCTTGACGGTTCCATCCGATATACTGTTTTGCGAAGTTATTGTCAGATTTGCTCAGAGTAAGCTCGATACATTTTTCTTGCCAGATTACCTCTTCTATTTGTTTTTATTTGTTTTTTGCCACAGCATTCTACTGGAAATGGTCTGAGGTCAACAAATGTTTAGGAAAACAAATATTCATGTACGTTTTTAGTTGATTCCTGGTGATGTTGTCTGAAATTATTAATGTTTTGCTGGCTTACAGAATTAATATTTGATTTTAAACAGTTATAAAGAGTATCTCTCATACTGAACGTTAACTTACTAAATTATTTTAACTATTGTAAATTACTGTCATGTCATCACGTTCAAATTTATTACTAGTAAATATGGCAACAAGTGATAATAAAATAAAATAATCAAAATCAAAAGAAAAGGTAAGGAATAATTTAAATGGCGGGGAAGACAACATTCCGGATGGAATATACTTTTCTCTTTAAGTTGAAAGTACAGGCAATTGGTTTTTGTAATTGGTCACAATTTTGATTATGCGAAATTAAATCATAATAATAACAATAACAAAAATAATAATATTTCTCATTGACAACACGAAAACCTATAAAAAGAGTGCATTTTCAACATTGGTATGTTCGCAACAGTGACTTGCACAGATGATTTCCAACAAATTAAAAAACTCACATTGCACTTTTTCATTTGTAGATTCCGGTCCAGAGCTACTTGAAAAGCTGTTGTTGCAGAACTTTAATTTATGCTTTTTGATCTGTCTTAATTTACTTACTTCTGAAAATTTTATTCAATTTTATTTATTTTATTTTTTCAAATATTGCGATATTACAGCGTTTTCAGTCAAAGCTATTGATAATTGGCGCATACATTGTGATTTGCAGGTGAGAACCATTAAGAAGGAGATTAGAAGCATAAGCAGAAGGTACCAGATAAGACTAGCTGCACATCCAAACAGCCTGGTAAGCAGGTTGTTGCTGCAAGTGATGTAAGTCGCATTAAGCGTCTTAGCAGCCTGCAGCTACCCAATAGACAATAGCAACAGTCAAATGAGGGTCCAGAAATACAATGGAGTATAATGTTGGCATCATGGATGGTTGACCACTGGGTTATCCCATCCGCTAGTAAGTGCAATAAGTAGGTATTAAGTAGGTATTAAAAATGTCATACAAACTACTGAATCTCCCCCTTCAGAGACAGATTGAAATGTTTCATTAGAAAATAAAAAACAAAAAAATATATTTTATTCAGTTCGTATTCTAATTATGTCTAAATCATAATTAACATTTTTTATAATTATATTGATATTTAACATAATATACACAAATCAAATTCGTGCTAGAATTTTTAAATTTAGAGTCTGCTTATTGAGAGCATTTCTATAGTAAATAATATTAAATAAAAAGCTACTCTGCTACCCAAAGACATTTATTTAGATCCTAGTAGTCCAAAACTTGTCATTGCTCTTTACGTGAACAGAAATAATACTAAATGTGGCTTTTCGGATTAAATGATAACACTATTGTTGACTACGAGGTAGTTTGGGAGTCGATGAATAGTTGAAATTACATTCGAGATCACATAATGTGGCTGAGATTTATAAGTAGTGATATTTATCGAACCTGTAAGAGTCTTGAAATTTAGAAAAACCTCAAACATATTTTCTTCAACTCCGTAAGTCTAGTAAAAAATAGCATCGGGTGATTGCGAGTCTATCTGTTCTGTTTGACAACATGACAGACATTTTGAAAATTAATTTTCAGGATATCCACTGATTTGTGTTTCAGCTACTGGTGTGCCCAGAAAACATGGGTTATATTTTTTGTGATGATGATCCATAATGGTAGCCCACATAACATTTTAATGTTATAAAAACAAAATTAGTGCTATATGACTCCTATATGACTCCCGATAGGCACTAAAGGTGTTATAATGATGTTTTTATGGGAATAATGTGGTTAATATTGTTATAAGAATATTCTTATAGCATGTTGCGGGAGTTGTTATAATAGGATTTTCAGCAAGTGCTACAGCAATGTTGTTATAAATTTAAAAGTATGTAATCCTATAAGAAGAGCTAAAGTGTTGTTATAAGAATATAGAGTTACTAAAATATCGGTATTAGTGTTGTTATTTTACTGTATGATGTTACTACTCTGATGAGACTTACTGTAGCTTTTGAATAAATATTTTGCGACGTCTATTATTTTCTACAAACATGGTAAATTTTTTTTAAATAAACAAGAACTGAAAAACTTTATTTTGCATTTTTTTCGCTAAGGTATCATTTTTACTTAAAAGAATAATTATTTAAATATCAAATTTAATGTTATACATTAATTAACGTACATTATTTAACATTTTAAAGATGCAATTCAGAAATATATTTTCTTTTATTTATTTAAGAATTGGTTATTTTTGAAAAGCAATGTAATTTTTCGAAGTATTACTATGTATAATAAAAATGTCAATGAAATTTTTTTCCCAGCCAAATTTTGGATTTTGGTCACAATAATTATAAATATTAATGCAATAATACTTAACCCAACGCAAAGCATTATTTATTAGTAAGACATTTTTTATAAATTTAAGTCACAAATATAAAAATATGTAATTAATATCTATCTCCCTTCCTCATGAAAAAAATATAAACTACATAAGATTATTATTTTAAAATAAAAAATAATATCCATCTCAATCCCGCATAACATACATTATTGCAATATCAAACCTAATACACAATAGGTATATTAATCCTATAAAAATATTACAGCAATTTCTCCGGTGCGTTATAGGATTCTCCATTTTAGTACTATAAAGTATTTATAACGTTTCGCAGCAATTGCAAAACACTCAAATTAGCACTAATACTTCTATAAGAGTGTTTGTAATAGTGTTATAAGAGTGCGCAAGAGTCTTATAGCAATAGAATTGCTACGTGGGAGTGCCCCATAGTTCGTTTTTGTGATTTGATAAAGAGGATCGCAATTGACTCTCCATCATGTGGGCTGGTTATTTTAGCACTGAAGTAAAAGCAACAAAAAACTGAAAAAATGAACTATACTTAATAACTCAACGTTTTTCTTAATCCATAATACCTTGATATTCGTAACAACCTATACAAATAATGTGGAACAAGTAGGAAAAATAAAACCTCTTCTTTGTATCCTAATTAATTTTTTTTTTTGATTTATTTATTTTTTTTTTTTTCGCAATTCTATTTGCATGCATTAAAATTTTAATTTTTGATAAAAAATTATTGATAGAATCACTCACTTACAACCAATGACTTTTTATTTATTTATTTTTTTTTCTTATTCTAAATTCTAAATGTCATTGCTGACATTGTTTTAAGGACGTAGGTACTTCTTTATATTATAAGGATCGCGTTATAAAAAAATTTTAAGTGCATTCATAACCATTATCTGTAGAACCTTGAATTATAAATTGCGTAGCGAATAAAATATATACAAAAAAAAAAAAATGAAGGTAAAATAAAAATACTATATTATTAAATCAAGAGTACCTAGGTATTAAAAATCAAAAATAAAAAAATAATTTTATTGAGGATCATTCATTCTCTTTACTTCATTTTTTCATCCATGAATAAATTACATTTTGAATTTGATAAATCGCTTGCGCTCACAAATCCAGCTTGTCACCGAATCATGAAAAATAACAAGAAAGAAAATAATAATACCGCATTTCATTTATAAAGGACAGCATAAAAATCAGTTTTTTTTTTTTTTTGTAATATTATTTCAATAATTTTTTCGTTTTTGTTGTTTTTTTTTTTTTTTTTGAGATTTTCAAAATTTTACTGTCATATTAAACATCAGATAAATTAATGAAATTTTTTTTAAAAATTGAAATTTTACAAGATTTCAATTTGACTTTCAATCAATTCAATTTTCAAATTCAATTTTTTTATTTTTAATTTTCAATCATTTTGTAAAAAATTGATCAGGGTTGGGAGAGTTGTGAAATCTTTTTTTTTTGTATTTTTATTAAACGAAAATTGAAATGACATTATTTTTTGCAACACGTATCTAGGTCATCTTCAGAAATATTTATTTGAGATTAAGTTGGATAAAAGTTAAAAGCTTTGGGAGGGTCGGATTCGAAATCTCGCTTTTCAAAATGTTATTTGAACAAAATCTTGCTTTTCAAAATATTCCAAATTATGGTTTTTTGAAATCTTGGTTTTTTTTTTTAAATTTTATACAATATTCTGGAAAAAGGAGATACCCCATTTTTCAACAGCGAGTATATACAAAAATAATGAAGGTAAGTATTTTGAAATTAAAACGATATTTTTAAGATGCAGGTTTTTAAAAGACGCAACTTCTTTACGTATCCGTCATTCGGATAGTTAAGATGTTTTGATTAGGTACTCAAATATCTGTAACAGAAAACGGTAAACTAGCTTTGGTTCTAGTCAAAGCGATATACGTGAAATGTACTGTACTGTACAATTTTACTTTAACGGTAACGAACTTTTAATATAAAATTATTGGAATAGTACCAAAATCTGGTCCAAATTTTGATATTTAAAATTCTAGTTGTATATATACCGTTAGGCTCGTTGGCCGCACATATACTCGATATTAAAAAAATGGAAATGATCAAAAATATTCGTTGGGCAATAAATTAACGAACAAGAAATTAATGGGCATTATCCGGGAACAAAATTAAAAGGAACATCCGGCAAAACCAAATAATGACGATTGCTCTGAAGAAACCAGATGACATAATTTAGAAAAAATATTGCTGATAAAATCTCTTATGTTGGAAGACCCAAAAAAAACTTAACGAATAACAATATATTTATCTGCAAATAGGAGGTGATGGAGTATTTTAGGGAAAACTGTTGTTATTTTTGGATTTTATTTTTAGAACATTTTCTTGTGGGGATTTGGTCTCGCGGGATTTTGTCTGTAAAAGTTTTACTTTTGGGGGATTTTTTTTTTAGGGTTTTTGTCTTTGGGACTTTGGGATTTGAGAATTGTTTTACTGGACATTTTGTCATTGGAGTTTTGTAATCGGGGATTTTTATCAGCTTCTTCCGTTTTTTTAGGGGAGTTCTATGTAACCGCGATCTTTTAAGATCTATTGTACTTCCCCGTTTATTTCAGAATTGTAGGTCAGTGTTCTTAATGAACGCTATTATTCGGTAATGCTAATTTCAGAATTAGGCGATATGTATTTCATGAAATATTTATGTCGGGTTAGTAAGCAAATCCACAAACCAAAGTCCGCAAAAAAAATTCTTAAATTCAAAATCCATAAAATTGTGACAAATTAATCCTGGAAAAAGGAGATATACGCGCTATATCCAACAGCGGCTATGAATGAAAATAATTAATATAAATATTCTGTAATAAGGCTGTAACTTTGATTTTAAATCCAACTCCAAAGTCTCTCCTAACTCAGAACTTCGAATCAAGTACCGTGCATAATAAAGTGAAATGCGTAAAAGCAATAACCAGGATAGTTTTTTTAGATAAATTTTTTTTTTGTGGCAAAAGCTATTACGAATTATGTTTCTTGAGGATTTAGGGACTAACCCATTTATGTCTCTTACGAGCTCTGGCATCGCAAAATAAATAAAATATGAGTGAAGGATTATAAGCAGACTCTCTCCATGTCTCTGTTCAATCTTGCAATCTTGAACGGATGTTTGCTAAATGGATTATGACCTGTGATAACCCCTATTACTGTTCTGACATTGGATCTGATCTCTTTAATTACCTGATTTAATCGGCGAATATTATTTTTGACTACGTAAGTCCTTGGCAACTAACCAAAATATTTTAATTCCAAAATGTAACAATGCTTTGTGGGTAGGCTTGTGAACGAACAATGCTTGGGTATGGTCGTAAAAATTGAATCTTCGCGCTTGTTCTTGCAAGGACATCTTCTTTTTCATAACCTTGTATTCCCATGATCTAGGATTTGTTTATGGAAAACTTCACTTGCAACAAGATTCATATTATATAAACTATACTCTTCTTTGTATTGTACAGGTTGTTGAACTCAATAGTGTGACTTTTCCAGTCTTTATTACTTTATCGGAAGCTTTATTTATCAAAGTTTGTTTATAAGGTTTTGTCTACTTTCAGAATAATTTAAAATTTTAATACTATAGAACTTGGCATTTTTTGCTCAAAGTGATCCGAAATTGTTTTTTATTACAGATTACTACTTACGTAGATTAAAATGAAATCAACGTGCTCGGATTACAAAATAAAACACAGATTAAATGCCAATTTAATTTTGTTATTATCTAATATAATAATACCGCTACCAATGTATGTAAAACTTCCCATCTCTGTAAATTGACGCAAGAAGCAGTGACAAGGACCCAGAAATTTAAATTTGAAGCTTTTTCAAAATATTACCGCAAAAAATTACCGATTAAGAAATAAAACAATACTATTTTTTGGGCCCATCTTTCGAATAAATAATTTATAGAAAAAGATATCCAAGTACTAAACCAATATAGGAACAATATATATTTAATACAAGAACCAATTTGAATAAGAGCAAAATATCATAAAATCAATAAAATATGAAGCTTTTTCAAATTGGAAGTATTTGTTAAAACCATCAAAACAATTAAAATTACCTAATTAAAAATAAAATACCTATTAAATTTTTTTAAATTTCCCTGGTTTGTGTCTTTGAATTAGTATCACCTGGAAATGTTTTTAATTGATTAATGCAAACACATTTTCAGGTTCAAATCATTATATTTAAGGTGTAAATTAAAAAAAGTGTGGTAAAAATATCTGAACCATTTCAAAACAGACTTGTATTATTATTCTTTTAAATTTTAAATATTGAAAAGGAGACGTTGCGAAATTAAATATTTTTATTTATTTTTTAATTTTCATTTATAAAGTTTCAATTTAAAATTCCTCCCCGTGTATAAGCAATTTTAACATACAAAAATGCCGATAAATCTTGTTTTGCCACCTTGAAAAACACCAGAACCAAAATATTATAGAAAATATAATTATCAAGGGCAATGTTGATAATTTTTCTCTAATTTGGTGATGAAATTACAAAACAACCATCCACATGATGTCTCCGTTGTATGCTAAAGAAAATTCTAATTGACAGAACGGACAGTTGTACATCGGTGACTCCACGGAGGTAACAATAAGGAGATTACAGAAAGAAAGAATTGCTACTGTACGTAACAAAATTGTAAGGCTTAAACTGGACAATATGCTAAGAAAAATGATTATTTTTGTGGTAGTAGAAAACTTTGTTTCGAGTTAAATATTTAAGTGAAGAGGAAAAAAACCATTTTTTTAATACTGGACCGGCGAATGTTACACCTGCTGATGGAATAGCTAGTATTTATTTTATTTCCGATATGACATTCATTTTCAGTTCAATTCAAACTAAACAATAAATTTTACAAATAAATTTATTTCTCTAAATTCGATCCTGTTTTTACAAGAGACACATTTACTATTTCCACCTCAAAGTACCTAAAACGTAATCATTTTTTGATTTTGTTTTCATTTATATAGGTATACAATTGTAGATCTTCAATAAAACAATAACAACATCATAAAAAAATAATTCTTAAAGGATTAAAGATAATAAATCCATGATGCACTTCTTTTTAGCCATCATCACTGATGAATGATGACTTCGTAGAGGGTCTTCATCACTTATATGCAATCGAATTATACAAAACAAAACAAAAACACAACAACAAACAAAAAAGGTGTTCTTCGTGATTTTTATAATTTTGATTTTGTTTTTGTTTTTGTTTTTTTTTTCAATCAAAACATTCCAAAAAGGAATTGCGTTGTTTTTATTACATTCCTTCTATAACACACACACACACATACATTTACATAATCATTTTTATTTTTGTTTATTAATGTTAGTTTTTGTTTTTAATCTTTGATTTTGATGTTGTTGGGACTTGTCTTGTCATTATTTTGAAGAATAAATCGGCATTGAATAAACAAAAAAAAAAAAAAAAAAAAAACAACAATAAAAACAAATTCGAGTACAGTGTTTTATGTAAAGAAATTGAAATTGAATCTCTGGATTTTTGTAATTTCGAATCATTTTGCAAATTTGCAAATTTTCAAGCACATGTAACTGAATAGAACAGCACCAAAAGATTTGATGATGATGATTTTTAATCAAGGGTGTTTTTAAGTGAAGATATTCTGAAAGAAATTCTTGTTGTGCATCTAGAGAAATAATTTATGAAAAACATTTGTTTTATTTTTTTTTTATTGTTTTTTGTTTTTGTTTTGATTTTGAAATTGAATGATGGTGTTGTTGATGCTATTGGCCTTTTCTTATTTTAAAGAAAAATAATATAACAATTCTGATTTTTATGTTTATTTTTTTCTTATTTGAATCTTTGATAGTTTCTGAGAGTAATTGCTCTTGTTTTAGATGTGAAATGTACAATAATTACTGGAACTGAAAGTTAAAAATTATAGAAGAGAATTATTGATGATTTTGAATAGAAAATTAAATTTTTTTTTTTTTTGTTGCAAATACTGTCAAAGTCTAGTGATATGAAAATATAGAAAAATATTAATTTTGATTTAAGATTTTAAATGGAAATTGAAGATACATGTATCTATGCAAAAAAAAATACAATTATATTCTGTACAATAAGTCTTATGTAGTAAAATCATGTTGACATTAGAAATATGATTTCTGTTCTGGGAGATTTTTAAAAAAGTTAACAAGAAATTGTAAAAGTGTATACAATTAAAATTGATTTACTGTTATGAATGTAAATTACAATATATTTTATAAACATTTTAAATATGTAATATTTATTTGAAAAATAATAGTTTGCCTTGTCTGAATGCGAGGCTATTTTGGTATTAATTCTAGGGTATCTAGAATTATATATGACTCTATTTTTAACATATCTGAAGACGATTTAAATCACTCGGAAAAACTACAATACTCAATGTTTCTTTAATGAGTGAATTTAAATTTTAACTGGATGTATAATATTAGTAATAGTGATGAACAACTTTAAAGATCTTGAGGTTGCTCGATTTTTAAACCATGTAATTGACATTTTTTTTCTCCTACATAAATGTACACTAAGAGAAATAATATGTTTATCCAATGGTTGCGAGAAATATATTATGGTTACTTTAAACTTATTATGTTAGATATAGTTGAAACAAACATTTGAAATGAGGAATATAACCATGGTTGATAGAAACATATTATATTTGTGTTAAAACTATATTTAAAAAAAATATAAACCAACTATAAATTATATTGCTTACAAAAATATTATGGTTGCAATATTATGTTATTGTTGTAGATATCATAATATGGTTAAGAAGCTCATAATCCAGTACATAGTTGTAACAAACATATTATTTTTAGTTGATTTTAATTAAATAAACCGTTTAAATAATTAATTTATTAGTATGCATATTTCGAATGATTTCTTGGAATCTAATAATTTGTTTAATTTATTAATTATAAGTACTACATTATGTAAATGATATTTGAATAAATGGATTATTTTAATAATAATAAATAATAATTTTGATGAAAGAAATCATATTATAGTTTTTTTACAAATATTTGTAGTAATATTAATCATATTATGATTGAAATAATCATCTCATATAGTTGCAATAATCATATTATAGTTATATTATGATTGAAGTAATGATATTATGGTTAAAGTAATTATATTATGGTTAGAGTAAATATATTATAGTAGAAGTAATTATATTATGATTAAAGTAACTATAATATTGTGGTTGAAATAATCATATTCTATTTGGCGTTAAAATAACATGCTTCAAAAGTAAAAATTCATGGTAATTTTCAGTCTACTGTTGTTCAATATGAAATAAAAACGTGTTTATAAATGCAAGCGTAATAGAAAAATTCTCAGTTAATGGATAAAACTATGTAGATTGGTCAGTTAATGTTTGCATAAATGTTTGCATAACATTTTATGAACTAACCATTAATTTTTCTCTTGATTCTGATAGACAATGAAGTACCTTATGTGAAACTGGATAAAATCTTTCCAAAAAATAATTAATAACCAAAATTAAGACGAAGTAAAGGAAACTATACAGGTTGGTTAAATAATGATTATCTAATAATTTGTTTAAATCAAAAACTTACTTATTTTTATGACAATTTATTACGCAAGTTGAGGCTTTCCTTAGAGTCTCTTGCCAAAAGCTATAATATAAGTACTTTTTAATTTTAAGGATAATCTTTACTATAAATTATTTTTGTTGCAATCATATTATATTTTATTCAACCATATAAGAAACTTTTTAGCTTTATATATAAAACCCATAGTTACATGATGTAATATGGTTAATGTAACTATATTTTCCAACCATATTATTTTCCTTTAATTTTACAGTTGACCCAAACATATTTTTTTGTTCAGTGATATAATTCACTGAATTTCTATATTTTCATTATCAACAATAAACTAAAGTGAATACCTACGATAAAACTACGACACTACAACTGTGCGATATTCAATATGCCTTTACAAAAAAAATATACCACATCCATTGCATTATTTGACGTCGTCACACATACTCATATAAAAAAAACGTTTTTTTATGCAGATAACCCAGACAACAACTATTTGAATTTCTTCAGAGGACAACTATTTAAATCTTGAGCTAAAAATGAATCGAGACATACTACAAATACATGATTGGATGGCGCTCTGCACTCAAGCTCTGTGGCAAAGACAAAATATATAATCAAATCCAAAAATGACCAAATCTCGTTAACGTGCAATGGAATTAAAATAGATAAGCTTACTAACTTCAAATATTTTGGTGTTTGGCTAGATGATAAATTAAACTGGGATTGTCATGCAAATTAACTGATAAAAAAAGGTCCAGAAGAGTTGCAAGAGTATTAAAAAAAATTGGAAAATGGCTACCAAACAAGGTTAAGCTATGCACATATATTATAATTTATTTCATATAGTACGATATAGGATAATATATAGGAATTTGGGAAAACAAATAAAAGAAATAGAAGCTGTTCCTAAAGATATCAAAGTAAAAATCTGTGTAGGTTGTCTGGTAGAACTTCAACCAATTATATTCACTTAAACAATAAAATTCTTGAAATAAGCGAGAAGTTTAAATCAAGCATCCCAAATATACAATATTAAGAATAATTGGATAAAAACAAATATTGGATTGGATAAATTTAAGAAGGAACTTAAAAAACTAATAAGATTTAAGTATAACTCAAATAACTAAATTTGTTTTTTTTTCTCTCATATTTATTTTTAACTTTATAGCTATTCTTTTGTTTTTTGTTCTCTTTATAAACTTAAATTCATAGATATTTATTTTTATTTTCAATTTTAACTTTTTAAATTTGTTTTTGTTTTATTTATATTTAAATTTGCACTGAAATTCAAATTCTTTTTCTTTTGCTTCATTTTTCTTGATGAAATCCCAAATCGCTATGCGGGCCAACTTTCTGATCTAAAATTGTGTGCAGGGCTACATATTATATGAAAAAATCCATTTTTATTGTATCATTTATTTTTATTATTTCAGTACATATTCAAGAACATTTTTTATTAAACCGTTTGCTTATTATTTTTTATTGATATTTGTTTTTCCTTGCGATCACTCAATGTTTATGAATCTACATCAATTTTGGTAGTGGCATATCTTAATTGATTTTCAAAATTTTTGTCTGTTAATGAGGGGCAAAATTTAGTTTTATTAAATTTCATTTTTGAAAAAAAAGCTTCACAAACATATGTAGATCCAAAGGCGCTTACAATTTTTTGAGCATATAATCTTAAGTTAGGATATTTTTACGCTGTTACATACGTGTTGTAAAAGTCAATTTTTGATGTCATTGTATGAATCTGCTTCAACTCATTGTTGCACTACAAATTAATTATTACCATCTGATGGAAATGTTTACTTGAAATGGAGAAGAACGTTTTGTCATATTTTGTAAGTTCTGAGAAACGGCGATTTAATCAGCTGAAAATTTTCCAACTTTATCAGCGTATTTCGCAAAATTAAGATTTTACTGCTGTTAAATTTTTTTAATGACGGAAAATGGTGAAGATTACTATTTCTAAGTTGGCTCTCAAATAAAATTAGCTTGATTTGGAATGCTTTAATTAAGATATCTTTCCCGTGTAAATCCTTGTTTAGCTGGTTAATTTTTTCGGTTATATCTACTAAGAAACACAGGTCCAACCACCACATTTCATCATTTAAATTTGAAACAGGAATTCTTTCTTCACTCCTACTACAGTAATATTTTTGAATTATGCAATTAAATTTTCCACTTATGAATAAAAAGGGGAATATATGCACAGATAAAGGATTTTTTTGGGGAACAGAGATATAACGGTTTTTTATTCTTCAACTCGAGCGATAAAAATATTTTTTTACTAACATTTTTTTTGCGATAGATTCTGTAAAAAAAAAATTTTACAGAGCATACATCGAAAAAAGCCGCCTCCGAAAAGGGCTTTGGCACGCCTGTTCTAAACTAACTAAAGTACGAGCTACATTACCTACCTCTGTTTGAGATATGTTTAAAAAAAAAAATAAAATAAATTCTTCTATTTATTAAAAAATAATTCATAAAAAAACTTTTTACAACGTCCGATCCGATCCGAATCGAGTACTTATTTTTTTTTGAATTGTTGTTTTTTATTAAGACATCAGTTACAAATCAATTACGTATAGCTATATTTGTATAACACATTTTTTATATTTGCGAAATCAAATTCGATTTTATTTTTAACAGGATGCAGTTATTGCTGATTTTAATGAAATTACATAACACATTGTATATCTAAATATATTATGTTTATTAATTTTACATGCAAGTGCAAAATAACAGTAAATATACCTGTTCGTATATTGCAAAATTCACTACACTAGACTCCAAAGTCGTTATTGTTGTTAATATTTTTATTGTTTTGTATAGACATATCGCATATCTCTGTTAAAGCCAATTATTCTCATCTATAAATTGATATGATTTTTATTGTTGTTATTGCTATTGTTTTTATTTGAATCAAGTTGAAAATCAAAAATTAAGAATGTTACGAAATGTTGTCTCTTTTTTTATACATGTACGTTTCTATTACTTTTTTGCTTTAAGGATAGGTCGAATGCATAAAACTGAGTTTGAATTCAAATCTTACTTTTTGAAGCAAAATCTTCTTTTGAAATGTAAAATATTCAAGCTTGAGGTGAAATTTGGGAATATTTGCTCAATAGAGTTAGATTTTGTTCGATAAATAAAATTTATCGGGCTTTATTTATAGCTTAGTTTGTTATGCAAAAAAAAATGAGCTTGTATGTTATTTCTTGGTGTTTGAGTTGAGTATGTTAGGTAACAATTGTTTAATCTAGAACTGATTCACAAACTTCAACTATTTTGTTTACAAATCTTGTTAACAAAACTAAATAAATCAAGGGTGAATATTTTTCGGGATATCCTGAAAATTGGTGGTTTCATGATTTTTTCACCTTTCCGTACCGTCTATTTTGCTTTTTTAGATAATTGGTTTTTCAAATATCTAATTTAAGTAATTTTCAGGACCTGCTTTATTGCAAATATGAACTCTATGATGGTATATTTCAGGACGGATTAAAACATGAATTGTAAATTTTCAACTTTATTACTATATATTGACATATAAATATATGTAAGTATATACGGAGAGATTTTGTTGACTTGTACTTTATATTCAAGTTCAAGGTCCCGATGTTATTTTGTTACCAAAATATGTGAATCGAACTGTTTGTTCGATTAAGCTTGTTATAGACCAACTTCATGTTTTGTTTTTTTGATAACTTTTTGGATGTTAAATGCTATTGAAACGTTGGTTAAAATCAGCAGATCATCTCGTGATATCATTCTCTTCATTTACAACAGCATCTTTTGACTTTTACGTTAAACAAATTTTTTAAATGGCATTTTTATTACGTATTTTGAATTATCTGTTCATTTAACAGTATGAAGCTATTTACACACACTTTAAAACCTGTTGTGCAATACCAGGTCAATTTTGATCCTTGTATTGCACAACAGATGTAATTTGTGCTGTTTCACAATATTTTTCACATTATTTTTCATTATTGCAAGAAAAATAAACGCATTGGTTATGAACCAAAGCCCTAAATAAGTACATTTGATGTCAAATATGAGAATGGAAATGCTCAGAAATATATCCAAGACAAAGCTGATGTAGTATGGTATTAAGTGCTTTTCCTCCAAGTAGTACGCTACTGTAGTAAAGTACTAAGCTCAACAAAGCTGAAACAATAACTCAGTCAGCAGAAGACATATTTAGCGAGCTTGAAAGATAAATTTTAAGGTGCGTTATAGCAAGTGTTGTCTTGAAAATAAAGTACAACCAACAACAACCAACTGTACCAAATTTACAAAGAATTAAGACTATATCGAAGTATATAAGATTCAATGGACTAAGATGAGCGAAACATTTGAAGCGCTAGCCCGAGAATAAAATATTCCTAGAAATGTCCTTTATGGGATAGTTTGTATATAGAAAAAAACCAGCTGGACAACCCAGACTGAGATTGCTTGATGCGGGCATAGGCTGAGATGGCTTGATGCTGGCTTGATATATCTTCACTGCTCATTAATTGATTTGGGAATGGGGTGCTGAGCTTAGACCCCAACGGAAAAGACATATTTAGAATAGGTCAAACGGTGATCTGGGTTATAACGAACTGAAAGAAATAAAAAACCTGAGATCAATCAAATTTTTGAAAATGTGGTTGATGTTCAAAATCAACTATACATTCTTGGCTGAAGATATATGGTGTACGAAAGTATATTTATGCTTGTTAAAGTATTCGTAATGACTTAGAGTTTTAATTTAGATGTTCTTAAATTTGATTTAAATTTAAATTTCGAATTGGGATTCAGTTATTAATTAATTAATGCAGTCTGTTACTGTTGTGGAGCAATTCTGAAATTATTGAAGGTTATGTTTTTATATTTCAAATCTTTTACTAACATTTTTTAATAAGATTTTCATCACTCTTCCATCGAAACTGATATTCAGGACATCACTTAAAATATATTTTCTCAATATAGAAAATTTCTATATTCTAGGTAATTGATCTTACGATGAAATTTTAAAAAGCTTAGGTATACACCTATACCTAAATTATACGTTATTTCTTTATCTGATGGAATAGACTCTAATTTCTGTTTGTTATTATTCTATCTCTATTTTTATAAAATGTTGTTTTATAATTTGTGTTTTTTTATTGTTATTTTGGTTTTTATTTCATATTTTATGTAGGTGGATGAATTGTTACCTCGATTTGTTCATAAAGAAGATGATTAGATGTGATTAAGATGATGAATGGGGTACTGTAACAGTGTAACAAAATATCACCTATAGTTATTGTATATTGTATTTTTAGTGTGTAGGTATATGTTTATTAGCAAGTAGGTACATACTACATTTTAAAGAATTTTATTTTCATACTATTGAAGTATTTTTTGTTTTTTTTTCTTTAGTATCTAGAAATGAATTGCCTTATTTGTAAAAAAAAAGGGATAATAAATTTAAATTTTTATATTAATTTTATTATATGATTATTTTTTTATTATTATATTATTATTATTATATTATATTATAATGACAAAATAAATTATTATATCACGTTATTATATTGTTAAGTTGTCTTGTATAGAATAATGGTATAGAAGTGAAATTTCCTGGAAATTAGACGGAAAACCAGTATAATGATGACCACAAGAATCACAATGATGTCTCAAAGTGTTTTTATTTTTTTTTTTATTATTATTTTTCTAGATAAGTACATTTTCTATGGATATGAAATGGATAGAATATTTTAGAAAAAATAATATTGTTGTTTTGATAATATGGAATCAGCATAGAACTGTTAAATCGATATATATAGATATCTGCTATGGTAGGCTCAATAATGGAAGAACATTTATAATGGTTGGAAAAAAGTAAGAGAATTTGAAAAATTAATCGGAATGTTGTTTTAGTAAAAGCAATGTATTTTTCTATTATAGGTAGGTAAGTAGGTGCAAGTGACTATTCCATTTACTTCTGGAAAAGCAATTAGCACTTAGTTGTACCCTTATTTACTATACCACTTACTTCTAGTTGTACCCTTACTTACTACACCATTTTACCCTTACTACACCACTTACTTCTGGAAAAGCAATTAGCATTTAGTTGTACCCTTTTTATAATACGTTTCGGGTAATTCGATATTGTTGCTAGTTTTACGAGACTGAATGAATATAGCATACTTATCGACAAAAAAAACACAATAAATTTTTCAAACAAATTTACGTCAATGCACCTGAGTTTACCGGCTTACTAGAACCATAAAACATAACATAAACATAGAAAATAGCCGCAGTATAAAACATTCATACGAATTGATTCACAAAATAAATGCCATTGAAATAAAACCTAATTGCAAAATAGCTTCTTTTTGATGTGGCTAACATGTACACAAATATACCAATAGATGAAACAGTATAAATAATAGTCCATTTATTAAAAGACAGTAAAAAAGTCAATCAAACACGGATCAATGACATAGAAAAACTACTAATGAAAATACTATCCCAAAACTATTTCACATACAACAATGAATTCTATGCGCAAACAAATGGATAAGCAATGGCTATGAAAATGAATATATCAAAAAAATGAATTAGCAATGGGTTCACCATTGTTCGGGTTATTAGCTGACATTTACTTAAACCACTTCGAAAACAATTATAATATTTAATAAAACAAAAAACCCACTGGCAGATAGAATCATGTTCTATTGTAGATATGTGGATGATACATGCATTATCCTTAACTGAATAACTAGGCAAATTAACAATCTAAATAAATACATAAACGAATAAGTAAAAAATTTTAAATCCACTGCAGAAATCGAATGCAATAGAACATTAAATTTCTTGGACCTGACAATAAAACGAAACAACTATAATTTGGAGTACAAAATCTATAGAAAGTCTACAATCAGTGACGTCACCATACTTGAAAATTCACATCATCCACACCAACATTAAATGGTGGCTTACAATAGTTTTGTACATAGATTATTACAAGTCCCATTGAGTAAAGCAGACTATAACGAGGAGGTAGAAACACTAAAATGCAGAGCAATAACCAACGGTTACAATAGCAACATAATCAGTAATTTAATAAGGAAGCATAATAACAAATAAAAGAGTAAAAAAACAATAATGAAAAAAACTAAATACATATCAGCAAAATTCTCTAAATTTATCCCATATGCAATAAAAAAACACAATAAGTAAATATAAATACCAAATCGCTTATAGAACCAATAACAATATAGGTAATAAGTTCAGGGAAAAAAGCGAAATAGCAGTAGAAGATTCAACAGTCGTCTACAAAATAAAATGCGAAACATGCGACAAATTTTATATAGGCCAAACAGGTAGGCCATTTTTCAAAAGATACAAGGAGCATCTACCTGTAAAAAAACATACTAAACTGCACATCAAAGTCACGAATCTGGTGATTTCCAAAATAATTTCATACCGTTGCATAAATGTCCAAAAGGTGAATAATGAACACTCTTGAAGAGTATGAAATATACATGAAGAACAACAACACCGAAATCTTGAATGACAAAGTTACGTTCAAGAGTAATGTATTGAGTATGAAACTGCAATAAAAGCAACTAAATAGATGGTAAAAAATTACCCAAATTAGTTTAGAAAAATAATTTTAACTTTTATATAAATATAAATATCTTATCCATGGTATTACCGTCTTAAACATATCTTTACCGAAGATGACAACTTCAACGTTGTCGAAACATGTCTAATTTTTAATTTTAATTTCAATTTTTAAATTAAAAAAAAAAAAGTCCACATAGACGGAAAATAAAAAAAGGAAAAATATTTCCTAATTAAAATGTAAAAAAAAATTTTTATTAAATTTTTTTATTTACTAAAATGTGTTATTTAGGAGATTATACTCACTCAAAGAATTTAATAGACCACTTGTGTATAATTGGCAAAACCAAGTAAATAACAAATTTTGCTTCCTGTAATGAATACTATGTAATTATCATCACCATCATTGATCTTGTAGCTCCTCGTGGGTGCATAAGACATAAACAAACTTCCTTCACTGAACTAGATTTTGGACAAGCGATTCTAAGTCCTTTCACATTCATTACTGTTTGGCGCCATGTTGTTTTAAGACGACCATGACTTCTTTGACCCTGCTGATTCCATTCAAGAGCTGTTTTTCGAAATGGCGAAGCAGACACGGCGAAGCGGTGTCCGATCCATTTCCATTTTCTGCATTCAATAATTTTTCTGATTGGTTCAATTCGTGTTCGTTCCCACAATTCTTTGTTTGAAATTTTTTCTGGTCAGAATATCTGGAGAATCCGTCTCAGACATTTGTTAACAAATATTTGGATGTACGAAACGAATCTGTCTGTTGTTTTCCATGTTTCATATCCAAACAAAGATCTAAACTGATTATGTGATTTTAGGTAAACTTCACTATTTTTTCAGTGTAATGAGTCAGAATGAGAAGATGAAATAATAAAACCAATATACTACGGAGTACATAAATATATAACTTATTTTTACTTTGGCAGAAAATGATAGAGAATTCGACCATTATTTTGCAGTGAATGAACATGTGAACTACCCCTTTGAAATCATGTAGATATATTACCGAGAATGTTCCCAAATCTTATGTTATGTAATTTTGTTGAAAATGTGAAATATTTTGTTGACATGTCCTTTTTATAAAACGTCTCAAAGGATTGAAAACTTAAAAATTATTGATGCTGGTTTTTTTTTTGATTTGAGTGCACGTTTAAAGTTAGTAAATGGTAAAGTTCTAAAAAATAATCTTAAACACAAAAAGACCAGGACACAGTATGATTCTACAAAAAATTAAACTAGGAACTGAAACAATTCCCATGTTGGACTAAATGACAAAAGCAATTGATTCGTAGGAACTTCACTGTACTAATAACTAAAAAAAATAAGTCATGTAATTAATAAGAGCTTCGGTATGGTATACTGATGGCTTAGCGTATTAGATCTGAACAATTGAAGTTTCAGATTACGTGAGATACGTGTTCGGAGATCTCCAAATTTTTTTAAAAATACCAGATGTTGATTGTACCTTTTGAATACTTCTTTTGAATACTGGCTTTCAACATGCACGTCCGCGCGGATGGTGGCGACAATAACGAAAGTACCAAGATATCAGAACGACGTTAAGGTTAGGCCTATATATTTTCCTCACCAATCTGCAAGTTACATGGGATTACTGTTTTGAGTCGCATTAGTTTTATTTTGCTTACATTTATCAGCAATCCTATACTAGTACCGAATATTTGATTAGTGACATCGACGTCGTAACAGTCTCTTCCGAGATTTCATTTAATACCTTTTGCTCCACGATTTGTTTTCTTCAACACCCAATCCATAATTAAAATGAAGAGTAGGAGGAATAAGATACAACCTTGTTTTACGTTTCAATCAGCTATGAACGTTGAAATTGTCCCAAGTTTTTTACCTATGTAACACACTGAACTTAGCGTTCCTGCAAAGCCCTTGAATGATTTTGACTATTTTAGTGAGCACGCTATAGCTAGTGATAATTGTCAACATAAAATCCCGCTGTGAACTTAAAGCCTGTTTTAAATCAACTTAACAACATATATAACGGTGCCTGCCTTTCTAGGGTCTGATGATTATGTTGAAGGTGTTGATGTGATCTATCGTTGATCTTCCTGGCGTGAAACCTGCTTGTTCATTTCTCAGTTGCGGCTCAAGGTCTTGTGATAATAGCTTGTAAATTATGTAGCTTATGTTGTTATAAAAGATGCTATCTACAGTCAGAAATTTGGGTCTAACTAAGGCTGATGGGAAACAACAAACAAGTGTTCAAAAGTTTCTGTATCGTCTTCATCATTGTAGCTACAATAATCAGTAATTGAAAGAAATATCTAACTTGGGAATCAGATCGGCACTATATACTGATCGTTATCTCTTTTGATATAACAGTAGTACATGACCTGTTCAGCAATTGTTTATTTTTTCTTCTACTCAGTATAAAAATCTTGATTGTGAACTTTTAATAGCTTGAATATATTTTTTGATGATCTATCTCTTTAACATTTCAGTGTTTTATTTTCATACCTTAAAAAATTGATTTTAAAACGTTTTCAAACTTCATTTTTGTTTTCACCCCAGATTTTATTGGCATTCCTCAGATGTTATTTGGAAATTCATGTCTTTGAAAACTCTTTTCCTGTACTAATTTTTTTCTAAAATATTTTCTATTAGGTTTACACATGATTGTCCGTTTTATTGTTATTGAGTTTAATTTTGATTTTTATTGTAACTGAACTTCATTTTTTTCAAATTATTTTAATTTTAATATTATAATTTTAAATTTATCACAAAAATATCAATTTTCTTTAAATAAATTGGTAATTTTCATTTCTATGTAATTATTTTGATTTTGTATTATAAAATATTAGCTTAATCTTACCACTAGGTAAGTATTTCTATAGATAGGTACTTATGTAAGTGGAAAATCAACTTCTAACCTTTATAATCGTATAAAATATATTTATTTAAGACAAATACAAATTAACAACTTGAATTAAATTTTTTTTTATTTCAATATCTAAATTGTTATTAAATTTTCTTTAAGATCATCATATTTTCGTTTAATTTATGTAAATATTTATTATGTATGTCAGTATTAAAATGTAAAATACCATATTTTTATTCTAATTAATTTGAGAAATAAATTATATATAATAAATAATAATTACCGTTAATAAATTTTCAAATATGATACATTTATGTATACATTATGTATATAACAATATAATAATTCAAATTATTATGTATAATATTGTTGTTTGGCAAATATTTATTACGAAGTGGGTTAAATACGTTAAGGCATTATATTGGGGGAATCCTATGAAGCTGCAGTGCAATTAATATAATATTGTTATAGAATTAGTTATTCTATGAAAGTTCTATAAGAACTCATATAACGATGCTCATTATCAATATAGGTTAACTTATGGCAATATTAATCTCGATATTCACATAAAAACATCATAATAACACTTTTAGTATTTAGTGGGAGTCCATTTGGAGTCTTATAGGACTAATTATGATTTCATAACAATAAAGTGTTACGAAGGATATTAAATTTTTCAATGTCGGTTAGCAGGAAGTAGTCAAATTACAACACAGTCTATAATATTCTCAAATCGAGGTATTTAGTAACACCTTCAGTTGTAATTAAAACTCAGTTTAACCATAAAACATTTTATTATTAATTTTTTTTTTAAATCATAATTTTTATTACCCGAGGCAAGCTTATTGATTCGTTGAGCAAATTATTTTAGGTTTCCGCTAGCTCACTATAAGCGGTGCCTTACTATTTTTGCCTGAAATAGACCACTGCTGTCGACTATTCAGTTTGTTTTCGGTGGTCCCGACGAGATGATAAAGCATGCAATTGACTAGGAGTTCAAAATAGTTACAAATCTTGATTAGCAAATGGTCAAAGTCTACAGGTTGCCAATTCGTTTTAAATAATAAATATTATTTTTTAAAATTTAAATTGAAATTTTTTAAATTTCATACAAATTATTAAACTCTTTTCTTTCTCCTGTAAAATTTTCCTTTTTAGGTATACGAGGAAATACTTTTCTAACTCCAATATATATATACCTTTAACCTTACATACATAAATAATATTTAATAATATCCTTAAGGATAAAATAAATTTTATAATCTATATTTAATTTAATCATTATAATTTAATCATAATAAGAGTAATAAATTCATCAAAAAAAAAAAACAAAAAAAAAGCAAAAATAAATAAATTTAAAAAAAAAAAATTAAATTTAATCATGGCAACGCCACGACTCAAAAGGATATAATGATAAACCTCAATCAAAAACTTAAGCACATGTAAATAATTTTTGAAGACAAGAAAACAATAAACAAAAACAATAATAATAACAACAACAAAAAATAGTGTTTTTAGTTTTAGGCTAATATAATATATTATAATAATAATTTATTTACCTATATAACAATATACATAATATACAATAATATATATAACAATTTTTCACAAATATTTTTCGATATAGATTGTGAATGTGATGAATTCAGGCGGATACTTAATATTCATTTGAGTCAAATTATACATTTACAATATAATTTAATATTGATGAGACATCAAGTATATAAGTATATATATATATACATCTAAATATATAATTTTGATAGACCATATTTCATATAGCTAGCCTATATATTCATTTTGAATTATCCCTTAAGGGCATATTATAAAAATCTAAAGAAAAAAAAAAACGGAAGAGAAAAAGAGATAGAAATAGATAATGAATATCGGCACATTTAATATAATTTATTACCATGTCGACCAATATAATAATAATTCATCTTTCTCACCTAATCATATTCAACATCATCATAATTTTCATATTCAACAATATCAATATTAAAATATAATGAAAGAAACAGCAATAACAACAACAACAGCAACAACATCATCATCATCATCATTATCATCATTATAAGGATTAAAATGAGAAATAACAGTAGAAGCAAAATAAATGGCTTGTAGAGATCCAATATTTTTGAAATGCTATGAAATCTAATGAAACAAAAAATGAAGAGTTGTAATTTTTGTTGTTTTTTTTTTATTATTATTTTTTTTATATTTTGATTTTATTTTTCTAATGAACATATACCGACTCCAATAACAACATTATAATATCTGTTTTTTTTTTCTCGTTCTACTTAAATGCAATATTTCTATCTCTTTCTTACTCACAATCATATTTATCGCTCTATATATAGATTGTTGTAATTCAAGTGATTGACCATCAAATAATATCATATAATCAATCAATTCTTATTTATGGTCGAATTCATATCAAATATAAAATTGAAAATGAGTGAATGAATGAATAAACGAATCGAAAATTTTGACATGATGGACTTTCAAAAATCGAAAAATAAAAATAAGAAGAAAAAGCTAGATTAATTCCATCCTTAGAGAACTTTAATACAAAAATAAAATGAGAAAAAAAAGTAGAAAAGATAATAAGATATGAAAATGAAATGATGAAAAATGTTCAATTTATTATCTTCAACTCATTTGATAGAATAATGTACTAATAAATATTTTATTATTATTTTTTTTTTTGTTTTTATGTTCGTTACTTGACATAGAGATTGTAATAAAGTTTTCCTTATAGAGATTTTGAATTGATATGATTTTGTTTGGTATACAGTTTAAATATCTTAATAAATTTATTTTTTTTTTATTTTACATTTCAATCATTTTAATGTCTAAAGACAAGAGTTTGCAAAATTTTGTGTTAATTTGATTTTTTTGAAGAGTTAACAGTGCTGATTAAAATTTTTACGATAGAATGTGTCAAATATTTTTAATATAAAGGGTTTTGGTATTATTTAGTTTCAGTTATGTTTTTTTTATTAATAAGCCTGTGGCAACAAGTCATAACCGCTTATGTCTGAAATTAATGTTTCGAATCAAATCAGTTTTAACCCTTAAATGCATGATTTCATTAAAAAAAAAGTGGATTTTGGAGTGGATTTCGACTTCCCTGAACCCCAAATCAAAAATTGGACATTTGGAAGGGCTCTGAAGTAAGCACTAAAAGGTATGTTGGTATAAGTATAGGTATAAGATCTGCTCCACTATGTTCAGTGAAATTTCTTTGAAAAAAATAATATTTATTAATTACATAAAGGCAGGCAGGCTTAAGACCAAACCGAAGCTGTGTTGATCAGTCAAATACTTTACGGATCATAGTTGAACAATCAGTAGAGTGGAATGCCCCACTATATCTACAATTTATTGATTTTCAGAAAGCATTCGACATAGTCAAGAGATGCGCAATATGGAGAACACTTACAAAGAGGGGAGTTCCTGGAAAAATCATCAACATCATCAAAGTGATGTATAAAGATGCAGAGACAACAGTTCAACACAGAGGTAACATCAGTGATCCATTCTACACCAATATAGGAGTTAGACAAGGATGTCCACTATCTCCACTTCTCTTCAACACAATACTAGACGACATTCTAAGACAAGTTTGCACTGGAATAAACGGAATAGAATGGGATCTCTTCGGCAACTTAGAAGACTTAGATTACGCAGATGATGTATGCCTCATATCAAGGAATCAAAAGGACCTACAGAACAAAGTCAACAGATTACAGGGAGAAGCAAAGAAATCCGAACTGGAATTAAATATCGAGAAAACCAAGGCAATGAGGACAAACAACAGCGATAGTGAGCCAATAACAGTAAGTGGGCAACAGATAGAATATATAGAACAGTTGAATACTGGAGAGCATCATAACATCATGAGGAGGTACAACAGAAGATGTCAACAGCCGTTTAAATAAGACAAGAAGAACATTTGGAAGCCTAATGAAGATATGACGGAGCAACCAAATATCGAGAACAACAAAGCTAACAATATTCAGAGCATGTGTTAAGTCAACATTAGTATATGGCAGTAAAACATGGCTCACTTCGGTCAGAATCAAATAGAAGCTACAAGTATTCATCAAGAAGTGCTTGAGAATTATATGCAGAATATTCTGGCCGGTAAGAATTAGCAACGAGGATTTATGGATGATAACTGGAGAAGAACCGATCAACAGACAGATAAATAGGAAAAAATGGAAATGGATAGGTCATACACTAAGGAAATCAGAAAGTGATATAGCAGGAAGAGCTCTAGAGCAGACTCTACAAGGACAAAGGAGACCCGGCAGACCATACAACACATGGAGACGCACAATTGTTCAAGAATTAACAATCAAAAATTATACCTGGGAATTATATTAAGGAAGCAGTATTCAACAGAGAGGAATGAAGGTTCACTATCGAAGCTCTATGCTCCAACGCGGAGTAAAAGGAGAAAAAAAAAATGAAGTTTAATTTATTTTTACTTATTTATTTCCTTAACATACCATCTTTAACATATATTTTGTTTACAAGATTACTTAGGTACTTTTTTATTTTACAGAATCTAGACCAAATTTTGTCTTTTCAACTGAAAATTGTTGACTGGGGTAAAGCTAACAGAGTCGAGTTTAACACTTCAAAAACTCAAAGCTGTATTGTTAGTAACAAGCTAACAACAAGCTAACAACAATTCTCCGGCTTAAAAATGAAGGTATCCAGCGACTCAAAGATCTGAACATTCTCGGAATGCGAGTGAATCAAAATATGCACTGGAATGAACATATTTTCGATATTGCGAAAAGCGCCGCAAAATGTTTAGGCTTTTTGAGTCGCTGCAAAACTTATTTTTCATCTCGAGACCTTTTAAAAATCTATAAAGCATATATACGACCGAAACTCGAGTATAACTCACATTTATGGGCAGGTGCACCAAAAACTGCTTTAAATTTTTGGACAAAGTTCAAAACCGCGCCATTCGTATTATAGGCGACATAAATGTGACCTCATCCCTTGCCTCCCCGATGACCACTTGGTCATCGTCGTATTGTTGGAGCACTTACTCTATTTTATAGATATCTGCTTGGTGTTGGTACTTGTTCCGAGGAATTAAAATCACTTCTTCCTCCTCTTAAGCAATTCCATCGCACAACACGAGAGGCATCAAGTGCCCACCCTTTCACAGTGGAAATTCCGAGATGGTTAAAGTCCGGCTATGGAAATTCTTTTATAGTAAGAACAGAGTAGTAGGAACCGCGTCCCAATCGAAGGATTCCCAATGAGAGAAGGATTTTTTATTTATGACTTACAGAGGTTTAAGACGAATATTAACAACATTGTTCGCTCTTTCCCACAAAACTTTTCTTCTTCCTTTTTCTTTCCTTTCCTTTTTCAAATAGTCAACGGTACGCAAGTACTTAAAGGTTCAAAAACTAAGTTTTGGCTATAATATAAAAAAAAAAAAAAAAAAAAAAAAATGTGAAGAATTTTGTTATTGATTTTTGAAATTATAATAAAAAATTAAAATTAAAATTCGAAATATAAGTTTTTGTTCAAAACTGTTCTTCAAACTTTGTAGTAATTTTTTATACAATAAATTTTTATATTCAGTCAACTATTCTAGTATGTTTTAGTATATTTCTTCAATTACCTACATACCAACAATTTCTATGTAATATGATAGAAAAACTAAAATCGTGTGCTAATTTTCCTAAAAAAAAAGAAAAAACAAAAAAAAATATAAAAAAAATTCTGATTTGATGGTCAACATTGGACGATAAAAAAATTTTAATATCAATATTTAATTCTACTAATCTGAATTAATTAATTTTGTTATTTTTTTTCGTTTTTTTTTTCTATTTTGAAATATATAAAAAAAGATTTCCTTTTTATGCCAATTAAGATCCCGATGATGTCTTTTAATCTTTTCATTTTCATCTTTCTCTAATTATTGCTTTTGCATTCATTCATAGTTTTCTTTTTACTTCTTCCTTAATTTATCATTTGGATTTTATTACCAAATGATCGATCTATCAATTCGAATTGAAGATGAATTCAATCAATATTATATGGATCAAATCTTATAGAGATAGTTAAATAGATGATGATATTAAAATAAAATTGAAGTTGATTGAAAAGATTTTTGATTGATAAAATATGGAAGGGGGGGATACAAAAATTGAATTACAATTAAGTTGAGTGGAATAAAAACTATAAATAAATTATTTATGATTAAGTTAAGCCTTTGTAAAGAGTACACGTGTGTATAAATAGCGAAGATGGCTTGATTTTTGTAGAAATGCTCTTATACTATCAGATTTATGCTTCAAGCAAGTACGTAAGACGTCTATTAGTAGAAGAAAAGCTTACCATATTATTTACGAACAATATATCATCATTTAGTGGAGTTAGAAAACACCAAGATTGTTAAACAGAAATGCAAGTAAGTTAAATTAGGAATATACTGTTTTGGGAAAATTGGAATCGTTATTAATTATAAAAAAAAAATTCTATATATAGCCTTAAACTGTATATACTTAAACTGTAGTGATTTTATCGTTAAATAAATAAATAAGACATTGTGTTCCACTACACCCTGAATCGGATATATGAAAAAAAAATAGAGATAAAGCATTGTTAGTAATTGTACAATTTATAAAATATGCCATAAGCTTTAGGTGAAACATTTGGAAGCTCTATATTTATTTTTAGATATACCTGAATCGATTTTGAATTTTGTTATTCCACTATCATCAGAAGACTGCTCAGTATATTTCATCGGTTTCTTCTATTATTGATCGGTTTCTTCTATTGTAATAATCTAAATCGATTAAGATAGTAATTAAACTTAGTGAAACATACCTAAGAGTATCTAAATTTTATTTTTAATAATTAATACTCAACAAATTATACGTGAAACTAATAGGTTAAAAAAAACAATTTTTGAATTAGTCTCAACCATACGTTTAGGTTTTAATTTAAATGTCAAAAAAATATACGAGTTGATGAAATTTAGAATACAGTCTAGAACCTCCAATGACCATATAGAAGTATAGTAGAATATGTGTAGAATATCCTACTGAGATACCAATAACTAACTAATTTACCTACAATTTAGCACGTAAGTTAAATACTGTTCCTTTAACTTAGATTCGATGCGAAATCCTACAACTTAAATATCAATGATTACACTGATATCTTCTAAATTAAACAATATGTCGATATATATATAAAAGTTTTCAGTAAACATTTTTAAACATATTTATGTTACACATGAATGTGCCAATCGAGTATGGTCCCGAGTACAGTTGGAATCTGTTCTGCGTAATTTTTACATTTCGCACTTAGATTTTGACTGTGGAATTTTCTACTGACACTCCTACCTTATCTCCACGGTTTTAAACTTCTTGGTTTACAGTATGATCGTCGGATAATTCTAGACATCTATTTTATTTACAAGATACTCTCGTGAAATGTAAACCTCTGAAATTTAAAATTTTGTTGTTGAAAAAACATTTTAGAATAGTCTCATGACCGCCAAGATGTTTTGTATTCCATTTCAACCTACAAAGTATGGCAAATTTGAGGCAATCAGTAGAATGCTTCATGAAGTAAATTCTAATTCAAGGATTTTGGACCGTCACATAAGTGCTGGAACTGTTAAAAGTAGACTGCGTTAATGTTTCTATTTACGACTAGCTCTTTTTTATATATTATGTATACTTTTTTTCAAACAAATTAAACAATTTTTCATTCAAATTCAACATGTTGTCAAACAATTTGAATTTATTTCAAAAAATATTGAATTTGAATGAAAAAAGTTTACATTGGTTATTTTGTTTGCTTTCTCTTTTTTTTTAATTTTTATATTTAGTATTAAGTTAATCTTTTAATTCAGATTTATTTATTTTTTTATTTATTTTTATTTGTTTATTTCATTATTTTCTCAATTGAGCCCAATTCATATAGAGTATATGTATAGTCTTACTTTTTTGACAGCTCCATACTCATATTTGTTAGGCAATTATTATATTTTGTGATCTATTTCAAATGAACCTTTGTATGCATATTAAAATAGATCAGTTAGTTGCTTGTAAAATTTGATTTCGACACAAGCCACAAGCTTTAATGTACCTCAAATTTTATAATTGTTTTTATTTTTAGACAATTTAAAAAATACATTACTGGTTTAATATCTGGTGATACTTCGTCTCTCCAACGAAGGCCTGGTCTATCCCCACGTCTTGTATCTTCAGGTCTGGATTCAAAGATTTTCTGGGCTGGAGCATATTTGTTCATTTGATGACTCTAGATGTCCGAGCTACCGAATACTCTCTTGACTTTAATTTGCATAACTACATTCACCTTATTATACATTTCATAGAGTATTATATCTTCTCCTCCAGACCCCATCGCCATTTTTAAGACCATATACGCGGCGAAGAAATTTTTTGTCGAAGCCACCAAGTGCATATTCACTTGCTTACTTATCAATCACTCTGATCAGTACAGCAGAACCGGACTTATGGCCACATAAGTAAGTAAGTATTGCTGGCTTCGAAATCCGACTATAGCAAAAAATTAATTTTAGATGAGCTTATTTATAAAACGTGCATTCAGTTGATTGTACATGTAAATTAGAGCCCTTCAACATTAAGAGGGCGATATCAATGGGTGCATAGATAATATTGACAACTCAACTTGTTTTTGTTGCAAATCGATTACATATCATTCCAAACATGATAGTTATATCTATTGGAAAATAGATATAACTATCATGTTTGGATAAATTATTGTAATATAGTAACTATCACAATAGTATTATGGTAAGGAATTTATAGTCACTGTCACAGTAGCTAAGTATACCGTATTTTTAGTAAAACTATACTATTTATAGTAGGCTCGAACTAAGCAAGACAAATTGGCATACAAATCAATATGCTATTTTAATTCTGTTATAAACGAACAAAAAATATTCATTGAACATAAGAAACAAATTGAGAGTCAATCAAAACTTAAAATAATGTGGATAAACAGATTTAATTACTTTTTTATATTTATTTTTATATTGAGCTCATCAAACCACATCTATAACAACATTAAATATGGTACAAAACAATTCAATAAATTAATAATAATAGTCGAATATTTTTCTTTTAATTTTATTAAATATGCTTGCCATACAAATACTTGTATATCGGTTACGTAATTGCAGTGTTTTATATTCGATTTCAAACACTCGAGTTCAATTTTGTGCCTCGAATATAATAGACAACTCTTATTTCAACACTGCCAGATTATAAATGATTTTTATCAAATATAAAAATGTCCATACTTTCTACAATTGAAATAGACCTATATAACTAATCTGTTTCATTCATATTATAAAAAAATACTGGGCAACTTATAATTAATGATGTATTTAGTACCTAACCTAGTAACCACCCTTCTCATTATTTCACTATTATCACATCCTTTATGATTGAAAAATTCAAAATAAAAAATCCAAACAAAGTGAACACAAAAGATTGAAATCTCGACTCTCTTCAATTAGATGTCTATCAATTTAGAACTAAATACAAATGAATAGGGCTGATAGATCAGCAAAATTATATTGAAAATAAAATTATCGAAAACTATACTTAATTTTTTTTGGTAGCTCTACAATTTTCTTACAATATAAAAAAATCAAAAAAAAAAAAACGAAGGGGAGTAGAAATGTTATTTTTGTTTATAACATCCTTAACTATTTACCAAAATAATATTTTAAATTTGATAGATTTCTTCTTAACACTCACCTAAAGCAAAATTAATTTTTTTTCTACTTTCAATTGAAATTTTCTTCCAGATCCAGAAAACACCATCTCCGATGATTCTTTCAGACATCCATTTAAGTACTACATAATATCTTTCCTATCCAACTTCAATGAAGAAACCATCAAAATTGTCTGGCTGGCTGTTTTTACACATAAATAAACATACAAAAAAAAAAAAAAAGACAGAAAATAGGAAAAAAAAAACACAAAACAAAAAAAAAAGAAAAACAAAAAGAATTTCATCTTTGTTGGGGGAAAATCTAATTTTCTTCATGATTCTCTTTACGAGGGTTGAAATAAATGATCTCAAATTATTCACCTGTCAATCAAAATATTTTCTTCGTCAGGATTTTTTTTTTTTTGTTTTTTTCAATACCTATACTGCTGATAATGTAGAAATGATGAAGATGATAATAATGTTGATGATGATTATGTCGACATTTTAAGACCGACGGGTTCTTTACACATTGAAAATTCTAAATAAATACGACAAGTTGTTTTTTGTTTTAGTTTTTTTTTGTTGTTGTTGTTGTTATTTTGTTGATTTAAGACAGTGAACTTTTGAATATACATAATATTTTGATATGCAAGTTAATGGTTCTTAAAAAAAAAGGATATAAAAATGATTTTCAATATAAAATGTTACAAGATAGAGAGAGAGATTTTGAATAATTGAGATTCAAGGAGAAAAATCTAATCAACTGTTTTTAAAAGTGAAATCACAAAAAAAAAATTGTCTAGGACATGGTGAGAATTTCAAAAAGTTTTAATGAGATGGCAAATTTTTGTAGTAAAAAAAAAAAATTGAGTTTTTGGAAAGTGTTATTGTTTTTATTATATTACGGGGAATTTGTTGGATTCGTCATCTGTGATCATGCATAAATCATGCATTACAAGCGTTCGACAAGGTGTGGCACGAAGGACTTCTCCATAAATTAAAAAAACATTTTTACCTTACCATACTACTTAATTCTAAAATCTTACCAAGCGAACAGAAAATTTGTAGTCAAATATGGAGAAGCGTATAGAAAACAATTAATAAACTCAGGGGTACCACAAGGTAGTGTAATTGGTCCAATGTTGTATTTATTATACACTGCTGATATTCCTACGAGCGAAGACACAATGAATTGCAGATGATAGTAATATTGTCACCAAATAAAGATCCAAAGCTGGTGTCACAGCACCTTCAAGGGGGGATTAAATAAAGTTCAACAATGGCTAAAAATTTGGAGAATAAAAACTAATGAATTAAAATCGGTTCATATTTCATTTCATATTTACCACCAGAAGAAGCACATGTCCGCCAGTAACCCTAAACAACAAAGTTTTACCGTAGGAAGATACGATAAAGTACTTAGGCTTGCATCTAAACCGTAGACTAACGTGGCAAAAACACGTTTTCAATAAAAATAAGCAGTTAACAAGTAAGTTCAGGAATATGCATTGGCTTATGGGACGTCACTTATGCGTTTCATTGAAGGCAATCTTAAAGCCCATCTGGACATATGGAATTGAGTTATGGGGTATAGCTAGTAACTCTAACATCAAAATCCCTTAGAAGTTTCAAGCCAAAGCTCTTCGTGATAGAACAAAAGATAACACGAAAAATTGCAGCTCTATCAAACCCAACTGGCACCTGACCTGCTGAATATCGTCCATATAAGAAGACTAAAACGCCTCAGGCCTGAAGATCTTTCAAGTAGATTCTAAAACTAAAGTCAAAATCATATTATATTTTATTTATTGGTTTCTTTTCTGTAAGTAAACTGAGTCATAAATAAGAGTTATAAATATTTAATATTAAAATTATTATTAATTTTTGATATAAGGGGTAGATTCAGTGAAATCGTCCCTCACAAGCCATCTGTACATTTTCACAAATTTTTACTTGTTATCTTTAATATGCCTTTCGCATGTTAGTAATTTATAAGATAGTTGTAATACACTCACAGAGATAAATAAAAAAAAAAAAATGTATTTATATTAAAAAGGTCCACATACCGAAATGGAAAAAGTCCTAAGCTTGACTTGCAGTTTTATCTGCAAGTCCGCTGATGAATAAATAAATAAATAAATATAGTGAGTAAAGCAAATTAATTAAATTATGCCAATCTATATGATGCGGCAGTAATTATGTCATCTGACATGACGAATGAAGTCGATTCTTAATGTTTTTTTGTTATTAGCAGTGGAAGCGTTTAGTGCTCAGTACCAGTTGGTTTGGACAAATTGATTTTATTATTATTATTATTTCTATTTCATTTTTATAGACTTAATTTATATTTTGTGCAATTTGTTTAATTTGAAATATTTTAACTCTATATTATAACAGCTTAGAATATACTACAATATTTACACCTTTGATTTATACTTAGACTAACCTGACTTAATTAAATAAAGTTTCGGAAAATATTGTTATGATTATGGAGAGTTTGTGATTGGGATGTGTTACGGGGAATTTGATATATTCGATAGTTTATCAGTGATTCTGAATAAATAATATTGTATTACAACATTGATTAAAAATATGGTCATCATCAACAATCTACATGTATACAGTATTGATTATGTTATCTGACTATTAATCAGAAGGGCCCATCGTATTCGAATTCTGCTCCGGAAAAGTATTTTTACTTTCTTTTTTTATAAATGGTCAAAAAGTTAGAATATGGGTGTATTCATAAATGCTGCAAACTGACAATAAGTTTGCCACCAGTTGGCGTACTTTGCAATAATGAATACAAATTCTACCTATATTTTACCTTTATTTGACAATTCTGCAAAGTTTCTGTTCATTAATACTGACATTTTGAAAATAACATTTTTTTTTAAATAACAAAACAAAAACTAAAGTACTCAAAACAACAAAGAAAACTAATTTTATGCATACTAAAATTTTATTCTGCCAAGTTGACGCCCAGTAGACTTTGAATCTGCATTTATGAACAGCATTCAGAAAATCTGACAAGTATGTTCATAAATTCAGAATATGCAGATTGAATGCAGGTTTGCATTTATGAAAGCAAGGTATTACTTTTAGTTCTTACGGTACACTGAGCTTGGATAGAACAGAAAATGATATTAAAATTCTTATAAAATTTGTCAAGAGTATGGGTAGGATAGATAAAACTGAACTTGAATCACAAAATTTACATTTTTAAGCAAAAACTTGTTTTAACATGAATAAGATCGAACTTAAGCTTAAATTTAGAATATTTATTCAGATAAGTCAGATTTTGCTGAAGAAATAAAATTTCTTTGAAATTTTCGATATACAACGTTATACTATGTTAGTTAGCTGTTTTAGTTAGTTAAAAAGTTAGTTTAGTTACAAACACTGATCAACGAAGTAAATTTTGCTAAGGCCTAAAAGTTTTTTTGCCATTTATAATTTACCGAATTAGTGTAACATATCCACTTAACATATTCCATCTAATCCCAATGATTTTGCAACATTATTAAAAAAAATAAAAATTTATACTAATTATTAGAGATAATCAAAGTCACTGTTACTAACTGTGATTGCTACTTTCATCATTTTGTCAAAATATTTGTGTTTTCATTTGATTCCCAATTATTACAGATGAAAAAAGAGTGATTTTTTAGCAAATAATTTTAATTGCGATTGTAACAAATTGCAACAATAGTGTGATTTAAATCATTTTCGTTCCGGAAAATTATTTTTAGAGAGTAAATGGTTTTAGTGAATAATATCGATATCGATGTATTTTATTATGTCTGATACATTCAAATAAATTTATATACATACAATCTGTACCAATTAAATGTATCCAATCATTATCAATTCTAATGTTCTTTCTATATTTATTATTTTTATACCAATTTATAAACGTTGTAGTAGATTATAACAAATAGGTATTACAAATTGGATAGGTAGCATTATAGGCATTGTAGCAAAACAAATAAAAATGTCTGTATGCACACTGTTTCTGTAAATTGTTTCGATTTAGCTTACAGTTATTCCAATACTGTATAGTGTATGAATTTTTGAGTACGGAACTGAAATATGAAAGACTGTGATTGAAATCACTATGTGTTACTATAATATATTTGAAATTAAAAATATTAAAATACAAAGTAGCAATCACAGTGATTTTCATTATTGAATAGCAGGCTGTGATTGCTATTTTTGAATCAAAGTGAAAAATTCCCTATATGATTTAAATATTGCCCCATCCCTAATATTAATACACTAATATTAATACTTCATCTCAACCACAACAGTCCAATTAAATTATTCTTAAAATTAATTTAAATAAAAATTAATATAGGTGTAATCACTATATGAGACTATCCCAACATAAAAATTCCAAAATTAATTAAAAAAATATTTTAAATTAATGATGTGTTACCAACTTTTATATTATTATTGATTAATCAATTTTATTACAAACGGCAACACAACAACATCCCAATTTATCTTATATATGACGTTCTCTTCAAACAAAAACAAAAAAAAAAAAATAAAAAAAACAAATTATGAACCAAAATTCAGAAGCTAAGAAAAAATTACTCTTCATGATTAATATTTATTGACATTATTGCATTTCTTCACTTGGCGTGATATTTCTCATAAAATTCACAGTATAACAACAAAACAAATTTAACCGATCTCAAGAATACCAATTCGTACATATATCCATACATAACATACCTATGTTTTAAAATTTAAATATACGTAATGTACAAAGGTGGAAGTTTTTTGTTAAAGTATTACAAAAAAAAAACAACAAAGAAGACAATTCAACCGCAAAACTTCATACATTTTTAATCACAAAATATTTCTATAGAGACAACCCAACAATTTAAATTTTCTATAGAGAGTTGTAGTTGTTATAAAACAAAAAAGAAAAAAATATTAAAAGTAAATAAAAATAATAATAAAAACAAATGGATGGATGGATGGATTGATGAGGATTTTCGTCTTCAGAACTCTTTCATAGTTTAGCAAAAAAAATATAATAATAATAATCAACCATCATCAGTGTAGGACTCATCGACCGACTTAAATAATCCGCAAACAAAACATATGTATATATATATATATATATATATACATAGTTGATGTTATTGGGATGAATGAATTCATAATAATAATTAATAAGACAGAAAAGAATATAAAATTTCTTAACTTCACCCAAAATGAGAGATAATTTTTTGACATTTTTAAGCTCCCGAAATCCATCATTTAGGATCATATTATAGTTTTTTTGTTGTTTTTGTTTTTGTTTTTTTTTTTTTGCCTTACTATATCAAATCTTTTTGCATTGTATATAAAACATTGGTTATTAAAGACAAGAATACCGAATTTTAAAGAGATGAGAATGGAAATCTTTTTTTGTTTTTGTTTTTGTTTTTTTTTTTTTTTTTCATACCTGAATGGTATCCATCAAATCAAATAAGTTTTAGTCAAAAAAAAATTTTTTACCGTCTGATAAATTCACAAATCATTTTCATCTTCGTTTTTCGGATAATTTTTAAATTTTTTTTTTTTCAATCAAAAAAATGTTTTTTGTTTTTTTTTTTCAAAAATGTTGCAAATATCATTGGGATTAGGTGGAATATGTTAAGATAACGAAATTTTTTGATATATTAGACTATATCACTGTAAATTATAAATGGTAAAAAATTTTTTTTAGGCCTAATTAAAATTCAATGATGTTGTAGGATGTGTAAGGCTGGAACGCTAAAAGGAATATAGTAATGATAGAGTGGAACCATTTGAAATGGCTATGCAGGGGGATTCTAGAAAGACATTTTATCGTATTGGTAAGTAGAAAACGGCATTCCAGTTAATTCTTTATTTAGCACTTAATTGTACCATTTTGATACAACGACTTTGTTGTTGTTGGACATTTCCATTTTCACTTTCTAAAGAAACTCAGCACTAGTGCCACCTTGTGCATATATTAATTGTTAGCGAAAGTTTCACCTAAAATCCGGATTACGGTGGCTAAATCATCATCAGACTGACAGACTGGTCTGTAGTATAAAATACATTTTTTGTATGCATATTTGTTTTAAGAGACCATCATAGATTGGGATGTTGTTGTGTTGACGTTTGTAGTAGTGATTTTGTTTTTGGCTGTTCTTTGGCTTATAGTATAAAAGTCTTCTGATCAGATAAATATCAAAATAGTCTTCTAATGATGATGTACCAACTGAAATTGAACGAAATATTAATTGAATTTAATTTTATAAAAGGGGATGTTATATTAGGCTTGTCAATAAAACGAATTTGGGTTGTTCATAAGCCAAATGGCTAGCCTTTGAACTTATTTTATTTTAGAGAATGTAACAACTGAAACTGATCGAAATATTCATTAAATTTATTTGTACAAAAGAGGATATCATAATATTAGGCTTGCCAGTAAAACGAATTTTGGTTGTTCATAAGTCGAAAGGCACGTTTTTGAATTTATTTTAGAGGATGTAACAGCTGAAACTGGTCGAAATATTTATTAAATTTAGTACAACATACCTACCTAGAGTTTCTAATTTTTATTATTTACGATTTCAGATAGACAAAATATAATATCTTATCCACAAAGCTTTGAATTAGAAGTTTAAGTTCGGATTAACAGCTATAATTCAACTGAAATAAAATAAATACATAGTATATTGGGACACAATTAGATGTTTGGGACACAATTAGAGAAATTACATATGAATTACTGTAACTGGTACTGAAATGAAAGATTTTAGGTAAACGAGATATCCCCACTAGGAAAAATCGTACAATACTTCAGTGGGCGTACATGAATCAATATTTCTACACCCCTACAGTTTTATTTTATTCCACTAGATAGTGGTTTTTAGTCTTGTGACTCTTCTTTTTGCCATCTGATATATTTAAGACCATGATGGTCTTTAAATTGCTGTGTCATAGATGCCATAATTTGTTAACATTAGATAATACCGAGTGATTTCATTGAAAAAATTCAAATTTGGATCAATTTAAGAAGTTCGAAATTAATTTGAAAAAAAACCCGTTCTTTTCAAATTGTGAAATTTTGAAGGTATTTTTCGATTGTAGAACATTAGTCATAGACCTAAGCTTACACTAGACAAATTATGTAACACGAGTTAATATCTTTTTAGTCATCATCTTCTAAGTTTAGCTGATAAACACGGAAAATTCTGTAACATTCGTAAAGTATTCATCTACTCCTGAATATTGAAAAATAGAAAAAATTTGATAATATAAAATTTCAAGGGTCAGTCAGTAAATTAGAAATTTAATCTTCATCATATCTCTATCGATACGTTTAACTATTTTATGTTTTGTTTGTTGCCCGTATGCCCATAACAGTACTTTTGTCTTTTTTGTAGTTGATTTTCAATTTAATTTTGAATTTAATTTATTAGAACTAATTAATTACGGTTAGCCGCAGATAAGAAAAGACAGAAAGATTTTGTTTCCGCCCTTTGCCAGACGGATGGGACAGGACAACGATATTTTAATTAGGAATTGAGATCAGTGTATTATATTTTGTGTTGTTTGTCAAATACATTGTCTGGCAACATTTTTTTTCCACAGATTGTATTTAGTTTTCTGTACTCCATTTGAGTCTTTCTTATTTCGTAATACAAGAATGAACACAGCTTGAACTTTTTGAGGATTGGTAAAGGGAAAATATCCATGTTACCTGTTGATTCAAACGCGTTTTGAATATATTTAATACTAATTCTCTTGAAATTTTGTAGATTGTATGTGGGCATACTTTTGTATTGTGTAAAAATACGTTCATTGTAATATGGTTCCACATTCGATAAAATGTGTAGCAATTTTGAGCTACCTAGATATTTTAACAGTAGGTGGATATTTTATGATTATTTGAAATGAATTAGAGGTGACATTAAAGCTTTTACTTCGTCTAAGCAAGTGCACCATCCTACGAGATATCTCTAACAGTATAACGTTAGGGTTGTCAATACCAAAGGTTAGAGTTGTCATAGGATAGTACAATAAATACCACATACCACAATTCAATAATAGTACAAAGGTTAGTGTTAGGATAGGACAATAAATATTAGGGTTGTCAATAAAACGAATTAGGGTTGTTGATAAATGGAATGGGACGCTTTTGAACATAGTCAAAAAAAATTAATACGATTGGTAATGCCCATAAATTTAAATTGTATTTCAACTTAATTCGTATATAAGAATTAAAAATATTTGGTATCTCCTGGCGAGAAAAATATGTTTTGCAGATATGATTTGCAGACCCAAAAAACCTCAAACATCTATACCGACATTTTTGGAAATGTCAAAGACACGGTCATTTCATATGATTTTCTTGTTAACCTATACATGTCATGGACATTTAAGTGTTCAGTTCGCTGAATACGTACAACTTTAAATAATAAAATGATGTCAAATGGGGAAGCTTTACGCGATAGCATTTGAGTATTAGAGACGTTAAACCCAATTCTATTAATTTTTTGCCAGTAAAAAATATTGATCAAAGCTGTATTTTTTTGAAGTATTCTGGGCAGGGGGGGGGGGGGGCTCGTTCAGAGGTTTTAACACAAAAGTTTAATTTTAGAAATTAAATCAGTGTGTAAACAAGACGAATTAAATTTTGTAAAGTACCCCAGCCAAAAAAAATAGCTGAATATAAACTATCAGACATATTTGATCGAAAGAAGTGAATTATTTACTGTCAAAATAAAGAAAAGACTTGTCAAAAATAGAAATTATCACAATATGATTAATTCAAATATGGCTAATTTTCACCTCAGGTTATTTTTTGTATTAGCTACTAGTGTTAGCTGCTGGTTAATTTCAAAATTCCAAAAACATTCCAAGTACCTATAAGAAACCTTAAATTCTATAACCTTAAAATGTTGTATGTAATTGTGATAGTTAACTGATGCTCAGGTATTATTGATTTAGCTTCTTATCATTTCAAATTGTGAAATTTATATTTTATAAGTATAAAATAGAGTAAAATTTGTGATATAGGGTAATTATAGGGGTTATTAAAAAATTACAAAGGGAAGGCTTTTTAGAGGTGTATATTTGTCTATCTATGTGTGTATATTTATTCAATTCTATATGTTTCTAAAAAACCTCTATATCACACTGCAATTAAATAACGCCTTTTAATTAATGCTAGAATCGGAAATTCCAAATTATATAAACAGTAGAATATTTTTATAAGGCTATCCAGACATAAAACAACCAACAAAAAAAATTTGAATATACCTGAAACTATTTTTTTTTTTATTTTTTCTTACCTTTACCTAGGCAATCGAAAAATTATAACAATCTAAAATGACTGGTAAAGCTTAAAATAAGCCGCCAATCAAAATTGTATCAAATTTCAGTAAAAATATTAATAATAACAACAACAACAACAATGATAAAAATAATTCTTTGACATTGAAGAGGCCACAAAAATTTATATTTTTTTTGTTGTTTTTGTTTTTTGTTTTTTTCTTTTAATTTGAATATTTTGTTAATAAATGTGTTATAAAATTTGAAGAAAAGAAGTGCAAAAATATTTGACAGGTTAAATATAAAAAAAAAAAAAAATAAAAAGTCAAAATCGGATTTAATGGGTAAATGAATATTTATGTACATATTACTGAAATTTCATCTTTCAAGTGTGGACATCATTTTTGATGTCATTATTTTTAACAAAATTCACAGATTTATTATTTTTCTTTTAAATTTTGATTCTAATTTTGTTTTTTATTTTTACAATGTCTTATTTATAGTTTTAATAATTTCTAATATTTTGTGACATAAAATTTGGATGACATATTTCTATTTTTTTGCTTTTGGTTTTAGGATCATCTTTCATAATATGTTCTTAAGAACCAATTTTAAAATCTGTGTGAGAAAATTGTTATCAAATAAAAATGTTGTGTAGAAATCTGTTATCTACCTCTTTTTTTTGCCAAATTAATTTTGGGCGTGATAATTTAAGTTTGAAGATTATAACTGTTTCCACTATTGATTATTTGAGACTAATGATGAGGCTTCAGACACTTTAAATATTGGCTTCTGACACTTTGAGTATCTTTAAATATTTTTGTGAACAGTTATGTGGCTATTCGGTAGACCTTTCGGAGTGACGTTTGATACACCGACATAAAAAAGTTAGCTTATTAAAATTTAAAATGCTAACATTAAAAAATCCCAAATTTCAAAATTCGACTTATTAAAATTTTCGAAATTAAAATCTCGTATTTGTTGGAAATACAACTTTTCATCACATTCTACCACAGCTGCATATCCAGTACTGGATGTCTGCGACCATATTTCTGAAGCTCTTTCTTTTCTGTGCAGCGTGCATTAGTTTTCCCACCGTTTAGAATCGCGTACATTGGCTGATGTTTCTTATAGCCATGATATTTGTTTTCTACCAACATATCTTTTGCATTCAATTATACCTTGTACGATAGAATCACTTCTAGAACATAATATTTGTCATTTCGCAACATATGACCCAGATTTGGCATTGACATCATAACGATAAATTATGTATGTATTTTTTTTTTTGATTAATGAAATGTCGATTTTGTGCTTTAATATTATAAAACGTCTTCCTTAGAGAGACAAAATATCAAACAGAAAATGTAGAAACAATCCCAGCAATTTCAATTTTTACAGTACCATTAATTTTATACTTTCATAATATTAGAAAAATTAGTTAATTGAAAAATGTTATGACACTCACAAATATCTGTGTTTACCAAAACACTAAGCCACAAGTTAACTAAAATCACCTGAAAATCAAAAAATTTCCTTTTTTTTTGGATCTTTATTCTGTACAACTATCTTAAGCATAAACAAAGATATTGAGTACAATATTTGAGACTAGTTAACATGTTTCTAAGGAAAAATTCCAAGGTCTCTTAGCCTAAATAAAATTGTGGTTATTTATGAAGGCTCAAATAAGTAAATTTGGTTTTTAAATCTAGTGGTCTGAAACGTTTAAGTCTACGCTCGCTTGATGCTTCGTTATTTAATTCATTGAGCCGCAAATGAATTTGGGTGAATCTGTAGGCGATATAATATTATACTATTAATTTACACTCTATAAGGACATCTCGGAATAACGTCCTATCAGCTAGTAAAGTTGCTTTGAATGTTCATGGCTATAGTAGGCCGAAGTCTACCGGTGATCTGCGGCAGAAATCTACCTTCATGTTCATACGTAAAAAATTGTTGCTGTCAGATTATTGAAATATAAGATGGCGGCCGGAATTGAAATTATTAGCAAAGAAATAAATAAATAAATTTTTATTATTATTCTAGACTCTAGCTAGAGTGTCTACAGTCAATCCAACATTATTATTATTTGTATAATTTATATTTTTTTTATTTGCTTAATATTCGACCCAAAAATTACGTTGTCAACAACAATTTCCTTGTTTTTTGTGAATATTAAATAATTTAATTTAAAAAATTTAAACGTTGGAAATCAAAATCATGAATATTTTCGCAACTACCTAGGTCTAGTTTTTCTTTCACCCGACTAATTGAAGATTTAGAGCCGTCTATTAAAGACAAAAGTTTGTATTATTTTTGTGCAATATTTTATCATTATTCCGTGAGGGTATTAAAACCCGACAGCGTTATAGTTTAAAAAAAGACATGCTACTGGTAAAGTAAATATATTACACTATCTATTCTATTATAGTAGAATAGATAAAACATACTACATATTAGTAAATTATAATATAATAAAAGAATAACTTAATACCAATAAAGACAAATAAAATAAATAATGATCATGAAGCAAAAATAAACAAAAAAAAGGTAATTTAGAACATTTTTTAGAGAACACATCTATTGTATATAATGCTAACTAGACGTACAATAGCTGTGTTCATTTCATCTGGTTCAAAGTTTAACTAGGCCAATTATAGTTTAACCCTTTCGCGTTGTCGAAACCGAATAATATTTTAAAGTCAGAATAATGTTTGGCTAGATAAGCCAAAAGTCAAGTTTGGTTCTTCTAACCCTTGTAGGTTCCGATCTATGGACCGTACCATAGGCCAACCGGCAAATATGGGTGCATAATTTTAAAACAAAAAGTTTAAACAAAAAAAATATTATTTTGGTTTATTATATTTTTTAGAATTTGAATGATAAAAATAAATACATTGAAACAAACTAACTAAATATTATAAATTAAATACAGAAAGAAAAATAAAACTATTTAAATTTTAGAAACTTTTTTAATTATTAAACATTATATTCCCGAAATGTAATAAAAACAATTAAAAATAAATAAGAAATTCAATTATATGATAAAAATTTAGTATACTTTGTAAAACATAAACGACTAATGCATAAGGTCTTTGTGCAAGTGATGGACTAATGACCGAAGCTGTTCTTTCATTTTGGGAAGAACGCGATTTGTTATTTCGGGGTCTACTGTTGAGGAAGAATTTATTTTTTTTCTTTTAAAAAATTCTTCCTTTTTGAAGATATATACAAAATACAGAACAGTGATAGCTGCGATGTGTTGAAATGATTCGTCTGATGATACAAAGTAATTTCAAACGTTTACAACTGCTAAACCAATTAGGAAAATAAAAATCGGCCACTATAATCCTTAACTTTTAGCATGATTCAGTACTTATTGCTATTTTCATCAATTATGTCACCACTCATATCAGCGTTCTATATGTGTTTCTCTATTCCAACGTTTTTCTGAATGTATAGGATTTATAAAGTCAACTTTAGTTAGCATTGCAGAAACACTATTTTCCACACATTTAACATATTGTTTATTGTTGTTTATTTATTTAGTTTAGCTCAAACTTCATTACAATAATTATTATTATTTTTTTTTTGTTTGTTTTTACAATACAACATAACACATTCAATTTACAAATTAAAATTATATCTAACTTAGAACTAGTTAAAATACATTGAAATAAATTGCACACATATTTTAATTACTACAGATTACTTATATAATTTACGTTTTTGAGTCTGTTTCGAAAGTGTGAAGTCAATATAGTTTATGTGTTTATTACCAATTAGTAACATTCTATGAATTGGCTGATAATTGCCATAATTGGTCCTATGAAAACTTAAGTAAAGAAGCTTGTATTTCGTAGGCGATTATTTGAACTAATGTTGATGTTATTCATAATCGGAAGAGAAGCAATGTTTCCTTTAATAATTTCAGTAAGAAAATAACATCCGCCACTTCTCGTCTTAATTTCAAAGTTTTCAAATAAATTAAGTTCAATCTATGATCATATGGCGGTAAAATTAATGGATTTGACCATTGGAAATTACGCAAAGCAAATCTTAAAAAAAATTTTTGCACTGCTTCAATCCTGTTAATATGAACATCATAGAAAGGTGACCAAACTTGACTAGCATACTCCAAATTTGGTCTAACGAGACTAGAATACAAATATTTGAGAACATAGGGATCGTTAAATTCCTTTGGCCAACGTTTAACGAAACCTAGCATAGAATTAGCTTTATTGATAATATTACAAAAATGTGATTTAAAGTTAAGCTTGTCGTCAAAGTAAACCCCTAAGTCTTTAATTGAGCTCGTTTTGGAAAGGCTAATACCATTTAACGAATAATTAAAATAAACCGGATTACGTCGACGTGTGTAACACATAAGTGCACATTTATTCACATTTAAAAGAAGATTATTAGCTGTACACCATTCGTCTTCTAAAGAAGTAATTTTTTTAAAAATTTTCATGTCATCCACGTAAATTTTCAGTTCACTATTAAGAATTACTGAACAGACATCATTAACCGAGATTATAAAAAAAAGCGGTCCTAAATGACTGCCTTGTGGGACTCCTGAATTAGCATAAAAAGACTTAGAAGTATTTTTTCTAAATAAAATACTATAAGATCTATCAGTTAGATATGATTTAACCCATTTCAGAAAGAATTCTGGTAAACCAAGTATCCTTAATTTTAGAAGTATTATTGCATGTGATAAACATCAAAGGCTTTACTATAATCGGTATAGATAACATCCGTTTGAAAACCTGCTTCCATATTTCTCGTAAACGTTGAAACTGACTCAACAAGATTAGTAACTGTGGATTTTTGATCCACAAAACCATGTTGGTTGTGAACTAAAAAAGATTTACAGTGATAATAAATGGAATCATACAATATTAACTCAAAAAGTTTAGGGATGGATGAAAGTTTCGCGATTGGTCTATAATTAGTGATTTCATTTTTGGCGTTCTTCTTATGAACTGGTCTAATAAATGAATGTTTCCAAATAGAGGGAAAAACTCCTGAATTTAAAGAAGAGTTGAAGATGAGTGACAGTGGAATTGCTAAGGCACTTGAGCATTTATTAAGTATAACTTCGGGAATACCATATGGTCCAGGAAAGTTATTAGTCTCAAGATTGTCCAAATATTTTTTTATTAAAGCTTCATTAATATCAATATTAGACCAAGTAGTTTTAGGAAAATCACTTAAATGAGAAAAATCATCATTATTTGGTGCGAAAATTGAGTTAGTGTACGCTGAACTAAAATATTCGCGAAAGAAATTAGATATTATTTCTGAATCATTACTAGAAATTCCATTGTATTTCATATGAGTAGGAAACTCATCACATTTCCGTTTGGAATTGATGAATCTCCAGAAATGTTTTGGATTTGATATTAATTTAGAAGACATTCCACGAGTAAAATCGTTATAAAGTAATTCCGAAAATGCTTTGAATTCATCAAAAATGCTTTTAAATATATTATAATCGTAAGGATTCTTTGATTTAACATAACAACTCCAGGCTTTATTTTTTTTATTTCTAAGTTTCCTCAAATCGGAAGTGAACCATGGTGGACTCGAAAAAGGGTTCCGGTCTTTAGATATTGGAACAAATTGCCTAAAACCATCAAACATAATTTCATAAAACCTATTCGTCATTTGGTTAGTATCCATATGATTAAATATGGAAGAAAAGTCATAGGAAATAATGAATTCGTTTAAAGCATCAAAATTTGTTTTATTAAACTTAAAACAATAAGACTTAGTACCATCCGATTGAATTGGCGAATTTATACAAAACGTAAAACTTAAGGGAGGATGGAATTGATCAATACCCACAATAGGAAAGGTATTATCACAAAAAATCAAATTGTTCCATTCCGAGGTAAACACTAAATCAAGCTGTTTATGCTGAAAGTTACAAATTTCAGAGACTTGTTGTAAATAATTAGTATTTAATTTATCAATAAATACATATTCACATTCCGCCCTAATATGTTTCGGAATCATAAAATATTCCTCGTCATGCCTTATCCATCTTAAGTTCGGAATATTAAAATCGCCACATAAAATCTATTCGTCATTTGGTCCAAAATTGTTGCATATTGAATCAATGGTTTCACCTACAGAAGTGTAAATATTAATGTTGGAAGCAGGAGGAATATAACAGTTAATAAGAAATAAATTTTTTGAATGAAACTCAATTTTTACAATAATTAATTCAAGACTTTCAGAACAAGGGATATTAACTTGAGTTGCATTAAAAGAATTTTTTATAGCTATCAAAACACCACCCCCTTTCGGAACTATACCATTAGAAAAATTGGAAAGATCAGAGTGTCTATCCTTCCTAAACACAGTATATGAGTTATGAAATAGCTCTAAGTCTAAAAAGGATGGATTTAGCCATGTCTCCGTTAAAGCAAATACGTCAAAATTTAAAATAGTTGAATTTAAAAACACATCCCTTATCTTCGTTCTAAGACCTCTTACGTTTTGATAATAAAAAGAAATATTATATTTATTTAAATTAGAATTAATAGGCACATAAAGAAGATTATTACATATATAAAGATTATTCGAGGTGCTGGAAAGAAAAAACTTATTAAAACTTTCACGTGAGGAATTCAAGTGTTTGTAATAATTACTTTCACAATGACTTCGATAAGATCGAAGATCGTCTTCTACTTCTTGTTCATTAACACCAATAGAATAATGAAATTTGATATACAGTTTATGTAGATCATCATATTTCGTTGGGAGCCCTTCGTTATTTATTTGCCCTACGTATCATATTTCGTTGGGAGCCCTTCGTTATTATATTGTTAAATATGCCAAGTATAGACACAATCACAAATATCTTTATCTTGAGTTAACAACAAAAACGAATTATCATTATTGTGTTCGATTTAATCATTTTCGTCCCAAATTTTCACTTCTATTGCACTTTGAACATCTCTTAGCAATTCGTTTTCAAAGAGATTTTGATCATAAAATTTTTCACAATTCGTCAATTTATCTAATTCTGGTGGGAAAATGTTTACGTTTATGACATTATAATCTTCAAAATTATTTTGAACTACCAATAAAGCTTCAAAAGCTACCTGAAGCCCCTTCAACTCACTTTTACCTGGCAAATGCTTTTACTTGTGTCATAATTATGCTCTACATGTTCCAAAATAAAACTACAACAAAATAAAAATTCTTACATAGGTACTTATGTCGGTTAGACGAAGCACACCAATTTTTAAATAAAAACTTCAACTAGAACCCAATATTTAATAGTTAACGAGGCTTCTTTAATGCTTAAACAAATAAATTTTGGTAGTTTGAACATAACTAAATATTTTTCATTATTTATTTTTTAACATTTTATACATTTACCTCTACTATTTTTAACTTTTTGAAAAAATTACATTTTGAATTGAGTTAAAATGTTTGTTATAAACTGAAAGGTTGGTGTTACTATATTGAAAAAATGTTACTTTATTTTTTAACTTCAAAATAAGGTTCTTTTGACCGAGCTAAGTTAATTTTAATGGAAGTTATACGTATTTGTATGACATATTGTTTGCTGTCCTATATATAGGCCAACCGGCGGGAAGCGGTTAATATGAAAATACAATAACAACTCAAAATCCAGAAATTTATTTGGTTTTATACACTCTCTAAATATTTTAGTAATGAAATTCGTCACGGATGGCGCTTGCGGTGTTTTGTATTAGAAACATTTTGATAATTCAATTTTTAAAAGTCTGGCAACTTAAAAAAATTATAGAGACTATTAATTTACATAGTTCTTTTGAATATATTAAAAAATAGACCTTGAACCGTATGAAAAGAATACAGCTATTATTACGCAGTCTACTTTTAGCAGTCTCAATGCTTACATGGTGGCCAACAAATTACAGAAAATCTGCCATATTACGATATTAGGGTGAAATGAAATGTGGAACATCATTATTCCGATTGGTTCTTAAAGTTTAATTTATTTATTGAGCATTGTTTTTGAGAAATTAAAAAGCAAAAAGAATTTCCAATCATAATTCCCTGGATGTATTACAAGACTTTCCCTTGGTATCCTAATAGACCTCACTGATGTAAGAATGTCGGTGTAATGCCGCAAGCAACTTCTACTTAACCATTACATGACCTTACATAACTAAATATAGAATCAAACAATAATATACCAAAAAACGGCTATATATAACATAAACTATATACCATATAAGAGTGTGTATACATATATAACATTCGAGTTGAAAAAAGTTAATTAAAAAATATAAAATTAATTGACAAATTATTTATTTGAAATAATTTAATTAAATTTAATTTTCATTTAAATAAATACAACAACAACATAAATAATATTAACTATGACAGTCAATAATAACTTTAAAAAAATTTCTATCCTAAACAGCAACAGCAGCAGCAGCAACAGTAATAGTAAATTTTAAACTGCTTACTTAAAATAATAAACTGTTCAAGCTAATAATTCATAACCACCAGATAAAAATTATTACAAAATAGTTAGATAGATAGATAGGTGTCCATTAAGAAAAACTGAAATAGAACGAATAGACCTGTTGTATATAGTTGGTTGCTTTTAAAAATTAAATAAAACTATAATAAAAAAAAACAAAACCTCCAATTCGATTGCTTGTTTTGCGAAATCAAATGCAATTCACCTGAGATTTTATTTTAAAATAAATTTTTTTTTCTATTTTTGTTTTTGTTTTTTTTTTTTTTTGTGCTTTTGAAATGCATATTTTCTGACAGAAGTCTATATAATATGAAAAAAAAAAATAAAACTTATTGAATTTATTTTTAACCTGTAAATAATTGAAAATATTACAAAAAAAATAAAAAAGTAAATAAATCTGATAAATTCAATGGTGATTAAAATTGATTAGAAAAATATTGACAGCTTCGGTCAACTTCATTCATCCATAAAATTAAAGTAGATACATTAAATGAAAATCTATATAGGTAGTGTACAAATTATATTTTAGTATTTAAATTCATTTCATCGAAATCTAAATATTCGAGTGAAATATTTTTTGTAATATTTTTTGTGAATTTGTATGTGGAAGTGGTATTTTCTGTTTGTTAAGCTTAAAGTTTAATGAAAATGACACGAAATTGTCGTCAGAGACTATAAATATTTTTAAGAATGTCGCATAGGAAGTCCAATGAATGTGACATTTTAGTCTGCAAACAATACTTCAAAAACAACAATAAAACCTTTCTAATTTAATGATTTAGAAATGTGAAAACGAAATATCGCAGGACAACAACGACAAATTTTGATAAAATTTTTGTTGCCGACTTTTTCGTGTCATACTATTTGCTATGATGATTATATTTAAGCACATTTGTTCAAAACATATTTTAGCATATTTTGTTCGACATACTACGTAATGTTCATTGGACTTCAGGCTCAACTTTCATTATCATATGGCAATTTTATATTGACTATACATCGAATCAAGTATATTAAAGCTATTTGATATTGTAATGGTGTATGATGCTATATACCGGGTTTCCCAGAGCATGCGTATCAGTTTTTTAAGAGCGGCAGAAACTGTTTACCATTTCTACATATATTATTTAATTATATAACGGATCATTAGTATAGCGGGTGTTCCGGAACATGCGTATCAGCTTTTTAAGAGGGAAAGGAGGCGTTATTTTAGAATTTAAAAAATTAAATTGTTAACTAAATTGAGGGTGCTCTATCGATTGGTTAATTTTTCAACTTCCGGGAAGGACCAGAAAAGAATTTTTTAAGCTTAAAATTCGCCAAAATAGGCCGAAATCGATATTTTCAAATGAGAAGGGGTACTTTTTTTTGCAAATTCGGATTTTACGACAAAAAATAAGAAACATTTATATGATTTTTGGCGAGAAACTATCTCTCAGCGAATACTTCAAGGCAATTAATAATATAGCTAATTCTAGGTTGGGCTTCATGAATATATTTTTGTTAATATTTTGGTTTTTCTGCAATGAAAACTAGCTGGTTGGGACTTAAAACAAAAAGACAATCAGACCTGCAGCTTGTGAACTAGTAGCATAAGTATTTTTCATTACCAATATCTTACTAAACTCTCTTGATCAAGCAAATTAGATATTCTAACATTTACCTGGCACTGTAAGCGGAATAATTGATGTTTAAAAGCATATGGTTATACTATTTAGAATTTAGAATTAATATTTACAATTTTTATGCCGAAATCTTAAAATAATTTAATTTAAATAATGTAATTGTTGTCAGGTTTGTTTCCTTTCACTAATAACTTATTAATATTTGATTGCAAATATCGATATTTCGGAAGCAACATACTTCCTTCATCTGTGCTTGTGACTAACTGTATATATTAATTCATTTTTTCCCCTTAAATATCTATTTTACCTGTACTTTAACAAATTATTTTAAATAGCAGTGAGTATCTATTCCCTAAATCATTATTCAATCGATCGTCTACCTGGTCTACCTGTACCTTCGAAATTGCTTAACTATCGTATGTGTCTAGTTTGATTAGTTTGTGTACCTTCTTTATTGATTGAAAACAAGCAAACTAGACACATACGAGAGTTTAACAATTTCGACGGCACAAGTAGACGACAGATGGCACTTTTTGGCCTAATGTTGAGCAATTTGAGTCAATATAAAGTTGTCTTTTCACCTTTGGAACTCTACAAAACATCTATAAAACATATTTATACAAACCAAGATGAAGTATAAATCACACATTTGGGTAGTTTTTTCCTTTACAAACTTTGATTGTTCTTGTTCCGAGTTTTCGCTATTTGTTTTTGTTTTTTTTATTTAAACTTTTTTTTAGCTATACCTAGCTTTAGTTATACCTAGTATTAAAACAATAAAAAAATAACACTCGAGTCATTGAGATGAAATTAAATTAAATCTAATTTATTCATTTAATAGCCATTTTCATTTCATTCGGCCATCATCGTGTATCCTCGTGTATCCTCGTATATTGCAACTGAAAGCGTTTCCATGTTTTGTAGGTATAACCTAGGTATGCTCGGTATATATTCAGTAAAAATTAAAAAAAAAAAAACAGTTTATTTGCGAAATAAGAAAAGCGGTGAAATGCAAACTCCTATATTAAATATGGCATAAAAGTCCCAGATTTTATTTTTAAGTTAAGCCAAATATTAGGTTTTAAGCGATACCTTTTACACAAAAGCATTGCTTGAACTAGTTCAGGATTTGGAAGAAAAAATTTTCCTGTGATCAATAGGGACATTTTAATAAATTTGAAGCCTCTCTTGCTCCTTGGTTGAAATGTTTGGGAAAGGGGTGGCATAGGCACTTTATTTCGTCTGAACAATCACCGAAATCTGTGAAACATCTATAACATAGCGAAAGTGTTCCAACATCAGTACGACAAGTGATACAAGGCAGGATGTCACATTAGGGTTATGGATCAGACGAATGGCCTGTTTTTGAGCTTTGTTAAGAAAATTTAATGCGGTTGAGTTCATTTCATTCATAGTCCGTACGTCACGAATGTGGAATAATATTCGTTCCGATATGTTTCCAAATTTAATAGGTAGTTCTATAAATTGCGTAACTCAAGATGAGCATTAATTTTTCTTTGCTTCATTAAATTTTGTAAATTTTGAATCCACTTGTTTTATTAAATTTATATACAATACTCTTCTCCTCTCTTCCATACCAGACCAACGGTACATAAGTATTAAAGGTTTCTATCTTAGTGTGTGAGTCAGGTTAATTTTTTTTTTTTTTTCTTTTCAGACAGAAGAAAATCATCAACAGAGTCTTCATTTATCGTTCTATTTTCCGGGGGGAACGAAGTGGAGGACTGTGTCGACTTTAACATACTAAAAACTATATCAGTTATTTATACAGTTTTGGCTCTATTACTTCAGATATCTTTGATCAATCATAAGACAACAGGCGAACTCATCGGAGAGATAAAAGATTTTTTCCTAACACAATTCGAACGGTTTCGTCCATTTAACAAAGTTTTGACTGTCAGCTAAGCGTAAAACTTCAGTATTAATATGTTGAGAAAGACGAATTTTGTTGCATATTGCAAGTTTTTTGATTTCGTCTTTTATGATAGGGATCTTAAGATCTCTATGAATGTCAGCATTGCGATCATACCATGGGGCATTGACAATGTTTCGCAATACTTTATTTTGGAACGTTTTGATAGTTTGAATATGAAGTTGTTTAGCACAACCCCATATTTGAATACCGTATGCCCAGACTGGCTTTAATATTTAATTTGTAAATCAAAACTTTGTTATATGTTGAAAGCGAAGATGCTCGCCAAATTAGCCAGTACAACTGGTTGTATTTCAGTTCTAACTCTTTTTTTTTTTCTTAACATATTCTTTCCATCTGACCTGTTCTTTCCATCTCTTTGCATCAAGTGTCATACCAAGATATTTTGCTCAATTTTTATATGGTATAACGACATTGTTTATTGTGACGCTATGGGCGACTATATTATTATGTTTGTAAAATTAACATGTGTGGATTTTAATTCGTTTAATTCAATTCTCCGACTTTTGCGCTATAAGGAGATTTTGTTGTTTGCTTGTTGCAATTTATTTGTTGCTTCGTTTATATTATTACCAACTGCTAATATCGCAGTACCATCTGCAAAAGTTGCCATCGTTGCATCTTCTAGTTCTGGGATATCACTGGTGTAGAGTAAATATAGGATGGGACCCAAAATCCTCCCTTGTGGTACTCCTGCATATACATTAATTATCGTAGAGTAATCTTCCCTTTGCTTAATATGAAATACTCTATTTGCTAAATAAGAAATTGTGTTTATAAACAATAAAATAATACATTTACGTTTTCTAAACAGTAGATATTAGCAGTTATTTGGATTGTAATCCGATAGTTCTGGCAGCTCTGGCAATAAAAAATAATAATAGTACTTCAGTTGTATTATGACATTTGAGTACAATAATGACGTATAAAATAAGTCAGTATTGCAACTGTATATGAATTTTCAACTGAAATCTTTATACTAAATTTGTAAATTAAAAAAAAGTACGGTACAAATATCTGAATCATTTCAAAACGGATTTTTATTATTATTAATTATTTTAAACAATGTATATATTGAAAAAGAGCCGTCGCAAAACTAAATATTTTTAAATTTTCTCTTTAAAATTTCAATTTAAAATTTCATATCATGTTTCATACCATGCTTCATACCATGTTTGTTCATAAACATGTTTTAAAAAGTCGTTTTAACTTTAAAAAATTTTAATTTATCAAACTGTCGCAACAGTACCCCCCTTAAATTTAATTTTTATTTTTTTAAATAAATTATTACGCATGAGGTTGTTGTTTAAGATAAATCAATAAAAAACATAGTGCCCACGATAAATTGAAATGATGGAAAACAATTCACATCAATAACGAAATATTGAGTACCATTTTTAATCCAAGTTCCTTTAATTTCGTGGAACGTGGCGACTAGTCTATTTTCAATTTATAGAAACTGTTTTCTTCGAATACTATTTTTATTACATGCATGGTGTATTTCGAATATTTGCCTTAACAAATACAAAATGATACTAAATTAATTTTTATTAAAAGCACAACGATTTTGAAATCAATGAATTCTAATAAAATTGACCAATGATTAGGCAGCTTTTATCACCATTTTATTTTTATTTTATTTAATACACTTTAATATTATTATTTTACTTTAGGCTTCTTTTATGCTACAATTATGGTTTTAAATTTCAATACAATATGATCAATGATATATACATTTAAATTTTTATAATAATGAAGCTTTATTTTTCAGCCATGTGAATTCAATTATTATTCATTTAATTCTACAAAACAACAGTAAACTTGTTCACTTTAATATGATGAAACCTTGTCTTATTTCTTATCGGTTGTCTAAAAAAGAAACCCGAGTATGAATACTAAAATCTATGATCATTAGAAACAAAAAAAAATTATATTATTTTTGTCGTATCGTTTATTTCATATAGAAAGACCTTTAAAGGTGATACAAAAACAACAACAAAAAAAAAAAAAATGATGAAAAACTAAAATTGGAATAAAGCAAGCAGTATAAATAGTAGCGTGAACATTGTTTAACAACAATTTTAAAATTAAGTAACAATAATAACGGCAACAATATGAAAAAAAAGAATAAAAAAAAAAACAAAAATTAGAAAATAGCAAAGAAAATAATAATTGTGGGTCGATGGTGGCACACCCTCAACCATCGGTTATTTTTCATTATTTTTTCTGTTTTACGTTTTTTTTTTTAGTTTTTTTATTATTTTTTTTTTTATAATATTTTATGTACCTGTAACTTAACTTGTTGTCAAAAATGTTGTATATTGTTGCCAGTTTATGTTGTTGTTTGATGTCAGTTGTTTTTCTTTCAGTATAATATTCTATACGGTGTGTTTACAGTTCAAATGAATAAAAAAAAAAAAACAAACAACTAAAACAAAACAAAATTTTCATGCGAATGCAAAATTTAAAAAAAAAAAAAAAATTTAAAACCGATCATCGGTTTGGTTTATTGGACTACCATAAGATTTTATTTTTATTTTTTAATTTTTCTTCAATTCGAATTTAATCAAAAATTATAAAAGGATTGGTGGATGAGGTGGGGTGGATATAATGAATTAAAGTGGCATGAGGGGTTACAATTCTATGATTTATTTAAAAAAAAAAAAAACCGCAATATTGAGAACTTTTCGTATGATTGAAATTGAAAATAAAATGTCGAAAAAGAAAACAAAAAAAAAAAAAAAAAATAAACGCTTATAAAAAGTCAACTAAATTTTGGGGGCTTTTTTTAGTATATTTCATTTTTGCTATTTTGTCAAAATGTTTATAGAGAGTGGGTTGCATGTAAATAAATAATTTTTTTTAATGTTTTTGTTTTGTATACAGTTCCAGTGCTTGTGCTGTTGATTTTACAATTTATTGTACCATTTTAAAGTATTGAAGAGTTGTAATGTTGTGTATTTTGTATTTTTGGCTTACTTTACTTGTGATTCTATACCAGCATAAATTGAAACAAAAATATTGGAATAATGAAGCGATAAATCATTTTTGTTGTTTTTTCTCTTATATTTTGTTTTTTTTTTTTGTAGTATTCTTAAATATTTTAAATTGGCTTTTATTAAGTCAAAAATACATAAATATAATATTTTTAATAGTTTTTCAATAGCAACTCAAGAATAATTTCAACTCAAAATGTCTCAAAATGTATTGAAATGTTCTTTGTTCGTTTTTGTTTTCGCTTTTATTAAATTTGAAAAATTTCTATTTACTTTTTGGAGTGCCATAAACCACCTAATATGGTTAAGATGTTTTCTCACAATATTATTATCATAGTGTTAAAAATAAGGTGTGGATTTAGTTCATTTAATTATTTTGTGATGAAAATTTTTTAATTTTTATTAATTATGTAAAGTAGTCCTTGAAAAAAATAATATCTAGGTTATTCTAATTATTGTAAAGTGTTGGAAAATAGAATTTTTGTTTTCGCTAGTATAATTAATTATTGTTGTGTATATTATGGAGGAGAACAGTAAAGCTTGTTGTTTAGATACAATTGATTATCAATACTGTTAGTTTAATTTTTCTCAAATTTTGTTTTCGTCCTATATTTTATTTTGTCAACTCTAACAACCAAATTTGTTTGACGGCTCAAATGATGATTCAAATAAAGTTGAAAATTAGTTTTTTTTGACCAATCCTAAGTACCAACATTATTTTGTACAGAGCCAAGGGCAATTTAGTTCAATAAAGTTGAAGATCTATTCAGAATTTGATTTCCAATCTCAACAACCAAAATTGCTTGGTGGTGGTTCATATACATATACAATTGAACGCAATAAAATTGAAGCTCAATTTTTAAAAAGATATGATTTAAAAATTCATAATAAAATATTAAAACCATTTGATCATAATATTTTATTATATAAACTTCATAGAGTTGGTTTTAGAGGTTTTGTTTATGACTGGTTTAAGTCCTATTTAAGTGATCGTATACAAAAAGTTAAAGTTAATGAAGTATTCAGCAGACTAACTACCTACTTTAAATTGCGGTGTTTCACAAGGCTCTGTATTGGGTCCTATTCTTTTTTTGATTCACGTTAACTCCATATTCCAATAGCCGTTCAAAGGTAAACCACAGCATTTGCGGATGATACTGATTTCAGTTGTTTTGGGAAAACTAATTCTGAAATCATTGATCTAATGAGTTTTGATTTGAAAATCATTGAAAACTTGTTTAATAAGCATAAATTAACAATAAGTGACAATTTGATATATCATTCTCCAATATGTATTTATACCACTCCTTCTGTTTCAACTTGTGACTCTAATTGTTTCAACTTCGAAAAGGGTTGATTCTTTCAAGTATCTAGATTTATTAATTGATTCGAAATTTAACTGGTCGGCTCACACTTGCTATCTTAAGAGTTATTTTAATGCTGTTATTAAGCAACTATACCATGTTAGTTTGTATACAGCTCGTGTAACATTACATCAATGGTATATTACGCTCTTTTTCACTCAAAACTGCAATATGAAATTATATATTGGGGAGGCTCTTATTTTAAGAAATTGCAATTGCAACCACTTTTAGTAAGCCAAAAACATGCTGTTCGGTGAATTTGCAAAAAACACCGACTAACTTCAAGCTTTAAATTATTTAAAGAAGAATACTTCCATTAAGGAATCTTTACTTTTTTAAAACGTTAAAGATTTTTTTTACTAAATCTGGGAATTTTAATATTAGATATTCTAATGCCTATAACTTGAGAGCTAATTCTCGTCGACTTGTTACTGTTCCCAGATCCAACTACCCGCTGGGTGGCGCAGTAGGTAGAGCCTTTCAACCGAAGGGTCCCAGGTTCGATTCCCGATGAAGCAAAAAAATTATCGGTTTTTCGACCAGTACCCTTTGTCATTGGGATTAAATAAATGACAAAAAATAATTAAGAGTATAATCTGGTAACAACTTAAATAAAATGGAGCTATGCTATTAAAGAAGGCTTAGTTCCTTACAATAGTAGTAGTTTTCCACATTTAATGAGTTGATAAACCAGTAATTGGATAAATAAATACTTGAAATATTGAAGATATTGTAGTGTAAAATTGCAGTACCTTACTTAATTAAGCACGAAAAGGTGATTCTACCTAAGTTACTGTCAAGAACACAAAAAAAAAGAAACAAAAAAACAAATATCATTTTTACTTTTATATTGTGATAGCACCAAGAATTTAAAATCAACTGCCTGAGTATATTAGGTATGTTCATTTAATATCAACTTTTCTAAAAAATATTAAAAGCTGGTCAATACAATTGAATTTCGATTAAACTGAAAATTTGCTGAAAATTATTTTTTCATTATTTAATTTACACGTTATTTAAGATTTAACTTTTAATTTAAGCCTTTTAATTTATTTTTTGTTAACTTTGTAATTAGATTTTAAGAATTATTGAAATTGTTAAATAATTTTATTATGTTTTCCCACCAATATTGATTAATTATTGTAACTATATTAAATTTAGTACGTTGGTTACTTGTAATTTTAACAACATAACGATTATAACTATTTCTTCTTGTACATTATAATGATAACTAGGGGCCCCTGTTGAGTAATTATATTTCAAGTTGAAGTCAAATTTAAAGTTTTTAAAAAAACAGTAATTTACGTACTGACATAGACTTCTCATTACAAAGCAGAAAACACTCATGTTTTAATGAATAGCTTTGGAATTAGTATGTTTTCGTTAAAAAACATGACTACCTTACTTCTCATTTTCTGTTTCGTTTCTACCTGTTTCTTAATGTATTTGGCGAATAATAAAACCATATGATTAAAAAATTTTTAACTGTGTGCGTATTATTGTTTTATATACAACTAATTAAGTTTATTAAGGATAATTATAGATACTCTAACTCTACTATATAAAAATAAATTTGCTCGTCATATGAACAATTCAACTGATTTTTTTTGTTTTTGCTTTTTTATATTTTTTATTTGAGATGAATTTGTTTCTTTGTTTTTTTTTGGCATATGTACATAGATTCATTTGCAAGTACATAATATACAATATAATAACTGATTTGTTTACTTTTGTTTATTATTTTCATAAGATCTCACTTATGCATAATGTATTTGCTGAATAATAAAATCATATGAGTACAAAATTTTCAACTGTGTGCGCATTTTTGTTTTATATACAATCTTATATATTACATATATTAGAAGTTCATTAAGGAGTAGGAGAATCGAAATAAAATAAAAAGGTGTCTACTGCGCAGGACCTTAAATGCTTGTCAATTATAATTATAGATGCTTCTTAAATTACTGGTTAGTGTTAAGTTTATAATTGAATATATAAGATTGTAATAAGGATTTAAATAAATAATAAAAAAAAATATTTAATTTAGTTTTATTGTAAATGCTTTTAACGTTCAACAACGCTCGCATCGACATAAATCGCACAAAATTCTAACGTTCCAAACTCCGAAAATTATTCGTATTTTATATATTCTCTGCGCGTATTTCAATAATTTCCTACCGATTCTGGTCTGTTATCCGCTCTGCACAAATACATGAAATTTTCTCAGCCCTATATGTTCAACGGATGGGGTTAAAGGACAATGATTAATTATTTTTTCATACTGATTCAAAAAAAAAATTTAATAATACAGGGTGGCACATAAATGTTGCTAAAACAACTTTAAATGTTGATATATTTCTCTTATTTTTAATTTTTTTATTATTTATTTGTTTTTTTTTTTTTTAATCAAAATTTGTATTAAATTTTTAACATAGGGATTAGTTTTTTAAAATAATCTGTATTTTCTTCATTTATGCAAAGCCTGCATCTGACCAAAAAATTTTTCATTGCTGCTGTTAATGTTTCCTACCACACCAGTCACACCTCACTGAGTAAATGTTTTAAGGGTTTTCATTGGCCTATAGCAACGATAATTTTGCTTCTTTACATTTTCGTTTAAGTCAAAGTGCGCCCTCCTTGTTAGACACTAATAAGTATTCATAAATTATATATTAGTGTCTATAACCACTAAAACTCGTGTTAAATTGGTGATGGTTAGAATTTTTCCGACTTAACAAATTAACTTTAAACTATTAAAAGACAAAAATTTCTAATTTTAAATCTAATAGAAGTAGCATAGATAAATTGAATAATAGAATCGGCAACACTTTTTTAGAGTAAATTAATGAAATTCGATTTTTAGAAATTATTTTAGATAACAGATTAAGTTGGCAAGTCCTTATCAATACACATACAATACAATAGAGAATTTTACTAAGCTCATTAAATGGAGTTTTATTTAAATATAAAAACAAAATATCAAGTGAAGCAATGTTAAAAAATGTACCATGCTCTTGGGGATTCCAAACTATCATATTTTCAAGTTCCGGGGAAAGACCGAAAAAGGGTTTTTTTAAGCCCAAAAATCCCCAAAATTGGCCGAGAACGAGATTTTCAAATGGGAATGGGTATTTTTTGTGCAAATTCGGATTCTACATCAAAAAATAAGAAACTTTTGTTAAGTAAATTTTTTTTTTTAATTTAAGCTTTGTAGGAAGAAAAACTGTTCTAAACTGAGAGAAAAAATATGATGCGTGAAAAACAAATTTATTTATAAAAATTATTATTATTAATTGTATTTTACCAAAAGAAAATATGGTGGATTATATTTTTTATTTTAATTAATTTTAAGGTGAAATACTGAGAAAACCAAAAAAAAATCATTTAACATAAGTTTCTTATTTTTTGCCGTAGAATCCGAATTTGTAAAACAAAAATATCCCCTTCCCATTTGAAAATCTAGATTTCCACAAATTTCGGCGATTTTTGGGCTTAAAAAAGAATTTAGAAAAACAAATTAAAAAAACAAACAGAGCACCCTCGAATTAGTTAATAAAATTTTTTTTAAATTTTAAAATAACGTCCTCATGCTTCGGAACACCCCGTATAATTAAACTTCAAATATATTTACATCGTTCCAATAGATCCACATATTTTTTTAAATTCCAAATCGGATCATCAATATATAATTAACTCTCATTTATATTTAGTAAAATATTTTAAATACTGATAAAAGCAATTCAATTCTTGATAAATTCTTTAATGATAAAATTTTAAATTGCTGTTCTGAATTTTAAAAATATTTTCTATACAAATATTCAAACACACATATAATATATATATGTATATATATATATATATATATCTTTTAAATTAGTAAAACTATTTTCCAATAGCAAGGTTTGTCTTTTTTTATTACACCAGTAATAAAATTTCATCAAGTACTCATCAATTGAATTTTATAAGAAATTCATAAAACAAAAAAAACAAAAATGTACATAAAAAATTAAATGCTGCTGCACTTAATATAAAAAATAATCAAAACGCAAAATAAAAAAACACAACAATAACAAAAGGTACAACAAGAAAAAAACAGAGAATTCACTAACGTCACACTTAATTCATTCACCACCAGAAAATTCCTCAAGATTGATCTGATAATTTTATGAGCACACATAAAATGGAATCGTTATCAACTCAGCAGTCATCACTTGAAAAAAAAAAAATACAACAACAAGTAGAGAAAAAAAAAATTTGTTAATAATATGCATAATAATATGGTATATTTTTAACCAACATCAACATCATCCTTAACAACAATATACATTGGCATCGTCATCAAAAATCACTCAATCAGTACCTACACCTATCTACCTACCTACCTACATAAATACCATCAGCACAATATTTCAATATATTCTAGCGCTCATCAATATCATTCAAACCACTATAAAATCAAATGTTGAACCTTTCCTGGATCATTAACACTTTTATGAGAGTCATCAATGTTTAAAGCTTTCATCTAGAATGTCAGTTCACTGATTCTTTGTATACGAAAAAAAAACAACAACAAATAAAACAGTGAAAAAAAACAAAAACAACAAAAATTTACATTAAAACATAAAAACTTTGCATAAATGTTGCCAAGCAACATTTAAATATTTACAAACAAAATGAATATAATGTAAATATGTTTTATGTATTGTCATAAATGTATGCAACAACATGTGTATAAAGTCTTTGAAGAAGCAAAAACTAAAGAAAATTGCTGGTAATAATAATTAACAACTCTTAGTTGTTTTTTGCGTTGTCCTGCACTTTTTATACGAAACGCTACTGGAAGATGAATTTACATATACTCAATATTTTTATTGCCTAGAATTTTTTTATATATACATCTGCAATTCCATCAGAAGCTCTCAATCTATAATTAATTTTATAATTAATTTAATAGACATGGAAGCGTTTGTGTAAAAGGTATATTTGTTGAGTTAAAAAAAAATTGAATGACTGCACAATTCATTAAATTTGGTTAGAGCTAAAATCAAAACATAACTGCACAAAATCATTTTGCATAACAGAACAAAATTGTGGATCATAAAAATAGAAAATCAAAGTTTTTTACGATTCATATATTTTTTTGACAATACTCAAGAGACTGCCATCGATTGGTTTGTCTTATTTCACTTTATAATGATCAAATTTGTTGGATGACTTATTCTACTTGATGAGAAAATTATGATTGGTAGATAGATGTAGGTAGATTTGTCAATAAAGACAATTCTATACTGTTATAATAGTGGAGTCGGAGTACATCGTATCGCCATTTTTGATTGTAATGATTCCGTAGATGTAGTTTTTTTTTAGTATACTCTTAGATAAGTTTTTGTTAGATTTCGGCCTTTTAATGCATTGTAAAAGTTCTCCCAAGCTTCTCTCTTGGCTTCTCTTATTTTGTTTTTCTTGAGAGTACCTATTTATTTATTTTTTATTCATTTGGATTTATTTACTCGGATAAAACGGAATGGTCTAGTTAGTTTTGCATTTTAAGGGATATCTACGTACCCAAAGTCTAGCAAAAACTAGGTTCAGATGGCTGAAACGGAATATATTTGACAATATGATAGATATCTTACAACTGCTTGTCTATTCGAATAAAAAGTAATAATGCAGTTCGCCTTGTTTTCTAGGGGATCGCTATGAATCCATACATCTCGCAGTGTCGTAGCGGCGATGGACTGCTGGGACCAGAACCACCTTTTAAACTAATTAACAAGTCTTGTGAAAGAAAAACAACTTACATTAAATATAATGCGATGCCGAAATAATATAATCTTTCTTAACCCTTATGTGAATGACAATCCAAACACCTTCAGCAGGGTGACGAGGTACCCGTCTACCTCCATATATTTTGTATGAAAAAAATCTTTTTTTTACCTATACATATTGTAAGCATTCATATTTACGTATGTGTATCATACATGAGGCAACCCGAGCCAGAGTGGACCAAGCGCCAATTGTTATTGTCATTTCTATTAGAAAAATGTTTGCAAAGAAAACACGTAAAATTTACCGAATTCGAACATGATTACAATGATTTTTCTAAATGGACTAAACTGCTTGAAGTGATTAACTTTTTTTTATTGCAATTTTATCTCTAAAGTATTTTTTTTACATTTTTTACATGGTCCATTCTGGCTCGGACATATAAATATACATTTATAGATTTATAATAAATTTATATTACAATAAAAATAAAATAAACATTCACATCTACATAGCATATATAGCAATATGTACTATATTTATACACTGATTAAAGATTATTTTATGTTAATATTCTAGGAATTATTTTCATTAAAACTATTGATACTTCTGGGTTGATACTTGAGGACGAACCCGTTTTACACAGTATAAATGCCTGCAAAATATGAAAAATATCATATAAAAATTTTCTGCGCTTGTGATGCTGATACTTCTTACCAGCAACCAGCAGATGGAGAGCGTCAAACAAATGTTGGTGAAAAAACAGCATTGAATCTCGTGGGAAAATATAAAGGTTCAAGAAGAAATGGACAATTTCATAACATCCCTACAATTGGCCCATGTGTTTAATTCATGGAATATGACATTACTTGGCACCATTCGTTAAAATAAGATATTTTTTTCCAGCAAATTGGGTATTTAGAAAAGGACGCAGCATTGTGCTCTTATCTATCAAAAAAAAGTATTTGCTATAATATCTACGATGAACAACAAACCAGGGGTAGAAGTAGGAACGAAGTCTAAGCTTAAAATCATCACATATTACAACCAAACGAAAAGAGGTGTTAGACACAATATGGACAAATTATTGGGTGAATATTCGGTAAACCGAAGAACCAATCGTTGGCATTGTTTTACAATATGGTTGATATTGCTGGACTGGCAGCACATATTATTGGAATGGATCATCATCCAAAATTCAAGCTCATGCATTAAATTAAATAGTCGTTGGAAAACCATCTATACTTTCAGCAATGCAAAGATGTTCTTGGAAGACAAATTCAGTCTTTAATAAAAAGCAACCAACAAAAGAGAGAATATACTGGTAGACTCGAAGTGGTTGGCAGTTGCTACGTATGTAGAAAACCAATTTTTGGTGAACATAGTACAACTTTAGCAAAATGTAATAGTTATTTTGAAGTCACTGGGAGTGATTAATTTTGACCACTTTGTAATTTTTAATTTTTTTCTAAATATTCTATATAATTATCATATCTGTACTTTGAAATAAATTTTATATGTAAATAACATAAAAATAAAATAAAAATAAAAATAAAAATAAAATATTAATATTCAAAAATAAATGTAAAAATAGCTTTAAAAATAAAATATTATCAAAATAAATGAAAAAAAATGGAAATATCTTTAGAATTCCATACAGAATGTACAGATGTATACTGATACTCCGTCACCCTCATGAAGGTGGTTTTTCAAAACAAAAGTATATCTCGACTCCCATTGATTATAAAAATCCAAATCCATTAAAATTAGTAAATTTACACCTTTTTAGGTGTTGTCAGTGAATTTGAGCTCGTTAACCCTTCCAGAACCTTTTTGTTTTTGTGGTTTGAAAATGCAAAAGGTACTCGGTTACCTCGTCACTCACATAAGGGTTAAAACTTATAAAAATTAATTCTTTGTTGCTAATAATGTCCCAAACCAACATATATCCACTTTCCAATTCACAATCATAATTCTGATAACAAAAATAAATCTTAAAGTTTTTCAGTCTTATAAAAAAAAGTCCAAGTAAATACAATGTTTTCGAAAAGGTTATAGATACTATTAAAATTATATTTTCTTTTTGAGTCAAATGAAATGTTCAAGAAGTCATTTTGAATGATATTAACAAATTATATAAAATTTAATTATTATAGATAGATAGATAGATAGATATCCTATTTGTCGGTATAAATATAGAGATTTGTGATAATTTAATGATCAAAAAAGTAATAATATTAATAGTGTAATATGGTCACGGTTCATCTTCCAGAATGTTTGACTCCCTGTGATTTTTATAATTTTATAGCTTTTAATAAAAAACTGTTTTTTTGTTTTTCTTAATTTACCTGTGACAATTTTTTTTTGTTTGAAATTAAAAAAATATATATTTTTATGATAATTGCAAAATTCTGATGATTTTTATATTATTTTCTTTCTCCTTATATACTAAACTTGATATTATGTATAATATTTTTTTATATAAAATAATTTTTAGTTATCACAAAATATTTCAACTTCTTGGTACAAAATCAGTATAGAATTCATTATGATGAGAAGAAACAAAAAAAAAATGACAATATTTTTTTACGGTTTTTTAATGGATATCATAATAAATAACACGATTTTAATTTTATTTTTAAATTAATAAAAACAAAAAAAAAATAAATTCGCTAAATTAAAAAGAATTTTTTTTTTCTTTAATATTTTTAATTTTATAGATATAACAACCAAAAAAAACAAAATCAGGAAACTCATATCATATACGCTTAAAAAACAAAAAAAATTATTTTAATAAAAAATTTGATTTTATTGTTTTTTTTTTTTTTTTTACTTTTATGACACTTTTTAAATATTTCAAAATTATTAGGTCTAACATGACGACAACACTAATAGCATAAAAATATGGTAATAAAATTTTAATTTTCAAATTAATTAAAAATATTTTAATATATAACTTAAATATATTATATATAGAATTATTTAATATTAAATTAATTAATTAATTAATAATAAAATTGGAGAGAATTTTTATGTTTTTATGTTAAAAAAATTTTTTTTTCTTTTCAAAGTGATGTTGTAAAAATTTTTTATAGCTAAAATAAAAAAATATATTGATAAAAAAAAAAATTTTTAAATACCTAACTGGGAAAAATTTAAATTATAGTCTATGATTTAATTTACGAAGTTAGACAGCCTCTGCAGTTACTAGTATAACAAAAAATATACCGTAAAGTTCTGAATATAATACCCCCCCCCCAATAAAGTACCCCGAATAAGCTAATCGAAAAATTTTTCCATTTACAGAACCCCGGGTACAGTAATTAGATTTTATGTCTTTCGAAAATTAATTTCGAACTATTTCGATAATGGATGTTATCTAATACTAAAATAATTTTCCTGTTATCTATTACTAAACCAATTGTGTTAATTGGATTTATTTTCATATTACTACCTGTGCAGAATATATCATTATGTATGTATAGGTAACTATCATATCTATAAATATACTTTCCGAATAGTGTACCCGGGTGTAAAAATCGAATTAGAGTACCTGCGTAATATATTCAGAACTTTACGGTAGTAATAGTCAATTTTGGGATGACATGTCATAACTGGAGATGACCAAGTCAAAACCAAAAAATGGCCTCACAACTTCAGAAACGATTTTTGATGCATAGTAATATAATTTTAGTGTAATATAAGTCCCTTGAAAAAAAGTAATAACTTCAGGTAAGAAGAACAAAACAATTTTGGTTTTTTTAATATTTAAACTTAACTTTGTGCTTAGTAATCAATATTTCGTATTTCTACCATGTTTGGGTCGTTTTCGATTTCTCTCCGTAACTCGATTCCCGCAGTTTCTGGTATATCTTATTATTACATCATCAACTTGCAGTTGAATTGAGCCTTTAAGCGTCACATCAAATATCATCAATGAAGTTTAAAAAGTCTGGCCCTAGAACAGACTGCTCCGGGATGCCTTTTTTAATTTTGCGATCTCTTAGATAATTTAAATTTTCACTTTTTATTACTTATTATTTAAATATGATTTAAGAAAACCCAGATTCACCATTTTTGTCTTTCACTCATGGTCACACAAATACTTTTTATAGATCCAGAAATATACCAGCTAAAAATTTTCACATTTCCACACCCACTTTTTTCATATAAAATGTTGTTTTTGAAATTTTGTAAAAAAGAAATTAAAGCGGCGTTTGATAATTGTTTCGAATATCTTTGATAAAGCATTTTATACAGAAATAAGTCAGTAATTTAATTGATGGTAGTTGTTTGGGCCGATTTGTGTTTGGTGGTATACTCTATTAGCTATATTTCAAGACTTTAGGAAAAACGAATTTTGTATTACATTATTTATTGATTTTAGTAACATTGGTGATAACTGAGATGAGAATTGTTTAATGAATTTTAAAATTGTCATTGTACGCTGCAGCTGATGGCTTAAGTCTAGCTTAAACCAGCAATTATTTGTTTGATTTCTTCTTAATTTTTTTGGATCTAAACAAAAATTATTGTAGATGGCTCTTCTTATAATATTTATGTATTTGTATAATCTATTGGGAGAGATGAGATTTTTATTTCGTCAGTAACGTTCCGAAAGAACTAGCTTGTTAGCTATGTTGAGCTCATCGCTAATAATTTCATTATTAATATCTAAGGACTTGATAAGTGTGTTGGATTTATAGGAATCTGTGTATTATTCGACATCAGCAGAGAGTATTTTAGAAATCATGAGTATAGAGACATGATAATGTATTATTTCAGTTCAACGGGCATGTATTGATATACCTACATATTATCTATGTATATAGTACGTACATTTTTGTATATAGCATTGATTATTTTATTTTTGTATCTCTAAATTATGTTTAATTTTATTAATTAATTATCTAGTTTATAGTTTAAGCACTTTATATTTTTTACATTTACATTTTCATTTGTTATTTTTTTTTTATTTTTTAATTTGTTTAGTTTTGTTAGTTTTAAAATTATGAATTTTAGTTACATGCTTAAAAGGCTAACCATCTTATATGTAGCTAGAGAGTCCTTCCCGGGATTTCTCAGGAGCGGGAGCAAAATCCCGTGAAATTTCTGGATTTTTATAATCCCGATTCCCGGGATTTCACCATTATAAAACCCGGGAATTAAAAAAAAAGACATTCAACTCGCAATTTGTGACATTTTTTATAAAAAAAAAGCAAAATCCAAAACAAGCGATTCCGATGATAATTTTGTAGAATTTTACTCTGCAGAAGAATCTGAAGATTTAGACTTAGAAACTATGATGATAACAAATCTATTCAAGTAGAAGAGGATGCTGATGTTGATTTACCTGAAAACACTAAAATTATTTTGGAAGAGCAGGGAGATTTTAAGATAGATTTGACAGTGTCCCCAAAATTGTGAAGTTGTTTAAGAAATCAGCCAGAAAAAACGGTGTTCTTCAAAAATATATTAAAAACGAGCATGGAAAAGAAATCAATCTTATATTGGATTCTCAGACTAGGTGGAACAGTATTGCTCCAATATTCGAACGATATCCATTGTTGAAATCCTGTATTAAAAAAGCGTTGATAAATCTAAACTCCCCGGTTAAATTATACAAAATTGAGATTGCAAAGTTGAAGTAATTGTTAAGTGTTTTAAAACTAGTACAATTGGCGGTTGAAGCACTTGGTACAAGAGATTGTAATCTTGTTAGTTCACAGGAAATTATAAAGTTTCTCTTCAATTCTGTTCGAGATTTACCTGGCACATTAGCAACAAACTTGCTTTGCAGAAAAGCGTTCAAAAGTTTTGATCTCGCTTGCAATGTTTCTGCAAGATCCAGAAAATTTAAAATCTGATACAAATAACCGTGACTTGAAATGAGTTATGGACATATATTTGCTGTATAATCAATTTCGGCAATATCTAAATTAGCAAAATATTTGGTAATCCAATATTTTTCTGATGATCGGGAGATAATTGATGTACCAACAAGAAGCGATACTACTTTACCATCACCATCAACTACAAATGATTTGTTGAAGAAGTTTTTGGCAAGTGCAATAAGTAAATCACACAAATCTATGGAGGTAGTAAGACCTGACAAAACAACATCTATACAAAAGGAGATGAGATTATATGCGGCAATAGGAACATTGAAACATACTCATAAACAAATTTATAATTCAGTAATGACGATCAAGCCAACATTAACCGAACCGGAGAGATTTTTTTTCAATTTCTGGAACAATTATAAAAAAAACGAGTAAGCTTGTCAGAAAATTCAATTAAAAAGCTCGAATAAGTTAAAAAAAATATACCAAACCAGGTGCATTAAACTTTTTTATTTTTATAATTGTATGTTTTTTGTAAATAAAAATCCGGGGATAAAATAAGAATCTCGGTATTGAAAAAAAGTCCGCGAACAGCACCCACTATATGCAGCTGAATAAATGAAATAAAATAAATGTTAATTGTAGACTTGCTTAAGTGCAAAAATTTTTCTGTTATCATTGATTTGCTCTTAAACGAGTTCGACCATAATATTCGATTTAAAAATGCTTTAAGAAGACGATTCAATACCTTCCAGTTAATATCGAAGTAACACCGTAGCTTATTTAATATTAATTTTCCATTTTTTAATTCCAAAACAGCTCCAATCATTTTTCTGTTCTTAAAATTTATTATTAAAAATTTGTATTCAAAATAAGTATTTTCGAAATTCCTCAAATATCCTTTCTCTGATATTTATTACCTTCGTAATTTTATATTTACTAAAATTGTATTTAATTCAATTGACCGTATCGCAATTATACGCAACAACCTTTAACTTGATTCATATTCCAAAACAAAAAAAAAATATTGAAAATAGTGTATGAGTGACACATCATGGCCATTCACCCGTCATCTGTCCATCAAAATCTAATTTTTTATATTTTTTCTGCTCTTTTTCTTTATTTTTGTTGTCCTTTGCTTAAACAAAGCAAAAAAACAAAAAAAAAACGACATTTTTTGATAGACATAACATCTCACCTCAATCTGAACTTCTACGTTTTGATTATTGTTGTTTTATGATGATTATTATTTTGGCCTTTATATGATGTGTCTAATACCACCCCAACAAGATGATTTTTTGTTTTGCTGTTTTTTAGAAGGAATCAAATATTTACAGAAAAAAATAAAAAAAATAGAGAAAGGACGACTAAAGGATAATAAGAAAAAAAAAATTAATGTGTACACGTACAATCAATGTTACAAAGAGAAAAAAAAAAACAGACAAAAAAATTGTCGTCAGTTCATCTGAGACGAAATTTTATTTTGGATAATTTTTCTACTCAAAATCACCCGCCTTCACAAATAAAAATTCAGTTCAATCTATTTTTTTTTATTTTTTTTTTGTTTCCAAATTCTTCTCTTATTCATTATTCTCTACATTTCTTCTTCTTCTATCTACATAGAAATATTACTCGAATTACTTAGCGGACAGAGGATTGTTCATTTTTGTGTTTTTTTTTTTTTTGGTTTTTTTTTTGCGGGGGAAATTCTTTTTACGACTTCTTTAAAAATTCTTAATTGAACGGCTGTCTGTATTAAACCATTCAATTTTGTGATATCCTTGTTATTCTGATGGATAATAAAAAAGGATATGAAATTATTTCTTCAATATACGAGTAGTACAGTTTTTTTTTTTTACATTTTTTATTTTATGTTCTTTGTATTATGGAGAACATATTGTTGTCAAACAGTTATTTTTTTGTTTGCACAGAACGACTGTACAAATTATTTTCTAGTAGGATGCAATTTTTAGTTATACAATTTTATTTAATAACTAAGTCATACTAAACTTATCAAAAGTATCGCTACCTCTTTAAATTCAGTTTTCGAAATTGTTTACCGCAGTAGACATTGTAAAATAAAACAGTGATGATGTGCTTCAGTAGTTTTATCATTACTGTACTGTACAGTGTAAAACAGTTGTTGGAGAGATGCCCACCGGTAAATTAAACACACAAAAATTGCACACATGAAAAATTGTTCTCGTGGGAAATTTTTCAAACGGGAAAATGTCCACAAAGAATAATGCCTCCCCAAAAATAGCCCGTCGAAAAAATTCCAACAATAGAATATTTCCATACCTATTTACACGTAGTAAATGCGAATTCGTTGCCTGTAATTATTGTTAATTTGGTTTTTGATGACGGTTTAAATAAATATTACTACGGTCTGAAAAAAAATGGGAGAAATTATTTGAAAACGTTTCGGGATCCCAGTATAAATTTTTCAGTCAAAAATAATTCGTTTTATAGTGGAGGGCTTCCCACCCAAACCCCAGGTACTTATTTCTTGAAATTTTGTTTGTGCAGGTAAATAAAAACGATAATGTTTCAAGTATAAAAACTGAAACGTTAGCCAATTTTTTTTTAGACTCAGAGATTGGGCTGCCTTTCGCAAACACCCGCAGTTTATTTATTGAAATCCTATTTTTACAGACGACAGACAAACGTGGACGATAACATTTTAAGCCGTCAGTGTAAATAAAACTAATGCAAATACAATCAAAGAATATAACATCATAAATTTCCTGTAATCAGTGGGGCATAGAATGGAAATGAAATTTTTCCATCGGCTCCTATCTGCAGCTAACCTTTTTAATTCTGTACTTGTACTTGCTTTGACTAACTCTCCATGTTTTCCTTTTGACCTGTGACGCGACGTGCACCCTGACCATTCGAAACATTGTTTCGCAATGTTGTTGACAGGTTCCCTCCTATGCCCGATCCAACGCCATTTCCTATGTCGGATTTTCACGTCTATTTGTTATTCATTTTTTCCACCGTTCTGCTGGAAATGGTTTGTGGCCAATGAATGTTTATTATGCACCGGACGCATGTCTTGATGCACGCTTATAATTTCCTCGTCGTGTTTACTAAAACGTTCCATATTTCGCAGGCGTACTAGGAAACAAATTTTACACTTGCATTGAAGATTTTTATTTTAGTTCGCATCGCAGATTTTTATTTTTATTTTAGATATGTTGTTCGCTTGATATATTTTTGAAAACCTTCCAAGAGCAGTACGGGCTCTACTGATGCGGGATCAATATCCAAATCGGCACCTTCATCTGATGACAAAATGTTGCCCGGGTAATTGAACTTACTCACTTCTTCGATTCGCGTTTCTTCATGGCGGATCGGATGTTATGATGTGCGAGTAGTTCGTATTATTTTGGTTTTAGTTGTATTGACTTTTAGACTCGTAGTTTTTTCAGTGTCATGCAGGTTATCTCATATATCATTCAAACCTCTATTGTACATCGTCGCTATAATCTAAGTGGCTGAAAAACATCACTGGATACCATTGTTCTGGTCTAGATACATAGTAGTAATCATTATTTCATCCAATACTACCAAAAGTAATACCGGTGATCAAATACAGCCTTATCTTAGTTACTGCAATACCCGAAGCAATTTATCAGCTGTCCTCAATGTAATATGGAACATCGTGTATCATTGTAGGATTCTCTAATTATGTCTATAATTTTTTCTGGAGTACCTCTCCTACTAAGTGATTTCCAAATATACTCGCGGTATTCTCGCGGTCAAAATCTACAAACATGAGATGTAGGGGTGCTTTAAATTCAGTGGATTGTTCAAAAATTATTTTGTAATGTGTTGATGTGATCCAAACACGAATTATCACTGCGAAAATTTTATTTTGACTTTAATATTTTCGAGTATAATTCTAGGCATTCATTTTGAGAAAACTGAAAGTAGTGCGATACCTCGCAAGTTATTGCATTGACTTAGGCAAAATTTCTTTGATATTTTAACAATAACTCTTTCCTTCCATTCATTTCGATATTTTTCTTGTTCCCAAATAGTCTTGAATAAAGGTAATAAAATATCAGCCGATACATCAGCTTTTAGGAATTCGGTGGATATTTTATCCTGCTGCTTTGTTGTTTTTTAAGAGAAAAATTACTGATTTGATCTCGTTTTCACTTGGGGCTCCCACATCGATAACCCTAAATGATCTGCACGTTATTGGCATAGGGAAGCTTGTAAATACAGTTTATTCTACGAATTGTGCGTTTCATAATCTGCAAAAATGCACCTTCCATCTTCACAGTTGATCATTCATAGATAGGTACATAACAGCCTTCCACTCTCGGTCAAGATTGTTTGATGTTCTTTAGAAGACGTAATTTACATTTAATACGTACAAGTATGACCATTTCACTTGTGGGAAGTTTTTCATATGGCCATTTTGCTGTGTGAACAATTTTGTTATGTGAGCAATTTTATTGTGTCAATATTCTTCTGTGGCACATATTTTTGCTTGTGAGCATTTTTCCGTGTATAGGACAACATGGAAAAACCAATATTAAATAAAACTTCATTTACTTGCTCTAGGTAAGTAAAACTTACTACCATTTAGATGATCCTTTTTCTTCTAAAGGAAAAATAAATAAAATAAGGTACAGTTTTTAATCGATAGATGGACTACAGTCGGAGTGTGATGAGTTGATGGATAGATGAATGAATGTAAGAATAGTTAAATATACGGACAGTGGTTGTTATGGATGATATATAGATGAGCTCTAACATTGGGTTCTATCTATTTTCCACTCAACTAAGGGTGTAAATATTTTTTTGCGGAGAGAGTTAAATTGGATGAGAATAGAAAATAAAAAATAAGAGGAAAAAAATTATATAATAATAAGTAGTAGAGACACTGTCGAAACGAGTTAAGAATACCTTATTATTAAAACATTGATGTAATTTTTTCCTCTATTTTGTAATTTGGTTTTTTTGTTAGGTAATTTTTTATTTTAAAGAAAAAACGGAAGAAAAATATTTTTTTTTATTTGTTGTTTTTTTCGTTTGCATTTCAAAATTTATGCCCAAGTATAAGAAAATTTCGTTAACAAATTTTATTCGTGAATACTGATGTGATGGGTGATGGCCTCACAAATTACAAAAAAAAAATTGTAATTTTTTTGTTTTTTTTTTTTTTGGTTTGTTGGTTTAATTGTGATGTGACGTTCACTGGTTAATTGAAATATAGAATAAAAAAAGTTCATTAGTGTCCTAGCTGGGGCTATGGTAATAATGTAAAATTAAATTTTCAGTACTTTTGAATATTTTTTGTTCAAATTAATTTTTTTTTTTAAATATAAGAGATTTCGGGGAGGGTAAATAATGTGTTGTATACAAAATCAGTTGCATGCTTAAATAGTACAGATAGAAAATTTTATTACACATACTCTCTGAGTGGTGCAATGACAGCAACATGATGAAGGAATGTACGTAAGGAAGAAAATATTGCTGCTGTAAATGAAAGTGTGGAAGACGATCCTAGATAAGACTATAAGACTTTAGAAGACAAAGATATACATCCGACCTACATCCGTATAGGTGTATCCGTTCAAAGGTGTATAGGAATGAAAGCCACTAGACCATGATTGATATACGTCGTTCTTTCATGGATTGAACTGACTCGAAACTAACATATTGTTTTATCGCAAAATTGTGCTCAGCGATAACCTCATTTTTGGTTAATATAAATTAAAATGATTACGTTAACAAACAAAATTGTCATTATATGGAGTCAAACTAATCCACAAGAGAAATTGTAGACCCCATTATATTTTGAGAGATGCACCATTTTAAATATTTTACACACTATTGGCACCATCTCAGCTTATTTCTTCAAAAGTGAATTCGGACCGAGTTCCCGTTACGGTAAATGGAAATTGTTACTGCACCATGCTGTACTATTTTTTGTTTGAAAATATAGAAAGCATTGATCTGGATGAAATCTGGTTTCAACATGGATGGCGCTATGTGTAATACAGCGATCGCAACCACGGACTTATTGAAATAAAAATTTGGAGATAAGTTCATTTTGAAAAATGGAATCGTTAATTGGTCTAACCGAGGTTCGATTACTTCTCTTAGGGCTATGTAAAATTTCTAATTTATGCCAATATACTAATGTCGTGTTTTTAGTGAGATACGGCCAAAATTGAACATGTTAAATACGCTTAATTAATGTTAAAATAGGAAAGAGGAAGAAATTTATTAGCATGTTTGTCACTACAATAATTTAACATTTTAAAACAGTATTGGGGCATGTACTAGTATTATTAAATAGATATTGCAACAATTGTTCGGGCATGAATTGTATGCCCGAAATAATTTTCAAATATTAATGCCATATGTATTGATCTTTGGAATAAATTTTGATTGGAATGAAATTTTTTGTGTTATTTGTTACAATTTCATGTTCACACGCGATTGGCAATGACTACATATTAAGTAAGCTTTTAAAAGAGTTAAACTAATTTTGGTAAATGAAAGAAGTACCTTTATTATTTGTGTTTGCTAAAATAATGTTAATAAGTAACAATAAATAATATTATTATAATTAAAATCACAAAGGCCTCTTTTTCGGTTTTCTGTAGGCCTACCGATGAAATTTATTTATTTATTTATGTAACAATGGATCTGCAAATAAACTATAGGTAATTTTTTCTCTTGAAATATAGGCTTTTCATATTTAATTTTTGTATGTTTTGTATATTATTAGTATATTTATATTTATATAAGACAATGTACATAAGATTAAAAACTGGTAAAGTAGAAAATTAAAATAAATTACAGTAAATGTGCCCATCTTTTACACTCAAAAAATAGTCATGTTCTCAGATAAAGATTAATCGAGTCCATGGAAAATGATTTTAAATATTTCGGATTTAATCTTGATAGACGGTTGACTGGGAAAACACATATTTTAAGCAAAATAAAGTTTAATACTTTATACCGGTTAATAGGTAAACATTCAAAGATTAAATTGGATTACAAAGCAATGATATACAATTCCATGTTAAGACAAACAAATCTTAAGAGTTTTATAACTAATGCCCCATGGTATGTGACAAATAGAAATTTACACAAAGACTTGAACTTATCAACAGTAAAAGAACAGCTTCAAAATGTCACAAATAACTACGCGACCAGACTTATGCATCATCCAAATTCATTGGCAATAAACTTACTGATTATTTCAACTACCAACAGACTAAAAAAGAAGACCTTAAATGTCTAACAGAAACAACAGATTGTTTTATCAAAAAATTAAGACATCGCCATCGTTTATTTTAATGCATTCTTAAATAATTTTTATTTTGATCTTACGAAACATTTTTGTTAATTCCCAACAGAAAAAAAAATCACTAAACTCAAAGACTTAAAACAAAAAAAAAATTGTATATTGTGCATTATTCATCCTAGGTCTTAGGAACTGCAATATGTCGGTCCAACACGTGCAAAATTTTGTACAAAAATCTTTGTCCATATCTGGATAAGATTCAGTTGATGTAAGAATTAATATCGCGAGACAATCATATACGCCGTTTTTTCTTGGATTGAAATGGTTCGCAACTGACCAGTTTGCTTATCGCAAAATAATTGTGCTCAGCGGTAAGACTATTTTTGAAAATTATTAGGTTAACAAAGATTGGATTGAAGTGGTTCGAAACTGACCTATTGGTTTATCCCTATTGGGTAAGGCTAATTTTAAAAATAATTACGTTAACAAACAAAATTGTCATATATGAAGTCATAACAATCCTCAAGAGACACTTCGAACTCCATTACATTTAGAAATATGTATCGTTTGGGGCGAATTACATGCTGGTGGCATCATCGGAGCTTATTTCTTCAAAAATGAAGCCGAAGCTCTCGTTACGGTTAATGGAAATCGTTCCCGCACCATAATCGATTATAGTTTTGTTCGAAAGTATATGGATACCATTGACCCGGATGAAATGGGCGATTGTGACACATCTTTACAATACAATAATATTCAATTGCATATTTTTTTAGAAAAAAGTATGTATTAAAAGTCGCCTATTCCTATTCTCTAATTTTGAAAACAACCCTATTCCACACCTTCGTAGTAAAACAGTTCTATTCCATATTTATTAATTAAATAACTCCTCGAATAACTATTTTATCCTGATTTTTTTTATTAAAATTCAATTACGAGATAATTTTCAGAAAGAATTGTATAAAAAATTACAGTAATTCAAAAATCAGAATTTTTTTTTCAATTTATGCAAAACTCAGAAAAATGGAAAAGACCCCGGATTGATTCTAAGCTACACATTTATTATGTTATATCAGAACCGATACGGTTTTATTGAAAATTACAGCAATTTTAATCATTTGAAAAAAATGTAAATTCCCATTGGATTGGAACTCTTTAGTTGTTGCATTACTATACTTGAATGATTTACCACTTGTCTACCAAGGCCACAGAGCTAATGAAACAAATAAGTAAATAAATAAATTAATAATGTTAGATATTATTTTATTTTTGACTCTTCTTATTTATTTACTTATATATTACTATTACTATTTCAAAGAGCCATTTTTTTTTAAACAAAATAACTTCTTTTTGTAATAAAAAAGCAATTAATCAAAATTTAATTAAAAAAATTGCATCAACATTTTAAATTTATAAACCCTTAAAATTACATCTTGTTCTTTACGTGTATATAATTCAAAAAATATATACCTATCCTATGTATTTTAGATGTCTGATCTTTTTTAATAATTAATTACCCTATCTACTTACACTGCAGTTGAATAATACTACTTACTAATACGCCATTAAAAGGTTCTCATCTATTTAATTTATGTAAGAAAAATCAAACCTAATAATATATACAAACATCGACCTAAAGATTGATTGTCCACTCATTTAAAAAAAAAAACTATTTAATCTAAAATCAGCTTCATTCAAATTATTCATAGCTGCAAATAATTTTCAATTTAATAAGGTCTTTAATAATATTACGACCTTAACTTTAAATGAAACAATTTAAATGGAAAAGACTATATCACCCAATCATTTATAAAGTAAACCCCATGTTGGTTTTTTTTTGTAGAATAAAAAAAAAACGAAACCGCTCCCCTTTTAATGCTAAATAACAAAAAAAAAAAAAAACAACAAATAAATAAACATTTTATTTTATTTTTTTATAATTTTCCAATTAAATCGTATATATTGAGATCATTTATATTAGAAAATAATAAATTTTTGTAATAGCCTAGAAATCAATTTTCTAATAAGAAAATTCTAAATTTGAATAAACCCACTAACTAAGTCTAAAAATGATTAAAAAAAAATCAACAAAAAATAATATAAGCCACCATTACAGAATCCACCGACACCAATACTATTCACAATCAACAACCACCTATTGAGAAATTTATAATAAAAAAAAAAACAACATCAAAATCTCTTATAATGAAATCATATTTTTTTTCAAGAGATTTTATAAAAATCTTTGTACCTATAAAATATTTGTGCAAAATCTTTATCTAAATTACACATTAACACTCAATGTACCTATATAGCATATAAGCAATACAATACAAAACAGCAAGTTAAACAAACAAAATAACAATAATAATAATAAACAAAAACCAAGATGAATGATGAGTATCAAAAAATTTTAAATTTAAAAATCAGCTAGCCTCAAGTACAAATGATTTAGTGACCATTACCTATGTGAAGGTACCTATATAGAATCCTTAAAGGAAATTGCATAAATAAATCACTGAAAATAACTCGAATTATTCAATGTTAAAATTTATTGATTGCCTTTTTTTGTCTCTCCACTGTCTTCTAGAATTCTAATAAAACGTATACTATGATCATCTAAGATCAAGTAATCTGTATACGCGCAATTTCAATATCCCAAGGAAATAAATAATTCCCTGATGCGGTGGTTGTTGCAAAAAATAAAAAAAAAACAAAAAACAAAAAACAAAATTTGGATCTCAGCATATAAATTTTGTTTTTTTGTTTTTTTTTTTTGTTGATCATCAGTTTAAAAAAAACCCACATACTCAGTTTGATTCTCTTTTATTGATAAATTCCTTCATTAATCTACTTTTTTATATGGAGACTGATTTAAAAAAAAAAAAATTGTAGTGTAACAAAATGAAATAAAAAAAAATTGGATACTACAAAATAAAAGTTTTAATATAAATAGAGAATGTGTGATAGAATTATTTTTACTTCATCATCATCATCAACATCATCAACACCATCAACATAATCAACATTAATATTAGAGTAAAAACATTGTTGGTATCCGACCTGCAATTCATGCTAATCTACTAATTTTTAAAAGATCATTAATAGTTCTATATAGCTATCATAAAATTGATGAGTAGTACCTGCTGAATGTTTAAGCCAATGATGGGTTCACTTCCTTTAAAAATGTTCATTACAATTTGAAGAGTATATAACATTAATCTACTTCATTTTGTAGACTACTTTTATGAAGTATAAAGATCACTTGAAAGATCGGTAGGTATATTATAACATGTTCTTGGATCTTAAAAAAATTTTGCAATTAAATTTGAGTACAATTTTCTTTTTGCTATATAGATACACTCTTTAATCACTTCATTTTCAATTTATTATTTTTATACCAAAACGAACGAAAAAAATAATAACGTACAACACAAAATTGAAAATATTTAAATTTAGAGTACACACATTCAAACACAAGTTATGAAATGCACCAACAACAATGTTATTTTATACTAAATAAATGTAATAAAAAATACAACTAAAACAACAACAACTTAAGTTATTGTATTTTTATATAAGCCTATTAGAGGTGCCATTAAATTTTAAAGACATTTTCTGCAACAGCAGTACTACTTGTCAACTGAACAAAATAACAAAAGTAAAATCATCACTTTTAAAGTACTTTACCAGCACTATGTATAAAATCATAGTGTAGAGTTTTATTGGGGCAATAAAAGAAAAATAAATATTTTTTTTTTTTTTTCTTTATTATTATTTTTGAAATTTGTTTGATAATTCAAAATGTATTTTAGAAAAATTATTTTTGTATACGTTCTTAATGATATTAATAATAATGATTATGATGATGATGATGATGATGATGATAATAATAATGATTAGCAATATAAAATCATTATAAATAATATATAAAATGCAGTAACAGTAGATATCACAATAGTAAAAATATAAATATATTGATTGTACAACAATTCAAATCAAATAAGACCACTTGCTGTGATAGTTGACCATAAATGGTAAACAGTTATTTTGTTGTTATTTTTTGAATGAAACTGAAAAATTCTTTAACGAGATCGATCCAAAGATGGTGTATTATAATATACCTACTTTTCTTTCCAAGTTTAATTTCTTCTTGTTTTTATTATATTCTCTGTTAGTGTTGTTATTGTTTTTTTTTTGTTTTTTTTTGTTGCCATTATTGTGGTTATTATTATGGTGGTGGAGAACTACTGCTGCCATTCTTATTACCACTGATTTAAATCAGTTTTAATCGAATAGAGAGAAATTATTTTGCTACCATTGTAGTACCTACCTACCTATATAGTAAATAAATAATTTACCATCATATCAAGATTAAAACTGAATGTATTAGCAAAATAATAATTGGTGGTGAATTGTTGGTCAGAGTAGCCGGAATATACCAAAGTTAATAAAATCAAAAGTTCTGTATCTTAACCGTATATTTACAAGTTAGGTTTGTATTTTTTTTTTTTATATCCAACCTTGATTTGTAGACATTTTGGATTTGTTAATAATAGGAAAAACGGAATGATAGTATTGGTAATTTCAATTCGAGCCTGTTAACAGAATTCAGAGTAAGATAAAGTAAGTAAGTAAAAAGAAATATGTATGAATGTGTGTGAAAAAGAGTTTTTTTTTATTGTTATCATATTATATGTATATATGTATGTGCATTTAAATCGTGAAAATATTATATTCACCCGCGCTATTTATTTGCAATTATTTATTTTTCAGTATTGACCGAAATATTTTACTTTTTCTTTTATAAAAAACAAGTTTCGTGGTATTTTGGATTTGAAAGCTGATAAAAAAAATAATAAAATAAAATTAGCAAAAACGAAGATCAGTACATAACTATATACATATTCACGAAGAATAATGTACGATCGGTAATTAACCAGAGTAAAAATTATCTTTTTGTTTAATCAATTTTTGCAAATCATGTGATTTTATTTTATATTAGTTAGTAAATTTAGTTGAAGTAGAGTTTATGGGTGTATAATGCATTAAAATTGGTTTGAGAAAAAGGGTGAGTTTTAGATAAGAGCGAGCTAGATTTCGTATATGTAACAATGTAATTTGAAACTCGTTTAAATTTTGAACAAGTTAATTGCTGTGTAGCAACCTTAAGTGTTAGGGATGAAAACCATTATAGTTTTTTTTCCAGAATAAAAGTATAAAATCATAACAAATCCAGCGTTTTCTGTCAATCAGAATTTTTTTTTTACTTTTTAAATTTCAAATAAAATCCAAAAACGATTTTGTAGTAAAAAAATAAAATTCATATTTCAAAATCAAGTTCCTGTTTTTTGTTTTTAAAATTCTTATAAAAAAGGTCTGATGCAGCTTACAAACGCTTCATTAACAAAGTTAGAAAAAGCTTTCTAAATCTGTACAAAATTAAAGAGTCCCTTAAAATCATCATTATTTTGTATATCCACGAGAGAGATCCAACGAATAAGTATTTATCCAATTATTATAGAAAGAGGTTGTAACTTACCTGAAACAAAAAGAAAAGTTATAAAGTCAAAAAATATATTAAATATGGCAAAATTGTAAAGTTAAAATATAAATAAATAATTTTTGATTGAATTATTTTGTTTTGTTTTATTTTATATATTTTTGTACTAACTAATAATCAGTTAGTAAATTCTTCAGCTCAAAATTTCTAAAATTAAAATGTTTTGTATACCAAATTAAGCTGGAAAGCTCGAGAGATTTTCATACATCAATCAATATTTCATTTTCAGTGGAAATTTTCCATGTTTAAGCTCAAGCTAGATATTTTTTTCATATGCTAAAGTGGAAATTGGATAAAAAATTAGGTTTGAGTTCAAACTCAGTTTTGTGCATTCCATCCACTAATATTCTGATACAAAATGAAATATAAAAGTAATTGACTAGTTTTGATTTTGTTTTCAACAAGTTCATACTGGATAAATTGTTACAAATATCTTTTGCTTTTGTATTTGGTATCAGAGCTCTGTAAGCTGCAATTATTCAACCCTTTCAGACCCAAGTAAAAAAGTTTCATTAATCGGCTTAACACTAATTTAACATAATCTATGTGTCTACATACTATCAATCTACATAATTTAAATAAGCAAAAGCTATGGATCAATGATTTTGAGCTTTAAATCAACAGTACTGTATCAATTTCAGCCGGTTTTCAGTTTTTACGGAGTATAGAATCATTTTTTTACATCATGTGTGCACAATCACTTAATGGAGGTCTTAACGAGTTAAATGTACTATCAATTCAAAGTTTTGTATAATAACCAAAAAATAAGTTGAAAAAAAACAAAAGTTTTGTATAATTAGCAAATACGTTCGCGTGTCTTGTTTCAAACCAAATATTTCAGATCGTATTTGAAACAACCTGAGAGACTATGGAGACTATATTCAAAAGACATTTTGTATCTGCTCATAATAAAATCTTTCAGGATCAATACAAATTGCTAACAACGATGGATTTTTAGTTGGAAATAAGCCTTGGAAAATTATCCAGAAAATTAGAATCAATCCGGATTAGAACCTACAATAAAATCAGATTGAAATTTATTGAAAAATAATAAAAGTAAACTGATTGATTATCTGATTGATTATAAACTGGTGGAACAGTAACCAGTATATTATATTTCAAGTAAAACTGTATTACATTACATATTCATGAACCAGACTTAAGATGGATTTCCTTTTCATATCCGAAGGTCCGGACAACATTTTTAACCAATCAGAACATAAAATTAATTGTCCAGGGTTTTTTCTTCATCCCAAATTTACGTTAAACATTTCTCACCATTTGGCTGAAGGACTGAAGTAAAAGAAAAAGAAATTTATAATATTTAGAAATAAACATGTTTCGCTTATGCTTATGTTATAATTGTAGTGACAAATGTCAATATCGTTTCGTGTGTTATTTGAAATAGTTTCGTATAAAAAATGAATTATAATTTTACAGAAACTGAATTAAGGTTCTTAATAGTATCATCATCCATTTTATATTATACATATTTTATATATATAATATACATATTCGCTTTTATATTATAAATACCAATTTCAATCAACTTTCAGACATGAAGAGGTAATCCACCTTTACTATTGAATTACTTAATCCAACAACACTAAAAATTTTACTGTTAAATTTTGTGCAGCGCTTCGACTAGACCATGGTACATTAATTATCGATTGTAATATTTTTAATTTGGAGTCTTTGCAAGATTTCTGCATTTGAATTGCATACATATTTTTCATTCATAGCCAAAACACTATAAAGCTGGAAATGGTACGTTTGGTTAGGGAGGGAAAGAAAGGTTAGAAAAGGAGGAGGGCAAAACGGAAGTAGGACAATTAGGAACGAAGGTGCTAATGTTAATTTTGAATAATTTATCTAGATCATAAATATTGAATTGATCATGTTTGGAGAGTCATCAGAAGAAATTTGGTTCCACATTTGGAATGTTTTGGTTATAAACGAATTTAAATAACTTATCTTCTGTCATCTAGTGATTTCTACATGCTGCCAATCGCTTGTTACGTTTTATGTCTCATAGATTGATACTATAAGTCAAAATCTATTTCGTTATGGTTTTGGAAAACAGAATATAGTTAAGTAATGACTGATTGGAAACAGTTATATTTAATTTGAGTTTAACCTGCTGGTTTATGTTTATAGTGGTGCTCTCTTCAATTTAATTTTTATTTCTTAAATTACTTATTTTTAAATTTCATACACGTCCAGTAAACCTTCATGTTATATAGGTCTGCTTGCGTACACATTTTTACTTCATTTTCTGGCTCATCCACTTTCATTTATTTATTTATTTATTTATTCAACTATTTTGATGCCTAAAGAGACTTCTCTCATTTTAAGGCTTTTTACAAAATTACAAAAGTTAAAAAATTCAAAAATAGCAAATTCAATTCACATTAATAATAATTCTATTGATAAAGTTAGTTGATTTGAATAGCTCTGAATTGTTTCACAGTATTTTGTTGCTGTCGCAATAATTGTTCCTCTGACTCAACTGATTTGGAAATTTTTCTGATCATGTCGTTTCCAGCGACCCAAACCATATTTATAATCGCAGAATCTTTTACTTGGCATACATGACACTATAGCTGTTCACCGCAGTTTCAGTAGAATATCGGTTTTAGCATGGCTTCGATGATACATTAAGATAAATCAGTGTGTTACATCCTATGAATGTCAGTTGAAATCAGCGTTTGACAACCGCTATAATTAGTTATATTTAAGTCTTATTCGTTTATTTTTTTTTTTTGTATCGTATTTTGTTCTCATTTAAGTGCGTCGAGAGTTATACTTAAGTCTTAGTTGTATATATTACTAGTTTAAATATGCCTTATGTAAGCACATAACAAACATTTCACGTACTTTACATGCTACAATACGGAATCAGCAAAGTACTATTAGTTTTACTATTTTTCTATTCCCACTTTTATTTTGTTATGTGATATATACTGATTCAATTTCATTGGTCTTAATTCTCCATATCCTTAGTCAGCTTTGAATTTTTATTAAGTGTTCTTTTAATTTGACTAATGCTAAGATGGGTATTAGAATTGACTTTACGATTTAAAATCAACCAGTTGTGGCATCAACGAAATTTGAAATACCAGTGATAACAGCTGTTAGTAACGCTGCTCTCAATATTAAATATAAAAGCTATAACTGTTTATATATAAAATCTGTGTAACTGTTAATATATAAAACTGTATTAAATATAAAATCTATGTATGTCTAGGTATTTGCGATGAATGTGCTTTCAATAGTGGCGTACTGTTAAAAATCATTATATTTGGTTAGTTGGTTAGATAGGTGTTATAAATCTTTATCCCACTTTAACCCACTTATGCCTCGCAACTCGTTATACACCCCCTTAATTATTAAATAATTTCTAAATTATTCAAATACTAATTAATTCATCGGATTTTGAGACTAACTAGAATTACATAATCCGACATCAATTGAAATATAATTAAAAATATCACTAATTTCAATTAATAATAAATATTAAAATCGAAATGCATGAAGGAGAAGATACTAATCACTTTAAAGTTATTTACAAAAAAAAAAAAAGAATAGAAAATTTAACCTACTAAAACAGTGTCTGTAAAAAAACAAAAACACATAAAAAGTTGTAATGATTAGCCAAACTTGAAACATTAAAATATAATGTTAAAAAAATATTAAATTTAAATAATTTTCAAATTATTCGTAAACTGAACACCATTAGCTAAATTAAGACATAATTTAATAATTTAATTAATTTTTTTTTTTTTTTATTCTAATATCCTATATAAAATTCACATTTTAATAACTGTCATACTTTTTTACTATAATTTTTGCAAATAAAACAAAAAAATATTTCTTAATCATAATGTAAGTGAATAATATTATCATAAAATTTTTGTAATATTATTAAAATAATTAAAAAAAAAACATTATTAATTTTAATAATATTTTTTTTCTATTTTCATGACCTCTTTTACATTTTTTATTAGATTTTTTATTAAAAATAGAAGTATAAAATAATATATATATATTTTTTTATTTAATTATTATTATTTAATTTATAATTATTATTGAAATATATTTTAACAGTTATATTTAATTTTTTTTTTTTTACATTGCAATTTTTAATTATCTATTTTTTATGCACTGCAATTCTATTTATTTTATTAATTTTTATTTGTGTGTTATTTTTTTATTTTAATTTCAAATTAATGCTATTCACATATTCTTCAATAATTAAAAAAAAAAAAAGTGTCTCTATATACATTTATTATGTTTATGTATTGATGATTTTATTTAAATTATAATTCAAATATAAATATTGAAAAAAAAAAAATTAATAATTATTTATTTTTATGTCTTGATAATTTAATTGCTCATTTAGATAAGCAAATCAATACAAAAAAAAATTAACAATTAAAAATATTTTATTTTTAAATTTAAAATCATTAAAATAAATTATAGAAATTTATTTAATAGGAAAGTTTTTATTTTGTTTTGTTTTTTAAATTTTTTTTTTTTAAATTAGAGATGAATTTATTCATAGATTGTTTGAATTCATGTGTTTTTGTTTTTATACTTTTTGAAGTCAATAGTTTCTTCTTTAATAAGAGGGAAGAAAATTTATGCTTGTTACTTCTTTATTGTATTAACCCTTATGTGAATGACAACCCAAACACCTTCATAAGCTTGACGATGTACCTGTCTACCTCAATGTATTTTTTATATGGATCATTACACAAAATTTTCAATCAATACTGATTGGTTTTTGAGATATGCTAAATATCTCAATAACGAATATTAAATAGTCGTTAGTAAGCTATGCAATACTATAAATCTCTTTTAACTTACCTATACCTCATAGGTAAGTTCCATTCCAAATATTCTATTTCAGAAAGTCAACAATGTTTTTTTCTAACAACATTTTTTTCTATATATGTTTTTTTTTTTTGTTTTTGATTTATTTTATTTAGAAATTTGCTAAATTGTAGTTTATAGAAATGTTTATGGTATGCCATTAGAAAAAATGTGGGCCTATAATGAAATTTGGCATTATTGTTTTTTTTAAATATTTTTAAATTATTACATATTCATTGATTCAATATGTGCGGCTGATTGATCTTAAGAGAATTATAATAATATAATTATATTTATTAAAATTATCATAAAATACGATAAAATTATACAGGAAACAGAAATCTATTTTCAAAATAATAACAATACTAACTATATAGAGTAATAGTAATAGTTATAATGATAAGGTAATTATTATAATTATTTTTATTTATTTAGGTCGTTTTAAAATTCTGTTTGTGAATTGTAAAATAAAAAAAACAAAAATACCGATTTATTTTTTGTTTTGTTTTTTTAATTGGTTTGACAACAATTTATAAATAATTCAATAATATTATTTAAATATTTCACTACAAATAGATTTATTTTATTTTTTTTTTTTGTTCCGCTCATCGCTTACAAAATTTTAAATTTTGCTAATTTTATTAGCCTCAAACAAAAAAAATCATTTAGAATAGTTAATATATAAAGGAAGTCAGGTGAAGTAACAAATTTCGAAGGATGGTATTTCGAATTGAATGTAACACTAAACTTACTCCTAAGGCTAAAAACGGTTATTTCGGCTAAATTTGTATAAAAATAATGATAAAAAAACTCAAAATATGTCAGCTGAATTTTATTTCATATTTTGATCGATTTCGGTTATTACCACTTACATCAGAAGACTGGCTATAAGTCTTTTAATTATATCAGTCTTGTGATGATGGTGTATGTGTAATAACCGAAATAAATAAAATTAACGAATAAAATATCTAGAATTTTGAATCTTTATTTTTAAAAATATGTTTCGCATAGAACCTACAGCATATTCTACTCGTATAAAATATATAAAGTTGGTTACTTGGCAATAAAAAGCTACTCAGAAAATCATTCAAGATGAATATTTTGTTGAGAATAATGTCATTTGGTTAAAGACATTTCATTATATTACAGAATATCAATAATAAAAAGTACAGGATTAGTTAAATAAAAAAGTCCTATATCCGACTATTAATTTTCACTCAAGGCTTAAATCACCATGAATATTTTTTGTAGTTGCTTGTAAAATTCGAATTATTATAAATAAATTCAATAATTACTAATTCAGCCCGAGCCATTTTCACATACAAATACAATATGGAATTATGGTTGGCTCTGCCTTTTTTTTCTGTGAATCTATATTTTTGTATAAGCCAAAGGCTATTAGATTTATTTATTTATTTATTTCCTATCACGAATAGTATATACCGGTACATAGATATTATAGAAATCTGAGATAAAATGACAGTCCTAGCTAACAAAAGGCAATACGAAAAAATTACATATGGGCCACATTTCAGCTGCCTTCAAGTTTTGAAATATGTATGAGTTGACATTTACCTAAATAACCCGTTATATAGGGTTGCCATTTAAACTGATAAAAACAAAATTTAATCATATTCTTTTGAACTGATTCAATCCTTTTTATATGACTAACGTAAAATGGCATTTAAATATAGAAGAGGCATATTCAAGATCAGTAAATCGTTTAATAAAACCAAGCATTGGAAGAGTGAAAGAGAGACAAGGAATTTGTTTTAATAAAACCTAGCATAGAAGAAGCTGAATTTGCTGTTATGAAATTCATATGACGATTAAATATAAATTTTCTGTCAATAATAATAGCTCCAAGATATTATTTACACTCACTAACATGTTCCATCATAGAATCATGAAATTTATAATTATTATATTGAATAAAATTCTTGCTTTTATAAAAGGACATAGTTTTACATTTATTTATGTTTACATTGACACCATTCTCAATGCATCAGAAATGAAAAGTATTCAAATCTCGTAATGCAAGGCAATCATCATTTGATCTAATGATAGAAAATAATTTAGTGTCATCGGCATAGAACTTTTAATTTTACAATAAACACCATGTAAAGCAAAAAAAAACACCCTAATGGCCTTTTACGCAGAGTTTTGGCATATTAACAATCAGATGTAATAAATTAAAATTCAGGAAAACTGTTGTACATATTATATATTGTAGTGTATACTGTGGATTGTGTAAATCTATTGCAGTGTAATGCGCTATCATAATAACATACTTCCATTTTATTTTAATGACAAGCAATTTATATTCTCAGTACTTTTCAAAGAAGAATTTGACAAGCGGGATTAATAATTAGATGGCATAACCTTGACTATACTGCTTATCGGTTCAGAAACATATAGTTCTTCTTTGTAAATCATTGAATATATGTACACTTGGGCTGACCGCAAATGAGATCATGTCATTAGGAATATAAGTACAATTATAACAAATATTTGAGATTGACATTAAATGGTTGAAACAAAATTAAAACAAAAAATATGTTGTACGTACGCAAACCTCTTTATATACTCGTAAATAAAGTAAGTGAATCAACCGAATCTGAATGAGTAAACTCTAATAACGTACACAATATTTTGATAAATCATGTCGTATGAAAATCACTTTATATATTCGTAAATAAGGTGATCAAGGATTAACCGAATTTGAATAAATAAGTGCTAACCAACAAATGTACATAATATGTTTTATTTAGAGTATGGTGATATGCATCTGGCTGGGCAACCTCTGGGCAATAATTATTGTGTGTGTTAGCAATTATTATAAGTATTATTTTACCGTATTACAACCGTGTATTTGAAACCGAATTTGATTTTATTATTATTATAATTTTTTTTTGTATTGAATATATTATAAATTATAGTAATGTACAAACACTAGTGGCCAGGGCCACTGGCTTACCGTTTTTAATATATTACAAATTTTTTATTAAATTTGTGAATTTAAGCAGTGAACATAATTAAACTATTTATTTGCTATTACACCCACTACCCCTCAGATATCACTCTTTTTCCTATATTACATATATTATATTATATAAGAACCATTTAAAAAGTTAAATCCAATACCTACGATAGATTGTAAAATTTAAAAAGCAAATAAATAGTAATATTTTATTAAGTTTTAATTTTCGAAATTTATAATTTCGGAATTCTAATTTACCAAAGAAAAAAAACCAAATAAAAAAAAAACAAAAACAAATAAACTGAAAAGGAAGAAATTTTTTTTTGAATTTTTTAATTAAAACTATCAACTGAATTATGCAAAAATATTAAAAATAAATCAATTGGAATAATTAATTTAAATAGGATTTACATAATATGTGTGTATAAATTTTTATAATATACAAAGATAAAAAAAAAAAACAAACAAAAAATTATTTTTGTTTGTTTTTTTCGTTATTTTTAAATAATTTTTGTAGATATGTTTAGACGTGTGTTTTGATATTTTATTTTTATTGCTATTTAATATTTTATATTATTATGTATTATAAATTATAATTTTTAAATATGAAAATTGTGATTTGATAAGCATTTGAAAATTAAAAAGCTAAATACATTAAAAAAAAAACCAAAATGGCGTAATTTTTTATTTGATGTTATTTCTTTTATTTAATTATGATTATTATTATTATTGTGTGATTTTCTAATTATTTTTTGAATAAATAATAACAGAGGTGAGTATGCTAATAAATATTTTATAATATTATAGATTGATTATTTCATTATCACTGTCCTGCAAGCCGATCATCATACTGAGACATAGAGCGGCAGATTCATTATTTAAATGTATGATTAGCTATGTAATATTTTCTATAAATTAATAAATTAAAACATTCTGAAGGTAAAGTCTTAGAATTATAGATTTTGCTTTATGAAAAATAAATTTTTTAATATTGTAATTTCAGCATGGAATCACTGAAAAATGTCTGAGAAAATGGTGGGTAAACGTAAAATGTATAGTTCTAATAAGTCTAATCACATAACATTTTACATTTTAGAACAGACTAATGTCAACTTGTTAGTGTTTGAAATAAAAAGACAACGTATAGTATCAAATACTATAAATCTTAATCTAGATAGGAGACTCAAATTGTCATATAGAATCGAAAATAGCTAAAATTGAAAATTTAGTTCAAATAAATTAAGTTCACAGTTGCACTTATTTAGGAGAAGAAATCCCTCACTTACATTCAAAAATAAATTATTAAATTGTAATCAGATATTGAAACCTGTAAGAACATATGGTATTGAGTTGCGGGAATCCGTCATCAGTAGTTCAAATCTAGAAATCTTACTTTACAACAAAAAAGTAAAAAAGCACATTTTGTAAGGCAAAATAAAAAAACACGAACTAACTGCAAATATCAATGCTACAAGAGGTAGTAAACAACCGCAATCTCAAAAATAAAAGCAGAGTTTAAAAATTAAATCACCATCTCAATACGAAATGGTAAATATTCGGGTTTCCTAAGTCGCTTTTATTAATATTTCTCATCTAGAAATCGGCTTAATGTACAAAAAATAACATATAGAAAATTCATATCTGTAATACTGGATGTTCCAGAGCATGCGTACCAGCCAGCTGTTATTAAGAGAGGAAGAAGCCGTTATTTTAGAATTAAAAAAAAAAATATATTATCTAAATCGAGGGTGCTCTATCGATTGGTGATATTTTCAAACTCCGGAAAAGACCGGAAAAGGGGTTTTTAAGCCCAAAAATAGCCGAAATTGGCCGAAATCGATATTTTCAAATGGGAAGGGGTACTTTTTTATGCAAATTTGGATTCTACGTCAAAAAATAAGAAACTTTTGTAGAGCAATTTTTTTTTTTTTTTTGTTTTTTTTTACTGAGAACCCAAAACTGAGATAAAAAATGTGACAAAAAAACATGAAAAACAAATTTATTCATAAAAAGGATTACCAAAGGAAAATATAGTGGATTTTTGTTTTATTTTTTATTAATTTTAAAGAGAAATACTGAGAAAACAAAAAAAAATCATTTAACATCATTTTCTTATTTTTTGTCGCAGAATCCGAATTTGTAAAAAAAATACATCGATTTTTCCGGAAAATTTCATAGATTTTTGGACTTAAAAGACCCTTTCCCTTTCCCAACTGATACGCATGCTCTGGAACACCCGGTATATGGTCGGTTTCTTCAAAATATGCATTGATATTTAACCTAAGTTTTGGATTGATAAACTAGAAATGAAATATTAAAAGTCAACCTGCTGGAGTGCTCCATGCCATATAATGCCAATCTAACTACAAAATGATTCGAAAATAATAATATAAATGTTTTTGATTGGCCATTATTTAATCCCAGATCTTAATCCTATCGAATCATTATGGACAATCATGAAACAAAAACACCGATTGCGAGATGAGAGATGATTCAAAACCAACAATCGGAATTTTAAATTAAACCAACAAATTAAAGAAATATGAGATTCCATTACTACGGATGAATGTCAAAAACTAACATCAACCATGCCTGATAGAATGCAAGTAGTGATTAAAACGAAAAGTGATTTAACTAAATATTAATTAGCTATTCTACATCAAATTATTTTACTGTACCATTAATAATGGTCGACTTTTTTTTAAATAATTAAAAACATGTTGTTGTTATTTACTCCAACGTTCAGTGAACGTTTATCACTAACTAAATAATTTTTCAAAAGACTTTAATTGTACGTCAGAAAAGTATGTTTAATATTCGAGCCAAAAATTATTGTTTAGGAAAATACTTGACTGTACCAATTATTGTTAATAGTGGTAAAATGTTGTATATCGAATTCAGACATTATTATGTGTCACTGTACTCTTAGTCTTGAAACTTGCCACTCTTCGCCTAGCTTTTAAAAATGTTACAAAAATAATTTTCGTTATTCGCTCTACCAACATGTCCCAACCATTTTTTTACTACATTCTATAACCGTACAATGCTCTACACTATTAACTACATTCACACCTACACACTTTAAAATATTCAAAACTCTTATTCTCACGACATGATCTGAAAAAACCTCTTTAATCCACGAAATATTATTATTTTAATAACTTAACTATTTTTATAAAACCAAATTTAAAAATATTCTATTTCTATAATATTCACCTCCTCCATCTTTCCACTCACAATTTTTAATCAAACGATTATGTCACATTAAAAGCTTTTCTAATTTTTTGAACATGATGTTAAAAATTTATTACATTCTTATGTAAGTTTTTTTATTTTTTGTGTTTTTATTTTTATTTGTTTAAATTCTTGATGTATTTTCATTTTCTTGATATTTATGTTGTTGCCTTGATCTCTCCTGACAGTGTCCAAGCTGTTCATCAAAATGTAGAAAAAAAGTGGAAAAAAAATAAATAAAACACAAAACATGAAAAACTTTCTCTTTATTCAATGTGATGTCTTCAAAAGTTCTTCAACCGCTCATATCAAAACAAAACACAAAAAGAAAAAAAAAATAGATATTAAAAAGAAAATACTTTTGAATTTTATCTTTATATCCTTGTCATTTCTTTTACATATACCATCATCATCATATAGTTATGATTATCATTATCACTTTCGTCATATATAATCAAATAAAAACATTCCCATGGAATGTCCTGCGAAAATCATCACAAAATTTTTATGATGTTTTCTATAAAAAAAAAAAAAAAAAAATATAAAAAAAACATGCAAGAAAATTCTCATCAAGTTATTTATAAAAGACGAAGCCTGTCTATTTACATGTAAACATATATATATGTATATAAATGTATTGATTTAGAAACTATATTTTAATTCTAACAGTTTTATAATTTTTCTTATATGATTTCTCTATATTAGTTTTATGGTGGTGATGGTGCGAAATAAAATTTCATTTTAGTTGCTCTCATATAGATGTCAAAAATGAATGTTTTTTTTTGTTGCTGTTGTCTGGCGCACTCAAAAATCTTCACCACTAAATATGAGGAATAACTGTCAGGATTCAAGTCATTCAGGACGAATAAAAAGAAAATGAATATAACTAGAAAAGTACAAAAAAAAAAAAAAATAAGTTTTTTTTTTTATTTGTTAGTTTTCTGTTCTCATAAGGATATATTTATTATTATATAAAAGCATTGAGACATCAAGGAACCCCAAGAGTGCATTATCGTATTTAAAATTTTCTTCGTTCTTTTTTACTTTTTTTTTTTGTAAAAAAGTTTTCCGATGTTCATCGTCTTTTGGATTATTTTTGTTCGTTGATAAAAAATATTTTTTTTTTTGTTCAGAAAAACAAAAACAATAATAATAAAATTTTGTGGAAAAACTTATGTTGGACATTTTGTTCGTTCTCTCTTACCAAAAGTCATATAGCCATCAGAGCAACATATTCAACATTTCTTAGTAAAATAATTTTTGATAGTAACAGCTGATGTCATTTTATTGTCCACTCTACTGTATGCATATACTCTGAAATATTTATATATATATAAATAAATATATTATCTATACATATCGTCGACTGAGTATTGGTATGCCGTATATACTCAAAATTGCATGCTGGGAAATCAATGTTAAAATTTGAATGATTGAAAAAAACTGGTCGAAAAAATTGCCCGGAAATTTACACGATGGATAATTGGGAATATTACTTTACATAAAAAAATATTTGCGTAGTAAAGACTAGAGTTATTTAGAAATTAGTTAAAAAAATTACATTGCTTACTATACTACAGATAAAATGACTAAGATCTTTTTCATAACTTTTGAGGTTCAATTTTTGAAATTATCAACGGAAAATTCATGTAATTTGGTGTATATTCTGAATAATTGAGTGTTGATGAGCATAATGGTCCCATACTTTGGGTGGCTCAGCTGTAAAATGTACTTACGCAATAAACCGATTAGATTTGACTATAAGTTTTGGTGTTTATGCTCATCAGGTGGCTATTTGTATTACGTTATTCCAGTGTTGTTCTTTTACGTGTAATATTTATTTGTATACACGTTGAAGTAGACTTAGTGTAAACAAGCAATTTGTTGTAGACAATGTAAACAATGCTGTAGAGAATAAAAACAATGTCAACTATGATGCTAAACCCGTACACCTTTACCAGTGATGGTTCAAAATTGAATGATAGAGTTGGTGCTGGAGTTTACTCGGAAAACCTTAATATAAGTCTATCCTTCAGCCTACCAACACTTTGTAATGTGTTTCAGACGGAGGTGATGGCAATAAAAGAAGCATCAGACTAGCTGACATCCAGCGTATTATCTGTTAGAAATATCTGTATACTCACAGATAATCAGGCCGCAATTAAAGTACTAAAGTCGGTAAGCATCAAATCAAAAACCGTGTTGACCTGTCGCAGTTCTTTGGACGAATTAACGGATAGGTTCATTATTTTGTTATGATGGGTGCCAGAACACAGTGATATTCCGGGTAACTGCATTGCAAATCAACTTGTTAGAAAGGGTAATATATTAGAATTTAATCTGGAAAGGAGCAATCTGGGCGCACCTCTAGCTACCTGTAACTTATTGCTTCGCAAAGATGCAATAAAAGCTTCAAACTTCAGAAAATCATTTAGACCAGACTGCAACATCACCAAGCAAATCTGGCCTATGTTGAACCTGAGGCGATCCGTTAATCTACTAACTCTGAAAAGGTGTGACATTAGCACTATGGTAGAGGTCATAACGGGTCATTGTCTGATTGGTAAATATGCCAGAAGACTGGGACTCTCCGCAAACGACTTTTACAGAACGTCTAGAGAAGAAGAGACGGAGGAAACTGTCCAACATCTACTCTGTTCCTACCCTGGTCTCTACCGTTCTACCATAAAAGGAAACCCCTTCTAGGAGCCTTCTTTCTGGACTCTTTGGGTGACCTTGGGCTCAAATTGAAAAAGCTTCGTTAAAAGGTCAAATTGCTTCAACGAGCAGAATATTACGCAAGGAAAGTTCCCATGGTATCACAATGGACCTTACCAATCTAAGTGCAACACACTGCCGTACTATCGGCAGCCACTACTACCTAGCTTTCATTTCAAAACTTTCTTAAAAAAAAGTCGGCCAGCATACTTAGAAAGTTCCTGGTAGGAAAACATTATCAATAATTTAGCCTGATAAAATATGCAAACATGCAAAATGGTCACTTGAGACACAAAAAGCAAACAACAAAATAAAAAAAAACTGCATAAAAAAATATTATATTTCAATTTTTCAATATTTTCCTAATTTTCTTTTAATTTCTCCCTATTTTCATATGAATTTTCCAACAAAAAAAAATTGAATAAATTTTTAAGTGTTTAGTTTTAAGTTTAATGACTATAAATATAGGTATATTATTTTTGTATTACTTGCAATAGATGCAGCCTTATTTTATATGTTAAAACAAAAAAAAAAAACTACTAAATAGATTTATTCAAAATTAATTAAGAACACTTATCAAATTTAAAATATTTTCATTTTGAAAAATGCCGGTAGAAATGGGTTAAGCCCGAAAGTAAAAAAATGGTGGTTACAGCAAACCAATATTCAGTCGACAATATTTATGTATACATTAACGTTAAAAAAAAGTAAATTTCTTCGACATTTATCCTTCGTCACTTTGCATCCTTCGCTTCTAAACTGGGAATTTTTGATTTCAAATTTTATTTGTTATGGTGTTTTTTTGTTTTTGTTTTTGTTTATCATAAAACGTTGGAAAATTAATATGAACTATGTATGTGTGAATTTTCCACATATTATTATTATGTAAGTATGTATGTGTATTAAAATGTATTCGTCAGTGTTCATATTATTATTATTATATGTTTGTCTTTAAATATTGAGAAATCTTGACAGCTATCTTATGGTTTTTTTTTTATAATATACTTACAATAAACCATCACCGATGGATGTTTCCAAAGCAAAGAGTCTTTCGATCAAAAAAATAAAGAAGAAAAACGAAAAATAAAAGAAATTAAAGTTTCTTGTATTATTTTTATAATGTACAAGAGGATATTATATGTATATATATATATATATATATATGTATGTCCATATATAAATAGAAAAATTTCCTTATGGAATTTTGATATACATATTTGCTTCTGAATATTTCTTAGTCTCCTTAATTCATCTTTGAAATTTTTATAACTGACACGAAGGACAAATAAACCAGATTTTTAATGTTTAATTTTTTGTTGTTTGTTTTTGTTTTTTATTCTGTTCCCAAATGTACTATTGAATTTTACATGTATGAAATTTTCTTTTTAAAAAAATATATATTTTTTGTAAATATTTTATTAGGGTAAGTGGCCTGAAAGTGGCAAAAATTACCCTACATTATCTATAGAAAAAAAATAATATCTCTGTTTTTTAGAAATTTCGTTTTAGAAGAGACCTCACATGGTCAGGATGAAATGAAAGTGTTTATATGAAGCTTATCGATCGCTATCTAATAATTTAATCCTATATAAATTGCTTTCAAAAAGCCTGGATGTATTGATTTACACAACATACAATAATAATATTAGAATAGAATACGCATTCTCTGATACGCAGTTTATTTTATTGAATTTTGTGTGGATCAAAATATTATTTTATGTTTGCATTTTGATCAAATAATTTTAATCGGTTATTAGCTCAGTTGGTTAAAACGTCATGTTAATATCGCAAATTTTGTGCAAGTTCAATTCTCTGTTGATTCAAATCTTTTTTTCCAAATTTTTGTCCTTTACTTAAAACGTTTTCTCCCGAATAGGTTCCAGGCATCAAAATTTTGGCCCTCCTAAATTATTTATAAAAAATTTTTAAAAAAATCAAATAGGTCCGAATAGACTTACTACAGCAGGTGCTTTGTCGGCATCACTATTATGTATATAAACCATAACCAAAGTAACCTAAGTAAACCATGTTGCCTTCTTTCTTCCCTTCGATTTTTAGACTGATTTGTTAGACTTAACAAGACAAAAACCGATATCAAGTAAAACTAAGATATAAATTTTGCAATTAAAAGTCGGAATTTCCTTTCATAAATAAATTAATTTTTATTTTTTAAATATCGACATTTCGGAAGCAAACTACTTCCTTAATCAGTACTTTTCGATATTGCAACTAAATTTCAATCTCACTAATTGGCAAAACTATAATATTTTTCGGCATAAATATATTTTCAATTTCTTAACCATTAAAATGTTTAGTTTCATTTAAGAAGGAGTGGCAGCCACAGCCGTACGACATTACGATACGTTTGAGTTCATTGCAATTTCCTGCAATAGAAGACCAACATGAACAGAAATAGTCTGCAAGCGGGTCCGTTGTTGTGGCATATCGGTAGATATTCAGAAAAATATCCCTTATTAGGATGTCTGTTAGGTTACTAAATATTCGACCTCTTCAAAATTGCTTTAGACTAATTGCCTTTTGGGTCGTATAAAATATTTATGGGTATTAAGAAATTCTTTAAGAGAACTTTATCTCGACTCAAGTATCCCAAATACTGTTGCTCTGATGATCTTTGATTTTGGGATGTTAGAAATATGATTTTTTCAATTGTCGAATCAATTTAACACTCTTCTATAAAATTACTCTTAGCTTTTAAATTTATTATATGAGGTATAATTTTGATATTTGATTACTAACTAAAAATTATGCTTACGGTTAGAATATAAGTGCAAATAAAATTTTACTTTCTCTTTCAGAAGAGGCATTGCAAAATTGAATATACTTTACATGACTGAAGTATGCAAATTATCTTGACTTTAAATATAAATTTTAAGCTTGCTCTAGATTAGTTGATGAATTTAAATCCTGCGTAGGGATATCTATATATCGATAAAGCGAATTTATCAAGAAAATTATACCGGAGAGGATGCTTTGAAGGAGTAACTTTAAAATTGTAGTACTTTATTGTTAAATTTTGGGCGGATCATCTTGTTTCTGTTTTGTACCATTTTTATATATTTAGTCTTAATCTCGTTAATTTTTAATCCTACGACACTACTAGCTTTTTTTCATAGTCAATAATATTTCTTTTAATTCGTCAAGGTATATAGGTTTATAATTGCAATATTGTCGGTATACGTGCTTATTATTATGGATAATTTTATAAATATGTGTTCTTCTCTGTGTAAATCTTTTACTGCATGGTGAAGCATTTGATTGAAAATTATTGTTGACATTGCATCTGACTTGTCCGACTTCTGGATTTATTTCGCATTTGTCCATTATTTTGTTTTTCACTGCTATACCTAGCATTTGGTGTGTCTCAGTGTTTTTTTTTTCCTTACTCATCTTGGGAGCATAAGGCTTCTATTTGACATTTCCAACGGACCGATTTCTACCTGCTAATTTAATTTGTTCACACGTTATGTTTCTTTTTACAAGCTTTTGTTTTATGGTCCTCCGCCAGGTGTTCTTTTGGCAACCGGGTCTTCTTGTGCCTTGTGGGTTCCATTCTAAGCTCATTCGCGCGATGTTGTTTGATGGCTTTCTGAGAGTGTGGCCTATCCATCTCCATTTCCTAATTCGAATTTGTTTCGCTATGGGTTCTTCGCCGGTTAGTATCCAGAGGTCCTTGTTGTTTTTTGTTTTTGGCTAGAATATTCGGCATATTATCCTTAGAAATTTATTAATGAATACTTGTAACTTCTGATTGATAATTTTTGATGCTAACCAAGTTTCACTACCGTATGTCAGGATTGATTTTACACAAGACCGGAATTTTCTAAGTTTAGTTGCTCTGGATTTTTGGCTGCTTGTATTCCATATCGGTTACAAACTCCCAAATGCTGCCTTATTACTTTCTTTAATCTAATTTTTACATTTTCTGGAGCCACACTACTAGTTGCTATTATAGTTCCAGATTGTTCACAAATTCGATTTGTTCTTCTTTCAACCTTAGATGTTCCGTGGTGATGTTATTTATTCTCATAGCTTTGTTTTTTTTCAGGTTGATTTCTATTCCAACATGTTTGGCAAGTAGTTCCAGGTGTTCTAGTTGGCTCTGCATGTCGCTAAGTTTGTGCGAGAAAAGACAGATATCATCTGCATAGTCAAGGTCTTCGAGTTGTTGAGTGAGACTCCAAGTTAGCATGTCTCAGTGTTAGCAGGATTAAATCTGTCTATTTTCGTGGGATTCCCATGCTATGAAAGATATTTTCCATCATATTTTTTTTTATTGAGTCAAAATCCTGCTAGAAATTAATCATTAATAGGGTTAATAATTGAAGGCTTTTGTTGAACTCGTAGCAATTTTCCATGCTCATTAAAAATATTTGATCGATAGTAAATTTATTTGTATTAAATCTACTTTGATATTCTCCTTAGTCTTTTTCGGCTATACATATCTCAGTCTATTATTTATAATATTGGAGAGAGTCTTGTGCTCCGTATTCAATAGTGTAATGTCTTTATAAGTCGCACATCCCTGGTCATGTTCATTAACATCCCTCGTCACGTTCATTATTCATAAATTAAGAAAAATTACTTTAATTAAGCATCCATGTTCAGTCAGGCTGGGACTTGAGTATCAAATCTTTTGATTAAAGGTAAAACTATCCAACTACTACACAATACAGGCAGGCATTCTATCATTGCCATTAATATTCAATAAGCCATCCCTGGCTATTTTCTCTTTATTCCAAAATACCAACATTTTTATCTAATTTAAATAAAAAAATATTGAAATTAATAAAGACATCCTGAAATAAAAACAAAATAATCACAATAACAAAATAATAAAAAACAAAAAAAATATCAAACAAACAAAAAAGAAAAAAAAAATGTATCTGCTTAAGAATTTTTCAAAGAAACCTTAAAAGTATTTTTATCACATTTGGACAAGACGAGACGACATCACATACAAGAAATTATTATAAAACTATGGAACGTTCAACTTTATTAGTAAGATACTACTCAATATTAAATTTCCTAATATCTTCTATCTCTTTCTTTCTTCTAACAAAATTATTTATTTTTTTTATACTAGCACATGAAAAAATTAAACAATAACCAAAATACCAAATCTACATTCAGTTCATCAGTCCATCCTTCAAAACCCATAAGCATTTAGAATAGATTTTTTTTTAAAATAAAATTTCTTAATCCTATGCCACACACACAATATACTCTATATATTATATTTCAAACTAAAATGTAGAATAATAATAATAAATTCAATAATAAAAAAAAAATAAAAAATTAAAAATATAAAGTCCAGAAGATGACATAAGACTTCACTCTAACAATAAATTAAGAGAATGAATTCTCTCTGGTTCTAAATATACTCACACAAATTGTTCCTGTTTTCTTCCTTTTTCTATTCTTATTTTCATCTTCTGTTGCATCGTAATTTCTATTTTTTTTTGTTTGTTTTTGTTTTTGCTATTTTTTTCAAATAAAACTTTTAGAATCGAACGACTTTCAGTTAGCAACAAGAAACAATAAAAATGAAAAATATAATATTTTTTTTTTTTTTGAACTTTTAAATTTTGTTAGTCAAGAAGAATAAAAAAAAAAAATAAAAAAAAACATAAGACTCTAAAGAGTGACTGTCACTGTCCATCTTAAAACTTTTCTGACAGGTTTTCTTCGACCAAAAATGCTTGTAAATATCACTACTTTACCTACTCTCTCTCTCATTTTATGCAATAACAAAAATACAAAAATCTTTTTACGTAGATCGAAAATAATAAAAACAAATCCCACCCACATTTAGAATAGCTATATGAATACTAGAAAAGATAAAAAACCATTTCTAGAACTCACCTTCACACCAAGTCTATTTTTTTTTATACTCGTCTTGAAAATTATTTAAAAAAGAAAATGAAATGCAATAATAAAAATTTAAAAGTAAAAAAAAATATTCCTGGAATTGGGGTAGGGTAACAAAATAATGCTATAAAATTGAAAATATATATATATATATATATATATATATATTCAAAAATTGGTAGACAGGAATTTATTTAGTTGTACAATTTTAGATTTAACAAAAAATAAGAAAAACTTGAGTGTATTACCAAAATTTAAATACTATAACTTAATAGTATGACCACCACCTTCATCTTAATCCTGTACTCAAAAACTATGTATTCCTTAAGAAGTAGTATATGTATATTTCTTTATAGTGTATACTAACCAAAATTATATTCCAAAGACGAATGAATACTGATGGAAGAAAAGACAAAGAATGGGAGAGTAGAAATTTTTGTTTTTTGATTTTGTCTTTGTTTTTTTGCTTCTACATTCGATGTAGTTGCATGTCATTCTGTCACACAATCTCTGTTATTGTCGTCTTCTGAAATCCCAAGACTGAAAGCTTTCCAATAATTTCTTATAGTTTGCTGATGCAGCTTTCTACTTTCTTTCTATATTTATGTTTTAACTTACATATAAAATATTTAAAAAAACAAAATGTGTAAGTGTGTGTGTTTGTGTTTGTGCTAAAAAATATTTTTCTCAATAAAATTAAGAAAAATTTTAGCTTATTTTGTATAATTCAAGAAGATACACGTACCAAGGTAGTTTATATATATATAATTATAGATCACATATTAATTGTGAATTGAAATTCTCTGATGATGTTGAATGAATTTTATTTTTGAAAATGGACTCACTTTAATGTTGTACATTAAATTAAAAATAAAAATCCAGGACCCTTAGATTGTATCGGTATCGGTGCTGATAAGGTAGTAGAGTTAGTCTTAAGTTACCATCCTAATCAGTATACTACCTGTACTATCAAAAGAGTTGGAAAAATTTATTGTACGAAGACTCTTCCCAAAATATTGAATTTAAGAACATTATCCCATCACATTAGTTTGGTTTTAGGAACAAAAATTTTACAATTGAACAAGTGCATAGAATTCTTATAAATGAAAACTTCCATTAAAAAACAAGATTTTGTTCGGCAACGTGTGGCACAAAGGTTAATTCTACATGTAGTTGAAAAAATATGTCTACTTCACCACTATTATGAGTTACTCAAAAGCTATATTGATCGTTACTACTTTGACAAACAACGGAGTGTGACATCGATTCTTCAGCTAATCAAATCCGGAGTACCACCACTAGGAAATATTCTTAGGCCGATTCTTTATTTAATGTATACTATACTGACTTATCTCAGACTTCTCAAATACAACTTTAGCAATTTTTGTGTCTCACAATGATGAAAGTACTGCTTTCGAGTTACAGCAAAAAAATTTGAACGCAGTCTTAGGATGGCTAAACAAATGGAAAATTAAAACAAATTAAACAAAATCTTAACACAATAACGTTCATCTTAAACCGACAAACTGGTCTACCTGCTTTCCTAAACAACAGTGTCATACTTCAGGCCAACTGTATATGGAAAATACCTTGCTATGCACCTGGATCGACGACTAACCTGGAGAAAACATATTTTTACTAAAAAGTTACATCTAAATATGCTATTTAGAAAATTGTATTGGCTATGGTTGTTGGCAAGATATCCCAGATGGATCTGGAAAACAAATTGTTAATATATACGGCCATATTTAAACTTTTTGTAGCGTCAAACTTTGCGAAAAAGTCAAATAATAGAGTAGAATGAAGCAGTACAAACAATAGTAGATACCACCATGGATTGTGACAAATAACTTAATACAGCGTACAGCGCCAACAAATTTATAATAGAGAGATTAACCTCGGATAGTTAGGAGGTTAAGCTCTCACGCCTCATAAAGTCAAGTTATTAATATTTATTAATTTAATATTCGATTATTGCATAAATTTAAACATACAGATTGCGATTCAAAATTGAAACAAAAACAAAACACTGACAACTGATTTAGTATGTATATCTGATTTAGATGTTGACCCAGACCAAAAACTTATTTTATCGAAAAATCAGCCAGAACCACAATTAAGTGAACTAATAGCATCACATTGAACTAATAGCATCATAATGAATATGTATATATATATATATATATATATATATTATATATATATCTAATAGATCAACAAATATAACGACTTATATACAAAAATATCAAAACAACAAGGATACTTTCAAAAGTCCTTTTCGTCCTTAAAGGATAAGATGCGCTATTAAAAATATATATTTTTGAAAAGCCAGGACCACCCGGTATCCTTGAGATGTAGTCATTATACTCTACGCGGATGCAACATCTGCCTCAGAATCCCCAAATATTATATTATAATTTTAAATATTATACTAGGGGGGCGGGGCGTTAAAAGAGGTCACTACGTGGATGTGAGAGATTAAAAGCAAGGTGGAAGAGGTTTAGTGGCGTAATCTGGATACAACGACAATAAAAACAATCACCACCTAATTAGACCCGCAATATATTTTTTGCAATTTACCTTTATTATCATTTGTCAGTATGTCTTTTGACTAAATGACCTAAAATCGAATTTAGAAATCTGGGAATTTGGTATTATCGCATTTTCTATGTAAAATTTTGCGATCAACCCATAAATTATACATTCAATTAATAATTGTACATAAAAATAATAGTTGTACCGTACATATAATTAATATTCGAAACTGATGTTCAGAGCCAAATTTGTCAATTAAATTAATTTAGCCATAGCTTACATTAATGAAAGCCAAATAACTCTGCCATATACAGTTAAATGAAGTACATCAGACTTGTGGTAATAACCCCAAGTTCCTACACAACTTCTTTAATCTCTACCTGATGCAACATAAAATTCTATCATTATCAACATAGAAATCATAAACCTGGACAACATAAAAATAAAATATATAAAATTTAAATAAAAACAAATCACTTTCTATTTTCGATTTATAAAATCGTAATGCATTTAAGTGACTCTGGAATGAAGGACTTAAATTATACGATCACGATTCTATTTTTATAAATAAAAAATTATGCTATGTGAAATTAAATCTCTTGATATCACCCTAATTTTTTTTTTTTAAATAAAAATTGAAAATTCTTCATTCCAATCTATTCACATTTTTAAAATTAAATTTCATCACTAACTGTGTATCTTGTGTTTGAGACAAGTTTCAATTCAATTTTTTATTTTTTTTTTTTGCTTGATTTTCTCTTAACAAAATCAAGATTACAATACAAAAATTTCTACAAATCGTGGTGACAAATTTTTTACTGACACTGCAAATTGTGATTACATAAATAAACCAGCACAGAAAAAAAAGAAAAACTGGACTTGATGATGACGATGATCATTTCAAGATAATGTTAAATAAATATGTATATTTTAGAGCTACGCAATACTATATATACAATTTGTGAGTCATTCCATTTTATATTATTATTGTAGTTATATAAATTTTATGTCATTCAATTCAAGTAAAAAATACGCCGACCCGACTAACTTTAAAAAACAAAAAAAAAAATTAAACTCAAATGAAATTGATATCAATTTACTTTGAGTGACTAAAATGACTTTTTAACCATTTTAAGTGATTTATGGTGATTTAATATTGACATTGATGTAGTGAGATCATTTTATAGCCAGTTCATAAATTAATCAAATAAAAAATGAGAATAAAAAAAAAAAAAAGAAAAACAGAAAAAATCTTGAGTTAAAAATAGAGCAACAATAATTGTTGTTGAACTGATCTTATTCGGGTCGTCGTATTCAAAGTTGAAATTAATATAGGTGTTATTGGAATATATATTTTTTTTTTATTTTATTTTTGAATAATTTTCATATTAATTTATATTTGAAATTTTCTCGTCTTGGTACAAAATTGGTTTTTATTTTTGAGTCATTTTAGTTAGTTTGTGACATTTTTATTATTTTATTTTTTTTTTGCTAAGAATTTATAATATAATATAAATTTCTTTTTGTATAATTTAGTTTCTCTTTAATAATTTTACCACCAACGAGGAGAAAATTTTCTAATTAAACGAAATATTTGTAATATTTCTTCATTTATAATCATTATCACTTCAACTATTCTGGATCCCACTTGATTAAACTTTTAATTTTATTCTAAATTTAATGTCATCGTTATAATGTGTGGCATAAGAGTAATATCTTCATCAATGTTTAATTTAATGGAACAAAAAAATAGAAAAATAACAAAAAATAGAAAAAATCTAATATTTTTTATAATTTCAAAAAAACTTTTTTTAATTTATGTATTTACTCATATAAATGATTGTAAATATGATACAACATAATAATGTGGTATCGTATCATAATAATAGGAATATTGTTATGTATATTTTTGCATATAATATAACAGGCACTTGAAGAACAGTAGAAAGTCAAGAACTGTATATTATTATCAGCTTAAAAATATCATAGCAATATAGCTAGTAACATTTTTATTACATTCATAACAGTAATTTCTCATTTATTGTGACACTAAATAGGTAAGATAATTGTTTAAGAATTTAATGAATAATAAACTTTATTATTTCTCTCACAAAATAAAAGTTGAAGAGTAAGTTTAAAGTGAAATTGACATATTGAAGGCCATAGTCCACGTACACGTTTGGCGTTTGGTATATTTTAATTTAATTTTTGATTTTGATTTATTTTATTTTTTGTTTTATATGATAATATTATGTTTTTTTATTTTACTATACTATATACGTCCTCATAGAAAAAAAACTTTTTTTTTATTAACTTAGTTAAATTTAACTGATAAGGCCATACAGCTCATGCTAAGGCCTATATACTTCATATTTTCACCTAACTGGTTTCATAGACTTGCGTTGCTGAGGTCAACATTTATTTTTTATAAGTTACATTGTAAATAAGGTATTATTGTTAAGTTATAAGTTAAAAAAATATGAACTCAATAAAGAAAAAAAAAAAAACAATTTGATTACTATAAATCTTTTGCGCAGTCTTAACACTATTATAAACACTATTATAGCAGTATTAGTGTTCATTTGAGAGCTCGCAATTGTGGCGAAACGTTATTATAAATATTGGAGAATCCTATAAGGCACAGGAGCAATTGTTGTAATATTGTTATACGATTAGTAATCGTATTAGTTGTAATACATATTAATAGTGTGTATGTTTGGTATTTTGAAATGAAATTAATTTGAAATAATTTATGTTATGCGATGAGAGAGAGATAGGTATTTTATTTTAAAATAATAATTTTATGGATCTTATATTTATTCATGAGAAAGGAAGACATATATTAATTATATATTTTTATATTTGTATGTAAATGATTTATAATATAAAAAATGTTTTACTAATTATATATATAATTTTCTGCATTTATCTGGATGTTTGTAAGTTCGACGGAATACTTCAACCCATATAAAAATTGAAATATATATAAAAATTGTAACATCATGTAATTGTCATAAGCATAGTATCTGTTTTTTATTGCTTATATATGCCATCTGTCATTTGTTATCTGTCATCTGTCATCTGTCATCTGTCATCTGTTATCTGTCATCTGTCATCTGTCATCTGTAATTTGCCATCTATCATTTGTCCATCATCCATCATTTCATAATGATTGTTCAAGTGCTAAATTTAGATGGCGCTAAATTTAGATGGAATTTTACAATTTGAATTTTACAGTAGAACGCTGCTTTGATTATAAAAATATAAAATTATTGTAAGTTTATATTATATAGGTAGATTTTGTTTTCATTAAAAATATTATTTGAATTTAGTATTTCTATATTAATTTAAATTGAAATTATCTTTTTGACTAACTTATATTATAATTAATTGAATACAATAGAATGTCTAAGAATATTGATTATTTAGAATTATTGAGGTCTTAGGATAATATATGTTTAAATTTCCAATGATGGCAAATAAGATGTCGTTAAAATGATCGAGTAAATAACTCTTAGGGAATCGAAAATTTCGCACCTTACTATAAATATTATGTTAATATGGTAATAATTCTAATACAGTTATGATATTGATAAATTAGTAAGCAAATACATATTTTTCTTAAACTTGAAATGAAAACTCTAATGAAGGAAGAAGTGCTAGAATTTATTTTGCTTCCGTCATTTATGACGGGTTACAAAACTAGTAAATAATATTTTGCTGTTAAGAATAATCGTAAGTATTAATATTTAAAATTATTGTGTTTCCCAGAATGCAAAATGAAGCTGGGAAAATATTTCATTTACATTTAGTATAATATTTTTTTTTTATGTTTTTAACAGTAACTTAGGTAGAATCACCTTTTCGTACTTCATTAAGTACGGTACTGCAAGTTTATACTACAATATCGACAATATTTTTCGAGCACTTATTTATCAAATTACTGGCTTATCAACTCATTAAATGTAGAAAACTAGCCTTCTCAAATAGAATAGTTTTATTTTATTTAAGTGGTTACCAGATTATAATCTCTATTATTTTTTTTTGTTATTTATGTTATCCCAATGACAATACTTAAAGAGGGTAATACTTCGAAAAAATACATTGCCCTTGAAAAATAGCAAATTTTTTAATAAATTTAAAAGAAAATACATTTTTAAATTGCATCTTTAAAATGTTAAAAAAATATACGTTAATAATTAATGCATAACATCAAATTTGATATTTAAATAATTATTCTTTTAAGTAAAAATGTTATTTTTCCGAAAAGAATGCAAAATAAAAATTTGTTTATTTACAAAAAAAAAAAATTCTACCATGATTGCAGATAATAATGGCAGTCGCAAAATATTTGTTCTAAATTAATATTTAAAAGCTACAGTAAGTTTATTAGTATCATTATAGGAATACAGTAAAATAATAACACTACTACTGCTATTCTAGCAATTCTATTCTTATACACTTTAAATCATGATATAGGATTGCACTTGCTGAAAATCACATTATAACCACTCCCGCAATGGCTATAAAAAAATCTTATAGCAATTAATCAAATTATTCTCATAAAAACATCATTATAATACATTTAATGCTTATTGGGAGTCATATATGAGTCTTATAGCATTCATTTTGTTTTCATAACAATAAAATGCTACGTAGGACAGGAGTGTACGATATTTTGGTTGGAATGTATAAAATTGAACAGAAGTTTCAGCAAAAGAATGCAAATTATTGTTATTAGCATGATAAGAGCTTACGAATATCTTTAAAACAGTAATGCACATTACCAGCAAAAAAATGAAGAATTATATTATCGTATATAATAATTATGTACATATGAAATACACTATTTTATCATTCAAGAGAATTCAGTTTCATAAATGAGTCCAGATAGTAGCGATTGCTTGAGCTTGATTATGCATGCGTTAAAATAAGTTAAAAATCGTTCCGAGCAAAAAATTTGCTCCATCACCACCTCAATTGAAAAATCCAGGAAAAAACTATTAATTAAATTTTTCTGCATATCAAACTAAAATTCCATACTAAAATAAGGTCCGGGAAATTTTATTTTTCGAGCAAGATCTCACTTTCTTAAAATTGTCTCCAAATTTAAGCTCAAGCTCGGGATTCTTGAATGGTGAATTTTTATTTATTTATTAGCGGATTTTTTTTGTCGGAATATAGCTACGTATCGTATTGAATCGTTGAAAAATGAAATATGTTGATTCTATAGTAAATTAACATGTTTGGCAATTAATAAACCGAAGTCACTGTTGTTATTGAAAATAGCAAAATATTTTCGTTTTAATTTTATTAAAATATGCTCACCATATACAGATACGTGATGTTCATCTACTACTTGTAAATTTACTATTACATACAATATATTTTCAATAAAATGTTTTTATAGACTTCGTAGTGATGATTTTTTTTGTGTACAATTACTGAAGTTGTTGTATACAATAATTATTAAAGTAGTTTAGTAATCGCTTAGAACAATATACACTGTTCAAGAAGGTCTTAGTATCTAATTTTACTCATAGGATTTATCCTGATGAAATATAAAATGTTTTTCTTCGTCTACATTTTTTTTCACACCGCTTATTTAATATTCTTGTAATAACTGTTAATAGTCAAATTTATTCGTCATGCCTTCAATAAACACTACACTTTCTATTTCTGTAGCTAGGATACATCCTCACAGCTGGAAATGTTTGGACAGCTGGAATTATGCAAATCCTGGAAATGTGATCCACCACCATGTTTTACAGTAAGAGAAATATTTTCTTTATAAAATTTTGTATTGACCTTTCCTTTTTGGATGACCATCCGACTTAAAATTTTGTATTTTCATTCGTCGCTGAACACAAAATTTTTGTAAAACTCTTGGGACTTATTTAAGAATAAGTTTGCGAAATTAAGTCTCATTACTTTGTTTTTCTTTGCTTATCAATGGTTTTTTTTCGTATTGATTATACAACATGATATTACATAGAAACCAGCCTTTTGTAACACGTTTATGATAGTGTGTTGCAATGTTTACAAGAAGATTCTTGTGTGCCTCTAGAAATTTCTTCTTCTTTGTTTCTTTTTTTATTTTATTCACTGTAATTAGTTCTTCTTGATTTGTAAAGATTCTAGGTCGAACAGATTGAGGATTTCTAATTGTTAATTTGGTATTGAATATTTTAGTGGGCTTTTTCCACAATAGACCCGATATCCCGAAGACGCATATATGTGAATGATATCCAAAGACTCTGTTAATTTTTTTTCCACTTTTGATTATAAAAAAATCCTAGTAAAGCTAAATTGTATTTAAAATTTTATGGAAATCGGAAACTTTTAAAGTTAAAAGACAAATCTGTTGAAAGAAAAATGGTTGGTGATCCCACTAAGTAAAAGGTAATGTCGCAATCCAGTCGGGTCAAGTGAGTTTAGGAACTCTTGTGGAAAATTTGTGATCTCATCGACATCTACTACAGTTTCGATTGCCCTGTATTTATTTACTGTGTTTGGTAACGTTGTAGGTACTTGATTACTTATTCTGTGGACATTTGAATTTTTAGTACCAAGAATTGCCTTCTCTCGCAATTAGTTCACATTATGATAGTTTTAGAAAACCCCTGGAAATTTTTTTTTTTATTTTCGATAAAATAGCAGAATCCAGCTTTTGAGGTCTTTGTCCTTTGAAATATTCTTGGCACATATTAGAAGTTGTAGAGCAGCCCCCAGTGCCAGTCCCAATTTCGGAAAATGATAAAAAACATAATTGGCTATTTTCGATGTAGTACCAGATCACAAGTTTTTGCCTATCAGGCCTGAGATGCCTTTGGTTTTTGAAATATAGTTAATGGGTGGTTCAAGTTCTATTGCAGGTTTTCAACATAGACTGTGCTCGATTCTACGTGATAGAGTGTTTTTGTGTAAAATTTGGTTGCAACCGATTATTACGTTTGGGAGGAGTTCTAGTACAAACATACATACATACATACATACAAACATGCAAAACATTCTTCTTTATATATAAGAAGATTGGTAAATGCAATTTTTTACGGGCTTCATATAAATTTAAAGGGTCTACGGAAATTTTTTTGATTTACAATATAGAATACAGAAAATTTGTTTTAACTTCTAAATATTGTGACACTACTGTAAATTTAACATAAATTCTGGCATTATATCAGTCATTTTAAATTTTTTTTATCTCATCACTAACTTCATCATCTTCAACGTCATCAACATCCTTGAGTGAACGGTTAAAAAGTAAAAAAAAAAAAAAAAAAAAAATTAAAACTGCAACTATCACTTAATATTAAAAAGTTATTTTCAAGATTCCCAAACCGTATATATTTATATATATATAACTGTTAATATGTATTGAAAAGAAAGAAAAGGAATAATGTTAATAAAAGCAACAATATTAGCAACAACAACAACAACAACTTTTCACATATGCATCATATTCTTTCAAGAAAACATTCTTGAATGTTGACATGATAGAAAGTTTTATACCCAAAACACCGTCTCTATAATAGAAGAATCCATCAGACTGACATATTTCATCATAGTGTTACAAAACTATACATGTTGTATATAATATAAATTATTTATTTATAATGAGTGAGTAGGTATTTTTGTTGTATATAAACACTCATATAGACACATCTACAGCCGATACATAGATTTTGATGTAGATTATCATATAGCAAAGATTGTGCAATATTGGTAATGTATATCTTTTGAATATTATGGTATTTTAATGTGATGGGACCCAAAATAACTGATATGAGATTCCAATGACTTAGGAGGAGTAATATTAGAACAGAGACATCATATATATATATATATATATATATATATACATAGTATCCTTACATAATAATATAAAGTGTAATATTTTCTGATATATCATAAATAAATAAAGAAAATGCAACAGAAACAGAACTGAATGCAAAAATAAAAAATTAGAATATGATTGCCGCTATATACAGAAAATGTGATAAAACAGGAAACATTTTTCTCAACACTTTGCTTGTTTTTCACATTAAATAACATTTTTTTCCCCCCATTTTTCTGAATTTAATTTTTAAAAACAGACTGCAATTTCAAGTACAACATTAGTTGAGTATGTATGATGTATATATGGAAGAAAAATAGAATATCATTTCATTTTGTATCAGTATCTAATCTCTCATATTAAAGGGCATTCAATATTATTCGTAGTATACGTAGGTACAATTTTATATTTTGACTCAATTCAAGATGTTTTAAAAAGATTGAGTTGCACATAATTTATATACAAATTTTTCTGGTTTTGCAAATCCATTGAGGATACCAGATTCATTATCATATTTGATGTATGATGGAAAATGACATAATTTTTATCTTCATATCATAATTCATATCTTTGAAAATTAACATAGATTACATTGAGACTTGTCAAGTTAATTACACGAGTAGGTATACAAAAAAAAAAAAAAAATTATTTGTTCTTGAATATTTTTATGCTGTACTATAAAATTCTTAATTAGGAAGATAGGTACTTGTTGAATATATAAAATTATAATTAAAGATACTAATTGTTGTGATTTAAATGAAGAAAATTTTGTTTGATAGTAGCTGAGTCTCAGATAGTAGTTTAATTAAAGAAAGATTTATCACAAAAGATGAATGTATAGAGGAATTGAAATTCTAAAAATATTGTTTTGATTTGATTTTATGAGCGTTAAAATACAATGGTTGAATTACTACGAGCCCTATATTACTGCTTTGATCTTATTCGTTTTTATTGAAATACGTCTTATTGTTTGTACATCTATTTTACTACTGTGTTATAATACATCATACAACTATCCAGTTATCATCAAACAGTGATGTGCAAGTGTATGACACCTTTTACATTTCTTTATATATTGCAAGCCCTATGAATTAATCCCGATGAACAAAATATGTCGTAGAACGATGTGTTCCTAATTTGTTTTTCTTTTACTTGATTTTTCATTTCTTTAGTAATTATCTCCGTAGAAAACAATTTTTAAATCCCAACAATAGCAAATAGCTTGGTAACTATGACGACCGAATGCCATCCACAAAGTGCATAAAGTTTAATAGTATTCGGTTGACAAAGGCAAACTATTTTTTTATTGCGTTATTTTGTTATTGTTTCTTTACTTGTAAGTACTAAGGTAAGTGTGTAAATAAAAAACAAATTGATAAAAAATAAAATTATTCTTATAATTTTTAAAATAAATAAATAAAAGTTATAAAGTTATAAATAAAAGTTACCAGGTATGTTGCCAAGATTAATGTAACTTTTTAAATGATTTTAGTTCTAAGTTGAAATTGTTTTTATTGTGTTTCCAGATAATAAAAACTAATTAAAATAAAACTGTTAGCCAAAATGTGGAGTAAAAAAATAAGTTGTATCAACTTTTCTTTGCAGTGTCACTGAAGTGTTTCTACTGTGTCCGTATTTTGATTCTTAGAAAATCGGAGCTTGAATCAAGTTTTGTAGAAAAACTTCAAGGTTTGTTAAAATTAGAATTTGAAGCAATATTTATAAATTAGTAGAAAAAATCTACCGGTCCTGATGGTATACCTGCAATTGTGCTGCGACACATTGCCTTCGCTATTTCTAAACCTCTGCGCAACTTATTCCATTTATCCTTTTCTTCAGGAACTTACCCGTCCTATTGGAAAGTTGCCCAAGTTGATCCTATTCCTAAAAAAGGTGACAAAAGCAATCCTTCAAACTATAGGCCCATAGCTATTACTTCCATTATTTCAAAAACGATGGAAATCTTAATTAATCATAAGCTGAAGAAATATCTTGACAGTAGAGGTATAATTCATGATAGCCAATACGGCTTTCGAGCCCAACGTTCCACCGGTGATCTCATGACATGCCTCTGCGAGAAGCTCAACACCAGCCTGCATCAATCTGGTGAAGCTACTGTTGTAGCTCTGGATATATCTAAAGCTTTTGATCGAGTCTGGCATTCTGCTCTTATAGCAAAATGCAACGCTATAGGCCTTGGTTCAACCTTTTCTAAATGGATTGAAAGTTTTCTTTTAAATCGATCTATCATAGTTTCAGTTGACGGTTCTTTTTCCGACCAACTTCAAATCAATGCTGGTGTTCCACAAGGCTCTGTCCTTTCCCCCACCCTATTTCTCATTTTCATTAATGACCTTCTCAAAATAACTTTCAATCCAATCCATAGTTTTGCTGATGACAGCACTCTAGTAGCATCATATGATTTTCTAAAACAAACTAATGCTACAGCTTCCGCAGTCACCTCCAAAAGAACAATGATGGCCGGCGCGCTCAATCACGACCTTGCCAAAGTTGTCGACTGGGGTAAAGCTAACAGAGTCGAGTTTAACACTTCAAAAACTAAAAGCTGTTTTGTTAATAACAAGCTAACAACATTCGAACCGATTCTCCGGCTTCAAAATGAAGGTATCCAGCGACTCAAAGATCTGAACATTCTCGGAATGCGAGTGAATCAAAATATGCACTGGAATGAGCATATTTTCGATATTGCGAAAAGCGCCGCAAAATGTTTAGGATTTGTGAGGCGCTGCAAAACTTATTTTTCATCTCGAGACCTTTTAAAAATCTATAAAGCATATATACGACCCAAGCTCGAGTATAACTCACATTTATGGGCAGGTGCACCAAAAACTGCTTTAAATTTTTTGGACAAAGTTCAAAACCGCGCCATTCGTCTTATAGGCGACATAAATGTGACCTCATCCCTTATACCACTTGGTCATCGTCGTATTGTCGGAGCACTTACTCTATTTTATAGATATCTGCTTGGTGTTGGCACTTGTTCCGAGGAATTAAAATCACTTCTTCCTCCTCTTAAGCAATTCCATCGCACAACACGAGGGGCATCAAGTGCCCACCCTTTCACAGTGGAAATTCCGAGATGGTTTAAGTCCGGCTATGGAAATTCTTTTATAGAAAGAACATCCCGATTGTGGAACCGCGTCCCAATCGAAGCATTCCCAAAGAGAGAAGGATTTTTTATTTATGACTTACAGAGGTTTAAGACGAATATTAACAACATTCGCTCTTTCCCACAAAACTTTTCTTCTTCCATTTTCTTTTCTTTCCTCTAACTATCCTTTCCTTTTTCAAATGTTCAACGGTACGCAAGTACTTAAAGGTTCATAACCAAGTTTTGGCTATAATATAAAAAAAAAAAAAAAAAAAAAAAGTAAAAATCAAAGTAAAAAAAAACAAAATAGTTTAAAACTTTCAGCACCCAAATTTTGAAACAGTAGACATTAACAGATTAAAATCTGAAATTACTACAATATCTGCAGAATTGAGTTCAAATATGAAATCTTCGGAACCAGAGGCACGAAAGGCAAAAACAAAAAAGGCTAAAAATATTATTGTATAGTCAAAAAATTAAATTAACAATTAATACGGTAAAAGTTATTATTTCTACTTTTCCCATCTTCTCATCCTCTTCTAGCTGGAAATATGGTACAGTAATAATGCACTTGGCACAAGAATTGAATTTTGTTTAATTTTTGGAAAATATTGTAAGAAAATATGAAATGTGTCGACATTAAATCGACTAAATTTGCCGTAAATAGGAGCACATGTGTGTGAAGTTTGTCGTCGACACTTCCCCGACACATGTGCTGTAAATGTTAGGAGGAGATGTGTACGAAATGTGTCGACACTTTGTCGAAATGTGTTCGACTATATTCATTTACTGTAAATATTAGGTACACATGTGTGCGAAGAGTGTCGAAAATTGCTTGACACATGTGCTGTAAATATCGAGAAACACATGTGTCCGAAAATTGTCGACATACACGTGACACTTTATTATAATGAGAGACACATGTGCCTGGACATTTGCGACCGTTTGCACCATTTTTATTCCTACTTGTGTCGTTAATGTGATTCATGGGCACGGAACACATTCGCGACTTTTTAGGAACACTTTCGTCAAAATTGTTTACCGGAAATATATTTTCCGAAGTAGTTAAACGATAATTAATGCTCATAAAATACCAAAATATTTTAATGGAATATCCACATTCATCGACAGAGTATTTTCGAGGCATTGCAGTATTTCAAATTTCGTACTTTTTTCACTGTTCCCCTCAATTGTGTATACCACAAGTCCATATTGATTAGAATATGGCCCAATATACCAGCAATGTTTTTCACAGTGTTATTGGAGACCTGGATCCGACGACCCAACATATTTTTCTAAAATGTTCAATTCTTTTTGTGTAGATGTGATTTAACCAAGTTATACGGCGATCCAAAAACCAATTCAAAATACCTAATGGAAAATATTATTGCTATTCAAAAATAATTAGGGGTATTTTGTATCCCACTAAATGGCACATATATAATACCATTTAAATGGATATCCGCTACATCCTCCAAAACCACTACAAATAATTTTTTGAAGTATGGAGTAAATTTAGAGTGAGGCAACGAAATATTATAAGGCAAAAAAATCTCTGTAAAAGCAGTTAGGGTGTTCATTCCATAGATAGGAATTATTTAAAAAAAAAATAACGAAAACTACATATAGAAACTTACAAGTAGGAGAATTAACAAGAAGAGCGAAACGTATCAAAATAATCGAGCTATGCCTTAAAAATTATACGTCTAACTGTTATGGATGAAAAACAGAAAATCATGGCAAATCCAGCTTTAAACCCTGCAACGAAAAACGCTGCATCAGCAAAATTAGAGAAAGCTTTTTAAAACTGTACAAAATTAAAGCGTCACTTAAAATTATTATTATTTTGTATACCTACGAGAGAGGTTTTACGAATTGTAAAAACAGGTTGTAACTCACCTGAAATAAAAAGAAAAATAAAGTTAAATATATTAAATGAAAAATTAGAAAGTTAATTTTAAATAAAAAAATATAAAGTTATAAATTTATTATATGAAAATTGTTTGTTTTATTTCATATTTTTTGTACCAACTTCACAAACAAAAATATTTCTTCAAAAATCTACTACAATAAATTCCTTACAAAAAAAAATACAATTTATTTTATAAAAATAAAAATTTTTATTGTTTTAATAAATTTTAATCTTAAAAAATTATCAGATCTTAGGCAAGCTATGATATGATAAAGAACATTTTGGATGCAAATTAGATCCACATTTGGTGCATGAAAAAACAGCTTGATTTTTCCAGTGATGGCATCGAGCTCGTTTCTCACTATGGATGGTATTGTGATCCACACGATCATGTCTAATTGAAGTACCTGAGCTATTGTCCGCTCTCTCTTAGTGCTATTACTTTTCTTAAATGTATTTTCACGGATTTCAATGATAAGCACTCAACAAAAAAAACTCGGAATTCAAGTTGGTGTATAGTGCTTTTTTTCAACTTTTCTTAGTAAACAATGAAGTTTCCAAAGTATTGACCATAACAGCATCTAAAGGATTAGTAAGCAGAGGTCAATACCATTTTTTGCTCCGAATGGATATTCGATAATTATTTATGGCATTTTCAAATAGATCAACTCCACCCGTTGTGCGGTTCTATTCAAAAATCGGATTTGTTTATCTTAATAAATTTTTTGCTTTTCCAGTCGAACCGTTTACCAGCTTTCATTGGTTCATATTTTAAAAAATTTGACAAAACAGTTACGACAGAACCATTTTTCGATCGCAAAGCAAAAATCTGATTTGAAGTATCAAAACACAAGTCGCTGCTTCCACGTTCTTTTCTCTTCATTTCTTTTACATCAAAAACTTTTGCTTTATTTGTACGGTTAACTCGAACAGTTCCTTTTATAAATAACAAGAAACAATTTTATATGTAACATAGTATTTATAACTATTTTATGAAAACAAAACCTTACTAGTTGCAAAATAATCAAGTGATGAAAGGCAGCACATTAGTTTGTGTAATATAAAGAAATTATCGAACGTAACGGTGTGTTGGTTTCGATTTCATATTTTTGCTAATAAGCGTAAAACTACGTTTTCTCTTCCATATAGTTTATCATTAGGTCCATATAGGCTATCATTTTCCCCCTCAAGCTCCTCCATAAGGTATAAATGAGAACAAGTAGCCTTTGGCAGGACAAAAAGACCAGTACTTGAAGCCAAATCGCATAGGCTTAGATTTGTTAAACATTTTGCAGGAGTGGTGTCCAAAATAAGCAATGATTTGCTTATCTATAGATAAATTGTGAGAAAATATTCCAAATTGCATAAACCGTTTGTTCATAAGTTCGTTTAAAGGTGTTTTTGGTATTATATTTCCAAGAATTAAAAAACAGGTATTAAGTTCTTGGCTTGTAAGCTACCTACTGACGCCGATTTTAGCGTGTCTTGCTATTGTGTTTCGAAGAATTCAAACTCAGGTATCTCTTATCATCAAGCTATTGACGGCGAATTAGCATAACTTGTTATTTGATGTCCAAGTAGCCTATCGCAGAATACGTGGTCCGTAATAAAAAGAGACAGTATTGGTATAATTATAGCTTGGAAGAGGAAAAAACAACAAAAAAGAATCTAGCATTTTCTAGAATCTAGAATCTAGCAAGAAAATTTTTAGATATCGTTTAAGCCTGATGTTTCGTTTTTGACACACTGCTTGAAAAAGTCACCCTGTAGCTACAAATTTTGTTGGATTAATTTTATATTGTGATTAAATTATTACTATGGATTTGAATTAGTTTATTTAAAGGATTTTTTTTTATTTTTTTTCTTATTTTAACAAAAATTAATAAAAAACTCGAAATTCGGACTTTTCAAGCCATTGGCAAACATGCTTTTTGTCACATTTAAAAAAAAAGGTAAATTAGATATTTGTTTTAAATCAAATAATAAATTTTAGTTTAATGTAAAATACACACTGGGTGACCACTATGCCAGAAAACGTCATATGTTTCGTTTTCGACACTCTGGGTTTATATGGGTTAATATCTGCATTAACCTGAATATCAATTTTAGCACAATGTGAATTTGTAAATTGTAGTGCTTACTTATTGAGGTATACATTATTTAGTAAAATTTATTATTTTTAACTAAATATGAATAAAACTTTACATATTCACAACTGACAAGTCCGGATGCAAAAATATGACAAATAATGAAGTAAGTTTTTTGTATACGATATACCTTTAATATAGAAAATGTCTAAAATATTTTCTTTTTTATTTATCTTATAGATTTTATATAAAATATCATTTTTCAATAAATATTTTTAAATAACCATCACAAATCATATCACATCAAAATATAAAATCAGAAATAGTCCTTTTCAATCCCTTTTTTTTATTAATTTTCTGTCCTTGTTTTTGCCATTTTTTTTTTCCTTTTTAAATCCATGACTGACACGTACTGTCAAATTTGATGAATTTTTTTTTTGTTTTTTTTTTTTATTTTTGTTTCGGTCACCCTAAAATCAATGTTAAAATTGAGAGAATATTCGTGAAAAATTATTTCTCATATTTTCTTTAGATAGCTTTTTTTTGTTTTTTTTTTTTCTAAAAATAAAATTTTCAGGATATCTAACAATCTTACAGATATTCGATTAATTTTCTTCAGAATGTATTGTGTATGCAAGTATAATAAAAGTGTGTAGATTGTTAATGACAACTCAGTGTCTGGAATATTGGACTGAATTTTGTTTTATATAATTTTTTTTTTTTAATAAATATCCTTTTTTCATCATAACAATATCCTTAATTTTTCATCGCAATGTCAATTTATCATAACATTTCATATTCTTCAATATAATATTTTTTGTATTTTTTTTTTAAAGGTATTTTGCAAGAAAATCAAGTATTTTGATTTGAAAATGTGATTTGTTATACCCTTGTATTGATTTCTATAGAACAAAATGAAAAAAAAAAGAAAAAAAAATGACAAATATTTTTATAGAATTTGATCCTTTTATATTACCTTTTTCTAAAATTGATTTTCCATCAATAGTTTTTCATCAAACTAAACAACCAAGTGGAATATGAAAGGGTTGGTTTTAAAAATTTGATATGATACTGATATTTTTGTGTATACAAGGACATTAAATTAAAGTTTAAAATTTTATTTTTAAAGAGTAAATAAAGTAGAGGTACTGTTATTGTTTTGTTTTTCTATTATCCTACACTATTTACATTGAATTATATTAGTATTTTGTGTATTTTGAATTTTGGTTACACTGATCTAATTTATTAGATCATATTATACACTCTGTACGAGCAATTGGGCTCATTTGAGAATTCTTAAATAAATAAATATATATATATATATATATAAATATATAAATTTGATTTGAATAAAGCTCTGTTCTGTATACTCTCTATGTCTCTCAATGTCCATCTTATGTTTTAATTAGGTTCTATAGTTGAGATACGCATGTATTATAGAACACCTAATCCTGAGTTGAGCCAAAAAAATTCAATCTGTATACCATCTTGATAAAATTGAGTAGTTCATTCGGTAGTTAACTAGATCAAAAATTGAAGCCGAACTTTACTTTAATGTCTTTCAAATGTCTTTATGGTAAGACTAAATAAATATAAAGAAATCTGTCAAAATGTGCGCGTGTGCAAATTACAATTACCAATCCACTTTAGTGGATATAATTGACTATCACGGACCATGAAAGTAATGAAAATTGTTCAATTGAAAGGTACTAGCAATAGCTCAGATTGAAAATTAACATAGGGAAAGAAAACTATAAAATTACTTCAGGTTAATGAATTGAAGATTAGATTGAAGTCGACAAATCACTGTTTGTTCAATAAGCACTCAATGCAACTAGGATTTGTCATTATTTGTTTCGCTATCAAATCTGTCATGGTTTTGACACTCAGGAAGCCATCACGCATGTTTGTTTTGATTTGGTTTAGATCTGGTGAAAACTAAGTTAAGACACTTTGGAAGACTATATGCTTGGCAACCTGATAGATATATTTCAAAGGTACAGGATATCAACAGCTTTGTCACAGCTACGGATCCGCTCGGAGAGTAGGTAATGGTTTAATTTGTATTTTTGATGTGGTAACGGGACACACTATATACTGTTCGGCGAAGAATATATGTGTAAAAGTAATTAGGATGTTTCACTCCAAAGTATGGTTTTTTGCTAAGTAGGTATATTGCGTGTTTGACCGTCTAATAATGTTCCCTGACAGAAATATAACTTATATAATTAAAGACTCAGTTTTATAACAATATTTTTATATTTTCAACCGAAAGGTCCCAGGTTCGATTCCCGACGAAGCAAAAACAACTGGTTTTTCGTCCTAGTCGATTACCTTTTGTCATTGGGGAAAAATAAAATTGATGGTATAACCTGATATTTAATATAATTTTATTTAAATAAATTGGATCTATTAAGACCTATATAAGAAGACTTAGTTCCTGACAATAGTAATAGTTTTTTCACATTTAATGACTGGAAGCCAATAATTTGACGACTAAATACTCGAACAGCACTATGGTAAAATATTTGTAAAAATACTGAATTCTTTTCACTGGTACTTGAATATTCCAATTACTCAACGTTGGGTACTCTCAACTGGTACTTGAATATTTCAATACGTACATTGTATTGGTAGTTAAAAAGAATGAATTACTGGGTAATGGTACTTAAGCTGTACTTAAGTACCGATTTATTCAGTACTTTACAGGTCTGCTGTCAAGAACATAAAAAAATATATATATGTTTGTATTATTACTGCAACATATTATAATCGCTTAAACCATCCTGTATATTGATAGTTGTGGATTCATATTAATTTTTATTTAGAATTCATAAACAAATATTTATATAAATATTATTTTGTACACATTTAAAATGAATTTTTAAATTTTAAATTATATAAAATTTAATTTTAAAATAAATTGTTCAAAAACAGCTAGAAAATACTGTCACTGCAGAAATGATTGTGTGGCAGTTTATATACATTAAATCAATAAAACATACTGAGCCTATATGCATTAATATCCAAATAAGCTTATAATTTACTTCATTGTAGATTACTATTTAAAATTTGGAATTAAATATAATTTTTGTATATTTTATACAAGATTATGTACTACTCCTGATAGTTACTGTCTTAATATATTAATAGAAAAATTTTGATGAAAGTAAATTAATAGAAAACCATTGAGAGTAGAATGTTTTAATGATCGCTTACTTTATATTATTTGCTAATAATATTAACTAAATTTGAAGCTTTTGAAATGTAATGCTACATTTTCGTTTGCTATAAAAATATATTATATAAGCCAAGTCATAAACGTTGACATCCTTTGAATGACAACGCCCTTGGCACATATTTAGAATAGACTCACAAAAATAAATTGCAACATTTTTATGCAATAGTTTTCACGTTAATATTTCCAATCAAATAAATTTAATCAGACCCCTAAATAAACAAAATCAAAACAATAGTACCTGGTTATGTTACTTTAACGACAAAAATAAAGTCGTAGTATACTCAGTGTGAAGAAAATTGTTATTGCAAAAAACTCGGAAAAAACCCAACTATGCATGAAAATTTTTCGCCAATAAACCTACTTCCAAACATAAATAAAATGTTTGAAACACTAATCAACGATAAAATTAATACATTTGGCGCCGAAAATAATATCTTAGCGAAGTACCAGTTTGTTTTCAAGTACTAGCATGCTTTACGAAATTAGTTTCAATTATTTATTGGAATATTAATACAAAAAATGCTACCGGAGCATGCCTCATTGATCTCGAAAAAGAATTTAATAGTATTTGATTAGAAGAAAACTTATTTGCAAGCTTTTTAAATATAAATTTCCCAAGCCACCTTATAATAAAGAGAATTGATAATTTTATAATTCAGTAGAGGAATTAACACTCCCATAAATGCTTTAATATCCTATAATATTCTACCATAATAGAAAGTATATAAAAATAATATTAAAATCGGAGTTTATAGCACCCGAATGTTTTATTTATCTAGACATTAGATGAAGAAAATTTTATCCTAAACTAAAGCAATATCCCACTACTTTTTCCATTATAGCATACGGACTACATGCACTAAAATAGAGTACGATCCTAAATTGCATTGACATTAGCAGCTTAAAATATGAATCCAAAAATTCATTTTAAGGATATGTTGGAATATAGGAACTTGTAGGGCTTATATGACATGATAAATACTTACAAATGGATTGTCCATGGAAAATTAGTGTTTATCATGTTTTGTCAAATGCAATAGTTTTAACTGTAGATTTAATAATTTAATATAACTAATACAAATGTAAATAACTTAGATTAAAATAAAATTATTATAATAAAGTTCTTCTTAATTCAACACTCGAACGGAATAGACTATTTAATTATTGTGTCCTCTACAAACTATTGGTGGTTAAACAGTGATTAACTAAAACTAGTGAATCCCCTGTGCAATTGCACAGAAGCAGTTCTTTCACGCACGATTTTATATAAAAAGAAATATTTGTTTTGGTATAATTGTAGTTGTTTTCTGAATCGCTTGATTATTGAATATATATATGTACTTTATAATGAAATTAAAATATAATACCTAATATTTTAAGACGAAATTAATACTTATTTCAATATAACTTAACACGTTAAAATCCTATTATTCTGAACGTAGTAGATCGATGTATTTTAATTCGTTTATAGTCAACATTCTGCTATAGCAATAGCCAACAATTTGTAACAATAGTCAACAATTTGTCGACATCGAAAGTAATAAACTTCATAAGGTCATACAATCGATGTCGTCGTTTATAGTCACATTAAAATATAACGTCAATTTTTTCAATAAAACAAAGCAATAAGTCAAAAGTGAATTATTTGATTGAAAAACTGATTTATATTATAATGTATTCTTTATTACAAATATGTATATTTTGTGATTACATAACAGGATTGCTATTTATGAATAAAATGAAGTTTAAAATTGTTATACGAAAGATATTTTATTGAATTTGATTTTGTTTATAAAGATGCAATTTTTTTTTACTACGCCTATAGTCACAAAATGGTTATGGTTAGACATATTACTGAAATTTAGCGAATGACTATAACCGTGTTTTACTGTATATATTTTTTTTAATAAACAGCAGAAGCAAATGAACTAACATTTATTAAGTATATCATTTTTGAAGAGTATGATCTGATCTGATTTTTGTTTTTCTGTTTTGTTTTCAATTTTTGTTTGTGTTTTTGTTTTTGTACTTTTTTTCTATAAGTTTGTGTGTCTATTTAAAATGACAGAGTTTTTTTATGCTTTTTTAAAAATTGTCCGTGATTGAAATTATTTTAGAGTATAGATGCCGCTCAACTAAGAAATAACCGTCATTTATTTGGTGTAACTATTTAAAAGGTTTTAAGTATTTAACACCAAGAACTTGCTAAAATTTTAATATTTTTGTGGTGTAATTTACTAGGAGAAACATGGAAACAATCATTATTCAATCATTATTCTTGCTTTTTTACTCACCAGATACGTTTTTCATCTTGTGTATTAGATATAAGATATACCTTGTTACACCTCAGGGTTAGTCGTAGCTTAAGTGAGTTTTTAAGTTTCAATTAAGTTGTAATTAAGTGAAAATTAATTGTTTTTTTAACAAACTTACGATTAAATCGAATTGAAATAGAAAATTATAATTTTCATTGCAACTAAAATTGTTAGGAAAATTAACAAAAAAAAAAATAACATATTTTTTTACATGTTAATAATTATTATTCTACAATTAGTATTTAATATAATTTCTAAACTTTTTTCCTGGGTTTTTGTAAATAGAAAACAATTAGTAAAAGTTAAAAAAAAAAATTGTTATACAATTGGCGTACATTGTAATTTCCTAGTTATTGACATATTAATAAAAAATAATTTAGATAAAACAAAAATTAAAAACTAATTCATCTTACTTTTTCTCCTTAAATTAAAATATAATTTTTTTTAAATTTCAAAAATAATTTGGCATTTTCAAAATTTGCAACATTTTCTTAATGCATTTTCTTTTCTTCAAATTCACTCATAACAAACAATTCACCAATTTCAAATCCAATTGAATGATTTCAATTCCAGTTCATACTCGTATTTAGA